>JAXCHB010000009.1:0-1384166 GCA_036926305.1 Uropetala carovei
GAGGGAAGAGAGGGGAGAGGGAGTGAGAGGGGAGGGAGAGGGGAGATAGAGGGGGAGGGAGAGAGGGGAGATAGAGGGGGGAAGGAGGGAGGGAGGGAGAGGGACGGTAGGGGAGGGAGGAAGAGGAGAGGGAAGGGAGGAGAAGGAGAGAGAGAGAAGGGAGGGGAGGGCAGGGATAGAGGGAGGGGAGAGAGGGAGGAATAGAGGGGAGGGAGAGAGTGGAGGGAGGGTGGGAGGGATAGAGGGAGGGGGAGGGAGGGATAGGGGATGGAGGGGAGGGAGGGATAGGGGATAGAGGGGAGGGAGAGAAGGGAGAGGGAGGGAGGGATAGGGGATAGAGGGGAGGGAGAGAAGGGAGAGGGGAGATAGAGTGGGGAGGGAGAGAGGGGAGATAGAGGGGGGAAGGAGGGAGAGTGGAAGGGAGAGGGAGGGAGGAAGAGGAGAGGGAAGGGAGGAAGGGAGGAGAAGGGAGGGGAGGGCAGGGATAGAGGAGGGGAGGGAGGAAGAGGAGAGGGAGGGGAAGAGAGGGAGGGGGGAGTGAGAGAAGGGAGGGGAGGGATAGAGGGGATGGAGAGGGGGTGGAGAGAGGGAGGGGGAGTGATGGAGGGAGAGATGGAAGAGAGGGAGGGGGAGTGAGAGGGAAGAGAGGGGAGGGGAGGGAGGAGAGGGAGGGGAGGGATAGAGGGGAGGGGTGGGGAGAAATAGAAAGGAGGGAGAAGATAGGGGAGAGGGACAGGAGTGAGAGAGGGAGAAGATATTGAGGGGAGAGAGAGAGGGGAGGGAGGGATAGAGGGGAGGGTGGGGAGGGATAGAGGGGAGGGGTGGGGAGGGATAGAAAGGAGGAGAAGACAGGGGAGAGGGAGAGGGAGGGAGGGATAGAGGGGAGGGGTGGGGAGGGATAGAAAGGAGGGAGAAGATAGGGGAGAGGGAGAGGGGTGAGAGAGGGAGAGTGTGAGAGAGGGAGGATAGAGGGGAGGGAGAGATAGGGGAGAGAGTAGATGGGGGAGAGAGGGAGGGAGAGAGGGGAGGGATGGAGGGGAGGGAGAGAGGGGAGGGAGAGAGGGGAGGAGAGAGGGGAGGGAGAGGGGAGGGATGGAGGGGAGGGAGAGAGGGAGGGAGGGGAGGGAGGGAGAGGGGAGGGAGGGATAGAGGGAGGGAGAGAGGGGAGAGAGGGAAGGGAAGCGAGGAATAGAGGGGAGGGAGGGAGAGGAGAGGGATGGGAGGGAGAGAGGGGAGAGAGAGAGAGAGGGAAGGGAGGGGAGATAGAGTGGGGGAAGGAGGGAGAGAAGGGATAGAGGAGGGGAGGAGGAAAAGGAGAGGGAAGGGAGGAAGAGAGGGGAAGGAGAGACAGAGGGAGGGAAGAGGGGAGGGATAGAGGGGATGGAGAGGGGGATGGAGGGATGCAGAGAGGGGAGGGAGAGAGGGGAGGGAGAGAGGGGAGGGAGACAGGGGAGAGGGAGTGAGGGATTGAGAGAGAGGGGAGGGAGAGAGGGAGTGAGGTGGAGGGGGGAGATAGAGTGGGGGAGGGAGGGAGAGAGGGGAGGGAGGGGAGAGAGGGAGTGATAGAGGGGAGGGAGGAGGGGGAGGGAGGAATGAGGGAGGGATAAGCGATAGAGAGAGAAAGGGGGAGGGGAGAGGGAGTGAGGGGAGATAGAGTGGGGAGGGAGGGAGTGGGGAGGGAGGGAGGGAGGAGGGGGGATAGTAGGGGAGGGGGAGAGAGGGAGGGAGAGAGAGGTGAGGGAGGGATAGAGGGGAGGGGTGCGGAGGGAGAGAGGTAGGGAGGTAGGAGAGAGATGTGAGGGAGAGTGGAGAGGTAGAGGGGGAGGGAGATAGGGAAAGGGGGAGGGAAGAGAGGGAGGGAAATAGGGAAGAGAGAGGGGAGGGGAGGGAGAGAGAGCGGGAGAGGGAGGGAGGGATAGAGGGAGGGATAGAGGGGAGGGGAGGAGAGAGGGGAGGAGAGGGGAGGGAGAGGGAGAGGGGAGAGGGAGGGAGAGAGAGGGGGGAGGGAGGGAAGGAGGGGGGAGGAAGAGAGGGGAGAGGGAGTGAGGGGAGAGAAGGGATAGAGGGAGGGAGGGAGGAAAGGAGAGGGAAGGGAGGAGAGAGGGGAAGAGGGGAGGGATAGAGGGGATGGAGAGGGGGATGGAGGGATGGAGAGAGGGGAGGGGAGAGAGGGGAGGGAGACAGGGGAGAGAGGGAGAGAGGGAGTGAGGTGGAGGGGGGAGATAGAGTGGGGAGGGAGGGAGGAGGGGAGGGAGGGGGAGAGGGAGTGATAGAGGGGAGAGAGGGAGTGATAGAGGGGAGGGAGAGGGGGAGGGAGAGGGAGTGAGTGGAGAGGGGAGTGAGGGGAGATAGAGTGGGGAGGGAGGGGAGGGGGAGGGAGGGATAGTGGGGGAGGGGGAGAGAGGGAGGGAGAGAGAGAGGTGAGGGAGGGATAGAGGGGAGGGGTGGGGAGGGAGAGAGGTAGGGAGGTAGGAGAGAGATGTGAAGGGAGAGTGGAGAGGTAGAGGGGGAGGGAGATAGGGGAAAGGGGGAGGAAGAGAGGGAGGGAAATAGGGAAGAGAGAGGGGAGGGAGGGTAGAGGGGAGGAGAGAGCGGGAGAGGGAGGGAGGGATAGAGGGAGGGATAGAGGGGAGGGGAGGGAGAGGGGAGGAGAGGGGAGAGGGAGGGGAGAGAGGGGGAGGGAGGAAGAGAGGGGGGAGGAAGAGAGGGGAGGAAAGGGGTGAGGGAGGGAGGGAATAGAGGGGAGGGATAGAGGGGAGGGAGTGGGGAGGGAGAGAGAGAGGGGGGGGGGGAGAGAGTGGGGAGAGAGGAGAGATGTGTGGAGTGAGGGGGGAGATAGAGGGGGGGTGAGGGGGAGGGGGAGATAGAGTGGGGAGGGGGGAGTGAGGGGGGAGTGAGGGGGAGGGGGAGATAGAGTGGGGAGGGAGGGAGAGAGGGAGGGATAGAGGGGAGGGAGGAGAGGTGATTTCGGGGTCTCTGTCTGCATCACTTTTCTGCTCACATTCACTTTTCTCTCTTTTCTCTTTCTTAGCTTTCTCTCGTTGTGCTCCCTGGGGAGATAGACTGGGGGATAGAGTGGGGAGGGAGGGAGAGGGAAGGGAGAGGGAGAGGGAGTGGGGGAGGGAGAGAGAGGGGGAGGGAGGGGGGGAGATAGGGGAAAGGGAGATTGGGGGGAGAGGGAAGAGAGGGAGGGAGAGAGGAAGAGAGAGGGGAGAGAGCGGGAGAGGGGAGGGGATAGAGGGGAGGGGAGGGAGAGGGGAGAGGGAGGGAGGGGGAGGGAGGGAGGGAGAGAGGGGGGAGGGAGGGAGGGAGAGAGGGGGGAGGGAGGGAGGAAGAGAGGGAGAGGGAGTGAGGGATAGAGGGGAGGGGAGGGATAGAGGGGAGGGGGTGGGGAGGGGAGAGAGGGGGGAGTGAGGGGGGAGATAGAGGGAGGGGAGAGAGGGAGGGATAGAGGGGAGGGAGAGGGGGAGGGAGAGGGGGATGGAGAGAGGGGAGGGAGGGATAGGAGGGAGAGAGGGGAGGGAGGGATAGGAGGGAGGGATAGGAGGGAGGGATAGGCGATAGAGGGGAGGGAGAGAGGGAAGGGGAGAAGAGAGGGAGAGAGGGGAGAGGGAGGGAGGGATAGAGGGGAGGAGAGGGGGGAGGGAGAGGGGATGGAGAGAGGGGAGGGAGGGATAGGAGGGAGAGAGGGAGGAGGGATAGGAGGGAGGGATAGGAGGGAGGGATAGGCGATAGAGGGGAGGGAGAGAGGAAGGGGAAGAAGAGAGGGAGAGAGGGGAGAGGGAGTGAGGGAGAGAGGGGAGAGGGAGAGAGGGGAGATATACTGGGGATAGAGTGGAGAGGGAAGGGAGAGGGGAGAGGGAGTGAGGGAGAGAGAGGGGAGGGAGGGATAGAGGGGAGGGGTGGGGAGGGAGAGAGATGGGAGGGAGAGAGATGGGAGGGAGAGTGGAGAGGTAGAGGGGGAGGGAGAGTGGAGAGGTAGAGGGGAGGGAGATAGGGGAAAGGAGAAGGGAGAGAGGGGAGGGAGGGGAGAGAGGGAGGGATAGGAGGAGGGGAGAGAGGGGAGGGATAGAGGGGGAGGAGAGGGGAGGGATCGAGGAGGGAGAGAGGGGAGGGAGAGGAGGAGTGATAGAGGGGAGGGGTGGGGAGAGGAAGGGGGAGGAGAGGGGAGGGTTGGTGGTGTTGCCAGTCTAGAGACTATGTAGCTAGATCTAGTGACTTTCAACTCAAAACTAGCTCCGAAAAATCAACCGTAGCGACTTGTTACATATCAGTCCATTAGAAAAATGTTGATTCTATGAGATTTCTTTTTTATATTTCAGTGACGAAGATCCTGTTCCTCTGGAGATTTCAAGACGTTTGAAGATTACTACGTGTGATGACAGTGTTAAATGTAATTAATTTTCTGTATTGTTAAGTTTCTCTGTAACAATGCTTATGACTGAAAATAAATTATTATCATTTCCTCCTTGCTAAATCAATATTCCATATTTTTCATTGCATTACAATATATATATATATAAACATTTCAACATTTCGTTCTGTAATGTTACTTACGTATTATTTAATGTTAGTAGTCCAATTAAAAAGACTACTCCCCCCAGAAAATAAACGGCTAATTAATTGATCATAACCTAAAAAGTAACAATAAAATTTTCATAATCCCTTTTGAAGTATCCTATATATTATGCGCGTAGTGAAGCTACGTCCGTCCGTCCGTCAGTGCTTGTGAAGCCTCGCGTAAAGATATCGGCGCATTTCTCGAGAACCGTCCGTTGTAAAGATATGCGGTAAACGGCGTTTTATTTCTACTGGCTATGAGGTCCCTGGAAAAATATTTTCGTTTGCTGAAGTGTCTTGGGTTCGAATCCAGGGGACAATTATATTTTCCCATAAGCTTACACGGGATTTTCGATTTTTCAGAGTGCAAGGTTTTTTCCTTCGTTCGTTAAAAACGAAAATATTGACCGATTTCCTTCTTTTTGCGTTATTCGACGGCTAAAGCTTTATACTATCTTATTCTTGCAATGTTTACACGTTACGCTGTCGAATCTTTCATAAATACGCATTCATTTTCGAAATTTTGCGGATTTTTCGTACACTTTCCGGGCGTTGCCATGAGACTCTCATTGTTGCCTCCGATTCATTTAACAAATTGTAAGGCAAATTAAACCTTCCAATAGACGAAAGAAAAGCGTTATTGTTATCTTCTCTTCATTGATAATCTAAATAAACGCTTGCATTGACGTCGCCTTTATAGTAGGTGAAAGTAGGTCCTGTAAGAAGTTAAAACCAGTCGTTGATACACACTTGAAGGAAAGCAACTCTTTCTGAGTTCGTCTATAAGGGTGCAACGACAATTATTGGAACTAAGGTAAGGTAGAATTAAAAATTTTCCCCTTTGGAATATACCGCGATATTAAACTAGCATTGAGTAACTCTGTGACATTGTGATCACGTAATTGCTCTAATATATTGCTGTAAAATCGCAGAAAATTTTAAAATGCCAAGGGGTAGATCAGTGAAAAGGAGAGCAATTAGCCCAGCTACAGCTGCCAGAGAAAGAAAGAGGAGCCAGAAGTCAAAGGAAGAGTATTGTAGGAAAGAGAGAGAAAGAGATGCAGAGGTTCATAGATGAGGAGCGGAGACTACAAGAAAGACAAAGAAATAGGAAAACACGTCAAATGAATAGGGAACAAAGAAGATCTCACCCAGGGCCGAAATATTTAGATTATGTATTTGCAAGCATAGCTGCAACTTAAACAATTTAAAACTTGTCCTGGAAACATTGCCTACCGACTCGGCAATTTTTAGTCACTTCGTATGTAACTTGTCGCACAATTTTAAATACTACTAGCGTTAGTAGAAGCGCAAAAAGAAACATTACAATTTAAATTTTCTTTCTTTGAACAACCGATATATTCGAAAGAATTTATTACCGTCCTTACTGTTTTCACATTCGAAACATATACTCATCTCCATTTTGCCCTATTAAATGCCTGTATCACATATATTCTCCTCTTTATCATCAGTGGCTCCGCGTCATCGAAAAATTAATCGTTCTTCACACGAAACCATTTATTTGTCTACGCCTCAAAGCCAAGATCTTGCCAGAATAATTCTATTACGTAACTGTATCTGGCATGACTTTGTTAAAGATTTTAATATTCATAATGGAATACACTTTGTTCTTCTCTACGAGATACATTTATAATATATTTATGCAAAACGAATTGGAGCAATAATAATCCATCGGGATAGCAATTGAATTTTGCACATCCCTCAAATTTTAGTTACTAATAATTAGTCGCGTGATGCCTGAAAGTTACTTTTCTTTTGACAGGAAAACTCTTTGAAAGAGCAAAAAAATATATATTCTGCTTCTTCAACTTTGTAAAGTTTATGAATACGCATTTTTATTCACAACTTGTAGAATCCGAGTTACTGCCATGGGCTAACGCAAAAAAAGTTCTCCTTTACAGGACCGAATTAATAATCCACAGGAGTGGAAGGACGGAGGCACTTTCCTGCGCGTGGCACCCCAGAGATATTCGTTGACTGGCAAGCCCCAGAAAAAAGCTCCACTGCAGAGGATGTTTTGCGGGAGCAAGCAGATACGGATTACTGAGGGATTTCTGAGGCTAACTGGGCAAAACCCGTAATTTTTCGCGTTTTTGAAGTAGACGCTGGTAAAAAAAAGGAACATATTTAAGTCTTTCTATTATTCTCTTACAGTCGTTCGATATAGTTTAGCTATTTTGCAGTGGTTGAATACGACGCGTGATAAGATGACAAAATGTATCGCTATACAGTATGTACACCTTTATGAAGTCAATGTGGGACAGAGCATATACTCTCTGGGATTGATTTTTTATCACTAAGAAATTGTTTCACCATACTAAATAATTATTATGCATAACAACAAACAAAACCGAAACACCAATATTGCTAAGGCGTCCATTTAAGAAGGGACCATAAACATAAACGCTGATTTTTTTAAATCCTTAAATTAATAAATTAATTTGAAGCACCGCTACGCTTAGTTTGAAAATGTGTTTGGAATTAAAAACGGTGTCATATTAAACACAGTGATTTAATCCTGTCTGACCTTACAGTTGTTTCCGTTTAATTTTAAATATCTTACTTATTTCTACTTTCCCCATACGTAGTATAGGCGAAACTGCTGTATTCGTGAAAAAATTCGAGAATTCAATGGAAATACACGTTGTAAGGTCCCCTGAATACGACTATTCACTCTTTACAGAATTTGTGGGCGCTCTAGCTATGTATAATTTTAATTGCGCATCGATATTTTGTTATCCATCTACCAAAAGCTCACAATTTTGTTTACATATTGTTTTTTTTCAATTTAAAAATTATTTGAGCGCTGATGTAGACAGTAATCACACTTATTAATCTGCATGAAGAAAGCCAGCCATGCGCTGGACACAAGATTTTTTCAAAAAGATGTATTTCGAAAAGGATATAAGTATTGATTCACTATAGCTTGCTGGGTTACTCATTGACATAGAGCTTGAGATGATGACTGTTATAAATAATGTCTTTATGTTTACGCGACACTTTCAATAGTCGAGTACCCTTACCATCGTATAACTATTTACATTTCGGTTCATATCATATAATGAGAGAGAAGGAAAAACTATAAGGCCTCTAAATATATTTTTTTAATTGTCGATTCATTCCATACGCGCGTATACTCCAGTGAGAGTAGTGCACAGAGTTCAGAAGGAAAATCTTCATTATTTCAAGAAATTATGTATAAAATGCAAAATGTTTATGGCGTCACCTATACATGTCAGAAAAAATGTAATGCTTCCAGCACATTACTTCCTCCATACAGAGGAATTAATATAATTTCTCACATTAGCATCTTCCATAATAATTAGCAATTAGTTTTTAAAATAATGATTGTACAGCAAAAAATGCTTTCAATAACTTTTTGTATTAAAAACTATAAGAAAACAATTGTTCGCTTTTGCTATGGATAAAAAAATATCTGTGCGCAATTAAAATTGCCCTTGGCAGCGTACGCATCACTGGCAACAATTTGAAAATGTTAACACAGCAACGGAAACTAAGGTGTCACTTAGCAACGTATTAAGCATAAATTCCGACGGATACTCATTCGAATTATCTCTTAACAATCAGTTTTATGAAAAAGTGTTTTGTAGAAAATTCTTTTTTATACCATAAATAATGAAAGATATTTACATTAACTGAGTTCTAAAGGAGATATTTGGTAAAAACGGGAAAATAAATAGAATAAACCTCTACTTTTAAGTTGATTGAATAGAGCGCCACAAAATTCCTATCACAAAGACGTCATCGGGAAAGTAGTAAAAAATCTGATCTGGCCAACACATGACTTTCTCCATTTTTGGGGTATAGATATTTAAATTATTATGAATAACATTATAAGACAAAATTATTATTTCGTATCGTAAAAGAATACAGTCGTCCTTATTGCCGTAAATTACGTATATTTTGAATATGTTTACAGAATTCACCGCTAGTTGGTGGCGCTGTATAATGGAAATTAAGAAAAAGCAAAATATCCCCGAAAATTTGTTTCAAACAAAACTTGGAAGAAATATTATTCTCTACAACTTTGATCGTCACGAAGATTACAAATAACGATGTTTTAAAGGAGATATTTGACGGAAACCGAAAAACCGATTATTTATAAATAATTCCTAAACAATAACTGCTATGGAAAATTGTTTCAAATGAAAGTTGTAGGAAATTACATTCTCTATAACCTTTGTATGGAATTGTATATACAATACTGACTTTTTAACGGAGAAATATTGCAAAAACCGAATCGGGTTTCGAATAAACCTCGACTTCCGGTTAACCGGTATTGTCCAAAAACTACATTTCTTTTTGCTCATGTTAAAGTGTTATATATGAAGTTTGGTAACGATATGGCAAGTTCTTTTTGAGTTAGAGCGCCCACAATCACACACACAGACATCATTCCGAAAATATTCTAAACGTGTTCTAGGGACCTCAAAACGTGTATTTCCGTTGAAATCTCGAAGTCGATTTTTTTCATGATCACAATATTTTCCCATTACTACGTATGAGAAAGTAAAAAGTACTCAACCTCAAAACGTGCCTTTGAAATGCCGAATTTTTTTCCAGGAACACATTTCTTTCTTCTATAACACGCATAGCGAAAGTGTAGTAAATAGCGAAAGTGTAGTAAATAGCGAAAGTGTAGTAAATTGCACCATAATAAAATGATTTCCATACAAATTGCACTACTTTAAATTAACTAAATGCTTCATACGCGCCAAGTACTAACGAACCGCCGGCCTTTCTATAATTCCCTGACCTGCAATTGACATCGGCGTGACAAGGGCATCTCTAAAGCCCCCAAATCCTTGGACACTTCCCTATAAAAGAGACCAAGGAAAATCTTGCCCTCCGCTGCGTTGGTTCGCTAAGTCCAACAATGCCTGTCATCCTTTATCAAATCCCTTTTGCTGGTCATTGGTTCGTATTGAGTCGGCGACGCTTCATTCAGAGGATGACTTATATTCTCGTTATCCTCTCGAGGGGATTGGAAGCTTTAACCAACTCCACCCTTGAAAATGAGGGTCTCTCGTTTAGAATTCTACGGAAGATAACAACAGCACATCCATGATTATTCCATTTCCCTATAACGTTCGGAATGGGGCTTCTTTTTTTAAAGCGATCATTTTGATCACATAAATACATAAATGTCTATCCAATGTGTACATCAATGAGCAAATCTGTGCGCATTCAAAGTCGTGTAACTTTTGGTAAATGTCATATCATTATAAAAAATGGCGAATTCCCAGAAAAATAAACTCAGATCCTTAGAAATGGGGAAATAGAAAAAAAAATTACGGCTGAACGACTAACTGAAAAGGATATTCTTTACGTAACTATTAAGCGTGTCCTCGATTTGTATGGGCCAGGTTCCATCTTTGAATTCTATTCATTTCGTCTCCTTTTCAAACTTTTTCTGGACGATTTTCTCGCGTCATTCTCCGTTTAAAGTTATGTTTGACGAGCTTTAGCTTGCAGTATACCATTACGTTATTTCTACGGAATTTTGGATAATCTTTTCGAAAAAAAAAATCGCAAAAAACGGTAGTTTCCGCGCTTTAAACGTAAACTAACTCTCATTTGACAAAAAAACGCCGTTTCATAAGTTCTGAGTCGTGAAGCCGTAAGATTCAAATCATTACGAAATGATAACAAAAAAAACCGACAGCTTAATAAAAGGCATATATCACAAAGACATGGCAAATTTCAGTCCCCTATTTATCGTTCATCACTTGCTATTTCAATTGAATCGATTGAATTCGCGGACAGGCAGAGCGAAAATATAAGCGCGTTTTTAGAATAAAACTCGCTAAAAATATGCATCACTCACTGAAACGGCACCCTAGATTAAAGTGATGACGGTTATTGGCGCAGACAGAAAAGCGAAGTACAAGCATATTAAAAATGAATGGAATAAAAAATGCACTGTCGGCAAATTCAATTTGCAGGCAATAATTCGGAAACTATTTTTAAATGAACGCTTAAACCATAAAATATTAATCAAGTACTAAATAGCATAGCTTAATTATTATTCTAACAATTCGTTTCAATTACATTTATCGAAAACTGCGCAATTAAAAACAAGTTAGGAAAGTGTACAACGTATCACAAATGGGCGCGTTTCGTGCAATGGAGTATTAGAAAGAAATTATATACCTGCACGTAGGAGTAATAACAGCGTTTTAAAGTTCTTATATTCTTCAAAAATAATCCATTTTCTTCCTATTTAATAATATTGCATGCTCGCGAAAGGAAATTAAACGTTTATTTGTGAGATTGTTTATGATAGCAACAATGAAGAAGTAACCATGCAAGAAATTTTCTAAGTTCAACTCGATTTAAGACATTCTCATTTGCTTTTCTAGATAACGGCTACTTCTACGATAAAAATATATAGGAAAGGAAATACTCTTCTTTACCAGTTCTACAACTTATATTTGAAAAATATTTTGATATGAGCAATACCTTACGAGATATGACGAAAATTTAATTTTTTGTCACCAGTAAAGTGGTACCCCTGATTGGCGTACGTGATTCATTTTTGCGATTTTCTTCTTATATTTGATTGTAAGTCCTTAATACCAAATTTCATGAAAATCCGTTAGGTAGCAGCCGAGAACGAACATGCGGACGGACGGACTGACAGGCGAACGGACGGACAGACGGACAAACCGACGATAATAGGCGCTCACGCTGAAAGCGAAACGCGCCTAAAAACCTTTCGACATTACAACAATTTACCACGCGATAATATTTCACGACACATGACGTAGATAACATATCACAGTAGAACATCTTTCATCAGTAAATGGCTAAATTGAATATTAACCCTCACTACATAATGATTTAATTTAAAGTCGAATATTGTTGTTATTTTAAGAGAACTCTGAAAATATTATTATTAGATACGTTTTTATATGTATACACTTTGCGTTATTACTGTAGGTTTTCTATTCAATTCGTTCCACTAACAATAAGAGAAATAATTTATATCGATCGGTCCTTCTCACGACTAATACGACAATAGCATTTTTTCGAAACAAAATAATATTTTCGCGTTGATTATACAAACTAAAATTTATATAATAGATTTCAATTAATGCATCAAAATTCATTCAGTAAAAATAAAATGATGTGATATAGTTGATATACTAATTTTTCTGGACTAGGTAGACGTCCCTCTTATAACGCGAGAGATAGGTTCCTGGAAAACACCGTATAATAGGAAACAGCGTTATCTTAAGTCTGTGGGAAATAGGAAGTAACCGTCGAACTAATTTTTCATATTAAAACTCCGATTAACACAATTAAACAGAACACGATATAATAAATATCAGCCAGAACTAACCGCTTCCCGCAATGTACTCAGGACTATGACGAACTGACAGGTCAATGTAACACAATATAAATACATTACGTCCTGAAAACTAAAAGGTGTTAAGGAGATATGCACGGAATTTTCGTTGTGCGGCCTCTCGGGAAAGGAAATGATAAAACCTTCGGATCAATTCTCGACTCCAAATAGGGCCACGATCCTAGAATATAGAAGCCCCGGATTTGGACGTAGCCAATAGCACGCGGACAAATAGCGCACGCATAGGAGTGACTGAATACAATATTTTTTTAATTAATTAATCCGTTTATAATGTTTATTACATTTTCGGTTCAAAATATACGATAACCTACTAAAAAATCTGATGTGGCCAACACATGACTTTCTCCATATTTGGGATACAGATATTTAAATTATTATGAATAATATTACTAGGCAAAATTATTATTTCATATCATAAAACACGTCCTTGTTGCCGTAAATTACGTATATTTTGAATGATTACAGAATTCACCGCTACATGGTGTTGGCGCTGTATACTGGTATTAAGATAAAGCGAAATATATCCGAAATAAATGGTTCTACGAAAATTAGTTTCAAACAAAACTTGGAAGAAATATTATTCTCTACAACTTTGGTCCTCACGAAGATTACCAATAACGAAGTTTTTAAGGAGAAAACCGAAAAACCGTTTATTTATAAATAACTCCTAAGCGATAACTACAATAGAAAATTGTTTCAAATGAAAGTTGTAGGAAATTACATTCTCTATAACTTTTGTTTAGAATTGTAAATACAATAATGATATTTTAACCAAGAAATATCGCAAAACCCGAATCGGGTTTCGAATAAACCTCGACTTCCGGTTAACCGTTATTGTCGAAAAACTAATCAGTTCTTTATGCGAATATTAAAGTGTTATATATGAAGTTTGGTAACGATATGGCACGTACTTTTTGAGTTAGAGCGCCCACACTAACACACACACACACACGTACACACACACACACGGACATCATTCCGAAAATAGTCTAAACGTGTTCTAGGGACCTCAAAACATGTATTTCCGTTGAAATCTGGAAGTCGATTTTTTTCATGAATACAATACTTTCCCATTACTACGTATGGAGAAAGTAAAAAGCGGGATATTTGCTGTCCCGCTTAACAAGACGCGAGGCACGGGATTTTACTCTTCAAATCGGGATTTATCCTGTCTGAAATGGACGGCTGGAAATCCTAGTCACGCGAGAACGTCTGAAATTCCCGGTTAAACATCGGCCCTCGTAAATCGCGCAAACATAAACCCAGATCGAATTCTATTATACTATTGATCACACTTTATAAATCGCGTATACATGAAACCGCGTATGTACTAGGATCAAGGGCGGCCCGAGGAATTTTAGCGCTCTATGAGAGGCGGCATTCCGATGTCCCCTTCGTAAATGCTTGTTTAGATATTTTAGAAGCACGAGTTAATTTATTCATCGATATGTAAAAATTATTGATTACGAAAAAATAAAAGGGATGACATCAATATTACAGCCTGTTCCGCGATATCAATTGGTATCCAATATTTATCCACTTGCAAGTAATGCATAGATATATATGATCGATACAGCGACCCGAAGAATTTGGCGCCTCGGGCAGCCGCCCTGCTCGCCCGCACCTCGGGCCGGCACTGACTAGGATATTGCGTTATGGCGTGATTATTGCAAAATAAACATTACTAGTTTATAAATTAAGGTCCAGCTAAAAATATTTCTTTGGTAATTCCTGAACTTTTTGATGCTATAAAAATTTTTCACAAGATTAATGCGTATATTTTGTCAGGGCGTATTTTCCGCAGCTTCTGCATATTATGCGTCACACTAAAGAGAAATTAAATAATAACCTTGTATGAGCGAAAAACGGCCCTTACATGTAACTACCGAGTGTTTCTTTGAACTAACAAACATAAGTGCAGTTTCTCTATCATATGTCCAAAGACAGTGAGATATGAAATTCAACTGTAATTAATCATGATAAGACATTTCTTAAAAACATTTTAGAAAATGAGTTTTAGTTTTCACTTACATGACGGTAAAATATCAATTTTCAGAATGTCTCACATCTTTTTTTTACTTTCTCATATACGAAGTATGTATATTGAGAAAGTCTTGTAATCGCGAAAAATTTCGACCTCGAGATCTGCCTGTTACTGGCTCTAGAGCCTAAACCGTATAGCGAAAATGAATGAAATCTCGTACTTCGGCATTTTATCATACTGAGCAGAGGCTAGGAATAAATGGTTGACGTTGCTCAATAATTAAGGGAAGTTTATTCTACGCATTTTGAAAAACAATCAGATTTCGTACAATTACCTGAATTTACGTCTTAAATAGTCTACATAGTTCATATTTAACAAAAAATGAATATAAGGCTGGTTTATTCTTGAGCAACTTTAACACAAATTGGATTTTCTAAAAACCGGCTCATACGATTTTCATTTTCTAAAGATAACTATACGACGCATTAGTATACGAGAAACTTTGTACAATGTATGCTGTACCGATTTTTTAAATGTTAGACATACCAAATGTCCCGGTTAAACCTAAATTCTGTCTATTGTAATGCCATTGTCACCAATGGTGAGGATAATAAAATATGTAACATGACGGCCAAGAAAGCCACTCAATACGGTAGATCAGGGACCACCAAATTTCTTTTACTGAAATTGCCACACGAGGCTTCATAACGACAGTGCGGGCCATATACGACCTTTCGAATGACAGATCGGGCCGTGTAAACATTACATTTCAAAGATCAACTTTTTAGAATTTTTGAAGTATTTTGCATCCAAGTACTCGGAAAATATCATTTAGATATCAAAGATGATATCTAATAAAAAAAACCCTGCAGGTAAATATACAAAAATTAAAAATATTCAGGAAATCACTGCGTAGTTTGGAAACATTATACAACGCTTTTTGTTTTATAACATTTGGATTATTTTTAGAATTTTTATTATCAACATAATGTAACTAAATTAAACCTCCAACGCATAAATACGCTATAAAATATTCTCTAAATTCACCAAATTAAAAAAAAAAACATTGACCAAATCTTAACCCTTTCTGTTCGATAAGAAAATTCTCCACATTTCCTTTTGTTGCTTTTAGTCGCAAGGGGTTTTGTTTGCCTCCGTCTTTATAGTGCAATTTCAGTCTAAGCTCTGTCGAGGTGAAAGGATGCGTACAGCGAGGAATAGGACTGGGATAATAGGACCACGTCTCGCGTCGCCGTGTAGGCGGTGTCCCTCGCTCCTTCCGTTGCTCTTTCCAACACAACCCGTCGTACATCTCTCTCTCGCTCTCGTGGGACAACAGATGAAATCGCCCCCTCGCATCTTATGCGATGAAAACCTCCTCCTTCATCTCCGGTTTCCATTACTGTGGAAGCCATTAGAATCTTTATCTCCAGCGACTGAAGACGGTGGTGTCATGCAGTCCGTCAACCCCGTCTTCAGCTAACACGCTCCCTTTTTAAAGGGGATGTATCCAAACTCGATTTTCCTTCACAGACGGAGTGTGTGACACAACAAAGTAGGGGTTGCTCACGAGAAAACAGGCTTCATGCGATACACCGGGA
Source organism: Uropetala carovei (assembly GCA_036926305.1). Taxonomy (NCBI): domain Eukaryota; kingdom Metazoa; phylum Arthropoda; class Insecta; order Odonata; family Petaluridae; genus Uropetala; species Uropetala carovei. Next base: position 15,560 of record JAXCHB010000009.1, read on the forward strand.
CGATTATACCCTTAAAACTTACATTGCAGGGCTCATTCGAAAGATTCCGTAAATTACCGTTCAAGAGATGAACGATTTGAGGAGTAGGCAGCAGGGAATAAAAACGTGAAAACGATTATATTACTCGTCATATGTCATTAAAGATTTCAATGGTATAGTTAATTAACTATCCTTTTTATTCTCTTTCTCTATATTTTGAACTTTTTTATGATTTCATTCTGGAATGGTTTTCGTGAAAATTTAAATAGTCAAATAGTGTAAATGAATAATATATGTGTTGGCCGAAAAGGGAGACAACATTTTTTATATGTGATATTCTAAAGTAAACATAATAACGGGAAAATAACGCATTTAACCTAGCAAGTATTTATGATTTATGAAACTATTTAATGTTATTTTAAAAAGATAATTAGTTCATACCAGCAGCATAGATCACGCTTTCATCTTTCGCTTCCTTCATCCTAATTATAAGTCAGTATTAAAAATTTTCCGTCAAAGGTTTCCGAAAAATGTTTCTCTTACACGAAAGAAAAAACTCGCGGACGAGAAATACGCTTTGCCATAGCGGGAAATTAGTTTCCACGCAAGTTAAAACACCCTTTCAGACGTATGCATAGAGAGGAGACATTACAGACCCAATTTCCTCTCCGGGAAACATCTCCTCGCTTCCATACACTCCGCACGGGTTTGAATAGAACGGAGCAATCCCGTGGCTCGCCTTCCCATTGTGTTCAAGCATCTCTCTTTCCATGGGAATCTCGGTGCAGATAAAGGAAATTCGAAAGCTGACGTTTTTCGTCAATGGTTGGTCCGAATCTTTTTTCGAACCTTCATTATCGTAACTTCCCACAGTTCCACCACGCATTTTATACCCATTCAATCTGTATCTCCCCTATCCTCCTCTCTATATATTTTCTCAACGAAAATACCCTCGAGGACGACGCGAAAAAGCCTCGCTTCTACTCCGAAAGAGGAGGAAGAATAACATCGAAAACTTTTTAAAATGTCCGCTATAACATCTACAAGTTCTATAAATACTTTAAGTAGATGATAATAATTTATTATTATTTATTTAACAGGTTTCCCACATTACGTGTCATGTAAGAAATTCCCTTCGACAGAATTCGAACCCGCGACCTTTGCGTTGACAATCAGAAACGCTAACCAAATCTCAACCATTTTATTGTGCGCAGTTGGAGGAAGACGTGAATTTTCAGTCTTCTCGTCTGCTTTTGCCACATTCCATCAACTGAATAAAACAATTCCAACTGGACACCTATGTCTAATGCGAAACCCCTCAAAAAAAAAGTTCTTTTTCTTTTCCGCCTCTCATCACTCATCCGCTGAAGAAAATTAATTTTCGCTCAAGTTTTTTTGACACTTTTGGGATAGGTAAGCTGCTGCCGAGTTAAAACACTTGAAGCTCTTTCCACGAAAGTTTACGCGCCCCAAAAATTCATAAGTACCCGCTGTTGTAATTTGAAATGAAGCTTTTTGGGGTCAGATTTATGTCTAGATACTTTAAACGGCGAGCTCAAACTTATCTCGGTTTGCCGCAGGTATAACCGGCCACCGTTCTCACTTGAGGGAAAAAGTCTTGGAACTAGACTGGAAGAAAACCAGATAAGATCTGAACTGCTCAAGTCGCAAAGCTACAATATGGAATATAAACATATATAATTTGCATCCGCCAAGACTTTCCTTAAAATTGTCAACAGCATGACAATTCCCCAAAGACTACTATTTCAAACTTATTCTCTGAGTGGCCGGCAAATACAAACTGCAACTCAAAAGCTTCTAATGAATTTAGTAATTATAGTAGTAGGTATACGGATATAATAGCTCTATTTCTGCATATATTTTACACCCCCATACACTAGTCGCTACTCAACTGAGAGCAATTCATTTAATCTGGAGTGACCAAATAATTTATTGAGGCCAAATTTGCAAGTTTCGAGGCTCTTGAAAAAGGTCTTTCGCAAAACGTCCGCTACCGAATCCTATTTCGGCTAACTGCTAAATATCAATGAAATCTGTAACCATCTTTAGAAAGAAAGAAAAATATAATTATTCCTAAAATCTAAGTTCTTAGCTGTCACCAACACATGACTTTCTCCATATTTGGAGTATAGATATTTAAATTATTATGAATAGCATTATAAGACAAAATTATTATTTCGTATCGTAAAAGAATACAGTCGTCCTTATTGCCGTAAATTACGTATATTTTGAATGTTTACAGAATTCACCGTTACATTGTGGTGGCGCTGTATACTGGAAATTAAGAAAAAGCAAAATATCTCCGAAATGGATGGTTCTACGAAAATTTGCTCCAACAAACAAAACTTGGAAGAAATATTATTTTCTAGAACTGGTCTTCACGAAGATTACCAATAACGACGTTTTTAGGGAGATAGTTGACGGAAACCGAAAAAACCGATTGTTTTTTATAAATTTATAAAAAGTTGACGGAAACCGAAAAAACCGATTGTTTTTTATAAATAATAAAATAACTGCTATGGAAAATTGTTTCAAATGAAAGTTGTACGAAATTAAATTCTCTATAACCTTTGTATAGAATTGTGTATACAATACTGATGTTTTAACGGAGAAATATCGCAAAAACCGAATCGGGTTTCGAATAAACCTCGAATTCCGGTTAACCGTTATTGTCAAAAAACTAATCAGCTCTTTGTGCTCATACCAAAGTGTTATATATGAAATTGGATAATGATATGGCAAGCACTTTTCGAGTTACAGCGCCCACAATTACATACACACACCAGTGGCGGATCCACAAGGGAAAGAAGGATTCTGATAGGGGTAGGGATTTTCAAAATATAGGGCAGCTGGCAGGGGCGGATTCGATAGGTGGAGGGGCGATCGCCCCCCCCCCCCCCCTTTGAGAAGTTTCTGGATCCGCCCCTGACACACACATACAAACACACACGCACAGACATCATTCCGAAAATAGTCTAAACGTGTTCTAGGGACCTCAAAACATGCATTTCCGTTGAAATGTCGAAGTCGATTACTTTCATGAAAATAATACTTCCTCTATACTTAGGGGCACCTTAACTATATGGGCTAAATGGGCTGCAGCCCTAGGGCACCCAGCGCCGCCACTCCACAAATGGAATATACATATTTTTAAATTACGCATCTTTGTAATTTAAACTCAAAAAGTATAATTGTCATAGCCTTTTATTTCTCAAGAGGCTCACCATCTATTACATGCTTCCGGTAGTGAATATGTGGCTACTTCCCTGTAATTCATAAATATTTTGGGCCATCGGAAATGCTAGGGGTTTTCTGAAAGTACGTACTACGTAGGACGGCAGCATTCAAAAATTTCACTCGTCGCCTACTGTATACTGGACAGAATCCTAATAGCTATACTTCAGAGACTCCGAGGAGAAGTGGTCTGGCGAATTTACGAGGGCTTAACGAAGGTTCAGGTTTACATTGGAAAATTCTCGGGCCATGTGATTTCTTTCCATAAGCATTTCTCGATGCCAAAACATGATGATATAAAGGTTCATTCATATAGAATGCACACATCTACGAGACGAAACGAGTATAAGCTACGTCTGTACAAATATCCATACCACTTGATATGGCAATCTGGACCTACATAGGCTGTGATAATTGTTTCTCGGTTCCCAGGAATCTTTCTCGTGCCCTGTGGCTAGTCCGATGGAAGTCTTTACAACTAAAGGTAGTCGGCAGTATTACTGTATTAAATGTACGTGAATGCAATTGCGATGTACATGTACTTACACAGATTGAATCGTGTTGTCATTTTCAACATTCTCCGCAATCCACACATTAGGAGTTTTGTCCTTTAGAATGGAACGTGAACTAGAAAGAAAGTTCCATTTCAGTGCATCGAAAGAAAAAGAATAGGCGAATTGGAGAAGATGGAGTAGGAACTACATAAGTGAGTCATATTTTTTTATCAAAATCAATTAATTACTCAACCCGACTTTTGTACAGAAATATCTAGTTTTGTGGTTTATCTTCGTTAGGTTTAGGAGAGCATTGACCAAACAAAAGTTTTATTTATCTGTATTGCGACGATTATTTGGCAGTGATCTCTTTTCTCTGAGTAAGCAGTTAGTAGTGGATTGTTGAGTTATTTTGCTAAAATTACTCCGCGGACAAAGTACGCCGCGCGCCCGGTGACTCGTGTGACAAATAAGAGCGCGCCTACTCGAGAGTTAAAGTGTTTCCACAACATTATTATTAAATTAATCCATTTTCTTCCTATTTAATAATATTACATGCACACGTAAGGAAATGAAACGTATTTTTGTGAGATTGTTTATGTTAGCAACAATGAAGAAGTAACCATGCATGAAAGTTTCAAGTTCAACTCGAATTAGACATTCTCATATGATTTTATCGATAACGGCAACTCCTACAATATAAATATACAGAAAAGAAAATACTCTTCTTTACCAGTTCTACAACTTTTATTTGAGAAATATTTTGATATGAGTAATACTTTACGAGATATGACGAAAATTTAATTTTTTGTCGCCAGTAAATTAAATATAGAAAGAAGTACTTTCAAGATATGTTATTCATTTATAAACTGCATTATTATTTGATTTTCTATTTTGTTTTTTTTATATTTTATATTTTTTGTTTTAATAAAATCTTACCAAATTTAAAGTTTCTAACACATCTACAGATGTTTATAATAAATTGTAAACAAATGCTGCCAGTCCTCAACGTAACCATTTAAAAATGTTATAGCAACAATTGAAACAAAATAAAAAAAAATTAATTGCACAATTTAAAATAAAACAATTCGCTGGGAACTTGTTTGTCATACACATGTTATTGACACAGCTAGAAAAGCTTCCCATATGCAGTCAACAGACTAATTATCCCTAAATATTTACGTTGCTGTGCTTCATTAATTTCGATGCGAATAAAATGCTTTTCTTTCGTCTATTTGAAGGTTTAATTGGCATTAAATGAATCGGAGGCAACACTGGGAGTCTCCTTGGAAACGACCGGAATGAGTACGAAAAATCCGCAAAACTTCGAAAAAGGATGCGTATTTCTGAAAACTTCGACCGTGTAAAAATTGCAAGAATAAGGTAGTATAAAGCTTTATCCGTCGAATAAATCAAAACAGAAGAAAATCGGTCAATATTTACGTATTTTAATGTATGAAGGAAAAAAACCTTGCACTCTAAAAAATCGAAAATCCCGTGTGAACTTATGGGAAAATATAATTGTCTCCTGGATTCGAACCCGGGACACTTTAGCATACGAAAATATTTTGCCAGGGACCTCATAGCCAGTAGAAACAAAACGCCGTTTATCGCATATCTTTATGACGAACGGTTCTCGAGAAATACGCCGATATAAATTGTAAACAAATGTCTACAGACGTCAACGTAAAATTAATACATAGATTTACTAGTTCATTTTCCGGTAAATGTTCATGCATCAAAACCCGGGATTTAAAAAAGGCTTATTTAAAAAAATAGGGCAGGAAAACCAAACTTCGAAATATTCTCTACCGGTAAATGACTAACGGAAAACACAGGGTTGGAAAAACTTAAGAAGAATAAGGACTACGAAAAACCAAGACGCCAAAACATTTTAACAATAAAACTGGACGTAAATTGATGGAAGGAATGATCCGAAGATCATTATGCGACCTGTTCCACATTTCCCATAAAACTGGACAGTTTAAGAGAGTGCCAAATGGATAAGATTGAGAAATATCTAAGGGATAAGGTTTTTAAGGGTGAGTTCGGGGGCAGAAAAGAAAGCGAAGGAACAGGATCGCTTGATCGATGGTATCCATCCATTGAATTCGGAGAGTGGTGAAAGGGAGCCGAAGACGGTGATTCCAATCCGCAGGGAAAAGCGGCGGTATTCCGGAGGGGAAGGGAATTTAAAAATGGATTGGAACTGATAATAGAGTTAATCGAGAGGAAAGATTAAGGCGGTGTTGTGGAGCAAAGTGAAAGATGACTTTACATCGAAATATCCATTTTGCCTCGTAATCTACTCGTGTATTCTTTCCATTAATCTCGGAAACATTTATTTACCACTAGCAGAAGTGCCCGTTGAATTTCAACGGATCTAGTGAATCTAAAACTTCGACCGTGTAACATGTAAACATCGCAAGAATAACACAGTAGACGGTTTTAACCGATCAATAAAGCAAAATTGAGGAAAACCGGTCCGCATTTATCTACCTATTTAGATGAATGAAGGAAAAAAAACTTGCTCTGTGAAAAATCGAAAATTACGTGTAAATTTATGGGAAAATGATTATTGTATTAAGCTCCCCCCAAATTTTTTATCGCCATATAGCCTATGTTACCCGCAGGATAAAATTATGTACTTATCCGACGATATCTTCAAAAGGAAAACTAAGTAAAACAAACAAGAACGCAATAATCTTCAGAAAATGGATGAACAAAGGAACAAACGAAATTAAATAATTTAACGAAAGAAAAAAAGAAAATAGAGAGCGTTTAAGAAATACAGAGTGAATATTATCCTCCGACTATTAGCTCGGTTCTCTCGTCCATGTTGGACTCTTTAACTTCGGCGACAATAGGAGTTGTCATGCTAGCTTATAATTGGTATTGTCATAAAATTGATAAAAATCACGCGTTTTTCTTATTCTAAACGCATTTTTACGCTAATTCGATCAGGATTCGGATTCTTCCTTCAATAATAATAAACTTTGTTCTTTCCCGCATAGAATCATCCAAGTCTCAAATTCGTATCATGTTTCTAAGTAATTTTAAAATTCAAATTAAAAATAAGCTACACTCATCCCTATGTTATTCAAATGGATAAAATGAAATAGGAAAATATTATTTTAAATTAGAATGGTCAATCAAATCGATATAAAAACCTGAATACACCACTTAACTCTTTATTCCGGTTAAAATGACACCATATATACATATATAAATATATACATAGATACAGATATACATACACACAAACCTTTTTCTTTATGGATATGTATAGACTGCCGCGAAAAATAATTACTGACTTTTTTTTAATCTCAAAAGATATTTTAGTGTGGAAGAAACTTTCAAAGGCGTTAGAAACGTGATATTTACCAAGATTTCATACAATTAAACATTTTGTAGACGTATATGCGTGTTTTAATGCAACTATAATCAGGCATTTTTTTCGGCATTTATTCTCATTAATAAATTCAGTCTCCACTTTGTGGAATTTACCCATGATACAAATTAAATTCAACTATGTATCTCACACAGAAATTTACTATGGCACGACAGATTTCACAACGATCATAGAATCATCTGGTGATCAGCGAAACCAGTGGGGTTGTAATCAATTTCCGTAGAAGATATATAGTAGTTGAATTTGGCTTGTACCAAAGTAGTCATTGTTCCTTATTACGAATGTAATGCACAAACGGTTTATAGATCGTTTAAAGATTCTAAAGTTTCACGACTTAGGAATAACAACAGAAAGTGGTAAAAGAATGAAATACTCGGATAAATTTCCCATCAATTTTTTTCTGGTGATTAATATTAATGGTTTAGTTGTTTTTAAACCACATAATGGTTTTTCCTGCGCGGGTTTACATTTTATCTTTAAAAGTGATTGTATTATTCGGGCTCCGTAACTGAAGGAAAGAACTAAGGAGCATTATTTATTCAATTTTAAGCATATATTATTTTATTTGAAAAAGAAGCGAGAAGACATAACTAACAAAATGCGTACATAGTTTGTAAAAAAAAATAACCCTTACGGAGCGCTAGCAGTGCTCCCGCCGGACATTTGTCTTCAAAAACCGTCACGTGGGTCAACCGCGGCAGCGTTTGGGCATATAAATTCTCTAACATTATAGAAGCGGACCGCTGGAATTGATAGTCTGATTAAAAAAAGGGCTCCCGTCCTCTGGACGGCTGTAAACGCACTGCTTTCGACGGGAGTTTTTTTTTCTGCCTAGCCCTTGCGAACGCACGAAATCCACCAGCTGGAGATCGAACCCGCTTCCTCTCTATTGGCTGGCAGGCACTCCACCACCGATGCGACATAGAAAACTACGAAAAAAAGTTGGAGTCACTACGGTTTTCCATATTCCTGCATAGCTCAACAGGAACGATAATATTCTTCCCATCGTTGTGGAAGAGGGATGGGATAGCTATAAATAATTCGAGATAATTTCTATACAATCGATAAAAATCCTATGTTTGCACCACATCATTTTCTCCACACAGACTAATGAATACAATTGCTTTACGCATTAGCGTCCTCAAGAATAATTAGCGGCAATTTCAGTTATGAATAATTTTTAAGCATTTTGAATAAATTTCACATTGAAAAAAACAAGTAAACAAAATTGTTTGCTGTTGCTGTAGATAATAAAATATCGATGCTCAGTTAAAATTACCCTTGGCAGCGTACGTATCGTTAATTTACAATTACAAAATTTTAGCTTGGCAACGGAAACTATGGCGCTTAACAAATTTAGAGGAAAATTCGTAATCTCTCTTAAACATATGTTTTATGAAAAAATACTTCAAACTAGTAGAAAATTGCATTTTATTTATACAACAAAGATAAAGTGAAATAGTTTCCATCGAGAAAGGGCTTCGTGTCGTCCCAATGTGGGTAAGTATTCATTGCGCCGATTTGAAAACGAATCCTAGTTTTAATTAATCTACAGGTGAGCATTATCTATTTTCTTTGCTTGACATTGTTTATTTCAACTGATAAACTCTCGGATAAGAATAAAGGCCTCGAGTTTATCTTACTTTATCGCATGCGATTCGGCTTAAATTAGCGAAAAATGAAATAAAATATTGCACAAACTTGCACCTGGATTAGAATGCTTGTAAGAAAATTTTAGGCTGATAAGAAGAATTGAACTATCGAAGTTAGCTGCCAAATACACGTTTATAAGCCTAAAAAATATCGAAAAGTTTCAGACAAAATTACACAGCAGCAGAATGGAAATAATTAAAAGTTACTAGGGATAAAAACAAAGATCGGCAATTTTAAAAATCCTCTAATTGAGAAAACGGAAATAAAATGAAAACAAGTTAGGAAAGTGTACAACGTATCACAAATGGGCGCGTTTCGTGCAATGGAGTATTAGAAAGAAATTATATACCTATACGTAAGGGAAATAGCGTTTTAAAGTTCTTTTCTTCATCATAAATAATCCATTTTCTTCCTATTTAATAATATTGCATGCTCGCGAAAGGAAATTAAACGTTTGTGAGATTGTTTATGATTGCAACAATGAAGAAGTAACCATGCAAGAAATTTTCGAAGTTCAACTCGATTTAAGACATTCACATTTGCTTTTCTAGATAACGGCTACTTCTACGATAAAAATATATAGGAAAGGCAATACTCTTCTTTACCAGTTCTACAAGTTTTATTTGGAAAACATTTTGATATGAGCTATACTTTACGAGTTATGACGAAAATTTAATTTTTTGTCCCCAGTAAAGTGGTACCCCTGATTGTAATTCATTTTTGCGATTTTCTTATTATATTTGATTGTAATCCTTAATACCAAATTTCATGAAAATCCGTTAGGTAGAAGCCGAGAACGAACATGCGGACGGACGGACTGACAGGCGAACGGACGGACAGACGAACGGACGGACAGACAGACAGACGGACAAACCGACAGACGGACAAACCGACGATAATAGGCGCTTACGCAAGAAGCGAAACACGCCTAAAAATGTCACAGGCTGGTCAGGATTGTGATACATATTTTTTAAATATCCAACAGTGAAGCAATGGAGGCATTTAGAAGGACGCAAGTTCATATGAAGGTTACCGCGCACGTAAAATCCTCAAAATCTTCCGCAAAATTTACTGCGTTAAGAACTCGGTTGATAAATTACACAAATTTGCCATGAATTGCACAGAAGTCCTTTTCGCCCCACTTTTCTCCTTTAAAAGTAATCACCCGAAAAATAAATTCATTTAAATTGGACGGTGCAAAAGTGATTTTATTGGCTCAACTCATCAATCTGCAATCCAGCAGCGCATTGCATTTCTTTCTCTCCATAACGGTGGTTTTGTAAAGCGAGTTATTGGAAATTTTTCAACGTGCAAGAAAACTCCAATCGGCACTGCTGACATTAAAATGCTATCTGGCTCATGAAATGGAATATAACAGCGCAAAAAATCGATAATGGAAAAAATTCTTGGGTACGTTTATGTTCGCATTCACTTCCTTGTATTTCATTAATATTAGGTTTCAACGAATCTTGACGACATTTCTTCTTATCGCTTCAATCCTTATAATAATAAACTAATAGAGAAATATATAAACATGAAAACAACCTTGCGGCTATTTGACGCGATCGTCGTCTTGTGGGGTAAACACATCAAATTTATATTCGAATGAAATTAAAGACCTCTCCACCACGTCCATCAAGTAGGAAATCCATTCGAGATCTCATAAATTTCCCAACTTTACTTGTCATTCGCTCCCTTTTGAGTCCTTCAACAATAAAAAAATGGAAACTTCCTATCGTGGATTGAGAGCGAATGGGATCCCTTAAGAACTCAATCGTTTCCTCCTCAATTACATTTGCGGATTCACTCTTATACGGTCTTGGGACCCTTTAAAAAGAGATCTCTTTTCTAATTTTCTTGGAGTGTAAAGGAGACTAAATTTGAGACGAACCGGGTTTCATTCTAGGGGTCCCTTCGTTTCCCAAATGGATTTCACAGAAGAAGAAGAGAGGGAGATGGATGAAGGAAGACTGCGAGGAACGCCACGGGTCGCAGCTAAGGGAACTACGTAGAAGGCGTAGCAAATGTCTGTCATAGAGACTCCAAGTTCTTCATGATTCTGCCGAGTTTTAAAGTTCCTGATACCTACTTTTGGAAACCTGATTCGAAGTAATCACCGTCAGAAACTCAAAGAGCGATGGCGTATCGACAAATAGGCCGATGGAGTGAAACGGGAGGAAGACAAAAGCGGAGATCCTTTAACAAATTGGGATTTTGGCTGCTCAGTCAAATGAAAAAATATCCATTTGTCTCTTTCTCTCCGATCGAGTATATATCGGCAATTTTGGCTTCGATCCAAATTTTATTCTCCGAGATGCTTAGCTTTATGACCACCTCGGATTTAGTAACGCTTTAAGAACATCCTTAGGTCGTGTAAATTTATGAGGTGAACTTAAAATTCCTTGCAGTAGTTGCCAAATGTTTTCACAAATACAGTGTATACTTCGACCTTAGCTTACTTTAAATTTACGATAGAGAAAAAACTAACGCTATGTCAAACAGAAGAGTGAATTATGAGCCTCTCAGCTGCCACCGAAAATTCTTCAAAATGCGCGAAAAACGCATTCACGGAATTTCGGAACGTAGGGTGAGCCATCAAAAAGCTTTGTGTCGTGACAGAATTTATGTTACGCAAAAAAATTGCGCATAATGGCTGAGGCTCATTCGGGAAGCAAGAAAACTCCATTTTATGAATATGATCTAAAAAAAACGTTAAAATATACCATTTATGTTGATTTTATCATCGCATTAGACTCGTTGATAGCACACAATTTTTTGTGTAATTTCTTTCATTACAGTGTCCCAATTAGATATGGAGCTTATTAAAGCTCACAGAATCCAAAATTATGACCAGAAGAGGGTTTCCGTTGCCTCCGCCATCCATTGAAAAAGTTAAGTCAAATTTCAGAATCTAAATGAGTCTTTTCAGTGACTTGCTACCAAAGATGCATTCAATAGGTCGTTGAAAAATATTTGAAATGGAGAGGATTGAACTGTCCGGCATTGAATTTTGGAAATTTCACGATCGGCCTAGTAGGGACGGGGCGAGAATGGGGCGAGCGGGGCCCTTGCCTCGGGCGCATCATTCTATGGGCGACCCAAAATTGTGATTATATTATATATATATTTACCTAACCATAAAATTTATTGAAATGACGTAATAAAGTGAGATTACCAGATAAATACTCTCCAAACGTAATAAATAAAATCCTATAAGTATTCATAAAAGCTTCTGAGAATGAAGTAATCCAACACCTTAAGACTGCTTTACGTATAAACTCCCCTCTTTAAAAGATAACAAAGAAGCCCTCTCCCCTTTATTTTTAAGGAAGAAAGAAAAAAGTGAAACTTTTTCTTGCCGACCACATTATTTATTCATCCTATTAATGGCGCTTTCAGAGGCTTGAGAGCGAATAACTTGTTGTCTGAATTTGACTAAACAACTTTCCGACGCTTGAAAATTCTTTTGCGGTAGCAGGAATATACTCGTTAAAACACTATTTAAAAAACAGAAAATATTTCCGACACAAAATAAAAAATCTGATGTGGCCAACACATGACTTTATCCATATTTGGGGTATGGATATTTAAATTATTATGAATAGCATTATAAGGCAAAATTATTATTTCGTATCGTAAAAGAATACAGTCGTCCTTATTGCCGTAAATTACGTATATTTTTAATATGTTTACAGAATTCACCGCTACATGGTGGTGGCGCTGTATACTGATATTAAGAAAAAGCAAAATATCTCCGAAATGGATGGTCCAACGAAAATTTGTTTCATACAAAACTTGGAAGAAATATTATTCTCTAGAACTTTGGTCGTCACGAAGATTACAAATAACGACATTTTTAGGGAGTTATTTGACGAAAACCGAAAAAACCGATTTATAAATAATTCCTAAACAATAACTGCTATGGAAAATTCTTTCAAATGAAAGTTCTAGGAAATTAAATTCTCTATAACCTTTGTATAGAATTGTTTATACAATACTGATGTTTTAACGGAGAAATACCGCAAAAACCGAATCTGGTTTCGAATAAACCTCGACTTCCGGTTAACCGTTATTGTCCAAAAACTAATCAGTTGATTGTGCTCGTGCTATATATAAAATTTGGTATTATTATGGCAAGTAGTTTTTGAGTTAGAGCGCCCACAATCACATACACACACAGACATAATTCCGAAAATAGTCTAAACGTGTTCTAGGGACCTCAAAACGTGTATTTCCGTTGAAATCTCGAAGTCGACTTTTTTCGTGATCACAATACTTTCCCATACTACGTATGGTGAAAGTAAAAACGTTTTGTGGAGTTTGTGTTTGCCTTCCGTTCGGACGTTTACTTTAGTTTTGTTACACACCTTTACACTCGCTTCGCGAACTACTATTTTAAGCAAAATGCGGCAAGTTTCAAATTAAACTTTTTTTTAAATGCTACAATGAATGTTTTATCTGAGCAGCTTGCGCAAGAGAGAAACGATCCAGAAACAATTTTCTCCAAATGGAGAGAATGGAAAGGCGCGAATTAAAATGAAATTGGACCAAATTACAACGGCTGGAGTCCACCACTCTGGAAACTTTCTAAAACAGCAACAATGAAATTAGTTCATTTTTTAGCTAAACCTTTGTTTTTTTGTCACCAATGCTCAGGGGAGTTCCTCGAGACTTTTAAATGAGTCGTAATTTTACCAAAATAGAGTACTTATTGCTGTTTCACTTGCATATCGAATATTGTCTGCGATGAATGACTTGCAGCTATCACCAAATACAGTGAAAAGAAGAGTACAAGACATTTCTGGGGATTTACAAAGACAGCTACATGATGATATAGATCGGTGTTCTTGGTATTCACTTCAAATTGATGAATCGTTGGGTATAACAGGCACAGCTCAGTTGGTAATAGTAATAAGAATGGTTTTCGAAGACTACACGGCCAAAGAGGAAATGTTAACAACTCTACAATTGAAGGAAAGGACAAGATGGGAGGATATTTACCAAGTATTTAAGAATTTTGTTTCGGTGACAGATACGCCTTTAAATAAGTTGTCCTCCTCGATTACTACCGATGGAGGTCCAGCTATGGTTGGCAACAAAAACGGATTTATTGCATTATGTAAGAACGATAAATCATTTCCTGAATTTATTTCATATCATTGTGTTATACACCAGGAAGTTCTCTGCGCTAATGTTCTTCCATTTAAGCATGTTCTGGATCTTGTGACAAAAATCGTAAATTCTATACGAGCAGCGCCATTACAACATAGACTTTTCAAGCAGCTTTTGGAGTATGATGATGTCGAGTACTCTGATTTGATAACATATACCGAAGTAAGGTGGCTTAGTAAAGGCAACGTACTTGAGCGTTTTATAAACCTGATTGATGAAGTCAAAAAATTTCTCGGATCAAAGAATGAGGTTTTTGATCTCCTGAATGAACCTTCTTGGTTAGCTGATTTGGCCTATCTGGCTGATATTACCCAGAAGTTAAATAATTTAAATCTTGAGCTTCAGGGCAGTAATAAAGACGTGGCACGCATGCTTACTGCCATAAATGCATTTAAAGGCAAACAAATTCTTTGGAAATCACATCTCGATGAAAATTCATTAACTCATTTTCCGAATATGGCAAAAATGTTTTTAAAAATCCACTTGGATTCCAAATTGTACATTGGACATATGAAAGAACTGAGTGATGAATTTAATGAAAGATTCGCACAGTTTCGTGATATCGAGCCCATCATACTTTTTTATGAAAATCCATTTAATACTCCTGACATCAGTATCGTTGCCAAAGGTATTAATAAAATTTACGAAGCTAATGTTGAAGAGTTAGAATTAGAAATTTTGGAACTACAGAACAACATATCCCTCAAGGCTTGCCATTTAGACAAAAATTTCTGGAAGTTAGTAAACCACACAAAGTTCCCATTGCTGAAAAATTCTGGATTAACTTCTCTATGTGAATCAACGTTCTCGCCAATGCAAATTGTGAAAACAAAGTATAGATCTCGCCTTTCCGATGACATTCTAATTGTTAGTGACTGTTTGAGAACTGCAGTGTCAAATTATGATCCTTAAAAAGATAATAAGTGAAATATAATTTCAACCATCTCATTGAAACTTTTACCGAAATTCATAAATAGATAAACTGAGGTCGAACTAATGTTTATATGCCTTATAGCTAATTAAGAAATATTAAGCAATTGTTATATAAGACCTTTTGATTCAATAAAATGATAATTGTGAGATAAAATGTTTTTTTCTTTTTTATACCTACTCATACAATATGCATATTATGTATTTCGGGGTGCGCCCGCGATGAAGTTCAGAGATTCCGATGCGCACTTGGTAATATATAGGTTGGCGACCCCTGGAATACACCATATTCTTAGTATGGAAAACGTAGGCAATTTTTTTACAATTAGCACAAGAGAGGAATAAAAAAATCGGTACAAAGTACATTGTACAAACTTTCTCATACACTAATGCGTCGTTTAGTTTTCTTTTGAAAAATATGAACTATGTGGAATCGTTATAAACATCAACTTAAATAACTATACAAAATTTGATGAAAATCGTACGAGCCGTTTTTTTTCGAAAATCCAATGGTTATTAAAGTTGCCCAAGAATAAACTAGCCTTATATTCATTCATTGAGAAAAATGAAATATGTAGTATTATTTCAGATGTAAACTAAAGTAACTGTACGAAATTTGATCATAATCATTTTAGCCGTTTTAATAAAATCACACTGTTGTTAAAGATGCGTAGAATAAACTAGCCCTTATATTAATTTTTTGAGAAATATGAACTACGTATTATTATTGAAGACGTAAACTCAAGTAAATCGTTATAGCCGTTTTTGAGAAAATCAAATTGTTGTTAAAAATGCGTAGTATAAACTTCCCTAATTATTGAGCAATGTCAACCATTTCTTCGTAGCTTCTATTCTGTATGATAAAATGCCTAAGTACGAGATTTCATTCATTTTCGCTCTACCGTTTATGCTCTAGAGCCAGTAACAGTCAGACAGACGGCACTTCGAAAACCACTTTTTCGGACTCGGGTACACCTAAAACGTGTATTTCCGTCAAAATCTCGAGGTCGAATTTTTTCGCAATAACAATACTATCTCAATATATTTCGTATACGAGAAAGTAAAATGCAGCAATAAAAGCAAAGAAAGCTTTAAAGAGGCTATAAAATGCGATTAAACTGTATAAATTCAAAATATTCGTTGCTATATAACATTAAATGGCGACACATTTACATAAGAATGCACACGCAATACAATTATATCTCCAACAAATTTCACGTAATATAGGGTGTACCTCATTTTCTTCCTTTTAGATATTCAAGAAACACGGGAAATCTTTTGGTATTGCTTTTTAATGTTTAGTTACATGTGGCATTAATGTACAAGTAGATATAAAATGTTAATGTGAAAATAATATTTTCCTGGGCGCCAATAAAGCTCGCAAAAGAACGGTAAAACTTATTCCGATCGTCATCAAACACAAAAATTGGTATAATGATGCCAAAATACGATTTGGATGATATTTTATGCGTGACAACCTTTGGACGCAATTATCACTTTCGTTAACACTCTGTTTGCACGAAGGTAATTTCATTTGCATTTTCTCCCTATCTATATTGCCTCAAATTTTAGTTCGCATTACATAAACGCATACGGTATGATTACGGTGATGAAAATGTCGATAAAAACAACTCTTAAAAATTAGATTCCACACTACAAAGCCATCAATTTTAGTTTTAATAACTGCCGAGGTCAAGGAAGGATTAGCGAAACACCTTCTCTACATACATAGAGAGAAAATAGTGCAGCGACACCTATTCCCATTCAATGAATACCATTAATTGCATATATTATTATCGCAATAAAATAAAATTAGCACAGATATGGAAATATTTTTTGTAATTTCCCACGTATTAGCGATGACTTCATAAAATTAAGTTTTTTTTTGTGAAGTTCGTAATCGAAACCAAATAATGAAATACGATAAAACTGTAAATTACCAAAACTTGCCGATATATATTTGCCAAGACGTATCACTGCAATTACGTAAGTTACGTTTTTGTTTTTTTCAATGGCGTTAAACGAATTAGCTCGAAAATGTAGATGAAATATTTGGTTTCCCTTTATCCTTAAGTAAGAAATTTCAAGTAAACATCCGCGTCTTATCCATCTCTAGTAAACGTCAAGAATTCCTTTACCTTAAAATATTAGTAGTGT
This sequence comes from Uropetala carovei, assembly GCA_036926305.1. Taxonomy (NCBI): domain Eukaryota; kingdom Metazoa; phylum Arthropoda; class Insecta; order Odonata; family Petaluridae; genus Uropetala; species Uropetala carovei. Next base: position 32,612 of record JAXCHB010000009.1, read on the forward strand.
CTCAAATCTCCTTTCCAATTATCATGCTAGCTGAAAAAGCATAGCGTGACCAGCCTGAATACCAATACGGAATCATCGTTTCACGGAGCAGAACCATAAAATGTTCAGCCGTTAGTGAAGAAATTCAGTTTCCCGTTTCGCATCCCCTTAGAAACGAAGGAAAAAAAGAATTCGTTTCGAATTACGTCCCCGGAAAAAATGCTTTTCTCCTCCCATCGTTCCAAAACGTTACGCGACATTCCACAAAAGAAACTCAAACCGTTGCGTTATAGGAGAGAGCAGGGTGGAGCCTTTCTGGTCTGGATTTAATTGTGCGTTAAAGCTTACGAGGACTCTCGTGAGAGGAGGGCGGGAAAAAGAGGAGGATAAAGAAGTCAAACGAGAGAAAGAAATAAAGAAAGGGTGACAGCGTATGAGGAAGTTGAAGGAACAAAAGAATGATAGAGCAAAACGGGTGGAAAAGGTGCGTGGGGAAGAAAGAAAGAAACAGCAAAACAAGATGAAAAATAAATCAAGAAAGAGCAAAAATTTTTATTGGTTGTAAAAAAAATTGTTAGTTCTGAGCATAGTAAGAACTGGAAAGACAGCAACAAACACCAAAGTAAAACTGAGGAAGATTACGAGAGGTAATGGAATAAAAAACAATTTAGGAAACTATTGAGTGTACTAGTGTAATTCCCGTTGAAATATCAACGGAAGAATTATAGATAGATTGATTTTATTGACATTTGCATTTAAATATAAAACAATGAGGAAATAGCATGACCGTCTTCCGAAAGCTCCTAGCAGTTATAATAATTGCCGCAAGGTGGCAGCACAAATCGATGAGTTGAAATATTATTTGCAAAGACACAGACAAAAAGCCAAACTGAAGTATTTTTTTTCATCATTATTTCATTACAGCTAGGCGCGTTTCGTGCGATAGGCGCTAGCTTGAAATTCACACGATACGATAAAACACCGAAACATCTAGTCCCGATTATGTCTATTACAAATTTCTTTCCTCTCCTAAATTGGCGCTTTAATAAACGTAATATGTACTTTCAGCACAATGACTAAAACCTGTGAAAGAGTGTAGCAGCATTTATGCCAAAGGATTTTCAAATTTTTTACTTCAACGATTTATTTTCTAACCAGGTGTAATTAATCAAACGATCGAAAATTTCAAGCACACTTCACTTAAGTAGCTTTAATGTAAGCTTTAACGTTCACGTTCATCCCTTCGTAGCAAATTATAAATTCCTTTTCACTTACAAATTCTTTGTGTTTATAGACGAGGAAAATGGACGTATTTACCTCCACTTATTCGTCGTAATGTAATGAATTTCCTTTCACTTGCTAAACGGCGCGTAGGCACGAGAGGAAATTGAACGGGTTTACGTAATTATATTAGTTCTTGTTTACTTTAGTCGCTGCGAAGGTTTCTTTATTTGACAACAAAAACAAAACGCACGAAATTCGAACTTAATTAAGATATCCCCGTTGAGTTTTCTTATAACGGCTACTCGTTCGAAAAAATATACTAAACAAGAAATATTTCCACAAATTTGATTTTAGTACATATTTCTATCACCATATTTTACGAGATATGACGGAATGTTCATATTTAGGACGTTTTCTAAAAATTAAAAAAATGTACTAGTGTGATCACTCTGTCTGTCCGTGGACAATCAACTTTCGTTGTTATAAGAGATATATTGATAGATCTTATCAATATAAGAATTATCCACCAATACTATCTTCAGCTAGGCGGCTTAAAATCTGTAAAAATTCTAAACTTCGAAATGATTTTGTAGACAAACACCACTGAAAGGAGTGAAGTTTTCACGGATGTGAAATCTACAAACAGTTTAAATTATTTGGAAAATCGAAACAATAAAAAAACATTCAGTAATTTTTCAACTCGAATTTTATTGAACTTTTCAAAACAGTTATTTTGAGAGCTAAATAATTATCTTGCCGAAATTGACAAAATAAAGGTGAAAATTGCTAAAAATTCTTTATGGAAAATTCGACAATTTTGACACTTTTTTAAAATGTCAAGATAATCTTTTTCTGGCTAACGTATGTGAAAGAAAAACGATAATTCAAGCGTTTAAATCGTTTCGACCCGTAAATCTATATCTAAAATAACCTGAAAATGCTCAGGAAAAGTTCTTGCTTCATCAGTTCTTTGTGCCCATACCAAAGTGTTATATATGAAATTTGGTGAGGATATGGCAAGTACTTTTTGAGTTAGAGCGCCCACAATCACACACATCCACACACACACAGACATCATTCCGAAAAGAGTCAAAACGTGTTCTAGACACCTCAAAACGTGTATTTCCGTGTATTTCGTGATCACAATACTTTCCCATTACTACGTATGGAGAAAGAAAAAAACGAAAATAGTAACGTGAAAGACAAGGAGGGAGGGAAAACAGAAAAAAGAAAATACTTAAAAATTGATACTAAAGGGAGGAAGTGGACATAAAAAGAAAAGGAAACTGGGTTAAAGGATTTTGAGCAGAATGGTACGAGTGGTGTTGAGTGTGGCATTCGATCGATGATCGAACACCAAGATGGTCGCTCAGAATAGAAGAGAGTGTCTTTGACTGGTGAGAAGATAAAGAATTTTCTCCACTCTCTCTCCCTCTCTGTCTCTCTGTCTGTCTCTCACACACGCCCCCTTTCACTCCTTCACTTCCACATCCAATCAACCAAGGGACAAGAAGAGAAGGGAATGAAAGGAGACAAAAGAGAATGGATTCGAAGAGAGAGAAAGAGAAGGATGAGCGTGGGGGGAGGAGGACGCTAAGAGGGAAAAAGAAGCTAGTGCTTCGGAGTAAATTAAGAGGGAAAGAGGAAGAAAAAAAAGGGGACAGAAGCCAGATGAGCAGCGCGACGGGGTCGACAATTAAAAGGAGTTTTCAACCCCCTCCCCATGCTAAACCATGTGTTTCCCTTCCGAAGAAAAAAATTGGTTCAATAAAACGGTAGGAGACTTTGCCAAAATTAGGTAAAGGGGTTATGAAAATTAATTTCGTTATACTCTAAAACTGTTGCCATGCGCATTACACGAACGCATGGAGAAAAAGTACGCAGCCATGCCATCGTCAATACATATTAACTAAAGTTCAAATGATATATTTATCTAACCTATTTTTTACTTTCTCCATACGTAATAATGGGAAAGTATTGTGATCACGAAAACAATCGACTTCGAGATTTCAACAGAAATACACGTTTTGAGGTCCCTAGAACACGTTTAGACTATTTTCGGAATTATGTCTGTGTGTGGATGTGTGTGTGTATGTGATTCTGGTCGTTCAAACTCAAATTTACTCGTCATATCGTTACCAAACTTCATATATAACACTTTAGCATGAGCACAAAGAACTGATTAGTTTTTGGACAATAAGGGTTAACCGGAAGTCGAGGTTTATTCGAAACCCGATTCGGTGTTTGCGATATTTCTCCGTTAAAACGAAATTGTATATACAATTCTGTACAAAGGTTATGGAGAATGTAATTTCGTACAACTTCCATTTGAAACAATTTTCCATAGCAGTTATTGTTTAGGAATTACTAATAAAAAAGTCGGTTTTTTTGGTTTCCTTCAACTATCTCCTTAAAAACGTCGTTATTGGTTATCTTCGTGAGGATCAAAGTTGTAGAGAATAATATTTCTTCCAGGTTTTGTTTGAAATAAATTTTCGTAGAACCATCCATTTCGGAGATATGTTGCTTTTTCTTAATTTCCAGTATAGAGCGCCACCACCATTTAGCGGTGAATTCTGTAAACATATTCAAAATATACCTAATTTATGGCAGTAAGGACGACTGTATTCTTTTACGATAGAAAAGAATAATTTTGCCTTATAATGCTATTCATAATAATTTAAATAAATATACCCCAAATATGGAGGAAGTCATGTGTTTGCCACATCAGATTTTTTAGTTCTGCTATATAAGAATAAGATATAATCAGAGTTTAGACGTCAAACGTATCAAAACAAAAGTTGTATTTATTACTTAATAAAATACATCGGCTGATCACATATTGAACATGTTCCGGTTTAAGAATTATTCGTGGCTTAGTGTAGCCAAATACTTAGAACGGCTAACAATGGGTAAATATTATGTATACGAATGAAATAAAAAGTAAATTTTCTACATGATATTGTTTCTGTAATAAAATCCCAAATCTGTGTATTTTCTGTTAATAAGGCTCAATAGTGGAACACAACCGGTGGCATAAGCCCCAGGGGCATGTTGTTAGATCCCATTTGAGTCATACTTGCAGGATTTAATTTTAAATTTTAAGCTTCTCATCGTCAACATTGAAGCTATGGATTCAATTTTAGAAGCGTTCATACCCTCTTCAATAGGAGTTAATTCGGCAGTGTTTTGCAGTGATATTTAAATTTTCTTAACGTTGTCCGACATAACTCACATTAAGGTTTCTAAATATCCAAAACAACTTCCAATTTGCGCCCTATTGAGAGTTCCACTAAGCCTATACCACTCTTATTGCTCCTACCATTCTATCATTTCTTTCACTTTCCGTTATGCGCAGTACTGTCTCTATGCATCGTAGCCCACGTGATCCATAACTATAGAGCACGCTATAACGAGGTACCTTTAAAAGCTCTTAGCAGTAGCATGAAATTTTCGCAGCTCACTAGAAATATTCCATATCCAAATTCCGCCAACAAAAGAAAGACGATACATAAGTTTCAAAATTTTCTGAAATTAATTGATTTAAAAGAAAATGCGAGAATATAAAACGACCCACGCACCACCAAGTCACTATTTATAGCAAATCTCGTAATATTGTGTTACGACTGTTATCTCACGTAATTCAGAATTTCCCCCATTGATGGACCTCTAAAAACGTACTTTCCGAAAATTATTTGATTTTTACGTAATTTCTTCTCTTTCTTATGCACAAAAAAATTCACCGCCGGCGAATCCACGAGTTCGAATAATAAAATACGACTCCATTTGATATATTCCCTTAATTTAAAAGCATATAAATTACGCCCGTTAGGAGAAGAGCAAATCGGAGAAATGGAACAGAGAAAATATTCCTTAGCAAAATCAAAATATTTCAGTTTTATCCGGAAATCACGTTCCGGCGGTGAATTATCGGTTGGAAACATTAATGGTGAACAGAAAATTAAACGAGTTAATTGTAAATCCGCAATACTTACTTAAACCGAAATTTTCTTGAAAAATGATCGAAAAGTCCTCATGCCAAGTTAAATAACGTGAAACAATAATTTCCCGACATTAGTTAATCCTCTAAAACAGGAGAAGCAAATCGGAATAGCAGAAAATTTTGCTTATTTTTGGATGGAAACCTTTAGATTATAACTAACTGGACTGAAGTAAAATTCTTTTAAATAAGTCGCTGCGCGCTCTATAAAGGAAAAACCGAACTTACGATAATTTAATAAAGATTTTTTTTAAAACTGTTCCCAGGATTTATTTATGTTTCGTGATAAAATAAATAAATAAAAGTGCAAAACCTTTCTGCAATTTCACGCATTACCATTCAAGACTTCGGTGGCTTTCACGCTTCCGTATAAATTTCAAAATTGATTAATACAAAGTGAATAAGACTTTTCACTTACCGTCCAAGTTCATTTCATGTGAAAACGAGCAGCAGGGTGAGCGGGATGTGCGGTCTGGAAGCTGAATTCCCACCATATAATCCGCAGTTGTGGTTCGGCGAGTTCCTACATCTCTTGACAGCGTTGTTTGCATATAAATCCTCCATTAACGCAATAAACGTCGGATTCTGAAAAAAAAATGGAAAATAACTTGATTAAAACAAAGTAATAAATTAGTTAAAAATCGTAGCGTGCGCAAAATAAAAAACCAATAGCAATCGGAAAAGCATCTGCGCTGCACAAAATGAAATATAAATCTTAAAATAATTCGATTTTTGGGTTTATAAATTCAAAATAACGGAGAAATTACCCGTTCCTTCCGAATAAAATTAAGCTTTTCGGGGGTTTTAAAATAAATTCTTCCTCGTTCGAACGTGTAAAACATTTATTGAATATCTATAAATGTGGCATAGTAGACGTAAAAGTAGCAGTTCGTTTAAAAATAATGGGACATATTTTGAAAAATTTGCTTTGTACACAAAATAAAAACAAAAGTACAGTTGCTTTATCGAAGAGTAATTTGCCAATAAGTACAACAAAGTTATATACCAAATACCTAATCCAACAGCAGGCAGTCACTTAACCAAACTCGGAGCAGAGTTACGCTCACCTTTTCTTTCGAAAACGACCATAAAAACTGGCGCATGAAAAAAATCGAGTTTCAATCGATTGAGACAGGAATTTCCTTTTTTCCTAACCTTTACGCATACATAAAGATTAAGGAAATAAAATCTAATTCTGGCGGAATAGGGTGCGATAAAATGAAATTGTGCGCGGCCTGTATGTTCCCGTAGGTGGCTGCTCTTAGCGATAAGACGGAAAGAGAACGATAACGCAGGGAGAGGGTAATGGAGAAGGGAATATGAAAAGGGACCACTTGGAAGGAAAATATGGAGAGAGAGAGAGAGAGAGAGAGGAGGTGGAGGATAATAGCGGGATTGGGAATAGGAAGGAGGAGAGGAAGGAAGGTCAGTGAGAGAGAGCTTCATTCTGGCGAGAATAAAATAAAGTTTTTTTTTTGTTTTTAGCATCGCTCGCTCAAACAGATTATCATAACGATTAATACCTAGAATGCAGATTTCATTGCATATAAATATATCAACGTTACTGCATTCAAACATTTCGCATCTACCATAACATGTATAGAAAATCAAGGAAAACGCAAATTATAATTTGAGAATAAAATTAATAGACGAGGCCGAGACTTCCTGGAATTCCATTATAAGAAGAATGAGATGAATTATTAATACGAATGATTCGTGTAACAAATCAACTTTAATGAAACTTTTACATATTTCACACAATTTTTTAAAAATCTGATGTGGCCAACACATGACTTTCTCCATATTTGGGGTATTTAAATTATTATGCGTAGCATTATAAGGCAAAATTATTATTTCGTATCGTAAAAGAATACAGTCGTCCTTATTGCCATCAATTATGTATATTTTGAATAGTTTTACAGAATTCACCACTAGATGTTGGCTCTGTATATGGAAATTTACGAATAAATTAATTATCTACTAAATGGAAGGTTCTATGGAAATTTGTTTCAAACAAAACTTGGAAGAAATATTATTCTCTACAACTTTGGTCCTCACGAAGATTACCAATACCGACGACGTTTTTAATGAGATATTTGATGGAAACCGAAAAAACCGATTATTTATAAATATTACCTAAACAATAACAGCTATGGAAAATTGTTTCAAATGAAAGTTGTAGGAAATTATATTCTCTACATTTTTATAATGATCGATGTATACTACAATGAAGCATTACCGAAGAAATATTGCAAAAACCGAATCGGGTTTCGAATAAACCTCGACTTCCGGTTAACCGGCATTATCCAAAAACTACTCAGCTCTTCGCACTCATACCAAAGTATTATATATGAAATTTGAAATATAACAAGTACCTTTCCAGTTAGAGCGCCCACAATCAGATACGCACAGAAAACATTCCGAAAATACTCTAAACGTGTTCTAGAGATCAAAATATCTAATAAAATATCGGTTTTTCGAGAAATTCCTATCACACACACAAAGACAACCGATAAAATAGTCAAAACGTTTTCTTGCGACCTCAAAACGTGTATTTCCGTTGAAATCTCGAATTCGATTTTTTTCATTAATACAATACTTTCTCTATACTACGTAAATGGAGACAGTAAAAACATGACCGGTTTCGGTGAATAATTACACCTGTCGTGTTTTTTTAAATTGTGTGGAATTTGTAAAAGTTTCATTAAAGTTGTTTTGTTATACGAATTATTCGTATTAATAATTCATCCCATCCTTTTATAATTGGAGAATATAAGACACAATTAAAGGGTTACATATGCTACCCACAATCAGTTTAACACTTTTGACATTTATTCATATAGTTATAGAATACATTTTTACACACGAATTTGCAATCGAATGCACATGCATACGCGTACACTGATCCAGCGCTAGAATTTTTTAGCACCCAAGACAAACTTTTTTCAGTGCCTAAAATGTTAAATTAAACTAAACACTTCTAGCTATTTGAATCCTTTATATTATTATTTACTTGTAGAACAAGCTATTCTTTGGTTGTGGTATTTTATGATCAATATCTTGACCCCGAAGTCTTAACTTTATCTTCTTCTACCACCATAAATTTGAAAAACATGTTAAAAACAATATTGAAATGCTTCCTCGTAGACTACGTTGACGATCTGGTTACTTGGCGAAAGAATGTATTAATTATTTCGGTTACTTACTCTTGAACATATTATGTAAAACTGGTCATGAGAAAAGCGTGGCGTAAATAAAAATATTTTAAAAAATCATTATGAAAAGGAAATTTTCAAGGGTAGAGAATGATATGGAAACAATTCGATTTTTCCTCAGGTTTCATTAAATTACATGTAAGTGGTTTCGTTTCAGCTAAGTGTGCTTTTACCAACCACTTTTAGAGTGACGAAGATAATCTAGTTCATATAAAAACAAGCTCTTACTCTAACATGCACATTCTCGTCCCGAGACACATTTTTCCGGATAAAGAATGGTCATCAATCATCATGGTGACATCCGTAAGAGCACTATAGAACAATTTCCTTCGCTTTTTCTCTGTAAATTAATCATAGCTATTTACTTTCGTGAACTTTTTTTAAGAAAGGATTTTTCCTAAGCTTTTAACTATCACTCACCCAGACGCCTGACGATTGAAATTATTTCTGGAATGCTTTATCTACGATAAAATTTGTCAACAGCTAATTCGCCTTTTCGATTTCAGAAGCGGCGTGGTTGGACAGTTTCCCAGGTATTATTAGAAAATCTCCAAATGGAAGATAGTTATAATAGAAGTGTTTATGCATTTGCATTCGGCCCTAATTTTAATGCATGGCCATCGAAATAAATGAAGAACCCATTCTTTGATAATTTCAATACATAAGATGAACATTTCTGAATTTTTGCATTTAAACGTTATATCAATCCAGGTCTAAGAGAAATAAGAGGCATTTACTTATTTATTTAAACAATATCGTAAAACATCCGCAATTAGGGCTTTTACAATGTAGGTATGTATCGACAAAAAAATAAGTTACAAGTTATTAAAAAATATAAAAATCAACAAAACAAGATAAAAAATAAGAATGCGAATAATAATAACCAGCGAAATAATTTTCCACATAATTAGATTAGTTTAGATTAGATTAGGGTACAGCGGTTAAGAGAACAATTAATCTCACTCATTTAGCTGGATTAAGCTCTTTCTAGATGCGAATGCTGCACGGGATGTTCAAAATAGGGAGGTTAGTGAATAAAACGGAATTGTAAGTGATCGATATACATACATACATACATACATATATATATATATATATATATATATATATATATATATATATATATATATATATATATCTGGAAAACTGGATGGAAAAAAAGGAAGAGGTAGGAAAAGTTTTCAGCTGATATACAATTTGAAAGGGAAAGAGAGCTATCAAGACATGAAGAAGACTGCGGAGAATATGAGTATATGGAGAACCAAGTTCAACCATGAATAATCACGGACCTGTCTACGGACATACTACCTATGATGATGATGATGACGATGAAATATATCTGAGGGAGGGAAAAGTATCTTATCTGCTTAATCTCAGCGAGATTGGGTTCTAGAACATGCGAGACTCAGCAATGCAGCGATCGAAGAAATGAGGTTTATAGACGCTAGAAAGAGGAAGAACGAAAACGAAGATCTTTGATGGTCATAAAAAAAGGATTACCTACAGACAGGAGCAATAATGCCTAAGAAAAGAGGTAAACTCCCGCCACAAGGTTTAAAGCATCAGCTGAATTTCAATATTTGTGACGAAACGTTATATAAAAGTCAATTTTAGATTAGTGTGTGAAATATCTAAGACCGTTTAACAGGAAATATTCTGTAATTCCCCAATTCATCCTCTGGAATTCATGAATAGAAGGATCCATAACAGAGCAGGATCTGTTTTTAAGGCATAAGCAATCGCTTACAGACGCCACTTCTGAGGATCCAAAATCAAAGTTACAAAATTTCATTTCGGTAGGTTTATTGCGCAGAGCGTTAAAACTGCAAACAAGCACTATATGGCGCCTTGCTGTGTCGGTTACATTTCAAAACGAAGAGCCTATCACTGCTCCGCCGCGCGTTTCCATATACAAGGCGCCGGCGCGCCGCGGCTGTGAATACGAAAAATAGCTAACTGGAAGCTTCATTTATTTCCGTCGACGGCAACGAGTCGGGCGATTTTCATCGCAGCCGCCTGGTCTTTGACAATGAAAGGCCACGGAAATTCCATTGTGAGCGAATGAAGCGCTCATGAGACATTAGGCTAAATAGGCGATTTATGGAGAAAAAATGCTCGAAAAATAATGTTCTTTATTTGTGACAAGTGAATTTTTGAAGTGACTACACAACAACATTTTTTAAATAACTAAGTTATTTACAAACTAAAGTTATTTAATGATTTCCGTTGAAGTCATTGTATTCAGCCTAATAACTAGCATTTATTATCAGTATGAACTTATATAATATGTTCTATAATTTAATTTTTTTATTAGTAAATACATCATTATCATTCCCTCTTTTAATTATGATTATATTCTTTGCTACCCAGAGGATCGCCAAAATTTCCGCTCGATTACATATATTTGAAATCGGTATTGTTAACAAGTCTCTCTCGCTTTTAAAATTGCGCTCAAATTAACCAAATGTAATCGAATTCCTCCAACAACGCAAATATTATTATTTTATGATTGATGAGCTTCCAAAAGGCCTGTATTGGTTCATTACATGCATATATGGAAATTATGGAGGATAAAATTAATTTCGAAATAGTCTATTCTGCACGCAAATATTAGATTTGTCGGTTTGCGGAACAATTAGATTTCCAGGTCACATTACGCTATGCTTCCGAGAATTGACTGTCGTGACTTATGAGAGACTATATTTGATAATTAACATCATCGGTTAACTTTTAATTAAAACTATGCATTTTAATAAAACGAACGAACGGATGCAAATATATAAATCTGGAAAAAAATGAATCTGTCACACTGATAATAATAGGAAACTTCAACGCGAAACGTAGGGACTGGAACTGCAACTCAAGTAACTACAATGGAAATAAACTAAAACCGAGAACATAACATAAAAATGACACGCCCGCAGGAACCGACGCATTTCTCATACGCAGAAAACCGTGCGCCAAGCATAATAGACTTTGCCCTCATTAAAAACTTACATACCCAAGCAGAAACCATAACACACAACACTAAGCTCCGATCACAACCCAATCACATTTAAAATACACACCATCAGGACTGCGATAGAACGCATACAAAAATCACACAACTTCCACAAGGTGAATTGAAAAGAATACAAAGACATAATGAAGAGCACACAACTACCTAAAATAGAACGGAAAGCAAGAAGCATAGACGAAGCAGTCATGGAATTAACAGAGGCCATTAAAAACGCAACAGCTCAGAGCATCCCATACGAAGCAAGCAATAGCAGATATACAGTCAACGAAGAAATAACAGAATTGCTAAAAGCCAAGGGAATAGAAAAAAACTTCTGCCGATGCAGAAACAAGAAAAGAAAAAAGGCACTAAACAACTAACGGCAGCCCTGAGAGTATACTACAAACAACAATGGGAGGATAAGCTCAAAAATGTAAACACAGAAAACAATTCATTGTGATAACTGACTAAAAAATTCACGAAAACCCAAGCCAAAATACCACCCCTATATGGGGAAAGAGGAATAGTATACAAAGCAGTGGATAAAGCAGAACCCTTTGCAGATGCATATGAAAAACAATTCGAAGAAAATACCTCAAACAACGATCAAACAAGACAGGAAATAAACCAGGCAATAAAGAACCTGGGAAAACAGACAATTAACTCGAAAGCAACGGAAATCACAGAAAAAGACATCAGAGCGTTCATTAACAAACTCAAACCGCTGAAGGCACCAGGTGAAGATGACATACGGAACATACAAATAAAACATCTTCCCAGACGAACAATCAAATACATAGCAAGACTCGCAACAGCAATACACAGCACACTTCCCCACCCAATGGAAAAACGCAGTCATCCCATCTTTCCACAAACCAGACAAAGATAAAATATTCCCACAAAACTACAGACACATCAACCTCCTCAAAACAATAAGCAAACTAATAGAACACACAATACACGACAAAAAACAACAACATATGATAGAACACAACATAATAAGACAAGAGCAATTCGGATTTAGACACGCACATGCAACAACACACCAACTTTACAGATTAGCAGAGCACTGCGCGACGGCACAAAAAGACAGGAATAGTGCTACTGGATATCGAAAAGGCCGTCGATAAAGTCTGGAACAAAGGATCTTTAAACTGATGGAATACAAATTCCTGTAAAACCTAGTCAGACTTTTTAAAAGCTACGTTCAAGCAAGAACATTTCAGACCAAAATAGAGTAATCTATCACAAAAACGAAGAATCACAGCCAAAGTCCCACAGGGATCAATTTTGGGTCTGACGCTCTTTAACATATTTATAAACAAATTACCAAAAACAAAAACACAAACGTGGCATTGTATGCCGATGACACGGCGGTATATACTTCGTCCTGGCAGATAGAACCAATAATTAAAAATATAGAAGAGTGCCTACGCAACATCACAACGTTTGCAAACGAATGGGGTATTAAGATAAACAAAACGGAGGCTATTATAATAACCAATAAAAGAAGAATACTGACAAAAGCCAAGACAAAAAATGCACTGGGAAGACCAGGATATTCAGTGGAAACCAACAGTGAAATATCTAGGGGTCACACTCGACCAAAAACTAAAATGGACAGCACACATAAACAAAACCATTAGCAGAACAAACGCAGTTATATCGGACCTCAGGGCAATAACACACAAAAACAACAAACTCACGACAGGAAATAAGACATTAATCTACAAAATGATAATCAGACCCACCATGACATACGCAGCACCTATATGGAACAACACATGCAAAACGAACTACAATAAACTCTAGACGATACAGAACAAATTCCTGAGAAAAATAGCTAACACCGAAGACTAAACAAATGCGCAAATTAGGGAATACACAAACATCCCAACAATACAAGAATACATACAAAAACAAACGTCAAAATTCTATCAAAAATTGGAACAGAACACAAGGGCGAACGACCTAAAAACCCATTTCCATTAGACATAACAGAGCTACCTTTTTCTATAAATACAAGACTACGTTCCACTACCAACTCGCGCACAAAGAACATGTAAGGAGAGCCAGAGTAAGGACTGAACTCCCCCCAACCGACAACCACCAACGCAGAGGCGGCGGAGATGATTAAAGAAGACCGGAAGACAACAGAGGATCGACAAAAGGATGACAACAGACGACCAGAACGAAGACCGGAAGGTGCCCGAGCACCAACGCAAAGGCGGCATCGGCGGCGGAGACGACAAAACGAAGACCGGAAGACAAGCGAGGAATGAGAAACGGAAGACCGGAAGACAGCAGACGACCAGAAGGAAGACCGGAAGATACCCGAGCATTAATGGAAATGTCCACGAGGAAACAAGACGGACAACTAGCAAAAACATCTCATCTCATTGTGTGTATATACCTATATATATATACATATATATATATACACACATATATATATATATATATATACACACACACAAACATATATACATATATATATCTTATATAATAAAATTGAATGTCTGTCCGTGTCTTTCTTATACATTCCCACGCCCTTTGAGCTATCGGGACCAAACTTTGCAAATTGACTTCATATGACTCTACGAGTAACATAGGATACCTGGGATTTGCAAAATCGACCCGGGTTCGATTCCAGGAGACAATTTTATTTTCCCATAAGTTTACACGGGATTTTCGATTTTTCAAAGTGCAAGGTTTTTTTCCTTCATACGTTAAAATACGTAAATATAGACCGATTTTCTTCGTTTTTGATTTATTCGACGGCTAAAACTCTATACTATCTTATTCTTGCGATGTTTCCATGTTACATGGTCGAATCATTCAGAAATACACAATTGTTTTCGAAATTTTACGGATATTTCGTACTCTTTCCGACGTTGTCAAGGCGACCGTAATTGTTGCCTCCGATTCAATTAACGCCAATTAAACCTTCAAATAGGTGAAAGAATAGCGTTTTCGCTTCGAACTGTTCTTTAAGCATCTAAATTAATGATGTCTAGCAACATACTTAAGGATAATTATTCTGTTGACTGCGTATGGGAAGCGTTTATAACGACAATTCATCGTGTGTATGCTGGAATCTTACCTTTTAGTAAGTAAAACCTTTGTATTATACATCTGTAATGCTTACTAACGCATATTTATAATACTCTCCATAGAAGTCACTCGACATAAGTTTGTGGTTGTGAATAAAACGTCTAATCTATACAAGTTTTTCTAGGACGCCAGCATTTCCCCAGACAGTGACAAATGCTTCTTTGGTTCGTAAATGACACACATACCGCACAGCAATATATGGGGCATTTGCTGTAATTAGAAGGTAAGTATGCTTTATTAAAGATTCGATCTCATTTTGAATGTTCTTACAAGTTAAAATTCTTAAGATTTATGGATTACAGTGTAAAGGCGACTTTCTCTTGGTTACGTGTCTGACATAACCCGGGCACCGCCGGGTACTTTCAGCTAGTATCATATAAAAGCTCTGTAAATAACTCATAAAATCATGTAATTTAAATTAATTTATTGCTTAGGACCAATACTCTCAAGAAATGTTTAAATAAATAAGAAAAACTAAAAAAATTTGACGATGTATTTTAAAACAGAGCTATGGTAAAATACCCATGTGTAAAAAACCTATGACTGTAAAATGATATGTGCTGAATGATACAATGCTCAATGTAAATTTTATGACGAATAAAGAGATTTTGAACTGAATTTAATTCTGTTTCACTGAATGATATTTAATTTACTCATTCTTTTTTATTTTTTTCATTATTCCTTTATTTAATTTACATACTTACTTGCAACTTATTATACATTTTGGTTATTTTGTATCAAAATCACAAACCATTTCTAATGAAATTTATTGTACAAAACGAAATTGCTGTCCAAAAATTTATATTTGAAATGAACTACGCAGTAGCAATACGGACGCCCCTCCCTCGCAAACTGCCTGCAGTGGGAAGAGTGACTCAAGTTTGTCTGCCATCGTAAATTGGGCGGGTTCGAACCCCGCAACTGCAGAGATCTTATGCTAACAACCGCATCTGATACGGACATTTTCTTTAGTAGAGCAAGCTTGAGGAACGGAGATCGAACTTACTGCATGAAGTTTTATCATTATTTTTAGTTAATTAAAATTTTTATCACTCAATTTATCGCGTTTCTGAAAATATATTCCTTTTATTATAGTTTGTGAGCAGTTTATATTATATGTTATCTCATTTTTTATCTTTAAATTAAATCTGTGATGAACGTTCTTTCTGGTTTTAATTTAAATAACGACAAAATAAAAATGGCAAATCGCAATAAAAGTATACCTAATAAAAGGAGTCGCAATATTTTTAGAGACAGAAAAATATGACTAAAATCTGATCATTAAGATCTATATTTTTCTTTTTTAAATTATTTTGATTGCATTAAATAAGCTATGTGCCTTGGTTCGGACCCGAGGTGTAACTGCTCTAAAGTCTGAAAGACTTCGGTGGAAATGATACATATTTATAGTAACTTAATTTTCATTGTATGAATGATGGAATTACCGGTAACTGAAGAGGAAAAATACGTTCAAAGAAAATACGCTAGATAAAACACCCTCGAAAAAATTCCATACGATTAAACTAAGTTATTAAAATCGCAATATAGGCAGTGAATATTTTAAATACATAACGATTTTCAGCTATTATAGGAAACATTTGCACAATGCAGGCATTTTCAAGAGATAAATCGAGAGAAATCTTTAGGAGAAGATACTCGATTCGATAATTCGAATAACATACCTAACGCAAAGAAGAGAGATTTTATTTGTATATTTAATATTTATAGCAACGGCACATCTTCCATCGGCAAGAACGTTTCATCCTGCTTTACCATAGGTCGTGCGAGATACAAAATAGATTTTGCGCTTGTCTGTAATCTTAATTTTGCAATAAAAATTTGTTATTATGTTTTAGATTCGATTAAATGGTTTGAAAATATAATTACTATACTCATGCCGTCATATATATATATATATAGGGAGGGAGGGGGAGGGAGAGGAAGAGAGGGGAGGGCGAAGGGATGGAGGAGGTGGAAAGGGGGGGGGGGGGGGGTTTACACGTTATTTTTGATTTTTCACAGTGCAAGATTTTCTTCCTTCATTCATCTAAATAGGAAAATGCGTAGCGGTTTTCTTCATTTTTGCTTTATTCGACGGTTATAACTGTGTACTATCTTTTTCTTGCGATGTTTACATATTACACAGTCGAAGTCTTAGATTCACTAAATCCGTTAAAATTCAACGGGCACTCCAGCTAGTATATTATAAAATCGTAATGGTCATCATGAAGCGTAAAGCTCTAATTTTGTAAATAACTCGATTAGAAATAAACTTAGAAGCGAGAAATTTCTCAAGATTTCAGTATTAATGAATCTCTACGTTATGACTAAAATATTTCGATAAAGGCCACGGGTTCGACTCCAGAGGATGAATGTCGTTTCCCATAAGATAACACGTAAAAATCACCTTTTTGGTTTGAAGGCTTTCCTTCTTTTACTCTTTAAAATATCTAAAATTAAGTCATCGACGCGAAAATTGCGCTAAAACACGCCAAAATAAATGAGGATTCTTATTCATACCGTCGAACACTCAGTCTCATTCGAATTCGCTCATATTTTAAATTTATACTCGTGTTTTGTTAATTTTTTTTAAACATTTCAATAATAAGACTCCATGATTACCGGTGTTGTTGTGCTCGGTAATTTTCATCCATATGCACTTAAATAAAGTCTTAAAGGTCGAAAATAAGATTAAAACTTGCTCGAAATGACCGAAGATATAAATTTCATGGAAATAAATTGAAGGCAGTGTTCATGTTATTTATATATTTTTTATCTATATTACTAAAATCGTATTTCTGGTTCTCTCTCTCTTTAACGCTCTATACCTAAGCCATTTTTAATATCCAGGAATTTCAGCCCTCTAAGTGTATCTTTTATCGGGTTATTCGACTAATTATCTTAAATTGTTATTAAAAGCCAAATATACATCCCTTATAAAATAAATTCAATAAATTCATATTCAAAACATATTCCCGTTAAACTAATCTAAATCCAATAGGTACACGGTAGGAACGAAGAAACAGCAACCAAAGAGGGGGGGGGGGGAGGTTGGCGAGCGCCAGCGAGCAGGGGGCTTGTCCCCTAGTGTGTTTTTTATACATATATATATATATATATATATATATATATATATATATATATATATACACATATACATATATATATATATATACACATATATATATATATATATAACATTTTAACCAGAATGAAATTCGTCTATTTTATTAAGGATCACACGCTCCAGTAAGAAAGGAATAACATCTGGGATAAGCTGTTCTAAAGCAAAATTTGACCCTTCTCCACGATGAACTTTTTATGATTTTTTCTTTTTTTCAATTTTGAATTATTTTTTATTAATCTCTTTCACTTAACCCCTCTCTTTTCATCCACCTTAATCCTAAACCTTCTATTCTGCTTCGACATCCCCTTAAAACCCTTTCACTTCGATCGGTCTTAACCTTTTTTTTCCTGAATCAATTCTAGAGTCGTAAAGATCCCACCAGCACGCGCGCTCTCCCCTGCACCCACACAATTTACCTCCGAGAAAAACCCTCTTAACTCTCCGTCTAAAAAAAAAAAACTACTTAAATCTAGCCGTCGGAGTGCCTCGTGACTTTGAGGCAGTCTGCCGTAAAGAATAAGGAGATGCCTTTAAAAAACATACGGGCGCTGATCCGTTAGGATAAAAAAAGCATTTTCTATATTAAACCGCGTTTTATTTCGAACACGAGTTGAGAAAATAAAATTTTCGAAATGAATGAAGTTTTCATATTTTATTTTATTATTTTCGTTGGACGGCTGAGAGGATGCTAATTTAAAAATTAATTGGCAAGTGGAGAAACAAAAAAATCAGCCTCTTGAGGGGTGGCGCAATCTTCTGTACCGAGAATAGAAGAGGTAATAGTGAGTCGATCCGTATTCATACCGTTATTATGAAGTAAATACTTGTAGAGAAATTTCCATTTTTCGTTAAAATTTACGATTTCCGTGGAAATATTTATCCGAGTAAAAAATAACAAAAAACACTTTCGAGTTAAAGCATCGGCATTACGGATACCGTAAAAATAACAAACCGAATGCGGTACTGATCCTAGATCGAATTTCTTACGAAAAGAGGATCAATATTCAAAATACACCTATCCCTCGATTTACACGGTACATTATGTACGCGGTTTCGGTTTAACACGGTAAATAAAAGGCGACCACCTCTTGATTTACACGGTACTTTAATTAAACGGTTTCGGTTTTGCACGGTCAAGAAAAGGCGACAACCGCTTCATTTACACTGGATCTCATAGTCAAGTTTAAAAACGCTCTCTCCTTTCATTACTAATGTAATAATTACAAATGCGAGGCGACAAAAAAGTTCAACAATAACAGTGTAATTAAAAAGTTCGAATAATTACCATATTTGTTAACGTTTATATTACTAGTTTACGTTTTGATTCTATTCCAGAGAAAGGTTTAACTATCTGCCTGAAGGTTTTTAGTGATTGAAGTAACATATTTCTCGTTTGAAAAGCCAATGTTATTACTGTAGGACTTTGCTGTTCACGGGGGTATACGTTTCTGAAAACCCTCGCGATATGTAAATCCATAATGCGCAAATAAAATATAGTACTACGTACGTTGAAAAATGGTTACGTTACTCGAAGTTGGCTGAATGATTTATATTGTTCCAAAGATATTGTAGACCCGGGATTGGAAACCTTATTGTGTCTGCATGACCAAAAATACAGTATAGTCATTCTAGCTTCATTAAATCAGTTTATATCATCTAAATAAAACAGTGAAACCTAGAATATAAGACATTCTAAAAGACATATTAGATATACTAATAGTAACTGAAAATTGTAAGTAGTATATGTACGTATAATTTTTCATTGCCAGTAAAAAGTATCTGTTTATACATTAATGCTAAAATTTTGCCATTTTTTTTTCGGAATTGGTAGGAAAAAGGGTGAAAAAGAATGCGAGGTATCAGATATTTATTGTGCCATAAGCTGCATTTGAATTATTTATGTTAGCCTTAAGCGCACATGAGAAATTTTATTTTAGTTCTTCGCTACCTCTATCCTTTAACGTCGTAGTAAAATTTAGAGTGCATCCATAAACGTACATTTCACACAATTTTTTTTTATTTTTTAAAAACTATGTTGTGTTTTCCTATGTTTCCTCTGTTAAGATTCATGAAAATTACATTAGCAATATCCAGAGATAATATAATACCATGTCACTTGCTCTTTTATTGCAAAAAAATCGGTACAACATACATTGTACAAACTTTCTCATATACGTACTAATGCGTCGTTTAGTTATCTTGAGAAAATGAAAATCGTATGAGCCTGTTTTTAGAAAATCCAATTTTTGTTAAAGTTGCCCAAGAATAAACGAGCCTTATATTCATTTATTGGAAAAATGAAATATGCAGTATTATTTCAGATATTAATTGTACGAAATTTGATCAAAATCGTTAGAGCCGTTTTTGAGAAAATCTAATTGTTGTTAAAATGCGTAGAATCAACTACCCTTAATTATTGAGCAATGTCAACCATTTCTTCATATCTTCTATACTGTATGATAAAATGACTAAGTACGAGATTTTAGTCATTTTCGCTCCACCGTTTAGGCTCTAGAGCCAATAACAGACAGGCAGACGGCATGGCGAAAACCACTATTTCGGACTCAAGGACACCTAAAACGTATATATCCGTCGAATTTTTTCGCGATTACAATACTTTCTCAATATACTTCGTACATGAGAAAATAAAAAAGGGATTTTTTTTGCGTGAGGTAAATCCGAATACATAATGCAGTAGAAACGGTCAAGAAGTACGATCGGATATATCCGAATAAGGCAGTTAAACCCATAAGGCAATAAGATCCAATCCAGGGTGCACTTGCCACCTGATGGCATACGTTCCGATTTAAAAAAATAACCACAAAATAACTCACAAACCAACTATAGAAATTTTTTTGCAGGAATTACTTCCTTTATCGCCTTATGAATAAATTGAAATACTTACACCTCCATAACAGTGTGAGCGCTTTAACCCAATCGTAGATGGCCATGAATTACATCGGTAAAATTTCACAAATTTTCGAATTCAAAACGCGAAATATGCTTGTATTTTTTTTTAATTCGAGACACCTACACCAAAAACGGACTCGGTAATTTATATTTTCCTAATGAAATTGAATTGAATCGAATTTTAAGAATATTTTATGCTTTTATTAAATTACAAATCAAATCATCAGGTTAGGGCTGTCGAATATGCGGAATAAATTTTCCACTTAAATGGATCTATGCACATTTCGAATAAAATCTTGACTGCCTGTTTAAATTTGGACAATCTCTTTATATTCGTTTGTATAAAGACTTTAGTTCAACGACCAATGAAGCATGATGAATTCTGCCAGCCAACATTTAACCAAACAATAATTAACACAGCAAATGGGGAAAAGGATCGCGGCTAATCGTATTACATACTAAATTAAATCCGTACACCAGAAAATTTATTGACTCAATTATTTCAATGAATAAACAGGTGATATTATATTCTATCGATAATGCCTGTGTCATAAGACTTGTGGGTTCTCTATCTCAAAAACTATTTATCTGATCAGCGCAGACTTTCATATTTAAAATTGTTAATTGGACAGCCAAATGTCTGATTAGATTTAGGTTGAAATTGGTCAACCGGAAATCGATTTTTGCCGTTTTTTGCAAATATCTCATACAGGGATTCATTAATGTAAATATTTCTCATGATAAATGTTACAGATGATATAATTTTCTGTAACTTTTATTTTAAACTTTTTTCAAATATTTTATATATGTGGCGCCCTTATGTAGCAATTTATCCAATGTGAACTTACAAATACTTCTAAGATCTTAATAAAGATCTCCATTAATGTTCTCTCTCTCTGTTTGACCCGCACATACACATTTGTAATTTTAATTATTGCTTTGTTTTAAGAAAACGTTGCGAATAACAGCTACATATAGATACGTACAATGGACTGCCGAAAAAAAGCACTAACGGAACCAAAAATTACTAAAAATGAACAATATAGAAAAAAATCCACAAAGACGAACAAATAATAGACAAAAAAACCTAAACCGAATTAAAAATTACTGCCCTTAAGTGGTGCGCCCCAGCTCTCTCAAGCACTTGGTGCAAGGACACGTCTTCAAAATCAGCTCTTCGATCATGGTGATCGAAACTGTTTGACGAATACTTTCCTTCAACTCTTATTTTGGGAGAGGGTTGCTTTCACACACTTTGTTTTTTATCACATGAAACCAACCGTCATTTATTAGAAGAAGACATCCCGAAGCAACGAATTGGCGGATGATATGTTTCCTAGGGGGCTGCGCCTTCAGTTGCCGAGACGTCACACTCAAAGTAACCAGTCGGAGTGACAATACAAGTACCCTATTTTTAATATAAAATTAAAAATTAAATCGGTGCCTCAAACAGAGAAATTTGGCCCACGATGCGAAATTTTACAACGGCGGCCCCTACCCTCACATTAAATTAAATTAAAATGTCTTTTGTGTGTTTGATACCCCTTGGGCTTCGTCGCCCGTGGCGGTCGCCCTATTCGTCTTGCTACGCACCCTGGAGATGGGTAGCGCCCTTAGTTGGAGCACCGGTTGCACTATCCTTCCACCGGCCCTGATCCTGAATATCCATCTGAACGTACATGTTCAGTGCTTTGAACGTCGCTGGGTTATAGCTTTTCGTTGCTATAATGAACTTCTCGAATTGATGATAGTTATGCCAGCGCACATTGATTCGATGCCCCTTTAAAAATCGGCGGTATCAAAACGAAAATGTACTCTTTTAGTCGTTTCTTTCTGATCAAGTTCAGAGTTTATACTATGATAGAGAGTAATTTTAAGATACGTTCCATTCATTTCCACGCTACTTTAATGGGAAAAATAAAAGCTCCCGGAATCGATCGGTCCCGGGATTACGGAATCGGATTCAAACAGCCACATCGATCTTCCACCGAGTTTAAAGTGGATCCCATGTAAAATTTTGGTTGCGCTGGTTCTCGCGGTGTCCGAATGCTTAGAAGATTGACAAAGAGACAGGAATAATCCTTGGAAACACGATTCGAATTAATGTTACGAAGCAGAGATCACCAGTGGCAATTCACCGACAGATGGTTATTTTGAAGGCACGCGTTCATAATCTAACAAAACGTAAATTTTGCACGTAAAGGGAAAAATACATTCGTAAATATTCATTGATATATCGGCATTTTCTAGAGGAACCCAATGCAAGGTTTTATAATGAAAACCGTTCTGAGAGACTATCTCAATTCCCGAATAAGAAGCAAAGAAAAATAGCGTTATGCGAGGGAGACCGCGGAGAACAGATTGACATCGGTACAACGGATGGTAGGATGAAATAGCCAAAGCGAAAAAATATTCCGGTCTCATATCCTTTTGGTTACATACAACGGCGCAGAGCAGACGTGCATTTCCCTTTAAAAGTTTTCTTTTTCAGTGTTGCGGAGGTATGATAAGAGATATTAGATCCGAGCTCTGGTGTTGAGTGCGACTCCTGTTCTTGATCGGGTAATTTATGGAGATGCATGGCGGCGGGCGGTCTATACACAGTATATACCTGCACACGACATTCCCTCGATCCAAATAGCGATTACCTAAACTTCGAATCGAGTCAGTTTCGGAGAAGTCGGAAACTTCCACAAGCGGATCCCGATTTCTTTTGGGCGATTTTGGTGGATTATATACATAGCGATTTATATACATAGCGATTTATATACACAGCGATTGTCAACCAACATGCTATTGGAAATTTTTATTCATAAATTATTATTAAATGAATCAGAGGTGTGATATACCTACCATTTCGTGTAAAAGTCTTAAGGTATTTTCTGTGAGCCCTTAAGTGATTTTACGAATCAGCATAGTATTGTTACTTCAATTTCGACAATAATTTTAAGACCTTATGTGCTTAAGGTTGCCTACGATAAGATCTAGAGTTTATCTACTTGATTTTAGAAAAGATTAACACAATTTTTTCTAAAGTTAGTTTAAAATATTGCCCTATAAAAAGAACGAGGTACAAAAACAAGTTTTTTATATGCAGCTGAAATATATCGGCTGAAATCGCGAAAAGGTGTAATTATTTAGCCGTTCGTACGTCACGCGGTCCATGCTTCACCAAGAGGACACATCGATTTGGAATGTTTGGATAGCTATTATTAATGACGCTCCTGTATCAGATCGTCAATTATCACAATTTATCACCAACACGCACCAACGATGTTTATTGTATCATAAATGGGCGCGTTTCGTGCAATGGCGTATTTGAAATGAATGATATACATATGTTTACGTAAGGGAAATGGCTTTTAAAGTTCTTTCCTTAGTCATAAATAACCCATTTTCTTACTACTTACAAATATTGCATGCCCATGTAAGGAAATGAACGTATTTTTTATGTTAGCAACAATGATGATGTAACCATGCAAGAAAGTTCAACTCGAATTAAAACTTTCTTGATAACGTCTACTGTTACGATAAAAATGTATAGGAAAGGAAATACTCTACTAGTATTTTTAGTAGTTCCAGAATTTTTATTTGAAAACTTTTTGATGTGACCAATACTTCACGAGATATGACTGCTAGATCATTTTTCATCACCAGTAAAGTGGTACCCCTGATTGGCGTACGTGATTCATTTTTGTGACTTTCTTATTATCTTTTACTCTTAAGGCCTTAATATCAAATTTTACTAAAAACGAACATGCGGACTGACGGGCAGACCGGCGCTAATAGGCGCCCAAGCTGAAAGCGAAACGCGCTTAAAAAGGGAGAGCAAATTTAGCAAATTTCCTCCCTCGTAAAAAAACACTACATTCAACTTGTTGAGGGTCGATACTTTATCCCGTGTTCTCTCTTTTCTCGCGTCCACCCTTCGCTAGCCTTTTCAAGTACATTAAACCCGCTCGAAACGTGTGTCCAAGGGAGATCTTTAATCGCAATTAATAAATGACTCTCTTATTTAGCTAGGGTAACAACTTCCTCATTTCATCTACGTCACTTATCTAATATGTTAACCATCTAATCTAGGCACATCCTCGTTCATCACTCCTCCGTATCTCAAGCCACAACACTAGAAAACACATTATGCGTTCGATATAAAAATAAACAAGTAAAAACATTTCTCCCACGAGTACACTTACATATTTAATTTAAAAACGTACTGGTTTACAAAATTATTTATTTGATTTAAATCACAACTTAAGAGCATTTATTTTGCCGTTTTTAAAGAAAGAAATGCGATTACTGCATTGTCCCTTTCACTTTCCTTGCATTTGTGTATCTTTTAAGCTAGACGTATATCGGTGGAATATAACATTTACATCAAAGTAAAAGATGAAAATGACATCCTCGGGCAAATTACCCAGGGAAGCAAAATATAATCATAATTTGAGGAATAAATTAAAATAGATATTTCATGAGGAATACATTTTTTGATTAGATGATCCGTTTATTTTTTACGAAAATTCCCATAAACGCAATGCATACCTGGATTTCGGAGACAAATGCTATATTTTGCATACGAGGAGTTCGTTAGAATGAAAGACTGAAATGTCATATGGGTTATATATTTCTTTCACTCCCAATTTTCCCTCGAATTCAATAACCGATGAAATTTTCATATACGTACGGTAGGACCTCGATAACCGTCGTTAAAATTGCTCCTGGAAATCCAGACGATTCGCAAAACGACGGTAGTCTAAACCTATTTTCCCGTAGAAACAATTTCATTGGTCAGTAATTCGTTCTCAAACACCTTACCCGCTTCATATAAAACTGAATTTTTAGGCCTCAATTTGCTTGAAATTTTAGACTCTGTGTCATTTTCATTCATCCACTTCTAGTTTTATTTGCAGGGATCAGCGTTTCCAACCACTGACAATAATTTTTATGGGCAGTACGGAATAAAATTACGGACAACCAATTTTTTTCTCATATATCTACGTTTGAGTGATATTGTTTGCGTACTATCGCTTAAGGCATACATACAAGAAACTGAACTAAGTTTGATCAAAATATTTGTCGTTTTTGAGAAAATCGAAATTAATTCGAAATTTCGTCAAAATCGCTAAGAGCTAAATACCCTCGTAGCTATTTTCTGAAAAATATATGACTTAAGGTGGTTCCTCCATAAAGTAAATTATCCAAGAAAATTCTGAAAATCACGTTATGCATTCCTGAACGCTCGGTTTATCCATTGCATTAAAAAAACCTGATCTTACCGAGCTAAATTTTCTGTAAATCGTCCTTAAATATGGCATATTTAACATGGCCCCTTATGAGTAGATCCTCACCGACAAGTATAAAAATATTTATTTGAGGGTGAAGGGAACCCAACGCCGCATTTAAAAATACTTTATTAAAATAATCAGTGCTATTTAATTTGTTTTATGGAAAAATACACGCTTCTACCCGAACTCGTTTTTGAGATATCACTGCCTGAAATTCAGTTTAATTCAAAATTCTCGCCATTTGCTTAAAATGGCGCCTTTGCTCAAATAAATGTGGCAACTATGCTGTAGCAATATTTCCAGCTAGAATTTTAGTCTGCTAAATGTACTTTTGCCGCTTAATAACGAGTTTCTTGAAGAACTTATCTTCACTATCAGGATACTCATGAATTTCAAAAACGAAATAAAAGTTTTAACTCTGTTTATATGACACCTGTACAGGAAACATTATTTTTATAAGTGGCAATGTGTCCACAAACCCACAAACTATCGCAGTAAACAACTAACGCTCAAGGAAACCGGAAGTTGATGCCATATACAATCTTTGTATACGATGTTGCCAAATTTAAGGATTTTGCCTGCTGCTATACATTTATTATAAAAGAAAATACATATTTCCAAACTAAAAATAGATTTGTAATAAGAATATTTTATATTTATATAGTTAATAACACTTATGGAATCATTTATTTTTATGAAAAACTAATTTTTTCGTCATCATGGCTTGTAGAAATATGAGTCAAACTTCAGTCTTTGCGAAAATTATTATGCTAACCAATAATTACACGTAATTAATATTATATTGTATGTTAATACATTCACAAATAAATTTAATATTCTATCTACTAGAAAGGTTGAAGTAATTTTTTTGCACATGTTCGTAAAATTAATAAAAAAGTATTTTCCTTCTCCTAAAACCCTTCAGTCACGGTGGAACCACCTTAAAGCAGTGGTTCTCAACCGGTGCGCCGCGGAACATCAGTGTGCCACGAGGAAGGGACCAGCGTGCCGCACAATCCGAAGATATTTAATTTTTATGAATTGTTTATATTTTTAATGTACAATAAAATTATACAATTATTGCTTTACCAATAGTAACAATCTAATATAACTGCGACTTTTACTTGTTACGCTAGTTTTTATCTTTGACAATGAGTATCGACACAGCGAAATTAATTAATGCATGAAGGTGTGCCGTGGAGCAAAAAAGGTTGAGAAGCACTGGTTTAAAGGATATTGTTGAAAACGTTATTTCGTGTTACTGGACGAAATTGTATCAAAATCGTTTTTGAGAAAATTGAATTTGTTTATAATTTTTAGTCAATAAACTACCCGTTATTGTTGCGCAATATCGTTCATTTCGTTCGAGTTTCTACTCTGAAGGGTAAAATGACTAACTGTTAGATTCGTAAAGAGAAATTACAACAGTAAACAAAGTATTGATAGAAAATCTGAAATAGGTTTCGTCAGAGGAGCGTAGACTGCAAGCTCGATTCAACCTGATAGAAAAATATGTCGGAGGGACTACCGGATGAGAAGTCCAATATATCTCCTAAGCCGGGACAGCGAGGATAAGATCCGCGAGATGGTTTGCAGGATACAGAGGACCGTTTTTCCCTGGGATGATAAGAGGACATAATGGAAGCTAGGGAAACTAGGGACTTATGATATACTGCAGATACTGCCATCCATCAATAAGGTGACTTGCGGGGTACCATATAGATGTAAGCGAAATACGCAAAGCAATACTTGTACTGGGATAAACACCTGTTAAATCCTTGGCAAAAATAAATTCTGAAACATTTGCAGGCGTCATATTTGGTTCCAAATAACACTGAAGTGCTTCTAATTCGTCACAGAGATTAGCACCATCAATATCACTTTCTTGTCTGGCATTCTGACAGTTTAGTTTGTAGACCCATGTTTCATAGTTCGCAGTTGACAAGTTATGGATGTTATAAGGCAGGGGTTTTCAACCGGTCGAACGCGTACCTCTAGGACTATGTCAGGAGTGTTGAAGGGGTACGCAAAAATGTCAAAGAATGTAATTTTTCTTTTTACTTCGTCATTTTAAATGTACTAAGGGGTACGCGAACATAAAAAAATGTTCTGAGGGCTCCAATACCATTAAAATGTTCTAAGGAGCACGTCATCAAAAAAAGGTCGAAAACCACTGTCTTACAATTAGAAGAAACTGAAAGCATCATTTTGAATATTTAATTGATCAAACCTTTCATTTACAAAGATTATCGTCACATCAAAAAAGTAGTAAAAGTCGTTTATTTTAAAACTATTTTCTGGGTCTTGAACTGTTCCTTCTTGATGTTTGTAATAGGATCTTTTTTTCTTACGTGGCCGAAATGACAACACTTGAGGAAATGTTGGCTCTACGTCAATATCCTGCACTATTTTACTCGCGTCGATTAAAACACGTTCAAGTCCTTCATTAGACCTACTAATTTTCAAATATTCAAGCTAGTTTTGCTCAAACCCTATTGCAGTTGAAATATTTACCTCACGGCTCGGGGCCGAGCTTTCTTCCTCTCTCGATCGATGAAAAATAATGTCGCACTCGTCTGAACCACTAATCTTCCCCGGTAGGGGGCGCCAAACACCCTTGGCGAGGTCCCGGGTACTTCTAAGGAACGCAACCACCGCATTAGCCGAGGAATGTCGTTGAGATATGCGTCGGCGAGAAACAAACCTCAACGCAAACGGGGACGCGTGGAAACTGGAACTTAAAAAAAAAAAAAAAAAAGAAGAAAGAAAACGCTGGTGAGGATTCCCTCTTGCCAGTTCATATCCTCATCCCCCATTTTCTATCCCTCGCCCCCGTGGTGCATCAGGTCAAACGACCAACGCAAGTCGCCTCCGCCCACCCTTCCATTCCTCCATCCCAACACCGTAACCACTTCACCCTTCTGCCCCTCGCTCTCTCGGATCCCGAGTTTGCGCGTTTCGTGGAGAGGGTCCCCGACACGGGGTCCTATCCGATCCCGCGCCTGTTTAAGAGTTCCCTCCTCGGCGCCCCACGGCCCGGTCGATCCTTTCCCTTCCTCGCGTCGCCAACTCTGACAAAAGCGCATCGGGCCTCGGACCTTCCACGGAAGGAACCAGGAAGGTAAATTTTTTCGAGAACGTTTCCAACGGGACGAAACAAGTACGCTTCTTCCGCCGTCTTTAACTGCGACGCGTGTGTAGAGCATCTTCCTCGTTGGGTTGCGACGAAAACCTCGAGTATTTCGGGCGAATAACATGCGAGAGAAGTAAACGTTCTACGCGAGGAATCCCTTGTTTCATTGCTCATTTAAGTAGATGTGTGTGCGTGTGTACTCGATTGACATCCGAGCGAATTTTCAGAGGGAAAGTGAAGAAACTTTTAAAAGTCCCGTCTCTTCCCTCGTGAAAGAATACTTTAAATCACAGTGAAGTACTACCAGCGCTTCTACTTCTTCTCGGAAGGACTTCCTCGCTTTAAAAAGTGACCAGTTTCCGGAGGTACGATTCCTGTAGTGAATTTTGGTGAAAAACATATTTCTTCCTATCGCTCAGTGAGGTGGTTACCAGCTAGAACAGTTCTGTATCCTAATATTATC
Source organism: Uropetala carovei (assembly GCA_036926305.1). NCBI lineage: Eukaryota > Metazoa > Arthropoda > Insecta > Odonata > Petaluridae > Uropetala > Uropetala carovei. The sequence continues at coordinate 62,060 of JAXCHB010000009.1, forward strand.
AAATCATAAAAATTTTCAGAGTCAAAAGTGATAGTGTGTGAACTGAGAGAGAGGGAGAAAGAATTTGAAAACAAAGATGGACAGCAATCACTAGTGCAAAAGAACTGTCTCGCGCTTGGACTATAAAGCTATAAAAAAATCAGCGTGTCAACGCGTCTACCGTGAGGAAATGTTGAGGCATAAGCGATGACTTTCACATGAAAGGTGAATGAGATTTGATTTGATACCATCGATCGTCCCGTCACACAATAGTTCCCTACCTCTTCCTATCTATTTCTGCTCAAGTAATGGAAATTCTTTCTGTCCTCTGCGACAGGCTGTCGACGTTGCAGTGGCATGTTTCAGAGCAAAATATTTAAATTAAATTTTGGCAACTTTTTTCACGCGAGTGGCAATGTCGCGCTTCTCGGCGTAATAGTGCGTGAAGGTGATTTTGATTTACGTCATCAAGATCGAAAATTAGCTTTTCCCTTATATTTGTTATTCAAAAGTTTTTTTTATATGTTAAGGCTACTTGTTTTTTTTATGTACTACAAACGATAATCGTTGGATTTTAAATAGTTGACCCTGTTTCGATTCTTAGGTGTTTTATGCGCAGAGCTATCTGTATCTTATGTTTTGCATAAACTAGAATTTAGAATGGATCTTGTGTGATGCTTCCATCGAAAGACATAGAACTTGTTATAAAAATTGGCTGTATTTTATATTAATGAGTGTTTTACTTGGTCTAATACACCTTAAAAGTAATCGTAAATAGAGTTTATTAATAGTTTTAAATGCATCTGAGTTTATATCTATCGCCTAATAAATAATAACTTTAATATTTTTAAAGCAATGTACTATAGTTCCATATCAGTATTATAGCTATTCGCTGTCGTAATTCCTGACAATCAAACTAGTAGCTGTAAGCTTATTATATGTTTAAATGGGATTTCTTCGGGTTACTTTTTCCAATCTTCATTGATAACTTATAGGATGTCATATACGTAAAAATCGATTTCCCATCATAAGAGAGACTGTCACCAGCAGTATCAAATCAGTATGGATATTTGGAACGCAAACAGGTCGACCGAAAATAATCCATTATTCAGGAGATCGACGAAAGATCCCGCATCCGGCTGGTCAACGTCCAAATTCCCCCCAAAGCTAATGCAAAATTCGACGGATGACGAGATTAGGAATAGGTTGACCGCTGGATTCTTTCCGGACGTTGCGATATGGAACATACCGTTCCCGAGCCACCTCATCCGGACTATGACCCAAACCGATCAACTTTCCGTGGGGTCTCAAGCGGTCAACACGGCGGAAACGGCTTGGAACGACACATTCACGGATTCCGTGATGCCACAGGCGTTCCCCACCAATTCCTTCGAGATCAACGGAAGCGCCCTCAACTCCAGCGCGACCGCCGTGACCAATCAGACCTCGTCTTCTCCTGGGACGGACTTGTTGAGGATGGTCCACATCCCCGCGTACGCGGTGATCTTATGCCTGGCAGTGGCGGGTAACGCCCTCGTGATAGGGACATTGGCACCTCGACTGCTTCCAAGGATGCCGAGTCGACTGTCTTGGAGTTTGGGAGGCGGTGGAAACGCAGCGGAAGGGGGCTCCTGGAGGGTCAGGTCCTTGACCAACGTGTTTCTCCTCAACTTGGCGGTGGCCGATCTTCTGCTGGGGCTGCTCTGCGTGCCGTTCACGCTGGTGGGGGCTATACTGAGGGATTTCGTCTTCGGGGGAGCCATGTGCAAGCTGATACCGTACTTGCAAGGTGAGTGGGTTGATCTGAGGTTGCGCAAAAATAAGTACTATGTGCCTTAAAATTTTATTTTTCTTTTAGCATCCATTATTTCAATCGATTATAACGATATCCCAGTGATGGAAACAACTTTTTCCTTCGGTAACCTGTCGATTTTGGGATCGTTGACTTTCCAAGAGTTAAGTTTATAGGCCTGTTTAGAGGAGCTGTTTAGGCTATTATTTTATTAGGCTGACCTGACTCAGGATGAATTTTATTTCCCCGTTTATGTTTATTTAAGTGATATTAGGTTGCGTAATATTTGCGGTCTCCTTTAAGTACGTATATATTCAAAGAGCGTCGCAAGGGCAGCCATGTTTTATTCTAGCAGTATATTTAAGTAAAACCTATTAGTTATATTATAAGTACTTCCGCTGATGAAATTGTTATTGAGACTTATTTTTCCGAGAATTTATGGATATTTTCTTAAAATTAACGGACCTCTCGAGCTTGCTTTCCTGTAATTACTGCCAAAAGAATAAGAAAACTTCGTTTCCACAGCAGGGGGTGAAAAACGGTTGGGAAAGTTTACTGCGCTCCAAACATATGAAATGATGGACCACAAGTAGAGAACAATGTTGGATAAATCATTAGGCAGAAGTAGCTGGAAATTTAACTTCCTTTGTTGAGGACACGATTTTTGTCACTCCATAGTGGCCATTTTCCTATTCTTTGCATCTCATTAGTATCTCCCTTCAAATTTTTAAAGATACGTTTTGAAATAAAGAATCGGTAAAGTAAATGTGAAATTTTGACGCAATTTGCGATTCGTAAATATATAATGAGCTAAAATCATTTAGCTCCTCAGAAAACTTCCAACGAATTTATAACTTTTCTCTGTTAAATTTCTTTTTGTTCAAAATACATGTGATTTTTGCAACGCTTTAAACATTTAACATCTTTTTAATGTCAATATAAAGGAAAGGTTATATTTTAAGTAATACTGTAGTAATATGAAACCGACAATTTATTTATTTCATTACAAAATTCTTTAAATAAATCATTAAAGCTTTATTGATTAATTTCATTGTCATTATTATTCTATGTAATCAGGGAATGCTTTTGCAAACATAATATTCGTTTTAATTAGTACCGTAAAGATTTCTGGGGCTGTTATTGGAAAAACTATTTAAGAATCTTTACGGTATTCAAACTTTTTCAAGTCCCGTATGTCACTAAATTATGTATAAAACTTTTCAATGCATACAAAATTATTCGTTTTGTCAAACTTCACTATTTTCAAAATAAATTACCTTTAACTTTTTCAATTGGTATTTTTATGGATTTAAAGTCTCCTTTAGTATTTAAGTGATTGAAGACGTCACTGAGAGATAAGGAGGAGAAGTGAAGGGTATGAAGAAAGTCTCTTTTGACTTGACGACAAAAAATTACAGAAAGGGCTAAGTAAGAGTCCAAAAAAAATACTCATTGGAGAAAACGTTGATGTGGGAAAATAAGTTCCATGGAAATAAGATTTGGGCTTTAAAGGAGCCGAGCGACTTTGAGAGATGCATAAAACGAAGAAAAAAATAAGTGCCTACAGGAATTGACAATTTTCATTGACGAAGTCGACAATCGATAGAATAAATACCAGAAATACATTTTGTGATGGAATAGCAATTTTAAGGGCAAAAGAAAGCAAGGGAAATAATATTTCGAGAAAAATACGATTATTATAGGACTGAAATGGTTTTGAGTTCAGACATATAGGAGACTCCTAGATATAAATTTTTATCACGATTGTTCAAGAAAAAATAACATTCTCCAGAAAATTCTAAAATAACAACAGCAATTCGAAATCATCACGGATTTTATCTAATCTCGCACGCAAAGTCGCAGTCCAAGCAAAATGCTGTTTTTGCTTTATCAGCAATTTACCAGGACGGATGGAGGATGCGAGTTGCCTTATATTCTGTAAATGCGGTTTGATATCCTCTTAAATCAATAACAAACGAGTCCTCTATTTCCAAGAAGAGCATAACGCAATTTTCTCCCAATTGTGCGCCATAGAAATGCGAACTCCTTTAGTGATATGTGAGTGAACAAACAACGTCGATTACAGTAATTGCACTGTAGAAAACCTTCTAAAGAGACCATGAAATTTTTATTCTAAAAGTAAATATATTTACAATCTGAGACTGTTTAAATTCATCTGTTATCAAACAAATGTTTCTAGGATTTGAAAATAGTAATAGTTTTATTAAAAGGAAGGATACCTGGGACTTCTTCGGTGGGCATATTTCTTTCATCATTTACTTTATCATTTGCTAGAGGATCCTCATACAACTTGGTGTAAGATTCTTGTACCCGTTTTAGGATTAATTTCCTACTATGGGTTATGGAGCCGTCTTCTAGCATCAAGGCCACCAACTGTCTCTTTCCGATCGAGAGAGGTTGCTTCATTTCTTGTAGCTTCTATTGTTTTCTATCATTTTCCCGATTAGCTCAAAGTTATATTTCTTCACATCTTCCTTGATGCACTTCCTTATAGTTTTGTTTAGTTCTGCAAAATGGATCATTTCTTTAGGATCATTAGTAATTTTCATTTTCCTTCTTTTTCCATCAGCAGTCTTGGTTTTTCGGTAAACTTTTTCTCTGGCTTTCTTTTAACTGTTCCGCCTGTTTCTTGAGCGGTTTCATTGAGTATCTCTATTAATTGTGATTCAACTTCTTCGTATTCCAGGGCACTGAATCGATTTTTAAGTTGGAGCTGAAATTCTTCTTTTCGTTCTTTTAGCACTTGCGTGTTGATAATAGACTTAGGCTTCTTCTTTATAAGCTTCTGTCTTTCCAACCTTGAGTTGAACTTTATTCTGCGTCTTACCAAGCGATGGTCGCTTCCAGTTTTAAAATGGTTGAGGACGGAACATTCTTCAGCTAATGCTTCTTATTGACTAGTATGTAGTCAATTTCGTTTTTGGTACCATTGGATCCTTTCCAGGTCCATTTTCAATTGGGAGTCTATTTGAAGAAAGTGTTCATTATATATAGACTAGTACATTCAGCAACGTCTACAAGTCGGTCTCCTCGTTCTTTTCTGCCCCCATAGCCCCATTTTCCAACTGCGCTGTGGTCTTCCTTTCATTCTCCTACCTTGGCATTTAAATCACCCATGACCACTTTTAGATTGCAGCTTCCTTTTCGTGCAGTTCTCCACTTCTTGGTAGAAATCTTCCACTTCCTCACCCGAGTATGATGACGGTGGCGCATAAACTTGGACTATGTGAAGTTGATATCTTTTATTTATTTGAAGCATTAGTCTAGCTGCCCGCTCGGATGAACTTTCTTATTTGACGATATTATTCTTCAATTTTTTTGTTGACGATGAATCCAACTCCTCCTGTTCTTCCTGTGTCAGTACCCCTGTAATAAGAAAGATGTCCACTCTTTCAACTCCAATAGGCCTTCACCTTTTCTTCTCACCTCACTAAGCCCTAAAATGTCCCACTTGATCTTCTCCAGTTGTTCTTGAAGCTCCTGAAGTTTATATTCGCTGGACAAAGTCCGGCAGTTAAAGGTGGTTAGGTTGAGGTTAAAGTAATTGTGTAAGGATGAGAAAGAGTGGCAGTGGGTATTTAACTTCCGAGGATTCTTAGCACCCTCTGCCTTCATGCCTTGTTCCTGACCACTGCCACGGTCAGAGGCAATCCGACCTCCGGAGAATGAGGGCCGTTTTTATGGGTGTACATGTCGGTTCTATGTAATCTCGGTCCCGGGAATTTCAGTACGGTAATTTCGGTGTCATCAATTTCATTCCCGCACAATTTCACCCCCAGTAATTTCACTCCCAATGACTTAATTCGTTTTGTAAATAAGCAGTAAATGTAACATTTATTTAAAAATAGTTTATGATAGGCGTAAATACTAATCAACGTCTTTAATACGAATTTATTGATCCATTTAGCATTAAAAACCGGATTTTTCGCAAAGAAATTTAGTTATATGTTGAGATCGCTTAACAACTCAAGAAATCCGTTTCTTTAAGGATGTTGTAATCATTGAATAATAAAATACACTAGTACACAATTATTATTGTTTTTGGATAAGCTTATAATTTTAAGGATCCCGTTTTTCGCATGAAAATTTAGTATAACGTTGAAAACATTCAACAACTCATAAATGTCTTTTAATCAAAATATACAGCGAAACATGAAAATGTGTGGGAGAGGGAAAAGGGGGTGAGGCGGAAGAAAAACTAAGGAACCACAGTCGAAATTACTAGGAGTGAAATTGAGCGGGAATGAAATTACTGGGACGGAGATAACCTTACTGAAATTAGCGGGAACGAGATTACCGGCCACGGTACATGTCATGCGGGCGGGTTGGCGAGTATCTCTTTCACTTTGGCCGGAGATATTGCAGAGAGACTTCACAGCTTCGCCCTTTAGCCTCCGTTTACATCCTTCCGCCGACTTTGAGGAAGTTGGAAGGGAAGTATATCTCTCTATATTATACAATCGTGATGGTCACCATGATGCTTAACGCTCTAATTTTGTGAATAACTCGATTCGAAATAGATGAAATAGAATAGAAATAGAAGCGTGAAATTTCTCAGGATTTCAGTATTAATGAATCTCTACGTTATGACTAAAAATTTCGGTAAAGGTCACGGGTTTGACTCCAGAGGATGAATGTCGTTTCCCATAAGATAACACGTAAAAAAATAACCTTTTTCGTTTGAAGGCTTTCATTCTTTTACTCTTTAAAATATTTTAAATTAAGTTATCGACTCGAAATTTGCGCTAAAACACGCCAAAATGAACGAAGATTCTTATTCTTTCCGTCGAATTCTCAGTCTCATTCGAATTCGCTCATATTTTAAATTTATACTCGTTTTGCTAAATTTTTTAAAATTTCAATAATAAGACTCCAAGGTTACCGGTATTGTTGTCCTCGGTAATTTCTAGGGATGGAAAAAATATCCGGATTATGAATAATCCGGATTTTAGAATTTTGAACTATTCGGATTTTCGGATTTGGAATCCGGATTTTCGGATATTCGGTTTTAAACCAGTGCTGATTTGGATAGTCCGGATTTTGCGGATTTCCGGATAGTCCGTATTTTTCGGATTTGCGGATAGTCCGTATTTTTCGGATTTGCGTATAGTCCGTAGTTTTCGGATTTGCGAATAATTCGGGATTCGGGGATTTGCGGATAGTCCGGGTTTCGGGGATTTGCGGATAGTCGGTGTCGACCGGATTCGAAGTGGAGTCCGAGAGAGTCTGAGAGCCGCATTGCACGGCTCTACTCGCTGCTCCGATTGGTAGAGACGTTGGTGGAGCGTGGAGCATCAAGTATAGACGGTGAAGTGGTCGAAAATAAAACTAATCGCGAACCTGGAAGTTCGTAGTGGGCTATTGGCACACAGAAAAATGCTTCAAAATGAAACGTGAAAATCATAAATTTCTTTTATTTTGTCAAAAAATACAATTTTCTTAAAAGTGCAAACTTAGATTTAGAAAATGCGCTTGATTAATCAGCATCAAAAAGATACCGCTCAGAAGAAGCAAATTCAGCTTCCTGTCATCCGTTCTTTATCTTGTCTACCACGCGCGACAATTTTCATCCCCCACTTTGCCGGCACGCATGACAGATTTTTTCAAAAGAAGAATCTGAATAATTAATTTATAAGGTATTGATGTATAATACAAAATAATTATGTAAATTATTTTGTAGCAATAAAAAGTGCAAGAATTTATTTAAAAAGATTGCTGAACTGCAACTATAAGATAAAAAAATATACTCTTATAATCGAGAAAAATAGTACAAATTAAATTTTTAGTCGTAATAAATTAATAATGGGAATTGTAATTTTTTCAGCATCCGTTTTTTACGTCAAATAATACTTTCTAATGAATTATGTATTAAGTTAAGGACTAAATAAATTCTTCGCATACGGTATTCAATATAAACAAAGAAATACCTCATTGTAGGGTTGCTATCAACAATCAGTAGATAGCAGTTGATAATCCGGATTTGCGGATTTTCGGATAATCCGGATTTTGCGGATTTGCGAATTTTCGGATAATCCGGATTTAGCGGATTTTAGCGACACTATCCGAATATTCGGATTATGAATATCCTTTTCATGAAAAATCCGGATACTCGGAGTTTTTAAATCCGGATAGTTCCAGCTCTAGTAATTTCCATGCATATGCGCTTAAATAAATGAAGTCTTAAACGTCGAAAATAAGATTAAAACTTGATCGAAATGACGGAAGATATGAATTTAATGCAAATAAATTTAAGGCAGTATTCATGTTATTTAAATTTTTTATCTATCTATATCTATAATAGCCGACCGTCCGTCCCGCCCTGTATCTCAAAAGCCGTACGTCGTAGTGATATGCGGTAAACTGCGTTTTGTTTCTACAAGCTAGGAAGACCCCTAGATACTATTCTCATTTTCATGAGGCCCCGGGTTCGAATCCAGGAGACAATTTTATTTTCCCACAAGTTTACACGGGATTTTCGATTTTTCAGAGTGCAAGGTTTATTTTCTTCATTCATTAAAACACGTAAATATGGACCGATTTTCTTCGTTTTTGCTTTATTCGATGGCTAAAACTCTATACTATCTTATTCTTGCGATTTTTACACGTTATACATTCGAATCATTCTGAAATAAGCAATTGTTTTCGAAATTTTACGGATATTTCGTACTCTTTCCGGATGTTGTCAAGGCGACCGTCACTGTTGCCTCCGATTAATTAATGCCAATTAAACCTTCAAATAGGTGAAAGAATAGCGTTATTCGCTCCGCACTTTGTTTAAGCATCGAAATTATTGCTGTAGCAATGTCAACATTTATACACAGCAACATAAATATTTACGAATAATTATTCAGTTAACTGCGTATGGGAAGCGTTTGTAACGATTCAATCAAAGTAGTTGAATCTTCCTATCATCGTTTTAATGCTGGAATCTTATCTCTTTGTAAGTAGAACCATTATATTATACATCCATAATGTTTATTAACGCAAATAGGCTCACGCATAAATTTTAAATTAAATGAGAATAGGGACGTTATTTTTTAAAACACATTACATGGTTATCTTCTCTTCATTGATAATCTACATAAACTGTTGCATTGATTGTTATATAAAAAGGACATATATTTGAATAAAAAGAAAAAAATAAAATTTTGCGATCAATTACTGTGTAAGAAAATGCATTTTTAGAGTTAAATGTGAATTATTGAGATCAACTTATTTTATATACTTCATCATTCTTTAAAAATCAATTTTAAAATTCACCGCGCAATCTTAGCGCGGGATCAGCTAGTATTACTAAAATCCTATTTCTGGTTCTCTCTCTCTTTAACGCTGTATACCTCAGCCATTTTTAATCTCCGGGAATTTCAGCCCTCTTAAGTGTATCTTTTATCGAGTTATTCAACTAATTTTCTTGATTAGTTATTAAAAACCAAGAATACATTCCTTATAAAATATATTCATTAAACTCATATTCAAAACATATTCCCGTTAAACTAATCTAAATCCAATAGGAATGTAGGAACGAATAAACAGCGAACAAAGGGGGGGGAGGGGGAGGGGGAGGGGGGGGTTGGCGAGTGTTACCGAGCAGGGAGCTTGCCCCCTAGTATACATATATGTACTCACGTACGCACGCACATACAGTAAACTCCCAGTGATCCGGCTCTCATGCAACCGGCATCTCCTGCCTCTCGATTTTTTATTACATCAATTTCGGAATGTTACCGATAAAAATTTCGTTTTCAACAGTCGCAATACACAATTGTGTATGTTTCTTGAACTCGGGGTTTGTGTTAAATGAAATATTTCGCACACCCTTTTTAAATGCCTCCTAAAACTCCAATATGCGCCAAAGGTAATAAAAGGAAACGGGTTGTGCTAACCTAAGCCCAGAAACTTGATATAATATAATGTTTAGAGAAAAGTGAGAACCGCAATATTTTTATGAAAGAATTCAATGTCGGTTCTTGTATTATTTATGACATTAAGGCACAGAAATCACAGTTATTGAAATTCGTTACGTCTTCTGAGACAACAAGAAGAGTTGAATATCGGCGGAATCATCATAAGCCGAAACTTGAGCAATTGGATATTGGTATTTTTGAATGGTTTTTTATAAAGCGCTCCGAGGGAGCCCCTATTTCTGGACCAATTTTTATGAACAAATGGAGATTAATGAACCGTGTGCATTTTCTGATGGATGGCATGTTTTAATAACAGACGTCTACGTGTTTCGGGTGATAAAAAATCGGCCGACCAAGAAACTACCGATAAATTTTGCAAATTTTGAAACTTTAGTTAAACAATATATAACTATCCAACATGTTTAATTGGATTATTATAATATTTACTAACTACACTATGTAATGGTGTCATGACTGCGTGTCGCTAATCGCTTCTCTTTTATTTAATATCAATTTGCCATTTCTCGGACAAGGAAACAATTTCTTTTGTCGTAAAATCCTAAAGGTTGGGCGAATTTCACCCTTACCTCGCGTTCTTATTAGAACAAAAGAGAAATTAATAGGGATAGGCATACGAGAAATTCCATAGGATGTAATGCAGTTATTAAATATTAAAATATTGTAATAAAACGTGTTGAATACTTGTATATTTGAGTTTCATTAATTTCTCGAATGTCAAGGAATTATTTAATAACAATTTAGTAAAGTACCTACTATACAGATTATCAATTCCAAGGTGAATGTACAATTCTGGATCTGTTCCCTTATTCCCCGGACATTCCGGATAACTAGGAGTTTACTCTGTGTGTGTATGGAATATTACGGTAGCCTGCCGTCTTAGCAGTGTGAAAACTACATTCTCTACACATCGATATTCAAAAAAATCTGTCTGTGATCCAAAATAAAATATAAAATTATTAGAAAAGTATTCCAAAATTCCCATTATTGTGCGCTATAATTTAGAACAAACAACTTAAATGATTTTTAAATGATGAATTGAAAAGTATTTAGCATAAGGAGGCAAATTAATACGAACTTCAGTTTACTAGGAGCTACAAAAGAAACAAGTCAATGTCTACGATAGAGTTTATTCCTAAACTTGAGGATTATTCACTAAAATAATAAACTACAGTATAAGTTCACTAAAGGTTAAATGAAGTTCTAAAAAGCTCTTGTAATAATGAACGCAGTATCATCGCCAATATTACTTGATTACAGATGCCGGCCGGGTTAGACTGGTAGGCAGTGCGCCTGCCTTCTAACTCAAAGGTCGCGGGTTCGAATCTCGCTTCGGGCATGGATGTTGTGATGTATGTTGATTCTCTCTAACAGAATTTGACGGTGAAAAATAACCTTAGCTGTTGACGCACCTAGAAACCTAATTACTACTACTTGATTACAGAAAATGACAAATGACTGCTACTAAAATATTTCACTTTTTTGAAGTCATGAATCACTCAAAATTATTTCGCGTAAGAAATTGCTACAATTAATAGCAAAAACAATATAAAGAATTAGAGAAGTTTTAAAATCTCTCGGCGAGGAAACCACGAAAGACAATAAATATATGTTTATATATTTTATAATAAAAAGTAACTGATAAAGGAAATATTTATCGGCAAATTTTCTAAATTCATATAAAACGTTGAGAACGTTAAAGGCGTTTAGTAATGTTGAGGATTCTCAACTTACATTTAAATCTTATGTTAAATGGATTAAACTAATTATACTTTTACACTAAATTCTTTGATGATAATTATGCATACAAAACTGAAAATTTTAAATCTGTGTGCTACTTTTTTATAAAGCCCACATTTTTTACTAAATTGCTAGAGGTGTCAGGGAAAATCGAAATTTAAAATTGAAAATGTTATTCAATAGTCACACAAAAAGCTTGGGTTTCCCATAGATAAAGTAAATAAAATTTTGCACTTAACATAAAGTACCACTGTGTGCGCGTGCGTGTTTTGAAGACAAAATAAAGTATACTTTTTTATACGTATATCACAAAATGTTTATTACTACGACGCTATATTTACATTAATACCCTGCAAGCCGCTAGAAGCGTTTGGCAGGGGGTGTCACAGCACCAAATGAACTCTTAACTAATGCCTCTGTTGGACTGTCTAATCGCGTCTGGGAAAAAACATCAGAGTATTTCTCGGTTGTAGCGATTGTTTCGACATATTTTCTCGTACGCTCTGATCTAACGTTAGGTTCACTAACACCGATGGCTACAACTATGCCGCGTACGTCTTCAATGAATTCGGTGCTTTTAAAATTTTCAAATAATTTCCTTTTGTATTCATTTCTTCTACTCTTCAATGTCTGCCATTTCAGGTCCCTCAAGATCTCTGATACACTCGCATCAATACCGATATTCTCCCTTTACAAATCTAGCCGCTCTACGCTGAACCATTTCGAGCTCCTTAGTTAGGCCCTCCTCGAAAGGGACCCAGATGGCGCAACAGTATTCCACGACGGGTCGTTTTAAGGAAAAGTATGCGCTTTCCTTCATATTCGGGGGGCATCCTCGCAGGACTATAGAGGAAAGCCCTTGAACCCTGTTTGCCGATGCTATGACGGTTTTGATATGCTTCCTACTATAGAGCGTTCCATCTTAAAGTTCAGTATGGTTTCAAATGGCATCGTTTCTCTCCTCTTCTGCAGAATTAAAAATCTAATCGCCCCCCCCCCCCCCCCCCCCCCCCCCCCTTCTCTACGACACCGGGAATGCCAAATCTCACTAATAATTTAAAGTTGCATTAAAATAAAAATTCAAAATTTCTATTTGCGCTACTTTTAACGCAGAATCTGATGATATAATTTTAAATGAAAACTAAAAATTCTATTCTATACAAAATGCGATAAACTATATTTGACCTGAAATGGACATTTTACGGTCACCTTTGTTTCAATCGATGATATATACGTTCTGTTTTAAAATAATGTAATGCAGTTTTTTGCATTAGGTTCAGGAATTTTTAAGGATCGTAATGGTGCAAGTTTAATAAATTGATTTTAAATATTTGTTTTCTGCATTTAATTATAAAAGTTCCTTTTGCGTGTTCCAGCCTGACTTGAAAAAGTTTGTCTGCGGGGAACTTTTTTATTTATAAAGATACGTTCATGGTCTAAGCGAGAAAGTTGTAGGTAAATGTTTGAAGTTATTTTTGGTGCACCCAGATGTGGGGTTGGGTCGCCAAGGGGAGGGCGAACAATGCGAAAGCTTTATTGCGGCCCGCTCTTTCCTCAGTTACGACTCAGCAGTTGAACTGTCTTGTCCTTTCGTCGTTTTGTCTGCTCATAAGTTTGCGAGCAAGTACTTACAAATTTTGCCAGTTTTATTGTGTACTGCAAATTAGTTGTTTTAACAATTCTTCAAAACGTTTTCGAAGTGAAGTGTGTAATACGGTTCAAATGTAGAGATACGTTGTTTGCAGGTTTTATGTTTATAGTGTCCCCTTTTTAAAAATATTGTGTATGTATATCACACGTTGATTATCCCCTAACGTATTTTCATATTGATGTTGTGTTTTTTGTGAGAAAATGGACGTCTCAACGAGGAAAAGAAAGCAAGCTGAGTTCGTAAAAACAAACAATATTGAATGATCTTAGTAGCTGCCTCAATGAGTCTAATGAAAGCCTGTCATCTCCTGTTAGTAGGACGCGCAAGCTATGTGGTGTGTCTCAGAGGAAAATTTACAAGATTTAAAAAGAAGCAAATGAATTTGTAATGTCGGGCAGGTAAAAATTTCCTCAATTGCAACTTAATTTCCGTTACGTATAGTGATCAGCATAAAATACTCCAGTTCTTGTTTTTACTTAGGAGTTTGGTGAGCAATTATTCTCGTACAAACATGCTTAACTATTTTCCTCTGATCACATTACATCTAATCTTAGTATATGCGAGGAAGTCAATCCAAAAATAAGACGTGAACACAGTGTACCTCCGAACTCGCATTTATCCAATTAACTATGCTACGGTTTTGTTAAATACCACTTTATATCGTTGGAACCACAATTTTTCTTTGGGTATTTTGTGCACTGTTGATTTTGGGATGTTTAATTCAAGAGATGCACGCTTCAGGGACTTTCGTACACTGCTTTCAAAGGCTTTTTTCACAACTTCCACAGTCTCCTCCCCGATTTGAGGTCTCCCGGATCGTTGCTGGTCATTCACAGACACGATTTCTTTAAACTTTTTCATCCATTTGGAGACTGAATTCCTATGAGGTGCATCTTTCTCGTAATGAGCAGTAAAGTGTCTTCTAACAGCTGTTATGCTCTTGAATTCTGCTAGCCATTGCACGCCTTCTCCTTTACTGTCGCCATTTTAATCAGTAAGGGGTCTGAATTAAACAGATTATGTTATTGTTACGATAACTGTAACGCAACAATGTTATTGTTATAAAACTTAATATAATTTGCTTTATTATTATGTTTACAGATTTACATTTACATCGTTTCTATCATATATACATGAAAAGTTATTAAAGTTTTAAAGTGCACACGGACTATATAAACACCCTGAGTATAAATATAATCACACTTTTGGGGTCCACCTGAATACGCACCCGGGGCAAGTGCCCCGACCGCCCCACCCACGTCCGGACTCGGGTTGCCTGAACATGTTTCAGCGGTAGTGGCGTAGGATCTTTTACGCAACTTTGCCTAACCTGAAAGCATAATATTATACGACAACAGCGTGTCTGACCGCCTCACGAGTTGGCCGACTTGAAATTGCCACGAGCGACTACATTGATAATCCTGTGTCTAATTGTGAAAATATTATTATTTTATGTTAAGCTGGGAAGTGTTTTCAAGTTTAGTCGGTACACAAATATGCCTAATTCAGACAAACGACTCTAATCTTCTATTCGGTTGATCTCGGTCAAAAAAGCTAATAAAACAACAATTGCAAATTTTTTTTGATAAAACCATTAAGAATATTAAAGAAAATTTTCTGGGGGAAGGGGTCAGGAGGATTTCAGAAGATCAGAAGGGTGACAGGAGACGAAAAAGGATAAGAACCATTGTTTTAATATATACTTCGCTACCTATTTATTTTTACAGTCCCTACAGCATCTGTTGATTTCTCAAATAATATGTATATATTACCCATATATATTCACCTGCCGGAATCTAACAACTTATCATGCAATGTAAGAACGAATTTCGTCGATAATGTCTCTTCCTTTGATGCTATTTCGCAACCTAATTTCGTTTCTTTACCACTATAAATAATGAAATCCCAGAGATAACCTGATGGGTCGCACACTTCAAACATTTAAATCCTAAATCTAGAAGCTTTCATTGAAATATACTGCCTCCACAACAGCAATGACTCGTCAACAATGGCATGCACACATTTTGGAAATGTTTTTAAATGGTCACTAATCAGTAATATTTTATACAATTTGGATCTTTAGTTACAATGTCATTATCATTGTTATTCACATAATGCAAAAATTTGTTCTGTAATGCAAATCTTTCCTCGCTTATATCCATTTCATACCTTGGTTTATGAACAACACCCATGAACATAGTTAAAGTTATAAACACTCCGATTTCATTAGGATTAGTTAGAACCCACTTCTGTTAGCGTGATTTTTTGAGCGCCGTAATTGCGTTCTCCTCGCGTGACAAGAATTGTTCCGCATAACAATTCGTTTGGAGCACAATGAGGGAAATGAAAGATTCGTCAGAAGCAACTCAAAGTATTGCAACGAATCATTTACATCATACAATATTACTAGTTGTTTCCCAAACAAATCACATGGAAATGTCGGACACAAACTTTTTCTGCGGATAACTCACTTTAGGCTGGAATAATTCTCCCTCGGATTACAATGTATCGTCACTACCTGTATCAATAGAATATCCTTTCGATTCTTCAAAGTCATTGCAAAAGCTACTTTCACTTATTTCATCCAAAATATCATGTCACACGCCGCACGAGAGCTAGAAGCCATCTTGAACTGACTGAGGGCTGTGCTTAGCAAAGGGCACGAGGAAGAAAAAAATAAAAGAAAAATCTTAGACGTAAACACTGACAGAAAGGGACCTCATAACGAAACCAGAAGGTATGAGCTAATAAAATAAGTGATGGAGAGATCGTAAATTAGAGATAGAAAGACAATATAGCTTAATGGAAAATGTGGTCGCACACGCTCGAGGCAAATGGTATGTCACACACGCTGGAGGGGTTAATATTCTTTAATCTGTAAGAGAAGAATTAAATCTAGCGCAGAAATATAAAAGTAGATAAAATATAGATTACTGCTGTACTCAACACTTGATTTTTGTTAGATGTTCCGTTACTGCACTTTTCGCTCAGCAAACACGTTGATAATGTGATACATATCGTTCCTCAGAAGACACGCTACCTCATTCTCAATAGAGAGTAAACTCAACCCACTTAGTCTTTCCTGTCCTATGGTACTTCTCAAATGAGTCTTAATAATTTTAAGTATCGAAAATGCACGTTCTGAACTTGCGAGTGTGACTACAGTCGTTAGAAATGGCAGTAATACAGTACAGTGGTCTGGAAAACCGGTGGATAGCGCAGCATTTTCATTGAGTAGCAGATTAGCTACTTCTCTCACAGTTGATTGTTTAGTGATGTCACTTTTTCAGCGAGACCGAAATGAAATCAGCTACTAATTAGGCTATTATCGCCAGCCTTTTCAGTACCCGATATTTTATCAACCCAATACCACTTCCTGTATCACGTGTGGAATCCTGTTGTACAAACTTACAATTAGTTATAGTATTTGGAAGTTTACTACGTTTTTCAAGTTCTTCGTTTTTTCCTTTTTTCGTTTTTGGACCCGCTCAAATGCTTGTGCGTCGACATGATTGACTCTCACAATAGTGAAAATACTATGTAGATGAAATTATGATTATCGTTGATCGCTAACGAGAGATCCGGTTTCCATCACCACGAAGAGACAATCTCAAAGTGAGTTACTAGCCATGGCAAAGCAGTATCGTGTTATGGGAAGTGGACCAATCATCAGATGCAATTCAAATGTTTCTTTCATTTGATCCTAAGCGTTCGAAACCGCCAGCTATCCCATAACCGAAACAGCATCATCTACAAGAGTTATGACACGCCTGTTTGCGAGGAATCTGTTTATACGCCATGTAAAGTCTATTCATCCTAACCACATGACCAAAGGCTGCTTAATCTAGACCTATTGTATTCTTCGTCGATTTGTATTTATCCCGTAAGTGAGGATTAGGTCATAGACATCATGTGTCTATACTGCTTCCTTTGGGTCTAACTAACTAACTAACTAACTTTTTCGTAATTTCCTGTATACAGCGCCACCACCATGTAGCGGTGAATTCTGTAAACATATTCAAATATAATTTACGGCAATAAGGAAGACTATTCTTTTACGATACGAAATAATAATTTTGCCTTATAATGCTATTCATAATAATTTAAATATCTATACCCCAAATATGGAGAAAGTCATGTGTTGGCCACAACAGATTTTTTTAGTGTCTGTCAGTTTACCTGTCTGTCTGTTCCATTATGCACGCCCACATTTCTCATTCGATTTCGACCAAATCTATCTCCATTGTGGGGATGCGAAGGGGAAGGTTAATGCATGGTTTTAGTATCCGTCTATACGTTAGTTTCAAAATGGCGGCTAATTTTCTGTCTGCTCCTTTATGCACGCCCACAATCAACAGATTCTAACCGAAATTGGCACGATAGTAGGGGGCAGTAAGGGGAAGGTTAACACGGAGTTTTAGTGTCCGTCTGTTTGTATTATTCAAAATGGCGGCCGATTTAAACATTAAACAACACGTATTTTCCCGAGTCCTACTATTCATTTGAATGAAATTTGGTACGATTGTGGAGAGCTTCCAGGAATAATTCATATGTGGGTTTGTTTCTCTCTGCCCGTTTTATTCAAAATGGCGGTCGATTGAATTCTTAAATTGAATTCATGTATCATCTAGAATTTAGATCGGGTTTGGACCAATATATATATATATATATATATATATATATATATATATATATATATATATATATATATATATATATCAAAGTGGCTATTTTTTGTATAAGCAATGTTTGATTCTCTGCAAAAACAATCAGGTAGTATTAATTTAACAGCCTATAATCCCACCGATCCTTGTTTTCATTTTATTTCCTGGCCAAAAAACTTATGGAAAGCTTTTTTAAATCGTGAAGGGAAAAAATATGATAAATATGGAACCAGCTGAATCCAAAACCAACTACGACGACGAGATGTTGAGGTTTACTCACAATATTTTTCAATCTCTTCGACACCGTTGATCTTTAATATATAAAACGAGCGTTATTACGCGATTATTTACCACTTTGATACTTTGAACATATAAACTGAAATTACACAGGAATCAAAGACCTTATGTGCATCGATTTAATTATAAGGTTCTCTTGTAATATAAGGAAAAAGTTTACCAATGGACTGATGTAAAATATAACAATTTTAGGCACTTTTATTTATGATTATCATTCATGTCAATAGTTAAGCCTGATCGTATTCGCACGCAGAAACAATCATGTGTGCATGAAATGATATTTGACTTCTCGCAAAGTGGGTCTAGCAAAATTATTGCCGTTTTTAGGCGCGTTTCGCTTCCAGCGTGAGCGCCTATTATCCTCGGTCTGTCCGTCTGTCCGTCCATCCGCATGTTCGTTCTCGGCTTCTACTGAACGGATTTTCATGAAATTTTATATTAAGGACTTTCAATCAAAGATAACAAGAAAATCGCAAAAATGAATCACGTACGTCAATCTGGGGAACCACTTTACTGGGGACAAAAAATTAAATTTTCGTCATATCTCGTAAAGTATAGCTCATATCAAAATATTTTCCAAATAAAACTTGTAGAACTGGTAAAGAAGAGTATTTCCTTTCCTATATATTTTTATCGTAGGAGTAGCCGTTATCGAGAAAAAAACAAACAAGAATGTCTTAATTCGAATTGAACTTAGAAATTCTCTTGTGTGGTTACTTCTTCATTGTTGCTAACATAAACAATCTCACAAACAAACGTTTAATTTCCTTACGTGGGCATGCAATATTTTAAAATAGGAAGAATATGGATTATTTATGATGAAGATAAAAACTTTAAAATGCTATTTCCCTTACGTACAGGTATATCATTTCTTTCTAATACTCCATTGCACGAAACGCGCCCATTTGTGATACGTTGTACACTTTACTAACTTGTTTTTTATAAGTATGGACTATTAATAACAAAACTTACTATCGAGGTATTTTATATCCTAGTATGCTTCTATTTTGATAAAACAAATCATGTTGGCTGGTGAATTTGCATGGATATGAATGTTTATTTTTGAAATAACTCTGGGGAACTAAAAAATCTTAATCTTACAATTACTCAAGCTTACTTTCAACAACCATTACATTCAGAGTGGGTTTTAATACGTCGGTGACATTAGGCGAAATGGAAATTTTCTTTTACCACGGTGATAATATTAGCATCCGTTAAGGTTGGGATTCAGAGATTGATCATCTAATATTATATATCGTAGTATCTGAGGTGAGTTCCATTACCATCGTGAAACTATAATAGAGCGTTATACGCGCCATTAAATTATGTAAGACCGCGTTAATCGCTGCAATTTAACCCATTTATAATTAAAATCTATGATAAATTGCGTGGACGAGCCTTATTCCAACCTCGCTCCTTGTCTTTTTCTCAGTTCACTGTTGCGTTAACAAAAAAAACAGTTGTTTCCATCATAATCTAAATCTTTCAGGCTCCAGATTTCTTTTGAAATTGGGCCAAGTTTAAGCCTAATTGCCGACTTAACGTGAGGGAAGTAAAATTAAATTTCCATCCCTCGCTCGAGCGTAGATTGGGTACTTTTGTGATTCCCACGCTCGCTTGAAAACATAAATAAACAATCGCGAAAGAGGTTAAGAATAGCAACGCGAATTGAGAGGATCCAACCTTGCGTAATTCAAATTTCAAAAAATCGATGAGTGTGAGTTGGCGTCGCGGGCGTAATGGAAGAATTAAGAGCTCCAGGTCACGAGAAAGCGATGAGGCATTAAAGCTCGGCCCACGGAATTAAATTGGCGCTTGTTCGTGGGAGAGAAAATGATAAGGCACGATTTCATTTCCTTTTTGTTTGTAATGCGCGAAATCTAAACGGCAAAGGACTCCGATAAACAAAGAAAACCTATCCCGACTAAGAAAGCTTCCTTTAACTTATATTATTTAACGGGTGAGATATTTCTTAGTTTTTTCGGTGAAAATCAGCTTTTTAAACTTTTTAATGCGTCCCTTTTATAATCCAACGGAATTTTCTTTTTCGGTGTCCATCGAGTCGAGATCTGTGCGATTACTACTTTCTCTTCGCGGATGTTATCTATTCCTAAGGTACGCTCACTCAGGGAAGAGTTTACATTAAAATTTTACGTGAAGAAAGTTAAGAATTCCGCCGCGCTTTTGAAAGTTTTTTTCCGCCTCCACTCCCTCCGTTAGAATGGCGAAAGTTTTGCTTCCATATCTTAGCGCTAAGACATTCGCCGAATGAATCACCTTTACCTTCCGAGGAACATTCTCTTAACCACTTTAAGGCTGGGGAAAA
The DNA here is from genome assembly GCA_036926305.1 of Uropetala carovei. Taxonomy (NCBI): domain Eukaryota; kingdom Metazoa; phylum Arthropoda; class Insecta; order Odonata; family Petaluridae; genus Uropetala; species Uropetala carovei. Next base: position 82,452 of record JAXCHB010000009.1, read on the forward strand.
AAACTTTAGACACTAACGGTCGACGCTAATTTTATATCCTCGGAAATATTAATGTTTAGCGAAGCGCCTGAGAGAAAGTCGGCGCTTGCCAGACTCTCTTGTCTCTTCTGTTTTATTATAAACTAAAAACATATGATTCACGGGTCTAGGAGGAAAACGCAAGCTTGTGTCGCTGTAGCAAACTATGGGAATAGTTTTCCCACTCCCCCTAGCCGAGTCGCTTCTCTAGCATGAAAAATCGCCCTATGTCGTACAAAGTCAAACAGATTACTGTTTGGATCATATTAGAGTACCACACTGTCTCCCAGCGCTATTACAACCGAAAAGCTTTATTAACCCGAAAACCTCTCGAAAGAGGGCGGATGAGGTGAATGGGAAAATAATCTTCCACCATATTAAAGCTCGAGATTGATAGCCTGACAGGAGCAGGGAGGGATAGGAGTGGGGAAAGAGGTAGGAACGTTGCCAAACCATGATAGTCTTCCTATCGCTGCCGCCACATTTATATAAAATGAGGAATGGTTCCCAAAATAAAAAAAAAGTATTTTTCTGAGAAGAGATAATCTAACGGAAGAGGCAAAGGAGGATAATAATATAACCTGATTTTAGAGAACAATTTCAACGTCTCAGCTAAATTTCGTTGATTGACTTTCTGGTGGGTTCATTAATCTGATCACCTATCTCTTTCATTGTTTCCGGCAGACTCATTCATCATTATTTCCATTTCTTTTTTTACCGATGCGAGTACCAGATTGATTTCCCTGTCATACTTAGTTTCTTGATCCAATGATTCTCATCGTACAAATCCTCTTAAATTCGGATCGGGGCGGGAGCATCGAAACTGCTCCTTGTCCAAAGTAACAGTGCATTGAGAGATTCTAGGAACTCTTCAAACGTACATTTCGATTATTAGGACTTATATAACACTAAAAATAGATATGAAATTTCAAACATTATAGTATAAGACGATGGAATTTCATTAAACTTGGCATTCAAGCATTCCTCAGACATCAAAGAATTAACAATGTATTTGATCGTGAAACAGTCAATAAGGTCTAGCATTTTATAAGAAAAATTAAAATCGCAACTGCATTTGAATCATGATGGTGAATGAGGGCAAATATATTAATACAAATATATAAACTTAAATTTGTAAAGTTAAAGTGAAAGACGGTCTGATTTGAGCTACCAATTATATCATGTATTACTCTTGTTTTTACTTTCTCATACGAAGTATCGAGAAAGTATTGTTTTCGCGAAAAAATTCGACCTCGAGATTTTTACGGAAATACACGTTTTAGGTGTCGCTGAATCCGAAAAAGTGATTTTCGCAATGCCGTCTGTCTGTCTGTTACTGGCTCTGGAGCCAAGACGGTAGAACGAAAATGAATGAAATCTCGTACTTAGGCATTTTATCATACTGAGCAGAGTATACTTAGAAATGGTTGACATTGATCAATAATTAAGAGTAGTTTATTCTACGCATTTTTAACAACAATCCGATTTTCTCGAAAACGGCTAAAACGATTTTGATCAAACATCGTACAGTTACTTGAGTTTACGTCTTCAATAATACTGTATAGTTCATATTTCTCAAAAAATTAATATAAGGCTAGTTTCTTCTAGGCAACTTTAACAACAATTCGATTTTCTCAAAAACGGCTGTAGCGATTTTGATCAAACTTCGTACAGTTACTTGAGTATACATCTACAATAATACTACGTATTTTATTTTTCTCAGTGAATGAATATAAGGCTAGTTTATTCTTGGGCATCTTTAACAAAAATTGGATTTTCGAAAAACAGGTTCTTACGATTTTCATTTTCTAAAGATAACTAAACGACGCATTAGTACGTATATGAGAAAGTTTGTACAATGTATGTTGTACCGATTTGTTCCTGTTATATAACTTTGAATCTTTCTTCTTTAATCTCATCCGAGCTCCCTAAAGGCCTTTTTCCATTTGCTCATACTGACCTAAGTAGCTTGCGTTCCATAATATACACTCTCTGCTTCTCCGTCTACCGACCCTTTGTTCCGCCCATCTCAGCTCTCTTGGTTACCGAGTAAAATGCACGGAGGATCCTGGCCAATTTCAGGACGAGCGCCAGAGATACGTGAGTTCAAGTGCTCGCTTCTTTATTTTTGTATAATACACTTTCCTGTCGAGAAAAAACTTTCGAAAGTATAATAGCCCTGCATATTTTTTCTTTCTTTCTAAAAGTAAAAATTGAATAGTCTGAGGAAAAGTTGTGGATTTTTTTCCGAGTACGAAAGCCAAATTGGCGACGCGTTCTTACAATTAGTCATCGTTCCATTACTACCGCGCAGATTCACACTCGGAAGTGTTTATCTCGCTCAATCTCTATTTTTTAAATTTAAGACTGAGATTCGTTCGGCCTCTTAACTCTCTCACTCCAACTCCTCATTTCCAGCTCTAAACTTAAGTTCTTTGCATTCTTTCGCATCCATTATTTTTCATATCCCTTTCATCGTCTTTCCCCTCTTCCCTACGTGGTGTCTTACTAGGATGGCCAAGTCAGGTCTTTCCCAGGTTTTTACCGCAATTAGGCTAGGGCCACACGAGCGTTTTTTCGCGACGATGGTGAGCGTGAAGAAACCGCCGGTGCAACTAGACGCCTAGAGGCGGCCACACGAGGCGTTCGGAAACGATCGTTGAAAAACTCGAGTGCCAGACGGAGCCGGTAATAAAACGACCGACAGATAGCGTTGCACGTGCATACATTTCATACTTTTTCCCGCGACAGAGGGGCGACGGGAAAACGCCCCATGTGGCCACCTCAAACGTCATCGCCACGCTTTCGAAACGCCAGTCTTCGTCGCGAAAAAACGCCCGTGTGACCCTAGCCTATTACTCTCGTCTTTTTAAATAAATTTGCCGAATTTGTAATTTGGTATTTTGCTTGTATGTTTTTCTATTTATTTTATTTTCTGGTTCTTTCCTGTGAAATTATTATTACTATTTTATTCTCGTTTGTAATTTTTGACGCAGGGTTAAATGTAAGAAGAGACTATATAGTCTCAATTTCGCCCTAATAAAGTCGTTTGTCTGTCTGTCTGTCCCCTTGTTTTACCATATCTCTCTCTCCTGATTCTCATTATCTTTACCCCCTCTCTTATCCCTTCCGTCTCCTTTATTGTTTTATCCCTTATCCCCGCACTTTTTAGCCCGCTTCATCCCCTAAACGCTTCTCCTTCCCGAGGCCCGCTCTATGCTCGGTTCGACGAGCATGTCTTCGCAGGGGTTTCTTTTTTTATATATTTTTTCTTCTTTCTTCCACGCAATCCCTGCCCTCCCTCCCCTGCCCCTATTTAACAATTATTTTCGTTTCCCCACAGCCCCGTTGTTCTCTTTCTCCACTTCAACGATCGCCTCTCGCTCTTTTCCTTCCCTCTCTCTATTTAACGTTTCTTTCCCCGTTTACCGTCTCTTCTCTCCCTCCTTTCCTCACATTTCCCATTCTCCTGTGATTATTTTCTTTCCATCTATTGCCCTTTCCTTAACTCCCATTCTCTCTCTCTCTCCCTCTCTCTGTCTCTCTCCATTTCCCTCTCTCCCTCCTCTTATTACATCCAAGTCTTCTTTCCCCTCCTCCCTCCCTCTCTCATTGCATCCTACCACCCACCCACCTTCATCCACGTTTATTTTCTCTTTATTTATCCTTCCCTTAACTATAACTTTGCTCTCCCTAATCCCCCTTTCCTTCCGCCTTTTCCGCTAACCCATTGTGATTCATATATTCGCTTTATTCATGACTTCCATCTGACGTTCGTGCATCATTTGGGTAGTAGATGCAACAAACTGAGCGAAAAGATCCATCTATTCTGCACACTTCTCTCGAAGCATTCCTTTAATGAATTCCTTTCTTCTCGATTCCTCGATGTCTGCACGCCTTAATTTCAATGCTTACTGGTCCCAAAATAGCCACGAAGATGATGGATTACAAATACATTAAAGTCAATAGCTTGAAGTAAGCGATCGAGTATAGGTTTTGTACAATAAAAAAACTTTCCGAACAAACTGCATGTAAATCAAATTCCAGCAGGTTCTTTTTAAACGAGTTAACTTGCGATGTACTTTTCCCAACTATTCCGTCAGAATAGCTCCCTGTATGACTTTTCCTCGAAAGTTTTTTAATTCGAAATATTTACAGAAATTACTTTTTTGACGATTTTTATATGAGAAAATCAAATTTTCCGAACATACGTAACGGTTAATATTTTTCCTGTTCCAAGCGCCGAGTGTCGAAAAATTAAAAGCGCTTCGGCTCAAATTTTGGCGAAAGTTTTAATGAAAAGGGACGCAAGATTTCGGGTTACGTCATGTGTACCCCTACAGTTTGATGACCATCTCAGCTGTCCTTCTTAGGAAGCTCAACTTTTTTGATTTTAAGCATGCCTCAAATATTCATCTTGTGACGCATTAAACCTTAGGAAGATTATTTACTTGAATTTCCAAGAAGCCTCATGCGTAGCAACGAATTACAGCTTATTTGCGGACGAAGGGTGATATAACTTGAGTTATTTTCTTTTCATGTTCACATGGATCTTTTTATCCGTCTCAGCAATGCAAGCACCAAAATAAAAGTTAAGAACATTAATTACTAACCTCATCCAATGCAATGCTAGCACCAAAATATAAGTTAAAAAAATTAATTATTAATCTCATCCAATGTCCAGATTCCACGTAATAAATCATAGAAACTCCGGTTTCTGCGAGACAGTTGGGCATAAAAGATGCCCATTGCAACTATAAGTGCTATACGTTGCTTGGAGTAAATCATCGATATTTGGTTCTTTTTTGAAAATCGAACATCTGTCAATTAATAATGAAGTTGACTTAAATGTGTATCAAGTATACTCAAAGGTTTTTATGGCTTCGAGAGTCACCTTGATTTTCCAGCACCTCGCAGGATAAAAGGATTTTGATGGTTATGTGTAAAATTGATCGGAAAGTCTCAATTTGAGTGCTCTTCGGAATATTTGGATTATTACTTCCTCTTAAGTTTGAGCTTGCGAAAATTGTTGTTTGGTCGTAAAATTTTTTAAAGGAGTAATTAATACAGGTAGTAATCGGAGATCTTTCCAAGGCATTCATTTTGGATGGATCCCAGCATTTTGCGAAAGTGGATCGTCGGATTCCTCTCAATATTTTTAATTTTCATGCGCTGACATGTTCTCAGCTTTCATTTCCCCTCTTCCACTTTCACCCCATCACTTTTAACCCACCCTCCTCCTACCTTTTCCCTTCCTCTCAAACTCCATCCCTTTTTCCTTTGCCTTCTCATATACCTTTAACCAGCATATTCCAATCTTCGCCCCATACCATCCCTCTTTTCTCTCCCTCACTTAAGGTTCCATCTACTCCCAAATTAAAATTTCACCAATTCTTATGCCAACTTCGGTTGCCCTGAATTATTATTCATCATCCTGTCCTCCCTTTTCCTCCTTCGACATCTCCTCACTCCCTCTTATTGCTTTCCTCCCACTCTGTTACGCTTTACTACAGGGGCCTATATGCTCTAAGTTCCGTGCGGCTTGAAAGGGCAAGGGGAGCCGTAAAGCTTTTTTAATGCGCCATTCACGACGTACGCACGCGCGTTTGGATTCAACAGCTCCATCTAAGTGAATGTCCACTTCATCCTTTTCATCCCATTCTACAGCTAGTTTTACCCAAAAGTTTGCGCATATGCTCAAACCATCCCTGTCTCTATAGCTATTAACTTCATTCCCCCCCTCCCCCGTTGATAATCATCTCTTCTCGTAAATAAACAGTTGATGCTAAAAAAAATATCGGACGGGATATTTGTTTGAATACATAAGATAGTATAGGTAGCTCCTATAAAATCATGGGAAGTTAAATATGCATTTCAGCTACGAAGCAGCCGTCGTCAGTGGTGGTTTTACGAAGGTAGCTTACATAAGAAAGCCGTTAATCATTAAGACCCTTAATGTAGTGATAAATCTTTCACGGTCATTTACAGAAAGTATGTGTGTGTGTGAGCATTTCCTGGCGAATGAACATCCCGGTTTTTAATCGCCGTAACTTAACTTACAAGACCCTCCTCCTTACTCTCCTGTCCGTTAACCTGGTAATCATTTTTCTAACTTCTCGTTATTGCAAATTTCCTGTCATTAAATAAATTTGAAATCTTAAAAGATTCTGCACCATTCCCGTGAAGGCGGAGATTTTTTTTGCCCTAATTTAAGGAAAAGAACTTCTATATATCTGTATATATGGTTTATAAATAATCATACTAAATGAACGAGCAAGCACACATTTCGTCACTTTTCCAGGAAAATACTTCAGAATAAAGCCTCGTTTTTAATTTTCAAATTTATTTTTTCGCCGTTTTTCATTCTCTTCGTTCGAGTATCCCAACCTCGCCCATTTTCACTGGCTAACCTGCTTTACGGTCGCTTTCGAACGATAAACGGAAGCCTAAAGGGACGTGGATGATTAAACCACCGGGAACATTTCACAACCAACCCTCAAGCTGGGAACCGCAACGCTGTTACACTTTCCCGCGATAACATCGTCCCTTCGCAAAAATGAGAGAGAGAGAGAGAGAGAGGCAGTTCCAAACTCCCCGATTACCCTAAATGCCTTTCCGCCACGAAGCTTTTCCGATTCCATTCAACAGCTGTCCTTATTCCCTAGTGTTTCATGCCCCATAAATCCTAAGCTGTTACAACTTCATATCCATCCGTCTGGAACTCTATGGAGGAGGAGGAAGAGGAGTAGGAAATGCGAGGAGTTCAAACGAAATACCCAAACCTTACCCTTTCTTTCTCGTTTTCCACGTGGTTGCATCGTAACTCCACGAAATTCACCGTCCTACAAGCTCACTACTACTATGCTCTCATGTCTTGCGTCAAAGTTTGAATTCTTTCGGAAAACTTTATCGAGCCAGTATTCCACGTACGAAAATTGAAACGGAATAGCGATGACCGGAAGTGTAATTTATTTATGCAGGCTTTCGTAACTGCGTGAATGAACGCCTTCCCGTCTTCATCTGCATTAATAACTTACGGTTGGTTATGGTTTCGGTTTTTCGAAATGGATAAAACTGACGGTTTCAAACAGAAAATAAAAAAATTAGACAAACGGAAAAAGGCAAAGGAATATTACTTTTTATAAGGACTAAAATTAATTAATTGTTATAATCTATTGAATGAATCTCAGCTGCGCTTAAATAATTTAGGAACTTTAGATAAGTTAATGTCAGCGCCTAGGAAAAATTATTATATTTATAACTTCAGCAGTCCAAGGAGCTGCTTTATATATTAAAACAAGTTTTTACTTTCAATTCTCTCTGTCGCGATTAAGTGAACTGTTTGGAAAACTAGGCCACTAATAAATTCAGGTTTTCATTCAGATTTTCCTCTATAAAGATCAGTCAGACAAAATATTTTACAGATAAAAAGTTTCGAATAAAATTATTAAAATTTCTTTTAAATCAATTCAACAAGATCCTTTGTATGACAAATCAAACAATTTGCGGATTAAGAAATGATATGACTAAAAAGGCAAATGTAAATAAAAGATGGCATCCTTTTGTTCTAACTTATGCAAATAACGCCTTTACCCGAAGATTTTTGCAATACAGTTGATATGTTTAAAAGTTAAATCAGAAGTAAAGCTCTAATTTTTGAATGACGAACAAGTAGTATTCATTTGGTAACAATAAAAGTCATGACTTTCTGTAATAATTGAGAATTTTACTAGAAATGCTTCTTGCCCTGATACACTGCACGGGCGCGCATCGTATAAGTGCCCTGAGGCGCTACTTAGCAATGCGTAGCTCCTCTTAGAGATGGATTATTTAGATTAACGTTTAATTCGAATATCACATCTAAAATGGTAAATAATCCCCTTATTTGAAAACATTGCCTTTGGATGTAATGAAATTCGGGCGAAAAGCAAGCAATTTATTAACTACGTGCATCATAACCGCTATATTAGGCCTTGGTCTTCCCTTGTGAGTTTCCTAGGCATCTTGCGTTTTACAAGGATAGTTTGTCAGCCTATTACATAAACACCTTTTCGTGTGGATAACACGCCTAACAAAATGGGGAAGAGATACTTGGTGCAGAAATTAGCCTAACATTCCCTAGAGCAAACTGCAGACGTCCTTTCCGAAGGACGGAGTACTGTTCGCGCTTGCTCTTTAATGGGCCGCGGTTGGAATATTAATTTTATTCGATAAACAGAAATTCTTCTCGGGCCCTTTAATTAATATGTAATAAACATAATATACATATAAACGATGACGGAGATTCAGAATGGTAGCTTTGGTAATCGAATACGGTGGTAAATATATTTTGCGATTGTCGCCTTTCATTTATCGACGAAATTCGCCGACGGTTAATAATTTCCTGCTGCTCAATCACTTCCTGCGGAATGCATTCAGTGATACTGTGAAATCAAATGGACTCGCATCTCAAATAATATATTATATATAAACGAATTATAGGAATGGTTAGTATGAGATAATATTTTTAGATAAACACGGGGAAATCAATCAGCTTCAAGTAATGTTTATGATTATTATTGATAATGTGATGAAAACGACACTTTTTCTTTTATAAACAGTTTGAATTGATGAAGCTTAACCCTTCTGCAGCCATTAGTAAACGGTACTCTGGGGTCCAGCGTACCCCACGCGATTCTTCGGCTCATATCTACCCTCCCTTTCAACTTTTTGAAACGAAACCGGTCTAGATCTTTTTGTTAGACTTTTGTGAAGAGGTTCACAAAAAAATTATTATACTTTTTATGCGTTTAAAGTAATAAAAATGTATTATTCTAAAAAAAATGTTTTGCAAAAATCACAAAACATACGGTTTTGGCATTTTATTTATCATTTTTTATTTCATTTAAAATGTTTACTACAGTGTTGAAGTACACATATTGTAGTGCGGGAAAAAATAGTTTGGCTTTGTTTACTGGAAAAAGCATAATTATTTGGATGTACGAAACTTCTGATTTTTTTAGGTACAGGAAAATGTAGTAAATCAGCGTACTTCAGCACTTTTTTATTTTCCTTCAAAAATAGTGCTTTTGTATAGAAAATAAAGCAAATATTAGTATAAAACATTCTAGAGTTGAAAAAAAAACAAAAATATGCTTTGAATCTCATTCACGGTTGCAGCAGTCGTTGCACAATGTTGATCGATGCTCATCACGCATCGCGCGTCTGCAAGCTGCACAAAGAACTCTCGTCTTCTTATCTTTCACACGAGGACAGAAGCTGCATCGTATCTACTTCTGCAGAGGTTGTAGTCTTTCAGGAACAGGAGCTTCGATGTTCAACATCTACAGTAAACTGATTCGCAAGGTTGTTCGGAGTGTAGGGACCACAACTCGGTCTCGCAGAAACGGCTCGATCAGTGACATCGCCAGCGTCTTCAAGAAAGTTCGGCGGTTCATCTTTTCATTGGCCGCTCGAAAAGAGTAAAGGACCATGACATTAATGCAACCCTGATCAAGCGTGCCAAACAAAAACCTCATCTTCCTCGCCGTCGTGTACTAGTGACACAGTTGGTCGAAGGTGTCGGTGCCTCCTTTTGTTGAATTGTACATCAGAATCATTTCCGGTTTTCCTGTTTCCTGGTCCACGATTCCTCTGGAGTGCAATGACGATAGCAGAAGGACGATTTTGTTTTTCTTCGGCGTATACGAAACAAGTGTGAGGTCGTCATCGAAGGCGAAGTGAGATGATCCCACTTCTCCACTTTGCTTGAAACATTCGGGGATATCTCTTATTTTTTCGAATGGTACCAACTATCGTGAAATAATGGTCTGCCAGCATTATCTTGTCATTGTATCGAGACGTCATCAGTTGCCACATACACAAACATCAACGGCCATTCGCATGTTCTTACTGCTTACTTTACAATTATAAAATGAAATATAGATGTCCGTTACAAAAATACTATTTCCACGTGTAAATATGCATTTAAAAGTAAGAAAAAATTAAGAACTCCATTTTTAATTACCACACGAATTGTACAGGGCACCGGTACTCTTGAGGTCTACGGGACCCCTGAACGATTGTGACACTGTACACTGCACGAAGCCCAGCACGCAACTGACGGCGACGCGTACCGGACTCTACCAGCAGGATACCAAGAAGAATTTACATGGGGGAAATAGCGCCGAATTTAAAAATTTACGAATGGCACATCGAAAAAAAATCTTTGGGGTCCAATAGACCCCAGTGTACCATTCTAGGGTTAATAAAGGTTTCTATTTTTTTCAAAACAGTAAGTAATTAGTTTCAAACAAAAGCATGAATAACAAGATTGTATGTTTGGAGAAATAATTTATATGCATGGGCCCGTAAGGCTAAATGCTAATGGGAATTTCGAGAAATGGACTGTTTTAGTAGCTTAGTTTGTTCAAGTTTCTACCCAAGAAGTGGGAGACGCACATTCGGTTCACGGCCTAATTTAAATTTCCTTCCTCTAAATTCACATAAGAGCCTACCTGACTAGCCGATTTTTTTTGTAGGGGCATTATACCAGCAGATAAGAAAACTTAGGAGGAAAATTGATTATTTTTTAACATGGAAAATATCAAGTTCACATACTGGTCAACAATTCTCACTATTTATACATCAGTAGCAGACTTCTCATTGCAATATTTCTTGCAAATAATTTTTAAAATACTTTTTTAAGCAAAAAGTAATAGATTTTACAAAAAATCGCTAGACTGACATCGACACCGACGGCGGCCTTCTGAAGGTGACATTTCATTAGGTGGATTGCATTATATTTTTCTGTGAAATGAAACTTTCCCAGGCTTGCAATAGCTTTCAAAAATGTGATTTAGTTACCTGTAAAGGTGTTGAAAAACAGAAAATTTGCTTTTTGGAGATGATTACGCGGAAAATCCATATTCCTAAAATTTTACGTCATCTTCTAATAACTAAGTAAATCTAAACTACAATAACATATATCGTTAATTCATTAATAATTTTTAGTATGAAACCATGCATTATTTCCATAATTCCTTCATTAGATATTCTATCATGAAATTGTTTCCTCTAACGAATTTTAACCGAAATAAATGCTCGTGTGTTTTAATCGTGCATTCCCATTTTTATAGTTTTGCCATTAATCCAATTTCATATTGTTTACAATAAGAATGTATCATAAACAATCGCTGCGACGTTGTATACAGAACCATCATCAACTCATTTCACCCAACAAAATATAACTACTATTTTACTAAGACTATGAATTTAGTATGTGATCACATTTATTCGGCATAAAATAAATTCTGCAAAAACGCTTACTTACAGCATGGAAATATTAGCAATATATTAGGGAAGTGCAAAATTTCCAATAAAACGAATATAACAATGACCTCAAACAATAACAAAGAAATGTCTTCCTAACTGACCTAGTAACAGTTCTTCTATTTCTTCTTCCTTCTTTTGTTTTAGCGGCTGATAATCCTCTGTAATATTATTCGCAATATCAAAGTATTTGTTTATTCAACATGGAAACGTATTGTTACGATAATTAAGATTCCAAAACCTGTTAAATATTTTATAATGTAATATTTCCTCGTTTGAGAATACAACATATTTTCTTCGCTTATTATGAGGATTTACTTTAAAACCATTCTCCCTTAGATAGAAAAGTTCCCGCTGATACTAAAAAATTATAGCCTCTATTTAAGTCTCCGGAAGCGGAGGTTTTTACGCAGCCACATTACTTTTTACTTTCTCATATACAAAGTATATTGAGAAAGTATTGTGATCATGAAAAAATTCGATATCGAGATTTTGATGGAAATATACGTTTTAGGTGTACCTGAGTCGCCGTGCCGTCTGTCATGGCTCTAAAACCTAAACGGTAGAGCGAAAATGAATGCAATCTCGCACGAAAGCATTTTATCATACAGAATAGAATCCATGAAGAAATGGTTGACATTGCACAATAATTAAAGACAGTTTATTCTAGGCAATTTTAACAACGATTTGATTTTTTTTAAACCAGCTACAACGATTTTGATCAAATTTCGTACAGTTACTTGAATTGAGGTCTGCAATAAATATTTTAGAGTGTATGTGTGTGTTTATGTATGTTCTTTATACGTTTTTACACCGTTGAAGCTATCGAACACAAAAGTTTCATGGGTCACCTTATGGACCAAAGGAAGAACTTGGTCTAGGTTTGCAGACCGTGGGGTCTCTTATACCCCATGGGGTTAACAAAATACTATTTCCATAAGAATTCATGGGAAATGGTGTGGAGAAACCCCAAAATGTCATGCAGCCCTTCACTGATGTGGATATAAATATACCTAAATATTAACTTACGATCACGGGAAATGTTTTATTTTACGCATGAAAGACTGAATATTTTAATTCTGTTCATGTTTTGTCGTTTTACATGCTAAATCGCTCGAAATTTTCCTTAAAGCGCAAAATTTATCGGTTTAGATGACCATTTTCCAGGCGGCAACAAAGCTAAATTTCTTAATTGTTGTCCACTTCAAAGGGAGATATACACGTAAAGATTAATGCAAGGAAAATCCACGCCGTAGAGGAAGAATAGCTAACGCCAAGACATGCCTAAAGGAATATTAGAACATTGTTATCTTTCACCATTAACATTGAAAGATTTATCGCAACATAAATCGATACATCTACTTGCATTTGTTGGGTAACCAAGATGTTGTTTATTGTTTACGTTTTGGCTAATAGTAATGACATAATCCACATAATTTTATTTCGGTGCATCTATCCATGTGAATATTAAGTAAGACGTTAGTGCGTACAATACACAGAATAGTAAATGTTAATGTAAGCATCGCTTGCGTAATTAAGGAATGGGGAACGTTTGCCCCGAGCAATAAAAATCGTTTGCCACTCTTTCCAGAGCGAAGCGGGGCGTTTCAGCTAGTTATGTATAAAAGTGAAACTCAGATTATGTTTGTTCTTTATACAAATTCACACCTCTGAAGATATCATGACGAAACTTCGCATAGGTACATAATTTTACCCTGCGGTTAACATAGGCTATATGGCGGTAACATTTTTTGGATGGAATGGGGTGTTTAATTCCATAATTATTTCCCCATAAACTTACACGTAATTTTCCACTTTTCAGATTGCTATTTTTTCTCTTCATTCATCTCAATACCTAAATATAGACGGATTATCTTCATTTTTGCTTTATTCGACGGTTATAACTGTACCTATACTATCTTATCTGTCTTTAGATGTTACACGGTTGAATTTTTCAGAAATACGCAATTCGTTTTTGAAATTTTTGGATTTTTCCTACTCTTTCCGAGCGTTGCCAAGGCGGCCGTCATTGTTACCTCCAATTCAATTAGTTTCAATGAAGCCTTCAAATAGACGTAAGTTTAGAGTTATTCGTTAAGCACTTCTGTTTACTTAGGTAACGAAAGGTTCGATATAAATTGATACTAATAATTATTCGGGAAAATGCGTGTGGGAGCGTTTATAACGATTGACCGAAGCAATTGAACCTTCCTTCGTCTATTGAATATCACAATCTTTTCTTCTTTGTAAGTAAAATCATTATATTCTACATTTTTTGTTTATTAACGAAAATAGGCGCACGCATCTGGTGTACATTTACCAGAGTCAGTGTTCAATCATCGTCAACTATACGTTGCCTTTTCACTGGTTACTTGCTTACAAGACAGCATTCTTGAGCTTCTATATACTCCAAAGTTTAAACCCAAGAGAGAGAAACTCAATCAACATACATTAATGCCGAGAAAGATGCAAAAGCTAGAGCTTTCTCGTTTTTTCAGCTATTTAGAGAAAAGGAAACACTACCCACAGGCAGTGTCGGAAGGCGCCAAAATGCCTTGCGTTCAGAAACTGTAACTAAAGAAACAAGCGCACCCAAGCCTCGAAGCTCAAGAGCGCAAAGTTTGCCGAAACCTTTTGACGCCCTGCAAATCCAATTCCTCGGAAATCCGGCCACAGGAGAGAGAGAGAGAGAGAGAATAATGGAAAAAAGAAACAGAACTCGATCGATGGATCTTTTTCACAATGAGTGAGTGTCTTTAGAAGGAGTTTCCTCGATATGAGTGGAGAGTCTAGCTTGAGGGACAAATAAACTGCGCCGAATAAAAAGTTACATTTTGAAAACCTTTCGCGTTTCCATTGGAAACGCCGGGGACCAATCGAGCTTAAGGCGACGGAAACGAGAGAACCTTGTTTTCTACACAAAAGACAGTGACACAACAGGATCTTAGGGAGGATTTCCCAGCACTTCCAAAAAAGGTCGAAGAACGAAATGAGAAATCAATGTTGAAGTCAGAATGAGAGAGAGAGAGGGGGGGGGGGGGCGGAAAATGGAATAAATAAGGCGAGATTGAAGGAATAAAGTTAGGATTTCACGCCTAAATAACTTTCCCGAACATGAAAATCTTGACGTCCTAAGGGAGCTGGAAGCAATAAAAAAAAAGCAACTTTTATTCTCGACTTTTCCATTACGTTCCAAGGTAGAGGAAAAGAGAGACAGAGAGGGGTCGAAGGTTACGAGTACAACGGTGATAAATTATTAAGACCTGGGTATGAATAATATAGGTGATTTCATGTTTGCAATTGGGACCTTTTAAGGATGTGTGCTCTGCGTAATTGAGAAAGAATGAATGTTCTTGAAAACAAATTAACTACAATACCACTTCAAAGTTATTATGAATTTTCCGCATTTGAAGCCACCTAACAGAAAATCTACGAATTACTTGGGAAATCCTATCTTTTCAGTAACGCGACAGATCTAATTATGCGATATGTCCCTGTTTAGTTATTTAATCTTCTCTTCTTACATTTACTCTAAATACAAAATTTCATTGCAATACCTACGACGCTATAACCACGGCGTTATAACATCTGATATACGCATGAATCAGACTAACCAAATAAAATAGATGTTTTTCCAGTTAAGAAACATGCCCAAAAATTGGTTGCTACGGTGGCTTATAGCAGCAAACTAATTTAGGAGTGCTATAAAATGTCAAAAAAAAGTCTTTTAAGAGAACAAAAATTCAACGAAAAATCTCAATTAAATGCAGAAAGAAACACCTCTTAGCTTCTGATTTGATGAAAATAAAAATGCAAGCAAAATTCAGTAATTACGATTCGAAAATTTTCCCAAGAAAAAAGAAGCTAAAATACCTGAACGAAAACCTTCTTACAGATATCTAAGGAAATAAATGCACGCAGCGTTGCTGACGGCAAAAAATAAATCCGCTATATGGTTGTGAAAAATCTCCTAGATGGAAATGAAAATAAGCTAGGGCTCAGTTAAAAAAGGTTTTGGAATTAGCATTGATTATTAAAGTAAAAATTTTATTCTAACAGAATACTACAAAAATCACAACTACTTTGGAGTTTCATATAAACGATCTACTGTAATGTACTCTATTTATTTTATAACTTTCAACATGGGAATTTTATTTTTGAGGCATAACGCACATGTCGCGTTTATAAAGTTTAACTTAAAAAAGTAATTCGTTCTGATCATACGAAAATGATCAAATCCAGTATAAGGCCTCTTTCACAGATACGGTTTATCGCCGGTCAGACAAAATCGCCGGAACGAGAGTCGGATTTGAAGTGTTTTCACACGATCCGTTTATTTGCCGGACAACGTCACCGGCGATGCATAATCAAGCGACTCCAGTTCAGTGTAGCGACGGACGCTTTGGTATTCAGATGCTTTCACAATGGATCGGAGAACCCGTTTAATGGCTCTTTACATTTTACACCGTCGCAGAAAGTCTCGAAAATTTAGACGTCATTGGGTTCACCCAATACCTACTAGAAAAAAGAGATACAGTTGGAGCCTTCAGGACACTTTTTGAAGATTTAAGAGACGACGATACGAAATCCTTTAATTATTTCAGAATGTCCATTTCGGCTTTTGATGAATTGTATAGACGTTTAGAAAGAAGTTTAAAAAGTCAAAATTCTAAAATGAGACGTTGTATATCTCCTGCTGAAATGTTGACTGTTAGTATTAGGTAAGAGACAATTAGTTACATTTTTTTAATTAAAATATTTTTATTAACATATTCAGAAAATATACTCTTGCATTGTTGTTATTTAATACAGTTCATTTTTTCTGTTTTACTTGTTACATATGGCTTAATTTTTTCTCAATTTGAGCAAATTTTCGCTAAATAATTTAATAATTGAAACTGAAACTTTGGTTTGTACTATCATCGGACAAAAATGAATGTACTGAGGTTTGTGACGGTGATGTTGCAGAAACTGGTGTAATTGTACGCTGGTCACATCCTGGTTTCTGATGAGTGGTTGAAGCTGGGGATGAATAAATGTACTGATCATTTTGGCTGTTTGATAACGGAATTGTGTGTGTGTTAGGTTGAGAGGGATAGCTCAGTGAAGCTGTACGCTGGTCACAGGGAGGTTGACTTATATTGGCTGGTAAACAAAGATTGGGATATGGTGGAAAGTTGTGAGGACACGAAGATGGTGGATTATGTAGGCATCTCGATATCAACTTCGAAGTCACACATGTTGAACGTCCGAACAAATGTACAATCTGATCAAGACTAAACACGATGGCTCTGTTGCCAGATCCGGCGAACTCGCCGTGGCCTGTGAAATGAGTCGTTGGCAACAAGGCACTACCAACAATCGGTCCGTGCCATCAGCCGGATCCGGCAGCCGTTAATGCAGTCGACAATCCGGCGGCGCAACGGCGCCGGACCGGCAGTTTTGCCGTCGGCGGACCGTGTGAAGGTGCCCATAAGGACAAATGCTCAACTACGAAATCCGATGAAATCACCGATCCGGCGATTTTGCCGGACCGGCGAAAAACCGTATCGTGTGAAAGAGGCCTAAGAATATAGAAAATGCTGTGAGTCGAGATCTTCCATTTACATGGTGAATGTGAGTTGAGAAAAAGATTTTGACAGATGTTAAAATTAACTGCGATTCGTACGATAAAGTAGACATATTTTTCCTAGTTGAACACAAAATACTAAAACTTTGTGACTGAAAGTATACGCCTCCAGCGTGAGCGCCTATTATCGCCGGTCTGTCCGTCCGTCCGTCCGCATGTTCGTTCTCGGCTTCTACTGAACGGATTTTCATGAAATTTGATATTAAGGACTCACTATCGACGACAATATGAAAATCGCAAAAATGAATCACGTACGCCAATTAGGGGTACCACTTTACTGGTGACAAAAATGAAATTTATATTAATCATATCAAAATATCTTTCACATAAAAGTTGTAGAACTAGTAAAGAAGAGTATTTCCTTTTCTATACATTTTCGTCGTAGGAGTAGCCGTTATCGAGAAAATCGAAGAAGAAAGTCTTAAATCGAGTTGAACAGAAATTTTCCTGCATGGTAACTTCTTCATTCTTGCTAACATAAACCATCTCACAAACAAACGTTTAATTTCCTTACGTGTGTATGCAATATTATTAAATAGGAAGAAAATGAATTATTTATGACAAAGAAAAGAACTTTAAAACCCAATTTCCCTTACGTACAGGTATATCATTTCTTTCTAATACTCCATTGCACGAAACGCGCCCATTTGTGATACGTTGTAGGTACACTTTCCTAATTTGTTTATTTAGATCAACAATACATCTTCAATATGGTATCGAAGAAATTACATTACACGTTATATTGCGGACGGCAATACTTTTATATAGGTACTTAACTTTAATGATTCCATACGTTTACAATAGAAATAATAATTTTTCGACATTTCGCAGGATTCGTATTAAATGTTGTTGAGTGACATGAAACACAATCTGATTTCGGATTTCTATATGTTTCCCTGATCATCTTGTAGACGGAAAGCCAAACCTCTAAACAAACAATTTCCATCTCCTAAGATTTTATTAAGTAGAAGTAGTTCCCTATATTTTAAAAAGTGTGTGAAATAAACTAAAAATGGCAAATCAAAACAATAAAAGAAACAAATGAATGATGCTGAGGTAAAAGAAACAACCATTATGAATGTCAACAAGTCAGAAAAGTGTGCAGCGTGTCGCAAATAGGTGCTTTTCGCGTAATGGAGTATTCGAAAATAAACGATATAGTTTGAAATAACTAACGCCATAAAACAGCGAAGAACCACAACCCCATTATTTCTCTCAGTATGCTGAAAATGTCTTCCCTCTTCCAAGTTGGTCTTTAATAAACTTATTAACGAAATTTTACTATGGTATACTTATTGACTAAATTTTGCAAAACGATACTAGAGATATATTGAATGTTTGGGCTACCGATGTATTTTCTAATCAGTTATAATTAATCAAACAGTCGAAAATATCACTTGAGTTAAGTAGTTGTAATATTTACGTTTATGATCTTATCTTCTTTGTAAATAATTCATTTCGTTCCGCTGACAAAAAACATGGAAATTAAACATATTTATCAAAATTATAGCAAATTTCAATTACTTAGGCGAAGACTTTTCGTTGATAACCATTTAGTATCCCTGCATGAACTTTTTTCAAGCATGAACTTTTTTCAAGCAAATTACTAATACAACTTCACAACAACATTAGCTATTTCTGCATTTGAGTCTCAAATGAAACAATTTCGTTAAAAGAAATTGCACGGAAAACTTTTTTTGCCAAGGAACATGGTTTAGAAAAGTAATGACTTTCTTGTATCGTCTGCTTTAAAAAGAAAAACACGGACACGACAGGAGGACACAAAGGGTATGAAATGTCATTTAATCTAGGCTAGAAAATTTGGGTCATTCGGGTGGAGAAGCAATAACTCAAAGGGAATTTATATTTCAAAGAGATAGAAAGAATTTCACAAATACTGAACATACGGCAATCCGTTACTCTTTTTTCGGCTACAGATCGAAAAATGAAATTCATTCTGAAGGCAATTTAATTTGACGCACTCCAGAACTGAAAATCGAAAAATTAGAAAATTTTGGAAAATTAATATGTACCGGAAATAAGTGGTATAAACGTCTAAACTCATTAAATAACGGTTATATAATAATTTATACGAGAAAAATTTTTTTGATTGATTATATTATAGGCTTACTGTATTAACACTATATCCACAAAAGAAAATAAAAATATAGAGGAATTACTCAAATATAATAGCCCAGGTCTGTTGGTTGGTTGGTCATGCTTTCACGATGGCCGATATACAGCGTTTTAACAAACTTCCCGAAGAGGTAGAAGATTGAAATTTGGCAAGGATGCTCGATTAACATATTTTAAGGTAATGACGAAAATAAATCTCCAAAAAAGTCCTGGGTTCGACTCCAAGAAAGACATTTACATTTTCCCTAAGGTAACATGTAAAAATCTATTTTTTGATGTGCAGGCATTTGTTGTTTTGGAAATTAAAATTAGAAGGAATTAACCTGCGAACTTCGGATCTGAACCATTTTGAAGAAAATATTACAGTTTCTTATTCTGTTCATCTTTTTCCGCATACAATTCGAAATCGCTCATGTTATACGTTTAATTCACATATTTTGTGGAAATACTGCCATTTTAAGGGAATGTTGTCTTGGCTACCATTACATTGTTAGACCTCAAAATCCTATTGTTGTATCAATCCTTATGGGTGTAAGCGTGCTTTGTATGCTTTTAATACGAGATAGGGAGGGAGAGAGAGGGATGGTAGTAGAGGGGGAGAGAGGGAGGTGGAGAGAGAGAGGGAGGGAAGGGGGAGAGGGAATGAGGGAATGAGGGGGAGGGGGTGGAGAGAGAGAATGAGGGGGAGGAGTGGGGAGAGGGATCGAGGGGGGAGGCGGAGAGAGAGAATGAGGGGGAGGAGTGGAGAGAGTGAGGTGAAGAAGGGAGGAGGAAGAGGGAGGGAGAGGGAGGGGGAGAGGGAGGGAGGGAGAGAAAGGGAAGGAGAGAGAGGGAGGGAGAGAGAGGGAGGGAGAGAGAGGGAGGGAGAGGGAGGGAGGGAGAGAGAGGGAGGGAGAGAGAGGGAGGGAGAGTGAGGGAGGGAGAGAGAGGGAGGGAGACATAGGGAGGGAGAGAGAGGGAGAGAGGGAGGGAGGGAGGGAGGGAGAGAGAGGGGCTTTAGTCCATAATTCCTATCTTACATTAAAAAGAGCCTTACTTTGTTGCATAGTATCTCCTTGTGTAACGCTCTATCCTTCCTCTTCCATCTCTCTCCTCCCTCCCTTCCCTCCCCATTTTACTCCCTCTTTATATACCTCCGCTGCAAATCTCCGTCTCCCATTTTATCACCTTCCTTCCCCCATTTATAATTTTATCTCTCCCCATCTATGTACATTCCGGCTATGTATGTATTCCTCCCCCTCCCTATCTCCATCATCACGTCCTCTCCATTTTTCTTGACTTACTACATAATCGTTTAGATAAGCAGAAGTATCCATCGTAAAATGCCAGTCCATTAGGAATACGTAATTTCGCGAAAAAAAACATCAATGAGGGTTACCACGACGGCGAACGATTTTTCCTTCAAAAAAAACGAAGTTTTGTTGTTAAATCGAATATGTGGACCGATCTAACGCGCATGTGAAAATCTACGACAGGAAAATAAATTGTCATAATATAAAACGTACTTTGGTTCAAATCTCCAGTTTGTACGATGATTAAAGCAATATTTTTTTAAATGTTAAGGGAAAAAAAGGCTCTCACGCTAGGTTTCAGCTCTTCCAATGTTATTCATACGGAGAGAAGAAACGCTCCTGGAACCTACCTCATGACGTCACAGTAGACTTTGAACAGTCTAAAATTTAAAAGAACCAATATAATTCTGAAAGCATGATTTAAACTAGAAATACCACATCTGCTATGCTTAAATATAAGTTATTATTAAAAGACTTTTTATTGACTTCACTAGTAGTACGAATGTTACAAAATATATTTAACCCCTTGTACCTCTGAAAATTTAAGAGATAGAATAGTACATTCTTCGGCAAAGTTTTCCAATTTTTCCGATATCAATGGAAATACAATCGTTACTATTGCAAGAGTAAGTACTCCAGTTTCCAATATACGAAAAAGTTAAAAAAATAAACAAAATTGTACTTTGATTTTCAGGAAAATGTGGATGTATCGACGGTCGCATAAGTCACAGTGGCAAATATGGGTATTCGCCATTTCTCTTATTGAAGATTGAAGAAAAAGACTGTCGTTGTAGCTTATTAGCTTAATTAAAGCCCCTTTTGTGAAAGTGGGAGAATCGGGTGCGTGCGTGCACACGTGTTTCGTTCAGTGCGTATGAAGCATCCTTATATTACTTTCTCCACACGCAGTATAGCATAAAGCAGGAGTCACCAAACGTTTTACTTAAAGGGCCACATGAGTCTTCATCTACGACTCTGCGGGCCACATACCACCTTTCAAATGACGGATCGGGCCTTGTGAAAATTTCTAAGAGCATGTTTCGTGAATTTTTTTTGATTCTGTAATATGCTATACGCCTATATTAAAAGTATTTTACATCAAGGCACTGGGAAAATATCGTTTAGATATAAAAAATTATGTCTAATAAAAACTCGTAAAGGTAATTACACAAAACTTTAAAAAATTGATGAAATCACGGCGCGGGCCGGATGTGGCCCGGGGGCCGCAGTTTGGGGACCCCTGGCATATAGTGTTGTATATGCGATACCTACATCGGATTCGATATTGCAACGGAAATGCACGTTCTTAAGGTTACATGGCTATGTTTTTGATTCTCCGTGATGCATCAACAGGTATGTTTCCAATTTAAGATTCATTCAGTTAAAGGGTAAAAGACGTCAATTTTGTAAAAATTACAAATATTTTATTTTCTACTTTATAGAGCACTTACAAGTACCTAATATATGTCATTTTATGCGACTATTTTAATTAAGTTTATTTAAAAATAAAATCGGCTTGATGTTAAATCCATCCAAAAATTTCTCTCTTGAAAAGACATTCGAGTAAATCACGTATGATACACAACTTCCTAACGTTAAACAATGGACAAAAACAATTCCAAGCAAAATATTGACGAAAATGGGCTCGAGAATTTGATTAATGTGTTTGATGTTTTAGTAAAAGGGTGAATGAAAATGAACAAAACACAGTAGAACATCAATTTAACTCTCCGGAATTGGAACAACATCTTTTTATCGAATATATCCGTGTCCAGCGAACATAATCCTTCGCTTGGAAACAAAAGACAAAAAATATATTATTCCTGAAATTTCGAACATCCATTTCAACGAGACAGCATGGGGTATTCCAAAAAATAAATACATAAGAAATTCCATAATTTATAAGCGTTTGGCTATATTGTCACCATTTCACCACGAAACAAAGAGAATAAAAACGCACCGAAACCACCGGCTAAAACGGCAATTAAAAAAAATAAAACAAAGGAAAAACAAGGTCCGTGGGATGAACAGACTACTGTTTAAAGCAGCGACCTCTTTTTTTCTAGCGGAAACGAAATACGTCAAAATTACAAAAGAATAATTCGTTTTTAATCCGTGATGCTCGTTCACCTTCTCTAAAAAAAAAAAAAAAAGAACTCGCTCGAAATTCGACCGTAGCTTTCGACAAAAAGTTCTGTTTAAAATTCTGATTACGAGAAATGAAGAACGATAATTTCCCATAAATCAAGAGCGAGAGAACACCTCGTACCCCGCTGTGCATTGCTCGATTTCATGATAAGGGGACCCATAAACTTCCCGACCATTCGCTATTTTCGGACGGGGAGTGAAGAGGATCCGGATATTTCACGCGCTATATTTACTGCGCCAATGGAGCGTAATAATCTCGCGAGAAGATATAAAAGACAATGAATACATGAACAATTTAAACCCTGACCTATGGAGGCAAGTTTCGAAAATATAAAAAAAAAACAAGATTAATTTCAATGTTCGATTATAAAAGACACGACAGAAATTCATACGCATAGTACAAAGAGGCCTTACAAAGGTAACGGCTCGAAGAGCCTAATATGAGGTAAGAAATATAATCGGGCGATTTCAAGATAATTGGACGGGAAGCCTAATTTCATTCCGGGAGCTTTTGGGCGATTCCAATCGCATTTTAAGCTTTGATCCGGAAACATGCATCAAACGCCATCCTAACTTTTTAAAATATCCTCAGTCACGAATGAAATATCTCGGAACTTCCTCGCTTCTACCTCTCAATCATATTTCCGTTTATGCGGCATTTAAACTTCCTCGGTTAAACTTCAGAGAAAAAATAAGGCAGGGGCATATACACATTGTCCATCGTTACAGAAATATGATTAAACAGCGCAGTAACTGAAGAACTCCTTACCCCGAAGGAAACGTGATAAATATGCGCGGCTGCAGCCCTTCCAAGCTCTTCTTATCATCATTTTTAAAATTCATTATCATCGACGATTTAAAAATTCAAAAAAATCAACTCACCAGTCGGCTGGAATCCAGTCTCTGAATGTGATAGCTCCAACTGCTAGGCGCCCGTTCTCCAATCGTCGATTCTGAAATAAGCAGAGAAGTCAATGTATTCAGAAAAACATGCGAAATAATTGGAGTTTCATTTGCTGACTCAATATGAAAAAGAGCGTTCTATTTATTGAGGTTTGTTTATAATTGTAAAATTAAAATTCTTTGTAAACTTAGTAACATAATTGTATGACAAAATAGTTTATTCGATAAAGAAACTTTAACTTCCTCTCTTAATTTGAAAATCACCGATTTCTCCAAAAATATGCTTTGATTGCGCAATACAGTAAAATCTCGATACAACGCATCTCTGCGGAGCATGAATTTTATGCTTCATACTGAAAATACGGTATACTGAAATACCTATAACGAGTGCAGTATTTTCTTTGAAAGCATCTCAGTGGATGGGTCGGCATACTCGCAGGTCCGGCGCGAATTGAAACCTGCGAGAATGAGAGTCTAACGAGAAAGATAATTCCCAGAACTTAAGATTTTGTATAAATGATAAGTATTGTGAAAATGCGAGAGTGATAACTGAACATAGGCTATAAATGTTTCAGTTCGGCAAATCACTTATTTTTTGGTTTTGTCCGAGTTCCGCAGATCTTTCCGTTCTAAAGACAAAGTATGCCTTCAAAATTTGTGCAAAACGACTTGAATGAGCAAGGATTGGTTATATGTATGTATGTACTTGAGTTATATGCGGATGAGAGCATACGTTAAAACCACAAAAAATCATTTTTCGGGCCTCTGAAGTTCATACGGAGTATTGAAAATACGTTAACTTTAAATACGCTATTTTGAAATATTTATACAGTATCTATGCGGTAAATTTGACGGGGATCCAGAAAAAAGTACGTTAATTTGAAACCTACGTAATTGTGAGGTACACTGTTAAGAGATTTCATTGCAATGGTATCACGGATCACATACAAACTGAAAATGTCAGTTTTCTATCTCTTACACTGTTTACTTGCTTTTTAGGCGCGTTTCGCTTGCAGCGTGACCGCCTATTATCGTCTGTCCGTCCGCATGTTCGTTCTCGGCTTCTACTGAACGGATTTTCATGAAATTTGATATTAAGGACTTTCAATCAAATATAATAAGAAAATCGTAAAAAAGAATCACGTACGCCAATCAGGGGTACCACTTTACTGGAGATAAAAAATTAAATTTTCGTCATATCTCGTAAAATATTGCTCATATCAAAATATTTTTCAAATAAAAGTTGTAAAACTGGTAAAAAAGAGTATTTCCTTTCCTATATATTTTTATCGTAGGAATGGCCGTTATAGAGAAAATCAAACAAGAATGTCTTATATCGAGTTGAACTTAGAAAATTTCTTGCATGGTTACTTCTTCATTGTTGCTAACATAAACAATCTCACAAACAAACGTTTAATTTCCTTACGTGTACATGCAATATTTTTAAATAGGAAGAAAATGGATTATTTATGATGAAGAAAAGAACTTTAAAACGCTATTTCCCTTACGTACAGGTATATAATTTCTTTCTAATACTCCATTGCACGAAACGCGACCATTTGTGATACGTTGTACACTTTCCTAACTTAACTTAATCGATTACAAATAGGGACAGGTAAATATAATGGCGTTTATAAAATAAAACGCGCTTAAAATTACATAGCAACTTTTCAGGTTTTGGAAATGCATCAGGGCAAAATAATGTTCCAACATTGTTACTGGAAATTTTCTATTCACGGAGCAACCGCAAGCTAACGTGATTAATTACTGTAATTACTTAAGTATACGAGATGAGCTCAAACTACTAAGCGAGGAATGATGAGCAAAACTCGGTTAACTTCCTCGCCAAAGAATGCTCTGGAGCAGGGGTGGCCAAACTTTTCTGCATGGCGCGCCGCATCGATGTTTGCGAATTCTTCAGCGAGCCACATTGAAAGATGCCAATGCTTAGGCGAGCCAGATTAGAGTTTAAACCGGAAATTGCTTAGATTCTTAGGCATCATACATAAGTGACAAACAAGCACTAACAAGGATTGTAGGGCTAAATTTTCAAAACTTAAGGTTTTATTGTCATAATTTTACCAAAAGTAATATAAAATTATGTTAAATTTTACAGATTGGTTTTTCACCAAAGCTTCGCGTTAAATGCTCTCGAGGGCCACATATGACCCGCGGGCCACGGTTTGTCCACCCCTGCTCTGGAGAGCATGGAAACTTTATACTGACCTACTTCAATGAAATATCCGTCATTCCTTTTTTTCAAATGCAGTGTGCTCGGCACAAAATACGCATTTTCTCTGAATGGTTTTGTACTGATTTTCATTAAAATTTTAGCCTTTGTAGAATTGAAAATTATTTGCATTCTGTCGGAAATGAGCTAAACGCTATGTGATAATTTTCATGTAGTTTCACGTCAATGAAATACAACACCAGCAATGCCCTTTTAATTTAATGAATGAGTCAAAATTCCTCGTATAATGTAACAGAGAAATGTAAAGTGACAATGTAACTCTTAACAGTACATTTTATGCGCGATCTAATTTTTTATGTAACTCGTGCTATTTGCATATACATAGTTACTTTCGTTAAAGTTTTCAGAACGAGAGTCAAATGTATTTTTTTATCGATAAGCATAAGTATGAAAATTAACCTTAACGAGTGAAATCCTGCAGAATACTGATATATCCGTGTGACGGATCGTTATAATAAATCCTTGGCAATTCTTCAAATAAAAATGCGTTACACGGTTTATGCTCTGCGTACAAGAGGCAACAAACGCGAAACAACACGACCCGTCAATGGAAAATATCGTTCGCACTAAAACATTCTATATCAATCGCGTAGAAAGGATGGGACGCGAAAATTAATGCTTCGTACAGATGTGCCCAAAAAGATGAATCGGTAGGTTGGTGATGACTAAAGACCGCTCTGGGGTATCTCTGCGACGTAGTTCATCATGGAGAAAGGAGAAAAGGAATGAAGTAGAAGATTGATGACACCGGAGTCACCCGAGGGACGAAAGGAAGCCCATGAAGGAGAGAATATTCAATTCATGGAAATGTGTTGATGAAATTGAAATGTGTTGATGAAATGGAAAGGATTCATCGGGATTGAAGGGAAGATCCATATACTGTATCAACTTCTCCAGGGGCGAAAAATGACTGGGACGGGTTCAGGCAATCCTCCCTACATGTCTTTGCGGTAGACACTTTTGAGCTAGAGGCAAGCATCGCTCAGAGGAGCAGGAAGGATTTTATGAAGACGTGCCGCGACGGAAGGAAAGCCAAAAGGCGCCTTCATAGACAACCGGGTATTACACCTGGATAATTGTAATTTCTCTGCCGGTTGAAGCCAAACCGTTATAGTAAGATATAAAAAAATCTTAAGTATTTCCTTAGCGAAAAGCGAGAAGGACTATAATGGATCATTCTGCATTAACTGTAGTGGTGTTATGTTTTAAGATGAGCTTCTTACGCATTAGAAGGAATCGCTTTAAATATGAGCGGAAATTGTCGAGGAATTGCGACACGTGGGAAAAAATTTCCTCGTTAGAATTGAAAGGCTTTTAATATCCGTGCGAATTCCTGAAAGTTACAGAGCGTGTAAATATAAACAAATCATTGGGGCGCAGAAATATCACATGAATATTTTGGGCAATCGTTATAATTTTATCCGTATGTAGATTTTTTGGAGTCGTTAACTAACAAAGCAAAGATTTTTTGTTGGAATCTGACTATTCTTAAGTACATACGGAGAGAAAAATTCATTAAAAGAGTTGATAAAAAACCAAACTTCTAGGAACAAAGAAATACAAGCTGATTCACATATACTCTTTCAACCCAGGAAAGAAGTTTTGAGAATTCTTTATTCACCTTCCGAGAATATCTGCCAGGAATCTTACGCTATTGTTTTTCCCCTCAAAAATCTCCATTTCCGAAGTTTCCGAATGAGGAAAAAGATAAGGAAGTTTCATTCTATCATTTTTTCTTCCTTCAAGATGAGAAAAAGACAATACGCCGAGATCTTCTGATTTAAAAATCCGGCGTGTTCAACTGTATTTTTTCAAATTCAGGGAAGATATTAACGAAAATAATCATTCGTAAATGTCATTATCTTAGGGAAAAGGATCATATTTCTTATTTCATTCCGTTCCTACTCTAGAGATGACGATTGGAAACCGAAATCTATTATTCGATAAAGCTCGCAAAAAAAGATTTTCTCCGAGATGATATCACCTGTTGACGTAGACCTCGTCCATCTCCTCTTGTTTTTCTCTGCTGGTGAGCCATAAAAAGCGACAGGCAATCTGCTCCCAGAAATATCATATCCGACAAAGAATAGTTCATCTCAGTTGATTAGACGAGCGTTTCATAGATGTCGAAGCAGTGTAATAGCGCATTTATTTTATGATTAAGGAGCAGTGTTATAGGTCATTGGTCTGGGTGAGACAATAGCGAAGACATCGCCCAAAAAGGTTCGACATGATTGAAATTCCCGAAAACAAAAATGTTTCTATGTCAACCAAATTGCCGGATATACAAAAAAAATGGCTAACGGTGGGCATTTTGAACATTTGTTACATTCAGCTAAATTCCCAAACCATTTCCTTACGTCTGTACGTTTTACTGTTAAAGATATACGCGATTAAAGTGTGTATACATTAATTCGGGACACCCTGTGTATATCTATTATATATAGATGCAGCCCAATCCACGCGCCTCCGACACACGCCGCCGCACTGACACTCGCGCCAAGCAAAGTTATCGTTTAAAATTAATCCATTTTCTCCTTATTTTATTAAATTGCAGGAATTTTGAATTGGTAAATGTAAACCACATCCGTGGGCCTATTTCCGTTAATAAAAGCAAAAAATCTGATGTGGTCAACACATGACTTTCTCCATATTTGGGGTATATATATTTAAATTATTATAAGGCAAAATTATTATTTCGTATCGTAAAAGAATACAGTCGTCCTTAGTGCCGTAAATTACGTATATTTTGAATGATTACAGAATTCACCGCTACATGGTGATGGCGCTGTATACTAGTATTAAGAAAAAGCAAAATATCTCCGAAATGGATGGTTATACGAAAATTTGTTTCAAACAAAACCTGGAAGAAATATTATTCTCTACAACTTTGGTCCTCACGAAGATTACCAATACCGACGTTTTTAAGGAAATATTTGACGGAAACCGAAAACACCGATTATTTATAAATAATTCCTAAAAAATAACTGCTATGGAAAATTGTTTCAAATGGAAGTTGTAGGAAATTACAATCTCTGTAACCTTTGTATAGGATTGTATATACAATAATGATGTTTTAACGGTGAAGTATCGCAAAAACCGAATCGGTTTCGAATAAACCTCGACTTCCGGTTAACCGGTATTGTCCAAAAAACTAATCAGTTCTTAGTGCTCATGCTAAGTGTTATATATGAAATTTGGTATTAATATCACAAGTACTTTTTGAGTTACAGCGCCCAAAATCACATCTACACACACAGACATTATTCCGAAAATAGTCAAAACGTGTTCTAGGGACATCAAAACGTGTATTTCCGTTGAAATCTTGAAGTCGATTTTTTCGTGATCACAATACTCTCCCTATACTACGTATGGAGAAAGTAAAAACGTAGAATATAATTATTTTACTTACGAAATAGGTAAGGCTTCAGTATTCAAATGAAGAAAGAAGATTCGGCACTTACGTATTAACGGGGAGCCGAGCTTAATACTTAAGTACCGATTGGTTTCTACCAAGATATCTGTAGTCAACAGAGGAATTATATCTCGCTTGACTGTTGCGTCGCAAATGGAGAGAATGTTGGTGAGCCTTCGGCTCGCTTTGTTTTTATTTTAGTTGTCGTCTCCGGGCGCTACCGCGCCCTTCGCTTCGCTGGAACCAAACTATCCCTCCTCTTTGTCCGGGTGATCGGGTTTGTAAATGTCGCGACAGGCCGATCAGTCGAGACGCTTTTGATACCATTTTAAAAGAAATACCTAAATATTGGTCACCATAAATTAAATTGTGATTGTTTTTTTAATTGTTATCTATAACAAATCATTTAAATGTTAATTGGTTTCTTTTACCGCTGTTCTTAAATATAAAAACATAATTTAAATGGTATTTGTTCCGTATTTATATTTTTAAGTTGGGCTCCCCGTTAACACGTAAGTACCGAAGATTCAAATAACTATTTACGTTGTTATATGTATACAGACTGATTGCTACAACAATAATTTCGATGCTTACACTAAAGTGCTAAGTGAATGCCGCTATTTTTTGTCTATTTGAAAGCTTAATCGACGATAACTGAATCGGAGGCAACAATGAGAGTCGCCTTGGCAACACCCCAGTGGCGGATTAAGGTATCCGAAGGTCCCAGGCGCAAAAAATTCGGGAGGTTCCGAACTGACCGGGAGGGATGGAGGGAGGATACTCAATCTACAAAAAATATTACAATTTACGAATTGAAAAAATGTCTGCAGCAGGTTAAATAAATTAATTACAGAAATTCAGAAATATAAAGTTTAATATTTATTATAAAAACTTTACATATTGAAAAATAAAAATGAATTATTATTGTGAAATGTGTTTTCGAATGACGCAAGGGATGTTACATTATAACAAACCTAAGTAAAAACACGAGATGTGTACGTAAGTAGTAGATTATACTGTTTGTGAAATATTTTACTAAATAACATATTGAAAAAATCGAGTTTTGACTGTTTTCAGGCCACCATGAGTCTCGAGGCCCGAGGCTAGCGCCTCATGCGTCTGTGCGGTAATCCGCCACTGCAACACCCGGAAAGAGAACTAAAAAAGCACAAAATTCTGAAAAATGATGCGTATTTATGAAAACTTAGGCCGTGTAAACATCGCATGATTAAAATAGTATAGACTTTTATCCGTTGAATAAAGAAAAACTAAGAAAATCCTTCCATATTTACCTATTTTTTATGAATGAAAGAAACAAACTTGCTCTTTAGAGTGTGTGCCGGACATTACTCAATTAATATAGTAAACTTTAACACGTGGAATTTTTACAATTTCGTATTTCTCCCATCGGTTTTGTCCAAAAACATATAACTCTGCCAAATTTCAAGCTCATCTGAAAGTGACTTATAATTTGTATCCTCGTATAGAAGAAAAGTCAAAATATCTTTTAAACAATCGGTTTTATGAAAAGTTCAAACAAAACTTGTATAAAATCAATACGTATACAATTACAAATATTTACGTAGGTAATTGATTTTTAAAGGAAACGTTTGGAAAAAACCCATTATTATTAACAATAGCCGCATTTCTAAAAATATCAGTATGATATTACGAAACTGTTACAATGAAAGAACATTTTCTATGCAATACCTCGAGAATATCCTTTACATTTGATCCGCTTTGACACGTTCGCATCCATTATATCACGCAATGGAATGTAATATTTACCAGTCCAGAGTTATAACTTATTTTACACATTACGACTTCTAGATTAATAAGATTAATATCCCACGGGGGAAAAAACAACAGCCCCAGCTCTGAAAGTGATATCGGGATAGGAAACCGTCCTATTGTGGAAGAGGCATCCCTCTTACTCTCATCGTTAATTCAAATAAATAAATAAACACCCTGGGCGTCCGAATGCCACCGTCTATAGCAGATACTCGTATTGCTCCCCCCGCGCAAACGCCTTTCGTCTCAAAGGAGAGGAGAAGAGAACGCGCATTAGCCTCGGCGAAGGCACTCTATGCGTCCCAAGGGAAAACAAAAGGGTTCGGAGTAAGGTTCGCAGTCTTATTGGCTTCGGATACGTTCGCTTGAGGAAATGGATGGAGATGGATTTTGATGGAGGAGGAGAAATTAAAGCGAAGAGGACGGAGATGAGTATAGCCGATGATGTCGAGGAGAGAGAGGGCCCTCGTGCAACGCAGACGGGGAGATAACGCCGTCGTTGTTCTGCATTGGATAAAAACAAAGACGTTTTCTTTACTTCCATCTCTCTCGCTAAGACATCCCTGGGGAATTTAATGCGAGGGGAACATTTTCGAATCCTTTCTATTACGTCATTTTTTACCTGGACTTTCGTCTTCCGCACATGATTTCCATCACGCAAGATAGATATTTTCCAAGAGTCCTTTTCTTTTTTTAAATCTCTTGGCCTACGGATGGGCTTTTAGGATAAGAATGAGAAGCTTTTATTTTCATTTTAGTTTCTAAGATAATGTGAAGAAAAACCTTCCGTCGTTTTTTTTTTAACGGTTCAGACATGAATTACCGTCTCTCCGATTTTTTATCCGCAACGTCTTTCAATCTTAAATGCATTGTCGAATTAAAATAATACACACACACACACACACAAAACATACTTGAATTGCTATTTTTTATAGATCAATCACCTACAAGTGCAGTTGTAAAAATTCCTTCGGTAATTTAAAGAATAAATTTCAAACCCTTGTAAATGACCGAATAATTTAAGATGTAGAATGAGTTGAAGAAAAAAGTTTGGTGACTGCTTCAACGGTCTCTTTCTCTTATTAGAATTACCTACCATTCGCCTTCTTTATTAAAAGTTTATGAAAACGTCTTTTTTCAGAAAAACCATACCTATTGTATGATAAGCAACAAGATTAAATGTTTATTATATGTAAAAACACAAAAAATGCGAAAACCTAACGGTATTGTTTATTTTTCGTGGTCCGTTTTGAAATTTCAAGGAGGCTCTTTTAAACACGTACATCCTGCAGGAAGAATAAAATATTGTCCGAGTTGCACGACTGCAGGAGCTCAATGAATAATACCCGCACCACGTACGTACTAGACCACTGAGTAGTATATATACTGCTTTAACCTCGCCAACAAGGCTCAGCAGTCATTCGTCTCCATAGCCTAAGCTTTTACGGCCCCTGGGCTTCCCATTCCCTACAACGGACGCCCATATTTCACATGTGAATAGCTTACATACTCAAACGACCTGTACCCGAAGGCCATTCACGCCCCCGCTCTCACCGTGGCAGGAGTAAATTCATGGGATCAGGCAACTCGCCCGAGAATCTATCGCCAATTAGCTCCGTGGGTGCCGCGAGTCACGTCTTGTTGATCGAGAGATCTCTGCCGTTTCTCTGTATTCAATTTTCGCGGTGGGAATGGGCGTTCGTGTTCTTCGATAATCAGAACACGTAAGCTAGCTACGCATTTAAGTCCAGATAATGATCTTATAACAAATGTTGTTGCAAAAATTAGCATACAGGATTGCATGAATGCCAATGTTTAAATAAAAATAAATGAATCTACGTTAATCTTAACCTTCCTTAAAAGACGCCCATTGCCTACTAATCTCCATATACTATTAAAGAAACAAGGAATTTATTAATAATAAAAAACGTGGGAGACTACGGCGAGTTAAATTAATTGAATTAAAAATAAATACTCCTTAACCGTACAAAGTGAAAATATTTAGAGACAAAAACAATAAAATAGGGCTTTAAAAGCCCTATTTTATTGTTTTTGTCTCTAAATATTTTCACTTTGTACGGTTAAGGAGTATTTATTTTTAATTCAATTAAGGAATTTATTGTAGAACAAATTACGAACATAAAGCGCTTTTGTTGTTTGTTGTTTTTTGATTATAACGTAATCATAAGATTACATCGGCTCGACGGTCCTATAGTCTATAAATTCCAGTTATAAGCATTATATCAATGCTGCGCAATAATACGTTTCCCATTTAAAAGCATTGGTCTCCTTGCTATGGCAGGATTATTTCCCGTAGTTAAAAATCGGAAAATTGTCCCTCTATTTTGGTTTGAAAGCACTTGTTCGCTCTTCTTCGAGACGGATTTGAATTCTGTTTTCAAAAAAATATAACCCTATATTTCTGCAATGAAAATGTTCATGTCCCGAGCTACTATCCTAATTTTAACAAATTAAAAAATGCAAATTTACAGTGCCTTGCGCCGATTTCATGCTTTTCGTATGGGAGGTAGAAATGAAACAAATGGGTTGGAAAATGAATTAAATTACTCCTCAGAAGTTGAACATGGATCTACCATGTCTATCAGTCGTGAAAACCGCACAATAATAGAAAACTGGCCTCTCTAAAGTCACAGGATTCCAGAGATTTTGTCGGAAAAGTCCGACGGGCAGACAAACCGAACATATTGGCGATTTAAAAAAAGCGCTTAACAACTTGGCGTATATAACTTACACGAATATGAATGTCACTAACTGTGAGAGAATATTATTGGTCAACCAAGAGCAACCGGTCCGATTTATCATCAATTTCTGTAAGCATTTCAGTTAAAAAGTAGCAATTCTCAATGAAATACAAATATTATAAAACACTAGTAGAAGTGCCCGTTGAATTTCAACGGATTTAATGAATCTAAAACTTCGACTGTGTAACATGTAAACATCATTAGCATAACATAGCACACAATTTTAACCGTCCAACAAAGCAAGCATGAATGAAGAAAATCTTGCTCTGTGAAAAAGCGAAAAACGTGTATATTTATGGGAAAATAATTATTGTATTAAGCTCTCCCTCTCCCCAATTTTTTATCGCCATATAGACTATGTTACCAAGAGGGTCAAATTATACGATATCTTCAAAACGAAAACTGTAAGTAAAACCATCAAGAATACAAAATCTACAGAAAATGTATGAACAAAAGAACAAAAAATTAATTAATTTAACGAAAGAAAAAAGAAAATAGGGAAAGTTTAAGAAATACAGAGTGAATATTATCCTCCGACTATTAGCTCGGTTCTCTCGTCCATGAGTTCTGTTATGAGAAAATTGTTTATATCAACAATACTTGGGAAACAATGAAATGATTTATCCAATCGCTATTTGTGGAAAATCTACGTCTAATTATTGAAGTTACTTACGTAGTTTTAAAAAAATCTTGCTTTGGAGAGCTCTACACCATAAGAAAATATCATTTAAAACTATTTATTAGTAATACTTCAATAAAAATCAACAAATATTAGGTTGCCATGTAAACAAACCAAATCGCACACAGAAATTGAAAAACGATTTTACGTTAAAACTTTTCCCACATAAATGCATAGATAGGACTCTCAACTTCGGCGACAATAGGAGTTGTCATGGTAGCTTATAATTGGTATTGTCATAAAACTGATAAAAATCATGTATTTTTCTGATTCTAAACGCATTTTTACGCTAATTCGATCAGGATTCGGATTCTGTCTTCAATAAAAATAAATTTTGTTCTTTCCCGCATGGAACCATACAAGTCTCAAGTTCGTGCCCTGTTTCTAAGTAATTTTAAAATTCAAATGAAAAATAAGCTGCACTCATCCCTATGTTATTCAAATGGAGAAAATGAAAAATGAAAATATTTTTAAAAATTATAAAGGTCAACCAAATCGATATATGTGAAAACTTCACTACACTACTTAACTCTTCATTCCGGTTAAAATGATATCTTCCACTTGTTTCTACGTGCTGTAGTTTCTGAGCTATAAAAAAAACATACATTTATACATACATATATTGAAACACTTTTCTTTATAGATATGTATAGATTGCCATTAATTTGTACCGGTAACGAATTAATTTCCATTGAAAATATTCGTTTATTAACTAATTTCATAATTAAGAGAGTCGTCTAAGATTTTATATGAGATATAGAGACTGAAATCAATAATTCATATTCCAAGAAGTTGATTTAATACATGATTTCTCATTTTAATGTGAAGTTATAAGACCACGTCTAATGAATACCCATATCGGTTGCTATTCTTACATAAGATTTAATTATCGCGTGGTGAGCATAAATTGCTAAACTGGAAGAAAATTCTTATTACGCTTCGGACTAAATAAAAAAAGTCTGCTTTCGACCGGATCGAAAATATCGCCGAATACACAAGGCTAATTTACAAACACATAACATTTTCCGTGAAATCATTGACAAGAATGAGGGTAACTATGATAAACTTTTTATTTTTTCTTTCAGGGCGTTTATTTTACGCAAACAACGACAATTATTACTTTCTCCTTGAAATATTTTTGGTTATGGCAGCATATAAAAATCAATAGGTATGAAATTAACCGTGGTAGCTAATACTGAACACAGTGCAATGTGCTTCTTCAGTTGAATTTTGTCTTAAGATTGAAATATCGAGAACGAAATAATTTTCTTCTACGCTTTTTATCTGTTAAAAAAATATGACGTAAAACCTGGTAGACTCTCATTTTGAAGAAGTCAACAACAGAAAATATTTCCGCCCCAAGGTTCAATATCTATCATAAACAATGTATTTAGAAAGTTAACTTTTCTGTATGAGGTTATAAAAAAATCCGAAATTTAAAAAGGACCTTTTAAGCGTTTGATTCCGGTTAGTATTCTCGGGAAGATGCCGCATATTTAAAAAAAATCGGTCTGATAAGCAATAACTCCACGTTTTCTGCATTTTTTTATTAAAATTTATCCAACATTATAGTTCGCACTGGCTTTTTTAGGGTTTCATCTACGGATGTTTACCGAGTTAATTTTGCCTGGCTTCCCGGTATTTTATCTCAAACCTTGATGAAATATTGCTCCCTGCTAGGAAAAACGAGATCTTTGTGGGTTTCTGTTTCTCCGCGAAATATACTGCGCCTGAGTTCGCCATATTAATTCGAGTTCTCAATTAGTCTGAGAGCTACGCCTATCATTCAATGCGATAGCGGGTAGTTTAACGATCAAGGCGCCTCGCCAGAACGGTATGAATATAAAATTACGCGAAAATATTTAAACTGATGTAATTTTTTTCTAAATTTTATGTATAATTCCATATCTTATCAATTAGTCGATAAAAACTTACGAAATTCCTGTTAAATCTAAAAGTTATTCATTTTAATTTACAACTAAAATCGCTGCGGAACAACATAGGGAACATTTTTGTGTATACTGATATCATGAAAAAAATTAACCAACCACTTTAAAGAATCAAAAACTATTATTTCGTTCGAATCGTATATATATAACATGCGACACGAGGTGTGATCAAAAAGTTCGTTGAATGATCTCACTACTAAGGAACACGTGGTGGTGGATGAATGTCAGCGGTCGGGGCTTATGAGGGCACCTACGCCTCATGAGCATGTTGAGTCCTGACCGGCTATAATATTCCAGTGCGCCGTGAACTTCATTTGTGTTAGCGCATTCTGTACCCTTTGAAACGCGTCAGCACAAAGTTCCGACGAAAAGAAAATCGAGTTCTCATTTCATACGAGTTGCGGGACCGAGCCGTTTCGGATCAAACATTCTTATCGGATGCGATTACGGGTGACAAGACGTGGTTTATGGTTACTACGAAAGCGATTTGACGCAATGGAGGCACGACAGACCGATTCCAAAAGAGGAGTTTCAGATTCGTTTCAACCAGTGCGGGAGGGGAGTACTTTGAAAGGGGTTAACCACGTAAACGTCTATTGTTTAATAAAACTTATTTATTACACCATTCACCGAACTTTTTATCGCACCTTGTATATAAGAGCCCACATGAATGCTAATTCACAC
Organism: Uropetala carovei; assembly: GCA_036926305.1. Classification (NCBI taxonomy): domain Eukaryota; kingdom Metazoa; phylum Arthropoda; class Insecta; order Odonata; family Petaluridae; genus Uropetala; species Uropetala carovei. The sequence continues at coordinate 119,419 of JAXCHB010000009.1, forward strand.
ACACTCATGGTTGCTGACGTCGGGCTCTTGCTCTCTCTCTGCTCCTGACCTAGCACTAAATTCCAGCAATGACGGCACACGTGCTGATTTCTTCAAATTTATCGAGCGATCAATTTAGGACCGAAGCATCGGAAGGCAATGAGCGAGGCTTCGTTCGTACGCGAGCACAGATCACTCGTTCCATTAATTCGGTCGCGGGTTTAGAGATCTAGATCAGCTGAGTTCGAGGCATTCGACGGACGGGGAGGAAGAGAGAAAAAAATCACGTCATCGCAACTGACGCAGCCGGTCTCTGTCGCCAAAAATCCGGTTAAATTTGTGCGCGGCTGAGAGCCCCTCTTGGGGAAAACCAATCAAAAACCCGTCCGTGGTTCGCACGAGAAATGCAATTATGTTTCTCTCCCCCTCCCCCCTCCACCAAAGACAATGGACGCATCTGCTCCCTCCCTACGTATTGGCGTCGAGGGAACCTTTCCAAACTTTCCAAAAACAACAAACCGGACATATTGGAACGGGTGAAGTCATCTGGCGGGGAAGAGATCTCTCCTCCTCCCCTCCCGCCCCCCCACGTTTCATCATTGGCGATCCGATTCCGTCGAAACGCTAATCGCCCGTTATCTTCCAGCGACAAATGGTACGGAATTCCACTCGTTGAATGGCCGTTTCCCCGCGACAAAAGTGATCTTTCCGAGGACGGTGGTTCCCATCGATTTCGCGGATTGATAATGACGCCACTCCCGCGATCCGACGAATTGCGAAAATGGTTCTTTTAAACCAGCGCGAACGCATCCCTCTCTCGCTCTCTTGCGCTGCTGCAACCAGGGTTCTACCCGAGGCGACATTTTCGATATCTGACGCTTGTCAATTCCGTTAGGAGTCGAGGAAGCACGGAATCCAATTGAGCACGTATAGACAAAGCTACACGTGTTTCCTCCTATCACGAGATCAAGGTAATTTCCCTCGAGTGCATCGGACGACAAAATAAACTAGAGTTCCTTAATGTGCACGGTAAGGGAGGACAATCTTTTTTTTTAATTTATGCTGTGATATATAATACCGCTATGAACGTGAATGAATAAATTCTCCATCGCATTTCAATGAATGGGAAAAGATATTACATAAATACTACTAGAAAGTCAGTTGTTTTCAATGGAAAGTATCTTTGTAAATCCTCAAGGGAAGAGAAAGATGAAAATATTGAAGGTCGAAGACAAAAGAACATGAAAATTTTATTCATTCGAAATCGACTCGAAAGAGTAAAATTTTAATTATCTAATTATATTTCACAAAGAAACATATTACTATTATCTTATTACAATTTATAAGTGTTTTTATGTAATTGAAGGTTCCATATTGATATTTAGTTTATGCATCTTATTTTAACTACTTAAAGTACATTTCCAACGAAATTAGTCCATTTTCTTTAAATTAACAATGTTTCTTCGACAGATTAAACAAATTAAGAGTAAAAATGCAAAAATTCTTTCAAAGTAACCTCGATAATAGTATAATATTTATTTATAATCCTTGGCAGGCAGTTTTAGCGATATTTTTTTACATCTAAGAATATAACAATACACGCATATTTGTTTGGAATTAATTTATTATTGGGATATATGTTTAATTGTACACCATTTTCTTATAAAACGATTACAGTGGAATTCTTGAATCAAAGATAAACCAACGGCATTTGCATGAGCAAACAAAAACCGAGCCACCAGGAAACAATTAAGGAAGTAGTCGCAGCAGTTAAATATCTGCCATTGTCGAGGGATTAAAAACTCGTTTTTCTTGGTTCCAAAACTAATTATTTTAGACGAATCGAAACGGGTTATAATCGTGTTATCGGGAAAAAACAACAGCTCTTTTCCGGCTCAAGCATTCATCGAGTTTTGTATCTTCATTACAACTATGTTAAAAATGCAAATAATATTCAGACTCGCATCGCTCTTCAAATCTGACAGGGAAAAGCAAAAGATTCTGGAGTCGAACCGGGGCACATTTAAGATTTTTTTTAAATTCTTAATTACAACATTACGAACTTGTATTCGTGCATAAAATTCCTGTCGGGTGTACTCCTGGTAATTATCTCCACCACTATATTTTAGTAAGTCTGGCTGTCTATCTGTCTGTTCCTTTAGGCACGCCTACATTTCTCAACTGATTTCGACCAAATTTGTCAGTATTGCAGGGGGTACCAAGGTAAAGATTAATGCGTTGATTTAGTGTCCGTCTGTCTGTTCGTTTCAAAATGGCGGCCCATTTTGCCTCTTCCTTCATGCACGCCCACAATCAACCGATTCCAACCAAATTTGGCGCGGTAGTAGGAGGCAAAAAGGGGAAGGGTTCTAGTGTCTGTCTGCTTGATTCAAAATGGTGGCAGATTTAAACATTAAACTACGGGTATTTTCCAGAGTCCTACTCTTGATTTAAATCAAATTTGGTACGACTGCGGAGGGCTACCAGGAATAATTCATATGTAGTTTTTGTTTCTCTCTGCTCGCCTCATTCAAAACGGTGACCGATTGAATTATTAAATACCATGCATCATCTAGAATTCCGATCGGATTTGAACCAAATTTCCCCGGGCAACGCCGGGTAGTTCTGCTAGTAAAATGGGGATGACAAATGCTTCTTTTGAGAAGAACAGGGTTATAAGAAAAAAATAAAACTTAAACCCCTCTGTCATTTTCCAAAATATAAATCTTAGCATTTTCAGAGAGAAAGGTAGTTAGAAATATCATTCGCTGTGGAGAAGTGTAGAAATAACACGAGTAACAATGACCTTAATTGAGAGCGTACTCATTCGGGCAATACACTACTCACCTTAGGAATCCTTTCGGAGGTGTGAGTTATGACGGATTAAGACGTCACGACAGACATGAAAGGAGGATGTGAATGAAGGGGATGCATCCAGACATTTTTTCCGAGTTTTTTTTTTAATTCAAGAAACACCGGGTGGACCCGTGACACAATAAAACCTTATCCCGTATAACCCCCACGGTTGGGGCCGGACAGCTGTCGAGGACGTCGGAGGGGGGAAGCGGAGCGGTAAAAGATTTGGGGTTTTTGAGGGAGAGGAGCTTAGTCTGCAGGAATCCGACCAATCACGACGCCTCAAATCTCCCAGATCTGATCCAGATTCCGCAACCCTTATCAGCTCCCACGGTTTGCGAGTTTTTTTTTCCGTTTTGTTTTATGCCGGCACACATTTTTCTGCGTGCGTTGCGTAGGAATGGCGATTCAATTTTCAAAAAGGACATTCTCTCCGGAAAAAAATCGATATTATTTGGCCGAATCGGAAAATAACTCAATTTCGTCCAGAGTAATTATTCCGACATTTTCAATTTTTTGTGTGAACCATAGCGTCGTGCCTCTCCCACTGTCTACATATTTTTCATCGTAATCCGTTTAAATATTTTCAGTGCTGGTATGGGGAAATACATGTATGCAAAAAGTTGCCGAGAAAATTTCATTTTGGCCCAAATGGACATATCCTTTAGCTCCTCAGTGAAGTTCAACATGTACCTCGTTAATGGTCGGAAAACGTTCACAATGATAGTCAATGATAAAAAAACATTATTTCAAATAGTATTATAACGCAACGCTCATAATTTTCCATTAATTTATAGGATGATGTTAATTTAACGTACCGGCAAGCATACCGCACTCAACGCTGTACTCGAAAATATTCAAAAGAACTATGTTAAATGAAACTCTAGGTAAAGAACTAAAAATAGAAACAGAACCATGATTATGCAAATTAGAAAGTTAACTCTTATTAAATTTGCGAGATTTAGGCCATGGACCTTCAGAGAACATTTTCTACGCGAAGGTTTTCCTTTGCTTCCTAACGCGAAAGAGAAAAATTCTGCGGACAAACAAATCGTAAAAAGGAATCCGCAATCACTACGCAAGACGTGGGGGGAAAAAAACAAAAACAGAGAACTTATTCGTCCACCACAAAGCTCAATTCGCCCTCTGAAAGCTTCTCGCAGTAAATCCGGCCTCATTGTGTAGCACCGAGCACGTCCTGCCGCTCTATAAAAATGCGTTACTTGATAGGAGGGAGAACCAGCTAAAAATGTGCCCCTGCTGGTGAGAGGAAAAGATCCTGTCTTGCGGGGAGAATAGCTACTGAACGCAAGTTCGGGGAGGGGCTAGACGGAATTAAAGAAAGAGAGGGATAGACAGAAAAAAAGATAGAGAAAGAGCGAGATAAAGCGAAAGATGGGAGGGGAGATGAGAAGAGGAACAAGGAAGATACCCTCGCTTTGCTCTCTTCCTTTGGGGAGGAGACAATCCGTACCCTTGGAACGTATATCCTTGATTGACCTTTTCATCCGTGAAAGCTCCACTCCTCTAGCTTCGGTAGTTTAGCTACAATGCCATTTCAAAGTACTGAATTTTTCGAATTTGGAGTCGCCTAGCGGAAAATCCAGGAACTATCGGGAAAATTCAATCAAAGCAATAATCGTAGATCGATTAGAGCTAAGAATTTTATAAATGTCTCTAGTAGTTTAGCTAAAATACTATTTCGAAATTTGGAGTTCTCCGAATTTGAAGCCACCTAACGGAAAATATACGAGCTACCGGGAAAATCCTATTGGTAGAAATAGACTAATAAAAACTGTCTCACCCAAGAAGAATTTTCCAACTGACTCTTTAAAAAAAAAAGTTGATTGTCCATAGACGGATAGACAAGACGGTCGGACGGATTACATAAGCGCGTCTTTTCTTTCAAGAAAACGTGCTAAAGATGGAAGATGTGAAGATAAGAGATGCATATATACTGGAAGACATCGGAAAACAAAGAATGTTGGGAATTTAAAGGGGGATAATGAAAGATTAAGAAAGAGGGAAAGATTAAGAAAGAGGGAGAGATTGAGGGATAATGAGAGGAAGAAATCGCACACAGCGTCGCGGTGGCGGAGAGAAGAACCGGAGATGTAAAAATGATGAAAAGGGAGCCTCGGCAAAGTTTTGTGAATACAAAGTAAGAAAAAGGCACCGTAAGTGAAAAATGCCATGGGATCCGTTTTTGTTATTTTTTTCTTCAGAGGGAATGTGAATTTCTGCCTTATAGTCGAGATTTCTCTCCTTTCCCTCAGTCACTGTCACTACCGAATAAATGAAAGAAGAAAAGGAAATGTTTTGATACCCTAAGGGTTAGATTTTGATGCCGTTTCCTCTGTCCGTGTTTGGATTTGAGTTTTCTAAAGCAGTGCCCGATGCGTTTCGTGAAGGCCTTTCTCCTTTTTGAGTCTTCTGAAGAACGCTTTCACCACGACTGGATCCAAGTATTATCCTGGGATATGGTATATTTACGCATAAAATCAAAACGGGTTATTTAATTCCCGATAATGTAAAGACTCCCTTTTTATATTTCAATATCAAACCAAATGTTTCTTTTAGAATTTTTCCTTTCAGCTACGAAAATATATTGTTGGTTTTCCCTACTTAAAGTCGTGAAACGATGTCTTGTAAATTAGCGCTCCAAAATTATTATTATGTACCTTTACATGCTAAGAACTCGAATTATTTTATTGATACCGATCTTATTGAAATTCGGAATACTTTCAGCAGCAACGTAATGATGGTAATCATACAGTATGGATTGTGATGGAAATGCATTAAATCGCACGAAGATTGGCTGAATTATCAAGTGCGGTGATTTAAAAAAACAATGAAAAACAGCATGAATGTTTATTGTTTCCCCTCAAATAACGGATCATTTATAATGAAATAGCATTTAGAATTTTTATTTTGTATACGATAATGATGCATAGAAACGTAGAAGAAAATATTTTATGAACATTTTAATGTGAATCTCAAACAATATAGAACTTTTATCTTTTTTCCTATGCTCAGAATTTTTTTTTCAGACAGCGAGAAGAAAAATTAAAATGAATAACAATATGATATATAGAAAAAAGAGTAATAAGCATCTGCGATTTTTTGTTTAATAACAAAAGTTCCTCTAATGACGAGATAATATTTATACAGTTTGCACAAAATGCGACAGTTGATGTGAAAAAAAATACGATTGGGCGTGAAACTTAATTATGAGCAAACTAATTACAAACTTTCATTCATTATAATGGGTGTGTATAAACACAAGAGACTCAATTACGATCCCAATTTCTAAAACGTTCTTGAATTAGTAATTACACCTCAATGCATGCGTTAACATGTTTCCCATAGGGTTTGAATTTTTTCGTTGTAAATATTTTCCTTCGCAACCCACAGCGGGCATAGACAATTTTTCTTCCGGCATGATTCACCATTAATTCAAATTCTATCTTAAATATTATCAATTTAGACCAGCGCTAAATTACTGCATGATATAAATTCAAACGCTACCCAGGAGAGCCGTAAATTTGATCGCCGTCCTCAAGAGCCTTGAGCGGGCTTAAACCTTCCCAAAATTATATCCGATAACACGATTGGCCAAAAATGAGTCAGTGAACGTTTTTCGCCGTCCGGAAATTCTCAGGAAGGCAAATGAACGTGTAAATAAAGAAATATCGAAAGATTGCCATACAGCTTTCGTCCAAGTTGTCTATTCTCATCCGCATATACGTTTAGTTTCTGTATTCTTTCCCGAGATTTTTCATACAATTTTGTTCTCATAACTTGTTTGGATCAGGTTTTAATATAAAAAAAATCTAAAAACGATCCCAACTACTTTCAATTTCAACAGGACTCGATGAAGAATAGCCTGATTGATTTATATAATGTTAATATAAGTAACGTTAGAAACAGAAAAATGAAGCTAGAGGAATACAAAATACGCCGGAAACTTCACATTGGCATTTAATACGGAACAAAGTTTTCACTTATCTCAATTTTTAAATACGAAAGGTAAATCACATTAATAATGCTCATTCCATGCTATAGTATGGAAACAATTTTCATACATAAAAACCACACGAGTCAATATGAGAGCTGTACCTAATTTACGTTATATTTTTGGTCATGTACCTTCACCATGTGTCAAATTATTAGGGTAAATGATTGTAAGGACATTAATAGATTAAAAGTGCTTTCATGGATATAGGTATTTCCTCCCGATATAAATAAACTTTATTTTTAAAAAAACAATTCCCCAGACTGAGACGCATCGTGATCTACGGCAGATATAAAATCTTAAGGAAAGTTTATACGAGGAATATAAACAACTATCACAAGTAAATAAAAAACCAGTTACATATAGTCTGATTAAAATTAATTTAAAACTTCTGAAACTTTTAAACTAAGAAAGTTCAGATTCTCTTAGCTACTATTATTCATGGAGCAATAGTTACCATTAAGATGTTTAATGTAAAATGGAAAAAATATTGTCTATTTACCTTATGAAAAAAGCACGAAATAAGGTATTTTAGTACTATTTTTCCGGAATTATTGTACTTATTGTTCAGAAAGCTTCCTCTGAAATATCTTGTTATAATTCTCTATTGTATCGAGAGAGACAATGAGAAAAATTTTTCATTAGTTCCTTAATAAATCATTCGTTCGTATACAATTTCCAAGAATACAAACATTTTTCATCCCTATAGAATTTCTAAGAATAAAAAAGCTTTCCATCCCTATGCTTGTTAAAGATAACCTCAGTGCCGTAACTAGGGTATGGCGAAGGTGGCGTTTGTTATAAGCCCCGATTGCAAATGGCGCCAAACGTTCCCGCAAAAAGTGGAATAAGTGAACTTTCTCATAATTAAGTATTATTTCAGCGTTCAAACCTTAATTTAAATGTAATAAAAACGCTATTATTCTTTAATAAAACGCAGAAAAAAATGTTATCTTACAAAACCAAGGTGTACGTCTCTGGATAGCCTTAATTAATGATAAATAGTTATTAAAACTAATTCGCTGATATAAATTAACAAATCGGAGAAAACTATGAAATAAAACGAACAGCTCCATTTAAAATAATTTCCATCCATAACGATGCTTATCTATAGCTCTTCGTCCGCTTGTTTCAGCTAATAACACTAAATCGATGTCTTCAAGTCGGCGCTTCCCTTTTTATTTTCCGTTATAACTTTTTCATCTTTATCCATTTCTTTTCTTGGCACTTTCACCTTTACTTCCCCTCTGGCTCGAGCGTAAACTTTTTCCCTCCGCCTATTTTTAGCCCTTTAATTCTCTTCCTTTTCCAATTTCACATCGCCTCTCAATTCCCTTTCCACTTCGCTCGCTTTTGTCTCCTCCGCCCTATTCCCTTCGCTATCCTCTCCATTTTCCAACCTTTATCCAAGCTTTCCGGTCTCCCACGCTGACACTTGCATGTAATCAAGGCGGCGGGTTGATTTTTTGATGAAACAGCCCTCGTCCCCTATCCCGCCTCCTTCCATATCCATTTCCTCGCCGACCCAGGAGCGAGAGAGATTTTATTTCGCCCCCTCGGGAATAGAGGAGAAGTCAAAAAGGGCAACAGTCGTTCCCATTGGTCGCCTTGAATGTGACGGACAACCGTTCGAGGGGGGAGAGTGGAAAATTGCAAATTCGGTCCGACGAAATTCCCCGTCGGATGCGCGGTTTTTTTAAGTAGAGACCGAACGGACGAGGATTTTAGAATTTACGGAAACGAGGAGAGTTAACCAATCAGATGTGACAGCTTACGCCATACATACTATTTTTTGCAAGTGTATCCGAGTTAGGGAATACAATACCGGTCCCAAAAATCAATGCCGTTATTTCGGTGTTGCTGTTCGTCATTGCCGGTATACCGGTATTAAAAAATAAAGAAAATCATGAATAATTCAGGCAAAAGATACACAAGATAAATTCAAAATATAATTCATATCCGTTATTATTTATTGTAATTGTTTATAACGCACGGAGAAACACAAAGTAAATAAACTCAATGAATCTAAAGTAAAAACTATAGCAAAATAAAATAGAAAAATACGATTCAGTCAAACATAAACATTAAGTTTAAAGTTTGATTTTAAATCAAATAAATAATTGTTATTCAATTAGGTATTATTAATGAATAGAGAAATGTGACTGGAGCACAAATACTAAGTGATACTTCTTTGTCAAGAAGCAAAAAAAGAATGACCGTTCACGGCCACTACAGATGGGATACCTAACGATAAAGATTAAAGTAAAATGATATACACATTACCTAAAACACATCCGAAAATTTGGCGAATTGGTGGAAAAACTGCGAGTAAAATCATAAAATACAGCATATGACAATGTGAGTGAAAATCTATAAGGCAAAGTCATGAAGCCTTTTTAGATTGGTATTTTCCAGCATTCTGTGGCCGCTCAATGCTATTAGTCACAAGAGATAAAAGTGTTAAAGAGGACACCTGAACAAACTTCGGCAGGCGCCACTGCGAATCTTTGCGGGCACCGCGTTGGGAACTCCTGTTTTTTTTTGGCGATGGTGAACTGCATATACTGGTAATTCGTTGCAAAACTTTTATATCATTCAATACCCAAATACCGGTATTGAATAGAACGGTACCACGGTATTTCGGTATTTAAGAATTGGACGGTATACCGATATTGCATTCCCTAATCCGAGTCGAGACTACACTGCATTGATCGGAAATAGGACACTTTAGTGTTTAGACAAATAAGTACTACGGAAATGGTGAAAGCTGCGAGTAGGAGGTTTACCATCATTAATCAATTTATATCCGTTTAATTAATAGTTACATAGATGAATAGAAACATTTAAAGAAAGAGCTTCTGAGGGAGACCGTAAATCGCGGTTTTTTTCAGAAAAAAGTTTAGCTCGACAGACTGAAAGACAAACAAACCGAGATGACGTGGGTAACGAGAGAGAATTCTGTGTCGATTGGCGAAAAAAATAAGTCACTCTACGCTTTCGTTTTGGAGAGGTTAGTGCGTTAGACAGAGAAACGGATAAACCGAAGGTTTAAGCTAATATTTTTTAAATATCAAAACCGTTGAGAATCAATGATTCGAGATCAAATTACCTACTGTATGATTAAAACTCCTTTAGTCAAAACGTTTGTTTAAATAAAGTGAGTATATCAGCTACAAAATAATCGAACTTAGTGGTTATTCACCTGTCGTTACTACTGAAAAAATTTTATATATAATTGTAGAAGCGCCCATCCGACACCCACATTATCTCAAAAACCGTCTGTCCTATAGATATGCGGTAAACGGCGTTCTGTTTCTACTAGCTAGGAGATACCTGGAAAACCATTTTCATTTTCACAAATACCCTGGTTCGGTCCCAGGGGATGATTTCTGTTTCTCATTAGATAACACGTAAAGATCGATTTTTCGAAGCGCACGCCTTCATTCTTTCGCCGGCTTTGGTAGAGGGGTGGTTAGCGTGTCTAGATCCCAATATTAGGGTCGCAGGTTCGAATCCTCACTTTCTAAATATATGTAGTATAGAGAAAGTACCTATTGTATTCATGAAAAAAGTCGACTTCGAGATTTCAACGGAAATACAAGTTTTGAGGTCCCAAGAACACGTTTAGACTATTTTCGGAATGATCTGTGTGTATGTGATTATTACCATTATTGGAATGTTGTCTGTATGTATGTGTGTTTGTGTGTGATTGTGGGCGCACTAACTCGAAAGGTACTCGCCATATCATTACCAAAATTCATATATAACACTTTGGTACATCACGAAGAGCTGATTAGTTTTTGGAAAATACCGATTAACCGGAAGTAGAGGTTTATTCGAAACCCGATTCGGTTTTGGCGAAATATCTCCGTTAAAACATCATTATTGTATATTCAATTCTATACAAATGTTATAGAGAATGTAATTTCCTACAACTTTCATTTGAAACAATTTTACATAGCAGTTATTGTTTAGGAATTATTTATAAATAATCGGTTTTTTTCGGTTTCCGTCAAATATCTCCTTAAAAACGTCGTTATTGGTAATCTTTGCAAGGACCAAAGTTGTAGAGAATAATATTTCTTCCGGGTTTTGTTTGAAACAAATTTTCGTAGAACCATCCATTTCGGAGATATTTTGCTTTTTCTTAATTTCCGGTATACAGCGCCACCACCATGTAGCGGTGAATTCTGTAAACATATTCAAAATATAATTTACGACTGTATTCTTCTACCATACGAAATAATAATTTTGTCTTATAATGCTATTTATAATAATTTCAATATCTTTACCCCAAATATGGAGAAAGTCATGTGTTGGCCGCCTCAGATTTTGTTTCGTCCATATTATTGATGTTACGATATTCAGTATAATTGGCCTTGCACCGTTTCTGAATTTTTGCCATTTAATAAATTAATTAATTAAAATTAGAAAAAATTAACCTACGATCTTCGGATTTTAACTGTTTTAAAGGTAAATAAATAAGGTTTCTTATTCTAATAATCGATTTTCACCCTCGGTTCGATATCGCTCGAAGTTTGGCAGAAAGGTTACGTATTAGTGAAAAATCTTGGGTTCATTTATGGTGGTTGCCATGGCGACCATGCCATTGTCGACCAACGGGATTATTTTTTAAATCTATATTTGCGTAATATATACACGCGCGCATTGAATGCCTTAATCAAAGGAAATCATAATACATTGTCAATACGCACACACAGCGATATTTGAACCCGCAAACCTCACATTGAGAGCCAAAGACTATAAAACCCTATACAGGGAAAATGCATTATTAGAGTTAAATGTAATTATTGAGATCAACGACAGTTATTACAAGCATAATTACTTGCTTCACGCACATTAATTTTTTGTAAATTAATTCAAAATATCCGCGCAATCATTGTTAGTCCTTTTAAAATTCCAATTGCTACTGTTATTTCTATACACGAATTTTCTGAAAATGTTAAAATTCCTATTAAAATAAACAAAATAACAAAATCTTTAGATATCTACGAATGTTTACATGTGTCCTAGTTATTGTATTGGTTAATATATTACAAATAAATCTGATGTGGCCTACACATGACTTTCTGCATATTTGGGGTATAGATATTTAAATTATTATGAATAGCATTATAAGGCAAAATTATTATTTCGTATCGTAAAAGAATACAGTCGTCCTTATTGCCGTAACTTATATTTTGAATATGTTTACAGAATTCACCGCTACATGGTGGTGGCGCTGTATACTGGAAATTTACGAATAAGTTGAATATCTCCGAAAGGGATGGTGCTACGAAAATTTTTCTCAAACAAAACTTGGAAGAAATATTATTCTATACAGATTTGGTGCTCACGAAGACTACCAATAACGACGTTTTTAAGGAGATATTTGATGGAAACCGAAAAAACCGATTATTTATAAATAATTCCTAAACAATAACTGCTATGGAAAATTGTTTCAAATAAAAGTTGTAGGAAATCACATTCTCTATAAACTTTGTACAGAATTTAATATACAATAATGATGTTTTAACCTCCCTTCCACGATCTCCTTCCCTTCTCTCCCTCCCTCTCTCCCCCTCCGTTACAGAACGTTTTTATATTATAAGATATATAATAATAATTATTATTATTATTTTTTGGCTTCGCGTTACAAACTCTGATATCAGACAGGCACGCAAAGTAGTACGAGAACAAAAAGTATATTATTATTTAAAACCGAGTATTGTGTGTTAAGGAATGGCTGAAGGTTGTAAAATATTCGCCGACTCCATGTCACGGCGGCAATGGCTTTTTAAATGGATGGCATGTGAAGGAAAGCAAAGCGGTGGCACGCAGAGAGGAGCAAATAGTTTGTATGAAGAGAGAGATAGACAGAGAGAGAGAGAAAGAGACAGAGAGAGAGAGAAAGAGAGAGAGAGAAAGAGAGAGAGAGAGAGAAAGAGAGAGAGGCTTCTGAGAGAACGTGTGGAGAACCATCGCGGGAGAATTTAAAAACAACGTTTGATGCGGAAACGTGACGTCACGCCAGAAGGAAAGTGAAATAATGATTTCGAGCTGGGGAAGAAAGGAATGCGTTTGATGGAATGCAGCAGAAACAGCTCCGCCGTAGTTCGGTTTAAAATTACGGCACTCTTGATTTATGAGATATTCATTTTGTTTTACACATATCCCGGCGTGAAAATGACAACATTAAAAATAAAGAGATATCCCGAAAGCGTAGGTGTGAAATTTATTTTTTGCGACAACGCAAAAGGGCTAAAATTTAAAACTGCTCAAAAATTTAATGGAGTATCTTTATATCATCATCCTTTAATCTCTTATATATTTTGATGGGTGTGTTTGTTGCTTTGTTCGTGCAACTCCTCCTAAAAGATAAAAGCTGGAACAACCAAATTTGGTACGAGTCGTCCTTACATCTTAACTTAGTGAATGGTCAACGTAAAGTTTTTTATGGGGTTATTTTTGAACCCATTGTCGAATTTCAATAGGCCATAAGAGTAGCACGGGTTTCTGTGCAAGCCAGTACAAAAATACTTTTTTAAATTACTTAAAATTAACATACCAACTCGGACAAAACATTTTATATAGAAAAAAGAATGGAGTTGCTTATTCTTGAAAGCAGAATTAAAATCTGTGCCGAATTAGCTTCAATAATTGATTGTAATCACATGAAAAGGTTTTTTTATTCTCGCGCAGTTTTTATTTCGCGTGTCAAATGTTTATTTCGCACGCATACTCGAGTTTTGCACGAAATAAAAACTGAGCGAGTGGGGGGTATAGTAACAGAGAAGTGCCTAATTTTCTTTACGTTTTCATTATGATTAATTAAATAAACAAAATTTCAACAACAGCAGTACATAACGTATTATTTAACGTTCTGGAATACTGCATTGCTAATAAACAGGATATCTTGGAGTATTAGTATTAACTAAAAGAAATAATATATACCTAATATAAACTAAAGTAGCGAAGAAAAACACAATGTGTGGCGTAGAGTTCTCCAAAGCATTCATTTTTGCTTTATTCGAAGGTTAAAACTGTGTGCTATCTTATTCTTACGATGTTTACATGTTACACGGTCGAAGTGTTAGATTCACAAAATCCGTTTAAATTCAACGAGCAGTTCTGCTAATTATTTAATAAATCTCACAATGCAGCTTATACTACCATTGTGGTGTTTTGATAAAATTGCATCAAATACTCTGCGGATTTTTAGTGTCTTCGAAATATACATCCCTAACACAATGGTAGTCTGGTTTATTCAATTTTACTTTAAAATGTTTTAAACTGGCTCTGTTCTGACCTATCAATAAATGGATTAAAGTCGTGTTGCCCATATTGTTAAAATCTGAAATAAATGAAAACACGCAACTTCCGCAATCACTAAAAGGAAAATTTTGATAGCTTGGGTATGACGGCGAGTTTCGATACAAATCGCTGCTATTAGCCGATTAATTTACAGGATTTAGTTAAGGTTTTGGTAATATATTAATGCATAGCATGCTGCATTTCCTTGGGTTACGGTGTGCGCGCGCGTGTGAATTATTATAAACGTACATCGCCCATCATTCATTTCTCCTTAAAAAATCTAGGGGCAAAAATATTTCTGCATGCTTTCTTCTTTTGAAAAAAAAAACAAAATATAATGCCGTTCTGACTAAAAATAATCATCGTATCCCTGCCAACAGATTTCGCACCGATGGATGTTCAACGAACTTCGACCGCGCTCGAGGTTGAACCAGATTCTAGCGAATAGCGAGCATATATTCTCGCATCGGCGAGCCTCGCTGATGCCTTCCCACCACAATCTCTTTCTACCTTGTACGCTATAAAACGCCGACGTGGGATGAATTTCCTAAGCTACATCACTCTCCCCCCCCCTCGTACTTCCTTTATCTCTCTTTAATCGTTATTTCTAACTTCCTCTCACCCTGTCTTTTCCACTCTCTCAGCCCCTCCTCAAATATAAGCTCCCAAAACCCGCCCTCCTTGAGATATTTGCCCCCCCCCCCCTCCCGACGAACGCGCGCGCATAACTCTCCTTCATCAAACCCTAACATTCTCTCGAATAACTCTTAATATTCATCATAGGAAAACCTCCTCTGTCCCGACTTTATCATTCCGAAAGGAATCCAGCGAGCACTCCTTCGGCCTTCCTCATCCTTCCTTTAGGTTTACATATTAAGTTCCGTGCGCCTTTGCGGAAGCAACCCGCCTAACACCCCCACGCGCTTCTCTCCTTTCGCGTGTTCCTATGCTTCTTCAAGGGGTGGGTGTGAGATAAACGGACCCCTAAACGTGGGGGAGAAGATCCAGAGCATCTATCCCTTCCAATTCCCCTTCATCGGGTAGGCGTTTGGTCCCTGAAGTTTCCTTTTACCACGTCCGAGTTTCCCTGCGACCGAAAAAAAAAGTCCTGCAGCCATCTCGGTTCCCTCTCCCATCCCTCATTCCTTCCGAATCACTCTTTTCTCAACTCTTCATCGTCTTCTCTCTCTCTCTCGGGATCGGATGAAAAAGCTCGTTTTCTATCTCTTTCTGCCTTTCTTCCGAGAGCAAAACGGACCTCTCCCAAGGGTTCAATAGCCATCATCTGAACGGCGAGGAGTTAGAGAGAGAGACAGACCAAGTCGGAGTGCGCATGCGCGTGAGCGCACGCAGACGGGGCGACCTTATACCATAGGTTTTGGCGACAGGTTTTCTATTAAGAGTTTAACGAACCGCCCAAAAGCGAATTAAACTCGAGCTCTCTCTCTCTCGCTCTCTCGAAAAGGTTTGTTAATATCTTTCTCCCTATTACCTCGTAAGGTATATTATTTTGTAGAGGATTCCACCCTCGCAGCTCTATATTTTATTTTTCCCCGTTTTTCCTTCTGGCGGGAATATCATTTTAGAATTCTCTTGATTGAGTGAGGAGCGCGAGTGGAGAGATACTTAAGCTTTCTTCATGGGTAGCGTTAACGAGATAGGATTCAGAGTCCCTCGATTCCCTTGAGCGATAACAAACATAAGCGGATCTCGTTAGTGTCAAAGAGAAATTCTGAAACCAACAACAGCCTTCAAGTGGCAACAAGGGATTCTCCTTCCCGTTTTCCTCCCGCCATATCTGCCTCTAGTCTACTTCACTAACTCTTTTGATGCTTGAACATGAACACTAACATATATCCCTAAGTTTCTCAATTGAAAACGAACAAGGATTCCAATGTCAGAATGTTACTGATTACGCTTTGATAGATCAAATAGGAGATATTTTAAAGAATGCCTCTATAAATAGGGAAGGAAAATAAATTACCTATAGCTACTATAGATAGGCAGTTAAATTTTATCGGATAATTTCGAATAACTGGGACAATCTCCAAAAACTGGCCGCACCAGAGATCTCGTGACCCTCATTAACTCGGATTAAGAGCTCGAACCTGGAGGCCCAGGCCCGGATCCGTGCACACATATCTGTACACTAGCAACTGTGAGGCACTACCTTCAGGAAAGGATTCTGAAACCTTTTCTTCCGTTAATTCAGCCTGTTTGGTCAAAGAAACACGCGAATACTTCCGGCTTATTTATCGCGCCGTCTATCGCTGAAAGAATTCTAGGAAGAGCCATGAAGTAAGACATAAGAAAATAAAGAAACCGAACGAAGTTTTCTCGTTCAAATGTCACCGAGCATGTTATTATTTTTGCAATCCGTGCTTTGATGCAATATTACTTAATACTTTCACAATCTTCCACCTGAAAATTTGTATTTGTAATCTTTTATGGAATATGTACTAGAATAATTGCCCTGTATAAGTGGTGGTAAGAAATTAACGATGTATTTCGTTAGTAATTGAAAGATGCGAACTCATCGGATTAACATACATTACTAGCAGAAATACTCGGCATTGCCCGGGATAATTTTATTCAAATCCGATCGGAATTCTAAATGATTTTTTTTTTACAGATCAGTTAGCGGTCGGTCTTTGAGTCGATCCAATTCGAAATTCCACATGGTATTTAAGAATTCAATAGGACGCTGTTTTTAATTAAAAGGGAAGAGAGAAACAAAAACCGTTTATTAATTATTCCTGGGAGCCGTCAACAATCATGCCAAATTTGATTTAAATCAATATCAGGACTCGGAAAAATATGCTTAGTTTAATGTTTAAATCATCCGTCATTTTGAATCGGAAACTAAATCCCGCGCTGATCTTCTCCTTAATGCCCCTTACACGCGTGTTAAATTTGGTAGGAATCGGTTGATAAATGTGGGCGTGCATAAAGGAACAGTCAAACAATTGGCCGCCATTTTGAATCTACGGGCACTAAAACCCCGCGTTGACCTTCTCCTTAGTTCCCAATATTTTCTTGCCAAATTTGGTCGGGATCGGTTGATTGTAGACGTGCATAAAGGAGCAGACAGAAAATGAACGGCCATTTTGAAACGAACGGACAGATGGACACTAAAACCACGCATCGTGCCAAATTTGGTCGGAATTGGTTGAGAAATGTGGGCGTGCATAAAGGAACAGACAGACAGATAGATAGAGAGACTTACTCAAATATAGTGCTGGAGATACGTATTATAATACCAGTAGCGATTTTCTCCTAATAGGGAACTATGATTTTGTTATTTAAAACTAACGTAGGTAAACGAAGGAATAATTGCACCTGAATTCGAACTCTGGCAGTCGTTGCCATACAGCTCGAGAATACTAACAACATGGTTCCAAAATTTGATTTATTTGGTGGCTGCCGTGACGTCTAGAGATTTTCAGTTCAAAAAAACGTCAAATTTCAAAACAAATTTGATTCGTTGTGGAAAATCGACGGCAACAAAATAAAAATGTATCTTTGTAGACGTTTTTATACTTTGTTTCTATGACGATCATAAGAAATTTAAAGATGCAAATGAAAAATAAGCTGTACTCATTCCCATGCCATTTTAATAGGAAAAATAAATGCCCCTGCAATCGAACTCCGGAATGGGATGGAAACATGGACCTCAACCTTCCCCAGGATAAAAGTGGATCACGTGAAAAATTTGGCTGCGCTGACTCTCGCGGTGCCCCAATGCATACAGGACAAACATACAGAAACTCTGTACACTATATAACACATCGTTCCCTCTCTATAAATATAATAAGACAAGCGAAAGCATCCGTTGAATTTCAACGGATTTAGTGAATCCAACATAAAAGTTCGCGATCAATTACAGAGTAGCATTAATTTCCTCTCTAACATGACTTTTAAACTGCATTTCCCTGGTATAGAATTTTAATGTGTTTGGCGCCCAATGTAAGGTTCGCGTGTTCGAATCTCGCTGAGGGAATGATTGTGTGTGCGTATTGACAATTTATTATGCGAAACCAGTCAGAAATACGCATTTTAAAAGTCGTGTTAGAGAGGAAATTAATGCTACGCAGTAATTGATTGCGAACTTTCATGTTTTTCATTTTCTTTGTTTATTTTTATTCAAATATATGTCCTGGTTTAGAATAGTATTGTCTCCTGGATACGAACCCGGGACTTTATGAAAATTAAAGTAGTTTTCTAGGGACCATCTAACCAGTAGAAACAAAATGCTGTTTACCGCATATCTCTACGACAAACGGCTTTTGAGATACGGGGGGGGGACCAAGCGTTACACCGTCCTTCCGCACACAGATAGACAAACACACACACCAATAGAACTATAATTGAGCCTCTCAGATGCCAAACCGACTAACTCCACTTTTTGTCTATGTCTCAATTTCAGTACCTGAGCAGATTTGAATTATGTAATTAACTGCAGAAATGAATAGGCTTGGTTGCATGGATGGCTGTTTTATCCATGCAACAAAGCCTATTCATTTATGCAGTTAATTACATATTTCAAATTCGCTCAGGTACTGAAATTGAGACATTGACAAAAAGTGGAGTTAGTCGGTTTGGCATCTGTGAGGCTCATAGTATATGTTTCGATAAATATTCACGATTAATTTATACCCTACTTCCTAAATGCAGGTAAAAATATTTCATATTCTTTTTCATTTAGATAAAATTAAGGAAATATACTCCTGTATTGAAATAAGTGGTACTGAAATTGAATGCCTGCTCCTGAGTTGTTTTCATTCCTCACTGTTGTAATTAACCATATTTAATCCCGTTCAGTATAAATGGAATTTCAGTACGGTGTACACAAACATTTGATGTTTATTAACAATTACAGTTAGAGGTATTATAGCTATTTCGCTCGTACATTGAACTTGCTTCCCCTAGTTTGCCGTTATGTTTTCCTATTTGTCATGAGTTTCATTTCGTGTTCATTTTCGTGTGATCTCTCTCTGTCTTGGGACAATAAAATTTTACGTTTTAAGAAATATTTGGAAAATTCTTTTCGAATTAGATAGTTCTTATTAACCATTCTTCTGGAATCGAAACCAGTCCCTTATACTATAATAGACGAGCCGTTTTTAACGTGAAAAGGGGCGCGCCCGGGTATCTGGCGAAAGAGTTATCGATACCGAACTTATCGTTGTTTAGTTATTCGCAATGATTGCTACAATATTACACAGAGAATGGCACAATGAGAGTGGCTTTTATTATAATAGCGAATATAATAAAATTGGTATTATGATATGGTCTATCTGGAATTTTTTCAAGTTATGGTAGGGAGAGACGCATTAGTGGGAAAAAACTAGGTTGTTTTAAAAAGCAATCGATTATGATAATAGATGGATGTTGATAAAAACAAACGCGTTTAGGTGGTTTAATTACTCAACCTACGAACCCTAAACGCGCACGAGAATGCCGAACTGGCCTTCATGCACGAATGTTATCTTTGCCCACGACTTTAAAAAAACAAAATCTTCAATATTACAATTATTTAGATTAAACTAAATGTATTTAAACAAGCTACTGCGATTCATTCAAAGTGCTGGTTTTCTTGCAGGATAAACGGCTGGGGATGCACAATAGATAAGTAATAATCGTCGCAGTTCAAGGGCTGTAGATATCCCACCCTTCTAATTGTAATTCTAAATGTATTTAACCTAATAAAAATCCAATGCGAAGAATAAGGAAAGAGGCTGACCTCTATACCTCTTAAGCTTAGAAAAATCCCTAATGTATACTTTGACTATAGTGTTGCTAAGTAACAAAATGTGAAATTTAACTAAACTAAAACCTAAGGATATAGCGTCATCGAAAGTTTTTTTAATCCTATGAGAGTGTGTAGTTAATGAGAAACTAATGCATAATAACCATTTCAATCAAACTGTATAAGCTAAGTATACCATTTGAGTAAAGATTAAATTCCCATTCCATCAACCGCATCGTTCCCATCATCCTTCCTTCCCCGGCTTAAAGCGAATTCAGAATACTTTATTCACCCAGAAAATCATCTCGTTCGAAATGTCGGGAAATGAAAGCGAAAAATTGATACCAGAGGAAGGAAAAAATTTCCATTTCATCACGTAGGGCGGAAGGTTGAGTTTATAAACATCCGAGACCTTCGCCAAGATCCTTTGATATCATCTCAATCTTCGATAGATTCTCTTTTTTTTTTTGGACCCACCGCACCCTGAGCAAAAAACCTCAATTGCATCTTCCTTAACAACGTTCCGGTAGAGTTTTTCTTCTTTCCGGTCTTTGAAGAAACTTTCGATTCGGTCCTCCGATACCACGCAAACATGTAACTCCTTAAAAGAGACTTCCCTAGGAAACGAATGCAAACGAGGAGCGAGATTCAATTTCCTGCGAGATATTCAACTGGGGGAGAAGCAAGAGCGCGCAATGCAAAGCCTCGGGGGAGAAAGAGAGAAAGAGAGAGGGAGAGAGAGGGGGAGAGAGAGAGAGAGGGGGAGAGAGAGAGAGAGAGAAAGAGAGAGAATTTTGATAAACATGTCTCGCGCGAGAAAGGAGCACTTTTTTCGAGTCTAACTGATTTATTTCGCGCTTGAAGTCGCTCATACGATTGTTAGCGTGTTTTATTAACGTATTCTTTCTCGCGTATTAGAAAGGCTGTTTTTTTTCTATGAACAGGGCGGGAGGCATTGTGTTTTAATTGTGTTTGCAGGAATTAGTGTATACACATGTTGTTGGCTTTAAACTTTTGTTTGTATTTTGCATGCCTGTCTTAATAATTTGCCTGTTGGCGTTTGTTACCGTTACAAAATGTGAGGTTTCGCTAATGGTGTTTTCTCAAAGGTCGTGCGTATTCGACTTCATTTTTGTAGAAATTGTTCAGTATACGTACTTACGTATTCCACCTCCTAAAATACGGAGCGTGTAATTTTTAAGGACAAAGAATATAACACTAGAATAAGCACAAACAATGTTTATGTCTTTACAACTGATTACATTAAACAAGATACTAAAGCAAATGCCATTGAATCCATGTAGTATTTAGCATTCCATCATTATTTCCGGGGAAAATATCTTACATGAAAACGCTTTAATCTCTAGTCTAAGGAAAATTTACTGCTTATCAAAAGACTAAATTGATAATATTTCGTAAGCAGATTCTCCTCTTCGCGGTATCTAGAAAAGATGGAATCGGTTAAACAGGAAATCCCATGAATAACAACCTAAATTAATTAAACGTACTTAGCATTTTGAAGGACCAAATACGGTTATCCACCTCATGAACGAAACGAAAACTTTAACCGATAAAAATCCATTTTTGGATCCATTTGGCTCAATTAACAGGTGCGAAATCGGCGCGTCATACCGTAAATCGCAAAAGGCCGGTCATTTCTCCAACTCGCGAATGGTTAATTGGACGGATAATTTACAGCTGGGAGAATTTTGCAACTGAACACCGAGGGAATCGTCATGAATTGGCTATCGGAGGAACTTTTGGCGAGATTCGGGTATGAGTAATTCAGGGTAGTCGCTCTCAAAATAGCCCCCTCTAAATTACCAATTAAAACTTGTGGGGATGCAAGTGGAAAACGATAAAGTCGACGATAGATTAACTGATGAAGAGTATGAGAATATTTAACTCGTCCTCTTGATATAAGGCCTGTCAAACTCTTTAACTTTTAAAATAAAATATTTCTGCGGTAACTCGCACGCGTGTCGGAATATAACGCGCAAAATGGATTCTTACGAAGAAATTACGGTATTTTTAGGCTGCACGTGGAATTTATAGATGTGCTGGAATACACTTAATTCTCTGGAGATTTCAATTTGTCATTTTTTAAATTACCATCACACACTACCATCTAAATATCAAATTTATAGTATAACTAGACTGTTTACAATATTACTTTAAAGTTTACTCATTTACCTAATTGAACGCCCTCTAACAATGAAAACACTATATTAAAATGCGAATCGTAACATTATATTAGTACCTAATCAACTAACATAAGAATTTTTCATTTATCCCTTAAAACAAAAAATGTTCAATGTTTACAGAGGGACGAACGACAAAACGATAAGAATTGTTCGCTTTTTACGCTTTTGAAAACGAGCCAAAAATAAAATATATGTTGCTCTAGTGCCGTAATAAGGATGAATATAGTAACACACAATTTTGAGAAATGTACAGGTTATAGGTTTGAAATCAATATCGTCTTTCGATAAAAATGATCTTCGAAAAATAAATGTCGGTGCACCAGTTCCATTCACTCAGATTGGTCAAATGGATGAGAGTTTGTTTCTGAGAACTAAAATAAGTCAATGAGCATTTAAAAGAGCTCCAAATATCACAATACACTAACATGTGGGTGGAAAACAGTCGGCCGTTAAAGACCAAAATCTTTGAAAAAATACCTTTACTATCTCACTGATAGAAAAAATTGAACTTAAGATGTGTGATTGAAAATGTTTAGAATATGGAGGAGAGTCTTAAACCGAAAGATACGTACGGCTAACGCTTGCGCCTCAGGAGTTCATTCTGTTCAGTTTAACCCCAGCTTGGTATCAGACGAATCCAGAAAATTGGTAACATAATATGCCGTGTTTTAAAATAAATGTAGTGAGGAGGAAAAACATTAATCGAAAGTAAAATTAAACTACCACCAAACATACAAATGAAAGATGGTGGAAGTCTACTTCACAAATGAATTTAGATATGGTTCCTTCTGTCATTTGTAACTAAAACAGCACCTGATATCGTATTATATTTATAGCAAAAATAACTTGTAAAACTACTGTTCTATAGCTAATTGCCGATAAAACATTTATTCGTTTAGGAATAAAACAATCTCGGTACTACAGAAAAACATTTGAAAAGTTGATAAATTAAAAGAACGTATTCAGAAATTTTATAAGTACAAATGTTCTAGAATCAAACTTTGACTATGAAAAAAATCAGATTAATTAAACCAACGTTTTTTTTACTTTTACGAGTCAAGTTTGGAAAAAAACTCGTTTTCATAGAAATATTTAACTGCCTTACCTGTATCCAAAAATATTTAGTTGGATTAATATTTACTTACTATTTACTATAAAATACATGGCAAGATAAATAATTAACCTTTTTTATTTGGGGCATAATTCTGGGCATGATAGAGTACTTTGAAAATGTGGATGTATGGAGGAGATAAATAAGTAATCCCAATTATTTGCACCATACATTTTTATGAGCATAATGGTCTACTTTGAAAATGTGGAAATAGGTTTAATAAACTGTCAAATATCAAAGATATAATACGAGAAGTTACCAAACTTATAATCAATAAAAAAATCCAACTACATAAATGAAAGATTGCCTTATCATGAAACACCCTTTTAACTTAGGATACATTATGCGAAAATGACAGAATCATAACTGAGGACAGATTGAAACATTAGTGAAACAAGAATGTGTGCAATGTGATAAAAGATTGTTTTTCGGATTGGAATAGGAAATAAAATGTTTAACATAAATCAACGAAAATCCAATGGCGCCGAAAACGTTATTTGGTGAAATACATCACCGAGCAGAAATTCCGAGAAGCCGAAAGGATGCAGATTATTGCCCGAAGGGGGCCAAGATTCCAGACGGATGAGATAGTTTGGAGTAATAGGGAGCACATGACGCCATCGGAAAAAGGAGGCAGACGAGAAATTCGAGAAGATGCAAATTCGGGCCCTCTTCTATCTTGGGATTCTGACCCGAGAAACAAGAGAGAGAGAGCTGATGGAAGAGGTCTTAGAAAGAGAAAAACTGTCGGATGGAGACTCTCGAGTTTTCCTTTGAAATAAACCAAAGGAAATGAAAGTAAGTAAGTAGAAAGCTACCGATAAGGCAAACGGAAGACGGCCGATAGCGTTTTTTTGTGTAAAGGGCATTTTTCACATATGAATCACATGATATACTTTTTTTGGAATTTCGTCCCAACCATCTCTTACAAATTCAACGGAATAATTGATGTATCATGGTTCAAATCAACATTTTAAATAATAAAAACTGAAGAAAAATTATGTTCTGTCTGAAAGACAGAGTCACAAAAAAACCAGATGCGCATCTCGGCTACAATTCAGCCGTCTTCGGTCGTGATTCTCCGAAAGTATAATAGATTAGAAAACGAATAGGCCGGCAGACGAAAATACGAGGCGATTTTTTTATCAGCACGTACTAATTTGAAAAACAGCATGCTAAATTTTTACTTTCTCATATACGAAGTAAATTGAGAAAGTATTGTAATCGCGAAATAATTCGACCTCGACATTTTGACGGAAATACTTTTTAGGTGTAGCTGAATCCGAAAAAGTGGTTTTCGCTATGCCGTCTGTCTGTCTGTTATTGGATCCAGACTACCTAGAGCAGTGTTTCCCAACCTTTTTAGAGTCTCGGCACCCTTAAGTGACTTTTCAGAATTTGGCGGCACCCCTCCCTATCCACCATCAGTAACAATCGTGCTGAAGTTGAACCCCTAACTCCAATCTCCATATCTCCTTTCATTTCGAAGTGCCTTTGCGACGAAATGAAGGTCGACTTAAATCTGGTTTGGATTTTTGAAAGCTGGCGATGCAAAATGAGGCTAAAAATGGGAAAACAGAATATTTTTTGGGGCACCATTCAGAACACTTCACGGCACCCCAGGTTGGGAAACACTGCTCTAGAGCTTAAACGGTAGAGCGAAAATGAATCAAATCACGTACTTAGGCATTTCATCATACAGAGCAGAGGCTATGAAGAAATGATTGACATTGCTCAATAATTAAGGGAAGTTTATTCTACGCATTTTTAACAACTATTTGATTTTCTCAAAAACGGCTCTAACGATTTTGATCAAATTTCGTCCCGTTACTTGAGTTTTCTCTTCAATAATACTATATAGTTCATATTTCTCAAAAATTAATATAAAGCTAGTTTATTCTAGGCAATTTTAACAATAATTTGATTTTCTCAAAAACGGCTAGAACGATATTGATCCAATTTCGTACCGTTACTTGAGTATACGTCTGCAATAATACTACATACTTCATATTTCTCAAAAATTGTGTATAAGGCTAGTTTATTCTTGGGTAACTTTAACAAAAATGTTAACAAAAATTGGATTTTCTAAAAACCGGCTCATACGATTTTCATTTTCTAAAGATAACTAAACGACGCATTAGTATATGAGAAAGTTTGTACAATGTATGTTGCACCGATTTTTTTATAAGTGAACTACACTCAAAAATCGCCGTCCAATTTACGCGTAAAAGGAAGCTATGAATAGGAAGAGCACGGGGAAGAGTAAGACAGAAAAAAAAAACGAATCGCTAGGCCGAGGTAGACGACCCTGACGAGTCGAAAAAAGATTCCGAGCACGTGAGATAGATCGCCCGTCTAGAGAGAGAGAGACATGGAAAAGAAGCGGAATATACTCCCAACCGTTGTCTTTGAGCGCTGCGGTTTCCTCCGTCGAGATGGAAAGATATTCGGAAATATGAAGAGAAAAACCGAGGTTACGGACAGATCGTGAGAGAAAAAGAAACCTTTCACAGAAAGATAGCAAAAAATCGTCGCTTTTTATCACGCTTCCGAGGTTCATGCCTCGTCACAAAAAAAATGGGACAGTGAGGATGATTTTTTTCTCCTCACTTTGTCCTTATCTTTTTTCACTCCCCCTCCCTCCATCAACCTCCCGGAAGAAAATCTTACGAATTCCCAATTTTAGAATTTTTTGAGAAATGGAGTGGGAGTAGAGAGAGGGGGGGAAAGAAAATGACGGGAGAGAGAGAGAGGAATAAAAGGTGGAGAGCAAAGACGTAGGAGAGTTAAGGAAAAAGGACTTATTTAAGGTTTAGCAAGAAAAGCGAGGGTGCATGGCGGAGAGAGAGAGAGAAATGATGGAGGTAGGAGGGAGGAAATTGAGGCGATAAGAAAGCAGGGAGGGAGAGAGGGAAAAGTGTGAAAAAGGAGAAAGAAGGGTAGATTTGATAAAGGAAAATAGTGTGTGTTGGTAAAGGAAGGAAGAAGGATGGAAGGAAAAGAAAACGGAGAGGTGTGGGAGGGATGGTAAAGTTGGGTTAGCGTGGATAGAAGAGGGCGGAGCGAAGAGTTGGACAGAGAGAGAGAGAGAGAGGAAAATATGATTGCAAAGAAAGCGGAAGAGTTAGAAAAATACGAATAGGAAAAACCTGAATACTGGGAGGAATATGGGAAACAAGATTTTGAAGGAGTAGAGAAAAACCGTTCTTTTCTTAGGGCAAGCCACACGAATGGGTGCTAATTATTCGTTTTTTTTTGTCGGAAATGTGCGTCTCATTGGATAAAGCGTCACATTTCGGAGTCTCGGAAACAATATTTTAACCGCCGAGGGGCTGGGTTTCAAGGGATGCGGTTTCTTGCCTTTAAAGAGGGGGGTTGTCGGTATCGAATCACGGAATCGAAAAAAATGGAAGGTCGACGTTAACCTAATAGAACACGCTGAGAGAATTGGAGAATCCGACCGAAAACGTGCTATTTTTACCTTTTATACAGGGTTTAGGAAGAGGAAAAAAAAGGAGAGATGAAGGGATTGAGGAAGAGGAGAGGTTTAAGGGAAAGGAATGGTCTTCTGATATTTCCGACTTCCATTCAACCTAACGTAACTTGTTACGTTTCATGAGTTCGTGTCTGTCGGTCCACGTTTTTTGTCTTATAAACCAATTGATTGATTGCTTTAAGATTTTGCGTGGAAGACGTAGAATAAAAGTTCCAGAACGACGTTTATTCAGGATCATGATGACCAGTTTGAACAATCCCGCTACAAAAAACATCGGTACAACATACATTGTACAAACTTTCTCATATACGTACTAATGCGTCGTTTAGTTATCTTTAGAAAATGAAAATCTTTTGAGCCTGTTTTTATAAAATCCAATTTTTGTTAAAGTTGCCCAAGAATAAACTAGCCTTATATTCATTCACTGAGAAAAATAAAATAACTAGTATTATTGTAGACGTATACTCAAGTAACTGTACGAAGTTTGATCAAAATCGCTACAGCCGTTTTTGAGAAAATCGAATTGTTGTTAAAGTTGCCTAGAATAAACTAGCCTTATATTCATTTTTTGAGAAATATGAACTATACAGTATTATTGAAGACGTAAACTCAAGTAACTGTACGAAATTTGATCAAAATCGTTTTAGCCGTTTTCGAGAAAATCGGATTGTTGTTAAAAATGCGTAGAATAAACTACTCTTAATTATTCATCAATGTCAACCATTTCTATGTATACTCTGCTCAGTATGATAAAATGCCTAAATACGAGATTTCATTCATTTTCGTTCTACCGTCTAGGCTCCAGAGCCAGTAACAGACAGACAGACGGCATTGCGAAAACCACTTTTTCGGATTCAGCGATACCTAAAACGTGTATTTCCGTAAAAATCTCGAGGTCGAATTTTTTCGCGAAAACAATACTTTCTCGATACTTCGTATGAGAAAGTAAAAAAGACATTGTTATATAGTGAGCTTTAACTTGTAGCTCGTTAAATGAAACGCGTACGCATTTAAAGTGGTTGTTATTTCCAATTGTTATCGTTTCTTAATAGGGAGAATTTCCTATGTAAATTAAATTACATTTATTAGATAAATTGTATATATAAGGTTGAACGATCAAACTAAGAAACACCCTGTAGACAATTTAATATAATTTAATCATTGAAAATATTGAATTCATAACGTAGTACTACTCTATCTAAATGTTAGCAATTCTCGTGAAATTTACGGAAGTGTATAAACGAAAAAAAAATTGTGATTGTATTTGTGTATTTCATAAATGAGAGAATGTATTCGCTGTCTGTATTTGCCGCAGCATAACTTTTGGTTCCGTTTTTGGAGTCAACATTGATACGCACATGTAGCCTTAGGGTATCTAGCCGAGGAAGAGAACTGAAATTCAGTTGTGAATAACTTCCATTTCCTAATTTACCCATAGGTTATATTTCTTGATTTCTTAATTTATTACCTATTTTTGTTCGTTACCGGATCCAGAAAGCGACGCATGTATGTCTTATTTAATAGTTTCTTATTATACATCATAGTAGTACTTATAAACTGTAGGAAACCCTGTGGATACAAATATTACTGCCATTTTCTCAATTAACCAGCGTACACATGTTGTTTTAGGCAAAAAATGATTTTTCGTGGCATTTACTTCTGTTCTCTTCTTAATTTATACAAAAGATATCTGTGCACGTTTAATGACATGTCATACTAACCTCTATTAGCTTAGCAGCCAGCTGTTTATATATTTAACAGACTAATTACTGAGTGAGCTACTAAAAGAACATGATAGTCATTTAAAAAAACCTAAATGAATATTATGCGCAAAAATAAACAGTTGTTGGAAATTGTCTCAACATTTTTTGGCTATTAATCATTAAAAATATAATAGGAAACTGTGCTTGTGAGGCGCAGGTTTAACATAAAAGGAAGATAATTAAATGATAATTATAGAAAAACTTCTCAATCTCATTACACAAAACAGATTTAATATATTAATAACATTTCCCATCAAATTATGGACTACTAATATATTTTTACTTTATAACTCCCAGTATAATATGTTTGCATGGTCTGTGATGAATTCGCCATTAAAATATGGATAAAAGCAAAGATGAAACTGTGCTGAATACAGAAACATGACATTTTTCTCACCATTCATCACACGTACGTTCATAAATTCGAGAATTTGTGAAATTCTTTCCGCGCCGTCAAAGAAACCGTATCGACAAGAGACGACCACACCTGAGCTCGGAATCACCGAAAATGTCAATTACGGGCTATACATTTTTTTAAATAAAACATTTTCGATTTCTTTCCCGAATCCTGATTACGTCAAGTATAGCTTTTACGCGACACGACAAGTCATATTCACGTAGGAGACTTTTAGGCAACGTCAAGCACCATAAAGCACCAAACACGCACTCAAAGACACCCTCGTCAGATTGGGAAAGTTTACACACAAATAGGCGTTTAATGAATATACCACCTGTGAGGACACGCGAAAGCGCAGGGTTTTCAGATAGGGGCGGAGCTAAATTTAAACACCGAAGACCCTTTCGCCCGCGCTCATAAGCGTCGTATAGCGAACGTTCCTCTCTTCAACCCTCGAGCGTATCGCTGAAATATGCATCATTACGCGCACAATGCCGTCGTGTCTCTTCGTCCTAGCCTGCGTTTTGAGTTTATAAGGAGTAAACATTTTGATCCCCGTCCGACTGCTGCCCGCGCTTTCAATGCGATTGTAAGGCTAGCCGCACTTATTAAAACAACAAAGAGAGGGGGGTAAACCGCGAGAGTGTTTATAAATAATTCATGAGAGGGCACCTGTCCCTCCCATGTCATTCGACGGCTCTAAAAAAAAAAAAAGACTCCAAAATGAACATATTTTTTTAACATTTAAAAGAGCTCCTTCAACGCGCTTAGCAGGGAGCGAAACTAATTGAGTATTTAAACAGCTATTAGACATGAAGATCACAAGAAAACGCGTCGAAATTACGTTACATTAAAGATAGATCTTTGCCTCGTAACATGAAATGCCCAACGTTTCGTGATATCCTTTAGAATCCATGATCCAGTTAACAATTTCATTTATAAATACGAATAAAACGTCAGAATATATATATATATATATATATATATATATATATATATATATATACACATATACATACACATACATATATATGTGCTTAAAGGAAAGGTGATAATAAAGGTGGCAACAAGGTGTTGGAGGGAGCCCAGTGGACATTTACCTAAATTTGAGAGCCGCTGGGGGTGCTGACGACACATGAAAAACACAAAAAACAACACAAATTTGGAACTTTCGGGCTGACGCCCTTCTTCAGCGACGGAGAGACATGTTTTTCCTGTGTCTCCAGCACCCCCAGCGGCTCTCCAATTTAGGTAAGTGTCCACTGGGCTCCATCCAAAACCTTGTTGCCACCTATTTATATATATATATATATATATATATCGTGCTGACGAAGGGATCATCCCGAAAGCACCAACGATATCTACAAAGGTGACTCTCCGACAACCCCAGCGGCTCTCCTTCTGGCAAGTGCTCATGGGCAGCAAGTTTGAGAACCCTGGTTTAAACCGACGTTACTGGCGCAATGGAGAAACGCTCGCAGGACGAATCGATAACCTTGAGAATAAACATAAAACGGGATTCATCTGATATTTTCAAGTGCTTAAAAATTGCACAAAAAAGTGGATTATACTAGTCATCAGTGCAATTGGCGACATAAATTTATTGAGCGAAGAAGTTGTTGTGACCAAAACGCCTGAAGATTTGCATGTAGTAACATCTGAAACTTAAAGTTTCAGACAAAATATAGGCATAACCAATTGTATTTCAGTCTAGAATGATATAGGGTATTTTAAATAATCGAGAAAATCAAAAAAAAAATGTTTTCGATGTGCCTAAAATTCGGACAATGTATAAGGGAACGATACTCTAGAAAGATCTACTGAGCGTATATGTTTGAGTAAGCGAGACATGAATTTAAGCTATAAGGTACAATTCAATTCGCCTATTGTTAATTCATCTATTTTATGGCTTCAATGAGTTCACTCAAATGTTTTATGGCTAAAATAATGATCTACAACAACATCCCGGCATGAATCCCGCAGATTTGCGCGCGGTGGTTGTTAAGGGGAATCTACATTAACCAAACCGTTGCAACGGTTGGAGTGATCGAAAAAGACTGTTTATCCATCCAACTGAAGTCAAAAGTATTAGATCAGAGGATCCCATACTTTTTTAAGCCACGGAACCCTTAAATTAAAATATTTTTTCTCGCGGAACACTAAGAGGCTGTAAGTCTAATCGCAGTAAAATTAACTTTAAAATCATTGTTTATTTATATAACTTATATATATATTACAGTATACAGTTTACGAGTGAGGCTTATGTTTCCTGCTGTAAATAAGAGAAGGAAGAACGTATCGGATCTCTTTCTCTGTCTATCGCGGAAAGCCTACAGGGTTCCGGGAAACCCAGTTTGAAGACCTGTGTATTAGATGATTAATCTTATTAATTTTTCAACGGCATTTATTTTCCTTTTCGTCGAGCATGCAAAGTGCTAATGGAAATTCTGAACATTAATTCTACCCACTTCTTTTTATTTATCAACTAAATTCTCCGCCGAGGTATGATTACACTGCCTAACGCGCGCTTCCTTTCCCGGTCGAGGACCGTTCCGAAAAATTTTCGTCAATTTTCACATTTACTGAGAATATATATGCGAAGCATGCGCCAAAATTTTCATCTCGAGAACAAACAAGACCATTCTCGCGGTAAATCTCTATAAACTTGAACCTAAAAAAAGGCTTTCCATAAACCGAAGCTGTTGGGAGGTACGTACGTCCAGAAAAACTATTCCCGTAACTCCTTCGAAGGAATTTTAAAGGGAAACTTTACGTCGGAGTCTGGTTTCCGGTTGGATAGATACACCTTCGATAGGTTGATTATCGACCATGAAAGCCAAATACCAATCTTGGAAAATGAAAGATCAAGGACACGTCTGGCACGGGTGAAAGACATAGGTATGATAGTATGTGTGTGTTTCCTAGGAAACAGAAATATCTTCTCGATATCGCCAGCTGTTGTGGTGGATTCCACACTTCGACGTAAAACTGAAAATATCTCGGAAAATTGGTAGTCTGACGTAAGTATGTCGTTAGAGTAGGATTTGTGGTTTACGAGGGAAGATTCAAGCAAAGTAGTCATTTTTAGGCGCGTTTCGCTTACAGCGTGAGCGCCTATTATCGTCGGTCTGTCCGTCTGTCCGTCCGTCCGCATGTTCGTTCTCTGCTTCTACAGAACGGATTTTCACGAAATTTGATATTAAAGACTTTCAATCAAATATAATAAGAAAGTCGCACAAATGAATCACGTACGCCAATCAGGGGTACCACTATACTGGGGACAAAAAATTAAATTTTCGTTATATCTCGTAAAATATTGCTCATATCAAAATATTTTTCAAATAAAAGTTGTAGAACTGGTAAAGTAGAGTATTTTCTTTCCTATATATTTTTATCGTAGGAGTAGCCGTTATCGAGAAAATCAAACAAGAAAGTCTTATATCGAGTTAAATTTAGAAAATTTCTTGCATGGTTACTTCATTGTTGCTAACATAAACAATCTCCCGAACAAACGTTTAATTTCCTTACGTGTGCATGCAATATTTTTAAATAGGAAGAAATGGATTATTTATGATGAAGAAACGAACTTTAAAACGCTATTTCTCTTACGTACAGGTATATAATTTCTTTCTAATACTCCACTGCACGAAACGCGCCCATTTGTGATACGTTGTACACTTTCCTAACTTGTTTAAAAAATCTATGGGTCACTCAATATCGTCTCTATAAAGATTTTAAATCGAAAAGTAATGATAACGGCGCCAATGATTTTTTCAAATCTTGAGAAAACTGGATTTTTTCAATGACCATGTAACATACGATTACATCCGGCATTCCCGGAAACTTTAATTTAGGCGTTTATTATTTCATATAGTCCGACAGAAATCGTAGTCTCGGTATGTAATCAAGTTTGGCGAATGAGGAGGAACCTTATTAAACGTTTATATATTTAAAAAACCGTGAAGAATATTCGAATATCTGGTTATTGCCTGGAAAAGTGACGCTCGAGTGCTCTAATAAGCCAAATTCCGCGCTATTTACGAGTCACACGCAGGAGAACATACAATTGATGATTAATTTAAAGGATATATAAAAGGTTTTTCGGGATTATTATGCATTATTTTAAATTAATTTAAATTTATTTTATCTAATAAAGGGAATGAAGAGTAAATGCAGGTATAGCTTTTGTAACGTCCTATTTTCATTTTGTCACATTGCGTCATTTATATTGTTAAACCCATGGCGAGACATATTAAAACACTCGGCGGGCCGGATCTGGCCCGCGGGACGTAGTTTGGTCACCGCTGGATTACAAAATTAATGGGCTTTCGTTTTTTAAAAATAATATATAAATAAATAATCTGATGTGGCCAGCACATGACTTTCTCCATATTTGGGGTATAGATATTTAAATTATTATGAATAGCATTATAAGGCAAACTTATTATTTCGTATAGTCCTTATTGTCGTTAATTATATTTTGAATATGTTTACAGAATTCACCGCTACATGGTGGCGTTGTATATGGAAATTTACGAATAAATTAATTATCTACTAAATGGAAGGTTCTACGAAAATTTGTTCCAAACTAAACTTGGAAGAAATATTATTATCTACAACTTGAGTCCTCATGAAGATTACCAATAATGACGTTTTTAAGGAGATATTTGACAGAAATTAAAAAACCGATTATTTATAATTCCTAAAAATAACAGAGATGGAAAATTGTCTCAAATGAAAGTTGTAGGAAATTACATTCTCTATAACCTTTGCATAGAATTGTATATACAATAATGATGTTTTAACGGAGATATTTCGCCAAAACCGAATCGGGTTTCGAATAAACCTCGACTACCGGTTAACCGGTATTTTCCAAAACTAATCAGCTCTTCGTGATATACCAAAGTGTTATATATGAATTTTGGTATTGATATGGCGAGTATCTTTCGAGTTAGAGCGCCCAAAATCACACACACACACATATACAGACAACATTCCGAAAATGGTCTAAACGTGTTCTAGGGATCAAAATATCTAACTATCGGGTTTTCGAAAAATTCCAATCACATACACACATACAACATCGAGAAAATAGTGAAAACGTATTCTTGGGACCTCCAAACGTGTATTTCCGTTGAAATCTCGAATTCGATTTTTTTCATGAATACAATACTCTCTATACAACGTTTATGGCAAGGGCGGATCCAGAAACTTCTCAGGGGGGGCGATCTCCCCTCCACCTATCGAATCCGCCCCTGCCAACTACCCTATATTTTGAAAATCCCTACCCTTATCAGAATCCTTCTTTCCCTTGCTATACAGACCTAATCTGCGACGTATAATTGAGGATTTTTGGGCGGAATGAAATTAAGAAAGCGCCCAGTGGAGTGCAACGGGGTTATCCAAGGAGGGGGCGATCGCCCCCATCGCCCTCCCCTTGGATCCGCCACTGGTATATGGAGAAAGTAAAAATTGAACTGTAGTAGACGACAGCGATAAATATAAACAGAATAATGTCTGCTTAGTATTGCTTATTCATTATTTTATTTTCTTCATATACAGTTCCTTGGTCGTATTGATCATGTGACCGCTAGACGACTATGCTAAGCTGGGCGAACAATCAGGAAAGCCAATAAGGTGTATGTAATACCGAAAATTTGGTTACTTGCAACGCGATTTGTACCAATAGTCATTTTTAATCTCTTGCGATCCGTGCGTTTTTTTGTTGCGTTTATAGCTGTTGCATTCACATGTAAATAACTAACTTGGTCCTAGATAACATTTTTTTCGAATTGCCTTAATATTCCGAGTCGTTGTATGCACGTGTAATGCATTTGCTATCTTATAAATATTTTAGAGTGTATGTGTGTGCGTATGTGTGTGTATGTATGTTCTTTATACGTTTTTACACCGTTGAAGCTATCGAACTCAAAAGTTTCATGGGTCACCCTATGGACCAAAGGAAGAACTTGGTCTAGGTTTGCAGACCGTGGGGTCTCTTATACCCCATGGGGTTAACAAAATACTATTTCCATAAGAATTCATGGGAAATGGTGTGGAGAAACCCCAAAATGTCATGCAGCCCTTCACTGATGTGGATATAAATATACCTAAATATTAACTTATGATCACGGGAAATGTTTTATTTTACGCGCGAAAGACTGAATATTTTAATTCTGTTCATGTTTTGTCGTTTTACATGCTAAATCGCTTGAAATATTCCTTTTTGTGCAAAATTTATCGGTTGAGACGTCCATTTTCCAGGCGGCAACAAAGCTAAATTTCTTAATTGTTGTCCACTTCAAAGGGAGATATACACGTAAAGATTAATGCAAGGAAAATCCACGCCGTAGAGGAAGAATAGCTAACGCCAAGATATGCCTAAATATAGTCTATG
Organism: Uropetala carovei; assembly: GCA_036926305.1. Taxonomy (NCBI): domain Eukaryota; kingdom Metazoa; phylum Arthropoda; class Insecta; order Odonata; family Petaluridae; genus Uropetala; species Uropetala carovei. The sequence goes on from JAXCHB010000009.1 coordinate 154,700, forward strand.
AATATTTTTATAGTGAATGATTTTTAAGGAATATTAGAACATCGCTATCATTTACCATTAACATTGAAAGATTTATCGCAACATAAATCGATACATCTACTTACATTTGTTCGGTAACCAAGATGTTGTTTATTGTTTACGTTTTGGCTAATAGTATTGACATAATCCACATAATTTTATTGCTGCTTTAAAGGCTTCGGTGCATCTATCCATGTGAATATTAAGTAAGGTGTTAATGCGTAATTATATTATGGGTAAAACTTTACAATACAATATATAAAATAGTAAATGTTAATATAAGCATCGCTTGCGTAATTAAGGAATAGGGAACGTTTGCCCCAAGCAATAAAAATCGTTTGCTACTTTAAAAGAAAACTCTTTCTCAAGCGAAGCTGGGGGTTTCAGCTAGTACCTATAGAATAAAGCGAACGTTATAATTAAAATGCACTTAGGTTCGGTTAAATGATAAACTCGCCCCGCTCGAGAGATAATTCCACGTTTTTTCCTTGATTCCAACGATCCTGGTTCTTTGTTCACACAAACAAACAAACAATGCAAACATACAAAGCGGGACGACATTACTCCAACAAACAATAAGAGCGTAACGTCTTTTATTACAGAGTTTTCTTGCGCTTATTACCTGCTGTTACACTTATCAATCCACTCTAATTCCGTGTTATCGAAGTTGACACAATTGATGATAAAACTTCTCTGGTTTTTTCCTGGATTTTCCTACAGAGTACTAGATACTGCAATTACCTTAACCGTGAATTGTATCCCAGCAACGAGTTGAGATCGATTATTTTTTGCGACACGTCACAAATATTTTCATCGGTAAAGATGAGGATGAGCGGCTTCGCATGTTGCGCACAATAACGTGACATCAACCAATTTAATTAAAGATTGTAATAAAACTGACAGCAACTTGTACAACTTTTTTTCTGCGTGAAAACGTCGTAATTGGATATGACACGTTCGAGCTACACCAACGGAAAAGTTGTCGCTTTGAGGATTTTACGCGATAATTTCGAAAAATAACCACGTTTCTTTTTTTATTTATCACTAGCTCATAAACAGCACTTCACGGCGAAACAACAACGGCAAGGACGAAACACACACGGCCATGCCCTCGACATGATTCCAACCTCCATTGGTAGTTGGGCATTCCTCTAACAGGACGGCATATTTAAAGTTTTGATCACATATCCACATACGGTGTTATGGAGCGATGAGACGTGGATTTAAAATTAGTACTAGCTATCACTTAAATGATAAATACATTTTGGAAATTTCGCTTATTTCGTAAACAATGAACTTGTACAGGGGAAATAAACATGAATTGTTGATTGGTACTCCAGGAGACAGTTTCAGTAGGTGTAGTTCTCCAATAACTTTTTCTTTCCACTCGAACAGCTTAAGAACAGCAGTTGATATACACGGAAAAGAATTTGTTAATTTCAAACATACATTAAAATTTAGTTGAGGGAGTAATAAAATTATAATTCGGAATGACGATTTCAACTTTGAAATTAATGTCCTCTTATACGACATCCTAGTTTTCAACTTAAGATCCTCTAAGATTGAAGACTCAAAAATTTTATATTGGAAATACACGATCATACTATACAAAAAATCTGATGTGGCCAACACATGACTTTCTCCATATTCTCCATATATTTAAATTATTATGAATAGCATTATAAGGCAAAATTATTATTTCGTATCGTAAAAGAATACCATCGTCCTTGTTGCCGTAAATTACGTATATTTTGAATGTTTACAGAATTCTCCGCTACATGGTGTTGGCGCTGTTTACTGGTATTAAGATAAAGCGAAATATATCCGAAATGGATGGTTCTACGAAAATTAGTTTCAAACAAAACTTGGAAGAAATATTATTCTCTACAACTTTGGTCCTTACGAAGATTACCAATAACGATGTTTTTAAGGAGATATTTAACGGAAACCGAAAAACCGGTTATTTATAAATAACTCCTAAACAATAACTCCTATAGAAAATTGATTCAAATAAAAACTGTAGGAAATTACATTCTCTATAACTTTTGTATAGAATTGTATATACAATAATGATGTTCTAACGAAGAAATATCGCAAAAACCGAATCGGGTTTCGAATAAACCTCGACTTCCGGTTAACCGTTATTTTCCAAAACTAATCAGTTCTTTGTGCTCATGCTAAAGTGTTATATATGAAGTTTGGTAACGATATGGCACGTACTTTTTGAGTTAGAGCGCCCACAATAACACACACACACAGACATCATTCCGAAAATAGTCTAAACGTGTTCTAGGGACCTCAAAACATGTATTTCCGTTGAAATCTCGAAGTCGATTTTTTTCATGAATACAATACTTTCCCATTACTACGTATGGAGAAAGTAAAAATTTAAATTTCATCATCCTACACTTTATACATGATTTCGAGAAACTGATATAGCGAAAAGGTATTATCCAAAGAAACAATGGGTGACTTTGATATTTAAATCCGATGAACTGAATTTAATTAACCAAACTTATCTCATCGCCTCAATATGTTAATCCAGAATAAGGTAAACAAAAGTAATCCGTTATTAAAACTCAGGGCTGCAAAATGTTTCCATAGAAACCTAAAAAGCGAATATATTAGGTAATTTCTTGAAAGAGACGTTGCCAAACAAATTTCGTAATCGATAGTGTACTCGAAAGCAGAATTCGTTGAAAACCTTTATTGGAAAAAAATGAAAAGAAATTTAAAAAAAGGTTTCGAAACAGACTGCGTGATCACTTTTTCCTCGGCTCTTTGCGTTTGGTGACAAGCGTTGAATAGGCGTTGGTGCGTCATAAAAAAAAACGATAAGTAAACACTTTTTATGTGCGTGATAACATCGCCCGGCAAACAAGAATATACGAAAGCATTCAACGAACATCCTTAAAATCGACCAAAAAGAAGGTTTAATGAGCGAGCCAATGTATATTCAATCCAGATAATAATCTCGCACACAGAATATGACATCCTGACATAAACAAATAAAAGAGATTTTTGAAAAATTATTGACTGCTAATGTTCAATATAAACAATACTTTATGAAGTCAAGCTTTATTCAGCGGCTTTTCGATTGAGCTTATCATTTTCAGCATGAGCTCACGCTTATTTGTCCCTTTCCGCGCAGAGATTTGCTTAAACAAGGACTGCTATAAAATTAAATAACTTCTGAATTGCTACTAGCGTCAACTTATTTGCATATAAATGCGCCATCGGTAACTAAACTAAATAAATATTATAATCAGTCCTTATATGGCGAAAATATTTACGTTGACTTAAGCAATACAGTGCACTGCATCGCACTTGTGATGACACTCATACGGAATGTTTATTATTTTTATTCATTACACTGTGGCGTGAATAAAAATAATGACGTCACCTAAACAGAAGTATCGACAATGAAATTATTTCTGAAAATTTGTTGATTTTTTTTCGACTCAGACATTGCTTATTTTTCTGTAATTATTATAAAACTAGGTAATAATATATCAAAATTGGAAATTTCGAAAGTTAATTTTTATTCTGTTCCCAAGAAATTTTCTCCTTCCTTTTTCACCCTCTCTCTCTCTCGCATTAAAAGCAAACAACGCTTACATCCATAAAAGATTGTAATAACAATTGGATTTCGAGGTATAACAATGTAATTGAAAGGCAAGACTATATCTTGGTAAAATGGCAAGATTTCCCCAAAATGTGTGAATTTAAACGTTTAACAAGAGCGATTTCGAACTGTAGGCGGAAACATGAACAGAATGAGAAACTCAGTAATTGGTAGGTTAATTCTTTCTAGTTTTAACCTAAAAAGCTTGCACGTCGAAATGTGTTATTTTATGGGAAATGGAATGTCTTCCTTGGAGTCGAACCCAGGAATTTTTTCGAGATTTTTTTCGTCACCTTAAAATTAGTGAATCGAGCATTCCTGCCAAGAAAAAAAAATATATATAGAGAGAGAGAGGGCAACTAGGTGTTGAAGGAAGCAACTTTCCTATCGCCTTTGTCCTTACGCTATGGCAAATATCTACAGTTTCCGCTATCACCTCCGAAAACATATTTCCCTCACCTGCCAAATGGAATTCCTCAATTCCTGCTTGGAATTAGGCCTCCTTCCAAAAGGCCTTAATTTAAGAATCCCCCTATCGGGCCTTCCTCCCACCATCCGATCATCATTTGCCCTCACCAATCACCTCATGTCCCTTAATGTAGGCCAATCAGTTTTACGCCACTATCATTCGCTCTCCAAAACGCACTTTCATAAATGCATCACCATTATTCATCTACTACGCAACTCCTCAATTTTCACAGCCAACCTCGACTCCATCTTCCAAAAGCTGCAGAAGAACTCGCAGCTAACCGAAATAGACTAATCCGAAAACTTTTACGTCTATGCACCAGCCACCTCCAACAAGGGTTACCTCTTCATCCCAGCCGGTGAGTCCAACGCACTTACCCCGCCCCTCCTCGCCCAAAGACAGTGCCTAGCGGACCTTTTGGGAATCCCGACCCCGCCCCCACTGCACACCCTCAACAGGCCCCCTTTTGTTTCACACCGCAAACAGAGGAAATCCCTTTCCAGGCAAACCCCCACCTCATCAAGCACCCGAAGCTCTTCCCAGCCAGATGACGTCCTGAACCTCTCATCCCATACACTCACCCCTGGCGAAAATGCACTTCTCTCGCGAGGCCTTTCCTTCTACCCCACCACCAAACTTGACCACATTTCCCTGCTCGCCGACATGCAAGCCTTTATCCGCCTACTTCGCCTCAAGGTCGCCCCACCCAAAACCAACCTCTCATCTTCCCAGGACGCACTCCCACAATCTCTTTCCGCCTTTAAACCCCCCTCCCAATACATCCCACCCTCTCTCCCTCTCCACCACCCCGTCGAGCAATATTGCAATTATCTAACGCACCGAGTCGCTCAGCCCGATTTTCCCGACCTCCTCGACCACTATGAGAATTTGACGAAAGCAGAAAGACACGCCATCTCGACGCTTAAACGGAACCACGACATTGTAATTCTCCCCGCGGACAAAGGGACAAAAACGGTAGTAATGGACCGCTCCCATTACAACGACGTAGCCCTCAGCCAACTATCCGACCAAACCTTCTACCTCCCTCTCCCCTCCAACCCCACAGACCGCCACTCCTCTGAAATGGCCACATATCTGCGATCCGTGGGAAAACAAGAAGGCCTTCCCGATCCCACCATCTCCCTTATGATTCCCAACAAACCCCGCACCTTCTCCCAAAAACCGAATATCCCCGGCCGTCCCGTAGTTGCCAGCTGTTACTCTCCCACGGAACGCATCTCTGCCTTTGTGGAATCCCACTTACAACCCCTCGTTCGTCAAATCCCTTCTTTCGTCCAAGATACTGACCACTTCCATCAACGCCTAAAATCTCTCCCCTCCCACCTAACACAATCATGACAACAATAGACGTCTGCTCCCTTTATACAAACATCCCCCACCACGATGGACTGTCCGCCCTGAAAAAATCCCTTGACTCGAGACCACCTGACGCAAGACCCTCCTCCCACTTCCTAACGAAGCTGGCGGAAATGGTGCTCCACAAGAACAGCTCTACCTTCGGAGAGGGCGCCACTACCTACAAATAAAAGGTACTGCGATAGACACTCGCATGGCGCCCTCATACGCCAATGTCTTCCTAGGTGAATGGGAGGAACGTTTCCTCGACGTACACCCCAGACCACTCCTGTGGCTGAGGTATATCGACGACATTTTTCTTCTTTGGACACATGGACCCGACTCACTCCAATCCTTTTTACAGCGCCTCTCTTTCCACCATACAGTCTCCTTCACCTGCCACTCCTCCCCCTCCAGCATCACCTTCTTGGATGTCGTCCTCTCCACCCGAGAAAACCAAATTCACGCCAAAGTTCACTTAAAACTCTCCAACCTCCTTCAATATCTCCACTTCCACAGCTCCCGTCCCCTCCACACTGAAACTTTAATCCCGTACGCCCTAGCCCGCCGAGGACGGAGAATCTGCTCGGACAGAGACTCACTCTCCGAGTACTGCTCCGTCCTCGTAAATGCATTCCTCTAACGCGGATACCCGCCGAACCTGATTCGGGACCAAATCCAACTGGCAGTCGCACCCAGCACCCCTAACCTATACTCCAACCGCCCCGCAACCCCCGACTCTAACCCCCAACTCACCCTAATCACCACTTTTTATCCCGGCATCCACGTTACTCTAAAAAGCATCTTAAAGGCAGCCCACCCAATCCTCACTTCCTCCCCCAACCAGGTTTCCTTCCACACACCCCCAATCCTCTCCTTCCGCAGACCTCCCAACCTAGCCAACATCTTGTGGCGAAAAGAACCCCCATCACCCACCCCTGCCGCAGACCCCGATGCCTAACATGCCCTATAAACCCACCCTCCAACTCATTCTCAAACCCCACCACCAACATCACCTACCCCATAACTTCCCCTACCAACTGTACCATCCGCAACGTCATCTACCTACTAATCTGCACCCAATGCCCCGCCTTATATATATATACACTACGGATTATATAAATACTGCGATTTGGTACCAGACATAAAAGTTCAACGTCACAACTGGAAGAGTATATGGAAGAGGCAAAGAAATTTTGATATGAAAAAGGAATACTTGATGTGCTCTCGAAAATAAGAAAAACAAAAAGGAAATTTCATGGCAGGATGGAAACTGAAGCACACTCAATACTCGAAACAACATAAAATTTATATAATATGACCGAAGATAAAATGATAAATTCCTGTGAAAATGCTGCTAGTAGGGAATAAGGACAATGTGGATGAACGCGAGTTAATCGAAGAAGTTTGCAGTTTGAAACACCACCTGCCTTCGAAAAAAGTGTAAAAATTACGCAGAAAGAAATAGTGGAATTTATTCCTAATATGGAAATTTTTCTGAAAATTTTCTTGACATTCGTCACATCAATTTCAACTGGAGAGCTTTCTTTTAGTAAATTGAAATTGATAAAAAATTACATACGGTCATCAATGAACTAAGTAAGACTTTTTGGTCTAGCCATCTTATCTATTGAATAAACTGTTCAAAATATAGATTTCAATGAGATAATCAATGTTTGCCGCAGTAACACCTGAAAAATAACTCTTAAATAAATGATTGTTTATTTCTTTAAAAATATGCACATTTTATTAGATCATTTTGGGGCGCCAAAAAATCCTCTGCACAGGGCGCTAAAAGTGATCACTACGGCCCTGTGTGTGTGTGTGTATATATATATATATATATATATAGCCGCTGGGATGTTGGAGAGACAGTTGTGTCTCTCTTGTGCTGACGAAGGGATCATCCCGAAAGCTCTAACCTCTACAAATGTGTCTCTCCAACACCCCAGCGGCTCTACTTCCGGTAAGTGTTCACTGGGTTTCCTTCAACACCTAGTTGCCCAAAATATCCTTACTTACCTTTCCTCTTCCTTAGTAATATATATATATATATATATATATATATATATATATATATATATATATATATATATATATATAAAACAGAAAATACATTATCATAAATCACCAATCACCGTCCGTAAGACATTGCAAGCAATGTTCATTAAGATCCAACACAACCACATTTCAAAGAATAATAAGAAATCGACTTTTATTACTGTGGATATTGTGGGTTATAAGTCCGGATTTGATATAGGTCACCCACGAACGCAGCATCACCTGATTCCGGAAAAATGAAAACTATCGAAGTATGCGTAAGAGCAACGAAAATAAATAAAATCCATCAACAATGGCTTCATAGAGTTAATATAAATCCTGCTAACCCATGACTGATCGGCCTGTCGCGACATTTACAAACCCGATCAACGGACAACGGGGAGGGATAGTTTCGTTCGTTTACTGTTAGGTGAAACTAAGCCATTTAACTTCCTTAGATGTTTTGCACAGAAGCGACAAGTATCTTCGTTTTTATCCCTCTCGTTAATTCCACTATCTAGATTGATGAGGGAGTATCAATTATTCTCAGACAATTTCACGGCCGTGGTCGAAAAAAAAATCCCGTTTTCTCATCGGTGCAAAAGTGTATTTTGGGGACGAAACGGAATGGGTAAATGGAGAAGGCAACCGTGAGAGAAAATCGGAAATGCCTGAGAATGTTTTTTTTGCAAATGAAAGGATAAAAATAGGATAGGCATGCGTGTGAGTGCGCAAAAAAACATTCATATAATACCATTATAGAAACTCATGTTTCTATGGTTACCTCAAAGGGGGATCCGCGGGAAGCGATAAGAAGTTAATGAAACAATTTTTATGCCATGTATTAAAAATATCCATCGTAGCCATGATATAATTTTACATTTAAATCTAGAAATAGATACCCTTCGTTTTTTTTTATTACAAAGCTTATGCAATTTCATTAATAACATTTAGAAATTTTAGAGAAATTGATTGATAAGACGAATCTTGGATTTCTACGAATAATTTCCCAGGAAACCTTTAACACGATAAATTAATGATTAATGCATCACGGATATATTTGTGTCTATATGTATATGTATTTTTAAATGTGTGTATATGTATGTATATATATATATATATATATATATATATATATATATATATATATCACCATCATCGGTCTTTTTCAATTCACTGACGGATGAAGGTCTACCCCAGACTTTTCCAGTTTTCCCTGTCAACTGTCTCCCTCCTTCAAGTTTGCCCCAAGAACTTAACAAGCTCCCTGTCCCACCTGTCTTTCGGTCTTCTTTTCGGTCTCTTGATGTTTCTTGAGTTCCATTCGATGACAGTGCACGTCCAACGCTGGTCATTTCTTCTAGCAATATGGCCCGCCCACTGCCATTTTTGCGCCTTCGCTCTTCTAATCACGTCATCCATGACCACTTTTAGCCCCATTTTCCAACTGCGCTGTGGTCTTCCTTTTGTTCTCCTACCTTGGCATTTAAATCACCCATGACCACTTTTAGATTGCAGCTTCCTTTTCGTGCAGTTCTCCACTTCTTGGTAGAAGTCTTCCACTTCCTCAACCGAGTATGATGACGGTGGCGCATAAACTTGGACTATGTGAAGTTGATATCTTTTATTTATTTGAAGCATTAGTTTAGCTCCCCGCTTGGATGAACTTTCTATTTCGACGATATTATTCTTCAATTTTTTGTTGACGAGGAATCCAACTCCTCCTGTTCTTCCTGTGTCAGTGCCCCTCTAATAAAAAAATGCCCACTCTTCAACTCCAATAGGCTTTCACCTTTTCTTCTCACCTCACTAAGCCCTAAAATGTCCCACTTGATCTTCTCCAGTTATTCTTGGAGCTCTTGATGTATAACTTCGCTGGACAAAGTTCGGCAGTTAATGGTAGTTAGGTTGAGGTTAAAGGAATTGGGTAAGGATGAGAAAGAGTGGCAGTGGGTGTTTAACCTCCGGGGATTCTTAGCACCCTCTGCCTTCATGTCTTGTTCCTCACCACTGCCACGATCAGAGGCAATCCAGCCTCCGGAGAATGAGGGCCGTTTTTTATGGGTGTATCGTACATGTCATGGGGGGATCGTGGGCCTTAAAACGTGGTGGGTTACATCAAAAAGAACAGGTGCTATTTAAAAGATGGCAAGTTAGTTAGTCACCTGGATAGAGGATCAAAACCAGACGTACATTCCTATTAGTCCAAGCCTAATCCAAGAAAAAGCCATAAGCGTGTATAAGAATTTAAAAGTGAATGGGCTTGGTGGTGAAGCATCTCCTTTTAATGCAAGTAGTGGATGGTTTAAGCGGTTTAAAGCCAGATCTCGTTTGCATAATATAAAAGTGTTTGGTGAATCGGCAAGCGCTAATGAAAAAGCAGCCGAAGAATTTGTGAAATTATTTCAGAAAGTTGTGAATGAGGGTGTGTATAGTTCTTATCAAGTGTTTAATGTTGACGAGAAAGAACTTTTCTGGAAAAAGATACCTGAAAGAAGATCTAGAATTAAAAGAATATAATATTAAAGAATTGCTGGATTTTCACGGAGAAGATTTATCTTACGAGGACCTGGTTCAACTTGAAACTGAGAAAGAAAGGGAAACAGCTGATGTAATCACATAGGTAGTGTCGGGAATAATGGTAGTGGCATTCCAAAACATGGAAGAAGTGCTTGAAATCTTTGAGAGTATGGATCAAGACAGTACAAGATTTGCATCAGTTTCCAGAAGCGTGTCGGATGCTATATCATGTTACCGTGAAATATACTGTGAAAAAAGAAGGCAACTGTTCAGAGTTCTCTGATGTCATATTCAGCAAGCGTGAGGAAACGAAACCATCAGCCTCTGTTGCTGAAGATGTTGATATAGCAGATGTGAGCTAGAGCGGATAATAGCGCGATTTGTCCTTTGCATTGATGACCTTGGAAAAATAGAGAAAGGAACGGGAAAATGAACGTCAATGAAAGACATAAATATGATAGAAGAACACAGAAAAAGTATTCTATATATTAAAAACGTTCTGTAAGGAACGCAAGATGGCCGACAGCGAAATGTAGTTCTCATTCTGCCTGATAGGTCGGCCCCACATACACGTCAACAACTCACCTTTGTTTCGGCGAAAACCACAGGAATATATAATAAACAATTGCGTATATGTTTGTTTATGTAACAGTTTCTACGATAAACAATTAGTTTATTTTTTGTCAATAAGGATCTCCAATACAACGATCCATTCAATCGTCAAGAGAACAGTTTACAATGTTGAAATAAATTGATTTGTTTTTGTTCAGATAGTATTCAAAGAAATTATTCCGCTGATTGATTAATTAATTAGTTTTTAATTTAAATCTTTTAATGAGTTTTATTTACATAACGACGGAGAACATCATTGAGGATTAAAGCAATGTAAATTACAGGGTTAGGTTCCCGTCCCAGCAAGAACGAGCATTAGCATAATTTTTTGTGTTATTTGGTGACCGCATGACAGAGACGAAAAATATATCAAATTTAAAAGAATAGGTATAAAAAATACAAAAGAACAAGAATAAAGTGAAAGAAATTAAAATTCTATTTAATTTCCGAAGTAGAATAGGAGAAATTGGCGACGGTTGCTTTGCTACTCGCGTAACTAAAACGGAAAACATCAAGGTAAGATACAATCAAATAGAACGTAACGGAGAAACATATGAGGATCGTCATAAATAAGTGAAGAAAGGAATAATAGATGGGTAAAATTTAAAAAATAATTTTAAAAATCTGAACAATCTGTAGGTTTCACCACAAAAACACTTCGATGTGCCACTAAGAGGATTCGTATTTCCTAAAATCACCAATAATAAATGATGCGTAAAACGCAAAGCTTAAGCGTTTGAACTACGTCAAACCTGAGAAAATACCCCAATGATCCTAAATAGCAAGGGTCAAGAGTTGAGGGTTGAGTCTTTGCCCTTGGGACCTCCCTGTCGTCAAAAAGAAAGAAAGCTCCTGAACGGTGATACCAACTTATATTTTGCGGCTTTTCATGTGTGAAGAGGCACAAAAGTGTGAGAGGTTTGCATCCTCAAAATATTTAAAAGTATATAAAAGACACGTATCTAATTTTTTAATTACGCATATATATTTCATTAATGCATTTACGTAAATATTTTTACATATTAGAATAACGCAATAATATTTTTCAGGCCTGACTATGAGAGAAAATTTGAGGAAAACGCGATTCATTTCATATATAGAAAATGTCGCGTAGCCTTTTCCGTGATTTTTTCCCGCGAGAGAGCGAAACATGAGACCGCGAAAGACAAAACTGGTCACATATGAGGAACCGCGAAAGATCTCTCACTCTCTCAATGCAATTCAACCAAATACTACGTCTGTAAATAACAGCCAATGGCCGTCCGGGAATTATGTTTTATTTTGTACACAGTACAAATCACCATGAAAGAAATAGTATTAGATAGAGTAAATTACGAGCAGCGTATTTTACTAGGGATTAAAAAAATATAGCAGCCTCCCGGATCTGCGTACTTAAAAAGCGTGTTCGAGAGGTTCGCGGATGCAGGATAACAGAATATAAAAAACATCGCGGATACGTGAATTAGCGGATACTGAGTTTGCGAATATAAGGGAATTTTATAGGATAAGTTATAATGTTCTACCGCAAAGGTACAAGGATTTAGTGTCTTCATTTTTATGAGGTTAAGGAGCACTGGTTTGCCCGTAAAACTTATTTGGAATAAACGACGCGAGCGAAACTCGAGATATCACCTCGAAATCTCATTGTTTTATGTGTAAAGTTTCGAAAGACCGAAAGTTTCGCGTTACGTGATATAACATCCGGTTTAACTTCGACAACCAAGTTTTACGACTCGCTGTGTACAATTTTAGATTGCCAAGGTGGTAGTTTTTGCCGAGTGTTTCAAGAGGAATTTTCTGAGAAATTCGAATACAAATATAGCGAACGGTGTGATGTCATCGAAAAGGTCATTTCATGATATCTGGAAAGAGCTTTCAGATTCATTATAATAATAAAAAATAAAGACAGTTTTGTGCCAAGATGAATCGTGTGTCAGTTTTGAAATTCATGCAATCTTCCTTTAGAAAGCTCTCAACCTAATCCAACTGTACCTTTCTAGAGCCACTAATGGTATAAAAATAATTTTTTTACGCCCTCCAGTTATTTTCACGCGATTTAAACCTCCCAGTCATGCAAACTGTCGAGAGTGGAATCGCGTTCTACGTAGATCTAATTCACTGCGAAAAACCACCCCAACCAGAACTTTATGTTTCCTCTCTTATTATAAACGAATCCATTTAAGTTCCTCTCACGGTTAAAGTGGAAAAGTAATGTATTACTGCAAGCGCGCGCACAGAATACTCTCTCAGAAAATGCTTCTTTTAATTTTGATTGACGGAAGGAAAAAAATATATTGATACGAAGCACTCTTGCCTAAAATTATTCTTATATAAAACTATATGCAAGAAAAGTCGAAAAATCTTTGTTTTAACCTAACATTTTCACGTGATCACACAAAATTTTACCATTAGATTCCGATTCTCAAAAGGAAATTTTTTAATTATATGTATTACTTGCCAATTTTAAACTAATCCCCGTATTTTATAAAAATATTAAAATAGATTACATTTTATATTCGCCAACTCACGTAAGATTGAATAAAAGTGGAATACTGAATGTTTTTATCGGACCTAAAATTATTGTAAATAAAGTTTTGCCTTAATCTTTATTTAATTCAGTGCAACTAATTCTAACTCAGCAACTCATTCGTATATGTCGGCCTAGCTGTAAACGTGAATTTTCGAATTAAATATAAACCCTTTTCGAAACCTTTTCACACGTTCCTTGCGTGCGCATTGAGGAAGACAATCAAATAGCCAAATTTTCTGCGTCGACTCAAAAAAAAAAATTACAAAATATTTGACAGACGATACAAAAGTTATCTGAATAGATTTGACGAGTAGTTTTTTTTTTAAACTTCTTCCCCATCTCCCTCTCTCTCTCTATCTACCCTTGCCTACTTTCTTTTTCCTCCCACTTTTTTACACCTCTATCTCTACGAATCTGGCTCTCATTTTTTCTATCAATCTTTATATTTCTCATCCCTCAATGTCTCCCTTCATTTTTATTTTATGAGGTCCGAACTCGCCACTCTATCACTCGACGCTTTATGGGAAGGGAGAAAAAACCTTTGACCCAGTCAGGCGGGTGACGAGATAATGGACAGGCGGAGCAGATACAAAAGGAGCAAAGGGGCATGAAAGCGGAGAAAGAGATATAACCTACGGGAGGAGAAAAACCATAGGAAAAGATGCGTACGTACTGCTGGATCGGCAATAAAATAATCAGGTCTGGCTGGAGAATATAGACGGGAAAAGTTTTCTGCTTATGTAAGTAATAAAAAAGATGTTTTTTCCTCCAAAGGTTTTCCCCTGAGATGTCAACGATTCTTTGCGAATAAAAGTGACGTTTAAAAAAAAATATATTTTTTACATTTTAGGGACAGCAGTTTTTTATTAAAGAATGCATCTGACGTGAAATACTTTATAAACTTTCGGAAGTTGTGAATTTATTTCCGGTTAAAAATATTACTCTGTGGACTCATTTACACACGGACAAAGTTATCGTTTTTACATTTTATTTTGATTCTCACATTAAAATAAAGTAAGATGGATGTCTAAAAATAAACATATGCGTATATAATACTCTCTTAGGAGGGTCCAATTTCTTTAAAGATTCCGACAGAAATGAATGAAGAAGTGTTTTTTTAAAGCTGACGTGGACAAACTTTATCTTTCAAGTGCCAAATTGTTCAAAATATCGGTCCGAATTTCCACGCAAATAAAAAAGCAATGCATTATTTTATGCTAAAGTGCATTTAAATAGGATCTGTTGTTCACAGCAGAAATTTATTATGAGTTAGATTCGGAATAATAGCTAAAATAAAACAAAAGCCTATAAAACAACGTCTTTAGGAGTAATATGCAAAAAGGGGAGCGAAGGATCTGGAAAATCCATCTATTACATAATAAGGCCGATCCCATAATGTGCATCAGGGGTATCGAACCCATAATTAAGACAAAATTTACTGTATTTAATAACATTTGTATCATTATAAGTAACCCCCTGTCTATTTTATCTTACTTTTAATCCTTTTTTTTAATGATCATGAAATTAAAGAGGAAAACATTCTCGCATAGCTATACAGTAGTCATCTAAAGGAATTTAACCATTAAGATACCTTTCAGTAAAAAAAAAATAGGACAGGAGCTAAAAAAAGAGGAGGAACTTTATTTGGGTATTAATAGCAATTTACTAGCGACTGAAATACGTCTTCCTATTAATACGCCAGAAATTTGAAACCAAAGCCAAATTTTCCGTTAAAAAGACTATAGGTTTTCCGGCCCTGGCCAGTGTGTCTGCCATTTGACGCTGAGGTCGCGGGTTCGAATTATACCTTTGGTGAGGATATCTTTTCATTTGTTTAAAAAAAGAATTTTTTTGTCAAAGGCCAAGGGTGTGCAGTGAAAGAGCTACTGAAAATCCCTTCCCTTCACTTGGTAGTCTTTCACTCCACATTTAATTGGGATTACCTTCCGTGGTAACCTAGTGACGGCTATGCTCGCTGGTTTCTGTCCACGGGGGCTTGCGGAAAGAGGGATAGTGGGCTGGTCAGCCATACGATAGATTAACTACCGCACAACTTTAAAACGCAACATTAGTTAGAAAGTGGAGAAACGTAATCTCCAAGTCCTGTCTTTAACACTGGCGGTTCATCTACATACTTATGAATGGCGTGAAAAATCTAGTCGCAGAGTAACGGAATATGTGTGTCAATCATAGTATATTAAATGTATATTTTATCACGATCAATTACTATATCATTGTTCCCGACAGATCTTTAAGCGTAGACCTAAATACAATTTTTAGATGTTATTTAGTATATTTTTATGACAGAGTTAATTACCCATTAATTTAAACGTAAGGCATTTTTCCAAATGAATTTTTAATATATCATAATTCATTAGTGACCGTTTTTCACGCTTCTTTCTCGTAATTTCAGATAGAACTAAAATTTGGCACTATGTAAGCATAAAAGATAACGTGATTTATGGCACAGAAAAGAAAAAAAATGTCCTGGAAAAGTGCCACGGGATCGATACTAGGGACGTTTCTTTTTATTTTTTGATTTTTGCGAGGAGTTTGGAAAATTTTCGACTTAAATTAAAAAAATGAATATGATCAAAATAAATGATTAAAAACCAACACGGGCAATACGGCAAATTTATGTATCTTAATTCAACGGTGAATTACCGAGCTCCTCTTATTCCTGAAAAAATATTCAAGAACAAGCACATCAAAATCAAAAGATAAAAAACGTAATTTTTCATAGGACGGACTGCTTCAGATGTATAACACTTCGATTATCTGTTTGAATTTACGTTCAATTCATTGAATGTCGCTAACTAATAACTTTTTTCCGTTACAATGATAAAATACTCTAAATGTTGATAGCGATCAAGGGTAATTTAAAATACTGACGGCAATGTACCACCGCAAACTTACATTTCAGTCACGAAACTTTTGCGCTATAATTTTACATTAGTAGAAGTATACGCATCAACATTTTGTTATCCATAGCAACAAATAACAATTGTGTTCAATATTTGTTTTTCAATGTGAAAAGTGATTCAAAGTAGGTATGTTTCTTTGAGAAATATTTTTTTATCATTCACCAATGTAAATGTTAATAGTTATTCTTGAGGAAGCTGTTGTAGAGCGTAACTTTATTTATTGCAACCATGTAAATTATTTTGCAGTATGAAGAAGGACGAGTTTAGAGCTGGCCAAATCATATTTATTAATTCCTAATGACAAAACAAAGTTTTCCGTCCACGGAAGTCGATTTTTGTTAGAATCACTGCGTTGTGACACAACTTCAATTACATTTTACATCGAAATTTTCGTTATTCTATCCTATTTCGTGATTCTAAAATATTTTCGGATCCTCTCTTTCTCTGCAAGCTTATCAACTTTTAACGCAGTTACTGATCAAAACAGAAGCTGCTACTGGACGACAAATGGAATTTATTGGCGATAAATCGTGTGTTACACAAGACGTACGACCTGTTCTCGACTACTTGCTAACTCAAGCGTAAAGCGATCGTGCGTCGATATGGGCTCACGGCACTCTGCAGCTAGTTGCTGTACCCGAGCCGGAACTTTGTAAAACGTGTTCAAGCGCCACGGCGGAACCAAAATTCTTCTCTGCGTGATTCTATCTCTTCGTCAATTTTAAAAATAAATTCAGTAGAAACATATTAAAATTATGTACATGTGTTATTATAATATAATTTAATACGTAATTAAACATTTAAAATTATTTGAAAGTTTATAAATTTAAAATTTTTCGAATTTGATTTTTTTTTCGAATTTTAGATATTAAAAAGAATTTGTTAAGTTGTTAATTGTAGGTAAGTATCAAATCAGCTAAAATTCATAAAAGTTCCTTCATCAACGACTTATGTGTTCTTACAAATTATATTAATGTAGATATACCAATTAAACAAATATTATGTAACTTCGAAAGAAAACACAATAATTTTTTTATGTATGTACGAACAGAGAATATCAATGAATTATATATGAAAAAGAATAATGAAACGATAAATTGCATATCACGAGTGTAAATCAAAGAAGAGATTTTTTAAAAACAAATTTCAAAAAGTTCAACACTTATCGACGTTTATTACCAAGTATTAGCTCAAAAGCGACATTTCAAAGGCTTTAAAAAATTAGCTTAACAGCTGTAACCAATGCAAAAATATGCGTCCAATAGCGGGATTGTAAACCCATACCACAGCACTGCTAGGGAGCTATGATATCCTTCTGTCTACCACGATATATCCATAAAGATCTAAAATATAGGAATTCCCTTCGAAAATAGTTTTTTTTTTAAACTGGACCCTTTTACCTTTTAAGGCAATAAGATTCCGACGGACGTAACTTAACGCATATGGTAAGAGGACAGTTGCAAGAAGAAGAAAAAATAACCGAGCTCGCATATTACGTAAAAAGGCATGTTTATAGAATCATATTTCCTATCCCGTCGGACGCGCGAACGTCCGAGAGAACGGTGCAAGGGGTGGAAAGGTTGCATTTCAACCGGACGGAAAGGACCGCGGAAAACTCTCCTACAGAAAGTAGAGGTTCCGTCGTAATAGCGGCAGTATTAACATTATAAAAACACCATCAAGAAGAGAATGCGAGGATTAAATTAGCATATGTATAATTAAGTTCGGTGGAATTACAACGTAAACGATGGCGTATTCAGCGGTGTAAAAAGTCGACGTTTTTAGACAAAATATTTTCACTTAAATTTTCGCCCTATAAGTAAATAGAGGAAGGCGTTTGAATAAATTTATCAACTTCAGCAAGTCGGTTCTTTTACTCTCAATGCTCTAGGCCAGTGTTCTTCAAAATACGGGTCGCGACCCATTACTGGGTCGCTAGGCTCATGAGGAAAATATGAGCACTCAATGCACAACCAGCTGAAACTTGTCATAAATTACAAGAAACTAAATGCTCTTATTATATATATAAATGCCAGTATTTTAGTATGAATTACTTTTTATGGAGAGTCAATGAAAACTCAGTTAAGAACGTATTTTTATTCATGTTGTCTTCCCAACGACTGGGTCGCGATGGAAAAAGTTTGAAGAACACTGCTCTAGGCCTCTGCTTGAAGTAATGGAAAGATGTTGAACTGGAGAATTTTTTTCGCGTTTTACCGCTCTAAGCGTATATTACATTTATTTCTGAATGTTTTAAGGTTTCAATAATTGTTGAATAAGAAAGATTAATAACTTAAGAAACTTGTTTAACTTATTTTTCCTTAGGCCACATGGGAAGACATCTTTTGTACAACGCGTCTTTTAAGTAGGGACCTGCGAAGCTTATAACATTCGATTCGATTTTTTCGAATCAGGATTAGTGATTCGATTCGTTTGCAATTACGACGATCGATTCGAGATGAAGTCGAACAGTCTATCTCATTTTAGTTCCGGATTGTGATTACAGCGTTAATTCTCAAAATCGGTTGCTTATCATGGAAGAGAGCAAATCGTAAGAGATTGTGCTCGAAAAATCTCAAGAATTTACTGTTCTTTCAAATTCTCATTTCTTTCAGAACAGATTCTCCTCGTAATTCTCTCTTTCGCATCCCGTTCTAGGGAAAATGTATCTTTCCACGATATTTTGTTTCTAAGAAAAATATTTTTTCATTGTCCTGATTTCTGTTACGCAGCAGTGAAAGTATGAAATTCTTTAATAATTCTGCATTCGACGGCAGTAAAGCATTCTCCATTCGCAGGTTGATTATATAGTGTCTTTCAGTCATTGGTTTCACCTGGAGTGGAAATACAACGTATTGGAAGTAACAAGCGAGCTTTAATGTATAAATTATCGCACCTTTTCATCAAATATATGCATATTTTAAATTGATTACGGTAAGTGCCAGTGGTTGCGTCAACTTTCTGACTTTCCCTAACATTTCACGTGCACGACATTTTGAGCGATCTATTTTGTGCATCCACCCAACAAAAGAAAAGCAGCAAGCCTTCAGCCATGGTGAGACTTCAGAGCGAAATTGATGGTTATTGTAGGCAACCAACAATCGATTGTGATTGTGATCCACTGTTGTACAGGAAAGATAACAATACGGAATTTCCATTGTTGGCAAAATCAGCACGTGAATTGATCTCTGTTCAGGCCACTAATTGTTCATCAGAGAGAGTGAATTCAGTAGGTGGGCAAATATTAGCTGACTTACGGCATAACCTCTCCAAACATAATGCAGAGACACAGATCTGGGCTCGAAAGATTAAAGATTTACTGTACTAGCCCTTGTCCAAAGCTTCTTTCCCAGGTACATGCGAAAAAGCCCATGTGCCTAAAGGCAATTTTTTAGAGCTTACTTAAAAAATTACTGTGCACATAAATATCATCATATTAATTAAATTTTTTTATCCCTATTCAGAAATGTAAATTTTATTAAAATTAGCTTTCTTTATCCACTTAACATGGAGAAACATTAAATATATGTGTGTATTTTTAATTTCGAGGAAAAAAATATAAATGTTTACTTATTTCTCAATTTCATTGAAATTAATTGAATTAACACATTCTGCATTCATTTATTTAAGAAAAAATATTTATATTTTCACAAAAAATAAAATAAAAATATTCGTCATACATACATGTTTAGCCTAGCATTTATGTCAATATCCGAATCACTTTCAGAGTCACATTCCGAGTTCACAGAAATAGATCGTGCAGATGCATTACCCGCATCAACGAATTCGTTTTCATCACTGCTATCAGAAGAAATAAATCAACTATCATCAACAGTAATACAATCAAGATAATCCATTGTTTCTTCCACTGACATAACTAGGCCCTTTCTTGATAACATCGTAAAAGGGCAAAGATATTCCAAAAAGTAATACACAGGATAAGTTATAAACTCGTAAAATAAACAAAATCAATGCAACTTTAAATATAAACAAAAAACACCGAAAATTAGTTGAATCAGAGAAAATATACAGTAAAAGAGAGTGAATCGATGTTCACTGAAAATGGTTACTAACAAAAACGTAGATAGTTTGTGCGTGTATAATAAATACATGAAAACCGAAAATAAAGAGGCCTCTAGAGGTAAATAAATAAAACATTCCCCCGCTAAATACAAACAAAGTTCAGTTACAGATAAGACAATTTGTAGATATGTGGATTTCATAGACCCCTGCTATATACTATCCACTGCTTGATTCGATTCGATATCGAATTATCCATCTCGATTCGATTCGTGAGAAAATAGCAGATTCGCAGGGCCCTACTTTGAAGGCAACTTACTTTACAAATAACCATAATTATAAAAATGGGGCTCTATAGAAGAAAATCAGGTTAAAAAGTAAATAAATATAAAAATGCTTAATAATTAGCCTTTAGATATGAAAAATAGAAAAGTATAAGCATGTACTTATCTCCGATATCCATAACAAGGTTGTGAAAAAATTTTTGTTACTTAATTGCTCACTCTTGAGTTTTGTTTACTTTCTCATATACGAAGTATATTGAGAAAGTATTGTAATCGTGAAAAAATTCGACCTCGAGATTTTGACTGAAATATACGTTTTAGGTCCGAAAAAGTGGTTTTCGCAATGCCGTCTGTCTGCCTGTTATTGCCTCTAGGACCTAAATATTAGATTGAAAATGAATGAAATCTCGTATTTAGGCATATTATTATACTGAGCAGAGTATACATAGAAATGGTTGACAGTGATCAATAATTAAGGGAGGTTTATTCCACGCATTTTTAACAACAATTTGATTATCTCAAAAACGGCTAGAACGATTTTGATCAAATTTTGTACAGTTGCTTGAGTTTACGTCTTCAATAATACTACGTAGTTCATATTTCTAAAAAATGAATATAAGGCTAGTTTATTCTTGGACAACTTGAACACAAATTGGATTTCCTAAAAACCGCCTAATACGATTTTTATTTTCTAAAGATAACTAAACGACCCATTAGTATATGAGAATGTTTGTACAATGTATGTTGTACTGATTTTTTTCAACCATAAGACGTGTTAGATAATTCTACAGTGAATAAAAATACTTATTTATATCGGCGAACCATAATGCAATTGTTGCAGGAAATCACATATACATAACGTGATCTAGTGTAATTTTTATAACAATAATTCTCTACCGAATGAAGTATTTAGGAAATTTGCAGAATATACACAACGAAAGGTTTTTAGATTTACCGTAGTTAATTTCAAAATATTGTACATTACGTATTTATACCCATTCAAATAAATTCGATTTAAAGTAATGAAGAACAAGCATTACAAGTTACCCTTTTATTTCGATTATCAAACAAAAATTATATCTAACAATAAGTTTAAAGTTCCTTAAATGCTTTTAAAGATATATTTTGGAAAAACTATTCATTCCTTCAAAATGTCGAATTTTGAGCAATTGCTATTTGCAACAGAGGATTTTGGTTATTTTAACGCAAAAATCGAACAGCGACGACCGTGGTGGAATTCGTAACTTGCGAATTCAAGAGGCTTTAGTCTCTAACAACGCCACGCCAACAAAGAGGCCAATGACATTGCATCAGCCTCCGAACCCCGAACGGTAATCGATTCTAGAGCCCCCGGCAGCTTTAAAAGGCTCTTTTTTGTTATTTTATGTGCACTTCTGGGAGGCTTAACATTTTATTTGTCTTGGAAAATTCTACTGTCATGAAACTCAATCCAATTTATACTGAATTCGCTCTCGATAGCTCTGCAAAGATGTGTTCAGATATTTAATAGATTTGCCGTCAAACAAAGCGATCGTAAGAAAAGTTTCCCCACCTTTAAAATTAATATAATATCATTGAACTCTTCGAAGTAGATCAAAATCCTAGTTCGCAAATGCAAAATCTTATGTAATCGACATTGAAATAGATTCATCAGTAACTAATATCATAAATGTTATGAATTTCAAAATCATGAAAGAGTTTGATAACATTATTTTCAAGCTCCATAGAAATAAATACAACGCACAACGCGTGGAAGTCAAGGACGCAAATGAAAAATGTTGGTAAACTTTTATTTGAAACTATTCAACGGTGATATTCACCCTGAATAAAAATGATAAATAGTTTTAAAATGTGACGTTTTTCAACGGTAACGACGTTTCTCAGAATTTCGGTGGTTACATTGACTGACGGAAGCCGATAAATCGATGTTTGGAGGTAGCTGAGCGTAAAGATTGATATTTTTCAAATGCCACTGGACGCTATAAACTTGATGTTTTTTTATGGAATAAATGACGCATTACTGATCGTGAGAATATTTTATAAAATTTGTATTAATAATAGACAACCCACAGGTTAATAGATCAGCGTTAACTACCATCCATTGTTTCTCAATATCGCTCGTTTCAAACCGCCTTCATTAAATCTTTTGAAACCGCTTATACCCTACAGCAGGTCACCGAGAGCAGTATACAGAGGACAGACAACGGATAAACCGAGGGTATCCAACCTTTCATCGCCTAAGATCTACTATTCAGTTGTAAATTAACCGAGGATCGACCCAGCGGAGTGTTGAGCATGGGGTGGACGGGAGGATCTCCGCAAATTTCTCCAAAACTTTAAAGAGACATAGAAACCGGAATCATAACATGAAATGTCCCGCTTAACACGTCAATCCAATTTAATCGCAAACAGCTATTTATAAAACAAACTCGAATAAAGTTTTATTCGAGTTTTCGTTCTGTACTAGAGAATATTTTAGTTAAAATAAAATTGATTACAATTCTATTCACCAGGATAATTCAATATATTGCTAAGTTTTAAGCTAATACACGTTGAAGAAAAATCTGTTAAATAAATATACAGACGGAAGAAATAAACCAAAACATAACTTGAATTATTTCATCAAGTTACACATAAAGTCGCCGTTAGTCTCAAACTTTTGCCGTTTACAATAATTCGCGATTGGAACACCACGTTCCGAGCTACACTTAAGCATTCTCAGTGTCGATAAACATCTATGCGCTCGTGTCTCGCTGCGAGAACTGATATCGGGAGATATCTGTATTATTTGATTTATGCATTCCAATTGTTCTTAATTTTTGAACGATTATGAAATCACCTGCATACCTCGATAAAAAATGTCCAAATATAAGCTTAAAATCTACATCGGCTTCACATTTCTAACTTTATTCAATAAAATGTAATTGCGCTGAGGAAATATTCGACTTTAAAAGGGGCCAAAGATCGACCGGTCGATCGCGATCGACTGGTTGAGACACCTGAGATCTGAACTGCAAACCGAACCGAACGGCAGTCATTTTGCTGAACCGCGAACCGAACCGAAACCACTGATTAATTTTTCAAGGAACCGAAAACCGAACCGTAATTTTTTCCATAAGTGGTTTCGGTTCGATCTCAATCCACAAAGTACGGACCAAGGAAAAGACCAGGAATTTCCATTGGGAAAACCAGCGAGATTGCTTCAAAGGAAAGAGTGCCTATCTCTTTCCTCTCTGCTACCATTGTTATCCACAGACGACATTTATGGTGAGGGTTATGGGGACACCAACTGCGACAATATCCGGGTCAACCACTGTAGGCAGAAACCGACTAACAGAATATAGAAAGATCTTTATCTGAACGCAGGCAAAATGGTTGTTTTACAATGACCTAGAAAGGAGTCGTAATCCGCTTTCGTGCCGAAAGAAAAATCCATGTCCTTATCATCACCATCATCCCCTTCAGCATTGTAATTAGCAGACTTGAGAAAATATGCCCCGCTGTGTCTTTCTTAGAACACCACTACCTCTTCTCATATCTTTTCCTCGGAAAAATTCAAATTGTTGCTCTCAACGGCTTGAGCTTTCAACGACATCATTCCTTTTCTAACTCTCGTGTGGTGTTCCTCTATGATGGGTATTTTCATTACTTGGTGGTTTATATTCCAGCAAAAACAGGCGAGGACTTCAGCGGATCCCTTGGATCGGAGGCATTCATTTCCCGCAGAATTCCTTGAATTATCTGAAGTGTGTATTTTTAATAATATTTCAGTAAACGTTATTTGAGACAAATAAAATTAATTAACATGTTGGTGTTATTTAAAGAGGGTCACTCTACATTTTATAATCGTTTGCTTTGAACCATAAGTGTCCGCACTTCTTATATTGAATAATCTGCCCCGAACTGTCGGTTAATTTTAAATTATTCTTGTAACGTAATTTACTATCATATTGTTTTTTGATTACTATTATAAGGTGGCAAAAGAAAAAAATTAGCAATATGTAATATGTTTGGAATCGAGCTAAAAGTGTCTTTTTGAATTTATTGTATAATAATAAGAATTAATAATTGAATTTATTAGAGTTTTACATATCATAAATTCATTCGGAGTAATATCCTATTCCATATTATTTGACTAATTAAATAATTAAAATATTTTATTTATTATTGAAAGTTAGAAAAATTGAGACGCCGTGCATCATCGCCATTGGAAAGCAAGAAACTGTCTACTTCAATATTTAAATCTATCATTCAATCAAGGAAATCTTAATAAGGGCTTACGGAAAAGAATTTTCCTAGACCCTTGATAAATATAGCGACCATTTTTTTTATTTGTTATAAATGAACCAAAGGAATAACGCTTTGTAACTTCCATTGTTTTTATTTCTCTTACGACCCGGGTTTCGACGTTACAATGCTATCGTCAGGTGCAGATATGGTGAGAATAGAAAGTATATACAGAGAAATGGGTAGAGACGGGGGAGGGAGGGTAGTTTGTAAGATGGAAAGGAATGGAGGGGAGGGAAAGGAGGAACCTATCTCAGAGGGTTACTGCGGGGGGTAGGTTGTAAAGGGATAAACGCGGAGGAGAAAGGAATGGCTGGAGGGGGGAGACCATCTCGGGAGGGTTTGGGGAAAGACGGGAAGGACTATAAAGAAAGGTCTTGTGGAAGACGGATAGAGGGTGAACCCCAGAGAGAGGAGGGAGGAAATTATCAATGCGGCAATGGGTATGTGTGTGGGAATAAGAAAAATAAAGGCAAGTGCGGGTGGTAGAACTAAAAAGGTAAATATTGGGAGACGGGCGATAAGGCCCTTGTTATAAATCTTTTTTCCTCTAAATGATGTGTATTACAGGTAAGAAAAAGAAATAAAATGCCTGAGGAACTAATTTTCTTTGATTTTTAATGATTTCTTTAAAACTTTTATGTTTTCGGTTTGTCGGTCCATCCAGGGATAATCTCAAAAGCGGTTTAAGCTAGAGGCGCATTTTCTTTCAGATTATGTATAATTGTGTATGTTGGTAAATGAATTTGAAGTGAATCCATTCAGAGAATTTTTAATTGATATGTAAACAACAATGAACATAAAAATCATGTTTGGATCAAAAATACTATTTTTTAAATATAAATAAATGAAGATGATGATGGGATTGCAATATATTTAAAATATAACTTTTTCCTTTCTTTAAATAAATTCTTCTTTCATTTAAAATAATTATGACTGCTGATTGATTTACTTACAGATTGATACTGAATTTGTAATGTTTATATTGGATAAATT
This sequence comes from Uropetala carovei, assembly GCA_036926305.1. Lineage (NCBI taxonomy): Eukaryota > Metazoa > Arthropoda > Insecta > Odonata > Petaluridae > Uropetala > Uropetala carovei. Next base: position 180,381 of record JAXCHB010000009.1, read on the forward strand.
ATTTCTGAATAGTATTTCAAATGATTAATTTAGTTGAACCGAACCGCAAACTGAACCGAACCACTTGTCAAAATTCTCGTCTGAACCGAACCATGAACCGAACCACTTCCAAAAATTTAGAACCGAACCGCGAACCGAACCACTCCAAATTTTGAAGTGGTTTGCAGCTCTGCCTGAGATAGACGAAAATCGTGCATATTCACCAAAATTATGAATTATATAATTTCACTAGTACAATTAATCTCTCTGAATATCAGGTATACGATAAAGTGTGAATTAAAAGTTATTATTTGAAAAAAAGATATGGTACCATAATTCGAAACATTTTCCTTCTTTATATAGTAGTACACTCGACGTGTTTAGTTTTAGATTTTGAAGGATTATTCATTTCTACATTTTTCTGATGCGATTTAAAAACTGAGAATAATATCACATTCTCTAATACTTCCTCTGTATAATTATTAATTTTGGAAACGCTTTTGCGCGGGCGAGCTTAATTTCGAATTTTTATTTAAATTTCTAATTTCTATTTAAAGGTCCAAAATGCTGTATACTTGCAAAAATATTGAAAATAATGCTTTAAATTAATAATACATAATTTATAAGATTCTTATAAAAAATCTACTCTTTCTGTTTTCTACATTTCGAAAATCCTTTAACGACGCTAATTAAGACTGGCAATGCCAGAGATGGCGAAAAGGAGGAAAAGTTTTGTATCAAGCTGTTTGTTCCAGTCACTTTTTATTTTGTGTACAACTGCTGATTTCGTTCCCTAAAAGATTCTAGCGTTCCTCTGAGATCCTAGTAATTCGGGCCCGACTACGCTTCCTTTTAAAAGATATAGGTACAAGATCCTTCTGGGAAAACCAAAAGTGATTTCTAAAGTCGTAAGCAAGAAAACGGAATTTAAGAATTTACCAAGATCCAACTTTGGAAAGAGACATATCCCCCAAAGTATCCACGAGCGCAACCCCATAACATCGGACGATTCCGGAGAAACCCAAAAAAAAAAAGTTCCATCTCAAATCTTCTTCCGAGGTTTAACCGTGTTCCGCGCTACTACGATTACGGCCAGACTCTTAAGGGAGAGGGAAGTTTTTTAGGGTTCTGCGGCTAAGTTCCGATCCAATTGTATCTCGTTACTGGACAAAAGGAAGTTGATTCGATAAAATTTTTATCCGCACGATACCGGCGGTTGACTTCGTTACCCGTACGTTGTTGCTACTCGGAGAGGTATTTTTACTTTCTCCGTACACAGGAGAAAGTATTGTATTCGTGAAAAAAACCGAATTCGGGGTTTAAACGGAAATACACGTTTTGAGGTCTCCTGGGTAAGTTTTTACTATTTTCTCGATGGTGTTTGCGTGTTAGGAATATTTCGGACGCTCTAACTCCAAAACTAATACTCATTGTCAGATCAACGCAAAACGTTAAATTTAAGATTTTTATTAATAATTGAAGATCTGAATCTGGTCCATCGGAAGTGGATGTTTATTTTTGTCATTTTTCCGTTTTTTTTCCAAACATCTCCTTTAAAACTCAATTTGCGTAAATATTTGTCATTATCGAAGTTGTGGAGAATGTAACTTTCTACAAGCTTTGTTTGAAACAAGTACCTCGCTAAGTGACATCGTTTTTTATGCCAAGGGAAATTTTTAATTATGTTATCCATAGCAACATATATCAATGTCGTTTACTTATAGCTTTTGTATTCATTACTCTGTACTGAGAAAGTCATTTGCTGAACATATTTATTTTATTGAGAGGACAAAGCATAAAGCGGATATATGTATATGCAAGACAGAAGGTTTTTCTACGAGCTGTAGATAATTTTGTTTGCTGTATTGTATTCAATCTCAAGCATGAAGGCTAGAAAAGAGAATTATAATGCTGAATTTATTAAAATTTAAAACAGTTACGAACTCAAGGTTTGAACAGGTGGAGTTATCCAAAAAATCTTTTTTGACTACGTTAAAAACAATTTTTTTCATATTAAGCTACGAAAACAACATAAAAACTACGCACAATTTAATCGAATTTGTTAGTATTTGTGCTAATGTACCTTTGTATTAATTTTCGCCATGTTTAGTGGATTTATCGAGCGGAGTTAATTTTTCTAAGCGTCCTTTGGTTTTGTGCATTATATGTGTTTTACATCCAATAAAAGCTTTTAATAAGTCATAAATTATATGACGAAGTCCTTAAGTTTTAATTTTTGCAAGTCAAATAAAAGCAATACTTAAATTACTAAATTTCAATAATTTTAGAAACACCGTCATTTGAAAATGTTTTTGAAATGATCAAAATTAAGCTCAGTTAAGACATCTTTAATAAAAACAATCTATGCTGCTTAATAAAAGTAAAAAGAATAAACATATATTATATGGAGAGACTCTTAACCATTGAGTGAGCTAAAAGAGAGAAAAGACATTCATAACAGCGATTGGTTTAGTTCAATTAATAGCCATGCAGATTTCAGATTACTATTACCTAATACTGCAAGATTTTCATTTGACAATGTTAAACTATTTTATTTCTGCTTAATATATGGGAGGCATCCCGACTTTTTGGACGGAGTAACCAATCCAGTTTTAGTATTGAACGGTTTCCACAAACAAATAACAGGATCATATTAATTTATTCCTCTAGCGAAAGTTCCGAATATCTTGTTACGCATGCTGCTCCTAAGTGGCGGAAATGCCGTCTGGGAATCCTTCCAATAAATTAAAGCTGCTCAAAATTTAAATCGAGTTCTGCCTCCCGTCACAAAGAAATAATCAGTCATGCGCGTCACATGAAACAATGTAAAAATTAAGAGATATTTAGAGTAGGACTTTTTCTCTGCGTCGAATGAAATTTTGTTTCGCGCAAGCCCGAGTAAATTTGGCCATTCACAAATCGAATGAATTATGGAAATCTTTCTTTTTCGAGATCTAAAAAGGAAGAAGGTTAAGTGATAGGGCATATAAAGCTATGCAGTAATTATCGAAATGGTTAAGCGGCAAAATTAAAATACTTACTTCAATGCAATTAAGATGAGCGAAATCAACCCAAATACATTAAGGAGAAATAGTGATATTTGGTCGTGATGAGATAACTGAAATTGAATGATAATTACCTTTCCTCGAATAACTCCTCGAGATTTCAACTTTTTCGGCATAAATTCCTAATATATTTGCCATCGCTCAATTTGTATATTGTGATTATATATATATATATATATATATATATAAATACTTAAGGAAAAGGAAAGGTAATAATAATGGTAGCAACAAGGTATATATATATATCTGTGTGTGTATGTGCGTGCGCGCGTGCGTGTATGTGTGTAAAAATAAAATCTAAATTTCTATAGGTCTTTTGTTATACGAAAATTACATTTTAGACAAAAAATCACCGCAAAAATTAGCAATTAATTACGCCAAATCAAAGTAGCCTTCGCCTTTGAAATTCTGCATGCGTAAGAACTGGAAGAAGAAGACTTACAATTTCATAAGGAAATATAAGGATCGTATGAATGCTTAAATTTGTTCCTTGCCGTTTCAGCGGAAAATTCTGAGAAATTAGAAGATATTGAGATAGCAAGATAAGGAGAGAGGAAGAGATTTTGAGAATTTAATTTAGGTCCAAAATAAGATCACCAATAATTGAATCTGTGCGTATCATCCTCTTTCGAACGAACTGCCGATCTTGGTGATAAATGAAACGACGGATGCTTCTGAGGAAAGCTTTGCAAGAATTAGGGCAGAAATTTAGCGATATTTCATCTTAGGCCGCTTCTTTGATAATAGATAGGATCTGCTTATTGACATTATATATATGTGTGTGTGTGCGTTCGTGCGTGTGTGTGTGTGTATTTTAACCCCCTAGCCCTGTTTTAACTTGCGCCAAAAGACGAAAGACGTACAAACGGAATAGTCCGAGGTATACTCAGCTATAGTAGAGCATGACATATTCTCCTCTCAGTATCTTTTAGTAGGATACCTATTAATGGTCTGGGTTACGAGAAAAAAAGCGTCTATGTCGAGAACGTATGGCACGAGAGTTCAAAGCTAAATGTGACAAGGCGAGGTCCTAAACACCAATTAATAAAAACCATCATTCAAAGAAAGAAGAAATTCACTTAAGCACTTCAATCAGAGCAAACCTAATAAAGAGGAGCGGCATGGAAAATACGGTACAAAAAAACCGGTGATTCGGGCAATTAATTAAACAATTATTTGAATTTGATTAACGAGCTTTGGGACAAGAGTTCCTAGCGGAATTGGGATCAGAGAAATTCACCAATAGAGGCATTGGAGAGCAGACCGCAGAAGGTGAGCGTCGATAGCTAGCTTCGTGGTCGAGGCCGTAGAGGGGGAGGAAGCGGCCCGTGAATCATGACATTGACGGGGAATTGGGGGTTCGACTTCACTGGGATACGCTTCCAATGCTGGGTATTACCACGCACCGGGGTAAACACTTCCGCACTGCCATCTGTCACGCCTTCACTCACTAAGAATACTTTCTACTCCTGTAGGGGAGTTTCGTCAACATAGACAAAACACCTCCGTTTGCACTACGACTTTAACGAAAGGGGGAATTTCAACAATGATCAATCCGGTAACTTAAGTTCATTAAGGCATATTTTAACTTTCAAGTGTCAGAAATTAGTTTAATTTGAAGTAGCTGCGGCCTTTACAGAATAAGCATCAAACGTAATCCTACTGCTCTCGCTTTGCAAATGTATACAGTACTTAAAAGATCAAATCAACAAATTCATAACCTTGGGGATCTGCACGTTTAAAAACACTGATGTTTTTTATTTTAACTTTCTCCAAATTCAACTAACATATAGTTGGCGCGACCATAGAGTCAACTTTAAATATATACCGTGCGTTGATTAAAATCCCTTCATTGATTATCTTATTAAGCTGAAACATCGATCTTATAATATGTATATGGTTCATAAAGAGTTTTGTGCGTTTCACAAGAAAAATCTGTTATTAGAATTTTTTTTAAATATTTTTCTTTCAACAGATGCCTTATTATCCATCGAGAAAAGATGAAATTAGTTGTTATTCATATAGCTTTAAGGATAGTATTATATTATATATTTATCAAATAATTAACTTCGGATGATGACGTAACATCCGGAGAGATTTTGTGCCATAGTCATCATTTGACGAAGAAAGTGTCTCCAGCCTAGGGCCTCATATCTCTCGTTGAAAATGCTGTTACCGAAATATAGGGTGTACAGACTTCCCGGTTTTTCGATATTTGCACCGGTATCCAAAATAATGTCTTAAAAGACACCGAAGTTACATATTTGACTTGACTTCACTGAATGACAAAATTACCTCGGCAATGTCCACCATATATCTATCCCTATAATATTTATTTCCATTGACATTTTGTGTAATATTGATTTACGCATCATTTGAATTTTTAAAATTATTTGCTACCTTTCGAAAAAAATTATGAACAATCTACATAAAATGCGCATCTTACCCCAGTTGTGGTTTTCTGGTTTTCTTTTTAATGAACACGTCCGAGTTTTGCTTCCTCAGAATTTTGTCACCATATCCAAAAGAAGCTGAACAGATGTTTTAAAAAAATTAAAATTATTTATGACGAATAAGATATTAAATCAGATTATTATCTTTAACTAGCACAAGTGCCCGTTGAATTTCAGTGGGTTTAATGAATCTAAATTTTCGTCAATGCAATATGTAAAAATCGCAAGAATAAAATTGTGCACTGTTTTAACCATCGAATATTTCTATATTATAAGTCTGTTTTAATTAATTAACTAAAATCTCACAGAAATTCCTTGTGAGTAAAATAGTACCTTTCTTTCTACTAAAATAGGCATTGTTATTAGTTTTAAATTGATTATAGCATTAGGATTTCAATTTCATTAAACAAGCAGAATTCCGGTTCCAAAAAATTGGTTCAATCTTCAATTGCCTCTGATAATACTTTAAATAGATTTTGGAATATAATGTACCTCAATATCGTTTATCGTCTGCTCAGCACTCTTGCCTTCTCATTTTCCGAAACAACCACTTTCACCAGTTTTAAATGGATTTCAAACTTAGAAGAGAACTTGATTCAATTCAGTTAAAATAACCACATAACAAACTTCTTATTCCAAAGAAAATCCTTTTATAATATGCAATGTTAACCTAGAATTCATTCATTCTAAAAAGTGAATAAAAGTACCATGTACATATATTTCTTTCAACTAAAATAGCCACTCTTAACAGATTTTAATGGATTAATGCATTAGCATTTCAATTTCATGAAATAAGCAGAATTCCGGTAACAAAAAAATTTGTTCAATCTTCAGTTGCCTCTGATAATACTTTAAATAGATTTTGGAATAAAACGTACCTTAATATCGTTTAGCGTCCGCTCACCACTCTGGACTTCTCAGTTTCCGAAACAACAACTTTCAATAGTTTTAAATTGTTTTTTGCTTTGAAATGGTACTTTCCTGTTAACGGGAATACCTCAAAAAATAAACACGTATTGTTGTGATATATTGTGATATTTTGTTTGTTAACAATGCGTAACAAATCTCGTTAAGATATTTACGTTGATCCCTTACTGATGAATTTGTGGAGTTTGCCGAGGAGTGAAGAAGAAGCTGTATCTTTGCTTCAAGACCATGTTATTTTATCTAAAGGGCGAATGTGCTAGAAGGATCATATTATGAAACTTTACTTCTGCGACAGAATATTTTGGAAATGCAACGAGAAGGCCTGTCAGCAGAAGAATTCATGTGGCGACAACATAACAAAGAAATCTACATATTTCCAGCTATTTTAAATACCATAAAGACATATTCGCCCCCTAGTAACAAAAATTTAGATTGTATTAGTAATTATGTTGCTTTTATTAATAAATAAGCTTCAAAAAAGTGTGATTTTTAAGTAATTCCCCCGTTGTTACGCATTGTTAACAAACAAATACGTCGTAACATATCACAACAATACGTGTATATTTTTTGAGGTATTCACGTTAACAGGAAAGTACCCAAAATACCTGAGTCAATTCAGTACAACTTCCACTTTACATACTGTAAATTCCAAAGTAACTCCTTTTATAATAGACAATGCTAGCCTAAAATTAATTCATTCTGTAAAGTGAATAAATAAAGTTCTTTCTTTAAACTAAAATAGCCACTGTTATTAGATTTAAATGGATTATAAGCTTTAGAACTTACTCTGTATTAAATAAGCACCAAAATTCCTTTTATAAAAACAAATCAATTCATTAAAAGATCCACTGTTGTTTCTTCAAAAATTGCCTGTTAACAGTTTTAAATGCCCTTTTAATTTTAATTGAATTTTAATTTATATTCGTTTCCAAACTTCGGCCATTGTTACGAAATTAATTCGAGGAATAACAATATAAATTCGTAAGCACGTATGGTTTACAAAGAAGTTAATTTAAGAATGATTTTTATTTCCAGTTTTTCTAAAATGACACTGTTGATACTTACATTTTTTTATATTTACGTAAATATACTTATTTTCCACAAAACACGCCATCTCTCCCCTTCCTTCCTCTCTCTCTCGTATTGAAGCTAACAATGATAATAGTCGACATAGCAACATCACATTAAAATTGCGCGATTTCCACAAAATATGCAAATTAAACGTTTAACATGGAATATTTCGAACTGTGGGCGAAAAAAGACGAACGGAATAAGAAACTTTATAACTTTTTCTTCAAAATGGTTCAAATCCGAAGGTCGTCTGTTAATTTCTTCTAATTTTAATTTCCAAATGAATAAAAGCCTGCACGTCGAAAAATCGCGATTTACATGTAAAGTAATGGGAAATGGAAATGCCTCTCTTGGAGACGAACCAAGGAATTTTTTCGCGATTTAAATTTGTTATTCTCTGAAGAAGTGTTAATCAAGCATCCCTACCAAATTTCGAGTTTCTATCATTATTATTTCTCAAGTTATTAGCGTTTGCATAGCGTGACCAACCAACCAACCAACCAGCCAACGGACGACGGCTTTTATTATATAAAATATTTAATGTGCGATAATCAAATGATTAAGGAAATAAATTTGGCTTCAAAATTTACTCCGAAAATTAAACTTTCAAACACAAGTGTCGCAAAGATGTCTACGTAATACCGGAGGATTGCATTTAACTTTTAGACGCTACACCTCATTCGAAACAAAATAATGTTCCGTAGAGCATCAGGTAATTAAAAGATGATAATCTCAACTAATATCCATGTCTGTTAGACGGGAATTTAAATCAGGAGTAATTTAATTATTAGATGCGTTTACTGCAATTTTTTCTAATATCTGAGATGCGGATACTGCTATATTTCCCCGATGGATCTCCGTTACACTTTCTCAGATTCCGCTTGCGGAAATGTGAAGAAAAAAATGTATGTGGAGCGCTTAGCTCACGCAGCGGCAAGTGCTAGAACTGTCTTGCAGGGGTTTCTCTCGACTTATCGCGCCTCGCCATCTACCGGCAAAACTAACGACTGTATGTAGTGGGCGTTGCGTTTTAAAACTGCAATATTTGTAATTGTTTTATCGATCGATTTTATTGATTGACGATGCGTTAAGGCTTTTTATTTCAATGCGTATTTAAAATCGAACGGCGTTAAACTCAAATTTAGCGCTGCGATAACATCTGGAAGTCAACGAATTTCATGAAAAGTAGTTTAAAATAAAATTCACACGAATAACTTTCGCGTTTTATTTTCACCCTCAAATAGATTAATAAATTACAATTATTCTCATCCTAAAAGGAGCGAAATTTAAAAGGTCTTTTAAATTAATAAAATTTTCTTATTGTTAGATTGAAAAATAATGCCGACTTTTCTGTATTGTTATCAACAGGGTAATTTTTAATTCACTAATATATACAAGAAAAACTTTGTTTGAATCGAAAATTATTTCATTTGGAATTAAAACATTCCTTAAATATTAATTTACGCTAAATGATTTGCTTTAAGAGGGAATTGTTTACGAAAATACGGCATTTCAGCTTTACATGTACGCAATACATGTATTTAATAATTCCAGTATAGCCACAAATTTTGTAATTAATCAGTAATTATTAATTTGTCCACTGGAAAATTCAAGAAATTAAGAAACCATGTATATAGATTGCATAGAGTGTTTTCCGAGCTTTAATTTTGTAAATTTTCAATCCAATGGCATTGCAATTGAAGTAGTAATTGAGCGATAGAAAAACTTTAATCACCATTAAATTGAGCGAAATATTGGCATAAAGGATTGTACGATTCAGCAATAAATTTTAGTGACAAAAATAAAGATCACTGAAACGAAAGCACCTCAAGATAACAGTTATACAGGGAATTTCCTTATATATAATTGCCAAAACGTATATCAGATATAACCTCACAAAATGCTGGCTAAAAGAAGAAAAATTTGCCAGCATGGAATTTTATTAATAAAATTATTTTTCTCCAGAAGTCAATACTTATAAACCCAAATTAAATACGGCATGATGACAGGCTGGCGTATATTTATATTTCGAAATAGTAAGAAAATTACCCATTTATTTGGATTAAGCATGCCTAATTAGTTTAATCATCCCATAAGCTTTATTAAACCTAACCTCGATATATTTAAGAAGCTTCCAGATATTCGTGAATTGTTTATTCATCCAAAAATTAACTTCATGCATCACTTTGAATTTTCTCTTCCATTATATGCACCTGCTAAGCGGAAAAAAAATTCATCGATCACGTTACCTTTGCCATATTATTGTATTTGGTCGCTTAGGAGTATTGATTTCATAATTTAAAAGAATAAATAGTCCACAAAATATTCGTAACGATTTCATCATTTTTCAATTAACCCAGTGGTAACTGAAGACTCGTGAGTTGAGAACGTATCAATGCCGGTATTAAAATCCTAATTAACTGGAATGAGTTGTATAAACACCAAAAAAATTTACATCTCACAGTCCACTGAATTCATAATATTCATTTTAATGAGCATCCAACATAAAAATAATGAACACGCCGGCAGGTAGGAAAACAATTTTAAATTTTTTCGTGCTATACATACATATACGTACATATACATTCATACATACATATACATACATATATATATATATATATATCATAATCAGCCTTTTTCAATCCACTGTCGGATGAAGGCCTTCCCCCCAGACATTTCTAGTTTTCCCTGTCAACTGCCTCTCTCCTCTAAGTTTGCCCCAAGAACTTAACAAGCTCTCTGACATACGGATGTGAAACATGGACCATGAACGCCAGAATGATACAGCGCCTGCAAACAACACAGAGGAGCATGGAGAGATGTATGTTAGGGATCACCCGCAGAGGCCGCAAGAGGAACGACTGGGTAAGAAAGAAGACGGGAGTCTGTGACGTGATTAGAAGAGTGAAGGCGTTAAAATACGAAATGACCGGCGTTGGACGTCCAGTGTCATCGAATGGATCCCAAGAAAATCAAGATATCTATATATATATATATATATATATATAGCCTTAGGTACGTTTCCAACACTTAAAAAATTCTTCCAGTGGGACTTACATTCAATTCGTCCTCCCTGTGCTGAAATGCCCTCCCCCATCCTCCTCTGCCCCTTCTTCCAATCCTCTTCCCCCCTCCACGGCTGTGATCCTACCCTTCTTCTCGGCTTGACTCCCCACCCTATATTGACTGCTTCCTTGAAAAACGTTCCCATTAAAACACTCGCACTAAATCTACTTCCAATACGAATAAACGTGTTCAAAAACAATAGGCCGCGTATGATACGCGGGGTATAGCTAGCATCAATAATTATTGACGACATTACCCAAGGGCAGTGTCTCGAAACCGGTGCATTATTATATGATTCACATCGTCTCATTTAAAACCTAACAGAAATATTTATTATTCACAAGTTACGACCACAGAAAATACATTTTTTACAAAATAAATATACTATCGTAGAATTTTTTTTACCCCGCTTCATTTCAAACAATTTATTTATCAGGGTGAGAATCAGCTGCATATTGCCATCTTCTAAATATTTCTCAATCCAACTGAAGTATCTATCCTATTTCAATGTCCATCATTTTGGCCATAATTTGATTCATAAACGTGGGGAAATGAGTACAAATGTCACAGTTAAAAATAATATTAATAAGAACTACGCTTGGTTGCGTTGCAATATTATCTTACGGGAAATAGTCGTTATACAGGTTCTGACACTTGTGCGACGTAGCGTTCTACAAAATTTCGGCGTGAAATTCTGTCCGGCTAACCTCTAAGATCGAGAGATTCTGAAATTGAGTCGTAAAAGATATTAAGTTTGTGGATCACTCATTACGGGGACGGGAATGAAAAAATGAATTCAAATATAGAAGGCGACGCTAAGGAGTGGCATTAATTTGAGAAAGAAGAGACTCCCGTTAATCAGACTCCCTCGAATCAACTGCACATACGAACTTGATGAATTATATATTTAGGAGATAAAGAGATTTTAATGCAATACCTCCACGTGTAGACAGATAAAGATAATATCTCCAAGAGAACTGAAACCGCGGTCTCCCTTCCATCTATGATTAAAGGATCATGCTGAAATAAATTTACCGGTGCAATGAAACAAATACTTAAATATTAAAGAATTTGTCATTGGCATACGTATATGTGATGCACTTTCGTTCTACCTGTCGTGTTTCTGAAGGTGATTGTCAAATAAACGCATTATTTATTTAATACAAGTCATGCTGCATCTACTATCTCCAAGTTCTTTAAAAAATTACTACATACGAATTAATACATCAGCTACTCGAATTACCGATAACAGTTAAATGAAAATATATTTACGTACTCATGGAAATAGTTGTTCCTAGAATTGAAAACACTGGAAAACTGATCTTACTATAATCAAATAAAAATAAATTTCTAAGGTCAAAATCGATACTCTTCTGTCAGCAGTCAAAGCATTATATTGGTAAAGGCTGTTTAGTAATCTCTTGGCAATCGATTTCCTCGTCACAGACCAATTAAGTTCTTTCCAAGAAAGATTATTTGCGGAGGGGGTTAGAAACGCAACGATTTTGTGCTTTGGCTTTACATTTAGGTGTTCCAAAGTTTCAATTCAAAACTCAAATCTTTAACAAGTACTCAGTTATCCATTTTTAGTCCTGGTGATACATAGAATGAGGAAACTTTTAAAATAAAATTGAAATACTTTGCCAGTATATATTATTCCATTTACATATCACTCTTACCACTCTCTCGAACTAAAGGCGTCTCGTCGAGAAACTAAAGCAACCTCTACATCTTACCTCCTGTTATTCAATTTGTGATAACCACAATATGTTCTCACTAATCTAAGGTTTCAGAAACCTTACAAAACCAGGTCCATAATCGCCAGCCTACATTATTCCAGGCATTTGAAGGTCTTCCGAACACGTGAACATCAGCAGGAGAGACAATGGCAAAGAAGAATTTGGAATGACGGCATAAGGCCCGTTTTATTCCGAAGGATGGCAGGCCCCGCTGCTCAGTTATCCGCAGAGTGCAGTAAAAGGAAGACGTTCTGACTAGACAGGCATTCAAGTACTTGGAACGGCAGGCTCTTCCTCTCGGCGAGGAGAGCTTATATATTAACCCGGTGAAATGAAGAAGCGTACCCATGCAGCCAAGTCGAAGCCATCACCTTCGCCGGCTAATAATGCCAAAGACAAGGATTCGATTCCCGACTCGGACGAAGAGGGTTTAATGGGTTGGATGAGAACGTCGGCCGGGATGGAGTACATGACGATGTTCGTCGTCCTCAACTCCCTGATCGTGTTTACTACGATGAGTTGGCCTCAGATGAAGCAGATGTACCACATCATCGAGTCTTACTTCAGCGGTTCCGAGTGATCCGAGATGAAACTCTTTCGTTCTTTCAAGAGTGAAACGTTTCTCGTGTTAAAAAGGTGTGTCGAGGATAATATTTAACGTCTGCTTTCTCGTGAAATCGGTTTTTTTTTGTGAGCGGTGCAAGTTATTATCTTTTGTTTTCGCCAAAAATGATCGGCGTGGGAATTTTGAGGTGTTTCTTCCTCGCCAGCATAATGGTTTGGTACTCGGCGAGCGTGTGGCAGACTGTGGATAAATACTTCCGGGACCAGTTCAGGGTGTACCTGGAAAAGGAATACGAAAGCAACGCGGAGATCAAGAAGGACGTCATGATGGAGGCGGAAAGGATCGCAGCCAAGAAAGCTATGATCGAGAGAATCGCCAAACTCCAGTTCAGCAAATCTCTCGACGAATACGAGGAAATGAGCCGCTTTTCGGACGAAGCGAGCCGAGGAGGGGAAAGGATCGCTGAAGGAGTAGCGGAGGTTGCGGAGGGTACGTGGGCGCCGGTGGAAGACGGAGGCGAGACTGTTTTAACGGGAGGAAAGGACGGAACGGGAGGAACTCAGGGAACTCTTGAAGAGGAAAGGGAAGAGCTAGACGAAGAGTGTCGAGAAACGGCTGTTGATGAGGCGCCGTCGAACGAAAACGTAGAACGGAACTGCGAATTCTCCGAAGAAGACGAGGAGCGCAAAGTGAAAGAGTACGAAGAAAATGGCGAACACGAAGGAGGGTTTATGAAATGGCGAGGCACGTTCGCTGATGACGACGAAATCTGCCATTTCGAAGATTTAGGTAAAAAAGACTCGTGTTCTGAACCCGACGCAATGGATGATGGAGGCATTGGGAACGAATGATTGGGTTAAAATGTAAAAAAAAATCTGGGAGAATGTTGACAATACGTTATGTGGCTGAGATTCTAATATTAATGATTTAAGACTGAATATGGCACGAAAACTTAAATATAAATAATAAGCATACTTTTCACTCCTTGTCTCTTGACGTTTTATCGAGCTGAAACTATTTTGAGGAGTGTATTGGTGGGCGAAACATTTGTTAATATATTTTATGTGCTATTCTTGTATAATGGTGAAGTTACTTGAAGCAGAGTTGTGGATTTTAATTATCAACGACATAAATTATAAACCTCTCGAAAAATATTGAGATTCAAGTTTACGTGGCAACGACTGAAATGTCTTAATATTTAATAAATCGCTGTAACAAATTTAAAAAAATACATTAATTTAATGAATATTTATTTTAAATTATGTAAAAATTTATTATCATTTAAAAATATTACAAGGTATCCATTGTTTTCTTTATGACATCAATTAGCTTGGGCTTTTGGATTTTAATCATATTGCTGTAAGCAAGCTAAAAAGGTGCATAGATGATGATGATGTACCCAATTTATGTAAAAAAAAATAAACATCATTCAGCGTTAAATTCCTCACCCTGTGCATTTAAATCAACCTTCCACGTGGGAAAGATTTATAACCTAATGAATCATGAGAGGGAAGGTGGGAAAAATTCTGCAAAATAGACTTAGAACGTGTATTCATATTTACTCATCTTCCACTTTTCTGTAAATAGGCAATGCGCATCCCAAGGCTCCATGACTCCGACAATATTACGAACGTCTGTGTACGATTCACCGAAGGAACCATCGAAGGGCGTATGTTGCTTCCACATTCCTGCTTCCTCCGTCAAAGTTACGTAATGAAGCCATAGCAAACGATTCATTTCGTGCGCCATACATTAGGATATTGATCGCAGCAAACAAACACACCCACCATCAAATGTTTGGTAGTGTGTTGCAGAATAGATTTGAAGGAACATTTGTTAAACTGAGCCGGCCGAGTTAGACTGGTAGGCCAAAGGTCGCGGGTTCGAATCCCGCTTCGGGCATGGATGTTGTGATGTATGTTGATTTTCTCTAAGAGAATTCGACGGCGCAAAATAACCTTAGCTGTTGACGTACTTCAAAAACCTAATTACTACTACTTGTTACACTGAGAATTCCGCTATTCACGAGTAAACTAAGATTTTTAAAAAATTTTTAAAGAAAATTAATATTACTGAAGGATGTGCACGATATAGTCGGTTTATACATACAATCAAAAGTAGGACTTTGTGAAGTTCGAAAAGCACGTACATATTTTGATAATTAAATTATATGCGATTGAATAGCTTAAATATTTTATTTGATGAGTTGATAAAATAAATTCAGAAATTACCGCAGTGAATTAACTGACTGGTTTGCTATTAAAGGAAATTCATAAGTTCATTTGTCCAATTATTCGATTACTTTGAGGGCCATTAATGAGTAAAAAAAATCTGATGTGGCCACACATGACTTTCTCCATATTTGGGGTATAGTTATTCAAATTATTATGAATAGCATTATAAGGCAAAATTATTATTTCGTATCGTAAAAGAATACAATCGTCCTTACTGCCGTAAATTACGTATATTTTGAATATGTTTACAGAATTCACCGCTACATGGTGGTGGCGCTGTATACAGGAATTAACGAATAAGTTAAATATCTCCGAAATGGATGGGTCTACGAAAATTTGTTTCAAACAAAACTTGGAAGAAATATTATTGTCTACAACTTTGGTCCTTACGAAGATTACCAATAACGACGTTTTAAAGGAGATATTTGACGGATACCGAAAAACCGATTATTTATAAATAATTCCTAAACAATAACTGCTATGGAAAATTGTTTCAAATAGAAGTTGTAGGAAATTACCTTCTCTATAATCTTTGTATAGAATTATATACACAATAATGCTGTTTTAACGGAGAAATATCGCAAAAACCGAATCGGGTTTCGAATAAACCTCGACTTCCGGTTAACCGTTATTTTCCAAAAACTAATCAGTTTTTTGTGCTCATGCTAAAATGTTATATATGAAATTTGGTATTAATATGACAAGTACTTTTTGAGTTAGAGCGCCCACAATCACATACAGCAATCCACACAGCACACATCATTCCGAAAATAGTCTAAACGTCTTCTAGGGACCTCAAAACATGTACTTCCGTTGAAATTTCGAAGTCAATTTTTTTCGTAATCACAATACTTTCCCTATACTACGTATGGAGAAAGTAAAAACAAATAAATTCAATGAAATTTGAATTTGTCAAATGTAATCCAAACTAAATAATTTTTAGTGATACTTTGACAATAATTTACATTCCTGAAAGCTTTTCATGGATAAGGCATATCTTATTACACGATAATGAATTAAAATGTTTTATCAATCTCAAAATCACTCATAATTGCTTTAGAAAACTAAACCAAGGAAATGATTCCCGATTCCGGCAAAAATTCAATAATTTTATAGACCACGCTCTTTAATGTGTCATTTTTCTTAGCGGGTACTTTCTGGAAATAGAAATACTGAAAACATAGGTATATACGTCGCCGAACGCCCATCAACTGAGATTGCAGACGAGTAGCTTTCATCTAATAGTTACAGCAATACTATTGGGGGAAATGCGACAATCACTTTAAGCGAAACACACGTTTTTTTAAACCCTAAAATAGATAAAATATTTTATAATGATTATCCTAAATGACAGTTCAATCGAAAATAGTTTTAACTTTTCAAACAGAAAAAATTCCTACAAAATTGAATCGGGGCCCTGTGACTTCAAACAACGACCAGCGCTAGTAGGCTTCTCAATCTAAATCACCAAGTAAGTAAGGAGAGAAACCCGGTACCGGCATTGGCCTACTCTTAGAGAGAAGCACCAAGGGGGCCAGCGGATTTACGGCCCTCCCGATGGGCGAAGCGCTGATTCGCGTGCTCTCCTCTGCACACGCAAATAGGGGCCGCAAGATCTCTTGAAAGAATCCTACTTTTGCAGGATTCGTACCCGGTTCGCACCGGGTATGCTCAGCGTAGCAGGCCCACACCCTCACCACTACGCCGAGGCACCCCCTCCTACAAAAACTGAACTGTTAGTTAAGGCTCAATGTATGACCGATTCAACTACTGTTAGCATTTATGAGACTGGAAAACTCTGTGAAGCTTTACGTAATACGGCTAAAGCTGATAGGTCTTCTTCTGAATGGATATAAAATTTTTCCTCCTGAAAATAGATCAAGTTAACGCGACTATAGAGCCACCCAAGCTGCTCAAAACGAATTGTATTACATTTTTCATTTAAGCAGGGTGGATGGAAACATGTCCGCTGGTATTTTCAAGTTTTTTTTTATTTTACGACCGTACCTAAGAAGCCTCAGTTGGCCCTTACTCTTTTGCGCGAAGACCATAAGGGGGGACTCGTTTTATAAACCACTCAAGTTCGTCCACGCTGCAAAATATTCCGCAATTTACGGCTCTCTTCCTTAAGGGGTTCTAAATACAGAGGGATTTATAAGTCGCCAAAAGCTTCGACAAGATGCCTATGTGGAAGAAGGTTGTCGGCGTAGAAAGCTGTTGAAAATCCAGTAACATTATAACTAAAAGGGTCATCATCTATAATAATAGCTCGAGTTTGTCTGTAAGTCCGTCAGTGACGCCGTATGGAGTTAGATAGGAGAATAGGGAAAACCGCCCATAACTCAAAAGATTTTCAATCTTTTTCGATCAAACTTTCAGCAATCACTTCAATTTTCAATTTTTTATTTTGAAGACCCTCGCCGTGTACATAGTAGTCCTGGGTTTGACTCCAAGGGCATATCTTTTCTCCATTGGAATAACATGGGCAGAGCCGAAACGAAGTGAGCAAGGCGTTTTTCTTTAGCATTTTAAATTATTTAAAAAATTACATATCTATGCGGAATTTCCACAAATATGCCGAGAAAACTATGGAAATTAATTTGCATAACGTTATATCCATAAGGATTGAAATAACAACATGATGTCGAGGTATAACAATGGAATTGGTGGGTAAGGCAACATCCTGTAAAAATGGAAGATTTCCTCAAGCTGTGTGAATTAAACGTTTAAATTGAGCGATTTTGAACTGTACGCGGAAAAAGATGTAGAGAATAAGAAATTTTCTAATGTTTTCTTCAAAACAGTTCACTTCCGAAAATTGTAGATCAATTCTTTCTAATTATAATCTAAAAAAGAATGGCCTGCACGTCGAAAAGCTGATTTTATCGTGTTATCTTACGGGAAATGAAAAGATGTTCCTCGAAGTCAAACAAGGGACCTTTTTCGAGATATTTTTCGTCATCGCCTTAAAATATGTGATTCGAGCATTCCTGCCAAATTTAGATTTCCTATCTCGAGTCTTTCTCGAGTTATTCGCATTTTTATAGCGAGCGTTGATGTGTGACAAATGAATAAATACGAAGGGTAGTTAAGAAAAAGTGGGTAAAAAGGTATTATTTTTTTCTTCAAAGGTTATAAATCGTCTTATATTCACGAACAAAGATGTAAATAAATGAAAAATAGTGAAGTGATTATGGTTAGTCAAGCATGATTTAAAATACATTCATTGCGCATTGCGATAATTTTTTTAGGAAATTAAGAATAGCTAATAATTTTGTTTCATTCATTTGATCGCAGTGCCTTATAAAATATTTTTCAACCAAAATCATCTCTGTAAAGAGATTTTGTCTTATATTCGCGGTCGTCTTATAGTCGGTAAATACCTACGGTATATAAGCTTCTCTCACTTCTCTCAAAAAATTGATGCTAAACGACTCTATGGCCTCAATTAAATTCAAAATCTGCCAATCGTTTTATATAAAGCGGAAACTCCAAGAAATTTTGTTGTCTTTATTATAGGAAGACAATCGTAAGAATTTAGTAATTTCGGCGGGGCAAAATGAACGGATCCATCTACTTCCCGTAACAGATCAGAAATTTCATCAATGGCTTCATTTCTTGAATTATAATAACTGAATAGGTAATACAGCCCTTCTTATTTTAAGGCTTAAACTTCAACGGTAAATAAAGCAGCATTTTTTTTACGAAAGAGGCTTATATCAAGTGTTTTATCTATTTAAAAAAATGCACGCCTAGCATGTGGGTCGTCTCCTAGAGGAGGAACTACACGAGGCGAATTTAAAAAAAAAACTCTTCAAAAACGAGAGCAGAACATTCCGGGAGAATTTACATAAACCGTTTTGGGGCTTCCCTGAATTAACTGGCGGTTTATAAAGTTAGGAATTCGCTCTCGCGCCGAAAGCGACGGCAAACATCCAGATGAGCAAAATCGAACCAAATCGTCCCGAAGTAAAGTCACTGAATGGCAACGACTCGTAAGGGACGTGGAGAGAATGAAGGATGGAGGAGGAAGGCAAGAGATGGAAGAGCGAGACTAAAGGAAACTCGCTTAACGAATTCCAGTGCGCGAGCAGGCCACTGGAAAGGCAAATTTAAAGCGAATAGTAGCAGGTGACGCCATAACGTAGAGGAAACAGAAATTCCGAAAATTGATTTCAATATATTACAGCATCCAAAAAATGGTTGAACCAGGATAAGTTTTTCATATGCCTTCCATTCAAAAGACAAGTCACATTCACGAAGTAAAAGCCGACTTAAATAGAACGATTTGAATTTTTCGCTTGCTTTAGTCACGTGTTCCGTAAATTTGTTATTGTATGTTACATATGGTCGATTAAATGAGATTTTTAAGCACGTAATATTATAATGAAATTTAACAGACGAACTTACGATGAGTAATTTTGTAATTTTCTCCTTAATTTTTTATATCGTTATATTAATACATATTAATATATACCTATTCATAATAATTCCAAAAGTGGAGAAAGAATTATTGTTCTCTAATAATTCAAGATATTATTTCTACAGAAATTGTGAATCTAACGATTGGCACAACATAAACATTACGTTTTCATTAATGATTGTTACCACAAATCGAAATTTACATAGCACGAAATCTAAAACTTAAAGTAGAACTCATACGAAACAAAATGTTTTCATGACATTTAATTAATAGAAGCGTTTATTGATACTTAGAAAAGGTGAGGATTCAAATTCGGAGGATTTTATATCTGTCGGCGTCCACATTCAGGTGTGAAACGCGAATAAAATTTTCTATGGTTGCTACTGAAGTACATTTTGTCCTGCTCTGAATTACTAACGCTGTGTCAAAAGGTATCATATTAAAGATACTCGGTTTCGTGGAGTCTACGAATTTCTGTACTTCTTTATAAGAATAAGAATAAACAAACATAAATTTACCGAAGACGAAATAAAACGAACGAGAAAAACGCCGTTCAAAACGATAATAGAAGAGAAGTATATGAAAAATAAAAAAGTGAAACTCCCATGAGAATAGATAGACGATAAAAGCTTTCTTTTCCTCTCAAAAGAGGAAAAAACATTCTGTTAAAAAAAAGAGGCAGCATACATTAAGGCGACGATATAAAAACGAATTGAGGTACGTCCGTCGGGCGTAAACAGAAGAGCATGGAGATGAACAAAAAAAAATGTGTATAGCACTATAATTCTAAGTCCGTTTTCTTTGAAAAATCAAATTTTTTTCTGTTTGTCCGTTTGTCTACTACCCGATTATTTTGAGTATATTTTAAAACGTTTTCCGAAAATTGTCGCGCGATGACCGGTTCCTCGAGAACCTCATTTTCATCACACCCGCAATATTCCCCTTCTTTCGGGTATGTGCTGCTGGAAATTTTAAAATTCTGAAGGGTTACTTTGACAAATAATTCATTCACGAGCAATGCTTTTTCACGTTAAATAGATGACTCGCGGCTTGGCCCCCTTTAATACTACCGGGTCAAAAAATCAATTTTTTCGCAACCTTTAAGCAGCTATCAGCCATCAGAAATAGTGACGGTTTTAGTCCATCTAAAAACAAGGTATGACCTCACGTCTTTGGGGATAAATCTTATCTTGCGGGGAGGTAGGACGTGATTTACACGAAGACGAATGGCTGTGAGATATGAGAGCGAAAGGATGAAAAAGGCCTGCATATTTTTTAAAGGAAAATGGAGAGGAAAACTTAACCAGAGAGAGAGATTGAGGTACGACTGCAGAGAGGAGTACAAATTTCGTCCTGAGCTCCCCCCCACTTACATCCCTAAAAAAAGAAAGAGGAAAGTTTTTAAAGTACACTCAGGAGGTCGTGGGTGAAAGGTGAGAACCCAGGATCACTTATCTGACGCCATCCTTCTCTACGTGCAACTGCCCGTGGTAAGCGGAGGAAAGTTCAGGGCACATATTCATGAATCACATGAAAAATCCCCTTACCTACAAAACACTCTGCCACTCTTCTCGTTCCCGAAAATCTTTCATTCTTACTTTCATACTGGTCAATTCTTCGTGTTTCCACTTATTTCATCTATTCCTTAAATATAAGGAAGGACTATATTTTTTACCCGGCGTTGCCCGGGTAAAAAAACAAAAATTAATGTTTTATTTCAGCGCTTCGTTGCAAACAATGTTTTTGGTTTTTTGATTATTTATAAGCATATGTAAGTTTTTTCCGGATCCAACTCTTGATGCTGCAACATACAGCTGGCATTACCTTTGTAATGCTTAATCTTGTGCCATTAGCATACATAGTTATTTTGCTTTCTGTACAATTACTATAAAACATTTGGGATTTAAAAGTCGCCTACTGC
This sequence comes from Uropetala carovei, assembly GCA_036926305.1. Lineage (NCBI taxonomy): Eukaryota > Metazoa > Arthropoda > Insecta > Odonata > Petaluridae > Uropetala > Uropetala carovei. Next base: position 201,827 of record JAXCHB010000009.1, read on the forward strand.
CTTCCTATTTGTGAAAAAGTATCTGTTGAAAGTTTGATTACACTAGCTTTAACGGTGTGGAAATGTATAGATGCACAAATAAACAAACAAACAGACTTTCATAAATTTATATAAGATAGGATTATGGGACTTAAAAATAAATCCTAAACGTTGAAGCTTTAAACCAACTAGATGAGGTGGGCTACAGTCAGAGTTTCAAACCAGTCTAAATTTTGGAGTGGAGTCGTAATTTAAGACGATGGTCCAGTTCACAGTTCGGTTCATAAATCACTTTTTGGCAGTGGTTCGGTTCAAGCAAAACTGGAATTTTTTCATTTTATTTTACCGTGCGCATTGTAGTGAAATACTGTTTTCATGAAGAGATACTTAAACAAAATATCATATACAATGTAATTAATTAATTACTATTAATTTTTAAAAAATTCACTTTAGCACTAGCATCACTAAGCAATGAATACGTGGTTTTTATTTATTTGAAAGATTATAAAATGCGTTTGAAATAATCATTAATCTTCTATTTGTTATATTTCATTTATATTTTATAAGGTAAGTTACATTATTTCGATAACATGCGTCTTTTTCAGAGCGTTGAACTTTTCATGCTTCTTAAAATTATTCGATTATCTCAAAAACTATTATCTTACTGATGGTTACGGATGCACACTAGATAAATAAATACTTGAAGAAAATTTGATACACACTGTACTTTTAAAATAACACCTAATTGTTTAACATAAAAAATAAAATGGCTTCCAGCAGAGCTCAAACAACTCCTTCTATCAGAATATATTTCTATGTTGAAAAACATCTTTCGACACTTGCTTGAGTCGCAGGAACTGCGAAAAGAACTTTGGCCATCTCAAAGAGTTGTGGGTGGCTAAATTCTATAGCTTTCCGATAGAAGAGCATATTTGTTTTTATTGGAAACCGTTCAATATTGTCAAATAATTAGCATAATAAGTATTGAGCTCACTTCCCGCTATAGTGTAGGTCAGTGCTTTTGCTCCACGGCACACCTTCATGCATGCTTAAGAACATCGCGGCACACCAAACCACCCCTAATTAATTTCACTGCATGAATACTCATTTTTAAAGATAAAAACCAGCGTAACAAGTAAAGTCGCAGTTATATTAGACTGTTACGATTGGTAAAGCAATAACTGTATAATTTTCTTGTACATTAAACACACATAATTTAAAAATTAAATATCTTCGGAGTGTGCGGCACACTAGTCCCTTCCTCTCGGCATCCTAATGCGCCGCGGCACACCGATTAAGAACCACTGGTGTAGGTATTGTGTGAAGAGACTTCCTGCCATTTGCCTTTACGACTCGCAGGGGTACAAATGCAAATCGAGCTTGAACCGAACCACTTTTGCAACAATATACCGGTTCGGTTTGTGGTTCGGTAGACATTAGTCACCGGGTTCGGTCTGGTTTGCAGTTAAGCAAAATGATAGCGGTTCGGTTCAGTGGTTCGGTTTGCAGCTCTGGTTACAATGCTACAGTCCAAACTCTGATATGAAGTGTAGCACTTTATGAGTGCGAGACATGGACAATGAGAAAAGAATAAGTGCGCAGATTAAAGGCGTTTGAGATGTGGAAATGAGGTAGATTAAAGAAAACTAGTTGAACAAAGGGGAAAACTAATGAGGAAGTCTTGAATATAAAGAGATGAATTTAATTAGGGTAACGAGGGATAGACAGAAGAAATGGGTGGGCCAAAACTTGAAAGAAAACTGTTTACTGAAATAAGTAATATAAAGAAGAATGTTAGGAAAGAGGTAGGAGGAGGAAAGTTATAATAGATGCAAAAAAAAAGGAAAAGAAAGGCCTTTGATAGCACAGATTGAGTTGGGTGTGCCCAAAACCTACCGGAAGGTAAAATGACCATGAATGTATGTACAATGCGTGAATAATGTCCTCTCTACGGTGAAATGTCCGATTCCGCAATTTCGCCCTCTATGAAGTCATTTGTCTGTCTGTCTCCCCCTTCCTTCTCTGCCACCCTGCTACCCCACTCTTAAACCCATCTATCGCACAAGCCTTTATCCCATTACCCCCCTATCTTTTCTTTCTCTCCAGTTCCCCTCACATCCTCTCCTTTCCCACTCCGCTCTTACAATTAGCCTTCGCGACGCCCTCAAAGTTATTAGATCGTATTTTTTTTTTGCTACCTGATAATCAATCACCTCTTGCTGAACGTTGTCTGGGTCTCCCAAACATCAGTCATGAATAGGTCACGCTAGGGACTTGTATTGCTACCGCAGATGGTATTTGTATTCCAGAAGCGTAAATTATGGGTCTATTTCGCATAATCTATTTCGTACCACAGCGTGTTGCCTTTTCTAACGTCGAACGGAACTGTCGCTTCGGTGTTCCCGTTGGTGTTCGTTGAACTCCGCCTCTCACGAGTTGAAGCGAATCGTTTTGCTGTCAAACGCTGGAATTAATTCGCGATACTGCGCGTAAGAGGTTTAACTAAAGGCGTAGAACTGTTGATCCAAATTCAAGTATTTCTCGAAACGTTATCTTCTAAGCTGTTCCATTTGAAATATGTTTTTCGCACTATAATAATAGAAGTTAATCGTAATATCACGATCATTTAAATTCGTAGAAAAAATATTTTCCCAAAAATAAGGAAAACATAAATTTTATATTATTGTTTGAATGATCTCACATTTTTAAAGCCACTTGCGGAAGATATTGCAAGAAAGAGAGAAGGTCGAATGCACGTATGAACAAAACCATTCATTACAGACTGTCAGTATATACCAAACTGTCACCTAAAGACGCTTCTCTACCACCATAATAGAAATCTCTAGTTTCCTCATCAATACGGCCATTAAGTTCATTATCCGTGGCAATGCCTCCGAATCGCACTACTCATTATACTTTTGCTAAAAAAGAGTCGGAAACAAAAGCGGAAGAAAAGACAGTATAATGAGTAAAAGTCTACATCAGTGCTTCCCAAACTATGGTCCGCGGAACATTTGTGGTCCGCGAAGGTTTCCAAAATGCAATTTTTTAGAATGAACCGCATATCTAGTTGAATATTTTTGGGAAAAGTTAATCAATTCTTACACTATCACAGGTATTCAATACTTTAGTAATGTACCTAGTTAGCTTAAAGATTTTTCTACTCATTCATATTTCCAGATTTCATCTCTCTGCAGTCAAATTAACCCCTTTTCATTAATGTGGTTACAGTAAGTACGTTTGTGACAGAAATGAGGTGGTCCGTAGGGCCTGGAGGGTTGCTGTAGTGGTCCGCGGAGCTCAAAAGTTTGGGAAGCACTGGTCTACATAGAGAAAATTCGTTCTTACGGACGTTTCTAGGGGCGCGCTCGGCCATCTTCGACTTTTCAATAAACGAGCTATCTAACACGTCACCCTGGGTGAATAAAAAAATTAACCTTTTGCGAAACTCAAGAAAACACGTAATGATTCGTAGGGAGAACGAATCATTCCTGGAACGCTTTTGTTCCTTCGACAGAAATTAACAGAATATCGCGATAAGTGTAGGCGGCGCTTCAATATCAGAGAAAACACCTGTTTCGCTCAATGTTTATGATAAAGGTACAAAGGTGGAACGAGATAGAAGTTTTCCGACTTCGCAGGCGATGACTGAAGTTTAAATGAAAAAAGAAAAATGCCCCTCTCAACGTGTGAGCGTAGTTGCTTCATTTTTTTTGTCTCCCTTGGAAACACTTTATTTCGTTTGAAAATTTGTGTCTCTTCATATTTCGATCCGAACTTTTAATGGCAAAGTATTGAAAAGCTAGAAGTTAACGTGTAAAAATGATGCTGCCGCTGATAGCCTTCCAAGCTTTGAGAAAATCGGAAAGTTTCTTCCAATTTTTTTACCGGGTCTTTCCAATTCTTTCGGGAAATGCTCACGGTGACTTTCTGCGAGGTCCAGAACGGGTTTTTATTCGCTTTGCGTTGTTTTTTTATTGAATAGTCCTTTATAACCGAAGGTTGCGCTAAAACAAAATGAAATGGAGCTGCCGTAAAATATGAACGAGACTTTTTTTACTCCATCGTCAAGCATTGCCGCTGAAAATCGAAGAATTTAAAAAAAAATAAATATTGCGAGCATTTTTTACTTTTCTAGTCAACGCTTCGATCGAAAAATAAAATTATATCTGAGGGGAAAATAAATTTAACTATGTATTAATTTATATGAAGAATAAATTATTTATTTTTGAAATAAATATCCATACTGCTTTATAAAGATTGAAAAAATACGAAATTAGATTAACATCAGATAAAGAAAGACCATGTACTCCTTTTACTGAACGAATTTATTTTTTTAATTAATAGATTCGCTATTAATCAATAAGTTGATCATCTAGTCATCAAAATATTAAAAAATTGTTAAATCTATTTCTGCTTATATCTCGTAATTAGTTCCTATGACCCGACGCCTTTAGCTGGTGAAAGTATCCAATGTCATTGCTATTCATTGCTTGCTTTGAATTGACTCCTATTTGCACAACTTTCAGCTCCTAATTAAGTTCCAAATATATAGAGATAAAACTCATCAGGAACAACCTCGGGCCGTTCCAGTAATTGGATAGGGTAATTTACCAGAAAACAGCAATTTACTTTGACAGCCTTGAACCATGTTGCAAACAAACCAGACGATAAGAAAATCAGTGATGTTACAAAGAAATGGATAGATAAGAGTGAGAGAGAGAGAGTAGGGGGGAGAGGGGGAGAGAGAGCTATAAATAAATATTTTCTTGAGAAAATCCAACCTCACCTAGTCCCGCCGTTATTCCAAATAAACTTCATCTCCTATAACAACAGCCGACAAGGCATAGTTTTCCTGTGGAAAGTTTATACGATAAACTTTCAACGCAAAGGTATGAAACGGTTCGTGAAATTACGTCTGGATCTCCTTCCATCACCCTTTACCGTCGATTGATACTGCCGTTGGGTAAACAATCAAGAAATCGTATATAAGATAAAAGTGATGAATATTGATGTAGGGAGGGAGGGAGAGAGAGAGAGACGAAACACAAGAGTGTGTTGACTGCGTGCGCTGCGAATGGAATCTTGGGATATATATGCTACCGCGAGAGAAAGAGGTCATTGATGTAGGAGCGGGTACAGCGACTAGCTGAGCCATTCAGCGTGGGAAGAGAAAGTCTATCTGCGCTCAACGTTATCTTTGGATCCCTCCTCTTCCTCCAAATTCCAGTTGCTGCTTTCCATTCTCGCTTTTGAGGGAACGAAATGGGTTTTCTGTGGCTCTATTCAGTGATGTAATGGAATCTATAACATGTTGTGAACTCATTTGAATTTCTCGTTAATTTCCTTTTTTTCTTCGTACTTTCAATGTAGTTACTCAAAAATTTTCTAATCATTTTGTGTTTCCGTTTTCACGCATTTATATAACTGAAATACGGTGTACTGTAACGTGTACGAATATACATGGATGTATATTAAAAATCTAAAGAAGATGAATTTTACTGATCCATCACAGAATTAATTCTATTGGCTACAATTTTGCATTATAATTTGTTCGAAAATTTCGGAGCTTTTCAGTATAGAAATTCAATTATATATTGCTCTGCTATTTGATATCTGTATAGCATTTTATTAATTATGATTTCGATAGCTATATTATGATAAATTGAGATCTAATAAAAAATATATATGATTAAAAGTAAGCCCAGATAGATTTTCTTTCATGTGGTTTTGTGGAAGAATTATCCAACATTTTCAATGCAATTCTTAATAGAAAAAAATTAAAGCAGAGCCGTCATAATGCTAAAAGATAATTTAGTAACTTTTTCTTTAAAAAATGCCCAAGGCTAAGTTTGCCAGAGACTCCGAATAACTCATTAGCCCACCAAAAGCCCGCGGTGCTTAAGGAATAGCTTTCCCCAAATGGAACAGAAAACAATTCCCTTACTACTTCAGAGACAACAGAATATCCTCTTTTGGCATTAGGAAAAAGATTCCCATCTAAAACAATGGAAACGTACGCCATCTTAATGGACAAGAAGATATTGGCACAGGATTCGTTTTTAAAAGGACGTCAGCCAATCTCCTTGAACTCTCTGTCGCCATCTTCCTCCAGGACGGATTCTTTATCGGGAAAGAGAGGTCCCTTTTCGCAGAAAACCCCATGGCGACAGATTAACGTCGTTAAGGACGATTAGAACCACTCGTCAGAGGCACCGGTGAGGTCACAGGAATCGAAAGAAAATGCCGATTTCAGTTCGCTCGGCTGGCACAAGATGGGATTCTTATTGACCGACGAGTTGGCCGCACACCTCTCCCTCCCTTAATTTCTCTCTTCCTCCATCTCTCCTTCCTCAACTTTCTCCCACTCCCTGATGATTTTCACCTTCTTGACCTTACTTCCCTTCACCTTCCTCTCCAATCGCTTTCACGAATGCTTATACGAAAGACCAACAAGAGAGAAAACAATATATATATATATACATCCTCATTTATATATATATATATATAAATACTACGGAAGAGGAAAGGTAAATGAGGATATTTAGGGCAACTAGGTGTTGAAGGAGACCCAGTGAGCACTTACCGGAAGGAGAGCTGCTGGGGTGTTGGAGAGACACATGTGTAGAAGTTATTGGATCTTTCGAGATGATTCCTTCGTCAGCACAAGAGAGACACAACTCAACACCTAGTTGCCCTAAATATATATATATAGAGAGAGAGAGAGGGGGGGGGGGAGGTAGTAGGAAAAGGAGGAAACCACGATGATATTGACAGCTGAGGAAATTTCGCTGGATCCTCCGTCGTAATTCAATCAAGGCGAAAGAAGATGGATGAATGAATGATCAGCGTGGACTATGGATGCGGATGAGTGGAACGAGTCAGCGTTCTCGCGAGCGGTTTCTGTCAATTTGGGTCCGATTTATTTTCACCCGCTCGAGCGAGAATGCACCGTAACAGGCGATGGGAGATCAATACTTTGGGCATTGAAAGGAATGAGAGTTAAAGTTTTTCGTCGAGCTGTTCACTTAACGGTATTCGCCCATTTCACTTTCGATGGTTTCGGACAAGGAAAATTTAGAGGAAGGAGATTTTTACGTGAGGAGATATATTCTACATAGACATTTTTATAGTATAATACTAATAACTATACGAGAAATACACAGTTTGAATTTATCGGACTACACTTAATTTACTCGTGCTCTTTAGGTATTACTTTTTTATAGTATTAGAAACTTGCGGTATTTTTATACTCATTACCAGTGCTTAATATCTGGGGGAACGCTTTTCGCCAATGATCCATGTTAAAAATAATAAAATCACATAACCTATATGAAAACTTCATTATGCTATGGAGCGAAACATAAAGCGTCTTTGTTTCAAAGGTCAAGCCTAACTTTCCATTGATAAACACTATTTCTTTCAATGTTGAATTATGTATGTCATTTACAGACAAATTATTCAATCATCTAAATATTTTTTTAGTAATATTAACCTTATAGTATAGGTAGGATTTGTTTAATGCATGTTTTTTTTTAAATATTTATTAACGCAGTGAAATTAATTAGGGTCGCTTTTGTGTGGCGCTAGAATACATATTTCGGTTTGGAGCTCTGTGATAATAAGGTTGCATAAGATGCAGGATGTGCTTTTTTTTACCGACTGGTTTTTGCATGTCGCTCCGAAAATTTTTTAATTAATTAAGTGTTCCAGTTTCAGTTGCTACAAAATTAAGAAAAATTATGACATCAAATACGCACGCACTAAAAAAGCTAAAAAAAACAATTGGAAGTGAATAAGTAGAAGGAAATCCAGCGCACATTTGCCGTGAAGCACTTAGCGATACGCTGGAAATATGAACTGACGAGTTGACATATTTTCGGAAAACGCTTTCCTCATTTTTAAAAAGAAAATTATAGACATGCGTACCCGTTTCTTCCATCGTAAATCGAGAAAGTCTGGTCCAACTTCGACCAAAATAACACCAGTTCACCAGCGGTGACTTAACTAAGGTAATGCAGCCAGTGCTTAATTTGTAGCCAAATAAGAAAAGGAACGCCTAACCTTACCTAACCTAACCACTCAGAACAAAACTGAATACAAAATGAGATCTATGATCTTTAATAAATATAAAGTAACTTGGAAAGGGTAAAATAAAAAAAGAACAATCTTGTGCAAATCAGATGTTGTCCTGCAAGAGGGAGGTTGAAACGTACAGACATCCATGATCCTTTAAATTCTTTTAACAAGGTTTCCTCGTATGATATCGATTAACCGATGTTCCTATGAAATTTCCGAGGTATCCTACGATAATTCTAGCTGAATACACTTCTGTGTTGATGACGAAAAGACTTTGAAAGAGTCTATGTTAAGGCGCACGCATTATGCGAGTATCTTTGAAGCGTGAGCGAGTTGTTAAAAAATAGGTCTCCTAGGGTCCTCAAGGGCATGGGAGTTTACGCAGGACAACATATGCAGCTTTGCGGGAGAAAGCTGTGGCGTCAGCGGCTATGTCAACGACACAATTTATGGCTCCGAGACGTCATTCCGTCGCACGCAGCCCTCTGCCCATGAATCATCGGCTGGCTTTGTTGGCTAACGTGGTCACCAATGTGGATACTCCGCTTAACTGGAGGTTAATTTCCTCGTGCATCCATTTAATAAGTTATTGCAAATTACGCGAAACATCTGAGTCATTCTCACCTCATCAAAGTAATTTGTAAGTTTATGTATTAAGCTTTAGTGGTATATTTTATTTTTCATCGTTTTTTGGGCATGTGCAATCAGTGGCACCCTTGAAAACGAACACCAGTATCCTCTAATTTGATTTAATTTATGTCCACGTTCGGTCACTATGTACAAAAAATTGAGTAAATAGAATTATTTTAAATAACGCGCATAATAACCTTTTGCTTACTAATACAAATGTTAAGATTTTAAGAAAGTGCTCTAATTTTCCAATAGTACAATCGGAGTAATTTTGCTCTCAGCAACGATTCCATAAAAATGGAAAACGTCGCTCAGCACAATTTTAGGTCATTATAAGGGAAGGTGATTTATAGTACATGTTAAGACATTTGGAAAATGAAAGGAATAATTAACTTTATTAAGCGACCCATTAACCGCAATATTTTACGCAAAGCATCTTTACATTAAGCAGACTATTGAATGACGACAAAAATTTAATCAAAGTCAATCGATTAATTTCAGCCTCAATTGTAAACATGAAGCCGCGCATGAAAATCACTCAATTTATCCCTTATGATCTAAAAATCCATTGATATGCCATAACGATAGCGGAGATATTGTTCTAAGATTTTTCTGTTGCCACAGAGATATAATTATGAACAACTAGTTTCAATTTAATCCACATTTCTCTTAAATGACGTGTTTTATAGAACGTGGTAATGTCACTTTAATGTCCCTATTAAGAGAGTTCTTTTTTTCTCAATACCAAATAAGTGGTTAAAATACGGAAAATCTTTCGATACTTTAAAAGATGCAAATTAATCACAATGAAACAACAATTTGAAAAGAGCGTAAATGATTGGGATGCTAAGACCAAATAGAAACATTCGTCCTACGCTTTGTTTCTGTCTGATCTTTTCGATTTCATTACAAAGGTCTCTGGAATGCGCACACAATTAGAGTGAGCGCTTCGGACAAAAGAGAAGAGTGACCTAACGCCTCGTTTCACAGACTAACGCCCGACGAATTTCATTCTTTCCTTCTTGCGAATCTTTGCTCTTTTCATTAATGAATGGGACTGCTAGACTGCTCACTGTATCGCGGAAAAGAAGCAGATACACAGCACTCCGAGAGAAGCATTTGTGAAAAGTCTCCGAGCATTGGACCGATGGAATCGAGAGTAGTAACAAAGAGCAACGCTTCACAATTGTTTTCACGCCTGTATTTAAAAGGGATATCGATTTTTTAAATTTAATACTACATAAAAATTTAATGAGAATGAGTTTGATTGTCTTTGATCCGTACCACTGCCAGAATTCAAACACTGTGTCATGGAAATATTCCGCACAGTTAATAAAATCGAAATAATTTTCTCTGGTATAACTTAATAAACGTTTTCAACACCGTAAATGCGGATACAAATGAGAAAATATTGTTGTCGAATGTAAAATAAAAAATGATACTGATTACTATCGGTATTATTTATTACGAGGTACTAATAGATCAATACTCTTTCATGCTATTAAGTTTATTAAGATTTAGGTTAAATTGCGAAAAAGGATACACCTCTATCGAAATAGCTACGTTTTCGAAATAATAAAAGATTCTCATATAAAGTTTTTGCTCTACACAACATTCGCTATGTAAACCTTAGATGCATCAACTTCTTTTCATATAAACCAAATATATTTTCGAACTTTTTACTTGCCAAAAATGTCTCGATACTCCTCTGTATACGATATATATATATATTCTAATTATCCTAAAATAAAATCCACCAAAAGGTGGTTGTTATAGTCATTTTCCTTGCACGCAGGCGTCACGGGAGGTCAAACGAGCAAATGGGCGAGGATGTGACTTTAACCCAGTAGGAATGCGCGCCTCCGCCCTCCGATTGGACGATCGCAGCAGTCGACCGAAGTCCATATGGGAACATTTGAAACGAAACGAAAAAGGGAGATTTTTCCCGGAATGGAATTTCCGAAGAGAGCGAGAGTAAAAAGGGTTAACAGAGAGCCTGCGGAAAAAAACGAAATATCCGAGATATATAAACAGATCGAAAGAATTTTTAATGAAAAAGGAATGGAATGGAAATAGAATGCAAGGAGTGAGAGAGAAAGAGCAAGAATGGGTTTATTTTAGTTGATAATGAATTTCCGTTTTAACGACAGGTTGTTCGAGAGGGGATTGGTTTGCAATGCAAAAATAATGACGAGGAGATATTAATACGCCATTCAATCGGAGGCTTATTTTTTGTCGGTCTTGTACTTTTTAGTTCCAACTGATTATGTATTCCGCTAGAATTAAAAAAAATAAAAAGGGCTTCTTGTATAGACGGAGAAAAAACACCCTGGTGAAAATTATTCAATTATTCCTTATGAAATATTTTTATTTTATTTAAATGTACCCTAGGAGGACCAAAATGCTCACAATGGGGCAGCCCATGCACATAATCCGATATAATAATTATACAATAAAGGAAAGGCACAGATTTCTTCTTGATCGCGCGTTTCAGACACTTTAATAATATCCATTATTCAGTTAATTCAGCAGAGAATTATCAAGTTTGTCTTATGGCTGAGAAAAACTCAAGAAAATAAAATACTTGTCTTAGATACCTCCTTTAGCCACAATAAGTTAATAATATTATTTCCTAATGGCATGTTTTCAATAGAAAAGACACCTTCTTGGACATGAAATGTATCATAAACGATTTCCACACACACACAACTATTAAAAGAACATTAAAAATTTTCGGTTATAATGCACTCAAAACTGATAATCAAAGCGACATAATACTGTAAGCTAAAAACAGTAATTTCTCTAACTGCGCAACATTTTATCCGTACCGATTAATTTCTCCTTCATTGCATACAAAGATTTCCGGAAACCATTTTTCGATAAAAAGGAAGAGAGAGAGAAGGGAGAGAGAAAGTGAAAACGAGGAAAGTAAATATTATATCTAGAAGAAAATTAACAGGGTCACTATATTAAATAAAAGATTCTTCAATATAAAAAATATATGGCATTTCAAGCTTGTTTACCGTTAAAAAAAACACCAAAAGCTATTACGAGATTTGGACGCAAAGCAGAAAAATGATATAGCATTAAATAAAACCTTCCTTCCTGCAAAACGTATCCCTGTTGCTAGAATTACGGGCTCAAAAAAGATTTTTATCGGGCATAAATACTTTTAGAGACTTAAATGAAGATTTTTTTGTTTCAATGGGCCGACTTAGGGCAAGCAAAATTTTCAATGTCACAATTATATTTTTGAAATAGAGTTATGTATTGCAGTTAAAGGTCTCAATGATACGTTAAATGCTATTTCCTCTTTTGAATGAAATGTCTTAAAATAGCATGTCCGGCTAGTGCGAAAACTTCGATATTTTTAAAAGCCGACTTTCTATATCCTACCTAAAAATGAAACTACTAAACACCATGTGTATGTGCCTGTGTATTTCAAAGCATTTAGAGCTGAATTTTTAAATTTATTTTTATAGCAAAACTAACTTTGATTTATCTGTTTCTTCATGCAGTAAACGCATCGTAAAATTCGTACGTAATAGACAAAATTGAAACATTAACACCCCATACAACACCGTAAATTCTTATTCTGGTAAAAAAATTGCTTGAATTAGTTATTATTTCTATCGCACCACTACGCGTTGGGGACGCCATCATTTCTAGCACGTTATTTTTCAACTCGAGATATAACAGATTTCCCCCAGAGCTCTTCCATACTGCGTCTCCCATAAAAACGAACCGGCAAATCCCTCGCGGCTTTCTTCACTCTCTGCGCTTACCTGTTCGCTTTCTGCCCTTTCTACGACCTTGTCCTCACAGTCGCAGAGCCTTTTACATTAGTCATGGATCATCCCTCGGTAAATAAAGTAAAGTAGCTCGTATCGCTTCTTTTTTCGCTCACTTTGTCCTTAGAGAGTGCCTCACAAACAGCTCTTCGTAACTTAAACGCAAGTTTTGCATATCACTTAGATGTATTTGCTCGCACCGGGAAAAATTATTCAGGAAAACGTTAAATACTGAATAAAACATTAGAAAGTGATATTTATACCTCTAAAACTCTTGAGAACTCCGTCATTCCCCACTTAAACACCAACAACCACAATTCTAATTTTCAGTTTATGAAAAATTTAGTAAATTAAATATGAAAATCGTTGAATTAAAATTTTAAAAATCAATGTCGCCCGTTTAGCTTCATAAAATCATAAATACATACGAAACTAAATTCGACGAAATATAAAGTTCGGGAATAAATCATTGCTACAAGTTAAAAATACGATCCAAGCATCAATAAAATAAAAAGTTAACAATGTAAAAGGAAGAACAGGATTCAAAACAACACAGAAAAAATAAAGGTATTTGATAGATAAACATGATAGCTTTTTTCAAGCAGGAATGAATGCCGTTAACCTATTCAACCAAACTCTTCTACACTACATTCCAATGCTAATATACCATGATAAGCCGAATAAAATAAAACTATAAATTTCTCCGCAGAAGAAGGAAAAAACAGCAAAAATTCGAAATAATAACCGACCGAAGAAAGTGAAAGTGCTGGTTTCGTGGGTGACTGAAAAGTGCTTTAAGGGAAGTTGTTAAGTATTTTCATTCGACTAAAGCCATTTTGAAACGAAGCAGTCAAGATTGTGTGAATGGTAAAGTTCAAACAAAAAGTTTTGGATGACGCAACACGAGGAAAGTATACGTTGAATAGAATACTTCAACATGTCTTCCCTACAGGAAATGTCACGGGAAGTAAATATACACAATTTCAATTTGAAAGGAAGTTGAAATTACTCGCGTCGTAGAAATGTGATTCGTTCGAGTACTCATTAACTTAAATAATAGGCGTAGAAGAAAAGTCTCACATTAAATCATTTTATGTTTACTCGAGTTTTCCATAAAGATCTTACAATGCATACGCTTTCAGCTATGTTCACGGATAAATTACACAGGATTGAATAAAATCACAGTAAACTGAACGACAGGATCCGAAATTGTTTATTATTAAGATTCAACTGTTGCTCAACGTAAAAACTGCTGCAGAACACAGGAAAAACGTTTAAGCAAAAATGTTTTACCATGATATCCTTGTAGCGCAAGGCTTCCCAAACTTTTTTAAGCCCCAGAACCCTTATGTTCAAATGTTTTTTTCGTGGAACCCTAGCTAAGCTAAGCTAAGCTAAGCCAAATAGAAATAAAATTAACTTATCATTGTAATGTTTATTTACATAGGTTATGTATCTTACAGTATAGAGTTTACAAGTGAGGCTCATGTTTCCTACTGCAAATAGGAGAAGGAAGAGCTTATCGGGTCTCTTTCACTTGTTTGTCACGGAACTCCATTTAGTTTCCGCGAAACTCTTGGGTTCCGAGGAGCACAGTTTGGGAAACCGTTTTAGTGTACATGAGATACCAGTGTTACATTTAATAGCGCCAAGATAAATTACCTAGTAATTATTTTATGAACCCTAATAATTCCAATTCAGGACTTTATGTGTATGTATTATATTGAATGAATCGTTGCCATTGGTCATTTGGATCAACTGCAACATTTATAAAAATATTTGTTACTGAAATAATAAATTTGTTAGGACTCACGTGCAAAGGTGATGTCTTCAAGGGGTGGAAGATCTTCCTGCTGTCAGAAGTTTGCCCATCCTGCCATAATAAAAAAAACAGATATAAGGATTTAAGTTCATATTAGACCGTGAAACGTACAAAATTGTTAGTTTTATTTCGTTTTAGCGTTTTTTTTTCTAAAAAAAAAGTTCCTCTTGTAATCGATTCATCTCATAACTCAAAAATGACGTCAGTTACAATATCTGAAATTCCAGAATGGATATTTTTACATTAGAACTATATACGAGTATAGCATAAATTTGGTTGATCAAATGCTCGGGAGTAATCGAAAAAAAATAGCTAAAAATTACGCTACTATGCATTTCGGCAACCAAAAATAAATCTGCGATTCCTTACTCCGATGATAAAATGGCAGTCAGTGAAAAAAGCTCTGCAACTCTTCCATCGCTTGTTCAGTTTAAACAGCTGTCTCGCTTTCACTGATGAGCACGGACGCACTTCTCCTTCCAACGTTTCGCTCATTCTTTATAAAAGGGCTTCTTCGGAAATTCGGCGGTTCAACCAACGCTAATTTTCCTCCTTGTGAAGCCAAGTGCGTACATCGACCTCTGAAAGTTTGATGTTACTTGAGTGGAGTAGTCATGGATATAGCTATCAACATTCGAATCTCACGAGTAAGAATATTTACAGGTGGGAGATATAAAAAAAGCTGTTTCAATTTGAATAAATCTAGGATATTCAGTTTATGCTATGCTTTAAAGGAAAAACTTAAAAATATATCTAAATTTTAAGAGACTTAAGAGCTGAACTTCTTGTGGAATTTAATAATCCAGGACAAAAATTTTGATCTTTATGTTGACTGCACGCAAAATACATTTGGTTCCTTTCAACAATGAACACCTTCATAAAACAGTGATAATTGACAATGAAATTATTACACATTGAATTACAAAGCGTTGGTATTTTTAATGCTTAACAGAATTGTGATTAATGAGATTAGAACACTTAGTGACGCCTATTTTAAATTGTCCTTTGTCTTTTACCACAAGATTATCCCATGCAAAACTGAAATCCAGCACGACCTACTTCCTAATGCAGTCAAATTTAGCGTTACCACGACATAGTGAACGAAAATGCATTCCAAACTTGAGAAATCCAATGGAAGAGAAGCGGTGAATTGTAAATAGACGAACAGAGCTGAGTGAGAGAGCTCACTGGATCGTAAAGAAGAAGTTTCCACTAAGCCACGAAACACAATGTCTCAGTTTTCGGCACTACCGGATAATCCCCTCTGGCAAAAAGGTGCGAGTGGCATAAATACTGAGGGGCGAAGTAAAAACCTGGCAATAAAAAAAGAAATAAGACGGATGATAAAGTGAATTACTGCCGGTTGTGAAGAGGGACAGAAAAAAAGGCAGCGTTGGCGAAGGTGTAAAAAAGGGGTTAAGGGAGGACGAGAGAATGGATGGAGAGATAGATAGATAAAGAGAGAGAGAGAGATCATGAAGGAGACATTAAAGAGAGAGGGGGAAAATTCAAGAGGGAGGGGAGGAATAAGGATAGTGAGATAAGAAAGGTTTTCGAAAGATTAGCATCACTGTGACGGGGTAGAAAGGAAGATAAAGGCAGCGCCGGGGAAATATGGGTGCAAAATATATCTCTCCCTTATTCATGCTGGCGAGATAGGCTAAAATTAATGGAATAATAAGAAAGTAATACTAAGGAGACCTGTCTTCTTTTGTTAATTGCGTGGACGGAGGGGGTCACGACTTGAGTTTCTTGTTACGAAACGAGTCCAAAAACATCCGTGATCGGTATGCATGAAACGAAGCCCTCCAAAAGAACTCCTTTCATATGTTTCTTCGGTTTTATGTTGATGTTTTTTTTTTACCCTTTTCAAAATCCTTAATCTAGTAATGAGTAGGAAAGGATCTTAAATTGACTTTATTTCCCAATTACCAACATGGATGCCGTGACTTGTGATTAATTATATCGTGGAAATTCGCATTTATTATTTTAAACTAAACAAAAATAATTTACTTACAAATTTTACTTGTATTTTTGATAGAAAAGAAATTAACCAGCTGAGTTACTCCCTGCTTCGATCGGGCCAAACAAAAGGTGTCGGCGGGCCATATTTGGTCCGCGGGCCGTATATTGTGCACCCCTGCTCTTGACCAGTGGCGTAGACACCGCCCGGGCGATCAACGATAATCATTATTTCATTTACATAATATTTTCATTATTGTGAAGTTCAATCAGGTCGACTTACAAACATTTGAGCGGGTCCAAAAAACGAATAAAGAAAAACGAAGAACGCATTTTAAATCTGGGGGAATTTCCCTCATTAAACTACGGAATACCTTCACTTATAGGGGGGCCCGCGCATACATGATAGAAAGCCGACCTTTCTCAAAGCACGCCAAAAATATCTAATTGTAAGTAAGGCACTGAAATCTTCTCTGCAGAATTTGAAAAAAGACGCGTCTATCTCAACCGAGTTCGAAAGAGATGAGAAAGAAAATTTCTCTAAAAGACAGCCGAAGAGGAAAATTGAGTGTGACGAGAATGATACAGAATGTGAGCGGGACGGAGATGAGAGGAGAGCAGATTACGAAGAGGATAGGAGAAAGAAGAAAAGAAAATAAAAACATATAAAAATACTTTTTAAAGTTATACTCTTTTTATAAGGCGCACTGAAAACTATAAAATAAATTTTTGGATCTAATGAAAATTTTCTCTGTATATGATCATGAATCTTTTTTTTTTAAAAGAGGTATAGTATATGCTGATTAAACAAGAATGTACAGTCGATTTATATGGCACTGAATAATTTAATCAACATATGCCTTACCTCTTTTTTAAAGAGATTCATGATCACATAAAATGAAAATTTTCATTAAGATCCACATATTTTCTTGAACCCAAAAATTTATTTTTTAATTTTCAGTGCTTATAATCTCTAAAAAGTGTTTTTATATATTTTTATTTTATAGTTTTTAGTGAAATAAATTTATTATTATGACAATGAGATCAAATTGTGATGTATTAATTTGCATCAAACATTACTAATCAATATTGAAATTTATAATGTAGCTAATATTGTCATAAAACTTTCATAGGGATTTTTTTAATGGTAAAATTTTGTCAAACTATGATTTTATGCTGGACTCTATGCAGCCCCTTCAAAATGCTTTTCCAAGAACTGAATTAAGACAATATTTAGCATTGAATTGATTAAAATATTTTCGGACTTTTAAAATAGTAGATGCGACTATTTACACAATATAAAACTTAAACTGTTGGTGCTCAGTCTACCTGTAAATTATCAACTGAAATTAAGTTTTAATATAATTTAAAATTAATTACTTTTCACTCTCATGCATACCATAAAATCTGTCAATTTGGCTACCAAAAAACACATTCATCTCATGTTAAAAAATTGTCCATTGATACTGCTTGTGAATTCTTATTAATTTATGCTCCACAATTATTTTTAAAATTTACTAAAAATCTAAGTTGAAAGGTCATTGAAATACGACATTTTAATAAAAATAAAACGCATAAGAATTACCGCTGGAACTAAACCTGGCATAGGATGCAGTGCTCATCTTTGTAATGAAATACTTACACTCAAGAGGAAATTTCCTCAGTATTTTATAGCCTATCAGAAAACTTTTACTAAAGTTGTACATAGATGATATTTGAGAAAAAATCCAAACAATTTCAAAAGTTCATATTATTTAAATTAAATAAAAAGGTTTCTTAAAAAGTTCTTAATAAACTTTAGTAAATCAACGTTGTTGAGCAAGGAGGAATTTATTCCCCTGAAATTATTGTAAATTTTGTCCCTATTTACCAGCCGAACTCAGGATCAACAAATAAATAAAAATTTATTTTTTCCTTTTTAATGCATAATATATGTTATTTTTAAAGAAACCTTTTTTTAAAGTAATGTATTCTGGGTGGCTGAGAAAATAAGTTGAAAGGGACCGCGACGATAAAAGGGTGTCGGTTTCCAGAAAGAGAAAAAAAGAAGAGTGGATTTCTGCCTCCTTTTTTTTTGAGTGGGATTGAGGGAGGACTTGGGGGATAAGACAGATAAGGAACGAGGAAAAGAAGACACGCTAGGATTGGGTTTGTGGATAGAAGTGGGAGTATCGGACGGATAAGCCGAAAAAAAAGGGCGAGTCGAAAAAAAGGTTTGGAAAGAAACTGTGCGGGTCTCTTCTTACGGTTGTCTTAAGGAGGAAAGTTGTGGGATGAGGGAAGGAGCGAAAGATTAATTAACCCAAGGAAGAAGAGCGGATTGGAGGGAGGTAGCGGCAGAAGGAAATGAAAGGAAATAAACCTGTAATGGTAGGATGTATCTGGAGAAATTTAGAGGCAGAGGAAAAATTAGGAACGAACAAGAGAACAAAACTATGTAATAATTACGCTAAATTACCCGATGATGACGTAGTTACGTTGAAAGCAAGTCGGGTTGTGTTACTGATTGTGAGTACTGTAGTGGAATTATTACACTGCCTAGTTATTTGTTTATAATTAATAAATTCTGCAAAATTAAGGCTCCTCTATTGAATTATAGGTGAAAATGCAGAACTAAGCAATGATTGATAAAGGAACTGATTAAAGCGGTGCGAGATTTAATACAGTGAGTTCGGGTTAAGAAAGAAGGGAATATGTGGATAATGGTTCATGGGGGTGACCAGAGAGAGAGAAGTTATAGGAATAAAATTTTGATGAATCCAAGAGGTAGTTAAGAGCGTTCGATTGGACGAATGAAAGAGAAAAGGTAACTGTCGTTAATAAACAAGTTAGGAATGTGTACAACGTATCACAAATGGGCGCGTTTCGTGCAATGGAGTATTAGAAAGAAATTATATACATGTATATGTACGTAAGGATAATAGCGCTTTAAAGTTATTTTCTTCGTCATAAATAAGCAATTTTCTTCCTATTTAAAAATATTGCATGCAAATGTATGGAAATTAAACGTTTGTTTCTGATACTGTTTATGTTTGCAACAATGAAGAACATTTTTGTTCAACTCGATTTAAGATATTCTTGTTTGATTTATTGATAACGGCTACTCCTACTATAAAAATGTATAGGGAACGAAATACTCTTCTTTACTACTTCTACAAGTTTTATTTGAAAAATATTTTGATATGACCTTAGGAGATATGACGGAAAGATCATTTTTGTCAGCTGTCAATTGGTACCCCTGACTGGCTTACGTGATTCAGTTTTGCGATTTTTTATTATCTTTGATTGTAAATCCTTAATATCAAATATCATGAAAATTCGTTCAGTAGAAGCCGAGAACGAACATGCGGAATGACGGACAAACCGACGGTAATAGGCGCTCACGCTGGTAGCGAAACGCGCATAAAAGGGTTAGGGAGCGCGGATGACGCTGAAGCAAAGGTCAAACAGAATGAGAAGAAGAGAGTGGGAATAATATCGAGTCGAAGCGAATGAATGAGAAAGTAAAATAATCTGATGTGGCCAACACATGACTTTCTCCATATTTGGGGTATAGATATTAAAATTATTATGAATAGCATTATAAGGAAAAATTATTATTTCGTATCGTAAAAGAATACAGTCGTCCTTACTGCCGTAAATTACGTATATTTTGAATATGTTTAAAGAATTCACCGCTACATGGTGGTGGCGCTGTATACTAGAAAAGCAAAATGAAATTTGGTAACGATATGGCAAGTACTTTTTGAGTTAAGAACGCCCACAATCACACACACACACACACACACACACACAGACATCATTCCGAAAATAGTCTAAACTTGTTCTAGGAAACTCAAAACGTGTATTTCCGTTGAAATCTCGAAGTCGATTTTTTTCGTGATCATAATACTTTCCCTATACTACGTATGGAGAAAGTAAAAACGGAAAAACGACTAGAATAGACATCCACTTCCGATGGACAAGTTTCAGCCAAAACCCTTTCAAATCTTCATTTGCTAATAGAAGTCTTAAGCATAAAGTTTTGTGCTGATCTGATTATTAGTTTTTTGACGGGACCTTCATTTGCTAATAAAAGTCTTATAAAGTTTTGTGCTGATCTGGTTATTAGTTTTTGGAGTTAGAGCTCCCACAAAATTCTTATTACACAGACACCATCGCCAAAATAGTCGAAACGTATTCTAGGGACCTCAAGGCGTGTATTTCCGTTGAAATCTCGAAATCGATATTTTCCATGGAAACAATATTTTCTCTATACTG
Source organism: Uropetala carovei (assembly GCA_036926305.1). Lineage (NCBI taxonomy): Eukaryota > Metazoa > Arthropoda > Insecta > Odonata > Petaluridae > Uropetala > Uropetala carovei. Next base: position 222,350 of record JAXCHB010000009.1, read on the forward strand.
CGGTACCTATATGGAACAAGTAAAGACGGGTGTAGCGTTAACAGGGATGACTCAAAGATGGTCAAAGAGTGCGGGAGTGAACAAAGCAGGCGAAATAAAACGGAATCGGGATGGTTTTTGAATGAGAAAGGCAGTGAACGAAATAGAGTGAATTTTGGAAGAGAGAGATAGCGGAGGTGGAAATGGTAGCTGATCGGAAAGAATGGTTTTATAGCGAAAGAAAATGAAAGAGGTACGCTTAAAGAGGGGTAAAAGAATGTGAGAGATGAGGGAGAAAAGAGGAAGGGGGAAAAAGAGAGCGATAGAAGAGAATTTGAGGGAAGGGAATTCGACGGTCACAGTCGAGAGAGATTTTGCAGAGATAGAAAAAAAGAAGGAAAGCCAATAAAAGGGGATGCGAGGCGAAGTGCAGTGTGGCGAGAGTGAGGCAGAAGTGGATATCAGAAAGAGAGAGAGGGGGTGAAAGACAAGGGGTGGGGTGGGGTGGTAGTAATGGCAATTGTAATGCATGGTTGGGGATGTAAGCAAATGGACCGGATGCGAAAGCGGTCGAGGAAAGACAGGTGATGGGGAGGTAAACGGAACGACGATGGTTGAGGTTGGGAAGTGAAGTGAAAGTCACAGGTAAGGCAGGAAAGAGGAAAAGAAAATAAATGAGGATTAAAAAAAATAGCAGGAAAGATAAGAGAGGAGTTAAAGGAAGGAAAAAAATCGGGAGATAAAAAAAGCGAATAAAATAAAAAAAATAAGACAAGAATAGGAAAGGGCGAACGTAAAATGGGAAACGGTGGGTGGAGATATGAGCGAATGCTGGTGTGAGGAAGGTGAAACGCAGTGAAAGGGAAGATTCCCGTATTGAAAAAAAAACTCTCTCTAGCTTCGTGACTTAAAAGTAAGGTAGGAAACGAAGAGCATAATAATGGTGGGATGGAAGAAAAATCCCGCTAAAACTAAAGCCTCAGGTGGAATTTGTACCATACTGGCGATAAGTGAAGGGCTTTCGCGGATATTTTCCGAATGATGGATTGACAGGAGAAAAAAATCGATATTTGGAGCTTTCCCTCCGTGTGTTCGTTGCCGAAAATGGAAATCTTCGCGAACCTTTTAGACAGAGAGAAATGCCAACTCCCACTGAAAGTCAAGTGGTACCAACGAAAATTTATTTTTATTTGAAATCATAACCATAGCTTAGAAATAATTGTAGAGGGCATCCTTATTTAATATTAATCTAAAAACCATTCTGAGCGAAAAAATTAAATTCATATTAAGTGTTACATGTTTGTTGAATACAGAATGATATATTTTAGAATTTTTTATAAGGTCTTTAGGACAAATTTTGCATTTTTTACTACAGCTCTTTTCGAAAATATGTTAGTTTTCGTAACAATGACTTTAATATAACCTGCGGAAATTTGTAATTATGTAAATCCAATCTTCCGCGGTTAAACACTTGGTTGAAGCACGTCGGAATTTCTCAAGAACAAACACACACAAATTTCAAATTTCAATTCGACTTGCGCAACCGCCGAAGCGCGAAATATTTCAGAACCGAGAGATTATCGGATGAATGATTTTACTGGGAGTTTCGAATAAAAAATTTAAGTCTATAAGCGACGTTTATTTCTCTTGTCAGCCTCGGAATTTTTCCCCTTCTCAATCTCGCGTTCTCTTGAATGTTTGCACGTAGATTCCTCTCGTTCCACTGGCTTCCATCGGTTCGAAAGTGATAAGCCACATTAATCGACTCCACTGGACCGCAATGACGTTAAAGGTAACCAAAGTGAGACCCGACGGAGCCGCGTAAAGGACAGCAAAAAAGACCTCGATCAAAGGACCCCTCGTATTCCATTTCCATATTGTAGAGAGAGTCAAATGTCATATTTACCATAAGCATCGATTCATTTGTTGATTTTACTACGTAAAAGCGAAAATAAATCTAATAAAATCTGATGTGGCCAACACATGACTTTCTCCATATTTGGGGTATAGATATTTAAATTATTATGAGTAGCATTATAAGGCAAAATTATTATTTCGTATCGTAAAAGAAGACAGGTCGTTGCCGTAAATTACGTATATTTTGAATGTTTACAGAATTCACCACTACATGGTGTTGGCGCTGTAGGCTGGTATTAAGAAGAAGCGAAATATATCCGAAATGGATGGTTCTACGAAAATTAGTTTCAAACAAAACTTGGAAGAAATATTATTCTCTACAACTTTGGTCCTTACGAAGATTACCAATAACGATGTTGTTAAGGAGATATTTAACGGAAACTGAAAAACCGGTTATTTATAAATAACTCCTAAACAATAACTCTTATAGAAAATTGTTTCAAATGAAAACTGTAGGAAATTACATTCTCTATAACTTTTGTTTAGAATTGTATATACAATAATGATGTTTTAACAAAGAAATATCGCAAAAACCGAATCGGGTTTCGAATAAACCGCGACTTCCGGTTATCCGTTATTGTCCAAAAACTAATCAGTTCTTTGTGCTCATGTTAAAGTGTTATATATGATGTCTGGTAACGATATGGTATGTACTTTTTGAGTTAGAGCGCCCACACTAACATACACACACACACACATACACACAGACATCATTCCGAAAATAGTCTAAACGTGTTCTAGGGACCTCAAAACATGTATTTCCGTTGAAATCTGGAAGTCGATTTTTTTCATGAATACAATACTTTCCCATTACTACGTATGGAGAAAGTAATAATATAGGATCCTCTCTAAATAAATAATAAATTTAATAGAATTCGACTAGATATTTAGCTTATCCTATTCACCATTACTGCTTCAGAGTCATAGAAAGAGTAACGAAGGACATAACACAACTAGCCCGCGCTATGCTCCTGAAATATAAGAATTTAAGCTGCCGATCACGACGTATTCGTGTCAGTATCAACGATTCTGTACATATCACACATGGGGCGAGATGTACCTCACAGCTATGCTACGCATTAATCCGTACAGCCTAGCCTACCTACATCAAAGTAAAGCATTTGCGGTATTAATAATTTACTTACCATCGTATGCCATAATTTACTAAGCGAATCATAAATAAAGATATATAATTTATTGCGGCTTAGGATTACTTCATTAGGCACTAAGCAATTATCATGCTACGATATACAGTTATTATACTATACAGCCCCATATCAATTGAATGCCTTGTTATTTTATAGTACGGTAAGTTCATTGAAAATAAAAGAGAATACTTATTTTAAGACGATAAATATTTTAAAGTATTAAATAAAAATGATTCTTAATTTCACAATTAAATAAACGTAATAAGTAGTTCAAGTTTCCAAGTAAATTCGGAGTAAAACATTAGAGGTTAAAAAAATGTGCGTATAAACATAACGAAACGAGAAAATAAACCTGAATTTCCCTATTGTTGAAATACGTAATCTCTCTATATCTAAAAATATCTTGACTACTTAATTTTATAAAATGTGTTCGGGTTTTTTATAAAAGCATTACGCTATTTGAAAGGGAAGATTAGAAAATCATTAAAAAGTATATACAAGCTTTCATTTGGTAGAACTGCGGCATATTTATTCAAACAGTAAAAACCATAAGACAGTAAAAACCGTAAAAATTTTAAAACACTTTGAATAGACATTAAAAAGTATTCGGATCCATTGGAATATTTCTGTTCCTTATCAATATTTACTTATATTTGAGAAGTAGCGGGTAAAGAATCAATGATTTTACACGCAAATGTGCATTAGGTACAAAGTAAAACATCCCCGTAGAGAACTAATCATTTCCTCCATGGCACAAAAAATAGATGTATTAGTATTTAATTCAAGTAAAGAAAGCATCAAGAAGCAAAAACTAATTAACCGAGAATAATTTATAGTGTAATAATTGAGTCGGACGGAAGATCTAGAAAAGTAAGTGTGTGAAAAAAAATACGGCGTTCCTTGAAGAAGGAACGGTGTTTTAGGTTTGAGAAATCGGAGGATGGGCAAAAAGGATGGATGGGGGGAAATAGCATGGGTAGTAGTTCCCAAAGAGAGAGAGAGAGAGGGGATCCAGCATCATTTCACCAAATCCTATTGTTTAGCCACACCACGTCCGACCATATCTCAAGGCGCGTCTCTCCAAGGATGGGAAAGTGTCGCCCTCTATCACGGAGAAAAAAGAAGAAGCGAACGCGAAAGGAAGTCTGGGGAACTTTTATGTGGGAGGATAAAACCGCTAATAATTATATAAACCGTATATCCATCAATAGTACAGAATGAGAGAAGTATATGACGATAAAAAGAGACGTATCACCGCGTGACGATGCGTGTGGGTTGATATTTTTTCCCCCAACGTGTCGTGGAGGAAAAGTTGATTAAATGCTGTAAAAAAGTTTTGGGTAACGCCTCGATCATTTTTTCGTGTTCTTGCTATTCATTGGTTAGGACGGAAAAATGGTTGTTACAAGACGCTCGGGTGTTATGGGGATCTTTTTTATGGCCCTATAAAAAAATAGCGTCCTCCCCGATTTTTTTCGCTAACGGATCCCGAATAAAGAGAAAGGCATTCCGTAGGCAAATAAAGGCTAGAAAGGTACGGAGAATATTTTTACGGTGTTTGTCAACTCCTTCCCTTACGTGGAGGACTCAATAATGTGTCTACTTTTACGATTCATGTGAACGTTGTATCAGGACATTTATTAGTTATCAAAACAATATAAAACAATATTTACTTTTCCAATCTCAGTGTAAGATCTGATTGCCATTGAAGCCTCGCACATTATTTTCCGCATGTTAGCTCTCCAATTAAATGACCTTTTGTTATCTAAAAAAGGATGTGGGATTTTGTTGAGTCCCGTTAATATTTCTTTTTTTAATATATATGAAACAAAATTTTTAAAACTACAGTCAAACCTCGATTTAGCGCCATCATTTGTCCAACGCTGAAATGGGCACAAAGGCGGGGGTTGGCGCTAAAAACTAGGTATTCAATATAAAATTTTCAAATAAAAATCATTTTATAGGAAAAATAACAAATGTTTCTATGATTTGGTTGTCTAGAAAAAAGAATAAGTAAAAAACACATACTGTTGCACAGCAGTTGCTTATTGTTCCTGCTGAAACTTCATCCCATGACAGTTTTATCATGTACAAAGCGTCTTTCAAGGATAACTCGATTGAACAATTACTGTTAATGCTCTCTACTATCTTTTTCATTTGATGTCTCATATAGTGTGCCTTAATGCTCTTAATAATGCTTTCATCAAAGGCCATAGAAAGCCAGTGCAACTGGGTGGTAGGAACTTAAGTCTCACATCACTAAGATCCAAGGCTTTGAGACAGGGTGCGCTGTCTAGAAGCATAAGCACATCACTCTTTTTAATTTAAATTTTGTATCCACTCACAAAATTCAATAGGGTCACCGAGAGGGCGGAGATACCGGGGAGAAATCCCCGGGGCCCGGTGTTAAGGCTCGGTCGTAAGGTTTTCCTATCGCAATACGCGGGTGCAAGGCACACAAACCGACACCAAAGAGCGGCGTTTTCCCTCTTTCCCATTTCCTTTTCTCAGATCTCGATTTGGATTTTCCCACCTCTACCCACTGCTTTTTATCACCCCTTATGACCCTAAAACTTCTCCCCACACTCCCTTTTTTCTCCTCAGGGCGCGGGCCCCCAAGCACTCGGAATGTACGGTGAGTTCTAGAGAACAGAATTGTTTACTACCAATTTGTTTTAGAGATATGGTAGATTTTCTTTTTTTATTGGCTATAATTTATAATATTGAGCTTGTAATATTTAAGTGCACTTAATATCGCATTTAAGGCTGGCACGACGATGAATTCCATCTAATTGAACTTTAATATAAACGCGCAAATATGAGACTTACTTCGCGTCTGCTATTCTGTAAATTATAGCAAACTAGAGTATAGCTCGTCAAAAATGACGGGAGTAAAGATTCGATCGTTCAAGCTGTTTATGGAGATCAAATTGGCATCAGAAACATAAATTATATTGAAAGTCATTTCCCTCTCCTTCATTCCCCCCTTCCACTCACTTCCCTCTCCCTCCCTCTCTCACCTTCCCTCCTTTTGTCCCCTCCCTCTCTCTCTCGTATTAAAAGCAATCAAAGCACGTTTACACCCACAAGGATTGAAATAACAATATGATATCGAGGTCTAACAATGGAATTGGTAGGCAAGGCAACATCCCCTTAAAATGGCTAGGTTTCCTCCAACTGTGTGAATTAAACGTTTAAAGTGAGCGATTTAGAACTGTAGGCGGAAAAAGACGAGCAGAATAAGAACCTTTATAATGCTTTATTCAAAATGGTTGTCATGCGAAGTTCGTAGGTCAATTCTTTCTCATTTAAATCTAAAAAAGAACGAAAGCCTGCGTGTCGAAAAGTTCATTTTTACGTGAAATTACGTGTTATCTTATTGGAAATGGAAATTATCCCCTGGAGTCAAACCCGGGTCTTTGATCTCGAGTTCGACACATTAAAACGTTTTGTTATTATATCATAATTCTATCCTGAAAATGTCATCAAATTAGGTTCAGTCGTTTGCGAGATATTATGCTTCAAAAAGACTTACTGACAAAGTGACACTGTAATTTTTATAGTTTTGATTTGATAACCATTTACTCGGAAATAAATGGCAATGTAAATATTATTCGTTTAATCGTACCCTTACGAAATCGCGACCACTCAATAACAAACTTAATGCTACGCTATTATAATATACAATCAAATTTATGCGTAAATATTATGAATAAAAAAGTTGCGTTGCTAGTAAAAAATCAGGAGGAATCTAGAAAGAAGCAAACAAAACGATTCTTCTTCAACATCAGCTCAAGAGGAAGGGAAACTCTACTTCGGAGGATGGGGTATCAGTATGGCACCTAGAAGTCTAAATTTTTTGAGAATTTATTAGTGAAAGTACTATAGAGACATCATACAAAAGATTTTATAAAAAGTATGTAATTACGCTTAGAAATTTTCTGGTTTCATAAGATAAAAAAACTATTACGATAAATATGAGGATTATTTTCAAATAATATAATGGGGCGAATGTTTAGTTTTAAATTTGTGTTGTTTTCGGATTTATTTTCATGATATTTAGGCATTTATTTTAAGGGAATACTTAAACTCGATAAGAAATTCCCCGATTAAGTCTTTCAAATGCTGAGGCAAAAAAACAATAAAGCGGTGTTAACTAAATTTTTTCTCGTGTTTCATAAAGATAATAAGACCTTTTTATTTTATAATGTTGATAAAAGTACAAAGTAATAATAAGTTACAGGAAAAACAATAACACTATCACCTGGATTAATATTAATTAACTTTTGGATAAGGGTTTTATTAGAAGATTTACGTGAACTTTTACTGCTTCTTTCCTTAAAGTAGTATAAGATATATTCATGGATAAAAAAATCAATTTCGAGAGATATAAAGAGACCTGATTCTATAATTTTCATGGCATTTACATAAAAAATCTCGGCGATCTAAATAATTGAGCATTGCTGAACCTTGCAATGAAATTTACATTTTACTGACCGAAAATCTCTTTGACATTTGAAATTTTCCAGCTCTAGCGGTTTCTTTGATATTGATTTTGTGCTCTATATTTTTGATATGGATACTTATGGAAATGATTTACGTAATTTTATGCCCAGACATTAAGTTCTATGGAAAACTTTAATGCCAAATAAAACTGTTGTAAATGTATGCGAAAATATGCGAAACTTCTAATTTGGGTAGCAGCAAGTAACTTTTGCTAACTTACTAGAGAATTTTTATTGTTCGTAGTCTTTAGAAGGAAAATACGACAAGCTGACTTTATTTAAGAAGATTGAACCCTAAATGACACTAAATGTCCTATTATAAACCTGCCATAAAGGCACGCATAATATAGAGATGTTCACTACAGATCATTCAAATTCAGGAATTTAATTAATTAAGTTACTTTCATAGATAAATACTCATAGAAAGTTTTGGAATGAAACAATAACGCGTACCATACCTAGTGATTACAGATACTTAAAACATTTGCATAGATATTTTATCAAAGGGATAATAAATCTCGTTTTTAGTATGTTTTGCATATTAAAATGTCGCATAAAAAGGGCGTCTCTGCGTACACTTTTTAAATGGAAAAAACGATAATGAATGGGGAAAACTTCCCATTAATTTCTCACAACTGGGAAAACCACAACACGACGTCTCTCGGATAACGGATAGCCGTTACAGACCAAAGTTTCCAAGTGTAGCCACGTTCCCGCAAATAGCACATTGACCTGGAAGGTTCTCAGTCAAGGTACTATTTTTAAAAAAATATATCTTTTGGAGGAAGCACACATTTTCAAGCAAAATTGTCTGACTGTGGATTTAACACGTCTAAAACCTAGTTAAACAATTCCGTTGTCACCTGGGATAATATGAGCTGTGTGTACTTTCTAAGCTTTGAAGTAAAAATGCAAAGTTACATTTTTTAATAATTCATCTTAATAAGTACAAGAAATATCAACGGAGATGTTAATATAAAAATTCGGTTCTTTTGCTTGATAGAAACATACGGCATCCTGTGACATCAATTCTAAATTTCTATGTTTTTTCATTAAATATTTAAATACGTATTTGAGCGTCGATGATTTGAAAAAATATTAGTATTATCCATTCGGTTTGCTTTGCTTAAGGAATTTTTTGTACGTACGTACATAAATCCTCACCTTAAGTTTCACTATACTAACCTGTATAGTTAATAATCCCGAAAGAAAATAGTTTACCCTTACTTTTTTACTGTTTTATTATTTATTTAATATAGATTATCATTTTAAATAAAATATTGCCACACCGATGCCATAATAATAACAATCGTTGTAATTCAGGAACTACTTTATCAGTCCTAAACCCATACTTCGCATTGACCCTCCATCGTCATTTTTACGAAATGTTAATTTCAAGTACAAATACAAATAAGCTGTTCCAATTCCTGCGTTTCTACCAACAAGGAATCTGAGGGATGAGACTATAAAAACAAAACAGGAAAAAGGAAACGAAGAGAAAGCAACAAGCGATGAAAAGATTTGCCATCCATTTTTAAACATACGCACACACATAATAGACTCATACACATATATAAACATCCACCCACTGAGGAGTATCAGCTCTTCTAAGAAAGTAGGTACAGAGAAAAGAGAGAAATATAGCTGGAACGAACGCGATCTCATTGGGTACCTAAAGGGAATGGTTTGGACCGCCAGGGTTAGGGAAGGTGGATACAGAGGCAGAAGAAAGGGGAGCGGCTGTAGTGGTTGGAGTGGGGTGGATAGCAGGAAAGACCATCCCTTGACGTCGTAAAGAATATAGGAGTTGGATTCCCAAGAGAGGAAACCGAAGGACGAGATACGGAATGACGCTGGAATATACTGCGGCAATACACCTGGCGGAGAAAAAAAATAGACATTGGGAGAGTCGAACGATTGAGGGAAGGACGTATTTGAAGAAATCTACCAAAATAAAACAAACCAGAGAGGGAGAGAGAGAAACATCGAGAGGACAGCCGCTCCGTCGACTTAAAGAAATGGCCATTCGCCTTTCTTAATACATCGTTTTGAAGCTTAAAAAGTGAAATTTACTTTGCTCTAAATAATTTATTTCTAGAGTCAAAATAAATGTATTAGATAATTGGAGAAAGTTAGTGTTTGCGACTACGGATACTGACACGAGAAAATGAATGGTTACCGCAAGTTGGCAAGGAAGAATAAAATTTATTTATTGGTGATTATAATTCGCCTATTATCCTTCGTATTGATCCAGTAATAATATTTCAATAGAGGATACAAATTAACTGCCTCCTTTAGACCCGTGGTCTCCAACATACAAGTCCAACTACGTATTAAATAATACGAGATATTTGCGGAAAACATTGTATAACAGTGTTAGTTCGACATATTCGAATAAATTACATTTTTAAAAAATTAATCGAGTTCTTCTTTACCTTAATTATTAACACGTGAAAATTGTTTTGAAGTTAAAATCCATCTCGGAATTTTTTGTTGATTGTTTTTTAAAACTGTAGGATGTATTTATACAAGCAAGCAAGCTATGTTAAAACTTGGTGGCAGGAAACTTCCTAACGACGCAAATACCTATTCAGGAACTTTATGTACAACATCCTATGCTTTATATCAATGTCAATAATGGTTGCTCGGCCCAATGACTTCTGACAGGATATACAATGCTTCTCTGGTTTTATAAGACTCTGCAGTCGAGATATGTGGCGTCTCGAAACTGAATTCTCACTTTTAATTTTAATGCTAAAGCAGAGAAAATAAACAAATACTGGAACTAAAGCAGAGAATGCTGTTTGTCACAAAACGACTATAAGAGGTGAAACACTTTCCTTTTCTTTGCCTTTTGAATCATATATTAATTTCAAAATGTACGATTAATTTTTTTTCGCAGGAATTTTTTTTAATGGTTGAAATATTCCTAAACTCTAACGCTATACTGAATGGAAACGAAGCCAGTTATTTTAAACTTAAATATTGGTCTAATATCAGCTGAAACCTTTTCTCATTCAAGCTTTTATCATATATTCTCATCTTAATAAATTTTCGATCGAGTTAGCTTTTTTTTATCAGCTACATTGTCGTTCTTCTCTCTCTTACTGCTCTTATTATTACTTAACTTTTATCTTTGAATTTATTTTCAGATTTACTCTCCAGGCCTACTTTCTGACGCTTCCTAACTAAGAAATAGATTACTTATTAACAATTAAATGGTGAATGAATTATTGCATGTGCGTTTTAGTTCTGAATAAACATCTCAAGTAACGCAATTGCCTACATTTCGAGATAACGAATAACTGGGTTAAGAGAGAACGAGTATTTTTGTTCAAGTGATATGGTTTCTTATCTTTCGGCCAATTTTATTTTTTGTCATAAACAAAAATAAATGATTTCAGAGTACATCAGGTAATCATAGAGGTATTCAAACAGGGAACTTCAACTGAGCAAATAGCTTTCCTCGAAGAACGACGCCGCAATACCTTCTTAAAATGAATATTTGATAACATTTTACGAATCGAGAATAATTTTCCGGTATTTGTACAACATAAAACAAAGATTAATGTGGAAAAACATTAATCTTTTCGATGTCATGCGGAATAATTAACAATTTTCTAATCAAATCATAAAAACCTAATTTGGCTTAACAACCTGGTTAACTCCATTTTTGTTATCAAGTGGTCCGCTAATGTCATTGTTTTTTAGTCATAAGCGGCAACGCATCTTGCTGAGAAATTACCAACTAACTGAAAAGTTATGTTATTGTGAAGATTATCACAATAAAATCACTTAACATGTAACAACTTTGATGGAGTAAAAATGGAGAATTAAAAAAAGATAAAATAATACAGATGCTTAATTATATCTAAATAAAAGTTTAAAAATATAAATATACATGCTCAAGACACTAACATAAGTCATAACTATATAAATAGCAATGAAAAACATGCCATCCCCATACTGCTTGGTTTTCAAGGGAATTTTGATCTATACTGTCACTGTGTATTCTATGATACTCTCCGATGATTTATTCATAGGCCACTTAGTTTTTTAATTCTTTAAATATTGAAAATTGCTAAGCGTGTGAAACACAAAGATAAAATAATTGACTATTCCGAGGGCAAAGATCGGCCAGAGCGTTCAGTTTTAAAAAATCGGGCGACGAACCGTCTAAACAAAAAAATGGGAAACCACAAAAAAAAATAATACGGTCTTACACGTCCTTAATGAGTAAAGTATTGCGGTCGAGGATTAGAGAGAACAAAAGGGCCTAAATGTATGTGTTCGTTTGAGGGAGAAAATAAAAAAAAGAGCCTGCTTTGATTCATCCTACGGCGGAATTTCATAGTGGAGGCGGGTAAGGCATTAAATCTAAAGAGGAATGTATGGGAGAAGCCGGAGATGTGGAGAATTAAGGGGAAGCGCAAACAGAACAAAAAAAGAAGAAAAGAACTTGGGATATAGACAAATAGCAAGAGGGTTTAGCGTAAGAGAAAGAAATAGAGAGAGAGAGGGGATTGAAGGAGGTAATGCAGGAAGAGTGAAAAGGGCTATATAACGTTCGAAAGAGCTCCTGCGAAAAATGACTTGGAGCTCGAGATGAGTGGTGAGCTAAAAAAAAACTTTTTTTAAAGTTATGGGAAAAGGTGGAGAGAGCGAAAGATGAATGGAGATATGGAGAGGGAGGGGAGAGAGAGAGAGAGAGGGAGGGGAAGAGAGAGAGGCGGATATTGAGGTCTGGGGGAGAAGGAGAGTGGAAACGGAGGAAGATAGAGGAGCGAAAAGGGCAATGAAGGAGAGAGGAAAATTAATAGGGCGAGGAGATATGGGGAAGGGATGGATGGAAGGAAGGAGCAGTGGATGGTAGGGCACGGGAAGAAAGTAATCGAGGGAGGGCGACTCGCGCATGGGGGAAAAAGGAGGGCGAGAGGAACGGCGAGATTAGTAACGAAGAGAGAAAGGGTAAAGAGAGAGAGAGAGAGAGGAAGACGGGGATGGATTCAGAAAAGAGGAGAGTCTGAGTGCGTTGTGGAGTCAAAGAGGAAGAGGTGGGTTTTTAAGGGCGGGGTCTCTGGAAGCAGAAGGGTAGGATGATAAATTTGTAAGGAATGGGAGTGACTTGTAAATGGGGACGCGGTGTGACGGACGAGGGAAAGAGGGAGGGGGAGGGAGAGAGATGGAGTGAATGGGAGGGAGGGGGGGGAGGGGAAAGGGATGCGAAACGGAATGAGGAGGAAGGAAGCGAGAAAAAGAGGGTGTAACTGAGAGAAGGGGAAAGGATGGATTGGGGAGGATAAAAAAAAGGGGGACGGATAAACGGAAGGCAAAGGGTCTTGCAAGGAGAATACAATGGATGGAGAAGCGACTAAGAATCAAGATCGATGAGAGGATAAGCGAAAAATAAAATGAGGAAATGACACGAACAACGGCAAGGGATTAGGAATGAGAGAGATTGCGCACTCTAATACGCAAGCGAACTAAAATAAGACAAAATTAGAGAATTGAGCATTCATACTGTGATATGCAATTATTTCGGTCGCTCTGACGCGGTTTTGATCTCTTTAACCGCACTGAATAAACGCCGTATTTTTCAATGGAACCATAACAAATGCTTAAGTTACAATATTGTCAAAGAGTGAATATTAACAACTAACCGCATCTGACCGCGCCTCTCGATTGTAAGGTTATATAAGGAATTCGTTTTCCACATGTTAGATATACTGATACGGATTCTGATCCACTTGACGAAATTTCTCTGTGGAAACATTTCGCCAAGTTAATATCACAAAATTCAAACGTAATCTTCGGAATGGAGAAAACGAGCGATCAATTGGTATGAGTCTTTCGTATCTGTATGGAATTCTGACCGATATCCTAACAATCTAGATGAAGATGATGAAATAATTCAGACTGAGAAGGAATTCCTTCATAAAAGCAGAATGCGCAGAGAAAAAGAATGGTATTTTCTGCTTGTTGCGTGGAGCTGAGAGGAACAAAGATGAAACAAGGGTAGTATAGATGAGACAATAGGAGGAGCATGTTCGAGTCAAAATGCCTAAAGGGCAGTAAAGATGTGGAGAGAGAAAATGGGTTGATTTCCATCGGGGGCGTGAAGCTGATGATGCCAAGTATCGAACTCAAATCTCCTTCCAACTAAAGAAGTTTTCATCTTGTTAAAAAAAAGGTTTTCTCCCGGCAGTGAGAAATATCCTAACATTGGGAAATCAGCTAACTGAAAATAAATTCGAGAAAAAAATACTGGCAAAAAAAGGAGGTCGAACAACAACTTTTAATCTAACAATAAGTAGAAAAATATACGGTAAAAAAAGGAATCTGAATCGAAGTTTGCAGGTTGCGCAGTTTTTTTTCCTCGGCGGCGAGATAACCGAGTAAAAGAAACGGGGAAAGTTGAAGAGAGAGAGAAGAATGAATTTTAGAAGAGATATGTGAAAGAGAACAGAAAAGGGGGAGTGGAGGCAAAACGGGAGTAGGTTAAGAAAGACAAAAACAGATGGAGCAAGAGAGGTGAGACAGGAAGGGGTGTAAAAGAGAGAAAGAAAGTTTGGGAGAGGGTTGGGAGGGAGGAATATATATGGATGAAGAGGGAAAATGCTTGGGAGGGAGAGGTTAGAGGGGACTAAATAACAGGATAGAGAGCGATGGGATGAAAGAGGGAGGAGCGGGAAAGGGAGAGGGAGAGAGTCGCAATGGATTAAGGCGGGGATTGGGAGAGTTTGCGAAATAAGGAAAGATGGCGTGAGAGGTAGAGAACTCTTTCAAAAGTGGAAATTGCAGTATCGGGGGAGGGCTTTAAAAAAAAAGAGAAAACTGAAATAAAGGGAGACAAAATTTCGAGGGAAAGAAGATACGGTGCAATTCGGAATTTGAATATGTTTCTTTCATCGACCGTTTATAAAGATGTTTTGAAGTTGAAGCAGCGAACAGTAAAAGATGAGTGCAGGGCCCGAGAGAGGTGAGATGGGGCCCGGGTCAGTCACAAATGTGGGGCCCCCACCCCACTCCGAAAGCCTTACAAATAGATGAATTAAAGACCTTTAGAATGAATTTTGGAGGCCCCTCCGGACCCGGGCCAAATGGCCCTGCTGCCCCCCCCCCCCCCCCTCTATCTGGCTCTGGTTGCACTATAGGGTAGCAACCTATTTGCACGAAAAAGCTGTCCTGCCAAGAAGTCTATAAAAGAGAGTGGCTCTGGACCTCAATGGTCTGCAGTTCCTGCGTATTACTACGCATTACTGGATACTGTAGCTGTATATCGGCAGCAATGACGGAGACATAGTAGAACAAAAAGTTAAACACAACTGAATTTATAAGAAAGAGACAAATCAAAACCCACACATGCATCAACGGATAAAGAGATGAAGAACCAATATCAAAACAAGACAACAGAAAGGAAGACATACATACATAAAAGGAAAATCGCCAAAAAAAAGAAGACAAACTGCTCTCAAAAGCGGCAAAAGGAACGACTTCGGAGAAAAGATGTAAGTCTCAAAGAAAAAAAACAAACGAGAGATGTATTTCTTAGTGGGAGAGAAACGGGGGGGGAGGGGGGAGGGGAAGGAAGGTAGCGGACCTGGTGAGAGGAGAAAAGGAAAGAAAACCGAGGGATGTACAAGGTGGGAAGGCGAATATGGAAGAGGTGGTGTGTGAAGAATTGAAGAGGGAAAGCGGGCGGAATCAAGAGGGGAAAGGAGGAGTTGGAGGGGGTGGGGGGGGAAAGGAAATTGGAATGGAGGAAGCAGGCCGGAAGAGGTCGAATTGGGAGGGATTGAGGGGCACAGACGAGCGGAAAGAGAGAAAGAAAGAGAGTTAACGACAGAGAAAGTAAAAATTCACTTTTTACATCATTAAAGGGAGCAATTACGACGGTTTATGTTTCGTTATATCTCCTCCCCTCCTTTAACGTTAAGGCAAGCAACAAGGTAAACGAGCGGTGAATCATTAATAAGCGATGATTGAGTGCGAGATCATTCAACCCGAGACGCTCTTGAGATAGAATTGCTATATATATATATATATATGAAGAATGGAAAGCTATGAAAAAAGTATATAAAAGAATATGCTCCTTTTCGTTTACGTGTTATTTTATTTTTTGCCGCACGCATCCTTATCATTTCGAAGCACAGCCTTTTCCATTATTCCTGAGGTCATTGAGAGATATTTTCCTTTTTTTTTGTAGAGCGCCGAGACGAAGGATCCATCTATATCGTATCTTGCGCATGGGATTTTAAGTCGTTCGAAATATGCTTTGTAGGTCAACAACGAGCATCAACGTTCATTTACGGAGTTCGTTTTATTTTCTGCGAGTTTTGTAGGCTAAAACCGCTGAAGGAAAAGCAAAATGAAGCACGTCCGACTCTCTATGGAATAGCGTAATTTACAGAAAAATATCACGAAGTTTTTTTGTGATTTTTTTTAATAATTTCGTTCATTTTTTTTAATTGGAAAATTAAATATCGCGAGGTTTCCTCGTAACTGTCTTCTTAGCCTTTTATTTTTTTGTAAATTTGCCCACAATTTGAAAATGTGTGCGGCCTATGCTTAATGTGGCCGAAATTATGCAAATGTCTTGCTCGTAATTATCTTCATAATATTAACAAATAGAGCACTTAACTCCCGCATGGAACAAATATAGATGTGTCACTCACCTCGTCAAAATTTCCGCTAATATTAATTGAAAGTAAAGTTAAAATGTTATACTACGTTTTGATCTCTATTTTGATCGTAGCAATCCAGTTTTACTGGAACACGGGCATCATAATAAATGTCTCACTTATGTCCAATAACAAGGTTATAAAAAACCAGATGCGCATTTCGGTTACAAAGGAGGTAGATTCTTTATGTACTTTATGTGGCTATTGCAGGAAATTGAGACAAGTATTTTTTAAAGTGCATGTATTCTTTAGAATATTTTTTTAACCGCAAGACAGTTCTGTTGAATTAATCTAAATAGTCGTTCACTTAACAATACCACTGCGATAAAAAACCCAATCCTTAAATTGAAAGTGAGAATTTCACATTGTCCCATTCCGAGAAGTGTTTCCTTGCGATGCAATGTTAAAGAATATTTAGACCAATTCCGACGAATATTCGAGAAAAAATAATAATAAGTGCACATAATAATAGATTCTGCTGCTGTAAAATTAGATATTTGATGAAAATTTCCGACAATAAATGCAACAAGTTTCAGCTTTATTGATCTCATTCAAAAGATCTGATGTGCCCGGTACATGACATTCTCCACACAAGAGTAATTCATATGATTGTAATATTAATGAGAAACCGCTCTCGACATCAGAGTCGTCGAGAATTAATGCCGACAAATGCATTCGTGGTTAATTTTCAAACACTTTGAACAATGCTTTCTCCTATACATACTACGTATGGACGAAGTAAAAATCAATATTTCCTTGACGTGGCTTCTGGTATTATCATTTTTCGGTGATTATACATTAATATCTTTCCTCTCTTGTTAAATAATTTTTGTTAGAGCGTTCTGTGTGTTTTAAATCGAAGTAATAGATCCGAACTAACAGAAGAAACAAATAGTGTAATAATAACAGGTATAGGTGATTTGTATTGAGACGATAAAAAATGACGCAGTTTCGATCTCATTTGTGCCTTCTTTTTTTTCCGAAGAGACCGTAAAAATTCCATTCGGTTCGCTGTTCAGTTGCTACATAGCCCACTGCATTACTCTTCGATTAAATAATAGCAAATCGCGAGATAAAAGGAATCGTTTAAGTTCGAAACTAAATTTCGACCACATCGTTAAATCCACAGCATCAAATCTAGTTTGCTACAGTGCAACTCCGCTTTCAGCTCTCTGAAAAGGGGATTGATGTGGTCGCGTGACAGCTTTCCAATACGCTTTTTACGCAATAATCGTGTGACGTTTTATGTTTTTTCCATGACACATCTCGCCGAAATCATGTTGTCGCAGGCGGATGCGCGAATCATTTCAACCGAAATCAATTTCCCTCTTCCGTAAATAAGCTCGAGAATAAATTCGGAATATACACAGCTTGTATTTATGGATGATGAATCCAAAAAGAGCGTCGGCGTAAATTAATTACTTTTCACTATTTGAAAACTGAATCTTTCCCAAGTCACGAGTTACTTGTCGGTGTAGGTATTGTATTATGAAAATTAACTGGCGCAAGAATAAGATGCATAAAAATGTATTTAAAATGAGTTTTACTTAAAAAGAGAAGTGACTAGAGTAACTTTAAATGTTCCAATAGTTGTTTTCGCTTTATCCAAAAAGGTATCATGCATTTAAAATAATACAATTTAGCCTATGTTAACACAAACTTCCAACTTATAAATACCTGGAATATTTTTATCATGATTTAGACATTATTTATTGCCTTTTTAACTGTGAAACATTTCAAACTTTGCTTAACCACAACCTCATTTTCATTCTCTGAAACATTATTAGTCTCCAAGCACTGATCACATAAACGTTCAAGGTGTTCTATGACAGGAGTGGGGATTGTTTATTTGCGATTGCTTAGGTGGGCCGCATTAACATATGAAAATTCTTCGGCGGGCCACATTAGGATCCGCATCGGAAGTTACTTGAGAGAATGCGAAGGTTTCTATCTGTGAAAATTGATAATTAATAACATTTTATTGTACAAACTTCACAATCATAGGTTTTCCGGCAGTAATTTTAGCCAAAAAAAAATGAAATTCTGTTACATTCATAATTCGCTTCCGTAATGCAATCGCGAGCCGTATAGAGTGCCCCCGCGGACCTGATGTGGACCGCGGGCCGTAGTTCCCACACCTGTGTTCTAAGCACACCCATCTATGGCATTTAGAACATTACTGTCTTGTGCGTTTGTCTTTTACTTTTGTCAATAACGGAAAAGGGTGCTGATTATCACACACTAATCTATTTGTTGTTCTGAGAAGGTACCGAGAAATTTAAAGGATTAATGTGGTGGGATACAATAGTATTCCACGCGACTACTGGAGTGTTAAACATGAACTCGGGATATCTTTCACAAAATACGGATCATATCTATCAAATGAATTTCATATAGTTAAACCAAGTATAAATTAAAATCTGGGGCAGTGGTTCTCAACCTTTTCTGTCTACGTCACCCTACGTTCAGTTCATTCAGTTATGCGTCATCCCGTTTTCAGTTCCATTATCTTAAAGTCACCTTTAAAGATAAATTGGGCTTTCCCTATCACATAAAGATAAAATTCTAGCATTTACTAAATAAGCTCGAGTGTTTATTCTCCTGGTTTTATTTACGTTTATAGGCCAGAATATGATACGCTGTGAATTTGCCAAATATTCGCGTCACCCTACAATAACCGCCGCGTCAACCTAGGGCAGTGGTGGCGAAACTACGGCCCGCGGGCCACATCAGGCCCTCGGGAGCACTTTATACGGCCCGCGATATCATTACGAACCGTGAAATGTAACACAAACAATTTCGTATTCTTTTTGGTTAAATTAGTGCTGGAAAATCTTTTATCGTGAAGATTAGACGATAAAATAATATTAATTATCAATTTTCACAGATGGAAACCTTCGCATTTTCTCAAATAACTTCCGATGCGGACCCTAATGTGGCCCGCCGAAGCATATCCATCTGTTAATGCAGCCCACCTAAGCTACCGCAATGGCTAATGCGGCCCGTCTCGTTCAAAGTTTCCCCACCCCTGATCTAGCGTGTCATGTCACCTCGGTTGAGAACCACTAATCTAGGGTATTGTAGAGGAAAATTTAAAAAATGTGATAAAATATATTTTTATATTTAAGTGCGTTTACGGTATCGTTAATTGTTGCGTTTTGCCTAATGTCGAATTTGAATGTTTATTTCACTACATATTAGCATTTGACGTTTCAAGTAATTTGGAATATGCTTTCCCCCTCGGCATAATGAATTACATCACAGGGCATCTTAATCGACTAATTTCTCTTCCGCAACTTAAAATGTTTCAACATATTTTTAAAAAAATCTTATTAAATGCTCTAAATTAATTGCCTCACGCCGAAATACTTTCAGTTGCATAAAATAGCTTGAGGGAGATACCTCATCCTCAGCCAAAATGACTTTCGCCCATAGCTTCAGGACCCGCGTATATTTCCTCTACCCGCAGATATAAGCCATTCCCTCCCATGCTCACGAAACCAAATGAAAAATGCTCCATTTACTTGGGCCCGGACCAAAACCTATACAACTCGAGGAGAAATCGATATAATAGGGTTCAGGTCAGTCGTCAACCCTCGTCCTTCTTACCTCCCTCGTGCCTGAAAAAAGATCCCCGTGAAGGTTTTAAAAGTAAGCATATAACGGAGGGCGGCAGGCATCTTTAACATGGAAAGCTTCAAATCCAATACAATCGACCTTTACAACAATCCTTGCCAGTGCGAGTGACCTCACCGCACGCCGAATGTAAGCTATTTGGATATCTGCCAACGCGTGTTCAGTCGATGGAGTACTGATTTGTGAAGGCAATGAGCGTTGAAACCTATCGTCACTTAACACGGGCAATTAATTTTTAGCGCTATAAAGGCCAGAGGTAAACGTCCTAGTGTAATCGTCGAAACTTGATTTTTCTATTGGACAAATTGTAAAAAAAAAATAAAGTTAATCGGGTTTCATTATTTTCTGCTGCTTCTACTAAATTATTAGATTGGAAATGATTGGTAATAAGTCCAATATATGCTATTTAGCTTTTTCCACCAATACACTGATATTCATATATACATTTATTTCGTCGATTAATAATCATGTCAATAAAAACAATAGTGATATCAAACTAAGATAAGCTGAGGTTTGCCACGTATTAACCGTAAAAACGGTTTAAGGATATCAAGCGCATAAAATACAGAAGAGCCTGCTTGATAGATAGAAGTTTTATATCTATTACTGAATCATATGGTGTATTATATAAAATTGGGTATCAGCGAATACCCAATTCTCCTACAATTTAAAACAGGACTCATTTATCCTTTCGGAGCTCAGTTCAAATTTGAAAAAGGTTGACGGAGGAAAAACACCAAGCATTATTTCCCCGATAAAATCCCTTTTAAGTTCTCAATTAAGAAATATTAAAATGAAAAATTACACGCTTTTCTCCGATAATTTGAAATAAAGTGTATCCGATTTACATTTTAATACAAGTAAACTTCAAATAAATAAATAAACCTTCTGAGAAACTTATTTCTACTCACCGATATTAATACGAAGTAACATCACCGAATACTAAATGTCTCACTAACATTCCTAGAATATTAAATGTAATATATTATAAACAATATATATAAGAGAAATTGAACGCCTTCGCATTAACATAAAAAGCAAAAGGAGATACAGTCACTCTGGTTTAAGGATAAATGTTCAGTATATTTTTCCAATTCATATGCAGTTTTTATCACCTTGAGAGGACGAATTTCATCCGACATAGCCAAATCGGAACGTTGTTCGCTTATATCTTTTCAATGGGAACGGAAATCCCTTGTAAAACTATTTCACGTATAATCCGCAGTCCCATAGGAACGCAGTCGAGAGAAAGGAGAGCCAGGCCGAACTAGTGTGAGAAAAGTTCAAAGAGATGGAGGATTCCGCGAAACCGTTTATCTTAGATCCCTACATTCAGACGAACAACATAGCGAAACGTTTCAGAATATTAGGATTCCTATAAGACGTTGGAAACCAAGACAGCGGAGGAAAGGCGACCATTTTTTATTCGTTACATTCCTTTTAAATCAGAAAAAAGACCCTCGTCTAAGTTTTTTTTTTTTAGGAGAAAAAATTCTCGAGAGCCCGCCGAAAAAAACGCAAACGAGAGAAAAACGACATTATTTTCACTCCTCAGAGACAAAGGGGTTTTAAAAAAATAATCTCGATTTTAAAAAAAAAGCGAGTTGTTTTTTAAGTGAGCATCAATCTCGTGATCCACCACGTATGAAATAAAAGGATAAATTTAAATATTCCAGATTAAAAAAAACACCAAAGAGAGCGGACTACGTGGAGAGGTAGATATGGAAGAAGAGGACGCAACAAAAGAGATATGGAGGGAAAAAGTGAGATGACAGAGGTCGGGAGACAAAAGGGATTACAGCATGATAACGGGGGAAAAGAGAGAAAATCGGAAGAGGAGAAAGAGTGTAGGACAGTGGTGGGCAAACCTTTTACTCGGCGGGCCATACAGGGAGTTGTTTAATCTTTCGGCGGGCCACTAGAAATCGTAACTAAAATAAAATTCATTACGGTTGCTGTAGACCTCTCCTTTTACGGCTATTCCCTGGAATTAGTTACGCTGGCGCCACATATAGGTGAAAATTGGACCCATTGGTCCCAGTGCTATACTACAGCCGAGGTAAATCTTGCGGTTTGTCAAAATGAAAGCAATACAAGAGTATTTCCTTTCCTATACATTTTTATGGTAGGAGTACCTGCTATCGAGAAAATCAACGAAAAATGTCTTAATTCGAGTTGAACTTGGAAATTTTCTTGCACGGTTACTACTTCAATGTTGCTAACATATACAATCTCATAAACAAACGTTTAGTTTACTTACGTGTGCATGGAGTATTTTTAAATAGGAAGAAAATGGATTACTTATGACGAAGAAAAGAACTTTAAAACGCTATTTCCCTTACGTACATGTAAATCATTCTTTCTATAGTCTGTTCACTATCTAAAGTCTCTTAACCTTGAAGACGCCACTTACAATTAGCAGCAGCCAATAGGAGACGGTTCGTTTGTGAAGGTAGTGGGGGGAACTCAATGTTACTCTTGCTCTCGAATCGTTCACATTGGTCTGCGTTGCCATTTCTACCGCCGTTTCCTTGCTATTGCTTTTCGTGATTGGGTATCTGTCCTCCCGCGCGAAAGTTGTGAGGGACGATGGAAGGGGAAACGTTCGTGATTGGCTACTTGCTCTATGAAGGTCAAGAGACTTAAGAAAGTGAACAGACTATAGTACTCCATTGCACGAAACGCGCCAATTTGTGATACGTTCTACACTTTCCTAACTTGTTTATTTCGTCAATAACGAAAGAAAGGAGAGACATGTACAAAGAGAACGAGGCAGTGGGAAGGCATCACAAGGTACGACGAAGGAGCGCAGGGGTTAATGGGTAGATTTAAAGGGTGACAGAGATAGAGAGAGAAAAAAGAAAGGGAAAGACGGAGAGAGAGAGTGAGGGAGAAAAGGAATGTTAACGGCGGAATAAGGTCTGAGAAAAGAGCGAAGAAAACAGAAAGGGAGAGAGTTAGGATGCGATGGGTAAAAAATGAAAATCCCTCCAAAGGTACTCCTTTTCGGTCGAAAAAGATTTCCACTCGTTGGGTTGAAGGTAGGGAAAGGTTAGAGGAAAGAGTTTCAGAGATAACGGAAATATAAAAAAATCTCCGATTTTTCTCGCGTGAAGAGAGAGAGGGGAGTAAAGAGAGGAAGACCAAGAAAGAGCGCGTGGGAGAGAGAAAAATGTTACCGAGGTAGAGTGAATGTATACGACAAAGGGAACATATATATATATATGTATGTATATATAATTGACTTCGTCGTCGTCAGTGGGAAATCGGAACCCTGTAATGCTATTTTTAACAAACTTTCCGAGTAGCTAGAAGATTTACATTTGGTAGGAATGTTCGGTTCTTAAAGTAGAAGCCATTTACGAAAAAAAATTCCAAAATCGACCCGGGTTCGATTCCGGAGAATAATTTCCATTCCTCATAAGATAACATGGAAAAATCGATATTTCGACCTGCAACCTTATTTTATTTTGCTTATTAAAATTCGCATATTTGACCTACGATTTTCGGACTTGGACTGTATTATAGAAAAATAAATGCAGTTTCTTATTCTTATCGTCTTTTATCGCTTTCGAATCTAAAACTTTCAAATTTAACGTTTTAATATCATATTTTGACAAAATATAGCGCTTTTATCGTGAAGTTGCCTTGCCAACCGATTACAGTGTTAAACTCTAAATCCTATTACTCTCACGTATGCTCACGTTCTCTCCGGACCTCCATGGACCCTCCCGGCACAATTTATAGGTATCAGAGATATCTCAGAATTAGTTTTTACATTCTCCAATATAGGTAGTATACTGAAAAAATTCGAAATCGAGATTTCAACGGAAACACACGTTTTGATGTGCACAAAGGGAGAAATGATTGTATTACCATATAATTTTATTCGCCAAAGACGTCTGGCATAATCCGGGCATCGCCGGGTACTTTCAGCTAGTGTGTGGGTGTGTATGTATGTATATATATATATATATATATATATATATATATATATATATATAGAGAGAGAGAGAGAGAGAGAGAGAGAGAGAGAGAGAAATTTTGGAGTAGTTTTGAAAGATATCGAGGACGTGTACGGCGTAAAGGGAAAATCTGTTGGATATCGACGTGACCTTATAGTAGCAGAATGGGTGGATAAGGCTATATTTTTTTTGTAGGCTTGATGTAGGGATGAGAGAAGAGAGGGTTGGGAGATGCCGAGAGATTCTATATGGGGGTTAGAGATAGTGTACGGGGTTGCGATATGAGAAAAGGGGGAGTTAAAAGTAGGGTTTTTTGGAGGTGGTGCGGGGAGGAGGGTGGGGGGTGGGAGGAGAAAAGAACGTTGAAGATGAAGTCGTGGGATGCGCACGAATTTTCTCCGTCAAAGATTACCGAGGTCGTATTTTGAGGCGCGTCTCATTCTGCCCTCCTCACTCCCTCCAATTTGAAATTGGATCACGGGCGGCGAAATTTACTTGCCTTGCCGAGAGAATTCTCGCATGTAAGGCCTTAGATGTAATACGGAGCGAAAGATCTTATACCCCTATTAGAAGAAGTTAACTGAGCGTTAACGACAATTGTAACTACGACAACGAGAGCGTAAATAGAGCATATCCGTGGCAAAAAAACGGCTCGTGTCGGGAAAACTGTACCATCGCCATTGTAAATCAATTAGTTTGATGGAAATAACCAAGTTATGATGAGAAACGTGTCCCGCCTTTGATACTGTTAACTGGCTTCCAATTACACGGGGTTCCTGATAGTGAAGCGTAATCACGCAAATGGCAGTAAAATCACCTCCAATGAGATAATGGAAGGGATAATTACGGAACCATGAAGTAACCTCTCGCTTGATAACGAGATTCATAATTCTGTGAATAGAAAATCTACAGAAAGCGATTAACCCTCCAACTACACACTTCATTTAAAGTTACAAGAACGGCACACTGGCGACCACAATTCATCAGTGTTCATGTCTTTGTACTCCACCACACATGTATAGAATCCAAATAAAGGTCTTTATTTCAAGAATATCGGTGGCTCCATGGTAACTTCGGTGTACTAAACTGCTATTACGCCTGCGAGTAATTTCCTCGTTCGTATGAACAGCAATTTGGTTCAGTATTTGATCACTGAAGTATAAATTTCAGGCCTCCAAAGGATTTCTGACGTCCTTTGAAGGCCTCCTTGGCCCTGGAAGACGAAGAACTAAATTTCTATCAGTTCTTCTTCCGCTTCTTTCAGGTTGAACAATATGCCACATATGACCGTTATTCCCGAAAACTGTGGCATCGTCATCAGAATCGTCACCTCCTAAAAACTCTTCCTCCGGGTCATCATCCAATTCTAATAGCGCTCTTTTGATATGTTCTTCAGTACTTAGCTGCGATGACGCCATTGCGTGATAATTAACTAATAGAAACCGAAATTAAACTAAATACTATGAACAATGACACAATTATATGCATAACAGAGGAGGAAATATTAAACTTACTCAAAAAATGTACGCTGATATAAAAAATTTTTTTGGAGAATAAGTAACACGAATGGCACACTGGGGTCCAGTGGGCCCCAACGCTATTTTGAATGTTTACTGTGGACGGTCAGATCGCAACTGGTGCTCAGGCGCGCGTGATAAGGCAGGCAGGGATACCAACTGAATTTACAATAAGTCGCAAAAGCAATGCATGCAAACTTAGCCTTCCACGAACTCCGGAACAAAACACTGGGGTCCCTGGAACCCCAGTGTGTGGCTGGAGAGTTAATCACTTATAATCACAATTGAATGTTTTTTATTATTTCAGAATACATTGAAGATTTTTTTATCACTTTCCTAATTGAAACATGAATAATGTTAGAGCATGTACTAATACCTGTTAAATAAAGACTTTAATCTAACCCCGATCTGGCTTTCTATAAAACATATCAATTCACTTAACAGGTCTTGACAAGATGATCGTTCTTCATCCATTTCAATGAAATTTCGATTCCCTGTTTTATTAATAACTTTTCTCTCAATCGTAGAGTAGTAATTCCGTTGATTGTCTACCACGGTGATTCCAAACTATATAAAATTCTTCAAAGTTTGATTACCGGTAAGGTTATTTATCGAAGAAATCGATCATCACTTCTCTTTTCATATAAATTAAATTAAATATTTATCCACTGATTATTACACACTTTCGTAGAGTAGGTAAATGCATTCCTCACGAGTCAAATTTCTTTTGCAAGCAAACAAATATATTAATATCAATTCGCCTCTCTTATTAAAGTAATATCTTAATAAAATAGTTTATATATGCAACAATCCTATTATGGCCACAATTCATTCACAGAACCAAATTTTGGCCAATATCTTCGCTGCCGAAATACATATTAATTTAAGCATACGCAATTACGTGCATATCTTGCCGGCATCAACCTGCGTAGAAACATATTTGAATCCACGTGAAAATCAACACATTACTAATTAAGATGAATGAAACCTAAAGCTCTTAAAGACCCACTATATAAGGACTAATATATTGCCAGAGATAAAATATTCGACCATTTTCTAATCTTGAGTAAATAAGAAATCGTCCTATTTCAGGATTACGTAAATCTATTATACAAACGGAATCTCGACTCTTAAAAACTGCACACGCAGGTAACCATCTCCTTTTAGTTTGCGACGCTCGTTTGTAAATCGTGGAAGATATTGCCACCCTCCGAACCGACGATGCGGTAAAGGATTTAAAAAGTCATGAATATATCCCATCGAGAGAACGTCGAGATTAGAGCCATATTCGAATGAAAATTATAAGACGCTCTGCTTGGCAAGAAGAAGAAGTGGAGTTGGAGGAGGAAGGATTATGTGGGTGGAGTACGAGGTAGAGAAGAGGGCACAGAAAGGAACAGGGGCGCCTTGTGCGAGGCTTTTAGGATATTCAAAGTGGGAAATGAGGGAAAGGAAGGAGGACAGTGCCGGCCCTAGAAATTGCGGGGCCCAATTAGAAAACTTTAGGCGGGGCCCCTACATCTAAAAGGCGTAGTTTGAAAATAAAGATTTGGGAGGGGCACAGCAAAGCGAGGTCCAAAGGACCGAAGCAACGAGACCTAAAAGGCCGAGCCAGGGGGTGGTGGGGATCCGGGGTGGATCCCAGGCCGCCAACGCATTTCCTGCATTCTGAGAGCATCAGATGGCCTCTCATGAGACCACTTGGGTATGGATGGAACACTATGGATAAATCTAAAAAGAAAGAAAAGAACCTAGAGGCGATATAGAGCGATTTGCTAAAAACGAAATTTGACGGCAACGTTACGAAAATGAAGGAAGATGGCGATAACGTCTTATTCGTCTACTAGGGCGTTCGATACCAGATACTAAAAAAACTGACTTTTAATGTAGTTTGCCAGTTTGCTGTTTCCATGTCCGCAAGCTGTTCCCCTACCCAAAAAAAATATAGAGCAAGGTGCGGGGCCCCCTTAGCCGCGGGGCCCGATTGGGTCCAATAGGTACAATTGGCCTAAGGCCGGCCCTGAAGGAGGAATATCAGAAAATGGGAATTTACGTAAGGAAGGAGAATAGGAAAATGAAACGAGGGATTGGTTGCACCGAACGGGGGAGGACGAAGCATGGAAAAAGCAGCGACTGTCTCTCTCTCTCTCTCTATAAACGCGTATTTGCACAGCATCCTGCAATATGAGGAATATTTCGTGAGCCATGGGGAATGTATGACGAGAAAGGAATAAATGTGGAAAAAACACGACATGCGCGTTAAAATCGGGGGGGGGAAACTGCGCACCGAAAAAAAGAAAGAAAGAAAGACGCCGAAGGCGAGACGAAAGCGACGGCGGACTGTTAACACCCCCTCGTGAGCCGACGGGGAACTATGAGCAGGGAACGACAAAGGTCGATTACGTGGCAAGGAACGCAGAAAACGAGACAGAAGTATGGGAGGACTTCTTTTTTTTTTTTTTTTTGGAGGAACCGAGATTCTCAGGGAGGAATGAATTTCCATGCGGAAACGCTTTCGACATGCTCGTTAATATCGGGAAACTGAGGTGCCTTTCAAAAGGACGAAATTCGAACAGAAAACCCGCTACATTTCGAGAGATGGAAAGATCCCAGTGGCGGGCGTGCATAAGCCAACATAATTAATTGAAGGTGGATAAACTAAGTAGGGAATATTCCACTACTTCGAAAAAATTAATCAGCAACACGCAAGGTTTGCTGTTCTGCACCGTTATTACCTAACACGATTTAAATGCTATAAAGAATCAGATGAAAAACTATTCATACTACTAAAGTTAAAATTTGATTAGTTACGATCATCTATGGTCAAGAGCAGGGGTCTTCAACCTTTTATTTACTCACATACCCCTTAAGAGCTTTTTTTCCATGGTCGCGTACCCCCAAGTACATTTAAAGTGATAATGAAATGAGTAATGTAGTTTTAACATGTTTTTAGTGCTAAAATTCACAGTTTTGGCATATTTTTCTGTTTTATGACGTTATTTTTAGCCATCATATTGGAAGTTCACCGTATTTCATAGGCGATGATCGGGATTGCAAAATTCCATCTCATATCCATATATAAACATGACGATGAACGCACGAAAATAAAAATACACAGGATTCTATAATAAAATCCGATCGCTATGAGCTTGATGACTGAAAGAGAATTTCTAAGAACATGTACTAAGAAGAGTCCATCATTGGCTGAATTTAGCAATGCTATATGTACCTAACTCCTGTAGCTATAAAATGGTCGAGTATTGAAGATTCACATATGAGAACCTACGTTGAATCAGAAACTGATTTAATTTTAAATATGCGAGGGATTGATGGCGGTGTCATCCGTACTACACTGGGCCCGGTCTCTCTCTCTCTCTAAAAAAGAAAAAAAAACATTTGTTGTGTATGTTAATTTCATTGCAAAATGCTATCATTATCTGGGACTTGGACTGATCAAACTCTCTCTGATACTCAAATAAATGTTGTGATCGGCGCAAATTAATATCAGCGAGACTAAGAGGAAACGGAAATGTAATTCAGGGTGAGGTCTTTTCCGTCTCGTCGTTATCATTCCAGCCTCGGCTAAATAGGCGCCTCTCCTAAATAAATTCCCGCGCATGCGTACCAGACTCGCATTTCCTCTTAATAACCCATTACCCTTCCCCCCCCCCTCCCCCACTCATAAACGGCAGTATATTTGATGGAAAATACAGAATGCCGAAACTTGATTTGATCCCAAAAGATTAGAAGACTGCTTCTCTTTATAGGCGCCTGTCGAAAGTGTCAAATTGTTTACAGGAACGCAGCGAAATTAAAAAGCGCACAACGTGAGTTTAAGGTTATTGCCAATGTGCTTTTAAACTATAATATCATATTTATTAAAACTTCCTTTCTGTGTTGAATTTGTTGTCCTGTATTGATCCCGCAGTTTTGTGTGATTAACGTTTTCGAAAACTTTTTTCTGCCATCCATTGTTATATTTACCGCATTACCAGCAGAAAATTATATTTTTGCAAAAAATTATAGGCATAATTTACCGCTGAAAATCGCTTGAGAACGTAATATAGTTGTCGCAGATCTGTAGTTGCGGCTGGATGTGTATTTTCGAGGATCTTTTGCTTGGCGTTTTTACACAACAAGACGCGCATGTACTTACGCCATGAATATAAAACGAGAAAATAGAATGTCTTGTATGAAACCTAAGTGAGCTAAGTACATACCTTTGACTTCATCAATTAATACAGCCAAAATTTGCCTTAAATCTATACATATCACACTTTAATTATGAATGAGTTATTAGAAATTCTAGCCTGTTATTTCTGCGAATAAAATAATTTAATTTGTCGCTAATAAAAGCCAACATATAATTACATCAGCATCAACTACATATTTAGTGCATCATTAACTATCGGTTAGTCACCAATTAGAACGTTCACTTTGTTATCAAGATGCCCATCTGGTTTTCTCAATTTCATGAACGGCGATAAAATTTCTTAAAACAAGTTTTCATTCTCATTGGAAATGATTCTAAAATTTCGACTTTCTTAAGCAGGATGACTTTTCAATTCCTTGCATATGCATAAATTTATGAAACCTGAATTTTCGTTATTTTTATGTGGTTAATGTCGTGCTGTGATGAAATCCGCAATAACGAAGAAACATGAAGGAGCAGAAACACCGTTAAAGGGCTGTAATAAAGCTTGGAAGTCGTTCCCATAGAGCCTTAAAGTAAACAACACAAGAAATTCACAGTCATACAATACTAACAAGAAAATAAATTTGCCGTATTTTTTCAAGAGGCCTTATGAAACCAAAAAAAAAGGAAAATAAGTGAAACACAAAACATGGCCAATTTCCCCGTTTCCCTCTATCGTAAAACGGCAAAAAAAGACTGAAACGAGAGAAAAGCGAGGAATTAAATAAGCGAGATATGGAAGAATCATAGCGTGAAGTGAGATACAAAGGTTAAGGAGAAGAATGGAAATACCAAGAGCAGGGGTGAGACGTATGGAGATGGGACGAGGGACTAAGGGGAGTGGGCAGGAAAAGGCGAGAGAGAGAGAGAGGAAAGAGAAGGAAGCGTGGGAGTGCGGCGAAAAAGGGCAGAGAAGAAGGATAGAAGTTGGAGGGAGAACGGGAAGAGCGAGGGGAGAAAAAGGAGGAAGGAAGTAAAGGGGAGAGGGAGGGAGGGAGAGACAGGAAGGATAGGATAGAGGAGGGAGAGGAGGAAGGGAGAAAAGAAAAAAGATGTACGTGGGTGGGACGGGAAGGAGAGAGGGGAGGGGGAGGAAGGGAAGAGGGAGGGGGAGGGAGAGAATGGAAGTAGGGCTAGAGAGGGAGAGGTGGAGGAGGGAGAGAAGATTGAGGATGAAGGAAGAAGAGAAGAGAAACATCGAGAGAAGAGGTAAAAGAGAAAGGAGCTAGGGAAAGAGAGAAAATTAAAAAATCTGATGTGGCCAACACGACTTTCTCCATATTTGGGATATGGATATTTAAATTATTATGAATAGCATTATAAGGAAAAATTATTATTTCGTATCGTAAAAGAATACAGTCGTCCTTATTGTCGTAAAATATATTGTGAATATGTTTAAAGAATTCACCACTACATGGTGGTGGCGGTGTATACTGCAAATTTACGAATAAGCAAAATATCTCCGACATGGATGGTTCTACGAAAATTTGTTTCAAACAAAAGTTGGAAGAAATATTATTCACTACAACTTTGGTCCTCATGAAGATAACGAATAACGACGTTTTTAAGGAGATAATTGACGGAAACTGAAAAAACCGATTATTTATAAATAATTCCTAAACAATAACTGCTATAGAAAATTGTTTGAAATAAAAGATGTAGGAAATTATATTTTCTACATTTTTTGTAATAGTCATTATTACGACGTATTATCGGAGAAATATCGCAAAAACCGAATCGGGTTTCGAATAAACCTCGACTTCCGGTTAACCGATATTGTCCAAAAACTAATCACTTTTTTGTGCTCATGCTAAAGTGTTATATATGAAATTTGGTATTAATATGACAAGTACTTTTTGAGTTAGAGCGCCCACAATCACATACATACATCCACACACACACATCATTCCGAAAATATTCTAAACGTGTTCTAGGGATCTCAAAACGTGTATTTCCGTTGAAATCTCGAAGTCGATTTTTTTCGTGACCACAATACTTTCTCCATACTATGCATGGAGAAAGTAAAAATCAGTTCAAAAGGCGAAATTCCATAGAATCTTATATGTCCACGGAAGAAAAGGTAACATAAGATTTAAGCTGTAACAAAAGACACTCGAAGGAAGGTTGAAGGAAAAGTGACAGGAAAGAGAAAATGCGAGACAAAGCGAATGAGGAAAAGATACCGAAGAAGGATCAGAAAGGGAGGAAGAGACAACCAAAGAGAGCCGAGGAGAGAAAACGCACGAGGAGGGTGGGAGGGAGAAAAAAGTGCGAGCAAGTGAAAGAGAATGAAGTTTGGAAAATGAGAGAATGAGAGAGCGGAGAAAAGGAGGGTGGTTTCCTGAGGCGCAGTAAAATGGAATATATCCCCTTGAGTGGTCGGGAGCATTAACATGCCGCGAGGACTGCGCGGCCAATGCGTGCTCGGATTGGAGAAAAAGTTCGGAGCAAAAATACCCGTGGGATAGGGAGAAAGAATTTTATTGAAAAATAAAAAAAGAGAATACAAAAACATTTGATGCGGGTGTATCGCGGGAGGCTAATTCTTGCTTTTATTCTTTTGTCTTTTTTTCTGGACGCGTCTTATGTATTCGCAGGGAATTAATAACAGGAAGCTAGGTCGCGGAAAACAATCCCTTTCTCACATTCTGAAAGATTTTTTGCAAATAAAACACTGATACACAAGCTGGTTGCTACGTGATAAGGAAAAACTATTATTTTTCATTTTCAACGCTAGTAATTTCGTGAGTTTTACGGGGCTTACGCGGGAAAGATAAACATCCTTCCATTTCATTGGAGAAATAATGCTATACAACTACCCTAAATTGTATTTTTCACAGGCATAAAAAAAACGTTCACAGAGTTTTTCATAGCAAACATATGCAGTAAATGCGCTTTGATTTATTTTTTTCCCATTTTAACGCAATATATACAATTTCCACGTAACAACAACGCTTATCATTTTTCAAATATTCATTTATCATAGCATATATCAAACGAGCAACTTCCGAATATTTTATGAGTTGCCAAGATTTATAAATCCCACTTTTCTTCCTCTCTCCCGTTCGGGGGAACAAAACAATTGTATTTCGGCAGCCATTGTTACGGAATTTTGATGCTTGTTGCTACACGCGTTTAAGAACTTCGAAGAAAAAAGCATTTTCAAGTCATTCCAGGAAACGAATCCGCCGTCATTTCCAGTCCATTTCCCTTTCCTCGAGTTTATTAACTATATTTCTTCTCCAAGTTTGCCGTCTTTTTCTGTGGAGTTCCCTCTTTGTTTGCCTTCCAGTCTCCATAAAGATATCCAGCTTACCGCGAGTCCTGCATTTTGTATACATATTCTCCGCTATGCCTGACGCGTATTTTCTGTGTGTCTAAGTCAGCGTTTCCCAACCTTTTTAGAGTCACGGCACCGTTAAGTGACTTTTCAGAATATGGCGGCACCCCTCCATATCCGCCATCAATAATAATCGTGTTTTTTTTATTATCATATCTAAAGCACAAAATCAAGATTTTATCAATATTTATTCTACTAGTCATTATCGTTTCCTAGTGGATAAACAACAGTGAAGTTGAACCCCTAACCCCCTTCTCCATGTATCATCTCATTTCGAAGTGCGACTAAATGAAGTTCGTCTTAACTCTGGTTTGGATTTCTGAAAGCCGACAATGCAAAATGAGGCTAAAAATGGGAAAACAGAATAATTTTTCGGCACTCCTCAGAACACGGCACCCCAGCGTGCCGCAGCACCCATGTTGGGAAACACAATCTAATTAATGGAACCGCATTTTTATCAAGAAAAGTAAGTGAAATTTTCAAATAAATTCACCAAATTCACCGAAATACAGGTACCAACAATAAATTATTTTAAATCTCTAAATACATTCAAAATAAGGCCAATAGCGCCAGTCACTTCTAGTAATTATTTCAATGAATTTTATTTTGCACTTTGGTATACTCCTGCAAAGCAGCAATAACAACCAGGGCATGCAGACCCTCAATAAACTCAGGTACGTTAAATTTTTCAATGAGTTTCCCATTGTACTCTTCCGCGTTTCATTTTCAAATAATCACTAGTATCGTAACTATAGTCCCGCTCAAAATATCGCGGTATTTGAAGACAGGAGGCCACAATAAAATAAAACAAAAAACTGAGCGATTATACTTTTTCTCTAAAATCTGTAGGTGTTAAAAGTGCAGCGTACTTATAATTAAATAAAACAGTTTCGTAAGGAATATAAAATATAAAAACACTCCAATATCCATAAATAAAATAACGTGAAATGATGGGAAATGTGGAAACAAGTGAAAAAATCTTCTATTCCACTTCTTGGGTGGATATTCTACCACTGAACTATCGTAGAAGAATAATTCTCCTGTTTCAGAACGGGAATATCTGCTACAGAAGTAGAAGAATATCCGTCCGGCAAGTGGAAGAACCCGGTCATAGCAGATTTTGTCACCTTCTTCCACATTTCCCGTCGTTACAGCTTATCCTGTCGCATGAGGATCTTTGGATCATTCATTCCATGAATTTATAACATGTGAAATGTTACGTACATAACATCCATTTTGGAAAATACATTTGGGTCCACTTAATGAAGCAGTTTACAAATGCAATCAAAATGTTAATGGTAATTATCAATCATAGCGCTCAACCGAATCTCTGCTAATATCCCCCTTTTCCAGCCTAATGTAGGTGACAAGCGGTTTTGTTTTATAACTATATTTACCTAGTTACTGCAATACCTTAGCTATCTCCACAACAGATTTACCTAGATTTCATATTTAATAATAAACTCCGTCGTTTGTTTTTCATCCTACGCGGATGCGTATAGTAAAAGTTTATCTGTATTCGCAACCATTTGCACGGAATTCTTAATCGCATCACATCTTCTTTGCCGAGGTTAAACCACTTCCTGTCCGAGTTTTGTTTGATTTTTCAATCTCCTGCCGGGAGAAATTAAATAGTTTCGTCCTGACTTCGTTAACGGATAAAGTTACGTCTAAATAGAAGACATGCTTGGGGTTTCGAAGAAGGAACCATGTAACTAAACAGACCACCAAGCTTCTTTCTGGGGCGTTCCATCGTGATTTTTTTTAGTTTATACTATATTGTCGTTTAGGTGGATTTCTGAGAATCCTGATTAGTGAATCACACATCTACCTATGGCAGCCACTCTTGCAATTAATTTTTAGCTATACTTACCAAATATTAATAGCGGAATTAAATCGATAAAAGAACTGAGGAGAATTTCGTCAGGTTGGAAGACTATATTTATTTATTTAAACTTGTAACAGCTACGCATCTCCTTCTTCCACCTAACCGTAGACAGTTTACAGACATTTGTTTACAGAAATAGTTGCTTTAACTAATAAGGTAGTACACAAATTTTGATTTCCTTCATAAGACCGTTTCCACACTGATGGGGAAGGTAGAATATGTTGAAATTGATAGGAAATGGAGATTAGTTTTAGCGAAAGTAGACAATGAGGAGAGAAATTTAGAGAAGGGAGCTAAGCGTGTTTGTTACTGACGAAGTATGTGCAATTATTTTCGAAATTGTTTTAAGTTATTGGTGGAGCAGATATTATTCGGAAAGGAATTCCGAAGTTTACTGGCAGAGACAATGCAAGACTTATTGAAAATGTTGCTACGATGCATTGGAATGAGTAATTTGGACGAGCCTCGAGTGTTCACTGAGTGGATAGAGTTTAGGAAATTAAAACTACCGAGAAGGTACGGGGAACATAAAAGGAGAGAGGAATGGGGGCCTTTTAGAAATAATTGCAAAAAATTACCAAAAACCAAAAATTCTATTTCTTCTATAAGTATGCCTATCAGTCTGTCCCCGTATTCTTTAAAAATATGTATACATTTTGTATAGTAAAAGACATTGTTTTACTAACAGTACATTATCAACTATTTTACTGAATAAATTTTAAGAACTGTATATTTTCACTTACTTTCGCTTCGATGAATTTCACAGCAGTTTATTCTCTGTGTGTATACCTTAACGATGTATGGCAGCGTAACATAGTTTGTTAACAAACTATTGCAACAAATAACGTCGATATAAATAGGCTGTAGAGAGACTGACAGCGCCGGCGCTATTTTGCCGCATTTTTCCCCTTAGGAGGATAAAAATTATGAGGCACTTACAGATTAGCTAGACTTTAAATTTAGCAACTCAATAGATTTTTGGTCACAACCGATGGAAAAAATCCGAAATCGTAAAAATTCCAAATTATAGTGGTTATTTTGCCCCATTATTGCCCCATACGAGGATAATAATTTTGAGACCGTTCCAGATGAATTGGAGTCTTGAAATTTGGCACCATTTTTTGGTTTTTTGACAAAGGCGAGGAAAATATTCGAAATTCTAAAAATTTCAATTTCTGGGGCTGTCTTGCCCCTTTATTGCCTCATACAAGGATAAAGGTGATAAGGCACTTTCATATGAGCTTGAAATTTGGCACGGTTATATATTTTTGGACAAAACCGATGGGAGAAATAAGAAATTGTAAAATTCCAAATAGGGCAACTAGATGTTGACGGAAACCCAGTGAGCACTTACCGGAAGGACAGCCGCTGGGATGTCCGAGAGACACATTTGTAGACGTTGGAGCTTTCGGGATGATCCCTTCGTCAGTCATCGCAACAGGGTTAGTCTTAAACGACTGCTAACCGTGGCCGTCCTTGCGAATGATCATATCTTAAATTCAATGTTAGTTTCAGGGTGAGGGCCCTCCCGGACGACGCTTCCGCACCGCAACTCCGTCAATGGGAATTGGCCCACATCCACATCTTAAACTCTTTCTCTCCTCCCAGCCTCAACCTCCGTTAATATTTCCTTCTTTCCACCTTCTCCCTCTGCGCCCTCCAATCCCCGACCTTTCCACGCTCCCTTCCCTTCCGCCGCCGCACCTTCATCCCAGTGTCACTGCCATATCAGTTGTCTCTCTCTTGTGCTGACGAAGGGATCATCCCGAAAGCTCCAACAACGTCTATAAATGTGTCTCTCCGACACCCCAGCGGCTCTCCTTCCGGTAAATGCTCACTGGGTTTCCTTCAACACCTAGTTGCCCTAGATTTCCTTATTTACCCTTCCTCTTCCGCAAGTATATATATATATATATATATATATATATATATATATATATATATATATATATATATATATATATAATGTGTAAGAAGCGTCTATATATTACAGATATCTAGGTATGTAACTTTCGAAGTCAATATAAAAGTTGGTAAAAAGCGACATTTCGACGTACTGGCTTAAACTCTTTTGCAGATTATAATTAGAAAATATCGCCTAAAATCTCCATGGGTGAACTGTTTTAAAGAAAAATGTACAAGGTTTCTTATTCTTACCGTCGATTTTCGCTTCCGTTATAAATCACTCATATTTAACGAATATGTGACAAATTTTGACCAACATCGCCCTTTTATCGATAAGTTTCTTGGAGAGCGAAAATCATTGTTGAGATTCCTGTTATTGCGTCATATGACAGAAATACGAAGCATTTACGTAGATGTGTCGAGCGAGAGGGAGAGGGGGAGGCAGAGTGAGCGAGGTGGAGGGGAGAGGGAGGAAGAGGGACGGAGGGGAGAGGGGTTGGGCTTACGGCAACATAATTTTCTTTCCCGTCATAATGACGGGCATTTATGCCAAGTACTTAAGTATTGCAGATATGAAATTCAAAAAATTAACATATAATAAACCTTTCGAGCTTCTCTGTTTATTAGTAAAAAATTCTGGCAACATTTCAAATTTGAAATGTAAGCTTCTCTAGAAAAATCTTTAAGTAGCCTTCATGCTCACTGACTGAC
Organism: Uropetala carovei; assembly: GCA_036926305.1. Taxonomy (NCBI): domain Eukaryota; kingdom Metazoa; phylum Arthropoda; class Insecta; order Odonata; family Petaluridae; genus Uropetala; species Uropetala carovei. The sequence continues at coordinate 259,737 of JAXCHB010000009.1, forward strand.
ACACGCACGAAGCTTCACTCAAAAATTATAGCAAGATATAGGAGTAAAAAGCAACTCTTAAACTACGAGTAGAAAAGAAATACCGTTATTCATTCTTGACAATAAAAGGCGAAATGGCGAAGCTATTTCATTTTGTAATGTAACACTAGTCTTATCGAAGTGAACATCAATTTCGGAACTAGGCTGCTCGAGAGCGACACAAAAATGGACTTTAATAGTGAAACAATTACCCGATAAATTTTCCTCCAACTTCCAGACAAGTCCTTACCAAAACTGATTTTTAAAAATGTGTATATTTCGCGTATATTTCAACGATATATACATGAAAAATCGAATACGATTGTTACATTATATAATGTAGGCGATAAGAATTTTAGTAACAATCGTATTCGATTTTTCGTGTATATATCATTGAAATATACGCGAAATATACACATTTTTAAAAATCAGTTTTGGTAAGGACTTGTCTGGAAGTTGGAGGAAAATTTATCGCGTAATTGTTTCACTATTAAAGTCCATTTTTGTGTCGCTTTCGAGCAGCCTAGTTCCGAAATTGATGTTCACTTCGATAAGACTAGTGTTACATTACAAAATGAAATAGCTTCGTTTTAGTAATTGAGGAAATATTTTATATATGAATAAATTGTTTATAAGAATAATAAGTACGAGATTTTAAGTTAAATAATATATACCTTCCCGTCATATTGACACTAGTACATATATATTTATCGATAAAATTCTGGCGTGACCGCCAATACGGATGAAGACTAAAAAAATACAACATTAGTCGAAGCGGAGACGGAAGCTATTGGAAAATAGACGAATAGAATACACCTCCACTATAACCCTTCTCTAAACCCCCTACCCCACTTGTTCGCCACGCTCCCGAAACTTTTAAATCCCGTTAAAAATACGGAACAAACAGAGAATGGGACGGACTCATCCTTTAGCCTCCACGCATCCATTCTCCGACGACCCCTTTCACATTCCAATTTCATTTCGGAGAGCCACTCACCCCCTCAACGCAAACAACCCCTGATTCCCTCGTCCGCATCCCAGCCTATAACACGCTTGCTGTCCGAGTGGCTCTACGTTGAGTGCAGAGGAGTTGAAAGGAGGGAGGGCAGACGGATAGTGGGAGAAGGTAAAGTGGGTCCGTAGGCGTAACCATGGTAATGCAAGCGGGGGAGATCCATAGTAGCCAACTCAACGGATCCTATTTCGCAGTTCTCGCCCCCCCATGTCTCCCCATTGTCGGAGCTCTTTTCCACGCCAAAAAGAAAAACATAGTGAATTAAGAAAGAAAAATGGTCGAGAAGCTCTTTCACTCTTTCACTCTTTCGCTCTTTCACGAAACGCTTAACACATTTTCGTTCCTTTTCTACGGGCCTCTTTGGGTACATTAACATTTCCAATTATATCTACTTACATAGAAAGACTGCGGAAAATAAGAGTACTATATGGAGAACCAGGTTTAACCATGAATAATCAAGGACCTGTCTAGGGACAGACTACCTATGATGATGAGAAAAAATTATTTCCGAGCAAATAAACCAATACATTATTTCCAAACCTGTAACGTGCAATTTTTTACAAGGGCCGCATAATTGTGCCGTCATAAACTATAAATCCCTCAAATACTGTTAAAATAATGATTACAGTCTTTTATCGATAATAAATAAATTAATGGGGGATATATATGTATATATATATATATATATACAATTTTATTTTGTATCGATTCGTCGATTTCGATATTGGCCGCCGCTCCTGTCCTCAGCCCATGGATCCGTTACTGTCGATAACATTATTCTGTAAGTGGGTCGTAAGACACAAGAACCAGGCGTAAACCGAAGACCATTCTAGATATTTTTCCCGCTGCCAAGGTCTTTCTCGCCTACGCTGCGACGTCAAATCGAGAAATTATGTATGGAATAGGTTAAGGATCGGTTCCAAGAGTATCGGTGGAGGAATCCTAGGCGAGAGGAAGCTATTGTTACTTCTTTATTTCACCAGCTAGCCAAGATAAACTGTCAATCAAGAACTACCGTACGGTAAAAACTATTTTTTTGCGTTTTATTTTATAAGCGCGTTTATGTTTTCGCTCTGTCTGTCCGTATGTGCAATCGATTAAATTAAAACAGTAAGTAAACGGTAAGAGATTTGCTCGGTGTTACCTACGTGATGCCATTTATTACTCTGCCGAAGAATATTTTGGAGAAATCGGTGGGTGGCAAGGGATGTCTTTTAAGTTTTCAAATTAAGAGCCTGAGCTAATCGTTAGAGATAGAAAGTTAAAATTTTCACTATTTGTGTGACCTTTAACGACATCTATAACAATACAAAAAGTTTTTTTGAGGAATCGGTTGATGGCAGGAGGTGCCTTCAAAAGTTTTAAATTAACATCCTGAGCAAATGGCTTTAGATAGAATGGTAAATTTTTTAAGTAATTATTGAATACAATGCCCCTTCACACAATTATTGTGCTAAACTTATAAAAAGTTTTAAATTTTAAACCTAAATAAATATGTGCTTTTCCATATTGCGTCATATTTTTTAAAAACTCACTCTCGGTCTAATTTAGCTGTAAACAGACGATGCGTGCGTAACGTGCCTCCTCATCTCTCCTCATCAAAATTCCACAAAAAATCTCAGTGACCACTACACGACTCTCCTGCGTGGAAATTGTGGCTGGAATTGTATACATAATTACGGAGAAATTCTATATTTGCTAACCGCTGGAAAAGAACAAGTGCTATAAATAAATGACCCTCAGGAACGAAGATATTTCAAAGTGAAGAATGGATTAAAACAAACGAGATGCCACGTAAATTTAGATCCGTGTGGCGTTCTATTAGGCCGTTCTCCAACTGGGGCGACGCGACTACGAAGCGACTTTAATCAAAAAGTCGGATGGGATGGAACGAGACGACCAGGCAACTAGACTTCCTCCCACCAGCGCGACGTGTCGCCTAGCAGTTGCTTACGATATGTCGAGCGGTGAAGATCACGATGTACTGCTAATGTATTGGTACTTGAAGAGAAAACGGAAAACTAAAAGACAGTGATGGGTGCGCGCGCGCACGCACACACACACACGCACACACACATATCCGAAACAATGTTAAGTTTAGAGTTTCTTTGCTGCGAAAGAGCTTTTAAAAGACGATCGAAAATTTCAATATATTTTATCGGATGTTTTCTTAATTGAATGTTTGCAAGTAATCTAATTAACCGTCCTCGGGAGCAGTTATATTCAAATTACATGAAACGTTTCTTACTTAATTTAGGAGTTTATTAAATAATTACCATCGTAACTCAATAAATAATCTAATTAATTTGATGTAGAATAATAATAAAATGTTTCATAATTAATTTAAAGTCTATCACTACCTTTACCTTTAAAATATCAGATACTAATACAGTCAATTTGCCTAACAAATCATAGTTTTTAAAAACACTGACGTACCATATGTTGATATCAAAGCGATGATTACTCAATATCAATTCCATAAGCTCCCGTTTTTATGAGTTCTTTGCACAAAGTGAACGCATATAGGGGAGGTCGTCTCCGTCCGTCCATCCGTATGTTTCAATTCGAAAACCGCTGGACAGATTTTGATGAAATTTGGTATTGGGGAGTGTTACTAAAATCTGTTAACCGATTCCAAATCTGGTATAAATCGATGTTTAGTACAAAAGGTAAAGGAAATAATTAAATGTTAAAACTACTGATGATAAACAAATATCCTATGTAAGCATAATGACATGAAGTATATTTCTTCAAGTAGGTACCTTTTACAAATATATATGCAGGGATAACGTTCAACTGCTTCCACTACTTGATAAAAACCTGTTCGTCGTTTTTCCTCATTATTTGTTGGTATACCTAGAAACAAAAAATCTGATGTGGCCAACACATGACTTTCTCCATATTTGGGATATAGATATTTAAATTATTATGAATAGCATTATAAGGCAAGATTATTATTTCGTATCGTAAAAGAATACAGTCATCCTTATTGTAGCAAATTATATTTTGAATATGTTTACAGAATTCACCGCCACATGGTGGTGGCGCTGTATACTGGTATTAAGAAAAAGCAAAATATCTCCGAAATGGATGGTTCTACGAAAATTTGTTTCAAACAAAACTCGGAACAAATATTATTCTGTACAACTTTGGTCCTCACGAAGATTACCAATTACGACGTTTTTAAGGAGATATTTGACGGAAACCGAAAAAACCGATTATTTATAAATAATTCCTAAACAATGCTATGGTATGGAAAATTCTTTCTAATGAAAGTTATAGGAAATTACATTCTCTATAACCTTTGTATAGAATTGTATATACAATAATGATGTTTTAACGGAGAAATATCGCTAAAACCGAATCGGGTTTCCAATAAACCTCGACTTTCGGTTAACCGTTATTGTCCAAAAACCAACCATTTCTCTGTACCCATACCAAAGTGTTATATATGAAATTTGACAATGATATGACAAGTACTTTTTGAGTTTGGACGCTCACAATCACATACACAGGCACGCACACACGCAAGCACACACAGACATCATTCCGAAAATAGTCTAAACGTGCTCTAGATACCTCAAAACGTGTATTTCCGTTGAAATCTCGAAGTCGATTTTTTTCGTGATCACAATACTTTCCCATTACTACGTATGGAGAAAGTAATAAGGAACTGAACGAGCGCGATCACCAGGCGACTGAGCGGAGGCAACTGGCATGACCGACCGTAAGCGACGGGTCGCCATCGCGTCGTAGTCGTGCCTATAAGAAAGCACGAGTCATGTCTGAGGCGACTCTTCGGCGATTTTTACTGAGATTGGATCGTAGTCGCGTCGCTCCAGCGGGAGAGCGGCCTTAGTTGCCCTATTCGGGAACGCGAAATTGTCCCCTCTCTCTATCGTAGAACAAATATAATAACCATTCTTTAAAAAAATAAGACTGAGAAATGTGAGTAAACGGTCAAGATAAGCACTCGCAAGAAAGTTCAATTTCCAAGTTTAACCCTAGGAGAGAGAGAGGAGAGAGAGAGGAGAGAGGGGGGAGAGAGGGGGGAGAGAGGAGAGAGGGGGGAGAGAGGGGGGAGAGAGGGGGGAGAGAGAGGGGGAGAGAGAGGGGGAGAAAGAGGGGGGAGAGGGGGGGGGGAGAGGGGGGAGAGGGGGGGAGAGAAAGAGAGAGAGGAGAGGGGGAGAGAAAGAGAGAGAGAGAGGGAGGAGAGAGATGAGAGAAAAGAGAGAGAAGAGAAAGAGGAGAGTGAAGAAAAAATAAACAGGAAAAACAATCGGACTTAAACGGAGAGGCTACTTCACTCGAACGTGGAATTTCTTCACAGAAAATGTGAAAAGGTCCCGGATATATGAGACAGGATACGACCAGCCGTAAGGCCAGAGAAAAACCAATCTCATAGGAGAAAGGGAGAGAGTAAATAAAGAAGAAAGTCGGCTTTACACGAATATCACCGCGCTTTAGTTCCGTTTGAAACGCTGGCTGTCCCAAAGTAAAACATAAAGTGCCTAAGAACCCCTGAAGCAGGTCATCATTTGAAGCCTAAGACTTTAATTTTTATCCGTTCATTTGTTCAGGCAATTGCGAATTTTTATCTTTCCTATTCATATTCCCATCGCATCTGACATATACCGTAATTTTCCACGTATAACACGCCCCTGTTCTGTAGTGATAAGATGAAAGTAATCTTTCACTGTGGAACTGAGTAAAGGAAGAGAGAGAAATTATGGTGATTTTGGGAGTGCATCTCTTTACGTATCATTAACTACTCAGGGGCGTATTTATCATTTTGCCGCCCATAGGGACTAAACTTATTGCCGCCCCTTAATCTATTAATTATGAAATTTAAATTATTATAACGTCTTTATTATAGACATAAACATCTGATGCTAGCGCAACGTTTATTCTTTTGCGAACTACTCTGAAGCATGGGCCCCTTTAATGTGAGGGGGCGATAGCTACACCACTGTTTCGTCTTCATCTACATACATAATGCTTTACTGCAATACGTTCATCTGTCTTAAAAGTAGCTATGGATACTATTTTTATTAATAAGAAATTCTTTAGTCTTTATATTTATTATTATCATTATTGTATTATTTTATCTCAAAAATTGCCGCCCTTAAAATTTGCCGCTCAAGGCCCGGTCCTACAGGGCCTATAGGTAAATCCGCCACCGTCAGTGATTTCACAGGTGTTTGTCAATATGACCATTTATGTCTAACATAAATCAAACGCAATTACACCAAATTTCCAAAAATTCACTAATTTTACTACATTCTTGTAATAAAAAATCAATTATATCTTCCACATTATTGCATCTAAAAACCACCTTTATAAAGACAAAGTAAAAGACAATTCTCATTTTTTTGTTTTTAAACTAAAATTCAATAAGAAACTCCATTCACAAACGAAACACTAATACAAATTATGCTTTATCAGTGAAAATATGTCGGGAAGCAACTATCATTGCATGGCTGAAAAAAACGTTTTTGTCAATTTTTCGTGAAAAAACTGCGTATTATACACGGAAAATTACGGTATGACCTCATCATTCAATGGATTTAAAACATTCAAACGATGGAGGAAAAAAAGGAATGCTGAAAAATTGAGTCACGGAGAACCGCAAAAAAAAACTACCGAATCGGGGAAATTCCCCTCATCGAAATCTAAAGGAAAATATTTGCTTTTCCTCCCACCCTTGTAAAAAAAATCGATGGATACACAAATCTCCACCACAATGGCAATCCATTACGCCAAAATCTCTTTCGTGCGACTCGACTGTCGTTAAAAATGGCATTCTTAAAATGTATACCCTTACTTCCCCTTCGCTTGCAAATCTCATTTGCACCCTTCTCCCTCTTTGTCCGCGCTCGCGGGTCTATTCTTATTCTCCATTCGCTGAAAAATACAAATTTCTCTTTTCACTACGTTACTCCTAACCTCTTCCCTCGGTCTTTCTCTTACCAACCCGCATCCCGCGATAAAAACCCTTCTTCTAACTCCACATGTGCCAACTTTATTCTCCTTCCACCATTCGTAGTCGTCTCCCCCCTTTTCTAACCCTCTTTTCAGTCTGGCCTAACATATTCACATCCATCACTCTCGATTACTTTCCGCCTACGCTCCTTTCACATACTTCCGCACAGCCATCCCTCCCCGATATTCCTTTCCTCGAGACCTACTTTAATGAAACAAAATAAAAAAAAAACGTCGTATTATTATTCGCTACGACAGTCAGATTTTCAACTTGCCCCGCAAAGTTTGCTTTACAAAGAGAAAAGAGAGAAAAGCAAATTTACAAAACTAAGATGTCGTCCTCGACAATGTCGGATCCGTGCCGCTTACAACTCGAAAGCAGGGAAAATTCATGTCATGGAAATTTACAATACCGGAATATCGAGCTAACAAAAAGGAATGCCAGATAATATTTTAAAACTTCTCTACTAATACAGTAGTTTTGACCGTATCAATTTCTGTGCGAAATGGATTTAATATCCAAGGAATAATACCGAAACTGGTTTTTAAAATTCGAACGAACGGAGTCAAAATTCGCCTAGAAGGTAGTTTTTACCTGTTACAAACAAGTTGGACAAAACGAAAGCCATTCTTTACATTGTTGGATCCGTACCGCTTGAAACTCGAAAGGGAAAGCTGAAAACATTCAAGTTATGGAAAATTGCAATTGCACAATATCGAGCTGGCAAAAAGAAATAACAACCAATACATAACTTCCCCATAATTATATCAATTTTGTGCCGTCCAAATGTCTGTACTAAACGGATTACACATTCTCGGTATAATAATATCAAATAGATAAAGGTAGTTCTCAACTGTTAAAAAAGATGGACTAAAAAAATAATTGAACAAACACAGAAAGATTTTGAATAATATCCTATCGAGTTTTCCATACAAATTTAATTAAAGTGACGTAATAGGTAATAAGGAACTTTAAACGTAGAAGTTGAACTTTTTCAGGTATGAGAGAATCCTACCCTCGAGGCGCTCAATCACATATTCGCTTTCGGCTCTTTCCATTCAAGGAGTAAATTCGTACTCCGTCCTCGTAGGACATTCTGGACGACCTACATTTCAACTGTCCCAAACTCAATTCTGAATGTCTTTAATGTGCTTCCCTCAATTCGAGACGAGCGGGATTCTGACACAATTTTCAGTCTCGCAGATCGAATGCTTTGCAATTTCATGTACATACTACAACAGCTTACTGCGACAACTTCGAAATTGAGCGAATTCCTTTCAGTTACACTTCTCTTTATTTTATTTTAAGAGATGAATTTGATACGAGATTAAAGCAACAAATGGGTATAGATTGGGGGTGGAGCTTATTTTATCAATGTAATTAATTCAAGAAAACGCGCGAATTTTAAGTCGATGATATCAGAAAAGTATATAGAGTATTGAATTCAATGCGCGCATAAAATTTAACTGTTTATAAAAACATACAGATTAATAATAATATTAAAGTTATCGTGAAATATAGATAGAAGATAATTTCATAAAATAAATGCCGAAGCGCTGTTCTCTCTCTACTTTTAACTTCATGCTTATTAAAAGCTCAAACACACAAACAAGAACTGAAACTTTCGGATGGTAAGTTTTCACAATTAAAAAAATCGGTACAATATACATTGTACAAACCTGCTCATATACTAATGCGTCGTTTAGTTATCTTTCGAAAAATATGAACTATGAAGAATCGTTATAAACGTCAACTTAACAAACTATACGAAATTTGATAAAAGTCGTATTAGCCGGTTTCTTTATAAAATCCAATTGTTGTTCAAGTTGCCCGAGAATAAACTAGCCGTATATTCACTTTTTGAGGAATATGAAGTATGTAGTATTATTGCAGACGTATACTCAAGAAAGTTTACGAAATTTAATCAAAATCGTATGAGCCATTTTTGAGAAAATCCAATTGTTATTAAAGTTGCCCTAGAATAAACTAGCCTTATATTCATTCTTTGAGAAATATGAAATATGTAGTATTATTTTAGACGTAGGCTCAAGTAATTGTACGAAATTTGATCAAAATCGTTCGAGCCGTTTTTAATAAAATCAAACTGATGTTAAAGATGCCTAGAATAAACTAGCCTTATATTAATTTTTGAAGAAATATGAACTATGTAGTATTATTAAAGCAGTAAACTCAAGTAACTGTACAAAATTTGATAAAAATCGTTAGAGCCGTTTTTGAGATAATGAAATTGTTGTTAAATTTGCTTTGACTAAGGCTGCCCTTAATTATTGAGCAATGTCAACAATTTTTTCATAGCTTCTACTCTGTATGATAAAATGCGTAATTACGAGATTTCAATCATTTTCACTCTACCGTTTAGGCTCTAGAGCCGCGAACAGACAGACCCACAGACAGACAGACGGCATTGCGAAAACCACTTTTTCGGACTCGGGTAATACACCTAAAATGTACATTTCCATCAAAATCTCGACGTCGAATTTTTTTCGCGATTACAAGACTTTTTCAATAACTTCGTATATTAGAACGTAAAAAAAGTACACGGATTTTTTCCATTTGCGCATTTCACGCACAAATACACATCCCTTAATTTATCGTTATGACTTGACCTCCTTGACGTAAATCTCTTTTTTTTATAGCAGCTGTCGCCACATTTCTGCCCCGACACAATCGTCATTTAAATTTTTTCGAACCTCTCCTCCCTCCTCCCCCTCCTTCCTTCAACACTCCATATATTTCCTTCGCTTCCAAACTCTCTCACTGTAATACGAATGTCGCCTTTCCGCTCTCCCTTCTCATCCCCCTCTCTATCAGCCATTCTTCTCTCTTTTACTCCTTCTTTCCATTCACCCACGTTCTCTCCCTCTTCCTATCTCCCTCTCCCTCTCTCTCTCCTCATTTTACTCCCGCATAACTCAAACACTTCTACCCCACTTTCGCCCTCCTCACTTCTCTCTTTCGTCATCTGCCCCAAAGTTCTCTTTCTATTCCAGTCTCGTGTTTCCGCCACTTGCCCTCGCATCTGTACCCTTTTCTTCACTCGAAACTTCCACTTCCATTTCCTCCCTTCCTTTCCTAAATCCGACCTTCCCTTTCTCTCTCTCTCTCCCTCTCTCTCTCGAGCTACTTTTCCTTCTTCCTTCCCTTCCTTTCTCAACCCTCATCTCTTTTCTACTTTGTCTTTCCTCTATACCTCATTCTATACAGCTACTCTTATCCCTTTAACCGTTCCTCGTTTCTCTCTTCTACTCTTCCTCGGTTTGTTATCCGACTAATGCGTGCCATTGAGAAATGAAAAATTAAATTGCCACATCTAAAATAATACATGGGTTTAGGCGTTGTTTAATAAACACTACTCATCTTGTTACAGTCTGGAGTCTATAATAAGTACCTGCTTATTCAGTCAAATGTATGACATCTAGCCCGCATATTGCGTATAAAGGTGACCAGATTCTGAGAAAGACTGGAAGCGAAACCGTGGCGGTTTATTTTTCAGCGTTTTGGTCGTTTAAATGTGCCAATATACGAAACAAATTAATGTTTCCTGTGTTTCAATCGCGGCCAACAAACTGATTGTGAGATGCACGTATGGACTGAAAAAAATCGGGTACAACATACATTGTACAAACTTTCTCATATAATAATGTGCCGTTTAGTTATCTTTAGAAAATGAAAATCGTATCAGCCGGTTTTTAGAAAAGCCTATTTTTGTTAAAGTTGACCAAGAATAAACTAGCCTTATATTCATTCACTGAGAAAAATAAAATATGTAGTATTATTGAAAAGTATACTCAAGTAACTGTACGAAATTTGATCAAAATCGTTACAGCCGTTTTTGAGAAAATCAAATTATTGTTAAAGTTGCCTAGAATAAACTAGCCTTATATCCATTCATTCAGAAATATGAACTATTTGGTATTATTGAAGACGTAAACTCAAGTAACTGTACGAAACTTTATCAAAATCGTTAGAGCCGTCTTTGAGAAAATCGGATTGTCTTTAAAAATGCGTAGAATAAACTACTGTTAATTATTGAGCAATGTCAACCATTTCTTAGTATACTCTGCTCAGTATGATAAAATGCCTAAGTACGAGATTTCATTCATTTTCGTTCTACCGTCTAGGCTCCAGCGCCAGTAACAGACAGACAGACGGCATTGCGAAAACCACTTTTTCGGATTCAGCGACACCTAAAACGTACATTTCCGTAAAAATCTCGTGGTCGAATTTTTTCGCGATAACAATTCTTTCTCAATATACGTTACTTCGTATATGAGAAAGTAAAAAGAACCGACATACTCAACAATCCTAATTAAACCATTACTTGAGCAAGCCGACTGAACTCACGTCAGAATTATACTTAAATCATATCTATACGCACACTACCAAGTGTAATCGGCAATTCATTCTCCGGCTACATTTTGTTAATAGTCTGTGTTACTTAATAACCATGGTTCATGTAATGGCAATTTTTCATACATCACTACACTTAACGTGAGTGTCACGAAAGCCTTCAAGTGCGTTTGACACTCGAATCCTTTTTTTTTAATAATAATAAAACTTATTTCGCACTTTTCCTCTTAATTATCTTCCCCTCACTTCCTCTTTCTTTCTTCCACTTCCTTCTCGTCCTCTCGAACTTCACGTCCGCTGTCCTTCCTTCCTTCCTTCCCCTTTGATCGCTCTTCTTCAGCTTCCTGTATGCTTCGAAATCTAAACGCTCCCCTTCTCCACTGTCCTCTCTCCCCCCCTCCCGCCCCTTCCCGCCCACTCTCGTCCTCGTCCTCTCTTTACAAACTCACACTGGGTTTCGGCCACCGTGCACGCAGCCTCTGGCCAAACACAAAGCACGACCACACCCCCTCCCTGAATAGGGACAAAACCTCTCCGCCTTTTATTCCGCATAATCCCTTTCCAACACCATCACAATCCTATGTTTCTGGCGCTCAAGGGTCCCTCCCTCTCCCTCTTTATCTCTTTATATTTCCTTCCCACTTGAATCCAAGCGCTTCTTGTTCGGCCTTGATCCCTCCGTTAAACTCAAACTAGGTTTTTTTTTTTGGTATTTCCGCTTGATCTTACGAATTGTCCTGTCCCTCTCGATCTACACCCTCTCTCTCTCACCAACAGTCACTTTTCCATCTTTCTCTTTCCGAATGATTGTTTCCATGGTATCGATCCCAACTTTAATTTTCCGGGGTTTGCGGCTTATATGGATGAGAAAAATCAAACAAGGTTTGAAAATGTACTTGCAAATTGTATTATTTATAATGACTTTCTTTTAAGCTATTAGAATCAAACTTTATAAGATGAAATAATCCTGACTTGAATGGTGTTTCTTCTATTTTTTGCTTTTATTATAAAATTTCTGATACTTGGAAGAGTTCGTGTTTCAAACCATTCAAATTAATTATAACATTGTCGATGTTCGTTTAAATGACAATAACTAGCGAATTATATTTTTAATGTTGACGAATTGGCTTAAAATTATATTTGTAAAGTTAAAATCATGGATAACGGAAAAAGCTTATTAATTATATTCTCGTGCTACATTGTCAGTTTAATTCCAATTATATTTTATACTAACGGAAGTGCCCGTTGAATTTCAACGGATATAGTGAATCTAATACTTAGACCGTGTAATATGTAAACACCGCAAGAATAAAATAGTACACAGTTTTAACCGACCAATAAAGTAAATACAAAGAAACATTTAAAATGTACGATATAACGATTTTACTTACAAAAAAGACAAGATTCCAGTATTCAACAGACGAAAGAAGGTTCAATTCCTTTGGTCAACCGTTATAAACGCTTTCCACATGCAGTTTCCTGAATAATTATCAGTATCTATTTACGTTGCTATGCATGAAGATAGACGTCGATCAATTCAACGGAAGAAGCCTTTACTTGATGGGACTCCATCATGAATAAATTCACCCAAGAGATTTAAGTGAATAACTTCCTCAACTTCCTTAATTTAACCATACATAGAGAGACAGCCTACAATTCGCAATTTTCAGGAAACCGACTTATACCGATCACACCATTCACTCTTCTTCTTTCCACCCCACTCCGCACAAACTCGCGGCTTATCACGCTCAAATACACCGGTTAACCCACATCCCTCTCTCACAGGCAGAATTCGACAAAGAATTAAAAGTCATTAAACAAATGGCCACCGCCAACGGTTTTCCACATGAATTAATCGACACACTCCTATATAGAAAACAGAGGAAACTAACTCTTGAACGTTGTTATAATACTCCGCCTTCTGTTAACAAACCCCGTCGATGTAAATTACCATATATCCACCATATTTCCTGGCTAATTGCAATTTGCATCCCCAAAGATAAATTACCTCCAGCTTTCTGCACCCTTACTAATCTAGGGAAAATTTTATCTAACAATAAATATAAGTTTGACAATTTATTCAGGAGCGATGTCTATAAACTCTCATGTAATGACTGTAACGCCATTTACTCGTACATAGGGCAAACAGGGAGAAATTTCCACGTTAGGATTACCGAACTTGGAAAATCTTTCTTACAAGGCTCATTCAAATCAAACTTTGCCAAACACTTGCTCGAAAACAATCATTCCTCCAACTTTAACCAAGAGGTTCGAAACTAAAGGTCCCAGTTTAAATCTTTTAGAACAGTTGGAAATACTTTTACACCACAATGATAACACACACAACCTCGTTAACGAACCCACCCACCCACTCTCCCTTGCTTACTTTGTTTCTTCCTAATATCTTGACTCAGCCTCCCCCCCCCCCCTCGCTCTACCCATTCATTGGTCTCCCCTCTACACATTTCCCTCCCCCACTCCCCTCCGATTCCGTATATATTTGCGTTGCTTCTTGTTTTTGTAGTGATGATGACTAGATGTTAGTGGAAACCGGTCGTATCTTTTTTAATAAGGTGGAACTTATACCAAGTGATATTTTCTCTCATTTTCTCCTACACGTCGATCATTTAGTTGCATAAACAGAAGTGCAAAGCGAATAACGCTTAACTTTCGTATATTTGAAGGCTTCATTGAAGCTAATTGAATCGGAGGTAACAATGACGGCTGCAATGGCAACGCCCGGAAAGAGTACGAAAAAGCCACAAAATTTCAAAACAAATTGCTTATTTCTGCAAACTTCGACCGTGTAACATTTAAACATTGCCAGAATAAGATAGTGCACAGTTATAACCATCGAATAAAGTAAAGACGAAGAAAATCAGTTTATATTTAGATGGATGAAGAAAAAAACAAGCACTCTGAAAAATGGGAAATTACGTGTAAACTTATAGGAAAATAATTATTGAATTAAACAGACCCTATATCGCCATATAGACTATGTTACCGGCAGGATAAAATTATATAACTATGCGAAGTTTCGTGCGATATCTTCAAAAGTGTGGATTTGTATAGAGAACAAACAATCTGAATTCCACTTTCATATAATGTATAAAAGTGAAATTCAGATTATTATATTAAGCAATTAACATTTCCGGATAAAATGGATGAATTACAGAGTGGTATGAGATTATCTACATAAATAAAACCTCTTTTTTAATTAAAACGAAATTATACGCCATGTTCCACAAATAGTAATTATGTCCCTTCCTCAATACCTTGTTGCGAGCAACTTCGTTAATGTCACAGAAGCTTGAATTTGGCACTCGATAACATTATTCGAACTAACACTAGCTGAAATTCTCTGAAACAAATTCACAAATGATCACGGCACGACTCCTATATAGTATTTATCAAAACAACCTCCGATTACGCAAACATACGACCTGAATTCAGCTGGCTTTTCTTTTTTCCGTTGTCTTCTTGGAACACTTGATCATTTCGTGCTCAGATCGCTGAGTAAGTAATATTTGGCCTTCGAGACAATATTGGCAGGTGCCTACCCTCACTGATGGAGATGGTAAACCTGACGTTTTCTTTTGTGTGTATACAAAATAAATTCAGGCGAACCTCAGTAGACGTAACCTTAATTGGAATCATAAAGTTTGATTCGTGGAAATTTCTAGTTGATGAGCATCGTGTCAACTTACTATTTCAGCAACTGGAAGAGAAATCTTATTCGGGAACTTGAAAATGCGGGCAAAGCAAAATAGTCTCAGTGAAGTTCGAATGTGTTTACATTCTTTTGGTGTTTTTACTAGCGTTGATGTTTCTAGAACAAAGTTTTCCTTCTATTTTAATTATTTCCTCATGTGGGAAAGTTAATACCAATAAAAAAATTCAAAAATAAAATCTTGTTAAGTTCTACGTGCATAAACATATACGCAACTGAATAACAAATCAAGAACTAGCGTAATATTTGTAAACTATAACGTGCTTAAATTAAGAATAACATAAAAAAAAAAGATGAAGAAGCAGATAATGCCGTTCCCACGACTTTGAGTAAATTATTTCTGAATAGGATATATGTCTGCCCGTGAAATATACGAGAAAATATGATAGCTTACTATGATAAAGAGCAATTGCAAATGGCATAGGAATCGGATAATGTCGGCAGGTTATGTAATAAAACATGCGACCAAAATTAACGATTAATTAAACCTCCGCTTTCTATCGCCACACGGAAATACTTAACTGCGAAGGCTTAAATCGGCCATGAATAATTTCTCCGAAATTGTGAGGCATGAAAACACTGCGGAGACAAAGGCTTGACATGCAATAAAGTGGAGCGATTAAAACAATTCAAGTATGCCAATCGCAACATGTTATCAATAATTTCTCGTAAATGATACTTTTGAAAATGCATCAGGCACAAAATTTAGCGCTAAATAAGAAACCAGACGTTTCCAAATTTTATCGTGGCATCATTTCGAAAGCATAATAATAAGAACACAGGATGTCACGTGCATGTCAGCTATCTCGCTTTGAAAATCCAGAAGAAAAAGAAAACGAAAAACGTGTAAGGGGGCCCCACATTTTTTAAAACTCCCTTCTCCTTGATCTATCTCAGCCGTTTATTAATTTTATTTATACAACTTCCTCCTCTTTTCCCATCATGTTTTCCCAATTTTGTCCCATCGATCCGGACCTGATCCATATTCAACCCCCCTCCCCCCCCTGGATTTAGTCCCCTTTTAGGCGTACTTTACTACAAGATAAGCGAACGGCGGCGGAACGCCTTATTATTACGTCTCGCCTGTCTGTCGCGTCTTTCATCTCTTGAGCCTCATTGTAGATTGACTAGCGGAAGTGCCAGTTAAATTTCAATGGATTTAATGAATCTAAAACTTCGACCGTGCAACATGTAAACATCGCAAGAATGAGATAAGTACACAGTTTTTACAGTCGAATAAAGCAAAAATGAATAAAACCTGCTCGCACTTATCCATTATGATGAATGAAAGAAGAAAATCTTAAACTCTGAAAAATCGAAAATTATGTGTAAACTTATGGGAAAATAATTATTGAATTAAACACCCCCTCCCCCTAAATTTTTTTTATCGCCACATAGCCTACATTATCCGCTGGGTAAAATTATATACCTATGTGAAGTTTCGTGACGATATCTTCAAAGGTTTGATTATTTAATTTACTCTCGTAGTTTTAAAAACAGTTTGCTTTGGAGTACTCTACGCCACACGAAAACATCATTAAAAACCGTTTATTAGTAATATTTCAATTAAAATGAAGGAATATTTTGTTGCCATGTAAACAAAGCAAAATCGCACATTAATTGAAAAACGATATTATGTAAAATTTTTTCACATATAATTGCAACTTCGGCGGCAATGGAAGTTGTCATGGTAGCTTATAATTGGTATTGTCATAAAACTGACCACGTATTTTTCTGAATATAAACGTATTTGTACGCTAATTCGATCAGGATTAGGATTCTGCATTCAATAAAAATAAACTTTGTCCTTTTCTTCAGCGTACCATCCAGGTCTCAAGTTCGTACCATGTTTCAAGTAATTTTAAATAAAAATGAAAAATAATTTTTTTTATTAAAAAAGTTAATCAAATCGGTATAAAAACCTGACTTCACCGCTGAACTCTTTATTCCGATTAAAATGACACCTTTCTCTTGTTTCTACGTGCTGTAGTTGCTGATTTATAAAAAACATACATACATACACTTCACTTTACAGATTAAATTAAATATGAGTGTTCCTAGTTAAAATTCATCGCTCGAATATGATTTTGAGAGGCATAAGCCAATTAGAACTTCCACTGTACATAGGGGCTTAAATAAATGTTTACTCGTATCTCGTTGAATGTAATTGAAATTCCCCAGGCATCGATCGATGGAAATAGTTTGCAATACTAGCATATCGGTATTAAAAATTGGCATTGTAGCAGCTAATTACTTTTGAATGGATGCTTCTTGGTGTGTTATTTTCAAAATGACTACTTTACCAATTTAATTACAGGTAGAAAGTATATAACCGAGGAGAGAGACGCTGATGCGGTGAAAAAGAGACGACGTAACTAATCAAGCCGAACTTACTTATTAATACGGCATTAAGGGCTACAATGAATGTTTCTAAACAGGCCATAAGGAAAACTAAAGTACTTCAAAATGCAGAGTCTCCTGGTTTATTAACGGGAAATGAGATAGAAGTAACAGAATATGAAAACACAAAAATAGACTTAATTTTTTCCAACTTTCACAGGTCGTGTCATAAAATTTTGAATGTATGGATAAAGAAAGGCTGCTCCTACATACATGTTCTTAAATAATATAACAAAGAACGAGATTGAAATATTAGTGAATTCCATTTATGGAGAACACTTCTTCCTTTTGTTCCCATAAGAAACCTACTTTCTCACGAACTTGACACCATCGACTCCTTTTTCAAATTCCTTCCGCCACTTGTGCAAGATGAGCATCGAATTCACACCTTAAACGGAAATGAGCCACTTAAATGAGACGCGATGACAGTTTTGTACCAGCGGACTGATGAACATTCAGCCTAAATAACTTTAGTATATATCGATTGCATATAGAAAACAAAAACTTACTATCGGTTCCAAAAGTATGTATACCCGAGTTTGAGGCAAAGTAGATTGATAACAGCTCGCCCGATTACAATGTATTTTACACCAAAGCTTAGCTTTTTTCAATCTGCGTTGAACGACCATAAAGTGATATTTTAAAGATTTTTTTATAATTGTGATTTTGAGGTGAGAACAAAAAAAATGCCCTTTTTTCGGCCATCAAGACCCGATACCTAATTTTAGTGCCTTCTAAAACCTAAACGAATGGTCCGATTCTTAGCGAATGTTAAATAAATATAGAACACACATATCTAAATGAACATGTAAAATTTCAAAACCGTATCTTTGTTTTATGAAGAGCTGTTATTAATTTTGTAAAGTAACTATTTCTCCGCAACCAGAGGTGCGAGAAAGACGCGCGTCATGCCGTCGTCTTTGTCTCAGCGCTGTTAGTATGATCGCCGTATTGTCTTAAATGTAAGTAGCGTTATTTATTTTATGTCGATTTTTATTTGAGTTTCATTTTAAGAAGCAGTTAACGCTGCGGTGGGCGGGTGCGAACGCCTTCCTGGCGTCACTTTCACCGTGGTCGCAGCGCGCGTTGTTGCCATCCTAACAATATGATGTAACGAACAAAAACAATATTATTTTAATGTATTATCCAGATTGCTACTATCGTGCTTTTCTTATGAGGGCTTTGGATATCCATTGGCAGCTTTAAAAATGGGTTTCTATATTTCTGTATTTTTTATATTTTAATTAATGATTTCTCATGATTTTTAAAAATTTTTATAATTTTTCCACACACCGAAAGAGGACTGAATGCATTTTAGTAAAGGTGTTAACTCCCCGCATTGCAATCCGGCCCACGGACGAGTCCTTCCCATTCGCGAAGTAATGCTGCCAGTTCCCAGTACGGCCAGATCTTGACATGACAATAAATATAACGTGAGGGGAAAACATAAAAAGATTTCTAATGTACCTTCGCTTTCAAACATGGCCACCTATAAGTTGCTGCAACTCACCGCATAATATTTGGTTCGAAGTAGTGGAAGATTCAGTTCATAAAAAGAAAAAAAATCTGATGTGGCCAACACATGACTTTCTCCATATTCGGGGTACAGATATTTAAATTATTATGAATAGCATTATAAAGCAAAAGTATTATTTCGTATCGTAAAAGAATACAGTCGTCCTTATTGCCGTAAATTAGGCATATTTTGAATATGTTTACAGAATTCACCGCTACGTGGTGGTGGCGCTGTATATTGGTATTAAGATAAAGCGAAATATATCCGAAATGGATGGTTCTACGAAAATTAGTTTCAAACAAAACTTGGAATAAATATTATTCTCTACAACTTTGGTCCTCACGAAGATTACAAATAACGACGTTTGTAAGGAGATATTGGACGGAAACCGAAAACAACGATTATTTATAAATAATTCCTAAACAATAACTGATATGGAAAATTGTTTCAAATAAAAGTTGTAGGAAATTATTTCTCTATAACGTTTTTATAGAGTTGTATATAAAGTAATGATGTTTCAACAAAGAAATATCGCAAAAACCGAATCGGGTTTCGAATAAACCTCGACTTCCGGTTAACCGGTATTGGCCAAAAACTAATCCGTTCTTTGTGCTCATGCTAACGTGTTGTATATGAAATTTGGTATTAATATGACAAGTTCGTTTTGAGTTAGATCGCCCAAAATCTCATCCATCCATCCACCCATCCACACACACACACAGACATAATTCCGAAAATAGTCTAATCGTGTTCTAGGGGCCTCAAAACGTGTATTTCCGCTGAAATCTCGAAGTCGATTATTTTCGTGATCACAGTACTTTTCCCATACTACGTATGGAGAAAATAAAAACCATTTTTTATTAAACGTAAAAATTACAAAGTAGCGAGATTATACGGACTGACTTTTTTATCCGAGTACCTTGAAAAAAATCGCTATATCTTAGAATACAAAACAGAGAGAATTGCTAAAATTTCTATGAATATTGTTTGATGTTATTTAAAAACGCTTCCCTGCAAATGTCGAAAATGAGCACCACATTGCTGATTGTCTGACGCGATTTTTTAACGTTCTCCAATAAAAAAATCCCCCTGTATAATACGAACATATAGCCTTTCGAATATTCTCTGTAATAAAAACGTTCTGTAAGGAACGCAAGATGGCCGACAGCGAAATTTAATTAGACCACTTGAAAATATGTTTTGTCAGTTAGCTAATACTGAACGTATTCTATCACAATATAATTTTGGTAGTTGTTAATATTCGAGTGGCACATTTATTTGTTAATATAAATATCATACCTACCTATTATTTTCCCTACGTTGTATATGTATACATATAATTATTTCCCTGTCTTTGCACACCGACAATTACATGTAGCATTGACGAGAACAAGGTGGGAGAAGAATATCAGAATTTTAAAGCCGAAAATGAAAACCAAAGGCATTTACTAAACGACTACAGAATCTTGGCTAGAAATGTTGTATATGACGAAATATTTCATAGGTAATAGTGTGCTATTAATTATTTTAAATGCAAATATTTATAATCAATCTATCTGTAATTCTTTCGTTGATATTTCTACGGGAATTACACTAGTTTTATAAGAGAAGTACTAACAGGTGTTTTTAATAAATCCATGAACAGAGAAATGTGACTAGAGGGCAAACATGAAGTAACATTCCTTAATCAACAAGGAAGAAAAGAATGATGACTGTTCACAAAAGGGGTGAGACAGATTACAATAAAGATTAAAGGTAAATGATACAATGAGCCACTTCCGAGAGGTTGGTGAATAGGATGAAAAAAATCGGTACAACATACATTGTACAAACTTTCTCATATACTAAAGCGTCGTTTAGTAATCTTTAGAAAATGAAAATCGTATGAGCCTGTTTTTAGATGATCGAATTTTTGTTAAAGTTGCCCAAGAATAAACTAGCCTTATATTCATTCATTTAGAAAAATAAAATACGTAGTATTATTGTAGATGTATACTCAAGTAACTGTACGAAATTTGATGAAAATCGTTAGAGCCGTAATTGAGAAAATCGAATTATCGTTAAAGTTGCCTAGAATAAACTAGCCTTATATTAATTTGTTGAGAAATATGAACTATACAGTATTATTGTAGACGTAAACTCAAGTAACTGTACGAAATTTGATCAAAATAGTTTGAGCCGTTTTCGAGAAAATCGGATTGTTGTTAAAAATGCGTAGAATAAACTACTCTTAATTATTGATCAATGTCAACCATTTCTATGTATACTGTGCTCAGTATGATAAAATGCCCAAGTACCTACGAGATTTCATTCATTTTCGTCCTACCGTCTAAGCTCCAGAGCCAGTAACAGACAGACAGACGGCATTGCGAAAACTTTCTCGGATTCAGCGACACCTAAAACGTGCATTTCCGTAAAAATCACGAGGTCGAATTTTTCCGCGAAAACAATACTTTCTCGATACTTCGTATGAGAAAGTAAAAAACTCCGAGAAAAATCATAAAATACATTATAGTACATAGTATGTAAATTCTTTTTAGTCTTTTTAGATTGGTACTTTCCAGTATTCTGTGACCGCTAAACACTATCATTTGCAAGAGCTGCAATTTTTAAGGACACCTGGACAATTGTGGTCGGTGAATTTTCCGTAAGCCTCGGCGGGCGTCACAGCGAAACTTGGCGGGCGACATGGCGCTCGCGGGCACCGCGTTGGGAAGCCCTTGTTTAAGGCCTGGTAGGAGGCATTCTACTCATCCAGATTTTATCACACTTTTGCAAAACTAAGAACTCAAAACGACGCCTGTTTAATAGCGTAAGCGAACATATTTTTAGGATGATCGAATATACGTTTAGATCCATTAAATACGATTCATAGGTACCTCGAAGAAGCTTAAACCGGAACTGGTATTTGTGGGCAATAACCTCAGCTATTTTGAAAGATTGCTCGGGATAAAAGCTACTGATAGCTTTTAATGCGCGTATCTTTTTGATCAGAATATTTGCATCAATGGGATTGCGAAGATGAAAAACAGATCGCTTAATGGCTTCCAATTTCCCATTGAAATGTGACACATCTAACTTCGACGAAAATATAAATTTCTACACTACATTATAATTCCCATCCATTGAATAAAGGGAACTAATCCACAGCACCATGATAACGTTTACCAATTAAATGAAGTCATGCAACTACATAATTACACTTTAGGAGAATTTAGATGAAATGACCTCTTACCTTTGATGATTCCAACGGCGTACGAATCTGGCAACTTCTGCTCACAAACACTTTTCCAGTAGGCACTAAGGTCCGCTGATGAGGTCCTAGATTATGAATTTATCCTCAGGAATACAAAAATCGGTCACTTCCGAAAAAGGTGTACTTTATTGGCACTATAGAGAAAGAACACAGCCGTCCGTCAATGAAGGCAAAGTTTGACTGACGGGCTAAGATGGCGGCAAAAAAAAAAACGCTCGCGGCGCATGTGCGAAGGTTGATTTTCAGTAGGTAGATTGCTTGAAACAGAACCAACGCGACGAGAGGTTCATAGGAACTATTCCACAAGCTCTGGCCAAAAAGGGCCGGGAAATCGAGGCTCCTGGAGAAAGGCAGGTTCAACCTTTACGTATACCAGGAGACCACCTATCGCGGCAGAATTAAGAGGGTGGAGACAATAATGTGAATTAATTTCTCGCACATAAGTAAGCGACCTGGCTTCTACAGTGAGAAATGAAAGGTCTAGAGAAGGGGTTGCACAAATGGCGTTCCAAATTCACTTCAATATATGGCCCCGCGTGCCAGTAATAAATTTTAGTATAACTGAATTATCTTTTGAATTTGTTCAGAACATATCGTGCAGCTTTTCTTTGGACCTTTTCTATTTTATTTACATACGTAGTTTCGCAGGGAACCCATACATTCGTAGAATACTCAAGTATTGGTCTCACTATACTTTTATAAGCCAATTACTTGGTATTCTTGTTACTCCCTCCCAGGCGGCGATAGGGAACACGAGACGGAAGGCACATGATTTATATAAAAATAGTATTACAGAATTACAAGCAGAATTTATAGATGAATAATTATTCTTACTGTAAAATATAACGTCAGTTATAAATACTTGTAATAAATATATATATAATATGACTTATTTATCTTCTTTGTCATTTATTCTTTCGCTTACCTTTCAAAATCACCTCGCGTGTAACTTTTAGCACGCGTGCCATAGGCTACCGATCCCTAGTCTATAGCAGTGGTGTCCAATATAATTTTCATGCTTGCCACAATTGTGAAAAATGCAGTACTGTTTTTGCCACATTATACAAAATGCAATGTTATATATATAGGACTTTATACGAGAGCGTTAGAATGATACAATATATTTTATAATTACTATTTTTTAAAATATGAGATTTTACATTCTTTTCCTACAACTACTACTTTATTACAATTTAGTACAATGTGTTTCACTTTATGTGATCATACTGGGTAACATTTAAACATTATAGCAAGCAGCTGACAGCATTAAACGGCAAAATTTTAAAAATTAGATCTGTTTTTTGAATTCCGCGTTTGATTACAATAACCGGATGATAAGAATAAACAGTGATAATAATAAGGGGCAACTACATTAGTAGAGTAAGCAGAGAATCAATTCACATCACGTCAATAGTCGATACGCCACATGTGATGAGCGTATTGGACACCACTGACATAGAGCCACTGTTATACATGACTGTTGAAAGTATAAATTTATTCTAGCTAATGCGCGTCACTCGTTTTCGAAAGTTGGTAATGAGAAGGGGAGGGGGACGAAGGTTGGTAGTGAGAGCTGGATAAGGGGGAAGGTTGGAGGTTCGCCTGAGCAGGCTAATACCTTGGAACGGTCCTGTCCTCGGTTAAAGAGTCAAAAGCACGCACACGCACATATACACACACAGACATCATACCGAAAGTAGGGACCTCAAAACGCCCTCTTAATTATGCCGCGATAGGTGGTCTCCTGGTATACGTAAAGGTTGAACCTGCCTTTCTCCAGGAGCCTCGATTTCCCGGCCCTTTTTGGCCAGAGCTTGTGGAATAGTTCCTATGAACCTCTCGTCGCGTTGGTTCTGTTTCAAGCAATCTACCTACTGAAAATCAACCTTCGCACATGCGCCGCGAGCGTTTTTTTTTTTGCCGCCATCTTAGCCCGTCAGTCAAACTTTGCCTTCATTGACGGACGGCTGTGTTCTTTCTCTATAGTGCCAATAAAGTACACCTTTTTCGGAAGTGACCGATTTTTGTATTCCTGAGGATAAATTCATAATCTAGGACCTCATCAGCGGACCTTAGTGCCTACTGGAAAAGTGTTTGTGAGCAGAAGTTGCCAGATTCGTACGCCGTTGGAATCATCAAAGGTAAGAGGTCATTTCATCTAAATTCTCCTAAAGTGTAATTATGTAGTTGCATGACTTCATTTAATTGGTAAACGTTATCATGGTGCTGTGGATTAGTTCCCTTTATTCAATGGATGGGAATTATAATGTAGTGTAGAAATTTATATTTTCGTCGAAGTTAGATGTGTCACATTTCAATGGGAAATTGGAAGCCATTAAGCGATCTGTTTTTCATCTTCGCAATCCCATTGATGCAAATATTCTGATCAAAAAGATACGCGCATTAAAAGCTATCAGTAGCTTTTATCCCGAGCAATCTTTCAAAATAGCTGAGGTTATTGCCCACAAATACCAGTTCCGGTTTAAGCTTCTTCGAGGTACCTATGAATCGTATTTAATGGATCTAAACGTATATTCGATCATCCTAAAAATATGTTCGCTTACGCTATTAAACAGGCGTCGTTTTGAGTTCTTAGTTTTGCAAAAGTGTGATAAAATCTGGATGAGTAGAATGCCTCCTACCAGGCCTTAAACAAGGGCTTCCCAACGCGGTGCCCGCGAGCGCCATGTCGCCCGCCAAGTTTCGCTGTGACGCCCGCCGAGGCTTACGGAAAATTCACCGACCACAATTGTCCAGGTGTCCTTAAAAATTGCAGCTCTTGCAAATGATAGTGTTTAGCGGTCACAGAATACTGGAAAGTACCAATCTAAAAAGACTAAAAAGAATTTACATACTATGTACTATAATGTATTTTATGATTTTTCTCGGAGTTTTTTACTTTCTCATACGAAGTATCGAGAAAGTATTGTTTTCGCGGAAAAATTCGACCTCGTGATTTTTACGGAAATGCACGTTTTAGGTGTCGCTGAATCCGAGAAAGTTTTCGCAATGCCGTCTGTCTGTCTGTTACTGGCTCTGGAGCTTAGACGGTAGGACGAAAATGAATGAAATCTCGTAGGTACTTGGGCATTTTATCATACTGAGCACAGTATACATAGAAATGGTTGACATTGATCAATAATTAAGAGTAGTTTATTCTACGCATTTTTAACAACAATCCGATTTTCTCGAAAACGGCTCAAACTATTTTGATCAAATTTCGTACAGTTACTTGAGTTTACGTCTACAATAATACTGTATAGTTCATATTTCTCAACAAATTAATATAAGGCTAGTTTATTCTAGGCAACTTTAACGATAATTCGATTTTCTCAATTACGGCTCTAACGATTTTCATCAAATTTCGTACAGTTACTTGAGTATACATCTACAATAATACTACGTATTTTATTTTTCTAAATGAATGAATATAAGGCTAGTTTATTCTTGGGCAACTTTAACAAAAATTCGATCATCTAAAAACAGGCTCATACGATTTTCATTTTCTAAAGATTACTAAACGACGCTTTAGTATATGAGAAAGTTTGTACAATGTATGTTGTACCGATTTTTTTCATCCTATTCACCAACCTCTCGGAAGTGGCTCATTGTATCATTTACCTTTAATCTTTATTGTAATCTGTCTCACCCCTTTTGTGAACAGTCATCATTCTTTTCTTCCTTGTTGATTAAGGAATGTTACTTCATGTTTGCCCTCTAGTCACATTTCTCTGTTCATGGATTTATTAAAAACACCTGTTAGTACTTCTCTTATAAAACTAGTGTAATTCCCGTAGAAATATCAACGAAAGAATTACAGATAGATTGATTATAAATATTTGCATTTAAAATAATTAATAGCACACTATTACCTATGAAATATTTCGTCATATACAACATTTCTAGCCAAGATTCTGTAGTCGTTTAGTAAATGCCTTTGGTTTTCATTTTCGGCTTTAAAATTCTGATATTCTTCTCCCACCTTGTTCTCGTCAATGCTACATGTAATTGTCGGTGTGCAAAGACAGGGAAATAATTATATGTATACATATACAACGTAGGGAAAATAATAGGTAGGTATGATATTTATATTAACAAATAAATGTGCCACTCGAATATTAACAACTACCAAAATTATATTGTGATAGAATACGTTCAGTATTAGCTAACTGACAAAACATATTTTCAAGTGGTCTAATTAAATTTCGCTGTCGGCCATCTTGCGTTCCTTACAGAACGTTTTTATTACAGAGAATATTCGAAAGGCTATATGTTCGTATTATACAGGGGGATTTTTTTATTGGAGAACGTTAAAAAATCGCGTCAGACAATCAGCAATGTGGTGCTCATTTTCGACATTTGCAGGGAAGCGTTTTTAAATAACATCAAACAATATTCATAGAAATTTTAGCAATTCTCTCTGTTTTGTATTCTAAGATATAGCGATTTTTTTCAAGGTACTCGGATAAAAAAGTCAGTCCGTATAATCTCGCTACTTTGTAATTTTTACGTTTAATAAAAAATGGTTTTTATTTTCTCCATACGTAGTATGGGAAAAGTACTGTGATCACGAAAATAATCGACTTCGAGATTTCAGCGGAAATACACGTTTTGAGGCCCCTAGAACACGATTAGACTATTTTCGGAATTATGTCTGTGTGTGTGTGTGGATGGGTGGATGGATGGATGAGATTTTGGGCGATCTAACTCAAAACGAACTTGTCATATTAATACCAAATTTCATATACAACACGTTAGCATGAGCACAAAGAACGGATTAGTTTTTGGCCAATACCGGTTAACCGGAAGTCGAGGTTTATTCGAAACCCGATTCGGTTTTTGCGATATTTCTTTGTTGAAACATCATTACTTTATATACAACTCTATAAAAACGTTATAGAGAAATAATTTCCTACAACTTTTATTTGAAACAATTTTCCATATCAGTTATTGTTTAGGAATTATTTATAAATAATCGTTGTTTTCGGTTTCCGTCCAATATCTCCTTACAAACGTCGTTATTTGTAATCTTCGTGAGGACCAAAGTTGTAGAGAATAATATTTATTCCAAGTTTTGTTTGAAACTAATTTTCGTAGAACCATCCATTTCGGATATATTTCGCTTTATCTTAATACCAATATACAGCGCCACCACCACGTAGCGGTGAATTCTGTAAACATATTCAAAATATGCCTAATTTACGGCAATAAGGACGACTGTATTCTTTTACGATACGAAATAATACTTTTGCTTTATAATGCTATTCATAATAATTTAAATATCTGTACCCCGAATATGGAGAAAGTCATGTGTTGGCCACATCAGATTTTTTTTCTTTTTATGAACTGAATCTTCCACTACTTCGAACCAAATATTATGCGGTGAGTTGCAGCAACTTATAGGTGGCCATGTTTGAAAGCGAAGGTACATTAGAAATCTTTTTATGTTTTCCCCTCACGTTATATTTATTGTCATGTCAAGATCTGGCCGTACTGGGAACTGGCAGCATTACTTCGCGAATGGGAAGGACTCGTCCGTGGGCCGGATTGCAATGCGGGGAGTTAACACCTTTACTAAAATGCATTCAGTCCTCTTTCGGTGTGTGGAAAAATTATAAAAATTTTTAAAAATCATGAGAAATCATTAATTAAAATATAAAAAATACAGAAATATAGAAACCCATTTTTAAAGCTGCCAATGGATATCCAAAGCCCTCATAAGAAAAGCACGATAGTAGCAATCTGGATAATACATTAAAATAATATTGTTTTTGTTCGTTACATCATATTGTTAGGATGGCAACAACGCGCGCTGCGACCACGGTGAAAGTGACGCCAGGAAGGCGTTCGCACCCGCCCACCGCAGCGTTAACTGCTTCTTAAAATGAAACTCAAATAAAAATCGACATAAAATAAATAACGCTACTTACATTTAAGACAATACGGCGATCATACTAACAGCGCTGAGACAAAGACGACGGCATGACGCGCGTCTTTCTCGCACCTCTGGTTGCGGAGAAATAGTTACTTTACAAAATTAATAACAGCTCTTCATAAAACAAAGATACGGTTTTGAAATTTTACATGTTCATTTAGATATGTGTGTTCTATATTTATTTAACATTCGCTAAGAATCGGACCATTCGTTTAGGTTTTAGAAGGCACTAAAATTAGGTATCGGGTCTTGATGGCCGAAAAAAGGGCATTTTTTTTGTTCTCACCTCAAAATCACAATTATAAAAAAATCTTTAAAATATCACTTTATGGTCGTTCAACGCAGATTGAAAAAAGCTAAACTTTGGTGTAAAAATACATTGTAATCGGGCGAGCTGTTATCAATCTACTTTGCCTCAAACTCGGGTATACATACTTTTGGAACCGATAGTAAGTTCGGGCATTACGTATTTGCAGCATCCTGCAGGCATTTCGAATATTAAGTCAAAAAAAAGTATAAGATTCAAACGTTTTTTATAATTGTGACGCCAAAAATGAAACGTCAACAAAAACACCCGAGCATGATCGTCAGCGTAATCCAGGGATTTTCGAAATTCAACGAATAATGTCACTCTGTGTTTCGACGGCGTTTGTCGGACTAAGGGAGATCAACACTAATTAACAAATAAATCTAATGATTTTTAGAGTCGTTCTTATGTAAAAAAAATCAACCCAACTAAGATTCTAATCCAATCTTTTTAGTAAATTTTAAATTAACATTATTTCAATATAGGTACTTGACTCTTAAAAAGTTGATGCATTTCTGTATGTACATACTTTCGTTATATTAGCAAATGATAGACAACTTCAAACGTTAATTAATCCCATTTTTCATTTCTCACGGATATGAATGACAACTAAATAATCGATAAAAAATTAGATTAATTGTTATACTACGTACTAAAGCTCCAAAATAAATAATAAATTTAAAATTGAAAACTGCTAGTTCGGATTTGAAAAAAACATCGTAACTCGTAATTTATTTCATTAATACTCAGCAAGAAAAACATGCAAAATTTATTGAAGATAAACAAAAAAATTTAATTTTAAATTTATTTTTTATCTGCTAATACAACGTATAAAAGTATCACTATACTTTTAATAGTCTTCGTATTCATTTTAATTAATTTGGTGTCATTAATTAATTAATTATAATTTAATATTAAAATTAATTCGTGTAAACTGTTCTTTAAAAAAATTAATTTCATCTGTCATTTAAATTGCAAATTAAATTATTTATATTAATCCAAATTATATGAAATTTATATTAATTTTCATAAAATTCTACACGTTGAGATTTGTTCCTTTGATTCATAAATACGGGATTTTCACTTGAAAATAGTATAACACATTATTTTAATTAAATAATAACCGGTAGTTTACGTGAGAATGAAGACTGAATTTATACCCTGTTGAGGTACTTGATAGTCCCACTACGAACGAGTTAACGTAATTTATGTTGATTAAAAAGAAAAGCACCTCTTCCGGTTTATCTTTCCGCCTTCTCGTCACGATGGCAACATGCAGAAAACCAAATCGCGAGTCGGGCAGCATTTCCTGTATTGGTAACGGTTTGTACCGAATTTATCCACGTCGCCACATCACCAAGTGAGTCTCTCACCAAAATAGATTAAGCTGTGTTAAGAGCCGGATTACTGAAGCACTTATCGCACGACACGTACGTTTTTATTCAGCGCGTGCAATGAGATTAGCGCGAATGGACGGTGAGCGAGGAGGGGCGAAAAGAGAAGCGGTTCCGAACGAGGATGCTTGTGGACGGTTGCAGCGATAAATTTCCTCGAAATCTCTTGAAAAATCCATGAACTAGCTCAGCTCGTGTTTTATATCCGATATGAATGAAGGGCAAATCCCGATGCGTGCGAACCGTTGGGCGGACCATATGCTTCGGAGTAATCCTATCGAACCTATATATATATATATATATATATATATATATATATATATATATATATATATATATATATATATATATATACACACACACACATATATATGCTGCAAGCGTTTGAAGATTCAATTAACAGTTGGTGTCAGGAGTTGTTTATACAACTCTAGATTAATATTGAAGATATTAACGGAGACCATGATTTATACTTTGATAATAAAAAGAAACGCATCTTTTTTCAAGAGTGATATATTTATAAAATCGTTATTAGAACTTCTGTTAAAGAAATCTTACTTTAAACCGAAAAATACACGTAACGGCTTCAATTCTATTTATTATCGAATCTCAGTATTACCATTTGATGAATATTTACATTTATTTGCATATAACTTTCAAATCGTCATTCAAGTACCGTTTTCGATGTGCACTTGAAAGAGGTGTAGTGGTAATAACAAGATTTGACTGAATGGTGAATTTATATTAAATTTTCGAGTTTGCTATGTAAAATTAGATTCGATTTTTGTAACTTGGTCACTCGATATAGTTTAAAATGACATGCCTGATTTTTCGCTTAAATTTACATACAACTTTCAAGAGCACGGACGTTGTGATTCGTCTTCGAGTTTTCCCCTTCCTGCAGACAAGCCTTTGGCTTTGCGGGGAAGGCATCATTTTTAAAAAATCGGTACAACATAAATTGTACAAATATTCTCATATACTAATGCGTCGTTTAGTTATCTTTTGAAAATATGAAATTTGTAGAATCATCATAAACATTAACATAAATAACTATACGAAGTTTGATGAAAATCGTATTAGGCATTTTTTATATATCCAAGTCTTGTTAAAGTTAGCCAAGAATAAACTAGTCATTAATTTTTTGACAATTATGAAGTAAGTATGTAGTATTATTGCAGACGTATACTGAAGTAACGGTAAGAAATTTTATCAGAATCGTTTTAGCCGTTTTTGAGAAAATCAAATCAAATTATTGTTAAAGTTGTCTAGAATAAACTATCCTTATATTCATTCTTTGAGAAATATGAACTATTTGGTATTATTGAAGACGTAAACTCAAGTAACTGTACGAAATTTGATCAAAATCGTTATAGCCGTTTTCGAGAAAATCAAATTGTTGTTAAAAATGCGTAGAATAAACTTCCCTTAATTACTTAGCAATGTCAACCATTTCTCCATATACTCTGCTCAGTATGATAAAATGTTTTAGTAGAAGGTTTAATATATTTTCGCTCTGCCGTTTAGGCTCCAGACCCAGTAACAGACAGACAGACGGCATTGCGAAAACCACTTTTTCGGATTCAGTGACACCTAAAACGTATATTTCCATTTGCCAAAAATTAGGCAATTACTCAAAACATAGCAGACCATTGGAAATATGGTAACTATGTGTTCCATTGCTTAAAAATTTAAAATAATTTAAATTACCTGCACGATTTATTATTCTATTAGTTTTTTACAATCGATAAATCTCGTTAAAAGAAAAATAACAACAACAAATAGAATAATTTCAAGAAAACACCTGAACCGTAATATCGACCAGACAAATCGAACGATAAATTCGTAGGCATGGCGAGAAAGAGAAGTGGAAAATATATTTTAAGCGAAAAGCAGGTCAATATAAGAAATATGCGCTAATCCTGGAAAAATCAATCAAATAACACGCGCAACCGAGTATACTGATTCGTAGAAAAAAGGAATTATTTATAAGCCGATCTTTTTAATTTACGACGGACTAAACCACATAAAAATGCACTCCTGAGTGATGCACCGATTATGAGCGTTTAGCCTGGGAAATGCCGTAATAATACGCTGGAAGATCATCCAGGTTAAGCACCAATAAATGGAAGGAAATCCCACTAATCGCATTTCGAAACCGCGTGACAGGAAGGAAGCACAGCAAATGATAGGAAAACATCGCAGTCCCGCCACCATCTCCATTAGGCACGGATAAAGTCCATGTGTGTGTGTGTGTGTTTGTGGATATAACTGCACAGTTATCTTTTAACAAGATTAGACTTACACTTAAGTTCGACCCCAATCAAGGTGAGATATGCCAGACGATATCTGGAAGGGAAATAACACGACCGAGGTGATAACGGACAAGGCAAAATATTCGAAATTTCTCATTTCCTATCACGCCCATCAATTTCAGTCTATTCGATGGAAAAGACAATTTTCACATTTCCATGGTTGTGAATGAGAGGAAATATTTCATACGGTGTCGCGTTTCATGCGACGTTAGAGGGAGTTGACGTCGAAAGGAATTTTTTCTTCAGAGTGTGAAAATTCGCCGAATTCCTCCGCTTCCCAGCATGAATCGACTTGAATAGAGGACAGCATGTGTATTTCGAAAAGAAA
This sequence comes from Uropetala carovei, assembly GCA_036926305.1. NCBI lineage: Eukaryota > Metazoa > Arthropoda > Insecta > Odonata > Petaluridae > Uropetala > Uropetala carovei. Next base: position 292,305 of record JAXCHB010000009.1, read on the forward strand.
TATTAATCAGGAAAGAAATCACGCGATAGTTCCGTAACTTACGGAAATGTAAAATAGTTAATACCTACTACAAAATTACGCTATAAGAACATAAATATTTGTTTTATATTAATTGATTGAATCAATTTTTTACATGTTTATGTGGGCATTGTGATAATAACCACAATGTTGCCGTCTCTCTCTCGGATAAAGGATCACGCCCGAAAATTTCGTTATTATACCATACCCACTCCCAAATACGTCCCCTTAAACGGAAGAATAAGCCGAAGCGTTTTATGCGCAAAGAATGAAATTTAAGGCATGATTAATGAGGGATTTTTGTAAATTCCACGCTAAATAAAATCAAAACATAGATGTATTTTCGACAAATCCGTCATTATCAACAAAGAAGTATTAGACAAACCTGCATTACGAAAAACGTGATGTGGCGAAACAGACGAACCCCCAAGACTTGGTTTAGCATTTACGAGTTCCAAGCCTACGTTGAAAGTTAAGAAATAACCTATTAAACGAAGTTGCGACTGTAGCTGCGTTTCAGAAAAGGTTTGCGGCAGTAAATCGACGATTGACTCTCAACTACAGAAATTTAAGTTCGTGATCATATGCCATTCTACCGGATGATCCGCCGACGAAAAGTTTTCCTGCTGTAAAGAGGGTATATTTCGAGCTAATTACGGGTCAGGCAAGCTGATGTAACCATTATCTAACATTAATTTAGCGAGTAGAAATAGAAACCGAAAGGCGACCCCCAAATCGCAGTGTTGCTCAATAGGGGTTGAAGCTGAATATAAAAATATTTTTTTAAATTTCAACGGGGAAGTTTCGCAAATTCTGTTCGTCTCCAGAAAGGGTGGTGCCCTAACAAAATATGTGAAAAGCACTTCTCTAGCGGCTCGTCCCGCTGTGTGAAATTTTACCGCCGGGGAAAGTCATCGATCTGAATACACCGGGAACTCAATGGGCGAGTCGCCCTGGCACGAAGACGTTAATAACTTATATCTTATGCGCACAGAAGATCTCCTCCCTTTCTCTCAGAATTTACATTTAATAAATAAACGGCAACCTTATGTATAATCTATGAAGAACAGAAATATCCATACCTTCTTCCGCTGCAGCCTAGGCAACCGTTGGAAGGTCTAGGTGCTCCCACGTGCAGTTCCTCTTGAACACGTTCAGAAACACACTTGCCCACGTCAAACGTCAAACGCACATCGTATCACACTGATCGGCTTTAGGTGGCAATTTGAACGGACTTTAGTTAATCGCTCGAGTAAACATGCAAAGTTTCACACAATGACGCGTAAGTCGGATCCCGCAAGGAAAACTATTATATAATAGGAACAATGGGTCGAGTATGGGACGAAGAACTCCACCTTCTTGAAAAGCTAGTGAATTTTTTTACACGCTGCTCCTGAAAATAAAAATAAAAATGAAATAATAGAAATTACGTTTCTCTTTAAATGTTCTATATGTTAAACTGATTAACGGGGGAAAGAGCAAGATAATTTCCTTCCAAATTTTAATGCCTGTCTAATTTACGCGAAAATGTTCAGAATCGGAAAATAAAATATTCATATACCATAATTACGAAAAACACCTGCTGAAAATTACTGGAACACTGAATCGTGGGGATTCTTTATATTACTTTTCAAAAATCTGTATATATAATAAATTTGAATAGCCAGCAATCAGTTCACGAAAGGTAGTGCCGCAATCTGATTGAGTACACATTCGCTGAAAATAAATGCTAATATTAATAGTGACTTAAATACATTTACCGAACACTAATGTGCGACTGTGAGCAAACGATTGAGATAAAAGCCTCAAAGAGATCAGGGAATGCCAATCATAAACTTCTTTAATAAAAACGCATCCCATCCCCATATAAAAAAAACGGGATTATATCTGTTCATCTAACGTGCCTCTCCCCCTCATTCACACCTTCCCTCTACCCCTGTTGAATATACAAATGACTTTCACCACAGATATCAGACGGTCTAATTTAAAGCTCACATGACCACACCAATTTGCTCAACACTTTGATTATGAAATTGCAAATTTACTTGCAAGGAGAATTCTGTTCCTGAAGGCGTTTCCCTTTTAAAAATATCAGGAAATGTAAATGTGTGTTTAGACGGTGAGGGTAATTTCTCTGAGAGAAGAGATGGGCATCGTTATTTGGTGTAGAAGCTCAAAATATAACTTCCGGGAAGATCCGTCATAAAAGGTTACATTAATTTGGATGAACTGAGAGTACATATTCGATCTAAAAGATTTCCTTCAGATGAGATGGAGGCCGTTTATACAAATCTGGGTGCTGCTTTTTGGCATGTTTGCCGTTTTGAACGATCCCCAGTGATATTTTAGCCCAATTCTCTTTATTTTTGCACTAAGTAACATTAATCATATCGTGATAATATTGAATTTAAATGATCTATTCATGGAAAGGGCACACATCATTAATAGCTACATGCTTCGTCCACGAAACGTTACTGTATACCAGAGAACATGCAAACCCATTTATTTAGAATTAGAGCGACCCAAGATTCGCCACGTATCTTACAGCAATATATAATAGATACGATACATTCAAAAATGTGCCATTTACCGGTAATAACATATCCTGCATTAACTTTTTTCAGATGAAAATGTTTATACAGTGGTGTAAAAACTGTTTTTTAAGAGAAAACAACGTCAGATAGGTTTTAGGTAAAATTAAAAGAATAGAAAGAAACATGAAAAGAAATTTCATGACACGGTAGGGATGGTTTTGTTTCGAACTTCATTCTGTCTGTATCGAATAAAAACGCACGTAATGATTGACAGGCTAGGTTAGCAACGGATACTAGTAAAAAGTTTTAAAATTGTCTTATATTTTCACTTTGTAACCCCATCAGGGCTCAACCAAGCTTTTGTTACTTTTAACCTTTTTCAGGAATCCCATTGTGGATGTAAGCCCTCGGAAAGTACCTTTTCCACCTACAAGAATCTCCATATGAGGTAATGTTTTGAAATATCTCAAAAAAAAACCAATAAAATTTCGAAAGCAATTCTTGAAATTATCATATGCTAGTTTCCGACTGCCGCAAAAACTCGTGGGAGGCTTTTCTATTATTCCTTAAGGCTGAAAAAAACAAGTTTTTTTGTTTGTTTACTCTGATCAATAATAATTCGGCTTTACTTTTCCAAAATTTCTAGCCCGTCTCATTTTATTTCTGCTTATCGTGCTAATAGGCACAAATTAAATTTCCAAACTGCACCGTCTGCTTTGCAACTTTAGCTAACTTAATTTTTGGAACAGAATATTTTCCAATAGTTCATTATCCTCATGAATTTAAATCTGAGACCATACTGTGAAAACCACAAAATGAAAGAAAAAAATAAATTGAAAATGTCGAAATTTACCATTAGCGTACATAAATCATGCCGTATAGATTACCCTATTCAAATTATGGGTCTAACTAGCATAATTAGTATAATCAAAAGCTCATTCGAGTTTAAACAGAAATCAGAGTGCGTTAAAAACCGATTCAAACTTTGCATTACCTATGTGAACCTATCCGCTTCAAAAGATATTTTTATCATTTCCTCTTTCTAAATCATCGACTCGTACGGATGCCGGATTTCACAACTCATTGATAAGCCGAATGGTTTTCACAGTGAATTTTGTGTATATCCGCCAGCGGTGTGATCATCGAAATTCAATTAAAAACTCCATTTACATGTTCCCGTGACGTATGATCCTAGTTATTCAATGAAAACATCTTAATTGGAAGCACTGATTTCTGAACGAATCTTGCACCCATCGGATATGATATTTATAATTTTCGAAGTGGGACTTTTCCTGTTACTTCCAATTTTCTTTTAAGAAGTGGGATAACCTGAGAACGCGACCGGAATGTATTTTCATTTGTCACCTTTAGAGGCTTGGAATCCACTGTTACTCCTTCAAAAAAATAACGTTCTCTTTTTTGTCAGTGGTTTTATTCAGACATGAAACCGAAAGATTTCTTATATCATTTCTTAAGAAAAACGTAGTTAATATAATTCAATAAAAGTACCATCATATTCAACCTTTTCTTAAGTTGCCGGTTTATCTAACTCAATCTGTACTATCCATGGCCTTTCTCTTCATCTTCTCATACCCATCCGCCCTTTCTTTTAATGAATCTAATAGTTTTTCCCAAACTCTCTGCCTCTTTCCCAGTACCCTTCTTTCTTTCAGCAGACCGTTCACTTTTCAAAACACAATCCACCCATTTCTTCTTTCTTTCCCTTTATATATCAAATAAAACCTATGTTACTCTACCACAACAGAAACCTCCTCACTTGCTTTTCTCTCAATCCAAATATATTTCCCCAGCCTACGTAAGACCCGCATTTCAAACCCCTCTATATAGTATGCACGCATCTTTCTCATTATCTCAGTGAAACGGCTTCGAGACACGGCTGTTCCAATTGGGCTGGCTTAATTAAATGATGGTGTCGTGATAAATACGCCGAGGAAGGAAACCGGAAACCACCTTCACTAATAACCATAGCATCATGGAAGAGATAGATAAAGGCATTTTGAAGAAAAATGATATCTAAAATTTCAATTATTATTAATTAAATATTAAATATTGCTGAATTTTGTTAAAATTAATATCGAACTGATGTCTCAGGAAAAATTCTGATTCCGTCTTTGAATTAATATGATTCTTCCTAGTTTTTTAACCTCAATATTTCAAAATTATCTAAACATATCGCCAGAAATGTAAATGCTGCAGTTTATGCCGTTTTTTTCGTGAGAGACAAAGGAAAATTTCGGAATTTAAGATCGATTTTACCAAAATTTACACTTTGTCATTGCTCAGATTTATGTTTTAACTAAAATATACGTCATTCATTTTAGAATTCGGCGAGCATGCCAGAGATATAAGCTGCAGATATGAGTTCTTAAAGAGAAAAGTCTGTGCATTCGAGCACAGGAGGTTGTAATATGCTTTCAGAGCGGTGAGGCGAATAACAATTAAATTCCAGAGCAAAGTATAATCTTAAAAAGTGAGCACGCTTGGATGCGTTCATTCAGGCATATTCTGCGAGAAGCTAAGAAGTGAAAAACAAAACAAGAAAATCGAGGACGAGACAGAACATCTGACATACAACGATAACCTCAAACCGGAAAATATCAGCAATGAGAGAAGACAAAAGCAGAAAGGTGATGTAATGCCAAAGGACGCAGTAAGGTACTTATATACTTGAATGATGCTTCTGAATAATCTTATTCCCTCATTTTTCCGTCTACTCTAATTCCGCAGCACTGCTCCCTCTCTCGCCATTTCACTGAAGAGAGAATTGTGAGAGAGAAAAAGGAACAGCAGAGTGTAGAAGTTAATCTCCTCCTCGTATGACCTCCTTCCATTAAGTCACGATCTCCCGTCTCTCTTCTCCCTGCTCTTCTTTCATCGTTAATTATACTAAACACTTTCATATATCTAATTGTATTGGACAGCTAAACAGTAATGCCCACAATAATATAAAGCTGACCATGCCAACATAATATGGCTTTCTCCATACAGAGCAATGAATATATGACTGCTCTCGACATCAGCGTCCTCAGAAATATTTATCAGCGGTTAAACTCGAGAATACATTTTCAGTATCAAAGATTCGACGGTTATTCTATAGTGCATACATTTTAAAATCGAACACAATAGTATCAAATGCTAAATTACAACAAAAACTTAAGAAAAATCTAAGTAAAACTCGCATTTAGATTTTACTGGCGTTATCCTATATCAATATTAATTAATAATTCGATCTGGCGTCACATACGAAAATAATTTATACAGGTTATCGTTTGTCTGTTAATGTAATCACCTCTTTGTTCCTATATAAAAGTCTCACTTTTACGAAAGGCTTATGGATACGAATGTTTCCACTCACTCTCCCAGTTTTTCTGAAAACTTCATTAAGTTTTCAAATATACCTAGTCTACATTAAAGAAAATTCAGGGAAGATAAAAAAAAATGAACGAACAGAATTTCGATGATGAATTATGCATAGCATTACAGGCGCACGATTGAAGCTGCGATGGCAGTTACTCCATTCCCCCTTGATACTAGTTGAGTCTCTATGGTGAAGCCGTTCCTGTATCATTTATGACAATCTCCTGTCACTTGACAATAACATAATTCTGCCCTCGACCGTTAAATGTTGGACATTCATCGCCGTTATTGCCGGCGTATTACGCAAGTACATCCCTAGGACGATTATATTTACGGCGAGATTATGGCGACGTTTATGCGCTTAACTGCCGTTGGAAAGAGGGTTGCTGACTCATTGTGTTTTAATTGCCCGAAACCAGCTTTAAAATATGTTTGTAATTGTTCGAAAAACGCCGACAAACGTGCAATTGCTCTGGAAAATTGCTTCTCTGCAGCGCGCTCATTGGAATTGCACTCGATTCATCATCTGCGTAAAGACGAAAGTAGGCCTACCTAATGCTAGTAGTCTTTTATTGCGATAGCGATCTTCAACAGCTTACGAAGACAACTGAGACTGGTAATTATCACTGGAAAGGGGTAGGGGAGCCCTCTTTCGATCAGGGAAAAGCTTCTTGAAAGCTCGCGCCATCCCTCGTGAATGAGGGGTACTAAAATATACAAGCTCCACTCCTCGCCAATCGAAGAATTCGAATTTGACAAAAACCAAAATTCTCCTTTCGAGGCGTTTTAGCCACAATTTGATTGAGACATGCAGTGAATTTGTTATTTAACAAAGGGTTGAAAATGATATTGAAATTTTACAAATTTTAAAGAGACTTCGTTTAACTCTCCAAAAAAATACGTCAAAGGCTGAAAGAGTTATACATCACGAGTAAATTTTAAATCCTACAATACTGTATGCACTAAATATAATTTCTCTGGGTTTAAATAGTAGAAACTAATTATATAGAATGGATAAGTAATATCGAACCAAAGAATGAGCCGCTTCAAGCTGCATCCTTCCCCTGTTCTAATCAAATAACTATTCAGTGACATGGTCTATAATAAAAAATCTGTAATATTTGTCACGAGTTCATATCTGGTTCATTACGAAGTAGGAAAATGAGTCTTTTGATAATATATTTTTATAGAATAATTGCCAAACAATAATTTATTCGTGACGCAAATATCATAATTTCGGTCACCAACGCTGTTAAGTGTATTTATGTAAACATCTGGGTGCTTGAGAATGTTTTAATTTTTATTTAGTAGCCGATTCAAGCAAAATAAGTTGCCAGTGTAACTTGTCTCCGTAATCATAAAATTTGAATCAAATATAAACAAATTTAAAGTATTCTGATGGATTAAGAGAAGATATCTTACGGTAAATAAAGAGATATAGGTTTAAAATAAAAACCGTTAGTAAACCTTTAATGGATTAAATTCTATGAAATGGAACTAATGGATATCAAAAAACGTGCGAGGATGTTTGAACGAGGATACACTCAAATTCAAAGCGATTCAAATCCTATACAAGTAATCTTTTTCAAAATAGACATTTAAGAAGTCAGCTCGTGGATAGGAACGGTCCAGGATTGTTAATGGAAGAAAGTACAAGAAAGGTAAGCAATTTATCGCCAGACCATTTAGGAAAATGTCGACGCTAAGTCCATTTATCACACAGAACCCTGGTCTCTTGCTCTCCGTAGTTGCAACTTTAAAGGGACTAGGACAATCTGAATCGTTCTGGGAAAGAAGTCTTACTATTTATACGACAATAAAAATGTTTCCCAAGAGCCAAGATACTGCTCAATAATCATCGATAAATACTTTTTCGAAAATTCAGGCTTTTTTTTCCGATAGATAAGGTAACTTAGAAGTGTTGAGAAATTCGTTAATTCCTTTACGGAGATGATTACAAAGATGACCTGTCGGAATTTAGTTGCTTATGAGTAAAAAGTCACAAAATTTCTTAACAGATGCAATAAAAAATTAATCACGGTATTATCCATATTTATAGAAACAGATTTGTATATAGATTTAACACAATTTCGTCGTTTCCGCTATCACTCAGTACAAACCTAAGTAATTTTAAAATTAAAATGAAAAACAAGTAATGGATATAAAATAAATTTTTATAAATAACTTTTATATTTTAACATTTATTATACGATCGAATCTTTACTCCCGTTGATATTCCAATGGGCATTACGCTAGTAAGGTTTTAAAGGAGAAATATAAGACTCTGATTCCCATTAAAAGCTTACCCATATGAAAGCATTAAGTCTGTTGCCTAGGTAGCTGATTGTTGGACCCAGAAAAATTACCACTTTTTTCCGATAAAAACTATAAATTTACGCTAATTCTACTCGGACTGAATTTCTGTCTTCAAAAATAAGAAACTACAATTTATACCCTATCCGATAGTTTAAGTCTCGAGTTTGTATCTTGACGGGAAATAATTTTAAAGTGCAAATATAAAAACCTCTACACCAATTTACATGTTTTCTTATGGGCCAAATATGGGGCAAAAGGGGGCCAAAATTGCCCCTCAAAGTGGGAATTTCGAAAGTTTCGGATTTTTTCCTTCGGCTGTGACTAAAAACCTATAATCCTACCAAATTTCAAGTTTCTAGCACGTGCACGTGCCTCAATTTTGTATCTTGCCAAAGTGGTTACAAACCGCTATATATATATATATATCGAGTGAGGTTAATATAAAAGTTATTAATAAGCCGCACTCATCCCTATGTCATTCAAATGGAGAAAATGAAAAAAAGAAATTATTTTTATTAGAAAGGTCAATCAAATCGCTTTAAAAACCTAATTACACAACTTAACTCATTATTATGGTTAAAAATACGCTTTCTTCTTGTTTGTACGTGCTGTAGTTGCTGCGCTATAAAATAACATACATGCAAACACTGTTCTTTATAGACTAGTATAAGTGCAAGTCAAAAATGACGGGGATGATCGATTATTCTGAATAAAAATTGAAGCATTCTTCTTTGATCTGAAATCATACCTCCTGCTGAGAGGGTTGCCTTCGATCCGAGCGAAGTTTCGAAGCCCTCGCCGCGTGAATCTATTGTGCTTCAAAAGCTGACCTTAGTCCCCTCTTGCCAGGTATATTTTAGACTAGCAGAAATACCCGGCGTTGCCCGGGGGAATTTGGTTCAAATCCGATCGGAATTCTAGATGATGCATGGTACATATTTAAGAATTAACTCGGCCCCCGTTTTGAATACAACGGGCAGAGAGGAACAAAAACCACGTATGAATTATTTCTGGGAGCCCTCCACAATCGTACCAAATTTGATTCAAATCAATAGTAGGACTTGGGAAAATACGCGTAGTTTAATCAGTACCCGCCGTCCAATTACGGATAAGGAAGTAATCGTTTCCCACCTTTCTCACTGTGTATAAGATGTAGAGTTACCTGTTCTTTGAGAAGAGGAAATTTATGAGAACAGTTATTTTATTGAACAGTTCAGGCATCAGAACAGTTCGAAAAGAACTGTCCCGTTCTTTCTGATCCATCTCTAGATGGCAATGCATAAGCATACAAAGTTATTTTGCTTTTTGTACAATTAATATAAAACATTTGGAATTAAAAAGTAGCCCTCGATCTTCCTATTTGTGAAGAAAGTATTTGTTGAAAGTTTGATTATTTTAGCTTTAACGGTGTGGAAATATATATATGCACAAACAAACAAACTTTCATAAATATATAGGAGATTGATCTTGTACTTGTATCGCAAGTGACAAATATCAAAGTTGAACTTCCTAAGTTAATTTACTCAAGAGATATCGTCGAAAAACCAAATCGATGCCCCCCAAGCCCCCACTTAAAATTTTTTTAGATACAACACGTAGCCTATATTTTAAGCTGGACCAGTCTAAAGATACGCTGCAAGTTTAATAAAAATTCGACCAGCCGTTTCTGCGTGATGCGGTAACGAACAAACAGACAGACAACAATTCTGCAAACCTGTTCAAACGATGCAAAACATAAAAAAAGTAAAACCCCGACAAAAAACAATGTACAGACAGAGGTTACAATTTTATTTATATATATAGATGTACCGATATAGATAAATGTATAGATGACGACCTTGACCTTGTTCAAGAAGAAATTTAAGATCGACATGGTAGACTGTAGCCGCTGGACCGCAGCTAACATGCGTTTTCGTATTTTACGGAGGAACTAGGGCGTTGGAAGCCTCATACGTCATTTCTGGTGCGGCGCGTATATTGGGAGAGAGGAGGGCGCCTCTAATCTCGCATCCCGATGCGTAGGAGTATGATTTAATGTGGAGGGAAACAGGGAGAGAGATATCCAGCAGACGTGACCGCAGTTCTCCATTTCGAACGCAATCGGAGTGAAACTGGGTCGTGGAGAAGCTCATCTGAATAAATTTTCCTGTGACGGGTGTTACAAATTCCGACTTTTTTGCCGGCTCGTGCGAGCGCCCAAAAGGCATCCTCTCTGTCTCAGCTGCTAAATTAACCTTCCGCAGGCGCTAATTAACGAAGCCAAATCAATCCTGAATGAATTTTTACGCTTATATAAACTAACACTCAATGTGACGCGTTGTACCGCTTATGAAGAATTGGTTTTAAAAGCGTTAAGTTTTACGATCTACCCAGTAATATAAAATATATTTTATAATTCTCTGTATCAAATCAGAGGGAAATTAAAGCTCAAGAGAATATGTATTACTGTATCTATAACTAGATATGTATTCACTAGAGCAGGGATACCCAAGCTGCGGCCCATTAAGCAATTTTATGCGGCCCAGCGCCATGTTTCATACCTTTCAAAGCTTTGTTCATTTATTGTAATTAACTACCAAATATTATTTTCCTTTTAGAAAAATCTGTTTCTAACGTTAAATTGCGACCTCTTAGTAATTATTTCTCAATTCAAGTCAATTTTCTTTAATGCTGTTTTTGATTTTTTTTGGTCAAAGATATTTCAAAGATTGAATCTCATCTTGATTTTTAATATAGAAATGTTAATCCTACAAAGCTAATTCTAATTTTTTTTCACGCATATGGTGCCTAAGAATCTGTAGGTCACTTTAGTTTAAATATAATCAATTTGCAATTCCCAATGCGACCCACCGAAGGATTCACTGCCACCAATGCGGCCCACAATAGAGATAAGGTTTCCCACCACGGCACTATTAAGCATTAGAAAGCCGCGCCCCTCTCACTTAAGAAACCTCTCTTTGCGCCCCTCCCCCCTCTGCATCATGTTCAATCACAGTTCATAAACAATACCTCGAAAAATACCTCTAAATCACCGTAAAGGCGGTACTTACGTGCCAAGGCACAGAAGACTCGCGGGATCACTCAGGACGCGCGTTTCGACAGCAACGCTGTCACCTTCAGCAATGTCAAAGTGTGTAAGGTTGGGCGGAGTATTTATACTATTGTTGAACGTTAGAGAAGTAGGGGAGGGGAAAGGGAAAGGTGTATCGATCGTTAACTGAAATAAAGGGGAGTGGGGGATAGGGCCAGCGTAGTTCTTCATTATCTTGTTTTGGTTATGGTGTATGTAAAGGCTTTCATAAGCATCTAGTTTGTTTTCGTTGGTGACCGTTTTTAGAAGTTTTAAATTTTCGGTTGTGATAGGATGATGGCAGATGTTGATATGAGATGCCACAATGGACTTGTCTATTCTGTTGTTTCTGTAATGGGCTAAGTGTTCTTTGAAACGTGTTTCTAATTTCCTTTTCGTTTGTCCAATATAAAGTACCGCCTTTACGGTGATTTGGAGGTATTTTTCCAATTTTATTCATCCTGTCTTCACCGTGTCTCGTGAGTTCTTCATTTTATTTAAACAACACCTACTGGACATACAATTGCAATTAATACTGCCAGCTTAAGAAAAACATAGACGCAAACGGTACGGGTATGGAAATTCAAGAAAGTGCCAAACATGCCATTATGTATTTTTCTATAAAGGTCGACACTAATATTTTTAGTGGGCGCAATCCCTTAGTTTTATATGATTTGTGAGGTAGCAATTAAAATATTTAATCAGATATGAAAAAATTCTCAAGACTGCTTCACGTTTAAATCCCGTAAACGTACCCTGGACCCGAATCCTGATGCTTCAAAAAATTGAGTATTGCCTCGTTGCCACTATCTCGAGAAGGATAACAAAGTGGCAAATTTTGTCACATTCGGTGGCTGCAGTGAGCGCCAAAGTGTATAAGGAAAGTAATGGACGTTAAATTCAACAAAATATGGCACACATATGTACTTCTATTCAATGAATAGAGACGAAAAACTCCGATAACTTTTTCCTGAGAAACCTGGTAGGAATGTTGACCTCTTCGTGTTACTTCAAGAGACCGTAGGAGTCAACAAGCCAAGTTCGGTGGGTCAAACAGCGTGGGAAAAGTTAGTGAACAGACAAAAATACTACGTATTTTGCTTATATTGTGTGTATGGATAAATCAGTGAAAGGAAAAATTTCGTGTTTTTTCATGACTCTAACTAGGGATAGGAAAAGCGAAAGGGTAGAACTCGAGATGATACGTGCTTCATCTTTGTATTCTGATCGAATTTTGGAGTGATTTAAAAATAGGCGAAAATGAGATACTACGCACGTTTAGAAAGCAGAAGAAATTTCGAGGAACGCAAAAAGTGTTGATAAGAATATAATATGAATTGGAAATTGTATCATCCTCTTCCTTACAAAAGGAGAAGCTTTTTGAGAGAATGTTGACCTTTTATAAATTATACGACTCCTCCAAAATTGTATGCTTATTATTATTCATAGCTCCGAATAATTTGGAAAGCAAGAAAAGAACGAAGCGAGAAAAAGTGAAAGTAAAAAGTGAACAAATCTTTTCTTCATATTTTCCTCCTACGGTCGGAATATTTTGGCACGACCTCTTATATGAGTATTTTTGTAAAAATAGTCTAATTCTTCTAGTAAGAAAACAATTTTACTCTTCTTTCCTAGACCTTATATGCCGTTTAGATCATACAATGGTTAGCATTAAATATTCTCAATCGTAATATAATTAATTTTAAAAATAATGACTCTTATTAGGCTTATAATCTTCGTGTTTCACCTCTAATTCGGCCTTGCTAATACGCACATTTTTAATATAGGTAAGGGCATTAAAATACGAAGATATTATTTACTGAAAGAAAATACAGTAAATTATTATCCAAGGCGGGCTTTCCCGAAGCGGTTATCCATCATCACCTATAGAATTTAATACAAACGCAGCCCTGTGTTGGACGGTCGCCAAACTTTCATTATGTATGTGACTTGAGAAATCTAGTAAGCCTATAGGAAGATGCAACTTTTTCGATAAATTATTAAATTTTCTCAACGCGATTTTGTTCCAAACGGCTTTTTCCAAGAACACGACCACGTGCTGTGAAAGACTACTGTATAGAATGAGACCAATTATTTTACACCCGAGTTTACACTGACCAATCGTACCTCTGGCTTATTAAATTTTTCCTAATTATGCATAGATTGATAAGAAACAAACTTAAACTTCTGCTGTCACCAACAAAAAAATCGATTCATCAACCGCCCAACGTAAAAATTAACCGCTAATAAATTCTACATTAAACAGCTGTCGAAATATAAATCCTAACTAACTCTGAGGAGAGTTCGAAAGATGAGGAATTGGTTTAAATTTAAATTGTTGAAATTGACGCCACGACAGGCAAGGATAGCAAATATGGAAGATACTTCTCCTACTCTTTAAATATTGCCACTGCAAAATTCTTACTTATGTTTCACTCGTTTTTAAGCGCTGCTTTTTACCCTTTAACTGGCGAACTGTTTTATGCGCCATATGCCGATTGACTGAACTCAACCGTTTTATGACCACGTTAGGAGTTGTTCACAACCTTTCTAACAGTTATGATTCTGTCTTCCTCAGTAGATGGAAACACAAGCGGATGTTTTCGCTTTCAAATTCATATGTGCTGATACTGATTGTGAGATATTTTTGAGGAGTTTCTGACGATAATTTATAAATATTACACATTAACGCCTAATCAGTTTTAAAACTAATCTCATTTTATAATTAGGAGAACACATGTATCCAGTTTAATTTTCCAAAAGAAAATAAAATTAGTCGAGAGAAAATGGCATATATTCAATGCAATGCAAGCGCGTTTATATTTATTGTTAAAATAGCTCATTCAAGACGATATATTTTTCCTTTTAAGAGCAGCAGCAGCATACGCTAGATTCGCGCAGTTATCCATCTACATTAGACACTTTGGGTCAACTTCCACCATGTAGCTCGGCACTGCTAATGACGAAAATGAAGAATGGATTCCGGACACGAAAGTGACTGCGTGACTCAATGCGGATGTACAACAACTGCCTACGATTTTTTAAAAGAAGACCATTCGCGGCGAAAGCAGAGACATTACGTGAAAACTATATTTCCTAAGATGATCAAAAATACGCCACCATAATCCATTCTTAAGGCACGTATTCTGGTTGAGTGAATACTAATCCTACTATTTGAAAGCCTGAATCGGCAACAATTCACATTTAAATACGTTGCGTTGAGTGCGTTGCCATTTAAAATCTAAGATGCATAATGGGAAAATAATTATATAAACAAATTAAATAATATACCCTTTGTTTTAATGAAATTTTGCGCATTAACCTGTTACAAATATTCGATTACGGAAATATAAATTGTTTCCAAGTTTTTTTTCTAAATCTCCAACTGTGATATGATTTGACGAATTGATAATTTGTTCGACGTCCGAAATTCTGATACATACCATCTATTCTCTGCATTATACGCGTTAAAACATATTTTCTTGAAAATATCCATCCTTACGCAAGCGTATTTGAGTACGTTCTTTGAAAAATCTCCTTATTTCCAAAACTTGTAATGTCTTAACAAGGAATCTCATACTTATATATTTAAGCTATCTTTGCCTTTCAACTATAAAAGTTATCTGCATCATATATTTAACGAATGTGAACTATGCGCTCCAGAATGTTTTTATAATTACGGTGCGTTACTCTCAGCGGATTTAAAAGGTGGAATTTAAAAATACCCCTCCCCCCAGTAAGATGGAAGACTTGGCAGATTGTCGTGATTTCACTAACCCAAAATCACGTGCATTTAACAAAATCTATGAAAGGCAAATTTACTGAAGGTTTAGAATATCAGTACTTCGGTTTAATTTATTATCACCAGTGGCATATACCAGACGCCCTCGCAAGCTCCCGCGTGACGGGGAAGCTATGTTCCCGAGGATCCAATATACATCAGAGTATTATGAAGTCGTGGCGCGGGGTCTAGAGCGTTTCTTGCATGCCACTAATAATTACTAATTTGTATTCCATATATACAACAAAATTTGTATCAAAAGACTCATCTCATTCAATAACTCTTATTAATAATTAAATTAAAACTTAAATACTCCTTAACCGTATAAAGTGAGAATATTTAGAGACGAAACAACAAAATAGGGCTTTAAAAAAAAAAAAAGTAGGTAACAGGTTTTTCGGGGGAAAAAGATCCTCGCAGGTAGCCTGGTGTCACCCGTTCATGCACATATATACTTCCCCAAAGGAAAAAAAAATCTTTTTCCTTCAGGAGAGCAATCATTCAAACACGCACTCAAACAAGGGGGAGGGAAAAAATACAGTATATGTGTGCATGAACGGGTGACACCAGGCTACCTGCGAGGATCTTTTTCCCCCGAAAAACCTGTTACCTTTTTTTTTATTTATTTTTTTTTAAAGCCCTATTTTATTGTTTTGTCTCTAAATATTCTCACTTTGTACGGTTAAGGAGTATTTAAGTTTTAATTTTATTATTTCATCTCGCCGTAGTCTCCAACGTTTTTCTATTAATAACTCTTATTAATCAATTTATTTAAATCTTAAATAACATTCATTACTACGTAATATATACAGTCACAGACAATAAGAAAGTCCCGTTAATGAACCACGTAAGCCAATCAGGGCTACCACTTTACTGGTGAGAAAAAATGAGCTTTCCATCATATCTCGTAAAATAATTATCATATCGAAATAGTTTTTAAATAAAACTTGTAGAACTAGTAAATTAGAGTAGTATTTCTTTTCCTTTACATTTTTATCGTAGGAATAGCCGTTATCAAGAAAATAAAACGAGAATGTCTTAATTAGAGTTGAACTTAGAAAATTTCTTGCATGGTTACTTCATCATTGTTGCTAACATAAACAATCTCACAAAACTACATTTAACTTCCTTACCTGTGCATGCAATATTTTTAACTAGGAAGAAAATGGAGTATTTATGTCGAAGAAAAGAACTTTAAAACGCCATTTTCCTTATGTACAGCTATATAATTTCTTTCAAATTCTCCATTGCACGAAATGCATCCATTTGTGATACGCTGTACACTTTCCTAACTTGTTACTTTCCGCCCACGCTAATCCACGACTCTCCAATGCATTTATGCGCACCTTGGAAAATCAAATATTTATTATGTGCTAAAGCAACGACGGTTAAAAGTTTGAATCTAAACGTCGACAGTCACAGCTACTTGATCCTCTAATCTCTAATTTAAATATCCAGAATTGCACTGACATTTTCATTAGATTTGTAACAATCTGTTAACGCTTACGTCCGTGAGTACATTTTGGCTATTGTAATTTGTAGGTTATCTATTAAAATCAGTAATGATAGGAATTCTGCTTACAATATTAACCATTAAAATTCTGTTCCTAATTACCAAATCAAAATGATATTTGATAATATCTTTAACCAATGATTTTAAAAAATTCCAGGCATTCGGCAAAATTGAGATTTTGAAATGGTTTCACGATTTCATCGAATGGAGCTCACTGTAGTGTGAATTACTTCATACGACGGAAAAACACATTCCGTAACAGAATTATTTTAATTTTAACTTAAAAGGAATGGTTTTAGATTTTAAAAATTTTCAATATTATATCATCCGCATTTTAAAGTTTCTAATAGCATATGAAGTAATATTGATTGTTTTATTAAGACATTTTGAATGTTTTTAATGCGCTACAAATATAAATGGAATCTTAGTTATCTTAATAAATTTATAATAATAACGAAGTTTTGATAGAAGCCAAAATGAAAAACTAACTTACAAAACTTGCTATATCTCCCTGTTTAAGTGGCTCGTCAATTTTTTTCCATTGCCGCCAGCTTTTTGTTTTAAGATAACACTGTGTAACTAGTGCCTTTAGCAGTAGCAAGAAGTTTCGCTTTCTTGAATAACGCACGCTATCCTATCCATCAAGGAAAACAACACCCGTCTGATATCAAACCCTTCCTCCCTCACTCTCTCTATACCACCTCTCTCCCCCTTCCCCTCCTCTCTCACACCCACTCTCTACATCCCCCTTCTCTCTCTTTCTCTCCCTCTTTTCTTCTGTTTCCCTCCCTCCTTCTCGCCGTCCCTCTCTCCAATTTTATATTACTTTCAAAACCTAATTCACGGTAATTCCGTCGAATTCAAGATCGCTAATTATGCATTCAAGAGTCGTCACAACTTAGGTGGAGGTTGGAAGCATGGTGGCCATCCTGGCGAACGACGGTAAACAATATCCATAATAAATGCATAAAATAACAATCTTTTTATAATATCTGTTTTTATTATATTAATTTCGTCATATTATAGTTTAGATTAAGTAAAAATTATAATTATTAAGTCCATAAATGAAGAACGACTACACATTTCGAATTAAATCACTGGCTATGTTGACTTTTCTTTTGTTGATAAAGTATCCGTTTCACTAAGCCTCTAGAAATTATCTTTAACAACAAATAAAAGTTCGAGTTTTCAACCATTATTGAATGTGTTTTTATAGAGATGCTAGAGCAATTGCTTACAAAAATATTGCTCTTTATATTTCATTTATAGTATTTACGCTAATTCGTTTTAGCAAAGGTATTCTTTTTGTAGTATTGCTGTTTTCGTTGATTGCCGACGACCTAAAAATCGCCCTACAAATGAACGCGAGCGAAAGACTTTCCACGTCTCCGGCTTTGGTACATACGCTTTAAGCAACGAGAATCGCGACTGCCACCAACAGAAAACGACAGCATCCCCGTGCCAACATAGGCCCTCCAAATACTACACTTCGCAAGTAAGGTGCGACGCGAACTGCATATCGCCTCATTTTAAAAAAAATTCAACATCACTCTATCTGACTCTAAAAGTTTTAGAGTCACTAGTCACTACCTGCTACACAGACGCGGCCGAAAGTTAAGCCACTCTTCTAAAATATTAATAATCCTTAATCAAGACACAGGTCCAATAGGAATAGCGTTGCCAGATTTTTATTTGGCATTTGCGGGACAGTGTACAATAGTAGGTTTTACATTTAAAATGCTGCATGAAAATTCAATGTTAACACTTCAGATTCCGAATACGAACTGAAACTGATACGTGCACGCGTCACAGGGGATATACGCTAATGCCGGTACCGGGTTTCTCAACTTATTTGATTTGTGACTTAGACTGACGATCCTACTGGCGCTAGATTCGTATGAAGTCACCATGTTCCACAAATCACGAACTTTGAAAACAATAATTGTAAGAAAGCGATTGCGGTTATTTTTCATTCAACGGTACTCATTTTCGCTTTTAAAAAATGAAAACAAGTAAGAATTAAAAAAAATCAAAAATAAAATCTTTTTGCTTTACAAAATAGGCCTTAAAAAGGATAAAACAAGAAAAATTTGAGACTATTCGTTCGTTATAAAAGATTTTGGTGTCGTATTCTTTTCATTACTATTGCTTTACATATCATTTACGTAATAATCTCAATCCATAAGCTGGAGTAAATGGAGTCTGAATACGAAGTTAATAGCAAAACACATTTCTACTTTCTCATAAACAACGTATATTGAGAAAGTATTGAAATCGCGAGATTTTGATGGAAATATACGTTTTAGGTGTACCTGAGTCCGAAAAAGTAGTTTTCGCAATTCTGTCAGTCTGCCTGTTTGTTCGCGACCCTAGAGCCTAAACGGTAGAGCAAAAATGAATGAAATCTCGTATTTCGGCATTTTATCACACATAATAGAAGATATGAAGAAATGGTTGAAATTGCAGAATAATTAACGGCCGTTTATTCTAGGCAATTTTTACAACAATTTCATTTTCTCAAAACGGCTAGAATGAATTCTGATAAAATTTCGTACAGTTGCTTGAGTTTACATCACTGCATAGCTCAAATTCCTCAAAAAATGAACGAAAAGTCAAGTTAATTATTGGAAAACCTTAATAACAACAGGATTTTCTAAAGAGCGGCTTATACGAATTTCATCAAATTTCGAATAGTTATTTAAGTTGATGTTTATAATGATTCTACATAGTTCATTTTTTTTTCAAAAAGGTAACTAAACGACGCATTAGTATATGAGAAAGTTTGTAAAATGTATATTGTACTGATTTCTTACTAAAGCTCTACCTTGAAAACCTCCGATCAAAACGAAATTATTACGTAAATGATATGTAAAACAACAGTACTGAAAAGAATATGACATCAAAATATTTTATAACGAACTATTTGTCTGAAATTTTTCTTATTTTATCCTTTTAATGCCGCCTATTCTGTAAAGCAAAGAGAGTTTATTTCTGAATATTTTTTTAAATTCTTACTTGTTAAAAAAATATCTTCATGGTTATTGGAAGGGTTCTCCATTCATCATCATTATCTCTCGTGTCTAATTTCCTTTTTCTCTCCCAGCTGTCTCGGTGAGCGTCTCGGCCTGGACTTTGGTGGCGATATCCGTGGAGCGGTACTTCGCCATATGCCACCCCTTGAGATCCCGCCGCTGGCAGACGCTTTCGCACGCTTACAAGTTGATTACTCTCATTTGGTTCGGATCCCTCGCAGCTATGGCTCCGGTTGCGGCTCTGAGCGAGCTCCAGCCAACTTCCCAAGGTAAAAAAGCACGAAGGAATAAACTGCGGGAGTAGGTAACACGCAGTGGCGGATTACCGCACAGGCGCATGTGGCGCTCTCCCGGGGCCTCGACACTCATAGGGGCCTCATTATTTTATTTAGTAAAATATTTCACAAACAGTATAATCTACTACTTACGTACATATCTCGTGTTTTTACTTAGGTTTGTTATAACGTAACATATCCCTTGCGTCATTCGAAAACATATCTCACAATTATAATTCATTTTTTATTTTTCAATATGTGCAAGTGTATATAATAAATATTAAAATTACTATTTATGCAATTCTATAATTCAATTTATTTAACCTGCTGCATACATTTTTTGTAAAAATGTTTGTAGATTGAGTACCCTCCACTCTCGGTCAGTTGGGAGCCTCCCGAATTTTTTACGCCTGGGTTCTTCAGATAACTTAATCCGCCACTGGTAACACGTGCAGACAGACACATTAGCACATTATACACGATTAGAAAGATAGAAAAAATTTGGCCTCCTGGCCTTGTTTTGGTGTATCTAAATTTCGTTGTAAGTAAATTAATGCAGTGTATATATATATATATATATATGGAGGTTTTCCACAAAAATTTTAATCATTAATTAATTAATAAAAAACTATCATCGGTGCCTGGCAGTAGGCAGCAGTACTGTCAGTATGGTATAGAGCCGAAAACAAATTATGTTGGCTGGGTCTATATCCAATAGAGCCGTAGGCCTGATCGGAACGATTTCAACTGCTACAGTACTGCGATGTGGAAAGCAAGAGGGAAACAACCACATTACAATTCTCTAGTACTGATTATATGGTTGGACAAAATGAGTTCTCTCGAGGTAAAATAGTCCTCCAATCGGATCTCCGGGCGGGGACTGCCTTGAGAAAAGCATTTGTCGAAGGTAAGTTACGCATAGGTACTTGGAATGTAAAAACCATGAGGAAGGCAGGAAATCTAGAGAAACTGAAAGAAGAAATAGGATTGACATCATAGGACTGAGCGAAGCTAGACGGGAAGGAGAAGGGCAGTTCGACTCGGAAGAATTCACGGTAATAGTGGGGTAAGGGGAGTAGCTCTGGTACTTAGGAAAGACATGATAAAGGGCGTGACAGAAATAACAGCAACGAACGATAGGTTGATGGAAATAAAGCTAAAAGCAGTCAAAGTGGACATGTTGATAATCCAGGTATATAAATGCCAACGTCCGCCCTTAAAATAAAAGTCGTATAAAGTAAAAAAGTAATTTTTATTTTATTTATCATCGTAAACAAATGTTTATCCGTTCCTTGTTCACCTGCTTATTATCCGAAATAATTTGGCTGGCTACGATTACGCTAAAAAAATCCGAAGATCGCTAATTAAAACGTTCCCGTAGAGATGTATGTTCCCTTGAATGTCGTTTCGGAGAATAATTACAGCTCGCATCAGCGATTATTTTTGCTGTAATTATTCCGAGCTTATGCCTCCCACCCATTCATTGCCATGGAGATCGTATCTGTAATGATCTAAACCGGTAATACCTCGTTCAAATCGTATGCGGATTTAACAGATGCTAGGAATTGAATCGCCACGTGCGGATATGATCCTCGTTCCATTATTCTCATCAGTGACTGCCGTCTGGTTTTATGGAGGAATAAATGAAGCAATAATGGAGAAAACTAACTCAGCACCTGTTTTTAAAGGGAATGGAAGGTTTCAACGGGATGAAAATGAGTTGACCGATTTCGTCCTCCGATGGTTAACATTCTCTTCGGGACGTTCTGAAGAAGTCGCGGCTGAAAATTTCATTCGATATAACGTTTAGTAGACCCTCTTTTTCCGAAACCATCTCTCTCTCCAAGGAATTGTCAATAAAAGACGAGTGAATTTGCATCAAAATCATTTAAAACATATATGCATTAGTTTTCAGTTAATAACCCAAATAGGAACTTGTTATAAAATATCGCTGTATTTTTCATAAAAATAACTTTAAATACCACGTTTTAAATGTTGAAAATAAAATATTAGTTATAAAATATAAATGTTTTTGCAATTCTCTAACTTCTTCACACAAATAAAAAATGTTATTTAAATTTATATATAATAATTATTATTAATATTGTCATAGTAATAATAATATATTCAAGTCTCATAACCTATATCACGAGAAACATAAAACGAAGCCTTTCCTATTAATTTTACAAGACATATATAATAAAAATTAAATATCCATAAGCAAAAACTAAACCTTTTGGAAATCTATTTCAATGATAAATAGCAATAAAAATAATCCAAAATCTGTAAAAAAAAAAAAAAAGTGCCGCTGAAACGCCGCTGGAAAATTTATGTGAAATTTTCAAGTAGCGTTTCTATTCCTCGTACGCTAACACTAAACTATATAAACGCATGTGCGGTAATTTCACTTCAATTACGATTATTTTTTTAAACATAAATTGTTCCTTTCGTTCGAAATTTCCTTCAGCGCTATTTGACGATAAAGTCTAAATCATACCAAATAACCATTCTACTCTAAAATTTACTCCGTTGCTATCTGATCCATTCCTATTGCCATCATAAAGCTGCCGGAGAATAGTTTGCGATCAAAGTTCACGGTGGTAAAGCCATTTAAGAAATTTATAACGTTCCGGATAAGAGAATTTATTGTGTCACCTTGAGAGTTCGTCTGCCATCCCGTAAGTGCACCAATAAATTACCCCTATAATCGAGGAATCAATCGAAGGTTCATTCCAACGGAAATAAGACCCTTTCGGAGGTCAAATTGAATTGAACTGTCATGATATTTCAAAGGCTGATTAGTTTAATTCATAATGAAAGCGATTTATAAATCCCTTAACCCTTTATAGGTTACTGGTATAATAGTGTACCACTTTTTTAAATTGTAACTTTCTTTGGTTAAGATAATATGATATTTAGCAGTGTATAAATGAAAATAAAATTTGATTTCCATTCCTCGACTTCTTGCACTATAAAGGGTTAAAAACGTCGAGAAATTTTTTTAGTTAGGGAAATGTATAAAATAAATGTAGGAATGTTTATTAACCTAAATGTAGGAGTAACCTTCAACATTTTAAATTACGAAATTCCATTTTTATTGTTCGCGTAAGTGTTTCCGATAAAAATTGTTTTAAAAATGTTTCGCATACTTTTCTCGCGAAGAACGTATCTCAATCGCACTGTTTTCTATATTCAAAAGATACATTTCGATTCCTGAAGTAATTATTGCTTCAAAATCCCCTTAAACACCTGATGAAGCCGTAGAAAAATAATAATAGCATTTCCTTATGCATTACCTAGCTGTACCTGATCGTTAATTCAAGCGAACGCATGCCATGTTAGGGATCCGTATTTGTGTGCTTAGGAAGCCGAAACTAAACAGATTAGCGGATATTGTTCACCGTTCGATGCAGTACTAAACAAATGTTCGGCGACATTTAGGATAGGTTCCGACACAGAAACGGATGGTGATGTGCGTACCCTAATTCACGCAGAACCAATTTCACAGCGGTGTAACTGATTAAACATGCAGTGACCTTTTTCACACCCTTGTGAATCAACATTTATTTTACCCGGATGGCCACTTTATCTACCTTTCAAATGGGAAGATAGATGGTAAATAAAATTTAAAATAATCTTAGAATTAAGCGAAAAAGAAAACTTGGTCGAGTAATAAATAATCTTTAAAAATTAAAGAAAATCGGTCACTCTTTACTGCAAGAAATACGATATGTAAATCAATTTTTGTAAAACATAAGAAATAATTTAATATAGCTAATGCTATATTACGGGAAAGATTTATATATTTGGGATTTTGAAATACTTAACGGCATTGGTACAGGCGTGGTTAGCGTATCTTGCTCCCAATGTAAGGGTCTCTGGTTCGAGGGCATGGTTGTATGTGCTTCTTATAAATCTATTATAATACATGTATGTAATTGGAGAAGCCATTAAAAACTTATTATTGTTATCAAACTTTATTTCAAAAGGAATTATCTAAAATTATTTACATTAGAGTAAGATATTAAGCCAAACAGGGACAATATAATTCAATATAGACTGTCAATATTTAGTGCAATTAATAAACATTTTGTTAATCGAGTACTTTACGTTCTTTCGTATCGTTTCATAGTTGGCTTCTACCAACTTGCCTCATGCTACCAGTAACACTTCAGCAGCTGATCATTTCCTTCTTTTTTATATCGAAAATCGATATTTGATACCTAATTTTCTACCTCCTTCCCAGCATCTATCGAGCGATTTAAATTTAATGCCTAAAGTCCCGTGAAAAGTTTAAGAATCCTTACTCCACTCTTGAATTCGAAACGGATAAAATAACGCTCAATCACATTTTTCTTTTCTTCTATTCATTTTCGATTTTCCACGTTTATATTCCCCTTTTTACCGCTCCGGGCTACCCGAGCGACTAATGGCCCTCCGTTTCCTTCTCTCATACAAATCCTTTTATCCTCCGAAACACTTCTTTCCTTCGCCCTCTCCTCCCCCCCTCTCTCTCCCCCCTCCCCCTCTACCCTCCCCCTCTCTCTCCCATCTGTCTCGCTAAGGTTTCTCCTTTTACAATTTTTTATCTCTCTTCTTCTCATCGCGCGTTTAATCGCTCTGAATCTCTCTCTCTCTCTCTCTCTTCACGTCGCTACGCCACACCCATCACTTTTCCATTTCTCCTTGATTAATGAAAATGTGTTCCGAATACGTCAGGCAGTCATCATAACATATGAGGCTTGTTTACACTGGCATAAGAATAAAACTCTTCGTCCTCCCTTTTTTTTATGTTTAAAAATTACGATGGGGAAACTCGGAAGAGGAAAATCATCCGAAATTCTTTTTTCAAGATAGAAATTCTGTTCATTTAATTATTTTTGCGGCAGATGTAGACACCGTGTTGTACAAATTGAGACAATGTTTTAAATAGGCAGGCTGACGATAATTTGTTGAGGATTTTTATCCTTTTTTAGGGATGTTGAGTTAACATCCCACACTGTTCACTATAAACGGGTTTGTGTATTAAAAAATTACAATATCCAAGTAAAAAGTATCAAGTAAATCAAGTAATTTAACGGATTGTCCTTTTTGCCTTATTTTTGTGAAGCACTTATTGGGTTGATAATATTTACGGCTTATTTGACATGCGTGTCATAATAATAATACGAAAAACAAGTAAGAACCAATTGGACTGATTCGATTTGGAAAATCTTCCTAGGTGTGTCACCGAAATTTAAATCAGGTTAGATTAAAGGTTTTTAAATATAAAAACTATAATAAATAGTCTTCAAAATTAAATTCAAATCTTTTATTACCTTTCATTTTATTATTAAATATTACTAGGAGCGTATTCCTACTGTTCGGTGATTTCCCCTCTAGGATGCGCGTACGCTTTCAATGCCCATCTTTTCTAATGGAATTTGCTCCTCTCCACTCTACTTATTCCGTAAGGTAGCCTCTAATAACTTTCAATCGGTACGTTAGGGGGAACTACATGTACTCTACATGCACGCTCTCTACCGGAAGCTTAGAGAACAAATTCCACATGGCAAAAAGCGTCACCTCACCTTGTCTAACAATTTAAAGGATATTCATATTTTATAAATGCATGTATTAAAGAAAATAAACGCGAGAAAATTCATATAAGGTTGTTACAGTGGAGGGATGAAGAAAGCAAGTCATGCGCCAGTCATTTAGGCTGATTAAATTTTGCGATGATTAAGGCCGGAAAAAAACAAGAAAATCTTGGTTGCATATATATAAAAGAAGACAGATATTAATGTATAAAATATGCATCGACATCCAGACGCATGCCAAATGCCGTTCCATGCTGGAGACACAGGATTAATTACGGGATAAACAAATGAAAGATTATTCTCGTAAAAAAAACAATTTCCTCGACGAATATTAATTCACGACACCGAAATTATTTTAGCCCCTCCATCTGTCTGCGTCGGATGACGCGTAACGACGCGACGCGTGTGGAGGGGAGAGGGAAGGGATGTGGGGAGAAGCCGGGACGGATATAACGGAGGAAAAAAAGCAGTTTCCTTCAAAAACGAATAAGAAAAACAGCCGTTGAGGGCGACACCATCTAGGTTGCGCAGGGAACGATGACGCAAAAAAGCCCGGCTGTTTGGGTGTAAACGGCTAGAAAAATAGAGGAGGAAAGGGATAGAGGGAATTGGCTGAGACGAGAGGAGAATAAAGATGAGACTTAAGGAGGGGAAGAAATAAGCAGCATCCATGACATTCTCTCTCCTCAATTCACCAGCCCTCTTTCCCCCTTTCCATTCACCAAAGGCACGGAAGGAGTGAATTGGGTCGGATAAGTAGAGGCGAAGAAAGGGAAGACGAAATTTGCGCGGAATTAAAAGGCGAAAACGACGGTAAAGAAGTTTCTTGGGTAGAGGGTGTTAAATATTTTGCGCACGGGACGAGAATTCCTAAGGGCGGCGAAAATGCCGTGCATAGCGCGGAAACATAATTTATTCAATGGGCTTGTTTTATTTTTCGTTGAGATTTTCAATCGTGGACGAAAATAAAAATCTTTAAGATCCGAAATGCAAACATATGCTACATTGGTATCCAGAAACCCCCAGCTAATATCACCCGAGATAGAATTAAAGTTTGGAGGTCCCTTTTTTTGTAAGACATATAAAGTTATCTTCTCTTGTTTTTCTCAGGGAAATTTTTCTGATGAAAGAGAGATGAGTTAAAACTGTCAAGAGGTCCACGTACTTTAAATGTTCTTAATAACGAACAATAACGAAACGACATAACTACACAAAAGAGTAAGGGTATAATGTTTGAAACATTCTTATTCTATAAAAAATTTAATTTCCTTGGCTGCGTAAAAATATTAAGATGGTCTTATATAACTTTCCAGTATTATATCTACATCTCAGCATTCTCCATGATATATTCCTATCTCATACGGAGTTGTTTCTCATATTTAATTGACTACGTGCATTATGCTGCAAAAAAATAACTAGGGTTATTAAATACAGAGAAAAAGATGACTCATTTTTATTAACAGTCTCCGCTGGATAATTTGTGGGCTGAAAAAATTACAACATCCAAAAGCTTTATCCAACGCTATCCTAAAATTTTATAATCGTGATTATGAAAAGGTTGGCGCAATACAGGTTGAGGTTATAAATTTTGCTTATGCTACGAATGAAAAGAGAGAGAAGAGTTTAATGGAATTTACAAATTGCTCTGATTCGGCTGTCTCTTTCACTAGAACAATTAAAACAAACGAGATTAATTATATTTTCCGCCGCGCAATTTGGAAGGACATTTTCAAATCTTTTGCAAGTAAATTAACGATGATTAAACAAAACAGAATGATATAATGAACCAATGTGCACTTTATCACGATATAGGTAAGTGAAACAATTTTTTGTAACCAAAAAGTAATTATGAGAAAATTAGTCATTAAGATATAGTTTAATAAGCTTCATAAAAACCTTAAATGTAGTTTTTTT
Source organism: Uropetala carovei (assembly GCA_036926305.1). NCBI lineage: Eukaryota > Metazoa > Arthropoda > Insecta > Odonata > Petaluridae > Uropetala > Uropetala carovei. The sequence goes on from JAXCHB010000009.1 coordinate 319,715, forward strand.
TTACTTGGAACGTTATAATGGAATAAAATATATCTAATAAATTTTAATGCTTTTGATATTTTAATTAATCTTCGTAAATACTTGCAACTTTAACCTTATGAATTAACGCCCAAACGACGTAAATAAAAAGCGCCATTTCGTTTTATAAACTATTTATCAGCTTATCTATTTAAAGAAGTACAACATAAATATGTGAAGAAATTACAATTGGATAATTCTGACAAATTTACGAGATGGTATAAGCTCATTTTGCTAACACAACACTTAAAATCACAGTTAATTTAAATATGAAATTACATAAATATCATTGAAAAAGGATTCAAGAAATAGGAGAGAATTGATCCTACTAGATCCCTTTTCGATACAGAATATACATTAAAGTAGATACTTGCTTGGCTAGCCCGGCTCCAACCATGTAAACTGCTACACATTGAAATAGGGCAATTAATCTGCAGCGCTACTTCAGTGTTCCCGGTTGCGGTAGAATTGTTTTTCCTTATTTAAAAAGCAATCAAAACTAAACAGGTAATTTTATTATAATTTTAATTCCGAATTTAAAATGTTGATTTCTTAGTGAAGTTTCACCTTTTAAAAATATCAATTATTCCAATCTCGCCTATCCATTTTTCTGTCGCTTGCCTACGTTATCAGCCAAGACCTACATAGCTTTTCCTCACAATTGCTTCGGGTGGCGCCAGACTCCCAATCTACATCCGAGATTCTCAAGGTCTACCTTTTATATATCTCTTTTCCTTTCCCTTCCATAACCTACCCCTCTCCTTTCCCTTCCATCCGGTGAGAATAACTCTTCAATTCCTCTATCGAGATAACAGGTCTCTTCTCTCTCTCGGCCTGGATGTAAATCCTCAATTTCCGGTCTTTAGTTTTAACGTTTTAGAACTTATAAAAGAAGACATTTTTGTCATTTACAATCGAAAGTACTGCACCCAGATCTTGTTTTTCTTTCTCTTTTCCATTTTCCCTTCACAAGACAAGGTCGTTCACAGGCATTTTTCATGGTTTGGACCTTTTTAAGGAAGTTTTCATAGAAAAAAGTTCCGAATCTGACATGATAATGTTAATTAAGCCACTATGGTATTGAGTTATTTTGCCGCTTTTTCTACTCCAGATGTAAACGAGGCGATTCAAATCCAAACACGACTAGATTTATAATATTCTATATTTTAGAACGGTTCTCATACTTTGGAAATTAAATTTAACCACGCAAAAATACGGTACCACGTCAAAAGGGCGAAACAATAAGGCCAAGCGTCAAAGGAGCGAACGCCAAAAAGGGCGAATGGAAAAAATATATAATTTGGCAATAATTCACAATAACGACCATCCCGCAATCTGTGCCACGAAATTAATGTCTAATCGATCCCACAAGAAACCGTCACACATGAATTTCATTTTTACCAGTTTACGAACCCATTTTTAATATGAAACTGAAACTTCAGCGTTAACTCATAAACTATTTAAGTATTTTGAAACACTACATAACATTTTTCAGATGGTAGTCATATAAAATGTAGGACTGAATGAAGCGGATGCAGTTACCGATAGTTTTATAATGGAATTTACGCAAGGGTTTATTACCTTACAGTGATTTAAGAAATATGTAGTTTGTTTATATCATTTTCTTTCGTCAGAAAGGGTAGGTATCAATGAAATTTCGTTCATTCTGAACCGAGATGCAATGAATGAAATTATGAGAAACCTAATGATAAAAGAAACTAGTTTTCACTGAAAAATTAACATTCTACGGCATCATTGTAGAAAAATACCACGGTCGAGCGCTTATCACGATAACTAATTTGACTTGTTGAAACCGGCACGAACAAGAATTCAGACCATTAAAAAAACATCAGAATATACTGGAAACCAGAGGTGAAATAGGATGTAGGCGTGGCCCTTCAATTACACCGCATGCCGGATTTGTTTTCACCGTTGAGCGGACAAAGCGTAAATTATGAACAGATCGGATTTTTAGAACATAATTATGGGCAGATATCCAATCACCCTATCGATTGCTGACAACGACATTCCAACTGCGGGACAACCCTTTTTATTAGCGTTATAGTTATGTAAATACGACGTATTGAAGAGATGACGATGAAAATAGGTGGGAAAATGCGAGCATTCGTGCATTAACTCATTCGAAGACCCACGCAAACGATTGTGCAATTAAACAAAAATCAATGGCGTTTTTCCCACGGTTATCAATCAGGGATACGAGTGAAAAATTTCATCGCCACGGAAAATATAAAAAGATACTGAAATTTATAAACCTTAAAAGCTGTGCTTCGAGTACATTAATGAAGAGTTTCGAGCCTTTTTATTTACAGTATATCTATGGGAAAAAATAAACGCTTCGTAACCTGGATTAAACCAGGAAACTTTTCCGGGGAAATCGCTACGGAATCCCAACGGAAACCCATATTCAAGTTGGAAAATAAGTCCGAAACGACAAACTTTTCCGCATAAACCTTCTTTTGTGAATCCGGCAAAAAAATATTATTTAGCTCGGCAATGAATAGGAATTAAATTTTTATTTACCCCGTCTAACGAGAAAACGCTTCATTCTTCCTTCGACGTAGTATGGGAAATGCGACTTGGTTTAGGAGGAACTTTTAATTGTTCATCGGTTGATCTCTATACTCAGGATCTAGACTACTATATTTTTGTGATCCGCTAAAAATCTTTGAAACTTTGCAGGGAGGTTTTCATTTAAAATGTAAAAGGATGGATCTATGTGACAGCGTTTTAATTTAGCTTGAAAGTTTCATTTAGTCTCAAAATTCAGAAATATACGAAGGTCGCTGAAAAGTAATGCACACGGTCACGTAACTACATGAATGATTGGAGATGTATAAAAAAAACAAAAAAGAAATAAAGATCAGAATCTTATCTTTTAATCCATTTATTGTTTTTCTATAAAATCTCCACCGTTACCGATACATTTCTCTCAATGTGGAACTAGTTTTCCCATCCCGTCAATGAAGAATTATGGAGATTTATTTCGGATCCATTTGTGTGAAGCAGCTTTCAACTGGTTGTCGGACTCGTAACGGTTTCCTCAAAGATCATGCTTCAACGCCATAATAAAAAATCGCAGGGAGCGAGATTGGGACTGTAGGGGGGGGATGTGGAACAATATCAAATTTATTTCTCTGTAACGCTTCCTGCGTTTGGTCTGACGTGTGCAGTCTCGCGTTGTCATGATGCAGCAAAATGGGATCTGTATTGCCTCGGAAAAGACAGGCACACGTCTTCTCAGCTTCTCTAACGTCTCTATGCAACGTGCCGAATTCAATGTTGCCCCTCTTTCCAGGAAATCAGCCAATATGAGCGCTACCACCCGGCTAGAAACCCGAGAATATTTCATCATACTTCACATTGGCTTTCCTGGGTTCGCATTCCTTAAATATTAATGCCCAACGATTCACTGCACTTCGATTAACACGTTTATCACCACAAACATTTTGTAATCGCCGATGAATGTCCGTAGGAGAAACATTTTCAGCGGTTAAAAATTCAATAACAACTCGTTGATTCAAACGGATTTACAAGTCACCTGTACACGGCTCCATTCTAATCCGTACTGCTCGGCGACAGTATATGCGCTCAAGTTGAAACTTGTCTGATTTGTAGAGGGAGAATGAAGGAACAAAACTAGACTGTGTGCGTCATGCTCTGCTTCTTCGTTTGAATTGTACGTAACCATTTGTATTACTTTTCAGCCGACCTTCGTATTTTTAGCCTCCAAAAAAATCACAACTTCTTTTTTAACTATTTAAATGTATGAAGGTATTTTTAGCCTTTTTAGTCTTGAATTGCAAACTATTTCTCATGTTCTTCAAAGATTCCTATGGCAATGTAGAAAGGTAAAAATACAAAGTACATTAAGAAGAACGTCTTTTAGGATAGATATGTCTACAAATTCTTCTTCTTATGGATGTAGACAATTTTTTATTGAAATTTACGTCAATGAAAATATCATTTCCAAATTTCCCCACAATTAACTTGATACTTAAAACTTTTAATTTCTTTGTTTCCAAAAGTTTTCCCTTTCCGTCAAGTAGTGCTTTTATTAACTCAAGCAGCAAATACTACCTCTGCAGAAACTTTGTTGTTAGCGCTCGAAATTTTTTACGAACCTTAGAACTGAATTTCCGAAAAAGTAAATGCGAAGACAGAGAAGGAGAAATTTTTTGAACTTCACGGGGAATTAAACGTATTCTTGTGATATTGTTTATGTTAGCAACATGGTGAAGTAACCACGCAAGAAATTTTTCAAATTCAACTCAAGACATTCTTGTTTGTTTTCCTTGATAACGGCTCCTTCTACGATAAAAATGTATAGGAAAAGAAATCCTCTACTAGTTCTACAAGTTTTATTTGAAAACTATTTTGATATGATCAATACTTTAAGAGATATGATGGAAAGTTCATTTTTTATCGCCAGTAAAGTGGTACCCCTGATTGGCTTACGTGATTCATTTTTGTGATTTTCTGATTACCTTTGATTGTAAGCCCTTAAATGTCATATTTCATGGAAATCAGATGGGTAAAAGCCGAGAACGAACATGCAGACGGATAGACGGGCGGATGGACAGACCGACGCTAATAGCCGCTCATGCTGGAAGCGAAACGCACCTAAAAACGAAATGAAGCATCAGACACTTTCACATTCTCTTGTAAGGGTCTGCCACGGAATGCCTATGTATTCGTACGAATATGGGCCCCCCTTAACGAATGAGTACACAAAAGGGAATGAAGAAATTTGAGACCATGGTGACTCTAGAGGTATTCCAATTTACTTCCTTTTCGTTATTCAATATGGAAACCCGTTCGTATTTTCATCTTTAGAAATAAGCAAACAACTTGTTTTTTGATATGTTCAATTGTATCGTATTGAAACATTTTAAAAATTTCGCACTTAATAATAAAACCTGCGTCTTTGTTCATATATAATACCCGCACAGCCGAATTCAATAGATTTTCACAAAACTAAATAGGTACTTAAATGTCGCTACGATAATTTTATTTAGATGGCCTTAGAAAAATCCCCCTACTGAAACATTATAATTTTTTTTTCCAAATGCAAACGCATCTCGTTAGATGAAAAAATGACGGAATATTATATTATTATGCATATCACATAAATATAAATTAGATTAATACGTGGAAGAACAAATTACACGAAGATAAAATACTGGTATCGGGGCATTAATTTGGCCTTACTACGCAGGGATAATATAGTGAAACTTATACATCTGCAGCGGAATTTTCTCTGCCTCATTGTCAGCGTCGCGCCGCGGAAATATAATTGCCCTTTAACCTGAATCAATCCACGATTCCCTAGCGACGTAAAACGTTAACGTAATTTTCGCGTCGACACTACTGATCCACGATTCGATTTTTAAATAACGCTAAAAATTCGTTTTTACTCTTTTTTGAAAAAGTTATCCATTCCGTGGGGGTAGAAATAACATAGAAACTTTACAGAAAGGAATGTTTTACGGAACACATTTCCCAGAAATCCTTTGGAAATATTGTTTACCATTAATAAAAAGACCAAAATATGGGATACAATTATCTTTCTGATTCTGCCGTCCGCGTCAATAGAACAAAAACCTCTCTAAATATAGATTTCCGCGCTTTCGATTTTTTCGATGCTGAACGCTTTCAGCTTGCTCCGAAATTGGAGGAATTATAGCAGGGACAAACTATGCAGGAGGAATTATTTTTTTGGAAGAGCTTATCTCATTCGCAAATAAACCTGGTGTGAGAATGATTTTTTACGGCAAAACTTTATATACCAATAAATCTTTTATGATTCACTGACCGATTTTCGTCATAATAAACCTTTCTATGATGATATCTGTGTTTATACTCATAGATGTGAAAATATTTAACTAATTAATAACATAAATATACGAAATTTTCGAGTCAAAAATGTTTCCTAAATCAGTTATGTTATTATATGTAATATGTTGTTATAATGTAATTAAGGGTTATTTAGAAGAAAATACGTCATACTCATCTAAGCTAGTATTTAAACTCAATTACTCTTGGGAGTATTTTCAATGAATTATCCAAAACTTTTACTCAAACTTACTTTTAAAAAAAGGTAAATCTGAACCATGTAACGGGTGCTTTACACGACAAAAGAAATAAAATTTAACGCTAAAATCCTCTTTACCGATTTATATATTAATATGAAAAAGGTATTATTATTTATAATTGTGAACAAACATAGCGTTTTAGTGCTTTAAATCACCCAAATGAATGATTACTGCTCCTCTTGTATCCAATTAAAAAATGACGTATCCCATAGCAAAATTTTATTTCATTCCGTATTCGGTAGAAAAACGGTTTTATGGTATGGAAAGCGGAAACGAGATTTTACTCAGCCACCAATCTGGTCGAGAAACTTATACCAATTGCGTTATGGCCGTAGATTCAGTACGATAAAATAAAACATTACTCTGCGTGTAAATTTTCAACTAGCTCCAGGTTGTCTTTCATGTAGTAGAATTAAAAAATGTATCCTTTTAGCCGATTAAAAGATTACTATAATGCAAAATTCTACAACATAAATTTTAAAAATGAAATATTAATAAAAACAAGATGCTCGAAAATTATGCCACTCATGATTGTCTCATTGTTAAAAGTGAAATATGTCAAGGTTTATAGCTGTATTCAATCATCTTTCATATACTTTTGACAGATCCACGGTAAATATTTATTTCGTTGAAAGCTGATTTTGTCCAGCAGCTTTACAACGTTGGTCGTGATCCCCAGCGCAGTCTCACATTGTTTAAGAGAAAGAAAAATAATACTAAAAATTTCTATGAAATATAAAGGAGGGAGTACTAATTATCAATAAGGTCGCGTCTTTCCGCTTTATCCCGCTTATCCAAGTGTACACAGTAATTATTCGAACAACAAGACGGAAGCGATGGAAAGGTAACTTGTGAAAACTTAAAATCATGACGTCACTTATGTAATAGAAAGTCAATAGTTGGAATTTTCTACTACTGAAGGAAATTTATATTCCCATGTCAGTTAAACTGAATTTGTATAAGTTGAATTTACTAAAACCACGAAGGTTTCCGCCTAACCTTATGAATTTAGTTGAATATGCTTGAGTTGATCAACTGATGTATTCAAAGTTGATGCTTTTAAAAATCAAATTTTTAAAATAAAAATCTTTGTGACACTGCCGGTCGGCGAGACGGCAATTCTTACACTTAAAATTGTTATTCACTTCACTCAAGAACGCAGTCTACATCGTAGGCACGTTAAGCGTAAACTTTTTGAAATTTTACCGGTCAAATCATGAAGAAGAGAACGGGAATTTTGCCACGAGTGGTGTTAAAAACTTAATTTAAAAAATTCGAATAGAAATTTTGTAAACAAATCTGATAAACTATTACATCGGTTTAGAACAATTTAAAAAAGGCGTTTCTTCCCGCTAGCATATCCCCCGCCGAATCCCGATACAAGTAACCTTATCGTCTCCCCCTTAAATTCGAATTACAGAGAAATTGACAGCAATTACAAAAATAAAAACATTCCAGTTTTCATTCTTCATCAAATCCAAGAAAACTGCAGCCCTTTCAATCTCCACGCGAAAAAAAGTAAACTCTCATACATTTTGTAAACTTTTTATCTTTTCTTCTTCTCTCTCTCGCGTCTATCCTGACACGAATATAAATCTTCGCGGGACTTTCCCGCCTCCCTTTACTACAGAAGAATAAAATCCTCATTCCACTTGCCCATTCCAGATAAAAAAAAAGAGCCTAACCCCTTGGTCCCTTTTTTTTAAGCATACACATTCAAGAAAGCAAAATTGGTTTATCCGTCATCTCCACTCCCATTCCTCTCTCTCTCTGCCCCTTCCTGACCCTTAGAAAGTAAAAAAAAAATCTGCAGTCCGCCCCTTTCCCCTCTCCTCCTTTCGACCCATTCTATTCCTACCTTGGCCTTTTGAGAAACCGCTTTATACCTATCCGACGGGTATCCCTATCCCACCCTATCCTATCCAATTTTTCCTTTTTACTTTCTCCATACATATTAATGGGAAAGTATTGTGATCACGAAAAAAATCGACTTCGAGATTTCAACGGAAATTAACGTTTTGAGGTCCCTAGAACACGTTCAGACTAGTTTCTGAAAGATGTCTGTGTGTATTTTATTGTGGGCGCTCTAACTCAAAAAGTACTTGCCATATCATTACCAAACATCATATATAACACGTTGACATGAGCACAAAGAACTGATTAGTTTTTGGACAATAACGGTTAAACGGAAGTTGAGGTTTATTCGAAACCCGATTCGGTTTTTGCGATATTTCTCCGATAAAACATCATTATTGTATATACAATTATATACAAATGTTATAGAGAATGTAATTTCCTACAACTTTCATTTGAAATAATTTTCTATAGCTCTTATTGTTTAGGAGTTATTTATAAATAATCGGTTTTTTCGGTTTCCGTCAAATATCTCATTAAAAACGTCGTTATTCGTAATCTTCGTGAGGACCAAAGTTGTAGTGAATAATATTTCTTCCAACTTTTATTTGAAAGAACTTTTCGTAGAACCATCCACTTCGGAGATATTTAGCTTATTCGTAAATTTCCAGTATACACCTACACCACCATGTAGCGGTGAATTCTGTAAACATATTCAAAATACAATTTACGGCAATAAGGACGACTGTATTTTTTTACCATACGAAATGATAATTTTGCCTCATAATGCTATTCATAATAATTTAAACATCTATACCCAAATATGGAGAAGTCATGTGTTGGCCACATCAGATTTTTTGTCTCGTTTCACCTATTCTCCTTTTCGTAATATCCTTCTACTTCTCTCCCTCTTTTTCCTTTCTCCCACCCTTCGCTTCCAACTTTGTCTAATTTTCATCTCCGTATTTATCGATAATTTCATTTTTCTTATCCACGTATTAATTTTTACTCTTTTTTTTTACATTTTTGCTGTTTTTAAAATATTTATTACACACCAAAATACCGTTTTTACATGATACCGATTTACTGGAAATGTCGATTTTTACGGAATGAAAAAAACTACTTGGAGTCATTCGTTTATCACTCTGTACGCAGAGGTCGGAAACCTTTTCTCTATGTCGGGGCACATTCGGTGTTGTGAATGCTTCGGAGAGCCGCACTGGAAATCACGAGCGCTTTGGCAGGATGGATGGCCGTTTAGATCAGAAGTTACCTAGAGATTTTGTGGTCTCACATTAATGAAAATCTATTCTTACCGTTAAAACGTTAAAAGGTTTTGAGAACATCATTTCAATGAAAAAACATTGAATTGAGTGAGTTAAATTATACCGATCACTTTTTCATCGTGGCTTCGCGGGCCTTATAAATTTTTAAATCTATCATAGTAATTAAACAATCGTCACTTTCCAAGGCTAATCATATTTTCGTGTATTTCACCATAATCCTATGGGTACGTTACTCAATGTCGGTTTTTTTTACGAAAAATCCTTTTTTACGGAATGAACTCGGTCCGTAGAAATGGGGGATTTTGGTATATATATACTATATACACATATATATATTTGTTACGTTATATACATTTACTTTTAAATGTACCATAACGCACGTAATGAGGGTGTTTAATGACTTTTAAATAAAATATTATTACTACTACTTCTATAAATACCCTCCGATTTCCAGGCATCGTGTCTACCTTAATCTTTCCATTGCATTCACACTCCATTTTCCTCTCCACTCTTTTCAGGCCCTCCCTCCACTTCCCCTATCTCCTCCTCCCTCTCCCGCTTCCTTTCCACTTGCGCCCTTCCTCCAACCCCCTGTCTCCCTTATCTCTCCTCCTTTCCTCAGCTACACCCAGTGCCAGTACACTCCCCTCCCGAACGTGCATTTCTCCCTCTTATATAGTCCCACACCTACCTATTTTTAGCTCCCGACCTTTCATGCCCGGCGCTGCCGTGAGAATACATGGGAAAAAACAAAAATCGTCTGGCGCAGCAGGTGGACCCGAGAGAATATGCGAAAGAGGGCTTTTTTATTATGTCGCGCGCGAGATTGCTTTTTAGGCGCGTTTCGCTGTCAGCGTGTGCGCCTATTATCGTCGGACTGTTCGTCCTTCTGTCCGTCAGTCCGCATGTTCGTTCTCGGCTTCTACTGAACGGATTTTTATGAAATTTGACATTAAGGACTTACTATCGAAGATAATAAAAAAAAATCGCAAAAATGAATCACGTAATCCAATCAGGAATAACGACGTAATAAAATATAAACTTTCCGTCACATTTCGTGAAGTATTGCTCATATCAAAATATTTTTCAAATAAAAAAATTTTAGAACTAGTAAATTAGAGTATTTATTTTCCTATAAATTTTTATCGTAGTAGTCGTTATCGAGAAAATCGACAAGAAATCGAGTTGAACTTAGAAATTTTCTTGCATGGTTACTTCTTTATTGTTGCTAACATACACAATCTCACAAACACGTTCATACGTGTGCATCACAAACACGTTCAATTTCCTTACGTGTGCATGCAATATTTTTAAATAGGAAGAAAATGGGTAATTTATGATGAAGAAAAGAACTTTAAAACGCTATTTCCCTTACGTACAGGTAAATCATTTCTTTCTATACTCCATTGCACGAAACGCGTCCATTTGTGATACGCTGTACACTTTCCTAACTTGTTACTTTCCGCCCACGCTAATCCACGACTCTCCAATGCATTTATGAGCATCTTGGAAAATCAAATATTTATTATGTGCTAAAGCAACGACAGTTAAAAGTTTGAATCTAAACGTCGACAGTCACAGTTACTTGATCCTCTAATCTCTAATTTAAATATCCAGAATTGCATTGACATTTTCATTAGATTTGTAACAATCTGTTAACGCTTAAGTCCGTGAGTACATTTTGGCTATTGTAATTTGTAGGTTATCTATTAAAATCAGTAATGATAGGAATTCTGCTTACAATATTAATCATTAAATTTCTGTTCCTAATTACCAAATCAAAATGATATTTGATAATATCTTTAACCAATGATTTTAAAAAATTCCAGGCATTCGGCAAAATTGAGATTTTGAAATGGTTTCACCTTCCTAACTTGTTTTCTTTTAGCGAGGAATGGGCGGTGTGCGCGCGTTTCTGCGTGTTTCGTAGTGCGTAGGTGCATCGCGGAAGAGGACGTTAGTCATTGCAGCAATGGGGAAGAGGGGAAGGGAGGGAAGGGGGAGGGGGGGGGAAAGAGGGGGGTCGAAAGAGAGAGTGAAAGCCACCCACCATTTTTCACGGCCCATTTGTTGAGCGTTAGACATCTCTCCGTCCATCATTCGGAATGAGAGCTCATTCCACCCGGCGCGGCGTGCTGATTTAATTATGTCGTGTAAGCTCCCACTTTGATAGTCGGACGCGAAACTGTGCTGCTCTGTTTTCAATATATCTCTGCGTGTAATCAGAACGTTTCAAATTCAATTGTTTTTTTCCGCTGAAAGAGGTTAATGAACTGCTGCTACCGATTGTTTAAACATAACAAAATTAGATTTTACGTAATAGAAATTTTTCCCGGGTAAAATCGCGCAAAACATTACTTTCGAGGTCGTGGGATAGCCAAAATTAAAACACGCGAAAACATATCAAGTACCAGATTATAAGCTCCTTCATTCTTATTGCATTATTCACGTAATCGTGTCTGCGTTTTCTAATAGTGACATCGATACATCGAATATGAATCACAAAAATCTTATGTTGATACAACGTCAGTGAGAGTGTTAGAGAGCCGCAAGTTGCCGACCACTGTGATAGAATAAAATTACCAACTATTTTTACCCGATTATATTTCAACACTTGACTAAATAAATAAAAACGATAGAAAATTAAACATACTTCCAAGAAAGTAAAATATTTTATCGTAAAAATACGTTACAACGAACACTAATCCTGTTTTACACTATACCAATCGTAATGAATGTATTCCATCGCGGGTATTTTATGACTGAATGCATCGAGCTCACGATTTAATACCAGTAAAGTGATAGCAGTAATCGAACAATTTGACTCGAATACGTCAGATTGATCGCGTACTTTCACATGAATCCTAAATACCACATTAAGTTACAACAGGTTATATAAAATTATAATTTTAAAATAAAAGATGGTTTGCCTCACCAACTTTCCCAGATTAAAATCCCTGCTAGTCACCCATCAGAAATCCTAAGCCGTCGCAAGTAGAAGAACACCATGGTAAAAACAGTATTTCTTTTCTCCTTCGCTCAAGTTACTGCAGCTCTTGGAAACGCGCGATTTGAAACATTTACGCGTCGACTTAAAACCCTTCTTGTCCCTCCGAGCGGGACACGTACCACTCCCGTCTGGCACTGATTCACGACTAAAGGCGAGAAACCGGCGTCGACACTGCCCTCTTCCGTCTTTACTCAAACACACTTTAGTCCAATACCTCTCCACGAAGAACTTCTAAAGTAGTAACTCTGCTGCCTTCGCTCTCCGACCGCTCCACCTCAGACATACTCCCGGTTTATTTCCTCGACAGCATTATGCCCGTCCTACTAGCTCAATTCGAAAGGGAGTCGAGTTCCATCTCCTTCCCTCAAAAAGGCAACCCGTTATCCAATGGGACTGATCGAATGGAGTTCTTACTTCTTCTCTGCCTATAGTGTACCTGCTTTACTCAACCCATTACACCCTTTATTCCCTTACTCTCTCGCTTCTTTTTACCGTGTTTAGGGTCTTCGCCGTCGAAATGATGACTGGCACTTTCTGCCGTGTCGGAAATTCGAGTTTAACAGGGTCGACATCGGCAACTTTGCAGCGTATGAATAGTCGTACTTAACATTCATATTTGAATTCCTGTGACTTAAAAAGAGGACCAGCGCTAGTAGGCTTCTCATCAGTCTAAATCACTAAGTGAGGAGAGAAACCCGGTGGCGGCATTAGTCTACTCTTAAACGAGAAGCACCAAGTGGAACAGCGGCTTTAAGTTCCTTCCGTGTTCTCCTCTTCACCCAGGCGTCTCAAACTCGCGACCCGCATGAGGCCCGCGCGATGCATTTGTGCAGCCCGCGAAGTAATAGAGCCATTCCTCTCTTGTGGAAAGGGAGAGTGAATACAATACGAATACGAAAATATGCGAAGACTGGGAAAGTAATGAATGCGGCCCGCGGATCGTCAGAGAGCCGTCATGCGGCCCGCGCACCAATGTGAGTTTGAAACCCCTGTCTTAACCCGTTATAGCACGTGCTACCTTTTTTGACAACATGGAATGGAAGGCGGAGAAAAGACAAATCACTAAAAAATTTCCCGATTGAAATTTATTAATCCAAAAATTGTATTTGTACAAACATGATTATGAAGAAAAAAACAACCTTACTGACGGGCGGCAAAAAAATTAGAATAAGTCAATAAAAGTGCGCGGATTTCCCGTAGATTCTCCGTGGTTAACCACGCAAATAGCGGGCCGGAAAATTTCAGAAAAAATCCTACTTTCGCACGATGCGTTCCCGGTTCGCAACGGGTATGCTCACAGTCAGACGCAGCAGGCCTCCACCGCTACGTCACGGCACCGCCATTATTTACTCTTATTTATTCTCGACGCGGAGGTATTTGAGGGAACATTAAAAAAATGTAATTTTCCGAGACTTAACGCATCGCTATATGAGTAGCAGAGAAGAGTAAAAATTCAAATAACCAAATACCCGGAAAAAGAAGATTGATCGTGTTGGCTGTACGTAAGATTTTTTACAGAAGATTTTGGCGACGCATTACAGAGTCGGGACTAGGTATTTTGGCGCCCTGGGCAGAGAACGTGAATTAAGACCCTTGCCCAAACCCTGTATTTTATGACATGTAAGAAATAATAATTCTAATTACTGTCTGCCCGTCGCCGCCAATCTCACTTTATCACGCCATTTCAATAATTTTATTGTTGTAAATATATGTTTATATAAAATACGTGTATATGTAATCACAATTTTGGCGCCTCCTAGAATGATGAGCCCGGGGCAAGAGCCCCGCTCGCCCCACCTTCGTCCCGGCCCTGACGTATTATACGCGGTTTTTACCCCTCACGTGAATATTCACATATTCTCTCCCGTATGAGAGCTTTTTCCGACACAGTATTAGGAACGCTAACGCAAACACGGCCGTAAAAATTTCCGTAAGCGGTTCTGAAATATTTCATCTGCACGCACAAGTCCATTTCAAAAGAGTTTTGGGGTTTTGATAATTATTATTAATTGCTAATTTCCACTGCAAAGTCACAAAAATCGGTTTTAGAAACTTTTTGATCAAACCTCCTAATAACATCGCAAAAAAATGTTTTACGGAATCAGCGACATTTCGCGCTGCTGCTTCTTCAAAAATGTCGGTGACCTTTGCTTTGCGGGTGGATTGTTAAGTTCCTTACCTAAAAACTCCGCTCACCAGCGCCAGCACCTCGTCTCGGGATTAAAAAAAAACATTTCTAAGCGAACGGGTAGGAATTGTGATCCAATCGGAGTAACCGAACTCCATCTGCGCCCGCGAGGATTTTTCGACTCACAAAGTGTCCACTGATACATTGAAAGGGAACTTCTGCAGCCGTTGTCAAAGATTCGGCGAACCATAACTTCCGAGATGCGATCGGCGACTTCTCTCCCAAAAAAAAAGCGATTGCCCCCAAAGTTTTTCAAGCGTGTTAACTTGCCCCCGCATATCCAACCGTGCCTCTTAATCGATGATGAGAAATCTCGCCAGAGGTCTTTATGGCTTCGGGCTTTTATTAACTTCCCTAGCAGTCCCTCTTTTTTTAAACGCTTATTTTTTTCAGCGGGTTTTTTTTACTGTAATCAGTTTTGAAGCAAAGTCGTTTAAAAATATGGAACGAGCTAACGCGGTGATTAATTATATATTAACAGCCTTTTATTTATTTAGCAATAGCCAAATAAAGCCATATTTGACCTTCTACAATGGAATACAATAACAAAATAAAATAAAAAACTTAACAACGCATTTATAAATTAAAGATAATCTTAAATGAACCATTAAGCAAAAACAAAAAATAAAATAAAACTGGCCAGGCCGCAAGATACGTTAGAGTCAGTGGTAGCGTTATTACAAAGCCATTACAATCGATCGATTTAGCAGGGGCTGTGTCGTCGAAGAAAACTATAGTGATAGGAATTAACACGTAGTTGCCAAAGAAGAAAAATTAAAAGTTCTAAACCTCACGAGAAATAAAATACGCTTTGGCACATGCGAAAAGCTAAGTTGTTAAAAAATCGACATTGTACGAATGAGATTAAAATTATTAATCCCGCATAAAATATCGTCATATAATTTTGTTTATCTTGTTTTTTGGAGGGGCATACTTAAGGCTCGGATTGAATTTCGATCAAGAATAGTTTTCCACAATAAAAAAAAGTTAGGAAAGTGTACAACGTACCGCAAATGGGCGCGTTTCGTGCAATGGAGTTATAGAAAGAAATTATATAGGTACCTGTACATAAGGGAAATAGCGTTTTAAAGTTTTTTCTTCGTCATAAGTAATCCATTCTCTTCCTTTTTAAAAATACTCCATGCACACGTAAGTACATTAAACGTTTGTTTGTGAGATTGTTTATGTTAGCAATAATGAAGTAGTAAGCATGCAAGAAAATTTCTAAGTTCAACTCAATTTAAGACTTTCTCGTTCGATTTTCTTGATAACGGCTATTTCTACGATAAAAATGCACAGGAAAAAATACTCTAATTTATTAGTCCTACAATTTTTATTTGAAAACTATTGTGATATGATTGATGCTTTACGAGATATGAAGGAAAGTTCATTTTTTGTCGCCAGTAAAGTGATACCCTTGAATGGCTTACGTGATTCATTTTTGCGATTTTCTTATTATCTTTGATAGTAAGTCCTTAATATCAAATTTCATGAAAATCCGTTATGTAGAAGCCGAGAACGAACATGCGGACGGACGGACGGACAGACCTACGACAATAGGCGCTCACGCTGGATGCGAAACGCGCCCAAAAACGATCATCGCCACCTCCGTGAACGTGATTCCTTTCACTACGTTTCCACATCGTTTATCGCGGCCTTTTGGAAGATGAACACTTCTTTCGGAGCGGAAAAAGTACTTTCAAATCCCCAATGGGAGAGGTCCTTTTCACTTCGTCAGTGCTCCTTCACCAAAAAGGAAGAATCTAGCAAATCTCTATTCCCCTTATCAGGGAACAAATCGCACGGAATCACTCTCATTTTTTATCATCTAGAGAATTTTCCCATTAATTCTCTTCACATTGTCCCTCTCTCTCTCTCTCTCTCTCTCGACTTTTTATCTTCCTTTATCGTAAACCTCTCCGCCCTTTCTTTCTTTAGAATCAAGTACCTTCAAATAGACGCCTTTCTATCTACTTAAATTAACACCAGATGGGGGTTGAGAGGGAAAAAATAAATTTTGCACCGTTCCCTCGAGGCTCTATATTCGTCTTCGAAACTCCGCACTTTCTTCTGCTCAAGGAGATTATCCCTGACTCTCTCTTTACGTGCTTGGAGGATCGGCTGTGACGTAATAAAAACGTACGAGAAGTTTTTCCTGATTTCTGCCTCTTTCTGTCGACAAGCCTCTATTACTTTTCAAAAGGATCGGAACCGGAAGTATATCCAGGATTAAGCCGAGTGTAACATTATAGAGGTCGACTGAACGTACTAAGGCCATAATTTAATATCACTTTTCCGAATAAATGTTTCTTACGATTTTCCTAAGAAAAAAAAAGGACTGTAAAGCGGTTTAAAGGTGAATTTTAAAGCTCCATTAAGAATTTCCTAAGAATTTATATCGATAACGCTGGATAAAGATTTTAAATTTAACTTTTCTTTAAGTGGATTAGTTAAGTAATGCGAGGGAATATGCAACTAAAGCGAAAGATTCTTGAGCATAATCATATTTCAATCAAGCAATTTATGCGTAAATTGGGAATATATGGGTTCAACAAATACACTTCTGTCAGCACACGGTTTCTAAAAAAGTAAGTTATATTATTCAATAATATCAACCCCATATGTATATAAAAAAACTAGCTGATATGATGAAAAGGACTATGTTTTCTGATTGAATTAAAATTAAATTTTTTTTCCCGTGTTCGACTAAAAACTGTTAAATAGTAAATGAAACTCACGTTATAAAATACTTTTAGTATTCATCCGCATGTCTCAATGTGATGCACAATTCCATGTCATTAGTCTAATATAAATTATCATATTCTTATACTTTTAGTAGGCAAATGATTATTAAACAGAAGATCTTTCATGTGTATTTTTAAATACACAGGGATAATTTTTTTCATTTAAAAAGGCATATTAATGCTTGTATTTAATATTTAATTTAAGTGAGATATTTTCGTAAACATTTCAAACGCATCTGTTGGTGACCTGAGTTTTCTTTCGTTATTTAGATTATTCATCGCACGCAGTCTTATTAATTGTAATAACAGTACTAGATTTCATTGGTATTTCGTGGATCACTATCTCTACATCTACAAAAAGAGCCATTCGTTTCTTTACTGAATATTCTGATGATTTTCCTTTTATGAAACGTTTCGAAACGTAACTCGAGAAATGCCAGATGTTTACGCTATGAACTTAACCTTTCGGTGAAACGACTTGAAGCCATTTCGACAACCAAGTTTGCTGAAGCTGCCACCAAAAATATCACTTTTACAATTTTACATTTACTGTATCTTAATATCTCTAGAAACACAGGTATAAACTGATAAACCACATTAAAACTATTTCTCCTATTCACTTCACTATAAAGCCTGTATCAGCAAGAGGCTCAAGACATTTCTATTTAATATCTGCCTCCGTTATTTTGTCATTTACACACACATATATAAGATGCCACATGTGAAATCGATACATTCGTTTTAATGACTTGGCGAAACGTCAGCTGGACAGAAAATTCAGTTTAGCCAGCTTAGGAAGTTATCGTTTATATCTTGTTTGAGCTCACATATAAAAGCTAAGGACAAAGATTTGCTAGCAACAAACAAACAAATTAGAAAAACACTAAATCAGTGCCAGTAGCCGGAAAATTTAACAATAACTCAATCTCCTTTAATGCTAGAAGAGATTCCAGTCTCATATATCGGATCCATTTAAATCGGTATTTACAGGAAAAACGGCCAAATATATTTAATTGATCGTGGAATAAAATGATGAAGAACCTTTGATAGCATCTAATCCGTTCAAGGATTACGGTAATTATGTTGATGGTTTCGTAATATATGTAGGAATTGAATGGTTTTTGGGATGTGGAGATTGAAAAAATTGCCCTTTGTTCCTATGTGTAGGATTCTATTTAGCTTAACATACGATTGAGACAGACACATATTTTCCTGTTTCAAGTGCCAACATTTATATCACAGGATTGTTTAAAACAATAAGACACAATTGTAAAATCACGATCGCAAAATCAAATTATTTTATATACACTTTTTTCAGTTTTACGGTTTTCATTTCATGAGTTAGACGTGGATACCGTCATCCTCTTTGTCTGCGCAGAATTTGCCGCGCGGTTATGCCGGTTGCCGTTCCGGGCAAGCTTCCGCTGCCCTTTTTGGCATAATTGACTTTGCAAACTGTGTCTTTGTCCGAATTAATTTGTTTGGATACCGTATACCTAGAAGGTGTAATGGCGAAACAAGTTTGAGGAACTAACCCGCTAGCGGGGTTTGTTATGGGGTAGACGTGGATATTTATAATTTATCTGCCATGTAGAATTTTTCCTTGGATAGACGCAGTGTGGTGATAGCTTCTCTAATACCTTACTACAAATACGCCAGGTGTTAAACCAGTATTTTTCTCTGGTACTGCAACTTTATTACGGATTATGGATTCTGGTCCATCAAGGAATACAGCCGTCATAATGGCAGTTTTTTAAAAGGTTTATGTCTATATTTGTTTAAGAATTACCGGTAGAGGGAAGTACTCTCAGAGGCACTTTTTATATCTTTCTGCACTACTTTAACTCTAAACGATAAATCTTACAAGTATTCCTTTGATAAATTATACATTCATTTTTCATTTGAATTGAACAATTTCTTTCAATTTCTAATCACTAAATTAACATAAAGATAAATATTTGGATGCACTTGTGCAAAAGTAGCTCCTTCAGTTCTAATTTTGATAACACGTTGGTTTTCATATTAAACTTTTTTTTCTATACCACAAATTTTCCTCTCTTATGTCTCCATTTAAATATATTAGCCTGCAAAAAGTCCTGTAATGACCTCTTCATTCATATTCAGGATTTTATCATTCGAATTCGAAAAAATAATTTTTTTTTTCAAATCGATGCGCTGACTCGAGCGATTTCTGAAATTCGGTAGGTCTGAAGTTTTTTAAAAAAAAAAAGAAACTATTAAGATAGGGATCGAGACTCGTCCTAAACGACCCACGTTTCCTTTAACGGTCCAATTACACCTCCGAGAAAGAAGTTATATTTTCTGATATCATAAATCTGTCGACCTTATAACCCTCTTACCCCCCGGGGAACTTTCCAAGTCTCCATTGCCACCTCTGGTGGTCTTATAACCGAAACGATTGCATCCGATAAGATTTCAAGTTACGAGGTGACTATTTATGATTAAATAGGAAACAATTTATTCTCAACTAGCAAAATTACACACTGTGGCACTTTTATGCGAATAGAAACGTGACTGATTTTTTATTGATTTTTTTATCTTCTTTGAGTTTAATTCAAATTTTTCTATTTTTCTTATGGAAAAGGATTTAATCTCGATAAAATTCTATATTTTCTTCCAAATTACAAATTTGGCAGAATTTAGAATATTAATCGAGGATCGTGTACAGTACTTTTTATCAAAAGAAAATATTTCTTAATGAGTCCTTGCGCAAAAGATTCTTCTAACACTACTTTTAATATTTTTCAGCACTACTTTAACCATAAACGATAAATTTAAGTATTCCTTGGATAAATTACACTTTACTGTCTATATACGGACCTGTAAAACACCCTTCTGGTTCTTTGTTCCGCTAACCATTAAGCTGCGCAAAAATGAGGTATCACTTAAAAGGTAAAATTGCTTTATTGTAGCATAACATACTCTATTTAAAACACAATTGAAATCTATCCAATTTAGTAATGTTTTTTCCAATTACAATTGTTTTATTTCTATTTTTATATGAAGCATAATTCTTAGTATATCTTTACAACAAAAAATATAACTAAATTTCTCTGTGTATCTAATATCTTTGCTCTGTTCATAACATATCTCTTAATTTACAAAATAATTCCAGAGGCGAAAATACGTATTTCTATATAAATACAAAACTTATTCATAACACTATTAATATGTAACGGTATACCATTTTAAGCTAACACAAACACAAATGCCAAATCTCTCTCATCTCAAACTCTTTCCTCCTTTCAGGTCATCACAAGTGCAGAGAGAATTGGCCGTCTTTGAACTTCGAGAGGGCTTATAACGTCCTCTTGGACGTTGTCCTATTAGTCTTACCGCTGGCGATCCTAACCGCTACGTACTCAATGATCACTATGACGCTGAGGCGAGGCATGAGGCTGGAGAGGGCGCAGAGGAAAAGGGCGAGGAAAGGGTCTAGGAGAGGATCGAGGAGGAGCAAGAAGTGGAGGGGGAGGTTGAAGGGAGAGGGCTCTTCGGGGAGGGGAGGGGGAGGGGGCGGGACGGAAGGTGAGTGCAATATAGTCACTAAATTCGAGTCAGTTCATCCGCGAGATATGACAACTCGAGGATAGGGCGAAAAACATTACATTAGCCTTTAAAATTAACTAAAGGAAGAGGAAGCTTTTCTTAACATAAAATTCTTTCCTGTCGCCATTAGCTCGCAATACAATTCCATAGTGGTGGATGATTAAACAATATCTGGATAAAAGTTATCAAGCTAATTTCCTCATTTCTACGTGCTTGAAATCAAGCTCTATTTGTGTGTGTACAAACTAAGAGAATGACACAACGAGGAAACGAAAAATGAGGAGAACACACAAACAAGCGCCCGTCCTTCGGAAGGGACGTTAAGCAGTTGTCCCCCATGGTGTTTGTTGTAAGAGTAGGCTAATGCCGGCACCGGGTTTCCCTTCTCCCTTCTGTGTGCACGGCGTGTTAAGGCAAAGGGAAACCACCACACCATGTGTGTATATTCCCAAGTCAATCAAACCAATCTAAGGATTGAATTACTCTATTTATATTATTATTGTAATGACACATGCGACAAATGTTTATAATCACAGTAACCACTTGCGCCACAAAAATATTAATTTATCTAACGAAGCAAATCGCAGAAAATAAGTTCAAAACATCATTAGCCACAGTTACTAAAATTTAAAACAGATTTATGTCAGCTTGTGAAAATTTTAAGTTTACATTTTAAGTTGTAAAACTCCTATCCGGATAACAAAATCTCTAAATGTAATTATGAATATGCTGCTGGGGAGTTTTATTATCAAATATTGATGCGTTGCTTTTACCACCAAAATGTATGGTAATATTTTCATCGTCATACGCATTGCCATTATAAGAATCAATGTAAAATCGATAAGGCAGATAGATAGTTATTGACAAGTTGACTTTTCATTAGAAGCTGAGGGTGTCACAATTTCTTTAAAACCCCTTCCTTCGTAAACTTTTAAGTAAAGGTATCATGTTCTCTTCAAACAATTTTTACATGAATTTTAATAGAAATATTCCTTACAAGCTTTTTTATATCGTGCAACACATCGTTTTTTTTTGTTTTCATTGCTAACATTAACAAATAAATTGCATACCAAATTATTTTTAAATAAAAAATTGTGTCGCGATTGATAATTATTAAACGCTATGAAAAGTCGCAGACGCCAATTTTATTTTGTGATGACCTTTCGGTAGAAGTATATGACCGCGCGCCGTCCGAGATCCAGACCGACAAAAATCAATAACGAAAAGAGGCGTAGTTTGTGAACAATAAAAATTTAGCGCCAAAGGTATGTGCCCTTCCTTCTAAGAGATACAAAAGATAAAAAAACGTTAACAATAGATACAAAATTGTAATGAACAGCAAATTTTAATTTTCATACATATTGTTTTATTCTAAAGTAACATTTTCAAATTACTACTAATTATATTTCGTCCTCTGAAATGCTCCTTATTTCATCCCCTCGTGCTGCACGCTCTCACGAGAACCTGGGCCGGATCATATACGTCATATACGATACAGTAACAGCTGATCCTCGATGATATTACAACGAAGATATTCGAGTAATCATAAAAATATCCATTTGTGCTTTCACCACGTCAATCTCATCACATTATCCGTCTCTCCCTAAAAAAAGGAACCAGCCCCCGCAACATCGAAGGCATAGTCGGAGGAGGTGGAGGAGGAGGCGTCGCCGAGGTATACCTCGAGAGGAACGGCTCCACGGCAACCCGCTGCTGTCGGAATCGAGCCGATGACTCCGAACCCCGCGACAGATGGCACCTGCGTCGCGGCCGCTACGGTGGCGCCGCCTCGGCGGAAGACGACGAAAGCGACGACACCGAACCAGAAGAAGACGAGGGAGAGCTGAGACGAAGTGACGCCGAAAGGTCTTTGAGGAGCAAGAGACGAGTCATAAGGATGCTCTTCGTTTTGGTCCTCGAATTTTTCGTCTGTTGGACACCTTTACACGCACTGAACACCGCCGCGTCGTTCTTTGGAGCTCACGCCGTGTATTCCGGCATAGGGGGTTATCCGACCGTCGCCGCCTGCCACTTGTTGGCTTACTGTTCCTCCTGCTGTAACCCTATAACCTACGGTTTCATGAACGCGAGGTTCAGGCAAGCTTTCTTAGGTGCTTTCGGCTGCCAGAGGAAAAAGTCTAAAGGACAGATAGACCTCGAAAGGTTGAGGGCTTCGAGGTCGATGAAGGTGCCTTCCTCTGGTAAGGTGAACATGAGGTCGCCTGCTTTTGCCCTCGCGTACTCGCGGGGAGGAGAATCCGCCGCTTTAAGGGGTGCGAGCGTCGCAGAGGATTGTTCGGACTCCTTGTCCGAATTCCTGCCGCCTCTTCTCGAATCCAAGTGTCTGGAGGAATCGCGGGAGTGCTTGAAGGGCGTTCACGTCGAAAACAAACGATAGAAATCCATGCAAACTGTCTTCTCGACGCATATAGCTGTAAATATTCTATATTCTATTATAAAGATGGCTCCAAGCGTCCCTAACATTCCAAATATTAAAGTAATTATTATCGGATTTTTATCACAACCAAACAGATCTACCTTTTAGAAAACAGATTTTCATTGGATATATGTTCCTAAATGAAGAAATGTAAACTTAGGTTAAAGAGATTTTAACCGAATTCACCGGTAAGGTCTTTGGCAACGATGATTAATGCCGTATTTTATCACCACATCGTAAATATCGGTTTTAAAAAATAAAACTACAAAGCAAATTTCTCAGGGATTAATTTTAACCAAAGTCTTGAATCTCTAAGCACGATTAATAAACATCGTTTTATCCGATTTTTAATCAATGACAAATCAGCATTTGCAACATACTAATTATCTAAAAGGACAGTGTCGTAATGACGAAGCAAGGATTTTTCCATAGACGCCTCTTGACAGCGTATCCAAAAAAATGCCCAATTTATTTTCCCATAAATAAGCTTTAATTTAATACTCAGACTTTTAAAGCTACATTTAATCAGAATGCTATCATTTATGGAAACGCGCGAAAAATAATATTTTACATAACCAAGGCGTTTCCTAAAACATTGTTATTAGCGTCATATCTTCCAGCTCAATGCAAGGATATCTCACATTCGTTTAACATAAATATTTCGGTACTCGGAATGATATATATATATATATTTACAAAGATAAAATTCGAATAACTTATAGATACACCTCACATTTTTCCTAATCCTCTAACTGAAGTACTATGACACTATATATATATGGTCTGTGAGAAGTAATGGAGCGCGAAGCCTTGTGTATACTGTCTGTTGACGGTCTCCGTTTTTTTACGTGTACTAAAATATTTCGGTTAGTAAATTCATTTTTAATTCCATAATCTTGCCTTCTTACGATGGAATTTAACTCACGTTTCAGAGCGTGAAAATTTTACAAAGCTTTCTTGGGCCGAATTACTAAAATATTCATAGGTCACTTGTAAATTATGGTTGACGTCTTTAATTGCTGGAACCAGCCGGCAAGATAAAAAATTTTTATCGGTGTTACCTATACACTATACATATTCGATGTATACAATGTAAATAAAATATTTCCTAATATTGAGATTGAAACCAAAGTTATGATTAAAGTTGGAAATCGGTGGAATTAAGTGAAGAAACGAGGATAATTATTTTGATACATTTTACTATGGAAGAAGTGATAAATGCATTCCGACTGTGTATTATGTGTAAATATGTAAAGAATTTCAATGTGCATTCTCTCATTGATTTCATATTCAACTTTTTAATATTGTTTTCATATGTACTTAAATGGTGATAAAATGTTTGATTCATTAAAATGTTGCTTAATGTTATTTCACACAAACCTAGGAAGATAAACTATACAATTTCATAAATTTTTACTGGGAGTCATTTTTTAAAGAGAAAATATGTAAATAAAATCGAACCAACTAAAAGGCTACAGTTTTCATTACGTTTTAAATCAGTAAGATGCCACGAAAACCGAAGATTATTAAATTTTTTCGATACAATACAATGAAACAGGGTAAACGTCACTGTACAGTTATACCTTTTAAATCCTTGCGAAAAGTTGGCGGTTTTCGGATTTTCCTGGATTTTAGAATAAGTTATATTTATAAACACTGCATTTACTTCTTGAGAGTCAAACAGGTAAGTTAAAATTATAAGAAATTAGAAAATTGGATACGTATACGATGTACTAAATTTACTATTCTGAATAGAGGGTTTGGTAATGGGCGTTTAGTATATGGTGATGTTCAGAGAAAAAAATTTACAGCAGGATATGGTTAAAACTATATATATTATTTTGAGCTTTATTTTCTTAATAACAGGTTTGTAGGAAAATCGGTTTTCGAAACGCTGGATTTGAGAGGCGTTAATGTACTTTTATTTTAATTATTCAGTTTTTCGAAATCTCTTTGAGATTTGAGAATGTAAAACAATACAAACGAATAAAGCTTTAATGAAAAAAATCCGTCGATATCAAACGGAAATAGATCCAATTATTCCAATATCCGGGGACAATAAGGCATATTTCAAAACCTTTCATGCCTTGATGCCAACTTCACTAGAATTGAAACTGATGAAATTTTTAGGACATTTTCCACGAAATTTTTTTAAATCTGTGACCAAAACAAAATATAAATTTATATAAATTCATTTTAATGAAGTCACGTTTTGTATGCACAAAAATGTAAAAAATACATGTAAAAATTCACAAAATTAAATTTTACAAGAAGCAAATATATTTTTTGTGCATAAAAGATGTGCAGCGTAATGTTCAATTAATTATCCTTCATTAATATTTTAAACAACATTTATTTGCCGAAAACTATTTTTGCATTTTGGAAAATTCAATTATGTGAATTTTATAATTATTGGTTACTTTTTAGTGCGTATAAAAGTTGCTTTCATTAATTTCATATTTAAATTTTATTTTAACATAATATTCCATTCACGCTTATCCGTAATATTTAACGGGCAATCACGCTACTACTAAAATAAAATAATTTTTCACAATTAAAGGCTGGAAGACATTAAGAAATAGCAGATCATATACGATCGTAAATATTTCTTAAATGATTATGCATTCTCAAGATACTGATGGAAAATATTTTAGATTAAAAACAGTGGATACATACATGTTATACATTTAATTTAAAACTGCCTTTCAATCATTTTTTAAACATCTTACGGTTTAGCATTTCTAATATTTTAGATTCCGAGAGCTTCTTGAGATGGATAATTACAAACATTTCAGAATTATGATAGCCTTATTCAAACATGGTAGATGGCCTAATTTTTAATTCTACCAGTAATAATAACATTATATGACATAGCGCCAAAATTAGTTTTATTTATACGTATAGCCGAAGCTATTAAACATAGACTTTAAAAACATACAGATTTCGACACATATCACATTACCTTTTGAGAATCCGATTCACTCTTTATATTAAGTTTATCTCCATTTAAAATTTAACACATCTTCAACATACTTTACGGAGCACAGATGCATCCTTATTCGTTATTAAAAAAATAAGATTTCGAAGACATAGAAATCACACAACTGCGCCATCAATTCATTCAATACGAAATATCTCTTACGAAGTATCTCCATTAAATACATCAACACTTCAATATTACCCTTACTTGAGCAAGTTCTCAAGTTTGTCAAATAAAAACCTCGAAATCTTACACGTGGCAATGTATTAGCCTTTTCGCATCCCAGAAATACGCTTACGATATCGCTTTTTTTAAACATTAACAAACAGACACACCATCGAGTAAACCCGTAAATACTGAAATTACCGCTTTCCCACAAAGTAGTGAACATGAACGACAGAGTTTACTAAGAGAAATACACCAACACAACAGCGACGAATTATTTTCATCACATCACAGAATGGACAGAACATCATGAACACTTCGTATAACAAGAAGACACAATCTTCTTATGGAAAGAGCCATTGAAAAACGTGGTTGAGAGAAGTGGTTTTGAACTGAGCGCCACAGAAAAGTATCGTTGAAGTTAATTATAGCACTTAATAAATGGCATATTCTTTCACATTAACTGACAATTGTCATTTTAAAAACCAGTCTTGCTGACAATAAAAATCATTTCAATTCCGGCCATGAAGACGGATCACAATGTTACATACTTATAAGATCCTTCTCGCGCACAATATTTTGCTGTATGCGACATTGTTTCTTTCGGGAAGACAAAATTCAAATTAACGTCAACATATCAGCCATGGCGGTCGTTTTTTTGAATGATTTACTCTTGTTGAGCAACTAGAGTTAAATATTGCTCGCGATAAATTCTTCTGAAGTAACCTTGACGCAATATCCTTATTGTATTCACACTGACTACTTTAAACGCAGTCAAATATGCAAGTCATCAAAATCGTATTACGTGGAATTACTTAACAAATATCGAATTACTCAGTGTACTGATGCACATAATATTTTCCGCATTAATTTTATTAAAGCATAAAAATTACTTTAGACAAAAATAAAAAATGAACACAAATTATAAAGGATAAGTACATCTAGGTACATAATTTCCAGACCGAGCTCATACTACCAAAATTATCGATATAGATTTGGAAAATTTTTCGGATATTAAACGAATTTTTATGGCTTATTAATCGACTTTGGGTGAGGACCAAGCCAGTCTTATTAGTCTTAAACTCAACTTGTAACTTTGTAATTAATTTGAAAACTAGATATAAAATTGATGTAAATAATATCAATAACATGTGTTTCCCCTAAAATGAATAAAAATGTTGCACAAGAAAACATTAATAAGACAATAAAAAAAACTCTACATCAGGGGTCACCAAATATTTACTGTAAGGGCTGTGAGTTTTTATACACCATCGTGCTAAGCACGTACGACCTTTCCAATGAGTAACAGAGCCGTGAGTAAAATTCAAAGAGAATTTTTCAGTGTGTACATGTGTACATAGTCATAAGCATATATAGTAAAAGTATATTACAGTCTCGTACTTGAAAAGTATCTTTTAGATTTCATAAATAGATAGATAGTTTATTTAACACTTACAGGAGCCCCCAAAGTAATACGTTTATAATAAATAAAAAAATAAAAATAAACAATATAAATTATATCCAATGACACCCCCTACCGGCAAATACACGAATGTGAACTTTTTAAAGAAATAGATTATATAAGATGGACTTGGTATAATCATGGATATGGCCCGCAGACCACATTTTGTGGTTCCCTGATGAACGTAAATTCAGTAGCGGTAATTTTTTTAAAAATATCAATCAGACAACTCGAGGCAATGAAAACCCACATCCTAAAACTTAAAGTGAAATTTTAGTGGTATTTTACTTCGTCCCGTACATTATAGGCAATTAATATTTAAGCCTATTAGAATATAAATAAATGAAAAAGTAATGGACTTCGATTTGTTTCAAGAGAAAATTATTAAATATAAAAATAACATCAACATTGACCACATTATTTAAAGAATATTATTAAATAACGCTTTAAAAAAATTAGTGCGAATATTATGTCATGTCACACATCTTTGGAGACAAAATATAGTTAGCTTCAGAAAAAAACCGTCCAAAACGATGTTAAAACCGGCTTCTCAAATTTTATATAACTAATTTTTGAGTAATTTCTTCTGAAAGTTAAATGCTCCTTTACATGCGCTCTTTTCTTTTAAAAAACACACACACAATCAACATCAGCAGCAGAGATTTTCGTGTTTAAATCGACATTATCACATATTTGAAACACTTTTACACTTACGGATGGTAGGACTTCACAAATGTTATGTATGCACAAGTTGTGACCCAAAAATTTCCGAAGTGATTTATTGCGAAAAAGACAATATGCATTTTACAGCAATGATAAATTTGTCCCAATCTTTGTTTATGATGCTGCATGAGGTCAAACCGCATGTAAAATCCGATATGCGTTTTGCCAGCAATTCTAACTATGGATTTTCGGTTCCAAAACTATTGAATGACGAACGAAAATTGCGATGTTATCATCACAAACAAGAAACCAAGGACCAAAATTCAAAGTCTTCAGGATAAAACTCCTGAAGCACGAAGACCTGAAAGATTCGAGCTTCAAAAACGAAGGTGAAGAAAACGTTGATCCGTTTTTCATATATACTGAAAGTATTATTCACTTCGAATTTGTCTCACAATCAGAGGGTAAAACGGTGAACCAAATATAATATCAGGCGGTATTTTGAGGTCTGATAGACGCAGTTAGTATGAACCTTTGGAGTGGTCTCTGGATTCTTCACAACGCACCATTGCACGGTATTTAAGGGAATTTTTGGCAAAATATAAAAGTCACCCAGCTATATCGTACTCCGCATTCTACAGACTTATAGTCGGTCCATCATCTGAAGTCTGATGGCCTCGAAAACTGGGCGTGCACGAGTTAGCAGCAGCCAATAGGAGACTGTTTGTTTGGGAAGGTAGTGGGGAGGAAACCAGTCTCACTTCTGCTCTCGAAGAGATCGCATCGGACTGCGTTGCCGTTTCTACCGCCGTTTCCTTTTTATTTAGAAACTGCGTAGTATATCAGCTGAGCAAGAGCTGGCAGCGCGCACCGGTATCTGCTCTCCCGCACGAAAGTTGAGAGGGGCGCTGGAAGGGGAAACGTTCGTGATTGGCTACTTGCTCTAAGTAGGCCAAGAGACTTCAGATGGGGGATCGACTATAGCCCTATGTGATTTTTCGTTCCGCAAGTTCATTCTTAGAATTATTTGAAAGAACGACTGGTTCAGCCAGTGAAACAAAAAACGACGACGACTCTGAGATAAATAACAAAACGCTACTTCCAAAAATGTGTCCATACGTGGAACACGGCTGGAATAAGTATATATGGATCTGCAAGGAGGCTATTTTGTTGCTGACAATGTTAATTTACTTTAATTTCACCCGTCTTTTTTTAACGTTCGGGAAATTTTTGGTCACACCTAGTATGTATCGCAAGATAATAAAAGTAGGACCTTGACTTAATATTATTCATAAATATAATATATCAACTGCTAGAGATTCGTATGAACGTACACAATTGTTTTGACATAGAACTGTCCTGTTATTCATTCATAGTCAGAGAAAAAGTTGAAGGTATTAGTATTATTAGTATTGTTAGTATTGTTAGTTGCTATTTCAACATTTTCTATTCATAACCGCGTCCTAATTCCAACGTTTAGTGGTTAGTTCGTGTTAGTCACACACACTGAATCGTTTAGTTGGTTATTTCACCTTTTTTTAAGAGTATAAGTCACTGGACGAAGCCGACCCTGAAGAGGCGGTGGCCGTCTGAGATATCTTGGAAACAGGTCGACTCTTCCAACGTATCCTGAACCTGAAGGATGAGCCCTCCGGACCCTCCTCAACTACTGGCTGCCTCACTCCGTGGGGGTTGCAGCCGGGTTGTTGGGGGAGGGGGTGGTGAAGCTGGGGGGCCGAGTTGCTAAGGGAATTGCTCCACCACACCCCGTTTCCACCGCTTCCGGCGACGCAGGCGCTTGTGCTGCCGCCGCCTAAGCCGTTGCTAAACACGATCCTCTTCTTCTAGGACAACTACTTCTGCGGAAACGAAAAAGAGTTAAATAGAAAATGGTTCCTTAAAGGCTGGAGAGTGTAAAGAAAAGTACACGCTTACTTTGTGTCAGACTAAATACTTTAATGTGCTGATTATAAAAGACTGAAATTTTGTTTATGAGGAGCTTAAAATGAATAAATACTTGTAGCTCTTTCACACCTCATTCAGTCCTTAGGAAATATTACATTATTGCTCTAAATTATATTTAATATTATATAGACTAAAATCAAGCCTCAAGCATTTTTGATAACTCTACAAAAAGTCACGCATTGATCGTAAGTAAACAAGTCTATTCGATTTTCAAGCATGCAGAACATAGTACAATAATTTCAATATTTTTTTTGAAACAGTATATGTGAAAAGTATATATATTCATCTGTGAACTAAAAAAATATGCAAGGTATTTAAGAGAAAATTTAAAATCCAAGGAATTTGGCTGAACTTTGTGCTAATTGATATTCATATTTAAGGAAGAAAAATAACTTGTGGAATGTTACTAAGTTATTTTTCTTCGTTAATATCACGTAATTTACTTATAAAAAATCAACGTCTAAGTATAATGTTGGCACTTATTAGTCGCATTAATCAAACACACTACTGTGAGTGCCTATTTCTACGCCATCGCTCTTTCGTGGAAACAGTCGCAAAGGACGGGAGATCACATGGCTTTATAGGTTTCTAATTTCGTCCGGACAAACCCGACTGATTTTTTTTAATTTGGAAAAACATCGGGCATCTATAACGTCATTTTTAGCTGTCGTTACATAGGACATTCAGATTCATAACCAAAGAAAATAATTCATGATAGTCCTTATCCTAATGTCCATTATTTATAAATGTTGCGACAAGGATCCTGTACTAGGGCACTATGATTGCCGTCTTCATTATTTATAAGTTTTGATACCTGTGAAGTACAACTTTAATTTTTAGTGCATTAGTCATAATAATCTTTCGTAAAAGTTCCAAATTTTCTAATTTCTCAAGAATTTCAAGCAAAGTACTAAACGCATGTTCGATAATTCCATAATATTCGAAAATTTCGATGCCCCGGGGTCGAACCCATCTCAGATTTCAGAATTTTCATTTCGCGATATTACAAATACACAGTTTTAAGAAACAATTTAATCACACATATAATTAACATCACTTTATTTATATAATATATAATAATGACATCGCCAGAGACAAAAGGACATTCTAATTATATGCTACGCATTAAACTGTAAGCAATAATAGACATTTAATTAATAAAGCATACGACAATCTATGCTTAAGTGTTTGTGTCAGTATGGAGAGTGCTGGTCAAACAAACCATATCAATAAAAAGAGTTAAAAAAACGACAATCCTATGAATGGTATATCACAAACCAGGTGGAGTTCCAGATTTCATTGCTGATTTTCGACACATGACTGTATCATTAATTTAATAGCATGTGCTTGTACTTCTTTTTGGCTTAGGCCTCATCAATATATAATGAAAATTTAATTATTAGGTAACAGTATTTAGGATGTTGTAACAATAGCTAATCTCCGAAAGATATTACTACTCCAGTACCAAAGCCAACTTTAAATAAACACCGATAAAAGTTAGAACCATTTAAGTCAAAAATTACTTTTTTAGCACCACGATTACAATTCCGGATATGAGTAAATTAGAAAATAAGAAAGCGCAGGCACGAAACGTCTTTCTACGGAAAGTTTAATCATAGCATCGCAAAACGAGAAAAAACTACAAATAACAATAACTTAAATAATACCAAGCGCAATTCCCTTTAATGCGGGAACGTTCTCCGGAAGAAATGGGGAGGGTGAAAAAAGAAAGTGTAGTGAACGAGATAAAGAAACAACCACATTTCATGCTCGCGTCCTCGTTACACACGGTGATGCCGCTTATCGAAGATGCAATAAACGAATTTAAACAGGAGCAGAGGAACGAAAAAGTATTCGGGAAGATAAAATGGAATGGTATCTTTTTAAAAAATCGGTACAAAATACATTGTATAAACTTTCTCATATACTAATGCGTCGTTTAGTTATCTTTAGAAAATGAATATCGTATCAGCCGGTTTTTAAAAAATCCAATTTTTGTTAAAGTTTCCCAACAATAAACTAGCCTTACATTCATTCATCGAGACAAATAAAATAAGTAGTAATATTGCAGAAGTATACTCAAGCTACTTTACGAAATTTGATCAAAATCCTTGTAGCCGTTTTTGAGAAAATCGTTAAACTAGCCTCATATTCATTCATTGAGACAAATAAAATATGTAGTAATATTGCAGAAGTATACTGAAGTAACTGTACGAAATTTGATCAAAATCCTTGTAGCCGTTTTTGAGAAATCAAATTATTGCTAAATTTGCCTACAATAAACTAACCTTATATTCATTTTTTGAGAAATATGAACTATAGAGTATTATTGAAGACGTAAACTCAAGTAACTGTACGAATTTTGATCAAAATCGTTATAGTCGTTTTTGAGAAATTCAGTGTGCTCTTACAAATGCGTAGAATAAACTTCCCTTAATTATTGAGCAATGTCAACAACCATTTCTTCATAGCTTCTCCTCAGTATGGTAAAATTCCTAAGTACGAGTTTTCATTCATTTCGCTCTACGGTTTAGGCTCTAGCTCCAGTAACTGACAAACAGACGGCATTGCGAAAACCACTTTATCGGATTCAGCGACACCTAAAACGTACATTTCCGTAAAAATCTCGAGGTCGAATTTTTCCGCGATAACAATACTTTCTCAATATACTTCGTATATGAGAAAGTAAAAACCGGTACAACATACATTGTACACATATTCTCATATACTACTGCGTCGTTTGGTTATGTTTAGAAAAATATGAACTAGGTAGAATCGTTATAAACATCATCTTAATTAACAATAAGAAATTTGATGAAAATCGTATTAGGCATTTTTTTCCGTTTTTTCGAAAATCCAATTGATGTTAAAGTTGCCCAAGTATAAACTAGCCTTATATTCATTTATTGAGAAAAATTAAATACGTAGGATTATTGCAGATGTATACTTAAGTAATTGTACGAAATTTTAACAAAATCGTTCAAGCCGTTTTTGAGAAAATCAAATTATTGTTATAGTTGCCTAGAATAAACTAGCCTTATATTCATTTTTTGAGAAATATTTTGGTATTATTGAAGACGTAAACTTAATGAGCTGTACGAAATTTGATCAGAATCGTTAAAGCCGTTTTTGAGAAAATCAAATTGTTGTTAAAAATGCGTAGGACAAACTTTCCTTAATTACTGAGCAAGGTCAACCATTACTTCATAGATTCTGCTCTGTATGATAAAATGCCAAAGTACGAGATTTCATATATTTTGCTTTACCGTTTAGGCTCTAGAGCAGTGGTTCCCAACCTTTTTCGGTCAACGTACCCCCTTGCTTTAGAGTAAAGCCTTACGTACCCCTTCTCAGTTTTCTTAGAGGAGGTACATTTTACTGTTTACCATGTATGTGTATAAAGGACAATACACAATTAAAAGACTTTACAAATGGAAAATTTTCGATTTCCTTGTGCCAAAATAAGGCAAATAATAGTTGACACACGTAACCAATAAATGCAGATTATGAACTTAAACTCCTATATTTCAACAACCGTATTATAGTAAATATTAAGTGTATCTTAAGGGTGACTTCGAACTGCACTGCATTTTTGGACTGAAAATTTCTTGATTAATTGAAAATTAAAATGTGCAATGAGCGCTGTCTTTTCTCGCATTGTATTGACATATTAGTTACATAACTTTAAATCCAACAAGTGATACTTCATGTTTCGATTATCTTTATAGGTATCAACAATAGGCTGATGTTGCTCAAAACCCAAACTTGAATGTGGAAAAAATGACGACCGCTCATCTCTGTGCCCGTTATTTCAATAAAAATCAGTTCAGACTGTTTAGAAATATAAATATATTTTTAAAATCCAAAAACATCCAAATGGCTGAAAGAAAAATAATATTGAATTTGACAAGTTTTGGTGAGGAATAGAGGAACAGAGGCATAGCGATTTAACGCATCGTGAAAGTCTTTTGAGTTTGTGAACATGTAAACTTTTTTAATTATCAAATATCTCACGTACCCCTTGATTTGGCTCCACGTACCACTTGGAGGTACATGTGCCCCAGGTTGGGAACCCCTGCTTTAGAGTCATTAACAGACAGACATTGCGAAAACCACTTTTTCGGACTCAGCGACACCTAAAACATATATTTCCGTCAAAATCACGAGGTCGAATTTTTTCGCAATAACATTACTTTATAAATATACTTCGTATATGAGAAAGTAAAACGGAGATACCGAGTTAATCTAAAGATCGGTTCAATGGGTGTAAACAGGAAAACTCCCGAACGACGAGAAGGTTGAGCTTGTACGAAAGAAAGGAAGGGAAAATTTAATTCATATATCTTTTGACGTTTCAAATTAAGGGAAAGGTTAGAGTAATTTGTTTTTGGATAACATTGTGAATGTAATCTGATAGAGTTGTCTATGTTAGCTTCTCATACGAAGTATTCAGAAAGTATTGTTTTTTGTAGAAAAAAGATTGCGGTAAGTGGAGAGAAAAATCGGATGTAAGGGCACAAATACGAAGCAGTGGGTAAAAGAGCAGTTACACAGTTTTTTTAGACGGGCTTCTGAACAATGGAGTAATTACAATCCTTGATTGAGAGAGTTCACACAAAGCAACCCTCTTATCGTAATAACTCCCTTTTGAAGATTATCAGACCATAAGGAGCGAAAGGCTTTGAGTGCGAAACAAAGTGGCTAAATAAAGGGTGAGAGGGAAGTCAGAAGTGCTCAAGAGTTTCAAGGAAAACAGACCTCGCGGAATTATTCGTTTCGCTGGAGATGTATGATTAATTCTAGCGATTGGAGCAAACGTGGTGCGTCTGAAAAGTTCCGAGAATGAGTGTATTAAAAAATACAACACTTAGAAAAAAAATTTAATGTTTGTCTCCTCCAAAGGTAAACCCCCCTCCACCCCCCCCCCCCCGCCCCCCTGGCCTCAATGCAGTGGTGACATCTCTGGCACAGCCTCTGGAAACATTGTTTAACCTCTTCCTCCATCAATCTCAAGACCATACAGCGATCTTTAGTAAAGAGCTCACGAACTTTTTCATTTGTTTCCAGATTACGGGCAGATTTTGGCCGGCCACTTCGTTCGACGTCTTCGCCGTCCTCCCGGCCATCATGAAACCGGGCAAACCACTCAAATGTTCTCGCTCGTGATAACGCTTGGTCTCCGTAAACTCTTTTCAACATTTCATGTGTTTCTGATGCAGTTTTCCTTAACTTAAAACAGAACTTAATATTCACTCTTTGCTCCATTGACACTACTCGTGCGCACGACATAACTCCGGCCAACACACAAACTGAACTGGGTGGCGCAGCTCAACGAGATCTTGAGGGGGAATAGAGCAGGTTCTAACTTGTCCACCACGTAGTCTCACTAGAACTACCAACTATATCATCAGTCCCGGAACTTTTCCGACGCACCACTTCACTTCCAGGATACACGGATTATACACAACAACTAGTAGCCCGTCAATGCGACGGGCTATCATTTGTTAAACTTAAAATAGTTGCCTATCTCACTCCTTCCATCTCTCTCCTTCCCTCCCTCCCATTCTCTATCCTTTCCTTCCTCCCTCTCCCTTTCTCCCTCTCCCCTTTCTCCCCCTCCCTCCCTCCCTCTCTCCCCTTCCCTTCCCCTCTCTCTCGTATTAAAAGTATTCGAAGCACGCTTACACCCATAAGGACTGAAAGAACAATAGGATTTCGAGGCATGACAATGTAATTGGTTGACAAGGCAATATCCCATTAAAATGCCAAGATTTCCCCAAACTATGTGAATTAAAAGTTTAACATGAGCGATTTCGAACTGTAGGCAGAAAAAGATGAACAGAATAAGAAACTTTTTAATTTTTTAAAAAATGGTTCAGATCCGAAGATCGTAGGTTATTTCCTTCTAACTTTGTTTTCCAAAACTATAAAAGCCTGCACGTCGAAAATTCTAGTTTTACGTGTAGTTTAATGGGAAATGTAAGTCTTCCTTGGAGTCGAATCCAGGACTTTTTTTTAGATTTATTTTCGTCATCACCTTAAAATAGGCGAATCGAGCATTTCTGCCAAATTTCGAATTTCCATCTCGATTCTTTCTCGAGTTATTCGCGTTAAACCATAATTCGCCACCTGATGCGCAACCTGTGCAATAGCGTGACCAACCAACCAACGAACCTACAGAAGTGAGCTATTATTAGTATAATTATAAAGCGCATATTTAAAGACATTTATCTGGTTAATATAATGCAAGCTTTACACAATAATTGCTGCGAATGAAACCTACAGTCGTATTATTTCGGAAAAAAGTTAGCTTGCTATGGCTACCGCCAGAAAAATAAATTTTCTGATTTATTATTGACCATTCTTCTATTGAAGTTATTTCTCGGGTATTTTTTTGTGAAATACGTTAAATTTATAACGTTCGTATGTGTCTTTCTTAGAATAGTAGTTATGGAGATATCTCGGAATGGCATGCGGATTAAAGCTAAACTCAAACTATTTCCTTATTTCGGTTAAAATCGAACCGTTAATGAATGTTCACCTGATTGCTAACTAACCCGCTGAAAATACAAGGGGACACAATTCTAGCACGGTCTCATCGACGCAAAATAAACAAAAATACAGCACTAAGAGGTTTTAAATCCGTCGCTTGTACCGCAGAGATTCGGATATAAAGCTGTTCGAAAATATATGGAGCGAATTGGATCACGATACTTGTAATTGTTATAAATGAAAACACTGTGCACGATGCACAGTAATGACACTATTGCTAATGCGCCACATGTCGTAATCGGTGGTAGCGGTAGTTCTGTGTATTAGTCGGTATAGTTTTGAATTTCGCCTAAATGTGCGAATAAATTAAATAAAAAACCTTTTTAGTTTATACAACTTTTATATTTGATAGATTTGAAAGCTATTTAATATAAAAGTTTTGTGGCTTTTGCAAAGCTGATCTTGATGGCTCAAGAGATTAAATACTAAAGCACGGAAAATGTGATAGTACACATCAACATCCCAAACGTCAAACATTCCTGTAGATTTATAATCAGCTGACAACTTGTATATTAAGATGCGTTCGAATTTTGTTAATTAGTATCGTACGCTAGTTATGTTATTAATATGGAAATTTGAGAATCTATCACAACAGATGACATTTACATCATTTCAAAATTAAATTTATTTTTAGGTTTTTAGTGCCATTAACATAAAAGTTATATAACGTAAAAAAGTAGCTTTTTATTTTTTATTTTTCGATTTTTAGCCTTGCTAAAAGACAATTCGTTATAAGTTTTTTTAATTTCCCTCTCTCCTTCCCTCCATCCCCTTCCACCCTCATTCCCTCCCCCTGGAATCGAACCCAGGACTTCCTTCTTAGATTTGAGAATTTCTACGTTAGGGTATGCCATGACCTACAAACAGCCGAAATTTCATACTCCTAGCTCATATGGTAGTGCCCAAAATGTATTAGTTATTGGGATTTGAAACACGACATCATACATACCTACAAGTCCAGTTATAATACAAGCTGTCTAAAAAATAAAGTCAAAATTCGCAATTATACTTTTTTATTTTCGATTGAAGAAAAATGTAAATGAAACTTTAAAAAATTACTCCATAGGCTTGTAGTGATGAAAATGTGTCACCTGATATTGTTTTTCGCTGGCATGAAGCGTTTTCAGAACGCCGGGAAACCACCGACGATGAACAATGTGAGGGACGACCTTCAACTTCACAAAGCGCAGTTTTGATAAACATAACATCTGGAGGATAGTTGCACTGCTGTACGTCAACTTAGCGACGCTAAGCGAAGCGGAAATTCGCCTTATCCATGACAACGCGCTCCTCCACGTTTCACGCATTGTTCCCGATTTTTTCCCAGAAATACGGCATTAATATTGAACCACCTCCATCCTACAACCCGCAAATTGTGGCATTTTCCTCCCGGTATATTTTCGTATAAGCAATTTCATTAGAAAAAGCGATGGAAAATTTGCGTTTCTGTTTAAATTTCATGAGAAATTGAACATAATGTGAAGACTCCAATTGGTATAGTTTGAGAACCTTAAATGATTGAAACAAAAGTAATATTTATTAGGAGGTTACTTGAAGCAATTCCATACTGAATATAAAAGTAATGTTTATTCGGAGAACGCATTTCTGACAGAGATGCATGATCGGAAAAAGTTTTAAATTTTAATACCGTTAACAATTTTTTGAGGACGGATATTTCCTAAAAGTAGAAAACCCATACGAACATAAGTTAAAGAAATGTTTGTCGTTATGGAAAACTAGATAGTTTACGGGGAAATAGCTACCGAATTAGCGTATTTACTCAACTTCCTAGAAATTTCATTTTTATGATAATGAAGATTTAAAAATTTAAAATTATCATTATTACCAATTAACTCAAGTTTTGTTTAGAGTTTTAATTTTTAATAATTAACTAAAATAATGCATTCGGAATTCCGCCTTGGCTTGCTAAGTGATTTTTATTTTCATAGAAAACGGATTAAATTTCATCAAAAGTCGTCCTTTCCTTTATGTGGATACCTCGGGGTTTGTTGAGGAATATTTTCCGCTAATTAAATAGCCACTCAAATTATGTAATACTTTAACAATAAATCGTCTTATAGTATTGCACTAAAACTCATGAATACCACGTAAGCTCTTTTCCTTGTAGTGAAAAAAGGACTCGAATAGACCAATATATATTATATATAAATATATTCTATCCAAGTTAACTGGTCACAAAAATGTTACAATTTCTGTGTAATTATGTTTACTGCAAAATTGGACATTTCAAAGCGCTCGGAATCATAAGCTACGCACAGTAACTCGTGATTTCGCTTCAGTTTGAATTCGTGCGCTTCATTTTACGCATTACACCGAGCATCAAATCAGAGTCATCTTATCAGATAAAGATACTGAAGTACATCTTTAAATAGCATTCCACTGAACTACCACGCCCTTATTCTTCTGACTCCAAGTATACAAACGAACGATCGTCAAGTCATGAATACATATTCAAATACAGGAGATTCATTTAGCCTCGTATCGGAAATTACTTAATGCTGAACATCTTTATGTATGTCGAAAATACTTTTCGTGATTCCACAAAAAGCGTGATGATTCAATTTATAAATTAGATCAGTTCAATTACGCAGAACTGGATTTTTAAAATTAAAATGGAGACGAATTTAATATCCAGCAAGCATTATAATCTCTCCCAAAGACTTATAAAATCATCTTCTATATTTTAGGGCGAAATGGTTTCATAAATAGATTAACACTCAATTTCCTTCATCATTTTGTAATTTACTTGCCCAGATGAGATTCGCAATCTATTTACTTGGGAAATTATTTTCATGTTAAAAGAGGGAACAACTATGTTCTCAGATTCATAGCTTTTTACAGGAGATTAAACGAATGACATGCATTTTATTTAAGAAATAACTTTCATAAAGATTCGCCTAATGCCCACATAGAGCGATTTATTAGTTGCTCCCTTGACAAGCAATCCCAAATGGAACTATCCTACATCTTATGAAACTGAGACATCAAGTTCCACCCAATGTTTTCCGCTATGTACGAGTCGCTATCCTTAACTGGGTCGCGGAGTAATGTGAGCTTGGTCACAAAAAACCACGACAATACCAACGCTCAAACGCATTGACAGACAGAAGATATCACATGGAACGAACCTCCGCCTTCAGCTAGTGTGTATTTACATTTACTCCGAAATAATTAAATCTCTAATCAAAATATGTTCTTGTTTTTAGAAAACCACTCTTCGACTGTACCGTGAGACAAAACTGTTGAAAAACGCTCCATTAGATACATTAATTTCACACTGAAGTTCAAATACAATACAAAAATCAGTTCCTTGTGAGGAAAACGAACTGCAGTACCATTACAATTTGAGTTACATACACAACAAGCGTCAATATTTAGATGCAAAAATGTTTAACATTTCCACAAACAGGACACAATATTTTAAGTGAACATGTATTCAGGATTCCTCGGATAATGGATGCACCCGCGCAATTTTCTTCTTGCGATATGTGGACTTTCAATTATTTCTTTCTTAAAGATTTATGGTGAGTGTACCGAGATACGTCCCTTACTTCATTGATGTTATAACGCCTCACCAGGATTAACATACCATTTACCGTATTATAAACGATATCAATTGCCATATTTTCACCCTCCACATATTTTAGAAAGTGCAACAACTTTTAACTTCTGTGCCCCAGAAAATTTTCACCCTCAAGGTCGCAGGAAACGAAAGTTTTTTTTGTCTCTTTGACCCTGGAAAGAATTTCCGCTTGGGAAATTCACCTTCTAAATATAGCAAGACGCTCAGTCGATTTAAATGCTCGTTCCTCAGGGAAAATCTCGCTTACGCCTTTGAAGCGGAATATTTTCAGGAAAAACCGCCATGGTGTCTGCTCGCATTTAGTCAAAAGATAAGAACTACATCTTCAAAGAAGCGGTAAGCGATTGCGATATGATAATAATGAAAAATATTTTAAAGATAACCTGGGTGAATATTTATAGTCTTTCATCTTTTTCGAGTTAAGCTTGTTCGAATTAATTAAAACATCAAAATAATCATTACTTTCGTTGAAAAATTAACGATAAAATCTACAGAAGATCATGTTAGCGTTGAAATCGTATCTCAAGTAATGGGAACATCGCTGATGGAATTGGATTGGCTAAATATAGGATTGACAAATAATATTTGTCAAATATATATTTCCCAATTTTCAATTAATGCCATTAGGCCGCTTTTTCCCTGTATGTTTCTTTGCGGAGTTACTGTCAATAAAAGGGATCTAATAAAGGCGTTCTACGTAACGCGACAAGACCGAACTGTTGATCTACCCTCATCAAACAAATTTAAATAAGACATTAATTATTGCATTGCTTATCGCTAACTGTATTACGTATATGTTATTAATTTTCAGCGTGTCTTTAGGAAAAACGGATATTATTAATAGAATTGGTCCATTTTATTGTAAATAAAGGGAAGAAATGAAACCTATAACAATATTTCGATATTTAGACAGTATTTAAAAATTAGCAAAGTTGCTCTAAAAGAACGTGGAAACGTTTCGTTCGATTATAACAAAAAATAACAAAACTTTTCGAAGTTTAAAGAGTAAAAAAATACACCTCACTTTTTAAAAACATTACAACATCGCGTACGACGAGAACTCCGGTGAGAGCGAACTTTGAAAATTTGATAAAAATTTTTCCTGCATCAACATCAGCTTAACAAGCACTCAGTCACCGCATTCTATGCAAGTTGTCGAACTCTAAGAGGATATGAGATTCTCAACCATTGAGGGGAAAGAGGTTGATGTTAAGTTTGAACTTCTCAGAACGGATTAGAGTCCTTTGGAATTAATTACGGGCCCGGGCCGGGCTTTAAAAATCACTGGTTCTCCGTAATGTCTCACGGGCCGGGCCTACAATTTCTTCGACATCATACGGGCCGGGCAGGTCGGGTCCGAATTAGTATGGGCCGGGCCTAGAAAACCGGGCCTGTTAACGGTTTGCTAAGTAAGGAGAGGAGAGTGGATGCGGGGAAGTTTTCTGAGCGAAAAAGGACTCACCCGACTGCATTGATAAACGAGTGAAAATGTTACGTGCGTAAGGAGAACGGGGGAGTTTTTACGCAGGGCTCAGAAAAAAGCGAT
The DNA here is from genome assembly GCA_036926305.1 of Uropetala carovei. Lineage (NCBI taxonomy): Eukaryota > Metazoa > Arthropoda > Insecta > Odonata > Petaluridae > Uropetala > Uropetala carovei. The sequence goes on from JAXCHB010000009.1 coordinate 361,872, forward strand.
GGCTGGCAGCGAATGGTAGGGAATAATTTTCCAGAAACCCTCCAGAAGGCACGGTAAGCTCTTAAAGCTAGACTAAGAGGCCAATCGTTCAATCGAGGGATGCATCACCCGAAATTTTGATGTCGAACCGATCGTACAATTTCCCCCTTCTACATTTAATCGGCAAATAAAAAAATGGCTGGAGATTTCCAAGAAAACGGGGTCATTAAAATTACCGATAAGAGATAAATCGAAAGAAATCATTTTCTAGCATCAACAAAAAGTTTAGGCTAAAGAGTAAGTACATAATTAATTTCAATTACACTATATGTTCTTGTAAACGCTTAATATTACGGTGATCAATGATGATTTTCATACGGTTGATAAGGGTATTTTGAGGAAATGATGGAATGAGCTATACCAGTGTTTCTCAACCGGTGGGACGCGTCCCACTGGTGTGTGTGACTTGAAAGCCGTCTAGGTGGGACCAGAGCCGGCTGAAGACATTTTGGCACCCCTATCGGTTACACTTTCTCGCACTTTCGCCTTTATATACTTATCAGTCTCAGGCGTAACTTGATGGAATTTCTTCATAATGTCGAAATAAAAAATGTTTACTTAGTAATTCCACAAAAAATAAGTTTTAAAAATAATTAAATAAATAATTTTTTGTGGAATCACCAATTGAATATTTTTAAATTCGACCTTCTCCTTTGCGTCTACAAATTATTAATGTACCACTTATATGCTTATAAACGTAGAAATACGTTTATTACAAAAAAGCGAGGTTTTTCTTTGTACCATGTTGGGAACAGGGTTTCTTGAAAAGGTGGAATGTGGAACGGAAGAGGCAAAAGGTTGAGAACCACTGTGCTATACAACCTCTTTCCCCTCAATGGTTGACAATCTCATATCCTCTTAGAGTTCGACAACTTGCATAGAATGCGGTGATTGAGTGCCTGTTAAGCTGATGTTGATGTAGGAAAAAATGATATCAAATTTTCAAAGTTCGCGCTCACCTGCGTTCTCGTCGTACGCGATTTTGTAATGTTTTTAAAAAGTAAGGTGTATTTTTTTACTCTTTAAACTTCGAAAGGTTTGTGTTATTTTTTGTTATAATCGAACGAAACGTTTCCATGTTCTTTTAGAGCAGCTTTGCTGATTTTTTAAATACTGTCTAAATATCGAAATATTGTTATAGGTTTCATTTCTTCCCTTTATTTCTAATAAAATGGAACAAATTTTATTAATAGTATCCGTTTTACCTAAAGACACGCTGAAAATTAACAGCATATACGTAATACAGTTAGCAATAAGCAATGCAGTAAAATTGGATATTTCCTGTGATGTTGAAACCAAATTTTCGGAACTGTTCAATAAATGCATTTACTTTTCATTGGCAGTGGATGAATCGACAGATGTCACATCAACCTCTCAAATGTGTATATTCGCACGTGGTGTAATACCAGATTTTGAAGTGTATGAAGAACTCGTAGAGCTCTATCCGTTGAAAGATCATACCAAAGGATCTGATTTGCTTGAGGGATTGCTTAAAAGTCTTCACAAGCATAATATGGACTTAATTAAACTTGTGGGGATAGTTACTGATGGTGCGCCTTCTACGGCAGGTGCTCAAAACGGGATGGTATCTCTTCTGTCCAAACATGTCCAAAAGTTGGTGCTCAATAATGATAAAATATCATTGCATAATTTATCAGAAAAACCTAATTGGGAAGGATCTAGGATTTAGTAAAGTTATGAGTGATGTTTTAAATTCAGTCAACTTCATCAGATCACGTGCGCTAAACGACAGATAAAGCTGTTCTCGAGGAAATTGAAGCTGAATATGGCGATGTGCTGTACTATTCTGAAGTCCGTTGGCTTAGCAGAGGCAAGGTTTTGCATTTTATATCACTCTTCGATGAGGTAAATATGTTTCTAACAGAAAAAGGACAAGCAGTAAATCATCTCGAACATCCAACATGGGTATGTGACTTGGAATTTTTGACTGATATTTACTGCACATTTAAACGAATTGAATCTGAGATTGCAAGGTAAAAAACAACCTGATATTTGAACTTGCTAACAATGTATCAGCGTTCCAAATTAAATTATTGTCATTTGGAGAGCAACTGTTGAAGAACAATACCTGTCACTTTCCTAAGTGCCAACAAATATTTAAAAAATATAATGTGAATAGTTTCAAATATGCCACTCATACAGAACGTATCCAGTTGTCATTCAGTGAGAGATTTACAGACTTTGGGCGGGACTAAACGTTGTTAAAAACAAATGCGAACCCTTTTGAAGCTTCATATAAAGACGCTGACTCCAGTTTACAGCTCGACCTCATCGATCATCAGAGTAATGATAAAATGAGGACATAATTTAAGGAGGGAATTCTGCCTTCCTAAAGAATATTATTGAAATCTACAACGGATGACAGCTATTTGCACAAGTCTGTTTGGAAGCACTTATATATATATATATATATATATATATACACACACGCACGCGCACGCACGCACACACACATATATATGCGAACACGCTTTTTCGTTGATGAAATTCATCAAATCGAAATATCGGAACCATTTGACGGATGAAAATCTGTGTTCAATCTTGTGGTTGAACATAACAAACATTGCACCAGATATTAAGAGTTTAACAACGGCAATGCAGGCTCAACGATCGCAATGAGGCAAATTAAATTCAACTTAAAATAGAAAAGGTTGATTGATCCTATTTTCTATTAATTTTGAGTCAGAGCTTTCTTATTTAAATGGGAAGTTTACTTTATGCAGAAAATTAAGTTGTAGTTATTATTATTATTTATAACCATCATTATTTAATAAAAAAACTTTAAATCCCATAAAATGTAACAAAACAAGTTTTAGGTAATTCAGATTTTCCTTAAATTTACGCATTCAATATAATTTTTTTCATAATGCAGCCCGCGGACTCGGAGAAAAAGTGTAATGTGGCCCTTTGATAGAAAAAGGTTGTGCACCACTGGTATAAAGCATGGGTGGGAAATCTTTTCTGTACCTTGGGCCGCATTTAAAGAAGCTGAAGCTTAATAGGGCCACATTAGACACGTAAACGGGAGAAAATAATTGAGATAATGTTCCATAAAACAACACAGAAGGGGACCTTTTTCCCATCACCCATAGACAAAAATAAATTAGGGTAAAAACACAAATTTACAGAAAACTGAAATGTTCGAATCACCCGCAGTCTTAATTCGATGGCTGAGATTGCTTTTAACTTGGTGAGCTTTGTGATATCTGCTTGCACTGAAGATGTTGCTACTCGCAGCTGTTTTTAAGTAGCTTTGTATACAAACTGTGGATGTCTTTGGTTCCCCGAGCGATGAGACGTTATCCTCATTAGCTTAGTATACAATGTAGTCTTTACATACAAGCATTAGAAACTCGAGTAGTAGTATGTACCTACATATGTGAAGTTTATCTTATTGTGTTTTGATATTATCATTTAGAAATGATAATGTTACAGGACTATTAATTTAAAAGTCTTGCCGCGGGCCGGAGGTTCCCCACCCTTGGTATAAAAGACGGAAAACTGTAAATGTGAGCATGCATTTTCTAATTGATGACACTTGAAAAGAGGCTCGAGAGATAAGGTATAACCATTAGACATTTATTTTTAAGTAACGGAAATCAAAATACGAAGTCATTAAGCTTAAAGGCGTATTTCAGCTTAAAACGCGTTTAGTGACAATACTTTATTTTTACAGATCAAACAATTTTTTTAAAAATCCAAGTCAATACTTTAACTAAAAATATAATTACTTATTCGCGTTGCCTCATTTTTCACTTCATTAACTTTCAGAAAATTACAAATGTATTTGAAATTATATTTTTAGGCGACGAAACGTTCAGAATAACTTCGAATAACTTTTGGGTAAAAGATTAACGGATTATGGTGTAATCGGTTTTAAGCAAAAACACGTAGCAAACGCATTTCGTGTGGAAAATGAATTCGTGCGATTCTGAAACTTGTCTGGTTAAAAGCAATTTGGTTCGTCAGAGAGAATTTAATCGGAGGATTTAAGTTCAAGATGACGGTGGTGGCGTTTGGTTGACATCAATTCCATTCGCAGAAGTTAAACTCTGAGGTCCTTTAATTAAGTTCTCGTAGGGTTAAATCGACTTCGATTCGAGGATGAAGTAGTTTTAATGCAATAATTCTGTGAAACGACGTCACGCCGTAGTGGATTTATTTGATGATTAAAGATGATTAGTAATGCTCTTCATGGCAACGTTTAACTCACCTTAACGAGTGGAAATGAGAAAAGAGCTTTTACAAATTATTTTTCTTTGGAAAGCTTTATTAAAAACAATGAAAAAGTGTGCTAAATTCTCTGTGCAGATAATGTTTACACTGTGGTTAATTTACATTCATGAAATTGTTAAAAAGAATATATTCAACTTATTTCTCGTTATTTGCCGGCATCCATGATGATAATATGTATTATTGTAAACGGCGATCGGGAATTGAAAAATCCGGAACATCATAGATTGGACAAACTTTCTCGTATACGCATGCGCCGGGTCTCACTTCACCCTTTACTGACTGAAAGGAAAATGTTCCGCAAGAGTAAATGGTACTAATGTATTGATAGTCAGGTATATGTGAAAATAAGGAGAACTGGGAGGGATCTGGGCATCGACATATTGTAACGTTTATAGACACTATATAGTTCTTTTTTTGAGAAATATGGGTTATGTAGAATTGCTTATGACGCCAAGATCTAGAACTGAATGGATTTTAATCAAAATCATTGGAACCGTTTTTGAATAAATCGAAGACGGGCAGACAGCCATACGGTATGGCTAAAACTACTTTTTTGAACTCGGGAGTACCTAAAACGTATTTTTGTCAAAATATGGAAGTCGATTTTTTTTCGCTATTAAAATTCTTCATATAGTATGTACCTAGATAAAAAAGCCAAAAAGATAAATTCGAATAAACAAGATATTCTCAAATACTTATTCTCGTCGAATGATAATGTTGCTAACTGTTCTAAACATTAAGTCTAACAGTTAAAATTTTTGTTTTTCATGTTGGATATAACATACTATTTAATACTATAATAGTCCAGGTCTGTTGGTTGGTTGGTCACGCTTTCACGATGGCCGATATAGGGCGTTTTAACAAACTTCCCAAATAGGTAGAAGATTGAAATTTGGCAAGATTGCTTGATTAACATATTTTAAGGTAATGACGAAAATAAATCTCCAAAAAAGTCCTGAGTTCGACTCCAAGGTAGACATTTCCATTTTCCGTAAGGTAACATGTAAAAATCAATTTTTTGATGTGCAGGCTTTTATTGTTTCGGAAATTAAAATTAGAAGGAATTAACCTACGATCTTCGGATCTGAACCATTTTAAAGAAAAAGTTACAAAGTTTCTTATTTTGTTCATCTTTTTCTGCATACAATTCGAAATCGCTCACGTTATACGTTAAATTCACATACTTTGTGGAAAAATTGCCATTTTAACGTAATGTTGCCTTGGCTACCAATTATATTGTTAGACCTCAAAATCCTATTGTTGTATCAATCCTTATGGGTGTATAAGCGTACTTTGTATGCTTTTAATACGAGAGAGAAGGGGGAGAGAGAGGCAGAGGGGGGAGCGATAGGGAGGGGGAAAGAGGGAAGTAGAGGGGGGAGGGGGAGAAGAGAGAGTGGGAGAGGGAGAAATGAGGAGGGGGAGGGAGGTAGAGGGTGTGAAAGGGGGAGAGGGAAGAGAGGGAAAGAGAGGCAACTATTTTTAGTTTAACAACAGAATATTCAGTAGATATGTTGTATATGACAAAATATTTCATATGTGAAAGTGGGATATTAATTATTTTAAATGAAAATAATAATAACCTATCTATCTATAATTCTTCCGTTGATATTTCAACGGGCATTACACCAGTTAATAATATCAAGTAACAACTTCATTTTCCATATCCATTCCTATCCCAGCCAACCCCCAACAGGAGGTAAGTAAAATTTCCCCCTAAGAACTGCAACGATGTTTCCTTCAGATACAGCAGAAAAGCACAAAATCGGGAGAGAGAGAGAAACTAGGAATTTATCTGGATCCTTTCCTCCCACCCGACACCGACAAAACATGCGGTATTTTTAACCCTTTTCTTTTTTGAGAGGTGCATGGAAGTGCTCTTGAATGCAAAGCGAGGCCTTCGGGCGAGGAAGAGAGAGAGAGAGAAGATTCTAAGGAGCCGAAAAGAGTAAAGCAGGACGACGGAAGGGTACCCAGAGGCATCCCCACAATGAGGGAAAATGATAGGAAAGAGTAAAAGGATGAAGCAAAAACGAAAAAGGAACGATGAGAGAGGAGATAAAGACGAGAGAGAGATTTCGAATGAAAGAATAATCCTCACCCATCCTTCTTATGTTAGTACTTCCTCGTTTTCATCCTATCTGTCCATTTTATCTTCAGCGTTCTTCTCCATTTCCACATTTCGAAGCTTTCCAAACATTTTATATCGGTTTTCCATAGATTCCATGTTTCTACCCCGTACAAAGCTATACTCCATACATAGCATTTTATCAACTTATTGCGGATACCCTCCTTTAAATTTCCGTTAGTTTCTTTCTTCTGAAAGCGACTTTTGCTTTCGTTATTCTAGGCCTGATTTCATCGGTACATTTTGTTCCCCTCGTTATTATGCTTCCAAGGTATTTATAGTGTAAAAACTAATGGCTTTCGTCCAGTACTTATGTTCAAATTTTCTTCTTCTTTACTTGATATTAGCATGACCTTGTATTTATAAAAAAATAAAAAAACATACAGGGAAACTTGAAAGAGAATGAAAGAAAACCGCTGAGATGAACTAGCTGATAAGGAAGAAAGAAAATTAAAGTGTACTAAAGGAGAAAGGAAGGTGAAAAAGAAAGCGTCGTTTTAAAAGGAAAGGAAACGTCGGGAAGAGAATAAAACGGAAGCGAGTTGGAGGATGAAATGGATAAATGGGGTGGAAATAGTAAGTAAGCGTGAAGAGAACGTTACCGTAGGAGAAAAGAAGGGCCGGTGAAGAAAACTCAAGGAAAAGATATATACATACATACATTCTCTATAATAAAACCGTTGTTCTGTAAGGAACGCAAGATGGCCGACAGTGAAATGTAGTTCTCATCCTACCCGATAGGTCGGCGCCACATGTACGTCAACAACTCACCTTTCTTTCGGCGAAAACGACGGGAATATATAATAAACACTTGTGTTTGTTTATGTAACGGTTTCTACGATAAACTATTAGTTTATTTTTGGTCAACGGGGATCTCCAATACAATAATGATCCATTTTATCGTCAAGAGAACAGTTTACAATGTTGAAATAAATTGGTGATTTGTTTTTGTTCAGATAGTATTCAAATAAATTATTCCGCTGATTAATTAGTTAATTTTTAATTTACTTAAATCTTTTAAAGAGTTTTATTTACATATCGACGGAGAGCTTTATTGAGGATTCGAATAAGCTTTCTTTCTTCGTAAGTACAGAGACAATTTTAAAACAATCATTACGTCAAGTGCACAAAATTTAACTATTTTCCCTATTTTATATACCTATGTATACATATAATTACTTTCCTGTCTTTGCACACCGACAATTATATGTAGCAATGACGAGAACAAGGCGGGAGAAGAATATCAGAATTTTATAGCCGAAAATAAAAACCAAATGCATTTACTAAACGACAACAGAATATTCACTAGAAATGTAATATATGACGAAATATTTTATATGTAATAGTGTGCTATTAATTATTTTAAATGCAAATATTAATAATCAATCCATCTATAATTCTTCCGTTGATATTTCAACGGGAATTACACTAGTATATATATATATATATATAAGGAAAAGAAAGTGGAATCACATTGAAATGAACAAGTATGTCGTTGCGTAAAATGAGATTGTCAATCTGGAGCGCAGCAGGAATAACGTGAGTTAGGAGAATGATCGCATTCGTAATAGCAAACATATTCCTAGTATATAGGACTTTTCGCAATGCTGCGGGATGCTCTAAAGAGAATTCAACGGACGTGTAATGTTTTTTCTTAACGTTAATACACTTCATTGTTACGTGAAATCATCAACCTTTTACTTTCTCATATACGAAGGATATTGAGAAAGTATTGGTATCGGGAAAAAATTCGACCTAGAGATTTTCATGTAAATATATGTTTTAGGTGTACCTGAGTCCGAAAAAGTGGTTTTCGCAATGCCGTCTGTCTGTTACTGGCTTTATAGCAGTGTTTCCCACCCTTTTTAGAGTCGCGGCACCCTTAAGTGACTTTTCAGAATTTGGCGGCACCCCTCCCTAACCACCATCAGTAATAATCGTGGTGAAGTTGAACCCCTAATCCCAATCTCCATATCTCCTTTCATTTCGAAGTGCCTTTGCGACGAAATGAAGGTCGACTTAACTCTGGTATGCATTTTTGAAAGCCGACGATGCAGAATGAGGCTAAAAATAGGAAAACAGAATATTTTTTGCGGCACCCTTCAGAACACTCCACGGCACCCCAGGGTTCCGCGGCACCCAGGTTGGGAAACACTGCTCTAGAGCCTAAACGGTATAGCGAAAATAAATGAAATCTCATACTTAGTAATTTCATCATACAGAGCAGAGGCTATGAAGAAATGGTTGACATTGCTCAATAATTAAGAGAAGTTTATTCTATGCATTTTTAATAATACATTGATTTTCTTAAAAACGACTTTAACGATTTTGATAAAATTTCGTACACTTACTTGAGATGACGTCTTCAATAATACTACATAGTTTATATTTCTCAAGATATGAATATATGGCTAGTTTATTCTACGCAACTTTAACAATAATTTGATTTTCTCAAAAACTGTTAAAACGATTTTGATAAAATTTCGTATAATTACTTGAGTATACGTCTGCAATAATACTACATATATCATTTTTCTCAATGAATGAGTATAAGGCTAGTTTATTTTTGGAAAACTTTAACAAAAATTGGATTTTCTAAAAACCGGCTCATACGATTTTCATTTTCTAAAGATAACTAAACGACGCATTAGTACCTATATATGAGAAAGTTTGTACAATGTATGTTGTACCGATTTTTTTCATTTGAGCTCCGAAGAAGAATCTTCATTGGTATTCCTCGTAAATGCGCTCACACAGAAACGATCCTGGAGAGGTATCCCTTAAGACCTCACGTCCGTATCTCGTCTTCCTTCTCTTTCTATCTCCTGAGGGAGATGTTTGATTCCATTAATATTTTTTGTGTTGTCAGATGAAATAGGAACCAGTAGTGACACATTGAGCGTGAAACCTATTCCGCCCGCGTACTTGAACACCGGACCGAATTTAAAACAAAACCATCTCTGGTGTTGAGTTGTGAGTAGATTCTTACATGATCTACATTCGATATTTGAAAAGCAAGTGCAAGAACTTTTGCAATGGTGTTGAAATGGCGTGAAAAGGGATCTTTCCTTTAAAAAAGGATTGCATTAACTAAATCGGAGCGTGATTGGTAGTCGGCAGGAAGTCAACCGTTTTGTGTGATCTACTCGTAAGTGCGATATTACAACGTGTAAAAATACCGTAATTTTTCGATTATAAGACGCATCTAGTATAATACGCACCCATGTTTTCACATGTGAAATGTGAAAATTTTCTTATCATGTATAATATACACCTCATTTTTGTGTCAAATGATCATTGTAATTTTTCACTCGGTTATTAGCGGTATCGAGACAGTTCTCGGCCTGTCAGGATGCGAAATATCTCCGAGAGTTGACTATATAAACGTGGCGTTTAAAACAAGTACGATTTATTAGTAAAAGTGCGTCCTAAACATCAATTATTTACCGACTGGAAAAAGTTGCATGCATTTATTACCACGTATAATAGGCACCCCAACTTTTCGTCGATTTTTCCTGAAAAAAGTTATTATATTCGTTATTCGGAACCTGAAAGATTACATAATGATGTTTCATGAATATATAAATGGAATTGTTCTTATTGTATAATCGTTCGTTTTATGCATCCCAAACAACACTATGTGGTCCAATGAGTATGAGCTCTTAAATAATATGGAATTAAAAACAAATATTTTATTCATTTGTATGAAATCTGGCGTTCTATATGATTTAAGGTCTGCGAAAAATCCCGTTTGCAGCTGTCTTCACATATAATTTATGTGTGTGAATCATATTAAAGCGAATTTGCAGTTTTAAAATTCAACCAAAATGAGTTTCATAACGAATTCTATGGGTTAAAAAAAATTTACGTATTACGTACGCAGCCCTACTCTTCCTAAATGTATCCGATGCATTTCTGCAACGAAAAAAATCGCCACTTTGAAATTTGTCCTGCAACAAAATAGAATGAAACTTCACCTTCCTTTGTCGCCCGACTTTTTTTGAGGAAAGAGAAAAGATTAATTCCTGAATCCCGCCGAATACTTACGGCCTAAAGTAACGAACAGCTCTACATCGGAGTGAATAAAATTGGGAGGAATAGGGCTATCGACGGTGAAGTAACGAGAGAAAACGGGCGAAGAGGGGAGTTTGGAAGAGAGGGAATACCTAGATAAAGTATACTATAGAGCAGTGGTTCCCAAGCTTTTTCGGTCAACGTACCCTTTGGCTTTAGAGTAAGGCCTTACCTACCCCTTCTCAATTTTTTAGAGGAGGTAAATTTTACTGTTTACCATGTATGTGTATACAGGAAAATGCACAGATAAAAGACTTTTCATATGGAAATTTTTCGATTTCCTCGTACCAAAATAAGGCAAGTAATGGTTGACACATGCTACCAATATATACAGTTTATGAATTTAAACTCCTATATTTCGACAACTGTTTTATAGTAAATATTGCGTATCTTAAGGATAAGTGACTTCGAACTGAATTGTATTTTTGGATTGAAAATTTGTTAATTGAAAATTAAAATATGCAATGAGTGCTAAGTTTTTTCTCCTATTGTATTCACATATTAAATCCAACAAGTGATACTTCATGTTTCGATTATCTTTATAGGCATCAACAACAGGCTGATGTTGCTCAAAACCCAAATTTGAATGTGGAAAAAATGACGACTGCTTATCTTTGTGCCCATTATTTCAATAAAAATCAGTTCAGACTGTTTAGAACTACAAACATGTTTTAAAAAGCCAAAAAAAAAATCCAAATGCCTGAAAGGGAAATAATATCGAATTTGATAAGTTTTGGCGAGGAACAGAGGTAGGCAACAGAGGCAAAGCGATTTTCGAAGATATCGTGTAAGCTCTTTTCAATTTTTGAACATGTAAAGTTTTTTATTTATCAAATATCTCACGTAACCCTTGATTTGGCTTCGCGTACCCTTTGGGGGTACATGTGCCCCATGTTGGGAACCCCTGCTGTAGAGGGAGGGAGAGTGAAAGGGGAAAGAGTAGGCGGGAGGAACTGGACAGATATTGGAGACCGGATCGAGAATAGAAGAGAAAGGAGGCGGCGATAGAGAACACGGATATGGTCTCATCGATTCCAATAGTTCAGAAAGCCAGCCGTTACGAGATAGAGAAAGGTAAGGCACAAGGGAGTGGGAATTTCTTCAGAAAAGAGACTGCGAAGTAGAGTATCCGCTCGGTATATGTAGTATAAGGCGCGTAGAATCAAATTGGAGGGGGATGCTGGGAGGAAGCGGATAGAAATGAAGAATCCGGTGGTGAGAATTTTTATTTTAAACGAAAGGCTCGCTCTCGGATTCAATGAATACCACTCTTAAAGGTTTTTGTTTTTCCGTTTTTATTCCTCTCGACAAACTTGAATAGGATGGTGGACATCAAAGCTGTTTTTGTAGTCGATTAAAAGCGAACGCTGAAGACAGAAAGCGAAGAGAGACTAAAAGCTGAAAGAGAGAGTAGTTATAAGTTACACAATGTTTCGTGTAAATTTTCTGTTTTATAATGGACGGCCTTGAAAATTCGGTTAAGTGATATGAAAGCGCCAGCTCCATCACGATTTTAGATTCTCGACCAAGTTTTGTCGTTTTGGAAACGCCGGAGAACAATAAAGTGACATAAAAATATCCAGCCATAAATAAAAGTGAAGCGAAATTCATTTAAGCATATGATGTCAAAAAGCTGGAACCATCTTAAAATTCTTAAATAAAACCCTATCGAAGTTATTCTTTCTAGAGCTGAAATATAGGGACAACAAAAATAATACCAAGGAACAAGGGGATTTGCTTTTGATAGGCATCCGCTTGCAAATGTAGGCATGGAAAACAAAATAAAGACAATAGCTATAATTTAAAAGGGAGGGAAACCATAAATAAGATCAAGGCAAAGGTTTTGAATAAGGTAGGCGTGTTTCAAGGAGTACAAACGGAATATTTCGGCCGCATTAAGAAGCAAATTTTGTACTCAATGGAAAGGAGAAAGCTCATCGGATGCGAAACAGCGTTTTACGTAATGGTTAGTCGCGAATTATTATTTTATATGAATTAAGTAACATAAAGGTATTTCTTCCTAAGAAAAGCAAACTCAGTTGGGTTTAAACGTAAAAAAGAGTAAATTTTGCTCATAATAAATAAATAACGCAGCGAATAATTTAACTTCAAATACTAATGTTAAGAAATACTTTATTCGCTCCATTTTCACGGGCGCTCCTATGAATGTAATATATAAACCGACAACGTTTTAGGTGTAGCTGAATCCGAAAAAGTAATTTTCGCAATGCCGTCCGTCTGTTACTGGCTCTAGATCTAGAGCCTAAACGGTAGAGCGAAAATGAATGAAATCTCGTACTTAAGCATTTTATCATACAGAGCAGAGGCAATGAAGAAATAGCTGTCATTGATCTACAATTAAGGGAAGTTTATTCTACGAATTTTTAAAAACTATTTCATTTTCTCAAAAACGGCTATAACGATTTTGGTCAAATTTCGTACAGTTACTTGAGTTAACGTCTTCAATAATACCAAATAGTTCATATTTCTCAAAAATGAATATAAGGCTAGTTTATTCTAGGCAACTTGAAGGATAATTTGATTTTCTCAAATACAGCTCAAACGATTTTGATCAAATTTTGTAAGGTTACTTGAGCCTACGTCTGCAATAATACTACATATATTATTTCCTTTTTCTCAATGAATGAATATTAGGCTAGTTTATTCTTGGGCAACTTGAACAAAAATTGGATTTTCTAAAAACAGGCTGATACGATTTTCATTTTCTAAAGATAACTAAACTACGCATTAGTAACATTAGTATATGAGAAAGTTTGTACAATGTATATTGTATCGATCTTTTTTGTTCAAGCGCGGCTTTAAAAAGGACGTTAAACCAGAAAGAGACATCAAAGTACATATTTTTACCAAATAATCTGTCTTAAATTCGCAATAACCCGTAAGATGAAAACCCGCCGACGGATATTCTGCGAGATTGGGTCATTGACCAGTCTCAAGTGTAAGGGATATATATATATATAGAGAGAATAAACGTATAGAGAAGGATCGAGAAAGAGGTATATGAGAGTTCATATATTACGATCTATTTTCGAGGGAAATAACGAGGCTCTCTCTTTCTCCAATTTTCATACAAGAGAGAAGATTACATCTTTTACAGGTCTTTTTTTTCGGGCGTCTAGGATCGGGTACGAAGATGGATTCAATCATTGGTACAAAGCAGAAACCAGTGATAAATCCTCAAAGCCTACCCCTTATTAATTCCTTTTCGGAACGGTTAGAGTTCGTGTGGTCTTGCCGCTCGATCTTCTTGGTTTTTCATCTGCTTTGCTGTAGTATCTAAAGAACATAATCTTCGATGTTATTCTCCAGGATCCCTTGTGAGATACGCTCCTCTTGTTTTAATTAATTCCAAGCCGCTTTCGATGGTCGCACTCCTTGAAATGAATATCCTCTTATTCAGAAAGGAATCCGAATTCTTTGAGACGGTTTTAGCGGTCGAAGACGAAATCGGGAATAATTTTGGTTCTCATTAGCTAAACATGTTTCGCTCACACACAGCTTGATAGGTATTGCTGCATCATGTCTCCCATTAAAGAAGTCATCTATCTAATGGAATATTTGTAATATATCAAACAAAACCTCAACGTATTCAACAGTTATAAAAAATTATAAACATCAGCCATTAACCATCAACTAGCTCTGACAATTAGTAAAAGACTGAATTCATTACTAGAATAATGACTTTTCTCACGAACGAAAACGATGAATATACTTCCTAGAGATTCTTCACCATGGAGATAATAATCATAACCCTTGCTCGACTTACCATCAACTGAAGTATACCGAAATAAAAGTAGGACTGTACGTGTTATAACTGTGTTTCTAATGAGATTAATCCCTTTATAAATCTTGAATATTTCTAATTATGCTAATGTATGCACAGTATAGATTGAATATGATAGAAATGAAAATTTTAAAAGTTCTTCCGAAGATAAAATAGAAAAAATCGGTACAACATACATTGTAAAAACTTTCTCATATACTAATGTGTCGTTTAATAACACTGTCCAACAAATGAAAAATTTTTTTTTGTTTCCTCTGCTAAAATAGGTGTTTCTTATAGACATTTTTGTGCTGAATACTAATCTGTTTTTAAAAGTTTTGTATCACGTATACTTTTTGAGAAATGAACATAGTTGTGTTTACGATAAGAAAAGTGAAATATGCCTTCTCTTACCTAAAATATTTTGGCTGATGACTTCGTCTTGTACGATGACTGTGGAATTTCTCGGATGAGACACCAACAATAATCAGCTAACATGTAAGAACTCCACTTTCCTTTATATCGTTGTTCCATTGTGGAAATATCTTGGTGGAACCTTTCTCCATGTTCGTCACTGACCTCGCCCAAATTGGCAGGAAAAAAATGCAGATGGGAATCCAGATAATGTAATTTAAGGGACATATTACAACCTAAATTATGATATGCCTGTAGCATTGCTGCCACAATATTTTCGTAATTTGAAGACTTCACTTTTCCCAAAATATTTTCTGTAACCTGCTTAAATCCAGTCCAGGCAGCACGAACTTCTGGTTTAAAGATTCTTCAAATTTTGTGTCTGAAAGTAGTTGCCTAATTTGAGGGCCAACAAAAATGCCTTCTTCCAGTTTGGACTCGCTAATCTTCGGAAATTTACTATGGAGGTACGGAAAACCTGGACCATCACGATTCATTGCCTTCACGAAGTTTTTCATATGTTTTTTTATGTGTAATGATGGCAAGTATACTTTTTGTGAGTTCACCAATGGTTTATTTTTAATATTTTTTTCCTGGCGTTAAACATTCACGATCAGGTCACTGCTTAACCACGTAATGATCCTTTTTCGCTTTACTATCCCATTCACAGAGAAAACAACAGTATTTTGTATATCCACTTTGTAATCCAAGAAGAATTCCTATTACCTTAAGGTCACCACATATATTCCATTTATACTTATCATAATTATTTTTTTCTAAGAGGGACTTCATATCTTTATAAGTTTCTTTCATATTGACTGAATGTGCAAGTGGGATGGATGGCTTACAATTAGTGTTACCATTGTGAAGAAGTCCAGCTTTCAAGCTTATTTTTGATGATTCAATGAAAAGTTGCCATTCTTCTGGTTTAAGATCTTGTCCCAGGCATTTCATTAATCCATTTACATTGTTACAGAAAGTTAGTTCGCCGCATTCTGAGAAAAAGTTAATTTGGTGTTTTTGGCGGTTCCGAAAAGCAGTTACTTTGGTTTCCTTTTCAAGAAGATTCCATCCTTGAAGGCGAGAGGCTAAAAGCTCTGTCTGAATTTTTGATAGATTGAGATCTCTGACAAGATCGTTTAACTCTGATTGAGTAACTAAATGGGGGCTTTTTGAATCATCAGCTTCAAAATCTTTATCATAACTATTTTTTTCTACAAACATCAGCTCTTCATCTCTGCTCTCCAAATCTGAATTTGTTGGTGGTCTTGGCACTGGTAAGTCAACAGAATGTGGAACTGGTCGAATAGCTGATGCAAGATTAGGCACAATTCACCATCATCACGGAGTAAATACTACTACTCTCATTTCTCGAAATCTATACGTGATACAAAATTTTTTAAAGTAAATTCGGATTCAGCATAAAAAAGCTCAGAATCACCTAAGATTTTTAAGGGAACAAAGATTGTGTTTAACAGTGTTATTTTTACGCGTCTGACATGGAAATATTTTTTGATTAAAAAAGTAAAGAAACAGTTGTGAACGCGACATCGCTCGTTTAATCAAAGTAAGATATATCGGTGTAAGATTATGATTCTACTAGAGAGATTTACCTTATTTTATTCTACGTAATAATATTGAAATATTTTCGATGTTAGAATATTAACCTTTATTATATTTTATAGAATTGTCATTATTGAACTCAATGATGCAGTTTATATAATTATCCTGGCAATAAATATATACCTATTACAACATTTCTTTGAAGAATAAAAATCTACTTTTGTTTTCAATGTGCAAAAATAATTTTAATACTTAAAAGAATATTTGATGAAGAACAATTTACTGGACAACAGAAAAACACTTATTTTTGATTATTTGTTGAAAAGTTATTGCATTTGATGCGGCGCAATGTGTGAGCTGAGAAGACTACGGATAGATTACATCGCAGCCTAGCGGTGGTTATAGCGGCGACGAATCTAACCGTGGACTCTTCGAGCCATGCGCTTCTAGGTGCTTCAAATGCTAATAACATTTTAACAAATGATCGTAATTCAGTTCTTGAAAAAGTGACTTAAAGTAGGGAAAATAAGCTTCAAATATACGTTTACAAAAATTTTTACGATTTCTTTTTGGAGAGTTATGTCATTTTCAATTTCAAAAATTTCCGTTTTTTCCCATTTTTTCACAAAAATGTCAGAGTTTTGTGCTTGTGGCTTCTACAGTAATTTATTTTTTAACTGATGTATTTTTTTATTCATAGTAGCAACCTTTTGGAGTAATAAGCCGCAAATCAGATTGCGTTATCATTTTTTGTTGCCATCTAAGAATTTTCGATAAAAAATCGACTGAAAATTGCTTTTTGCAATTTTAAAAAAAATGGAGGGTGATGGAAAACAACGGATTGCGGATTTGTTTTCAGCGTGCCGAAATCATAAAGAATCACCCTTCAAAGTTCAGGAAACAAAAATGCTGTCGAACAGTGTAATCTTTAGAAAACGAAAATCGTATGAGCCTGTTTTTAGAAAATACATTTTCTGTTTAAGTTTTCCTAGAATAAACTAATCTTATATTCATTCATTGAGAAAAATGGAATATGTAGTATTATTCCAGACATATACTCAAGTAACGGTGCGAAATTTTATCAAAACCGTCAGAGCCGTTCTTGAGAAAATCAAATTATTGTTAAAGTTGCCTAGAATAAATTAGCCTTATATTCACTTTTTGAGAAATATGAACCATTTGGTATTATTAAAGACGTAAAATGGAGCAACTGTAAGAAATTTGATCAAAATCGTTAGAGCAGTTTTAGAGAAAATCAAATTGTTAAAACTTCGTAGAATTATCCAGCAATGTCAACCATTTCTTGGATATTTCTTGTCCTTTGACGTTAACAGAGGCAGAAATAACCGTGGCAATAAAGAAACGCTTAAATAGGGTAGGACGCGGATTGAGAGCGATATAAGAGCGATAGCGATGGACCGTAAATTTTCAACGCTCTATAAATATCCCGTCCATATGACTCGAATCCTTATTTCCATACAAAATGGCGACAGTGATAAAACGTAGTAATCGCCCATATAAATTCCGACATATTCCTTTGCTCTGATATTCGTTTTGTATGTTTTTCCAGCCATTCAACTCTCAATATCTTTAAGGTGAAGGATGTGTAACTATATAACATTGGAGATTTATCTACGATATCGATGGGAAATATTTCCTGCTGACTTAAAGCGTTGATTTTCTATTCTAGCGATTGCAACTCATCCGAAGGAAATAAATATTTAGTTTCAGCATTAAAATTAAACAAGCTAAAAGTGATGTTGAAACGCATATACTTTTCAACCTTGAATGAAAAATGACATCGACATGTGATTCGTATCCATCGTTAACGTAATTCTGAAAATGATATATTTACAGTAATTATTTTTATTCCGCTAAAATTCGATAAATCTGTTCGCTATAAATCAAAAATTTAAACGATGATAAGCGAGGCCAAAGTCATCTAACGGATTTATCGCTTTTTTTTGTCTTCCTGTTCAGTATCGGACAAATCCCTTGCATGCTAGCTCCCGCATGTTTCTAAGTATTTTTGAAAGAAATTTATAGCCATTTAACCATATAAGAGATTTTATATTCCGTCGGTGAATCTTCCGTATGGCAGGACAGTAAATTTCAAAATGTATAAACCAAGGAGTCTTAAATAGGTTTTTTTCATTCCCAGCGCCTTTAAATCTCGTTCAATATCGTCAAAACCGCAAAGAATATGACTATAAATATCCATCGACAATGAAGAAAAATTAATCGAGCAATTTCTATTACTCTAAACCTAAATATAAACAGTATCGCTTCAACAACTGGTAGTGTGAGGTTATTTTAGTTAATCTTATTTAATTTACTAGCTGTTTGTAATGTTCATAAAACAGAAAAGCAAAACTCGGGACACGTTACCAGAGCAGACATTTTAAATGACCCATAAGCACATTGTTAAATTTTTACGGGAATATACGTTTTAGGTGTCGCTGAATCCGAAAAAGTGGTTTTCGAAATGAATGCCGTCTGTCTGTTACTGCCTCTAGAGCCTAAACGGTATAGCAAAAATTAATGAAATCTCGTACTCAGGCATTTTATCATACAGAGCAGAAGCTATGAAGAAATGGTTGACATTACTCAATAATTAAGGGAAGTTTATTCTACGCATTTTTAACAACAATTTAATTTTCTCGAAAACGGCTCTATCGATTCTGATCAAGTTTCGTAGAGTTACTTGAATTTACGTCTTCAATAGTACTAAATAGTTCAAATATATCAAAAAATGAATATAAAGCTAGTTTATTCTATGCAACTTTAACAATAATTCGATTTTCTCAAAAACTCTTAAAACGATTTTGATAAAATTTCGTATAATTACTTGAGTATACGTCTGCAATAATACTACATATATCATTTTTCTCAAAGAATGAATATAAGGCTAGTTAATTCTTGGACAATTTTAACAAAAATTGGATTTTCTAAAAGCCAGCTTATACGATTTTCATATTCTAAAGATAACTAAACGACGCATTAGTACCTATATATGAGAAAGTTTGTACAATGTATGTTGTACCCATTTTTTTTTGTTTTTTATTGTCAAGTGGTATTAGAGTATTTCTTGGTCACTGTCATTTAGTGCCTGACTTATGCGGCAGCGAATAATAAATGAAACGCAAACCCTTCGGTATAAAGATTTACAAACTCTGTGACTCGAGAGATTAAAGACTACTTAGGAAAATACAGTATTAGCGTAACAAAAGACATGACAGTAAAGAATATGTCATCACGATGCCCTATGGAAAAACGCGCTGCGTGCATAGATGTGGTAAGTGTGACGTGGGACAGCGTCATTCCCTGCTTCGAGAAATATCACATTGAAGGAATGAACTGATATTCAATAGCGTTCATGACAACTGTGGGTGTGTAGAAATGACTGCGAAAGATAGTGAGTAAAATAGTGTTTCATTTCGTCTTGTTTTAGTTATATTGCCATAAATGTTTGGTTTTACTACGAATTTATTAAGCTAGTAACTTTAACTAGGTAAATTTTCAATATTTTTCCTATAAAATACTTTTCATATGAAGGTTTTATCATTATTAGTTCCCGAGATATGACAGTTAATTCAAAAAGAAACAGTGCATTTAAATATCCCAAATAAATCCGGCCGGCGGCCCCTACAGTGGGAATTTAAATCCGTACGATAAAGGTTAATGATAAATAAGTAACCACTGTCATTAAATAAGAAGGTTTGTGAAAGATTCTACATGCTTATATATTCTTGTGGCCTCATCTGCATCTCCTGAAAACTATCGGTCTAGTGCAGAGGTTGTCAACATGCGGCTCCTGAATGCCGTGCGGCTCTTCGAACGCAAATACAGAACTCCTTGAAATCTTTGAACATGCGGTGACTAGCTTCGTCTAGCATCGTGATTAATCTGTGTACAAAACATAAGCTTGCAGGATGTTTATCCAACAAAATTTCCCAGGATGAAATTCAATATAAGGAGCCATATTCATATGCGAAATATTTTTTTGCCTGACAGGTTAGAGGCAGAGGACTAAATTTAGTTTGCTTTCCGAGCGATTTTTCTCGGCGGAGTTTCAATTGAAAAAATCAATTTCGTCTGATGTATTCCGCTTACCTGCATCGAAATAATTATCCTTTTCTTTTTCTGGAAATGAGGAAACAGGAGAAAAAAATCTGCTATAACCAAGAATCGAACGCGGGTCTTCCACTTGCCGTTCTGCGAAGACCCGGGTTCGATTCCAGGTCATAGCAGATTTTTTTCACCTCTTTCCTCATTTCCCATCATTACACCTTACGCCTGTCACATAAGGATCTTCGGATCATTCATTTTACCAACTTTTCTTTTTCATTTAACTAAAAATTTCTATAGGTCGACCTTCAAGAACGACAGAGATAAGAAAAGTAACTCATTTCGTAGTGGGCGCATGGGATGAAAACATGAGTGAGTCTGTGTGAAAACGTCCGAGTAATGAATTCCGTAAAACTCTAAAACACCCCAAAACTAGATCTGCAAGCTTGATTAACAATCCAGAGTTTAGAGGAAATATTCAAAGATATGCAGCATAATCACATTTATGACTGAACCGTTCAGCAGTGAAGTCGAATAAAGATTCAATTTACCGATAGTAATTTCTTTTTTATGTGTTTCCTTTTCAACGTAAGAGTACATTAATTTTGTTCTGTCCGTTCGTCAGTAGGCATGTTCCCTCTCGGATCTAGCAAACAGATTTTCATACAGCTTGGTATTTAGGACATGCGTCTAAGTAAAGTAACAAATGGCGTAAATGGTTCACATAACAAAGCCAGAGATACCACTTTACATAAGACAAACAAGTAAGGAAAGTGTACAGCGTATCACAAATGGGCGCATTTCGTGTAGTGGAGTATTTGAAAGAAATAAGATACATGTACATAAGGGAAATAGCGTTTTAAACTTCTGTTCTTCTACATAAATAATCTATTTCCTTCCTATTTTAAAATATTGCATACACACGTAAGGTAATTAATCGTATTTTTGTGAGATTTTTTATGTTAGCAACAATGATGAAGTAACCATACAAGAAATTTTCCAAGTTCAGCTAGAATTAAAATATTGTTTGATTTTCTTGATAACGGCTACTCCTACGACAAAAAATCGGTACAACATACGTTGTACAAACTTTCTCACATACTAATGCGTCGTTTAGTTATCTTTAGAAAATGAAAATCGTATGAGCCTGTTTTTAGAAAATCCAATTTTTGTTAAAGTTGCCCAAGAATAAACTAGCCTTATATTCATTCATTGAGAAAAATGAAATACGTAGTTTTATTGTAGATGTATACTCAAGTAACTGTACGAAATTTGATCAAAATCGTTAAAGCCGTTTTTGAGAAAATCGAATTGTTGTTAAAGTTGTCTAGAATAAACTAGCCTTATACTCATTCATTCATAAATATGAACTATGCAGTATTATTGAAGACGTAAACTCAAGTAACTGTACGAAATTTGATCAAAATCGTTGCAGCCGTTTTTGAGAAAATCGGATTGTTTTTAAAAATGCGTAGAATAAACTACTCTTAATTATTGAGCAACGTCAACCATTTCTAAGTATACTCTGCTCAGTATGATAAAATGCCTAAGTACGAGATTTCATTCATTTTCGTTCTACCGTCTAGGCTCCAGCGCCAGTAACAGACAGACAGACAGACGGCATTACGAAAACCACTTTTTTGGATTCAGCGACACCTTTCCGTAAAAATCTCGAGTTCGAATTTTTTCGCGAAAACGATACTTACTCGATACTTCGTATGAGAAAGTAAAAAGAGTGGGAAAAGAAATACTCTACTAGTTCCACAATTTTATTTGAAACTATTTGGATATGACCAATACTTTACGAGATGTGACAGAAAGTTCATTCTTTGTCACCAGTAAAGTGGTAACCCCTACTGGCTTAGGATGGCTTACTTAGTGATGGCGAACCTCCTGCTGTCCTCATGCCAATATTACTAAAATTGTCGAATCTTTTCTGCCTCGCGTGCCACAAAAGCACTGATTTTTTTGCGTGTCATCTAAATTAAATTCGTGATCAATACATAAGATTGTATCCGTAAAATTAATGTTTACAATAGCTGACTATGTAACAGAAATCAGTACGATAAATTCTTTGATTGGTCTTCGCCTTTCGTTGGCGTGCCAACCAAAATCGCCTAGCGTGCTATCGGTTCGCCATCACCGGCTTAGGTGATTCATTTACGTGACTTTCTTATCCTCTTTTACTGTAAGTCCTTAAAATAGAATTTCATTTACAGAGGGGCGACAAGACATTGTGAACACCTTGTGCATAGCTAAATATAAATTTAGCAATTCCCTAACAAAACCTCTGATATATCGTTTTTCTGTATTTAGTCATTATAATAAAACTAGTGTAATGCCCGTTGAAATATCAACGGGAGTAAAGATTCGATCGTTCAAGCTATTTATGGAGATCAAATTGGCATCAGAGACATAAATTGTATTGAAAGTCATTTCCTCTCCTTCAATCCCCCTCTCCCTTCCTCTACCTCCCTCTCCTTCCCCTACCTCCCTCCCCCTCCCTCCACTTTTCTCGTATTAAAGCAATCAAAGCACGTTTACACCCATAAGGATTGAAATAACAATATGATATCGAGGTCTAACAATGGAACTGATAGGCAAGGCAACATCCCCTTAAAATGGCTCGATTTTCTCAAACTGTGTGAATTAAACGTTTACATTGAGCGATTTCGAACTGCAGGCGGAAAAAGGCGAACAGAATAAGAACCTTTATAATGTTTTCTTCAAAACGGTTCACATCCGAAGTTCGTAGGTCAATTCTTTATAATTTCAATCTAAAAATGAACGAAAGCCTGCGCGTCGAAAAGTTAATTGTCGAGCGTTATTGACAAACACGTCTAGACTTTTATTGTAGAAAAACTAGAATAATAATAACCCGTCATATGACGGGTAACATTAAAAATTATAACATACTGAAAACACTAAAATTAATTTTTAAAGCTTTATTCAAGAACTTCATAATAAATGATATTTGGTGTAAAAAAAAGCGGTCATTTTGAAGCAACTGGCCTTTCAACTTTGAATGTTGAAAAAATATTTTAATTTTTTCGGGTACTTTTGCTCTCGAAAGTGCCACATAGAGTTGACCATGTGAAAAGACCGGCTAATGGAGATGAAGCCCCATATGGTCAAATTTTTGTCCCTGTGCCTTGTTTTTATATAATATTTATGTTAATATCGTAATAATAGATGACACTTTGTGCACTTTACCTTTCTTTAAATGCTTTAATTAGGTTATTCTAATTAAAAACACTGAATACACTTCTTCTTGCTGGCTTCTTTCAAGAAAAATAAGCTTTGGAAGATTGTAGTGACTTGATTATTAATTAATAACAAAACAGTACAGGTTGCATAGCAACTCTTGCTGATTAAGCGTTAAAATCACAAAAAATATCCACTTTTACATATTTGTTAAATTATAAAGGGCAAGATACAATAAAAGACCGCCAAAGTAAATTAATTTCGAATTTCGTTCGTCTTTTAGTTTTTGTTTGAAGTTTCTAAGTTAATATTTAGGTATTTTAATGAGCGAAAGAAAAAATGTCTGCACGGTCAAAATCGTGTTTCCCGTGCTTTTAAATGGCAATACGAAAGGATATCTGGAGTCGAACCTAGGACACTTTATGTAAAAGTAATAACATTTTCTAGTAGTTAATGTGGTAATCTAAGAAGTCACAGAATTTCATATCTCTAGCCGCTTCCAGTGCTGAGATATTGAAAGATTCTAAGGGCGTTATACACAGAAAGACAGAATTATAAAACTATATGAGAGATTACGTAAATGCCTTTATTAATGCAGCAACTTAGGGTAGCGAAGACAATTTTAGCAGACTGAGAGACATGATCAGATCTTGGTGTTTTGATATTTTATTGTATGAGTTCGTTCATAGTACATATATCATTTAGTTTGAAATAAACCATTGCGCCTATTTGTGTTACACCGTAGACTTACCTAGCTCGTCTTAACATCTATTATCGGTGAATCAGTAGCAATTACGACTGTCTCGGTTTAAACTATATTTTTTTACGGTCATCGGAGAGACATAGTTTTTCAGTTTCATTTTAGCCATTATCTGAGATCGACAATTCTCTTCTGTATAAACAATTTCGATAATGAGTCTAACAGTCGAAATACTTTTCTAGCGGTTGGTACAGGAATATTTTCAATACAATTGCTCCGAAGAATTCGGCACGAAACGAGAATTGCTTTTACTCACCGGACTTGTTGCAACCGCTGTGGCGGAAGATCCCGTGCTCCATACCGCTGTCCCCCGCTGACGCGTCCTCGGACGCCACTCCCAGCTCCGTCCCAATTGCGGTGCTGAAACCGCACTCGGCGCTCCTTCCCAGCATCCCTCCGCTGTGCCATCTCCAAAGCGCCCTCCCCCTCTGCCTCCCTCTCCTCCGCCTCCTCCTCCTCTTCCTCACCGCGGCTCCTAAACCAGTGTTCTCCGATCCGATTCCTGCTTGTCCCACCCCTCCCCCTCCTCTCCCGGCCGAACAGCAGTTGAAGGCCCGTCGGAATGCGGCCCTGAACCTTCTGTTCATGAAGCAGTAAGTTATGGGGTTGGTGCAGGATGCCGCGTAAGCTAGGAGCTGCACCAAAGAGACTCCTGTGGCACCCACGGCTGAATAAACCGCCTCCGGATTAAAGAGGTAAACGGTGTTGAGGACGTGGAGTGGGGTCCAGCAGACGAAGAACTCGAGGACGACCACGAAGAGCATTCGAATCACCTGCGACGAGGTTAACAATGGTTAATTTTGATGTTAATTAAAGTCTTTGGGAAAAAGAGTTTTTATGACTTTTCCAATTATTTTCCTCGAATCAGGAATTAACAAAAAGATACACTCCGATCCTATGTCCTATTAGGAAATAACAGAATGTCAAAATTTTACTTATATGGAATTCAAAAAATCGGTATTTTAAGGAAACTTGACTGGGAAACACGCAGGATCTGACATTTGTAAGGCAGCTCACTGCAAAAATAAAGAAATTAATACGAAAAATATTTCAAAATGCTTAATATGAGACTAAAACATTAACTCGATAAAATAATTTATGTAGTCAAGCGAATGCGAAAATAATCAAAAGCGAAATTCTAATTTGATGTCTATTTGAGCTGATATTATGAGTTGGAGATCTTCCGCTGGCGAATTTGAGAGCGATGGAACTAAGCTAAGAACATAAGCCACATGTTGGATTCTTAATTTAAATAATTTTTCAATTATATTTCACGAGGACTTTCACTGACGCTGTTGCTCGAGAAGTCGAATACAAAGCCACTCCGTTGCAAATTAATCAAAAGTAGTTTGATAAAGCGATGAAACAGAAAAAGTTGTGTTTTTCGTGGAAATGGGTTCAATATAGAAATGTTGCTGGCGAGATTTGGTGCGCAGAAATCGGGCTTAATAGAGAATAAATTAGATTACCAAATAGAATCCTACTCGAGGTTTCGTAATGCAATCAAGGTCGACATGGGAGGGCAGAAGAATAGAGAAGAACGGGCACTCAGAGGGCGCCAGGAAACGTGCAAAGAAAGACAAAGAAATCCTCTTAAAGTGAAAGTGTTCGTTAAAAATTTAGGGTAAGACTTCGAACGGGAAGAGAACCGACCAAAAAATTGAATATTTGATAACGAAACATTCCATCCGTAAGTAATAGAGAACGTACTGAAAAAGATATAAACCCAAAAAATTATAAATTCTTGACGAATAGCTAAAAATCGATATTTTTTAGTCATAGACTTAGCGTTCACTTTATAAAATACGTTAAAACATCCGACGATATTCTTATCATTTTTTTGTTTAGCTTTGAACGGGAAAAAGGTGTTAAGGAAGATATTTGCACGTCATTAATGTTTGTTATTAATACTAGTGCATAAAAGACCGTTAGTTTTAAATTCTTATTTCCACTTACCCTTGTTTTGAAAACGTAATATTTTTATTCCCAAACTAAAATAAAATTTGGCAGTTTCTCTATCTTTCCTCACAAATGATGATGAGGACAGAAGAGGAGTTACTGCATTAAATTTCGCCAGAAAATGCGTTGCATAACAGTTGCGCATATGAGGGATGGAGGAATATAATAACAAAACGTGAGAGAAAATTAATAATAATGTACAATCCTTACTCTAGAGCAGCGTTTCCCAACCTAGGGTCGCGAAGGTTTTGTTGGTGGTCCGCGGAGGTTTTCATAATGTAGTTTATTTTTAGGTCGTACATCATATTTAGTTGGAATTTTTTGGGAAAAGTTAAGCAAGTTAATAAAACAAAAAATAATCAGGTAAACCTCAAACAGACAGAAAGGTGTGTAATATATTTGAAAATGGTGAAATAAACTACGCAACCACGCGACCCCATTTGTTAAACGTAGATACAGTAAGTAGGTTAGCGTAAGAAATAAGGTGGTCCGCAGGGCCAGGAAGAGTTGCTGAAGTGGTCCGCGGAGTTCGAAATGTTGGGAAACGCTGCTCTAGAGTCAAATTAATAATGTAATAATTTCTAATATAAAGTAATAATCGTCTTCTTTCGGATTAATACGCCTTGTGACTTTGTTTTGTGCTTAAATAAAGTTTTAGTATTTAACAGATATTATACCAAATATACTTCCTTACAGTGTCAGCTCCATATTAATGCAGATCTCAATCAAGTCTCTAGTGAACCTTTTCCTAAGTTTTTCAAAATTTTTAAACGACATTTAAAAATGCTTTTTAATGTTCAAAAGCTTTTTATTATGAGTAAATTATTTTCCATAAATCACGGTAGAAAAACTATAACAAAAACACAAATAAGAACGACTAAGAAATTAGTCAGATGACATTATCTTTCTGAATAGGTCAAAATTTACGAACTTCTGTTCCTAATGAAAAGAGAAATAAATCTCCAAAAACTTCATTGCATTAATTTTTTCGGGAGTTTATCACTGCCGTTGAGTACGTGGTTTAATTAAATTTTTACTTTTAAAGAAAATTTCGCAGAAGCGAGGGGTATTCTTTCGTCGTCCAACTTTGCATGTGAAAATGACAACAAATTAACTGATTAGCCTAATGACGTTTCGAAATTACAGAGGAGTGGAACCGGATCTATTCTACATTTTTCTACAAAGACAAAGCAAATTAATGACTACTCTACTATTTATTAATTTGAGTGAATGGGTTATTTTATGAAAGGTGGTTTTTCACAATGTTCAACTTAAAGCGGGATTCCAAAATGAATTCATAATCTGTAATTTAGAGTCTAGAAAACAACGTACGCATTTATATGTCAAATTAGACATCACTTGTTTTAGTACGCCGATTTAATATCCTAATAGTTAAGAGAAATCATAA
Organism: Uropetala carovei; assembly: GCA_036926305.1. Lineage (NCBI taxonomy): Eukaryota > Metazoa > Arthropoda > Insecta > Odonata > Petaluridae > Uropetala > Uropetala carovei. The sequence continues at coordinate 389,530 of JAXCHB010000009.1, forward strand.
ATGTCGCAATAGGTAATTAACTCTCCATTAATCTGAATAAGCAAGCCGTCACAATTGGTGCGTGCTAGAGAATATCACCGGTTTACATTTCATTTCCGTGTAATGATCTCTTATCTTTTATCTAACCGTCCTAAAGTTAATGTCACATATCCAGGGGCGGCCCGAGGAATTATGGCGCCCCGGGCGAGACAGCACTCTAGCGCTCCCCTCGTAAATGTTTATTGTGATAGTTACGAAGTACATGTTAATTTATTCATCGTTCTGTAAAGATTATCTATACACTAGCAGAAGTGCCCTTTGATTTTCAACGAATTTAGTGAATCTAAAACTTCGACCGTGTAACATGTAGACATCGCAAGAATAACATAGTACACATTTTTAACGATCCAATAAAGCAAAAATGAAGAAAATCTATTAGATGAAGGAAGGAAGAATTAGAAGGGTGGGCTATCTACAGCCCTTGCACTGCGACCAATGTTGGTCTATTGTGCATCCCCAGCCATTTATCCTGCAAGCAAACAAGCACTTTGAATAAATCGCAGTAGCTTGTTTGTTGGGATCCTATGATAGTCACCCGGGCTCATAAAATGAGAGCCCAAGTGACGAAATCTGAGTCCTGCAAGAGACTCACATTGACATAGAATGTGTGAAGCTGTTTGATCACTTTTTCCACACTTAGGGTCTTCAACCAACCCTAGCTTGTCTAAGTGTCCCTTTACGTGACAGTATCCTGTCAATAGGCCCGTCACTGTTCTTAACTGGTTCCTATTTAAGCATAATAGTTCCCTATCTCTGCTCTGCGAGATTCCCTGTATAAAGGACTTCGCATGTTCCTGTCCACTAATGGACCTCCAATAGACAAGGTGCCTTCTGTTCATTCTGTCCCTGATTTCCCTCCTTGCGACATTCATAGAAATGCCGCAAGGAACTTTCAGCACCCTTTTTTGCCAACAAATCGGCAATTTCATTACCTTCAATCCCTTTATGACCCGGCACCCATAGCAGTTGAATCCTGTTATGTTCCGCCAGCTCTATCAGGGATTGGAGGCAATTTCAGACTAATTCAGAGTCAATATGGTATGAGTCAAGTGCCTTTAATGCCGCTTGACTATCAGAGAGAATATAGATGTTCCTATTTTCAGAGTTCCTTTTCATATTCTCCATTACACATGCAATTATAGCATACATCACAGCCTGGAAAACTGTTGCGTACTGCCCTAGGCTAAAATGAAATTTCATCCTAGTTCCGTAACAGTACACCCTAGCCCCAGTGTCTGCATTTGTCTTGAACCCATCTCTATACCAGATTAGTCTTTTTAATTACATTATTTGTTGCTATATACTTTTGTGGTATAGGGTTTATGGTTTAGTCTTATAATTTTATATAATAATCAAGAACTACAATCCCTTTAACCTTAGGTGCAGTGAGATGCAATTTTGATCTGGTGTACATTTTTGTCGCTTTTTTTCGGGGTGAAGAGTCAAGACCATTAATGTTGTATTTTATTTCCATTACTCAGCTCTTACCAACTGGTGATAAAGGGACTTTTGGAACGCCCTGTACATTTCATCGTCTAATTGTGAACCTTCAATTAGACTGTGACTCATAAAAAGAAATTAGTTTGCTTTGAGATATTGAATTTCGATGTGGATTTTTCCCTGGAATGCATGGAATCAGTCAAATGGATAAGTGATATATAACATAAATATTCGCTTATTATTTTTTATGGAATTTGATATACTAATATTTTGAAATTAGGATTTCTTTTTTTTTTAATTTTTTAATTTATAAATAATTTTTCTCTAACTTTTTCTTTCGATGTGAAAATCAAGAGAGACTTGTTTATAATAAAACGAACACTGAGTATCCACGGATAGATAGAAAAGCATTAAATTCCACACAGAATTTTATGTAAAAAGCAGAGCGTTTGTTAGATTTATATGGAATTTAACCTACTCAAGGTGATGACACTATTTCTTGAAAACTGAGACATGCCATATTAAGGCGAAGTAGGAATTGTTAAAACTTTATGGCGAAAAAATTAAACCTTTACTCCAACATTTCACTGAGAATGACGAATGAAATCCCTAAAAAGTTGGTGATTTATTTAATTTCTCTTAATGCATATCTATTATATAGTTGGGCTTTAGTTATATTCGCTAGGAAATAGATAATAAATTCACTAACTCGGATATACTTTTTATTAAAAAAGAATAAATATGTAATAAAGCTTTCTATGTTTAATTTTGCGACTGCGTCAGCGTCTTGTTTATATTTGTTCACGCTCATTTTTTATGATGTTTAGGGTGCAAAGAACTATTAAATGTACCTCAAACAGTTCAATATCGACATGGAACAAAGACAAATACACCACGCTAAAAATATATTTGGAGAGGCCTGGGTCAATCCCACATTTACCTTCCTTTTCGACTCCACGCTCTTGTCCACATAGGTCGACCTGACCACTGCGTGTCTGTTGAATGGAGAAGGGCCCCCAGCGTCACTCCCAGCACCCTCCTGTGGCACTCCTCCAGCAGCGCGGCCGGGATTCTGCTGCTGCGCGTGGTGCTGGATGACTAAGTCGGGGGCAGGTGGAGGGGAAGACTTCCAGCACCTATAGATCCTCGCGAAGAACAGCCTAAGGTGTGACGCGGCCGAAGACGTCCTCCCGCACCTCTCGGCTGCCATGGTGAAATGGTGCTGTAGCGTGGATGGTATCGGTTGCCTGTGGGGGTTCGGGGTGAAACAGCGGCCGTTCACACCTGGTGGAGAGAAGACAAATTAGGAAAGTGTACAACGTATCATAAATGGGTGCGTTTCGTGGAATGGAGTATTAGAAAGCAATTATATACCTGTACGTAAGGGAAATAGCGTTTTAAAGTCCTTTTATTCATCATAAATAATCCATTTTCTTCCTATTTAATAGTATTACACGTACACGTAAGGAAATTAAACGTTTGTTTGGGAGATTGTTTATGTTAGCAACAATGAAGTAACCATGCAAGAAATTTTCCAAGTTCAACTCGAATTAAGACATTCTTGTTAGATTTTCTCGATAACGACTACTCCTACGATAAAACTATATAGGAAAGGAAATACTCTACATTATCAGTTCTACAACTTTTATTTGAAAAATATTTTGATATGAGCAGTACTTTACGAGATATGACGAAAATTTAATTTTTTGTCACCAGTAAAGTGGTACCCCTGATTGGCGTACGTGATTCATTTTTGCGATTTTCTTCTTATATTTGATAGAAAATCCTTAATATCAAATTTCATAAAAATCCGTTCGGTAGAAGCCGAGAACGAACCTGCGGACGGACGGACGGACCGACCGACGATAATAGGCGCTCACGCTGTAAGCGAAACGCGCCTAAAAAACGATTAAATTAAGGATTTCAGCCACGATCGCCGTAAATACTTTTTTAAAAATACAACTGAAACACGAACTAAAAGGTATTGGTCAGGTTCCATCCATCCATCCATTGACAACAAGATGGAAAGTGTGAAACCCTGGTTCGATTCCCGGTCAAGTTCAGAATTTTTCTCATTCTCCAACTTCACATCCATCGGGAAGATGAAATAGCATAAGTGCTGAACCCATCCCTACCGAATCTCAAGTAAAAAAGCGAGGATTTGGGTAAGAAGTATGTTAATGGTTTAGATAGAGATGGTTAGATTTCTACTCGTAATTCTATATAATAAAATAAAACTCTTTCTGTTGATTTATTTAATCGTATAATGCAATCGTTTAACCCCAAACAGGAATCGCAGGGCATAAAAACTTTCAGCTATTTAACGTTCATAGAAATTATCCGTAAAGGTAGAAATACGTACACAAATCTAATTTCTATTATCCCACTTTTTACTTATTATTTACTAGTTTTTGGTGCTTGCATACGGCAAGCGTTTAGAAAAATCACCATATATCAACTCGTAAATAAACTAACGCGATCTCCAGGGCAACAGTGTTTGAGCCACGGGAAACTCATATACGAATATACATTATGATCTCGCCAGTGTAACCTTCTGGGAACTTAAAATTCCATGTTTTGTATAAACGCACTTTGTAAAAACGATTTCACATTTTCGTCGAGCCATATTTCAATTCGCTTATTCATTTCGTTCAATGGTTGAAAAGGGTTTGAAATTTCTCAAAAAAAAACTACCAAACGAGATTAAAATGAGAGGAAAACATCTTTTTGATTATCGCGTTAAAAGTGCTTTCGGCTAATATATATTCCATTCCACTGGAGTTTCTTGATAATCATATGCTTCTATAATTCAACTCGTAGTCTAAAATTAATAATAATATTCCGTGAATAATTAAAAGGAGTAATTTCATCGAACGAGCTATAATTGCTATAAACTTAATGAACGAAGCATTTAAGATGAGCCTGATAAAAAAATCCATCCACGCTCTTAGTAACCCTTTGGCTTTTTTTAAAAAAAAATATAATCCCTCTGTGGATTACTTAAAAGGGGTGCGAACCACCTCTAACATTCGCCTGACCAATGAAATCCCGAGCTTTTGCCACATTTTTGAGGCGGGTATGTGTCCTGAATAAATTAGCATACTGCGGGTGAAAAGTAGGTAAAGAGGGGTTTGGATATATGAACTTACCGTCGAAATTCGAGATATACGACTTATGACGGAGTTTTTTTTAACCGTTCTATATTCATGTCAGGAGCTATTTATGCTGATGCATTATTAGGGACGAGAAAATGGATTTTGAGTGACTCTGCCTTCAAGCTGCAGGTACATCTTACTCGTAATTATTTCAAGATATCTAAAGGATTTTCATTGATAAGGAGAAATTACTGAGACCATTACCGATTGGATTATAAAAAGGACGTTTCAAACCGAATTTTAGACTATATTATGGCTGGATACCAACTGATAAATCAAGATTATTCCTTTAGCAATAAGACCAAGTACACATTTTTTCTACTAAGCAGCCGCACCCGTGTTAATCTTAAACATAAACCAATAGTTACCGACCAATTAGGACGGTTGATTTTTATACGAAATTCTCATCTGGTTTAATCGATCTATTTTTAGCTATAGTAACGTTGATAAACGATAGCAATAACTGACGAACATTTATTCCAACTTTTTATATGAGAAGTTAAGTAGTTTAGAAGTAATAAGTGCAAATCATTGCATGTTTTGATCTTGTTATGTAACAGATGTTTAAACGGAAAATGCTGGCTTTAACAAAATTTTAAGGCAAAATTCAATTTACTTTTCTAAAACCACATTACAATCGGCATGTTATGCGTACAGCAAACTGTACAAATCGACTTTCTGAAAAGGAAATAAATCGGATGTAATTTTTTTTACAAAACGGTAACGTTGGCGAATAATTTTTACCTCTAGCGCGAAACCATTGACAACAGAGTAATATATTTAAATGTTTTTTATTTTACTCGCGTATCAAAAGCTACCGAAACGTGACCTTAATAAGAGAATGCTCGCGTGAATATCATCGTGGACCTCCCAACCAGAGATTACAATTCTGAACCCGAACGCAACCCTTTCATCGAAATTGTCCTCGCAGCGGACCCTTTCAGAGAGAACTGGTCTCTCTTCGAAAAGCAATTAAAACCGCACTCTTTCACTTAACGACCAGATCCTTAATTCCGTCCCTCACCTTATAGACCCTCTTCACATACGTAAAAATACGGAAAGAAGAATCTTCTTCCGAGAATGGAGTATTACAATGTCACAGGGTTATGAGACCTTGATCGATATGCTGCAACAATAAAAAAAAAGAGAGGCGATTCGAGCGGAATTCGTATTTATCCTGTGAGGGCGGTTCATTTCCTGTCCTTTAAGAAATCCAATATGGATGCAAAGGAATAAAAATCTGAAAAATAAAAAAACGCACAGCTTGGGCGTGGAGAAAATCTTTTAAGGATGAAAAATCCTGTCTTTTTTCGAGAACCTCTCGTTTCGTGGCCCAATAAAGCAGAAAAAAAACGATGTCACACCTAAAGAAAGAGATGGAATGAATGAATGCCGTCATGTGATATATCTTTATCTAGGACAGGCTTTAATGGATGCTATTTTCCTTGTATTCACTATTCTCGTGCCCTGTATCTGATTCCTACGCATTTATAAGAAATCTTAAAAAACGAATATATGCCAGCCGCAGTAATAAGTTTTGCTGGTAATTCTTATTTTTCAAAAACACATCATCATGATGTAATTTTCCTTCAGTAAACTCTGATATATCCAGGGATCTAGTTTGAAAACACTGATTCATCATCATACTGAGAATTATTTTATTAAATAAAATGAATATCTCGTGCTTTTGCTGTAAATTTTGCTTTCCAATCCGATCTATCCTCTAGTACCTTTTTCGTGAATGAATAAATATATAACCAGCACATATGCGTATTTCATTGAAGAAGTCGAACGAAAGGGAAACTATTTCGTAAGCTAACGCTGCTCGCGTTTGATACAATTTTTAATGAAATCGCGCTCCCGCGGGGAGAGCGAGGCACACTCCAACTTTAAGAGCATCATAATCTCGCCGGAGGACGAGGAATTCGTCAACCCTAAGAGTATTACTCAATACACTACGTCAGTGGTTCTCAACCTTTTTTTGTCTGCGTCAACCCATGTTCAGTCATGTGTCACCTCGTTTTTAATTACATTATCTTCAAGTCGCCCTTAGAGATAAATTGGGCTTTCCCTAAGATGAAATTTTGGCATTTAAATAAGCACACGTGTTTATTCTCCTGGTTTTCTTTATTTCTATAAATCAGAATATGATACACTATGAATTTAACAAATATTCGCGTCACCCTCTCAGTAGCCATCGCGTCACCCTGGTGTCATGTCGCCCCGGTTGAGAACAACTAACTGCACTAATAAGGGGAGGCCATAAAATTAAAGTTGAAATTCGTAAAACCCTTTTAGGAGGTGAAACTAGAACTAAAATATCAAATATACCTCTTGGCGTTTTTGCCAATGGGCCTTTGTTTAAAAGATATTAACAATTTAAATTCAGGTTTAAGCATGGATGCGTCATATACCGTCAAAGTTGCGGTATCAAGCAGAAACGGCGACAGCCGAACGGGTAGCGGGATTGTCTGGTAATACATATGCAGACTATTTCTGGTGAGTGCATTATTTAAAAAAAATGCTGGCAGCTGGTATGGAATCCCGGCCAATCCCATTACTGGACAATCACTCTATACGCTCGGCTATCACATCTACATCTACATCTACATGATACCCTGCAAATCACCTGACTGGTGGGTGGCAGGGGGTGCAGCACACCGAAACCTACCTAATAACGTCCCTCGTGGGAATCACTCTCCTGTTATGATCCCGTATGGTCCTTGGGAAAAACGAGCTCTGATATCGCTCGGTCCTACAGTCGATCTCTCGTATTTTATTCTCGTGATCGTGCCTGCCCATGTACGTAGGTGCCTCTAATATTCCTGAGACCTCCTCTAAGAGAACTTCCGACCTAAATTTCTCCAGAAGCCTTAACCTAGCGCTAATTCTGCGATCCTCTAGCGATATCCAATTCAACTCCTTCAAGAGTGATGTGACGCTTAGTTTTTGCTCATATTTTTGCTTTACGAATCTGGCTGCTCTGCGTTGGATTCTTTCTAACTCAAGTATTTGTCCCTTTTCGTACGGATCCCATATGCTGGAAGCGTATTCGACCTGAGATCTGACCAATGATAAATAACACGTTTCTCGTACCTGTTCTGTGCTACTTCTTACTATTCTGCCTACGAAGCCCAATTTCTTATTAGCTGCGCCTACGATCCTTCGAATATGCATATTCCACGATAGATCACGACAAATGGTGACTCCTAAATATTTAACGTACTCTGCAGATTGGATATTCAATCTATCAATTCTGTACTCCGAGTCTAATTCATTGTTCTTACTCTTCCAGAAACTCAATAGGGAACATTTGCTGTGATTAACTTCGATTTTCCATCACATCTTCTGCTTGAAACCTCAACTTTGACGGTATACGTATGACGCATCCATGCTCAAACCTGAATTTAAATTGTTAACATCTCTTAAACAAAGGCCCATTGGCAAAAACGCCGAGAAATATATTTCATATTTTAGTTCTAGTTTCACCTCCTAAAAGGGTTTTACGAATTTAAATATTTATGTTATGGCCTCCCCTTGTAAGTAAGACCCCTGATTTGCGTCGACTCGATTCGAGTTGTTTCGCAATTGTGTCGTTCAAATATTAATAACTAAAAATCTGTTTTGCGTCGTTTAATGTCACAGTCGCGTCGTTTTCTACCCGAGTTTCCCCATTCACCGCATTTTCCCCGTTCCAAAACAGCAGATTGTTTAGCCCCCAAAAATGTACGAGTAAGTGTTTCAGAAGGAGTTGGCTTTGGGAGGGACTGAGCTTTGATAAATAAAAGAATCGCTTTCATAATTTAGCGAGCGTTGAAAGTGGGAGATTTCGAAGAAGAAACGCCTCACGATGAAATAAAGCAGGAGCAACGAGCATCAGAAATGATCTACGACTCTACAATGGAATTCCCGGAAATAATCTCAGCGTAGAATTCATTTCCATTCCACGATTGCTTTAAGTCGAGATACGAACCCAGTACTTGAGAAGAAGAAGCGGTGTAAGTAGAGTGAATTTCGCCACGAAGAGAAATGAAATTCGAAACAGGAAATTGGGAATGGGGGAGGCCGCCATCACGATAAAGAGCTGAGAAACAGGGAATAAAATGGATCTAGATTCGCAGATAGCCTGCGAGGTTGACAACTCTGCGGAAATGCCCGAGAAACGAACTTTGGCCTCAACTTCAAGAATTTCTGAAGCATTTCGGTTGATAAGATATGGTCCCGAAGATGAAGGCACCTCTCCAGGTCAGGTGGTTTCACAGCGTGAAGGAGGTAATGCAGGCAGTAGGGCGGTCTCTTGCGACTATTATCAGGAATCGATCTGCTGATGACATCCGTCACATCCCACAGATTTGAGACAAGGTTGGTCGCGTGTCAGGTGACTATATTGAAGGCATGTGTTCCTTTTTCATAGAAATAAAACGTAACTTGATATACCACACATGTTGCCACTACTTTTCATTCAACCCTCCTATATTTTGGTTGGATTAGCAGAGATTTTTCTATTTTAAACCTAATAGTTTTACTTTGGGCGTCTTCCTGTATTTAGGAAATTTACCGTTTCTTATATTACACAACGTTTTCAACGGGTATGGTTTCATTCTTTTCTGCGTTTATCCACTAGGTAAGGCAAAGTGCGAAAAAATTTTCAGGAAGACATTTAATATAAATGCTTAAAGAACAAAGACCATAATTAAAACCTCGTGTATGCATGACACACCCATTTCCCCTTAAAGTCTTCACAGGATAACCCACTATACATATATACATATCCCGTAATACTCCTACAACCTCTCTTAAAAACAAATCTTAACTCTAAAACTTTTACAACTGGCACGTATGTGCCTGCAGTTAATAGCAGACCTGAGGGTTTGATTGATTGATGTTTTTTAAGGATACGCTAAAGGTAATTTCAAAATAATCAAGTACTCTTAGATACTCAATATGAGCCATAAGAAAAGTATTGAGTGCCGGGGACTCGACATTATCGAAAGAATAAAATTAAGAATAAACATTTCTGTACCCCTTATAACCGACACCTCTTTGCTATTGAGGATTTCTATAGGGACATAAACAAATACCAGAATAGAAAACGGTATCTACGAACATACGGAGAACCCTTTCACTTTCTTCGAAAGTACATACGATTCCGCTGATCGATGCTCTTCACTCTATACATTCGAATCACGCCCCAAAACGAGAACTTCTCTCCTAGTCTTCACGCTATCCTAGCTTCATATATATTTCAACGTTCCAGATAATCCTTGATTTTTTTTCAATTTTGGAAGAAAAGAATGAAAAAGGGAATAGTGGGCGAGGGTGTGGGGTACGTGAGATAGTCGCAAGTTATTGCCAGACGTGTAGCAAAGCCAGGGATAACCTCATTCTAATGGAAATATAAAATAAATTCCGGAAAAATCAATAAAAATTCGAGTTAGGGGGAAAATAATGCTCCACCCATAAATAAATGCATTGAACCTTGTTTAAGAGTAACGTATTAATCCTACTATAAGACGGCGTCGGATATAAGAGTATTCCCTTTACATGAAATAAATTGGACGAAAAAAGTTTGATTAGGAATTTTGAAGCAAATAAATTAAACGAAATCATTAGTTATTTATTACACCCTTTTTTATTAACTTCACTCCGATATATACATGCTTTCAAATCCGAAATATAAATCTATATTAATGAATTTAAAACAAAAGTTGTACATAATAAAATGTATTAGGACGTCCCACGTTTAAAAATATTTAAACAATTTTCACGTTCTCGGTATTTTCATTTTATTTTGGAATTTATGAACAAATCGACTCCTGTAGTTATCGCGCACCTAGTGACACCAAACGGCAAGAGAATGCGATACAATTGTAAACAAACTTCGCCATATTAGTATGATTACAATACTGTATTAGTTATTGTTATTGACTTCATAGAAGCCCTAGACATGAAAAGAAAAGTTACCCATGAAACAGAGGAAGAAAGACAAGTGAGATTAACGAGGAAAAAAGAGTACTACATCAAAAGATGAGAAGGGATATATCGGAGCACAGACAAGTTAGGAAAGTGTACATCGTATCACAAATGGGCGCGTTTCGTGCAATGGAGTATTAGAAAGCAATTATATACCTGTACGTAAGGGAAATAGCGTTTTCAAGTTCTTTTCTTCATCATAAATAATCAATTTTCTCCTTATTTAATAATATTACATGCACACGTAGGGAAATTAAACGTTTGTTTGGGAGATTGTTTATGTTAGCAACAATGAAGTAACCATGCAAGAAATTTTCAAAGTTCAACTCGATATAAGACATTCTTGTTTGATTTTCTCGATAACGGCTACTCCTACGATAAAAATGTATAGAAAAGAAAAGACTCCACTTTACTAGTTCTACAAGTTTTATTTGAAAAATATTTTGATATGATCAATATTTTACGAGATATGACGAAAATTTAATTTTTTGTCCCGTCAAGTGGTACCCCTGATTGGCGTACGTGATTCATTTTTGCGATTTTCTTAATATATTTGATTGAAAGTCCTTAATATCAAATTTCATGAAAATCCGTTCTGTAGAAGCCGAGAACGAACATGCGGACGGACGGACAGAAGGACCGACCGACGATAATAGGAGCTCACGCTGTAAGCGAAACGCACCTAAAAAAATAGACTGGAGCGAGTGAAAATCGTGACAAGTATAAGGAGAGAATATGAAAATAAAAACAAGCGTCTTTAACGATTGGAAAAGTTAAAAGTAAATGATGAAATTCGTATTAATAAAGGAACAAAGGAAAAACGAGTAGCACGTTAAGTTGAGGGAAAGTCAATCACGGCGTTTCATTTACATAACTACGGAGAACATCGTTGAGGATTCGAGTAAGATTTCTTTCTTTGTATATACAGAGTGAAATTTTATTTTAAAACAATCATAACGTAAGTGCACGAAATTTAATTATTTTCCTTACGATATATATACATATAATTATTTCCCTGTCTTTGCACACCGACAATTATATGTAGCATTGACGAGAACAAGGTGGGAGAAGAATATCAGAAATTCATAGCAGAAAATAAAAACCAAAGACATTTACTAAACGACAACAGAATATTCAATAGAAATGTTGTATATGAATTTTATATGTAAAAGTGTGTTATTAATTATTTCAAATGCAAATATTAATAATCAATACATCTATAATTCTTCCGTTGATATTTCAATGGACAGTACACTAATTATTCATAAAATATGAGAATAATAACATTCATTACAAAAACTGAAGATGAAAAATGTTTTAACTTTAAAAAGAAAAAGCGCCGCGCAGGGAGAACCGAACGAACAAGCATTAATGTAAGGAAAGGGAGTTTCTGCCATAAATTAAAGCATTAAGCCCATGGTAAAGAGAGAGAGAGAGAGAGAGAGAGAAGAGAATGTCATCGTCCTCGTTACTTCTTCGGTAAAAACCATATTCTCACTCCGAAACGTTCTCTTTCATTCTTTCTTCTGCAACTCTCGATCCGGGCAGCCAAGAATTCGAATAGTTTCCGTTCGAACGCGTATGCGGAGGCAAAAAAGAGAAAAAGTGAGAGAGGAGAGTGACTGAATTCCGAGTTTTTTTTTCGCATCCGTCGCATTCCTTTGGGGACGGGGGATATTCCGAAATGACTGCCGGGGTGAGTCTGCATGAATACGTAAATGATTTATGCATTTTTTTTGTATGGTAACTCGTCGAAGAGCGTCAGCGGAGCGCGGAATGAACGGAAGAACATCTGCGTACTTTTTCTTCGGGAATCGATGCTGTGGTATAGTGGGTCATTTTCGGATGATTTCATATCGAACTGCACTGAACTGCTTCACAATTTCCGCGAAGCGCGACTGAAAAATCGAAAGTTTGGAACGAAATGTGCGTATGTTTGAAATAATACGTCGGTAGCTATTCCACTTCATTAAACTGTTTAATTTTATCGATGAAAATTGTTTAAAATTGTATTTGTAGAGAAGCGTAAATAGTTAATCAATAAGTAATAATAAATTCCTCTAAGGTAAAAATATTTTTGAAAATCGTCTCCAATAATGTTAAATACTGCATTCTACGCTACTGTGATCGATTACTGCATTTGTATATTCAGGTTAATATTCCATATGAACAGCTATCAGCTCTTTGTGCTGTAATCGAAGCTATATCTACAGCTATTATACAATTCATTTCATCTAAATAATTAAACGTGATCGTCGCAACTATTTTTTAAAATAGGTAGCATAAATCCGATTTCAATTTAATAAGCGCCGAACAAGAATTAAAAAAATCTCTTTCAAAACACCTGAGTGCCGATAGATTTACCAGCACAAAGCTTCCTTTTCAGACCAATAGGATATTAAGACGTACAGGAGGCATAAAACCGTAAGTAACTTCAGCTAGGAGGCGCTTGTACACACACAACAAACACACGCACGCACACACATACATACACACACACATATATATATATTTAAACTTACGGAAGAGGAAAGGTAAATGAGGATATTTAGGGCAACTAGGTGTTGAAGGAAACCCAGTGAGCACTTAGCGGAAGGAGAGCCGTTGGGGCGTTGGAGAGACACATTTGTAGAAGTTATTGGAACTTTCGGGATGATCCCTTCGTCAGCACAAGAGGCAACTGATTTGGCAGTGAAACTGGGTTGGACCACAACACCTGGCGCTCGCCAACCCCCCCCCCCATCCCTCCCCCTTTGCTAGCTGTTTCTTCGTTCCTGCCATGTACCTATTACAGCGTTAACACACATACGCACATACAGACACACAAACACATTCTATTTTTATTATATGAATATATATATATATATATAAATACTACGGAAGAGGAAAGGTAAGTAAGGATATTTAGGGCAACTAGGTGTTGAAGGAAACCCAGTGAACACTTACCGGAAGTAGAGCCTCTGGGGTGTTGGAAAGAGACATTTGTAGAGGTTAGAGCTTTCGGGATGATCCCTTCGTCGGCACAACAACACCTAGTTGCCCTATATATGTATATATATATATATATGGAGCGTTGTTCTTCGACAGGGTGATATTTCACTTCTCAAGGCGTGATATATAGGGGAATATTCAGGCAAGCTTTCCAGCAGAAATTTTTCCTACGAACTTCGCCCGTCGCCGTAAGACAAAAGAAAACTCCCCCCCCCCCCCCCCCATTTTAAGGAAGTCGCCTTGGATTCTTTTTTGGGGCTAGTCAGATCGTGTAGCTTCTATCTGGAATGGTACGGAAAATTCGCAAGAGAAATATAATGTCCTGATTCTCCTACTCCTAGTAACGGGGACGAGCATTTCTCTCTTTTAGACTGATTCATTTTTGCTTCGTACGTCGGAATTGAAATTCTAGCCGTGGTGAGATTTTAAAAAATTGATAAAATGGGAAAAAGTAATTTTTTTCTATTTATTCGTTGAAAGCTCATCTCTACGAATCCGTGCTCTGCCTTTGTTTTTCTTTCGACTGTACCTCAGGCATGGCACCGACAACTGTTGCAAGTGATGTTCGTCATGATTACCTTGTATGTTTATTTATTTATTTTCTAACTAGTGATATCGACCCTCGCCTAGGGTGGAGAACTCTACGTCAGTGTTTTTCGAAGCAAGGGTCGCGAGGCTCATGAGGAATATCTGAGCACTCGATGTGAAATGTGTCAAAAATGACAAGTAACTAAATGCTCTTATTATATAAATGCTAATATTTTAGTACGAGTTACTTATTATCGAAAGAAAATTAAAACTAAGCTAAGAACGTATTTTTATCAATGCTGCCTTCCCTTCGACTGGGTCGCGAGACATTCTAATGGGCCGCGATAGAATATATTTAATATAATTCTTATTTAACGACACAAAATGATAAGATAAAATAATAATTTCAAAGGAACAATATAAACTCTTACGTTTTACTCGTATTTTAACATGACGAAAAATCAATAATTAATAAATTGTACGCACAAAATGTCGACCTTGGTATTGCGAGGGTTCTTTCTCTTAAATTATTATTTATTAAATTTTTTAATCTTCATAATTTATTCATTAAACAGATTTATAATAATAAATTATTATAATTATTATTTCCGCGTTTGACATTTTTTAAATAATTAACTAAACACGAACTATTCAAATAAAAGTATAAATTAATCTTCAATACAAAGTTCTAAAGATCGGATCTTCTAAAATTAACACAAAAACTCTTTTTATTTCTTTAAATGAAAAAAGAATAGGAAAATTGAAATAGGGCTTTGTATTGTTGCTGTTATTGAAAGTTGCATTATTTAAAAATTGAACAGTCACGGTCAAATATAAGAAATACAGCATCAAGTAAAAAATATTCTTCTTCCAAAACTAAAATTGAAAAATAAACGCTATTAACATAGCCATATTGCGAAATATTTGGACTCCCAACGCAGGAGAATTAATTTTACGTCTATACGGAAAGGTCATGAATTTTTAATGGCTAATCCAAAATCCAATGGGCGAGATTGCATCTTAAATTCCACACAAAAATTCTTCTCATATAGCCGAAATATGATAGATTGGTCCCAAATTATTAATAGGAGTCGATCAAGAATTTGATGCATAACTGCTTGATTGTTCTATGCGATAAAATTTTTAGAATGTCATTAAGTTCATATGATAATAAGCTACCCCCGTATCAATAGGAAATCAGAAATTCGATATTTATCGAATAATTTTAAATTGGTAATGCAAATTAAACTAATTGATATTAAGGTAATTTAAGGTAATATTACGGTAATTTTGAGGACAGAAAATAAAGAATATTATAAATTTGGTTATTTAAATAAATGGCCCTTTCTTTGGAGTATCATCTTGGCAAGGTTGAAAGGCTTGTGAATTCCTTAGACCTTAAGAGCTACATTGGCTTACTTCCTCAAGGAAATTTTTTTAATCTCAAAATTAAAACAAAGCCTGGATAATTCGTTATTATTCCTATTAAATATGTAGTAGGGAATTTTATGTATCATCAGCTCAGGGCCGCCGAGAGCCAGCGCGGGCCCTGGGGAAAATACCATCGCCGGGCTCCTTTTCTTTGTTTTAAGTTCAAAAAGGGAACCGGACCGCTCGGCATGTCCAGGACAGCCGACTCGCCCTTCCCTACGGTATTGGCTCGCAGTATTATAAGCACAAATTGTCAAATTCCATCGAATTAAAATTTTTTATCAAAATTACGTATAAAATATATGTTGATACTATATGTATCACATCATAATTAGACTTGTTATGATTCGGTTAATGTCGATAAACAGCGAATTTGTAAAAATCAAATATTCGACGAAATTTAATTGCCGTCGATAAGTGTAGGTTTGTCATCACCAAAATGTTTGCGAAATTACACGTCATGGTTTTTAAATTTGGTTTTCCAAATTAACACCTAAAATGTAGTTTAGTACCAAAAAAGCAACGCGTAAAAACAATCGGTACTTGTCATAACAGACGACCACATTTGAATGGAATTTCCTACACTTTGCATTGTGAGGTCCTCCATGACATTTTTAAGTAACTGCGTATCTTGCGCTGCAAAAGAGTCCAAAAGTACGAATTACATGAGAGTAGATCTTGCAATTAGTATGAATGAATACCGATCACCAGATGTCCCTATAGTACTTTAACTAATAAATTCCAATAAAATTTTAAATTTCTAGGGGCCATACCATCCTCCGAAGGAGAGTTTCCCATCATAATCGTTCCGTGTTTGCGTTTTAGTTATTTTTCTAGATTCCTTCTGATTTTTTTTACCAACATCACAACTTTTTCCTTCATAATATTTACGTATAAATTTGGTTGTATATTATAATAGCGTAACATTAAGTCTGTTATGGAATGGAATATGCCATAGATGTAGCTATATTTTTCTGTTATCTTTATCAATTTAGTCGGTAATATTTGTGACGTAGTATTTATGATGAAATGTAATATACACATATTTAAAACAACCCCGATTCTAAATTGTACCGCAATGAAATCTACCTTGGCACCTGGATTTAGGAAATGGCTCCTATATTTTTCCAGATCTAGTCGCAAAAATTACGAAAAGCTTACGTGTTTATGTTAAAATGGTTAAAGCACGTATATTCGCAGAAATTTTAAAATATTTCTTCACCGATTATTTACTCTTTCTGCCGCAGCACGCATTAAAGTTTACTTACCAAAAGTGCCCTTAGTTATAACAGATTAGAAGAAATAAATGCCTTTAATTAAAAAAAAACATTTCCGCTTAATAAGCCTAAAACTTGTTAATCCGTTTAAATCTGGCAACACAGCACTTTAATATGAATTCATTTTATACGGCTTTTGTTTCCAAAAATACCCGCCGAGCTTTCTAAAAAATAAATACCTCCTCCGTGTATATTCCGATTTCAATTCTTTACTGAAAAATAGGTTTCCGAATTAAAATCTGAATGATTTCGGTTTGACGTCAAACGACGAATCAATAACGGCGAGCGTCAAAATAGCGAACGTCAAAACGGCGAAAACAAAATGGCCGAAAGTATAAAAGGATACTATTTTAGTTATAACACGTATTAAAAATGGGGGAAATTGGATTTAAAAGATTTCGTGAAGTTTAACCTGAAAATTACAGTTGTAAGGGAGACTCCGAAAATGAAAGTTTACTGGAATTAATGAATTTAAAAAAATGATTAACTGCGGTGTTACCAACAATAAATACAACTGTAGTACACCTTGAAAATCACCAAAAACACAACCCTCATTAAAGACCATTAGTGACTCATTCGCGAAAGGCGTCTATTACATGTTGGTTTAGCTCTTACTTAATTGTCGAAAAATGGGAAGTTGTTTTGTTTCCATATTTAAAAAGAATTTATTGTGTATAGACTTTCATTCTTCAATTGCCGTTTTATTTTTTACTGTGTTGCTAAGATATTCTCGACTTGTGCATCTGCATTCTGATAGTGTAAAGTAAAGATCTGCAATCAATTATATCAGAAGAAGGTCTAGTGCAACACAATAAGCTACTCGTCAAGTAATTTCCTCATCCACATGCTCATATCATTAGCTCTTTGTGGACAACTGCCTTCAGTACATCTTTTAAAACGTACCATTCAACGAGCTCGGAAACAGAAAAACATTCCGCTTTCGAACCCCACGTCCCTGACTGAACTAAAGCTTCCTGAAGAGTTCACCGAAACTTTTAAGGGAGATACTTTTTTGCTTCATGACGGTGTACCATCAGATGATCGTTTTCTTATTTTTTCGACGCAATGGAACTTTGATTTGCTGGCGCGATGCAACAGCAATGGCTCGCCGATGGCACGTTCAAATCTGCTCCTCAACTCTTTACTCAAATCTATACTATACACGTATTAGAATATGATTTCTTTATTCCTGTGGTAAAGGGATGGCAAATACGTGGCACGCGTGCCAGAAATGGCACGCAGGCGATTTTACTTCGCACGCGTAAGCTTGTATTTTCTGTATGAAACGTGAAGTTTCTTAGGGAAAGAGTAAACTAGTCGCACGCGAAGAAAGATTCTGATGGTCCACAGTACTTTCTAGGCACGCGACTCGAAAATCATTTGCCATCCCTGCTGTAGTATATGCATTGATGTCAAACAAAACTTGGTCTTCATATGACAGATTGTTATTAGCTATAAAAGACCTGAAACGCACCTTGAATCTGACTTCCATCATGACCGATTTCGTGCGAAATTTTATCAATTCGTTTAAAGAAACTTTTCCTTATGCACTTCAACGTAGTTGTTTGTTTCATTTGAGTCAGTGCCTGTGGAGGAAAATCCAACAAATATAAGGAATTCAAGAGATGTACATGTCCGATACTGACTTCCCTCTTCAAATTAGACAGTTAATAGCGCTTGCTTATGTTCCCGTAGCTGACAATATAAATTCATTTGAAATTATTTTAGACTCTACGTATTAATTTGATAATGAGCAGTTCCTTCGGCCAATCACTGAATATTTCGAAGATACGTGGGTTGGAAAGGTGAAGCGCAGAAATAGGCGTCGTCAGCCACTTTTTTCTGTAATCTCATGGAATTGCCACGAGGCTCTTAAATAAGGTTTTCCCAGAACTAATATTTCAGTCGAAGGCTGACACCGTGGCTTCGCCTAATTAATTGGATCTAGCCATCCAACAATTTGGAAATTTATACATGATTTAAAAAGACAGCAAAATCTTCATGAAGTGAAAATTGAATAATAGGTATATTGCTGGTCAAAAACCCTCTAAAGCCGAAAATTTTACCGAAATACATATCAATGGATCGAAGACCTTGTTCAAGATTATGAAAATAGAGGTGGGTTGGATTTCTTGAGAGGTATCGCTCATAATTTTCAACTTCAGACTTAATATCACCAGAGCATTTATATTAAACTTTTTGGCATTTTTAATACCTATTATTATTGTAATGTTTTTATTTTAATAATAATTGTGGCATTCCACAAAATAATCTGTGTCCTCGGGTCACTTTTGTTGCCATATAATCATAACTTAAAAAGTATCATATTTTCAATCACTGTGTCTTACATTTATAGATGATAATACTCTTATTATTTGTCATGTAATATGCTATTTTGTGTCCTAGCTCATGGTTTTATATGTTATCAAAAACAAATAAAAAATTTCAACGTTTACTTATGTACTGATTGTCTATATAATCAATATAAATAAGATTAATCTTTACGTCATCTATTGTTATTATTTCAACGTTTAAATACTAAATTAAAATGTTTCGAATTAAAGAGATTTGAAATTTAGACCATTATCTTAAAAAGGTCATTGAAAAATTCAAGGATGCAGATATAGATGTCGGGTGTTACTAGTAGAACAATGTAAAATTCATTCATTCCAGCATTAAGCTGATTGATTTACTATGTATTATTACTAAAATAGTTCCTTTTCTACTTTCGGCCATTTTGTTTTCGCCGTTTTGACCTTCGCTCTTTTTTACGTTCGCCGTTTTTGTTTTCGCGGTAATGACGTTCGCCGTTATTGATTCGCGGTTTTGACGTGATACCAGTGATTTCATACGGATATCCTTTTAAAGCTTGGCGGGGAAAATTGATTGATTGATATTTTTACGCCTCCACATCGATAGGTCCAGATGTGGAGGGAAGGTTCTTTAACCCTGAATCGTTTCATGCTTTCACGTTCAATCCCATGCGTTTCAATGAAAAAATGGGATCCCTTGAAACGAGATTATCCCTAGGGATGCATAAAAAGAGCTTATGCGAACCCTTTCCTGGCTCCTGCGTCATAGATCGAACCCTTCTTCCTTGCGACGTTGTCCTTACCTACCAACCCCTCCTCCCCCTTGATGCGTCCCTAACTCTCCCCCACCCCCATTTTCTTGGTTGTAATGCCGATTTCCGCAGAAACCGCTGTCCATTTACTTCCGATTTCGTGAGATTTGTCCGTCAAATTTCTTAAGAGTTTATCAGTGAGAAGTTTCAGAGATTGCTTTGTGATGGCCAGCATTTTGATAAAGTGTTTTTGGAAATGAAATGTATCAGGAAGGATAGTATGAAATCATTATCCATCAGGGAGACGGGAAAATTTTGTTACAATGCCAAGAATTTTTTTATTCCATTGATTTTTACTGTCCTCCTTAACATGACTCGTTGAATATGTAATTAGGTAAATGGGGGTTAAAGACAAGGTGATTAAACAAAAAATAAAATAAAAAAATACTCCTTCACTGTAAAGAATAGTCATATTCACGCTGCAGGTTTCTGGTAATGCGGCCGCGGAGACTACGGAAACACATCTACAGGAACAAAGTCAAAAAGCACTCACACTGTATAAGAATAGTCATATTCACGCTGCAGGTTTCTGGTAATGCGGCCGCGGAGACTACGGAAACACACACACACAGGAACAAAGTCAAAAAGCACTCACACTGTAAACTCTTACCGATACTAAAATCTGTATTTAGGCTATAAGGACTGTTCATGTCCCGAGATCATATATTAATTTCAAATAATTAAAAAATGCAAATTTAAAATGCCCTCCACCGATATCATGCTTTTCTTATTGTTCTCCACCAGCTAATAGACCCTTACATAGAAAATTCTGAAAATTTAGCTCCTCCGATTTGCAGGATTCCAGACGAACGGATAATAAAACCGAATGCATAATAAGTGATATTTTTTAAGAAAGAAGCGCTAACATTATAATAGTTATTAGCCTTTGAACGCCGGAGACACAAAATCAATATTTCAGCAATTCAAGAGGTTTTTAAGTCTGTGTTAAAACTGAATGAGTGGGTACGTACTTTCGCTAATTTGCGCAATCGCCATATCCCAAACGCGCGGGGCTATTTTCGCATCGATCGGGTAGAGTTCCGCTCATTTTTACTACGTATGAAAGAGTGATACGTAGCCAAAGTTTTTTTTTCTGAGATTGGAGAATATGAAAATCTCCTTTCGGAAAATCTCTGACAACTCTCACGCACACGAAAAAAACAGCAGCACGCCCGTGCGATTTCTCGGTTCGTGGGAAAAGAGCTATGTCGACCTTTTAAGGAAAATAGGAAGGGAAAAATGTTGCGGTAGACGACTTCCTCATGGAAAATTAAGTGAAAAGTGCGTTATTTATTCAACCGCTGCCGGTTCCGGACCGTATTTACGGAGAAATTTCATTATCTGCTGAAATTTAACCCTTTTTATAAGATTTTTTTAAAGGCGGTGCACCCGACACTCGCCCATTTTTTTAAAATCCAGCAAGCAATTCCTTTGTATCCCCATAGGAGAAGCATGAAATCGAGGCAGTCCATTATAAATATGTGCCTTTAAATTAGTTAACATTAAGATGGGAGAGCTCCGGACATGTATACCTTTCTGTAGCATAAAATTTGAGGTGTCTATTTCTTTTGAAACCCGAAATCAAATTCGTGTCGAACGAGTGCGAAAAAATGTTTTTAAACTAAAGGAGATGGGAAATTGTTCGATTTTTAGCTATGGGAAATAAACGCGCCACTGAAACGTGTCCAAAACCTTTAAATGGAGAAAATATTATTGCATAGCATTTATGTAATCCTTTTAAAAGGATAGACTATGATGCCGTCGATATCAAAGAAGTTATCTCATGACATGATAACGCTAAAACATGAACAAAAGCGTCTTATGTACTTTACAATTCTTCCCTCACTTGTTATAACTGTTTACACTGCAAATCGAGATACTTGTCTACATTTATTTGACCTACTAATGAATAAACTATATGTATACGTGCGATCTCCAGTATATCATGTTTGCGATGATCTTTTCCATTTAAGCTTAATTACATAAACGAAGCCATTAATTATGTCAGTTGAAATAATTAATGCAATGATTAAAAATAGGTTCAATGCTAATTTCAAAAAATCAATCCAACATACATTCAAAATTTTTCTCATATATGATTCCAGTCAATACATTGACGTAGCTGCTTACTGTAACATCTTCGTACGCTCGGAAAATATTTCCTTGCGCTCTGACTCGTAGCCGCAATGTTTCTACTCTTATATTGGCGAATTTATCGGCAGATGTGCAAAAAACTCGATTTTTTACAATGTCAGTGGAAGCTGACATAGTTCATCTTTGAGTATCCATACTATACTACTATATTAATTTGCTAATAGTGAAGCCGTCTTGATCGATTATATAAATGCGAATAACCCAATAAAGAGTAGAGATAGAAACTCTAAATTTGACGTGAATACTCAAGTTACATATTTTAAGGTGATGACGAAAACAAAATTCGGAAAAAAGTCCTGGTTTCGACTCAATTTCCCATATGATAACAGGTAAAAATCTACTTTTCGACGTGGAGGCTTTTATTCTTATTGAGATTAAAATTAGAAAGAATTAATCTACGACCTTCGGATATAAGCCAATTTAAAGAAGAAATTATAAAGTTTCTTATTCTGTTCATCTTCTACCGTCTACAATTCGAAATCACTTATGTTAAACGTTTAATTCACATATTTTCGGGATATCTTGCCATTCCAATGGGATATTGACTTGCCTATCAAATACAATGATATACCTCGAGATCCCATTGGTATTTCAATCTTTATGAGTACTAGGGGGCAAGCTCCTTGCTAGCTGACACTAGCCAAACCCCCACCCCCACCCCCCCCCCTCCCCCTTGATAGCTGTTTCTTCGCTCCTACCATGCACCTTTTAGATTTAGATTAGTTTAACGGGAATATGTTTTGAATATGAGTTTAATAAATATATTTTATAAAGGATGTACGCTCGGTTTTTAATAACAATTTAAGAAAATTAGTTGAATAACTCTATAAAAATAAACTTAGAGGGCTGAAATTCCCGGAGATCAAAAATGGCTGAGGTATAGAGCGTTAAAGAGAGAGATAGAGACAACCAGAAATAGGATTTTAATAATATAGATAAAAAATATAAATAACATGAATACTGCGTTCGATTTATTAGCACTAAATTCATATCTTCGGTCATTTCGAGCAAGTTTTAATCTTATTTTCGATCTTTAAGCCTTTATTTAAGTGCATATGCACGGAAATTACCGACGACAACAATACCGGTATCCATGGAATCTTATTATTGTAATGTTAAAAAATTTACCAAAACTCGAGTATAAATTTAAAATATGAGCAAATTCGAAAAAGATTGAGCACTCGACGGTAAGAATAAGAATTCTCGTTCATTTTGGCGTGTTTTAGCGCAAATTTCGTGTCGATTACTTAATTTTAAGATATTTTAAAGAGTAAAAGAATGACATCCTTCAAACAAAAAATGTGATTTTTACGTGTTATCTTATGGGAAAAGGCATTCATCCTCTGGAGTCGAACCCTTGACCTTTTTCGAAATTTTTTTTGTCGTAACGTAAATATTCATCAACACTGAAATCCTGAGAAGTTTCAGGTTCCAAGTTTATTTCTAATCGAGTTATTCACAAAATTAAGAGAGTTACTCATCATGATGACCATTACGATTTTATAAGATAGAGAGATAAGAGGTCTTTTAATGCTTTTTAAACGAGAGAGGGGGAGGGAGGGAGAGGAAGGGAGAGGAAGGGAGAGGAAGGGAGGGAGAGGAAGGGAGGGAGAGGAAGGATGGGAGAGGAAGTGAGGGAGAGGGGTGAGAGAGAGAGAGGGATAGAAATAGGGTGAGAAAAGGAGGAGGAGAAGCAATTATTTTTTAAAGTTTAACTAAACAGAAGTCGTCGCGTGGTGCGTGGCACGGGGTTGGGCGTCCCTAGTGAAACTTATTTAGCATAGTTTGTAACATTTATCTTTATATCTGCATGGATTTTAGGAATAACTATACAGCTTTTAATGAGTAAATAGACAATTCGATAAAATCGAATAAAGTACCGTCCATCTTTGCGCAATATAGTACATTTCCACAGATGTTCTATTTCGGACGATGTCCTAAATCATCAAATTATACTTAACAGTTTAGTCTCATAAGCCGCTCATATACCAGAGGCTATAGACATCAAAAAATCACTTTTTTGGGCAAAGCTGCGCCTAAAACGTTCATATTAACCAGCATATTGTATTAATTTTTTTTCGCGATCATAATGTATTTTCTCTTATTTACTTCGCATATGAGAAAGAAAAATGTTAAAACTACAGCATGTTTTGAATGAAAAAGTGAAAATAAAGAGATGTGATAACTTCAAAGCATAGAAAGTGTTTTTCAATACGGACAAACTGCTTTTTCAACACTCATCTAAGCAAATGTAAAAGATCAAGGTTGTTTTTATTTTATAATGATAATATTATGCAATTTCCACAATGACTTACATTCAAAGGTATTAGACAAAATCAAATGATCCTTGTTTGAACAATCAAGATGTAAAATCTCACGTCCACTAAGACTAAGGATGATGAGAAATATCACGATACGCCATGATTCTGGGTCTTAAGACTCGATACTTTGCATTTATTTGAATCGAACCGTTTCGAGAAGGTAGGGAAACACTGTTTAGCGATTTCCCTACCTTCTTGAAACTTTTCGACGCTACTTTCAGCTTAGTAATCCCCCAATCTCCACATATAACTTTCCTTTTCCTTCTCCACGTTTTATTATCGCATTAAAGTGCGCAATTCCATGTTCTAACTCGGGAGGGAAAATCAGAGAGAGAAACTGCCCTCCATCCCCGCTTAATTGGTGGCAACGACTCGAAGGAAAGGGTTATGTTGAACCAGACTACATTAGGAAAGGGTTAAGGACAAAATCCAATAAGTCCCACGTAATCACCATCTCATGCAAAGGTTGAAAATAATATATATATATATATATATATATATATATATATATATATATATATATATATATATATATATACTTCTTAACAATTTAAAATCGTTAAGTATTCAGATAACGTAAAAGTAAAACAAGAAAGAAAGAATACAATCCATTAATAGAATCCACAGAGGAGTTTTTATGGGATTTACGTACAAAATCGGTATCGAAAGATTACGCGGTTATCGAATTTTTATCTCCAAAACTATGAGTTAAAAGTTATGTTCTCTCGCCGAATTTTTTGTGAAAAATGTTGAGCTCTAATCGAAGAAAGTTTTTAATCTATACTTTAAAGTACGTGTGGAGAGAAAAAGTGATTTTTTTAAAAATGTTTATTTGCCGATGACATCGTCGTAGCGACCGATGCAAACAAAATATTCGATCTTATGCTTGAGATTTTTATCTCCGTCGTAATCATGTTGTCTCGCGGACTGCCTCTATCTGAAAAATACGATTAATGATCAAATAAGAGCGAGGGAAACAAAAAATATGGTATCTAATTGTTGTCTAACGGATGCCATTTAGGAGGATACAAATATAGGTTTAAGTGTTTATGTAAATTGGAAGTTCTATTTTACGGATGCAGTTCAAAATCGTAATACGGCGATAAATTTCAATAAGTATCGCTCATAATTAATTTAATTAAAACCCGTCAGGTGGTTCAAGAGATGAAAGTCGCGACAGACGGACTGACGGATATGGGATGACCGATAATTTGACACCCGGTAATTTGCCTCTCTGTATCTTCCTTCCGGTAATTTCACTCCCCATTAATTTCACCCCCGGTAAACACTTCCGGAAAACACATGTTTATTAATCGCTTCGCAGGTAAACAACGCTTAAAAATTAATGCCACAGAACTTTCTGTGTACTAGACTTGTTTAATGGCTTGCTTGAACATTTTTCTATCATTTCCGACATTAATATTTTCTGATTCCTCCGACGTCCATCTTTTTTCAGCAATTAAAAATGTAACGCTAAATAATTTATTATGTGGAATGAATATTTCACTATTATAGAAAGAGGAATTGCTGGGGAAATTATATAAGGCACTTTTTTTAACCGACTGCTATCATTCCAGCGGAGTAAATAATAGCAGATGTGACTTGACGCTGGTTGGCTACATTTGTGGCAGGACGCCCTTTTTTGCGCGTTTTTACGATTACTCCCTAGCAGCTAATCCTATATCCCCAAACTTATCTAGCCCTTTTATAGGCTAACGTATTCCGAAAATCTGGTTTATCTAAGTTTTGGGATTCCAGAGATATTGCCCGCAGAGATGGACAGACAAATCTAGATAGTACAGGCGATGTTTCTTTAGAAAAACAGCCTAATTATATTATTTAGCACATATTGGTGATTACTAATAATTTTTAAGCATTCACTGACTAATAAGTATTTTTTTTACGATCCTCTAAAGAATCAATAAATAATATACTACTTCCTTTAAGTGGTTCTTGTTTTTCAATGTCAAAAGAAGCTTTCTTTGCCGTCGATATCGCAATGAATTTTTACACAATTCACTAAATGCAGTTGCTTTCCTTATCGCCTCTTCGCCTAGTGATATTTATATCTTAAAACAATATGAATCGTGTACTACTGTGTCGAGCATAAAACACCCGAGCCTATTGATTAAGTTACAGCAGGGGTGTCCAACCTGCGGCCCTCTAATTAATTTTACGCGGCCCACAGGGAGTGTTTCATGGTTTTCAATAACTTTTTCGTTTATTTTAATTAAGAACAAGTTATTATCTTCCAGTTAGCAAAATATGTTAAAATGTATAACGTTAAACCGGTACCTCTAGTAAACATTTCGCAATTCAAATAAGTTCTTTTTAATGCTGTTTATAATTTTTTCTCGAAGATATTAATAATATTGAATTCCATCATGATTTTTACTTTCTCATACGAAGTATTGCGAAAGTATTGTTATCGCGAAAAAACTCGACCTCGAGATTTTTACGGAAATATATATACGTTTTAGGTGTCGCTGAATCCGAAAAAGTAGTTTTCGCAATGCCGTCTGTCTGTCTGTCACTGGCTCTGGAGCCTAGACGGTAGAGCGAAAATGAATGAAATCTCGTACTTAGGCATTTTATCATACTGAGCAGAGTATAAATAGAAATGGTTGACATTGCTCAATAATTAAGAGTAGTTTATTCTACGCATTTTTAACAACAATCCGATTTTCTCAAAAACGGCTACAACGATTTTGATCAAATTTCGTACAGTTACTTGAGGTTATGTCTTCAATAATACTGCATAGTTTATATTTATCAATGAATGAGTATAAGGCTAGTTTATTCTAGGGTAACTTAAGAAAAATTGATTTTCTTAAAAACCGGCTGATACTGTTTCATTTTCTAAAGATAACTAAACGACGCATTATTATATGAGAAAGTTTGTACAATGTATGATGTACCAATTTTTTATATTGAAATGTAAACCCTAAAAATCTAATTCTAACTGGATTTCCACGAATATACTGCCTAAGAATCTCTAGGTAACGTCCGATTTAACTATAATTCATTGACAATTTCTAATGAAATTTTAAGATATAATTTTGGCAGTCAAAGTTTTTCTTTTCGATGTCCTCACCGAAAATTATTCAATAAAACGAATATTAAGCTCCGACTCATTAAAAGTGATTCAAAATCCAAAAAAGACCATTATTTTCGGCGGCGAATGAACGTAACAGTAGGTAACTTTTGCGATAATGAGAATTTCCCTCATTAGAAGGAAGCACATTTAACGATGTGACAATGAAAATTTTGTCTTTTGATGGCTGGAATTAAGTCGAATATTATTTACAAAAATCGTTCCAATCCACTCTTCCCCTGGCATTGTGGACCTTTTTATTTTTATTTAAAAAAACAAGAAAATCTCTAACGAAGATGTCGTTGGGAAGCGGAAAACGCGTAGCTAATGAATACATACGATATCCGCCGCATTCTTCTTACGTAAAAAAATATTCCTTAACAATTAAAACCTAGAAAGAAAATGAAGAGTAGAAATTTGTAGTCTTAAATTCCAACCCGCAGGACGGGAAAAGAAAGCTTTTCGTTTTTCTGAAAATTTCCTCTTATTAATATTACTGAGGAAAAATCGGATTTAGCGGAATCCAACACAGTTAAATTCATTAACTTGAAAAATAAATTTGCATATTCCAATGACAATCGATGCAGCAGTTACAGAGATATCATCATGGAAGAAAATATTCTACATCCTTAAGAAAATAGATAACTGAAGAAAAAAACAATATTTTTGAATAAGTTAACGATTGGATGTAAATGAGTTCCAATATTTTTGCTAAACGGAAGCGACGTTGTGATTGATATGCTAATTATCGTAAGAGGAGGCTATTCAGATAATTAAAAGCAGTAACATTTTTCTTTTCTTGCATAAATACATATCTCATTACATTAATTGTAAATGGCGTGGAAACGGAATCTCTCTGAATAATTTGTAGCACCGAATATATTTTTATTTTCTCATACACGAAGTATATTGAGCAAGTATTGTTATCGCGACAAAATTCGACTTCGAGATTTTGATGGAAACGGCCGCTTAGTTGCTACAATTGACAGAATGACGGAGATGAGAAACATGGATTTATCACGTGCAGAGAAAAACTACATTTCTATAATTGGCCAAAGCCTAGCCGGGGAACGTGTTTTTCGTGACTACTTACGTCGCCATTTATAAATTAAGCATACCGCTAAGTTTCAGCACAAAGATAATTAGATAACTATAGCTAGATAGATAGCTATCACTAATCACTTGAGTAACGGGGTAATAAAGTAGGAGAAAATGGTGCTCTGAAATGTGTTTGGTTTTTCTTCGATTAATCCAAAATCATCACATCAATACGATTAAACTGTTTTTAGTATATCGACCGCAAGGAAACGAATCGCATTATTTGATATTTTCGAATTTCGTTCTCCACTCGTGAGAGATTGTAACATGCGAGGAGCAAATTACACACGGCGCTTTTATTTTTTGTTTTAGGATTATGACGTCATCATAATATTATCTTTAGTTGATATCGGCGCAATCATATTTTCCAATAAAATAAAATGTTTTTATCGCGATCAAAACTACAAATATTCCCATAAATATGAAAAGTAAACGAATTTCTGTGGCAGGCAAAAAATGTTACATTTTATCGGATATTGATATATTTATGCCCTAGGTTCTTTAATTAACTTCAACTTTTTTATTGCACCTTCGCCGAATCACACTATTTTTTCCGAATAATGGTGATAGGTGAATGAGGTGTGGAAAAATCCACGAAAAATAAAAACCTGACTTCACCACTTAACTCTATATTCCGATTAAAATGACACCTTCCTCTTTTTTCTACGTGCTGTAGTTGCTGAGCTATAAAAAACATACATACATACAAACACTTTTCTTTATAGATATCTATAGAAGACTATAGATAGCTATATGACTTAACAGACAAAATTCCAGTAAAAAATCTAATGTGTCTAGCGCATGAATTTCTCCATGTAGAGTGATGGATATGATTGTTCTCGGCATCAGCGTCCTTAAGAATAATTATCGACAAATACGCTCGTGAACAGTTTTTAAACACTGAATAATTTTTCTTTTGAAAAGTATTTTTAATCTCTTTTCACATTGAAAGAACAATAAGTAAACAAAATTGTTAACTGTTGCCGTGGATGGCAAATATCGATGTGAAAGTAAAATTGACATTGGCAGCGTACGTATCGCTATTCAAATTAGAAAATTTCATCGTAGCAACAGAAACAGTCGTATCACAGCGACGTAACTAGACGTAAAATTATTATTATGAAAATGTTTCAGACAAAACTTGCATAAAACTATACTGTCTAAAACTTCAATAATAACAAATATTTACATAAATTAATTCATAAAAGAGATATTTGGAGAAAAAACAGAAAAATTACGAGAGTAATTTCAACTAAAACCTTTTCCGATCTTGAATAACTGATAAAAAGCTTAAATGTGCTGATCTGATTATTAGTTTTTCAGTTAGGGCGCCCACAAAATTCCTATCTCAAACAAAGATATCATTGACAAAACAGTGAAACGTACTCGGGTGACCTCAAAGCGTGCATTTCCGTTGAAATCCCGAATTTGTTTGTTTACACCATTATAATACTTTCTCCTATACGTCGCTAATGCATGGAGAAAGTAAAAAAGCGTCAAATTACGAAGGAGAAAATAACCAAATATACCAAGTACTAGAAAGCTACGCCGTAACAAAATACAGAAACCAAAGAACTTTCCTTCCGTGACCCTCATTAACGTCACTGACACCTATAGATTTTGGCATGCTCTTAAAAGGGGAGAAGGTAGGAGGGCGTTGCGGTTGACCTACTACCGCACGATATGTCAGCCCAGACATTAATGAAGCATGAAAAGAGGAGAGGGCCAACGGGACAGGTAGGTTTCTCTCCGCTTCCATTAGACGAACCGCATAAAAAGATCAAGTTAACGAATTAGGTACGCACTTCGAATGCAAAGAAACAATCATTAGTGGTCACTTCTCTATCGTTGCGCAAAGTTTTATAAAGGTATAATTCGAAACAGTTTTTTTTTAATACAGCGGGATGTAGTCGCCATCCCGATTCACTGTTAAATTATTTTAACTAATAAGATCTTCCGTTTTAATAATAATAATAATTTTTTATCGTAAATCTATAAAAGATACGCTAGACGTTTTCAGAAACATTAAATTAATATTTAACAAAAG
Source organism: Uropetala carovei (assembly GCA_036926305.1). NCBI lineage: Eukaryota > Metazoa > Arthropoda > Insecta > Odonata > Petaluridae > Uropetala > Uropetala carovei. The sequence goes on from JAXCHB010000009.1 coordinate 420,202, forward strand.
TGAAAACTAAGATAAGAGCGTGGAGCATGAACAGTTCTATAGATAAATGACTGAGGTTAGTATTTTTAAAAACAGAACATAAATCTGTGTCGAATGAGACCGAACAATTGTTTTTATTCCAAAGAAGAGGTGACGTTTAAAAAAATGGGAAATAAAACTGCTATAGCAATGAGTCCAACACTCTTAAATGGGAAACGTATTATTGCATAGCATTTATAAAATGCTTTTTTATACAATATATTATGACGCCGTGGATCTCAATCAAAGATGTAATCTTATGATGACATCATAATCCTAAAACAAGAAAAATAGCGTCTTATGTAATTTTCCATCACTTGTTTATTACCTATTTCTATAGATTACCTATTGATTTATGCCCGTTAGTTTAATTAGGCGATTCGATTCTGATTCTTTTTTTTGCACTTCCATTTCGCTATGATTAGTAAAACAAAGATGAAGTCCTTATTCGTCTGTCCTGCCCCTTACATTCAGTCCCAATTCAATTTAAGATCTCGTTTTTTAAAGCGAATTTCTCTCTCTCTCTCTCTCTTACGAACTGTAAAGGGGAAGGAAAAGATTTTTAAAGTGACTTGAAGTGGGTTCGGCAAAGATGTCAGATCCTATGTCTGCAAAGGGAGCTTTCCTTTCGGTTCCTTTACCTTTTTCTTTCTTTATAGGCGGGGGAGTTGTAAATGGGACCGTTTTTAGGATAGATTCCGGTTGCGTGACTCACGTTATTCCGAAGGTCTGGGCGTGTAACTGGGCGGGGTCAAATAACTCTTTCTCTCTCTCTCTCACGCGGGAAACGTTTGAGTGAGACGCACGAAAACGGAGTCCAGATTCATCGCCCGTGGGAGGCGTACTTTTCATATTCACATCTATGACATTGGCATCTTCATGGCGGCCACTTGTCACTTGTCTTTCAAAAATGGAAACGTTTAAAAGTTAATCATCACTGTATAGGTCTATTCCATCTAGCATGCCCCTCCCAGCTACGCTCAAAATTCATTTTCACATAGAATTTTACTAGTAGTAGTGGAAGAAAAGCGACTTAGTAGCTGAGGAGATTTTCGTCTCATTGGAGGACTTTATAATAAGAAAGGAGATTAGAAGATACGGGGGATATTAGGGAAAAAATCACAAAAAAATAAAGAAAATGAAAATACAGGATTGCAGGATTTACTTCATTCTATAGCATTATTAAACGTAATATATTTTTCCTTATATATTTACACCCATTACCCACGCTCCCATTTTCACACTAAAGCATTACAATGTGTGTTTCTCCATCGACAGCCAAGTGTACAACATACCCCTACCGTGCATAACGAACCGCTAACAATCCCTATGAGATGAAGCCCCTGCGCCCACAGAGATCCTCCTTACTAATAATCAAGTACCTTCAAAAATCGTCCAGACTAACCCTGATTAGCCACTTTGAATAATCCCTTTAATACCAATGGAATACGGTTCAGTTTTATTTCAGGAATTAAACGCATCTGATGACAGTAAAACCTATGCATGTCCATTCCCTACATTTGGATAAATCGAACGCATGAAAGCAATGTTTAAAAAAAAAACCCCTACGAGTAAAAGAATCCTAAAATTTTCATCTTCAAAGCAGTTTTGTGGATCTATTCGAGCCGTATTTTAAAATCGACGGTAAGAAAATTAATTTTCATTCTAAGTCCCGTATTTGCACGACAGCATAACATAATTTTGAAATGCAAGCGAATAATGTCCTTTTATGCTTTGATAAAATGTAGAATGTAAATGATCCTTGCTCTCTAACCCATGATTTTTTTTTTGGCAGGCGGCTACCCACCTAAAACCTCCTAGAAATAACAGATTAATGGTTCGTCGAAATCGTGATGACAGTTCTTGCTTTATTTTCATTTTTCTGTAGCGTCCGCTGGAACTTTTTTGAAAATATCGAGAGAAATTTAACCTTAAATACATCCGGCTTGTAAAATTCCTCGCATACACACGTTCACAGCTATTCACCAAAAAAATATACTCTATGAAAGCACAGCGTGGACACAGTGACAGAACGCGGAGATACCGCTAGATACGAGGGAGATATTTAAAGGAGATCGGTGAGATTAAACAAAACTAGTATTTTTTGCGTCAAAAACACGTCATTTAAAGTTCAACATTTTTTTGCCATGCGATAAAAAAATAGCGTCGGCTGCAAACAAACAAACTGTTTCGCGCTAGACAACGTAGAGTAAACATCAAATAGCGGGAGAGGGTGGAATGGAAAAAAACATTTTGCGAAGCCCTGCGGACTATTTCTACATAAGGGGAAAAATATTTATATAAACAGAGAAATTAAAAAATCTAAATAATCTATTTTTTTAAATCCTATAATTCATGATGAATGAAAATATAGAATTTAGATATAGCAAAGGAGAAAGCAATGAATACGTCTGAAATTCTTTACTGCGTACTTTTGCGCCCCTAACCGTTTCTTTTTTTTTAAAAACCCTCCATCCAATTGGAAAGGGAAGAACGTTGGGAAGCAATTTCCTCGACCCTTCCACCGCCATATCTCGTTTTCCCCTTTACCACCGTTTATCTCCACTTTTACACTCCCAATAATTACTCTGCCGTCAAAATTAAGTCGCATCTTTAGGGTTCATTTGATCCTACGGCCTTGGAGTACAGTAAAAACGAACGAACTTCGACGATCAATTTACGTACTTTTTTTTACTTTCTCATACAACGAGAAAGTATTGTTTTCGCGAAAAAATTCGACCTCGAGATTTTTACGGAAATACACGTTTAAGGTGTCGGTGAATCCGAAAAAGTTGTTTTTGCAATGCCGTCTGTCTGTCTGTTACTGGCGCTGGAGCCTAGACGGTAGAACGAAAATTAATGAAATCTCGTACTTAGGCATTTTATCATACTGAGCAGAGTATACATAGAAATGGTTGACATTGATCAATAATTAAGAGTAGTTTATTCTACGCATTTTTAACAACAATCCGATTTTCTCGAAAACGGCTATAACGATTTTGATTAAATTTCGTATAATTACTTGAGTTTACGTCTTCAATAATACTATATAGTTAATATTTCTCAAAAAAAAATTTGCCTGCACGCCAAGCAATCGATTTTTACATGTTATCTTATGGAAAAATGTTAATACCCTACATTGGCATCACTGACTAATCCCGATTGACCAAACCTTGACCATTCACTACGTTAAGATGTATCTAAGAACCATACCAAATATAATTGTTCTAGGTCTTATAGTTTTGGCATGCATAATGAGAAACAAACTTTCGAAAATATGCATATGTAATATATTATGAGTTGTCGATCTCTAATGAAGATATGATCTGATGACGACGTCATAATCCAAAGACAACAAAAAGAGAACCTTATGATCGTAATTTGCTCTGCAATTCTTCCCTCACTTTTTTGAGTAGACGATTCGAGTTAAACTTTACCCCGGTCCCCATCAGTTTGGAGTCTACTAAGAACGATAAGAAAAGAAGGCGCTTCTTCACGTGTCTACCGGACACCTCCAGAGGCTCTCCAAATGGTAAGCGTCCACTGGACTCCCTACAACACAAGCACGCACACACACACACATATACATACATATACCAAGACAACTAACACGCTATAGTAAAAGTAAGAATTCGTTTGGGCTACGTAAACGGAGAGGATAAACTCCATGGAATTTATGGTGCATATTTGGAATAGACATTTCTACCGTTATGGACAGCTTATTACTTCTTATTATTAGATATTCCGGACTCTTAGGATTCCATTGAAATTGGGAAACTGAATTATTCATTCATTGGGACAAACGATTTAACCATTCGAGAAATATGGGGCAGATACATATGATATGCGCCTTACTGTAATTATTAACTCATTGCATAGAACCCTGGTAAAAAGTCTTAAATTTTCACGCATTTATTGCGGTAAAAAAGTTGACTAAACAAAAAATATCTCGCTTGATAACATTATGGAATTAATCCAGTTTATCAATTAGGTAGCTATATTATCCATAAAGAAATTGAAAAAACTAGACACGAATTTAATTCACAAATCACTACTGAAGACTTGGTTTTTAGTATCGTTTCCATCCAATTTACCAAATGAAATATCTCTGGTTAGAACATTTTATTTTATAAACGCTATTATGTTTTTGCTCTGTCTGTCAGTCTAACCGTTTGTGCAATAGATTAAATTAAAATAGCAAGTAAACGATAATAAACGGAATGGTGACATTTATTACGTTGCCGAAACGATTTTTGGAGGAATCGATGAGCGGCAGAGGGTGCGTTCAATATTTTCAAACTAATATTTTGAGCAAACTTAAAATTTCTTTATTAATCATTGAATAAAATACTTTGTCATACAATTAGAGTATAAAATTATAAAGAACTTTAAGTTTAAAGTTCTAAATAAACCTCAATAAATAAAACGCGCTTTTTCATATTGTCTCAGCAAAAGCAAGCTCCAATTGTAGTTTCTTCTTGTTACGTGTTTACGCCTATTAGATTTAATAAGAATGTCAGATTTGCATTGTTAGAAATTTTGGAGCAAGAAAATAAATGGTACCTCGTATCGAATACTGAGAAATGCAACATTCCTGACTCTCCAATGTTATAACCATTATGAATAATATCCCGCTTTGGACTAAACCGAAAGCATCTGTTTTCAAAGGATTTAACTGAAAACGGAACAGCATCCATTCGCGAAACGTTTCAAGGACAATACACGAAAACGAACTATTTTTTTCACCTCGGCTCCCTTCTGAATGAAAACCCATTTCTCTTTTGCTACGTAATTTCGCGCTGCGCGTTTAATGTTCGCGTTTAGGAGAGATGGATGTTTCCTAGCGTGACGGATACCAAAGCTTCGCCGAGTGCATTTAAGTTTCGCGTATCTCGCCATTTATCAGCAGCTTTTCTCCAGTGACTGCAGCACAGATGCATTTGATCATACGAGAGCGCCATCACTGGCAGCATCACTAGATGTTTCCTCGCTTTGAAGATGCCACAAATCGCTGTAGCTTACAAAGACTACCGGCGGATGTAAAAAATGAAAAGTTTCATATCCCCCACTCTTAAAGGAGTGGAAGAGATCAAACGAAACAGCCAATCCATGCAAATTCTGGGCAACAACGTTTCTCTAGCCTAACTGCAGAATATGCAATTACGAAGATTTGTCATTTAAGAAACGGATCAAATGCTCCCAAATTTTAATTTAAAGGAATGGCGGTTAAAGAGAAATGTTTCTTATAGTATCCCACCAGTGGCGCACTGATAGCACCCGCAATGCGGGGGGCCCCCGAGATTTAGGGGGCCCCCAATCGTTCAAACCGTACTGAGACATTCATAGGGGGGGGTCCATATTATTTGCTGCGCCCCCTCCCCCAGATTTTCAGGTACGCCACTGTATCCCACACAACTTCCAAAAATTATAGCGCTAAAAATTAGTAAACCTGATATACGTCTCGCAAAAACCGTTTCTATGCTATAATGCGTAGAATTTATTGAGCCAGAGACTATGTACATCATTCAGAAACATCTAAAATCACATTTGCTAGAAAGTTCAGAGAAATAAATGTTGCGCTCCCCGGACCAACATTTTCTCTAACATTTTCGTAGCAGGAAAGAAACGAATCTTTCAAAAAAGTTCGAATCGAGATTGCGGCGTCGTCCGTTCTTTACAATGGGTCGCTGATGACCTCGTTCGCATTGAAGGAACCGAAAATTTTCGCTTAAGAGAGAATAGGAAAATGCCAAAGAGACCAAAAATGTTCCGAAGAGGTGAAATTGTTCAGTGCCCTTTAAAATGCGTGAAATGTATCCATATTAAAAAAATCGGTACAATACACATTGTACAAACTTTATCATATACTAATGCGTCGTTTAATTATATTTTGAAAAATATAAACTACGATGTGTATGTATAAACCACGATATTAGTCATTATAAACATCAACTTAAATAACTATACGAAATGTGATGAAAATCGTATCGACCGTTTTTTAGAAAATCCTATTGTTATTAAAGTTGCCCAAGAATAAATTAGCCTTAATTTAATTTTTTGATGCATATGAACTATCTAATATTATTGCAGACGTAAACTTCAGTAACTGTACGAAATTTAATCAAAATTGTTGCAGCCGTTTATGAGAAAATCAAATTGTTCATAAAGTTGCCTAAAATAAACTAGCCTTATATTCATATTTGAGAAATATGAACTAGGTAGTATTATTGAAGACGTAAATTCAAGTAACTGTAGGAAATTTTATCAAAATCGTTTGAGCCGTTTTCGAGAAAAAAATTGTTGTTAAAAATGCGTAGAATAAACTTCTCTTAATTATTAAGCAATATCAACCATTTCTTCAGAGCTTCTATTATGTATGATAAAATGCCTAAATACGAGATTTAACTCATTTTCGCTATACCGTTTAGGCTCCAGAGCCGCGAACAGACAGACCCACAGACGGCATTGCGAAAACCACTTTTTCGGACGCAGGTACACCTTAAACGTATATTTCCATCAAAATATCGAGATCGAATTTTTTCGCGATTACAGTACTTTCTCAATATGAAAAATTAAAAAAAAGGAGAAAAATTATATTATTTCTTTGTGCTTTTATTAACGATGAAATCCTCGAAGACGAATCAAAAATAATGTAATGAAAATATTGCCATGCAAGAAAGCAGTTATTTATACTTCAGTAACAGGACATGAGTACATATATATCTCGGTTTATTTTCGATTTTTAAATGCAGATTTTTCTCTTTGAATGGTTTTCACGACTAAACATATGACGAATATTTTAAGTCACGAATGTTGTGGCCACAAAATATAATGGGTTTTTAAATTTGGAAAAATAATAAAAACGAATTGATAATGCGTTTTGTATTCTCTTTGTCCTAGGATTTTGTTTTCATTCTATTCCACCTACATTAAGTTTTAAATAGTATAAATTTATCGTAAGATATCCAGGAAATTCGACTACATTCTGCTTAATTGATAAGGAGCACCATATAATACGTCATTAACTTTGTCGAAACCGGTTTCATGGAAATTTGGCTAAAAATTCCTTCCAATAATTTACAATGCCATCGTAGAATTTTTGACAAAAACATGCCCCAGAGCTAAGCGCAGAACCTCAATTTGACATTCCGGAAAATTTTCCAAAAATTTCTTTTAAAAAATTACCTTCGACTTTATGGAAAATGTTGCCTATGCAATTTTAAGACTTTGCCTTAGCAAATTCGTATACAAATTTAGCTACAGCAATAGTTTTCTGGTTGTTAGATAGCTTTCACGTAGCCATTACGATTAGATGACTCATAAATCTGTTTATTCTTTCCTAGAAAGGTAACAAAGACGTTTCTTAGAGGATGAAAATACGACCAAGTTTAACGTATTGCGCCAGTTAATGTAAATAAGGAGAAAATAAATATCTCAATCACTCATTATCAGGCAAAGGTGTAGATTTGTACTAAATATAAATGTTTCACACTTCTTGCTAACAGAGAGCAGAAGACGAGGATAACTATATCAAGCCGAAAATGAAACGACATCTTCAATCTACACACAAAATTTATCTTGTAATAATGTAAGCAAGTGTACAGTGTATTTCAGATAGGCGCGTATGGTGAGATGGAACATTTAAAACTAAACGATATCGTTCAGTACAAAGAAGGCGCTACTTGTTAGTCTCAATCTCGCCCCAAATAAAGACGGTATCTAATCTAATCTACCTGTGGCACACTGTACTCTTTCCTCACATGTTTTGTACTGTTACATCTACGTGATATTTCAGCAATAAATTTGTGTTATCTTGTGTGTCCTTTCTATTTAGATAAAAATGCTATTGAAATAATATCGAAACGCGAATATATATATATAAACACAGATTCGCTTCAAGTAGTTTTAAATTAATGAAATGATTCTAATTCATTCTTTACGCATTACTACGGCAGCTTCAAGACTTTATCGGAAAATTTGTTGATTCGATTCAAATTCGTTAATTTAACTTATCAGTTAAAATGTGCTAAAATTCAACGACTAAACTGCCATATTCACGCCACAGGTGTGACCGGTAAATTGGAAGATCATAATCAATGCCTTACCAAAATTTGTTGATTCGATTCAAAATCGTTAATTTAACTTATCAGTTAAAATGTGCTGAAAATCAACGACCATATCCACGGCAGAGACAGGTATGGCCGGTAAATTGGAACGCATAATCAACGCCTTTCCAAAATTTCAAAATATGCATCTCACGATTTATGCACAGGCAAAGTTAATAATACTGAAAAGACCCAAATTTTTAAATAAACACATTTTACAGCCTTACAGCCATGTAATTACAAACAAAACATTAAGAATATATCAACAGGTCCCAATTCCATCTACCTTTACGTAAAATAAATTGTATGGCACCGAATTCTTTTTCCAATCTGTTTCATTTCTACACCCATAAGAAAAACATGAAATCAGTGCAGGGTATTATAAATTATCATTTAAAATTAGTTAAAATTAAGATAGGAGCTCGGAACATAAACAGTAATACCTATATCTAAAAGACTGACGTTTATATTTGTCGAGAACAGAAATAGAGCGAAAAATGTCTTTTAAACCAAAACAGAGGGAATTTTTTCTGTTTTTCACAACGGGAACTGCTATGGAAACGAGTCCACTGGTTTTTAATAGAAAACATATTATTATATAGCATTGATACAAAGCTTTTAAATGGAATATACCTCCTATAATATATTTTGAAGGGTGTGTTTGTTGGTTTGTGTGTTTGTTCATGGAACTCCTCCTAAACGATAAAAGATAGAATAACTCATTTCGTACGATTCCTTACATCCTAACTTAGTGAATGGTCAAGGTTTTGTTTCTGTCCGTCACTTTGATTCGAAATGGCGAACGATTTAATTATCGAATGTCACGTATTTTGCCGCGTCCTGCAATTGAAATACAGGGATGAGTGTAGACTACTTTTAATTTGCACCTTAAAATTACTTAAAATCACGGAACGAACTTGAGACTTGGATACTTCTTTGCGGGAAAGAACAAAGTTTATTTTTATTGAAGACATTCCGAATTCTGGTCGAATTCGCGTAGAAATGCGGTTGGAATCAATAAAATACGTGATTTTATCAGTTTTATTATAATAACAATTATAAGCTACCATGACAACTCCCACTGTCGCCGAAATTGAGAGTTCAATGCATTTATAAGGGAGAGAGAGGGAGAGAGGGGAAGGAGGGGGAAAGTACCTAATTTTATTTACGTTTTCATTATAATTAATTAAATAAACAAAATTTGAACAACAATAGCAGTACATAACAACGTATTATTTATCTTTCTGTAATATTGCATTGATAATAAACAGGATATCTTGGAGTATTAGACAAACTCTAAAAGAAATACAAATAATAAAACAGTCGACTGCTTGAGCAAGATATATATATATTACAACATTAAATTCTATTTTGATTATTACAAAAGTGTAAAAGGTACGTAATCTCTTCTTACTTATTAATATAAAAACTTTAAATTAACAAATTATTATATATTCTGAAGAATGTTTGTGCATTTATAGCGCAAAAACTACAAAACATAGAAGCAAGAAGAAGGTGCCATTTTAACCGCAATAAAAAGATAAGCACAATGGGTTTTTAAAGTGATTTGAACTACATTTTTTATATTAAGAATGTTTTTCTCTTTTAATTTTTCCCATTTAAATAACACGGGAATGAGCGTATTGTTGGATTATCAATTTACGTGACAACCGTTATAAACAATACGTAATATTAACTAAAAGAGGTAATATATACCTAATATAAACTAAAATAAATAATATATACCTAATATAAACTAAAATAAATAATATATACCTAATATAAACTAAAGCAGCGAAGAAAGAAACACAAAGTGTGGCATAGAGTTCTCCAAAGCAAACTGTTTTTAAAACTACGTAAGTAACTTAAATAATTAGAAGTAGATTTTCCACAAATTGTGATTTTCAAACCTTTGAAGATATCGTCACAAAACATCACATAGGTAATTTTAACCTGCGGATAACATAGGCTATAGGGCGATAAAAAATTTGGGGGTGGGGGGTGCTTAATTCAATAATTATTTTCCCATATGTTTACACGTATTTTCGATTTTTCAGATTTTTCACTCATCTAAATAGGCAATTGCGAGCAGGTTTTCTTCATTTTTGCTTTATTCGACGGTTAAAACTGTGTACATACTATCTTATTCTTGCGATGCTTACATATTACACGGTCGGAGTTTTAGATTCACTAAATCCGTTGAAATTCAACGGGAAATTCTGCCAGTACACTATAGTTTTGGGGTATTCAATCTCAGCCAAAGATGTTGTCATTATGACGTTATAATCTTGAAACACAAACTTCAGCAAGAATAACTCCTCCAACTTTAAAAAATACCACTTTCTGTAACTCCAAAAAGCTAACAGCAATTCTTTTCCGTGCTTCACTTAACCAATCAAATTCCAACTCGAAAGAAAAACATTTCGCCGCAAAAAATTCAAAAATTTCGAACGTTATCCGAGGAAATGAATAAATATTTCCACGCCAAGAGATTGCAAGGAGATTGTAAGTGCCTCTAATGGTCCGCATAGTAAGCGATCTTGAGAGTCCGCCATCCACTCTATGGATTTCGCGGAATGCGGTCGCAGCTCCTGCACGGCATTCCTCGCGCGACTGTTGCCAACCAACGAGGACGGTAACGATCCGGTCCAATGGTGTTGACACTACGCTATCCTCTTGCGACACAAGATTCGAAATTCTGCTACAATCATTTCACTTCCCACGCCACTGGTTGCTGCAATGTGAAGCTTTTGTTAAATAACGAGTCCCAAAACGATCCATAAACGAAAAATACAAAACTTAATGTCTCTGGAAGAAGGAATTTGACACATCGCGAGACCATGACCTCGTGACAAATAAATTTTGTTCCCAGGTTTGCAATTGGTCCACATAAGAAGACTTAAAACGTAATTCTTTATTTAATATTTATGGTATTTCTATGTCCTCTACATTCCAAAAACAGCAATCAAATTATTCATTTTCAAATTGAACTTCCGCCAAATCATGGAAAGTATAAGTTTCTTTGATAAAAAATATGAGAATTGTCACTAAAATAGCCATTAACATAGCTTTGGTTATGTAAAGCGTGTTTTATTGCATAATTTTATAGCAAAATTAAAAATGTGTTACTTCCCACTACTTTCTTGATATATGTTCTAAACGCGAGAGATATTTCGATAAATTAGTATAATTTACAAAATAATTCTCCTAGCTCAAAATTTCTCAACGATACTTCCCTAATAAGGAAGGTATAATATATTAGATTGAGGTGTGTTATTTAAAAAAACATCACTTGCAATAAAATTTAAATAAATCAAGATGCGTTTCTGAAAAATAAAACGAAAAGTATTGAAAAAACATTCTATTTTATCAATCTCTCTATACATAATAGCCGATTGCTGTCGCGCTTACTGCCATGGCAACTTCAATTGTTAAAGTCTATTGTTGGTTCGATCCTAATGCGTAAGAAGTGTATATAATTGTGAAAAAATCGTATTAAAACTTAATTTTCTGAGATTTTCTGTTGATATTTGAATTTCTACGTTATGGAAATTAATCTTGAAAATTTTCTCCGCAGGACTGCGAAGGTTTCGCGACAAAATAGTATTTTTGAGATATTTAAAACGTTAACGAAATAACGTCTGCACGTCAAAAAAATAGGTATATGCGTATTATCTTATGGGAAAAAGAAACTATCTCCTAGAGTCCATAAAAAATACCTATAAAAAATAACAATTTCTCGATAAATCTACAATGACAAAAGCATACTTCCATGAGTGCTAAAAAATATATGGGCCTAACAATTATAAACGCTTTTTTTGTAAAAAAATAAATAGGTGCCGGTACTCCCCCGACCTTCCACCTCTTCCTGCACCCTCTCCTCCTTCTCTATTGAATTTTTAATGAACTTTTATTAACAAAGTTGATAATAAAAGTCAACATTTATAGAAGGCGTTTATTACTTTAAGTTTTAAAGAATAAAAAAAATGAAAATGTACAAAATTAGACGTGGGTCAAAATCGCTCTGAAAAAAATCGGTACAACATACATTGTACAAACTTTCTCATATATAGGTACTAATGCTTCGTTTAGTTATCTTTAGAAAATGAAAATCGTATGAGCCTGTTTTTAGAAAATCCAATTTTTGTTAAAGTTGCCCAAGAATAAACTAGCCTTATATTCATTCATTGAAAAAATGAAATAGGTATTAATATTGAAGACGTAAACTCAAGTAAGTGTACGAAATTTGATGAAAATCGTTAGAGCCGTTTTTGAGAAAGTCGAATTATTGTTCAAGTTGCCTAGAATAAACTAACCTTATATTCATTTTTTGAGAAATATGAACTATACAATGTTATTGAAGACGTAAACTCAAGCAACTGTACGAAATTTGATCGAAATCGTTATAGCCGTTTTCGAGAAAATGGGATTGTTGTTAAAAATGCGTATAATAAACTACTCTTAATTATTGATCAATGTTAACCATTTCTAAGTTTACTCTGCTCAGTATGATAAAATGCCTAAATACGAGATTTCATTCGTTTTTGTTCTACCATCTAGGCTCCAGAGCCATTAACAGACAGACAGACGGCATTCTGAAAACCACTTTTTCGGATTCAGCGACACCTAAAACGTGTATTTCCGTAAAAATCTCGAGGTCGAATTTTTTCGCGAAAACAATACTTTGTTGATACTTCGTATGAGAAAGTAAAAAGATCTGTGGAGTAACATATAGCAGAAGGCACGCCGAGGCAGATGGGATGAAGGAGGCAAGAGAGGATACATGCTAATTAGGGATTGAAATCCCTGGATCCCGCCCAAAATTACAATCCCGGGATCCAGCCCAAAATTACAGTCCCGAAATCCCGGGATTAGGAAAAAGAAAATCCCGGGATTCCAAGATTCAAATTTCTATTTTAATTTCTTGGAAATTTAACATACAGAAAAGTTTTCCCGCTTTTTACTTTCTCATATACGAAGTATGCTGAGAAAGTGTTATCGCGAAAAAATTCGACCTCGAGTTTTTTACGGAAATATACGTTTTAGGTGTCGCTGAATCTGAAAAAGTGGTATTCGCAATGCCGTCTGTCTGCCTCTTACTGGAGCTAGAGCCTAAACGGTAGAGCGAAAATGAATGAAATCTAGTACATAGGCATTTCATCATACAGAATAAAAGCTATGAAGAAATGGTTGACGTGGCTAAATAATTAAGGGAAGTGTTTTCTACGCAGAAGATTTTACAGAGAAGATTTTCAGATTAAAAAGACAATTCGCAGGGGCGGTGACGTGGAAACAGTGAGAGAATGGATGAGGGTACGAATTAAGGGGACTCTTTCTTAGCTCAGAGGAAGACCGGCAAAAGGATGGAACCGCTCACGAACCTGCCCACGTGTCATAAAGATTTGGAAACATTCGAGATTTTTCCCAAACTCTGTTTTTAGCGGTTCCTCAAGCGTCATTCCCCCACTCTCTTATTGGTGCGAAACGAAATACAGAGCAGAAGCTTTGAAGAAATGGTTGACATTGCTTAATAATTAAGGTAAGTTTATTCTACGCATTTTTAACAACAATCTGATTTTCTCAAAAACGGCTCTAACGATTTTCATCAAATTCCTAACAGTTACTTGAGTTTACGTCTTCAATAATACTGCATAGTTCATATTTCTCAAAAAAAATGAAATGAAAGGTACCAATGCTTAGGCGGGCCAGACTATAGTTTAAATCGGAAATTGCTTAGATTCTTAGGCATCATACATAAGTGAAAAACAGCACAAAAATGATTTTAGGGCTAAATTTTCAAAACTAAAGGTTTTATTGCCGTAATTTTACCAAAATTAATATGAAATTGTGTTAAATTTTACGGATCGATTTTTTACCAAAGCTTCGCGGGCCGCATGGAATGCTCTCGAGGGCCGCATACGGCCCGCGAGCAGCGGTTTGCCCACCCCTGTGCTAATGGGTGCTCATATTTCGAAAATTGCTGAGGAAGCGAGTGGAAGGCAGCGAGACGCGGGAAGAGGATAAGAAATGGAGACATATGGTTCCGGAGGTAGGAAGTTAAAAATGATATACGAAGGAAATGTGGCGATAATTAAATCAGGTGGCTCCTCTACTTTGGTAAAAAAAATTTATACCGCTTTATCTTTTCTTCCGAGAAGCATCCAAAATTTATCAATGAAAAAATCATCAATACGACGTAGAAAATATAGCTCAATTTAACGGAGAGGACAATAACGGATAATTGAGCTAGGAAGAACAGAACGATTATGGAAACAAATAACACAACAAAACTATGTAATAACTCCACTATAATACAAAATAACAAGACCAGTTTTCAACGTAACTACGTCATCGTGTTACTGACAATGAGTAATATGGTGGAGTTATTACATAGTTTTGTTGTATTATTTGTTCCTAATTATGGAATTTCACAAAAATAAAGTTCCCTCAGTAAATTATATTAATAAAACTTTTTTTCTGCTTCCTTTCTTAAATTTTCAACGGATCTGTACGGCATTTTTAGCAATACTTTTACTGTTAAAAATTTTCCAATAACTTACGGTTTACGTCGAATAACTTCCCGATAGAAAATAATTTCCGTTCTAAAACCCCGAAAAATATTATCGGAGGTTTGTTCATTTTAGAAAAGTGTGGCATAAAAAATATTTTGGATTCATCTTAACACAATAGAAAATATTGATACTAATAGTGGTGTAAAGTGGTAAAATTACTTTCACTATGTATATAAAAAATGCAATGCGGGAAAGCACGGTTGATATACTACACACCATTACTCCTCTCTCTCTCTCATCCCTTCAGCAAACACCCTATCTACATTTACAGTCGGCGAAGTAAATCAAAGAGATTTTTCCTTCCTCAAATACGTTTTTTATTTGCTCATAAGCTGTTTTCTTAATTGTCCACAGTATGAGATTAATTCCCTTAACAAACATCTGCCAAAGTCGAGAAACATCCGGATTTCATGTCATATTTGCTCTTAAATCAAGAAGTCAAATATATATATACATAATATCTATATAATATTACAGTAAACGTCGTTCCACATAGCAACGAAAACTTCCACATAGCAACAGAAACTTTGTTAAAACTCTAATTGTACGTGCGTACGTACGTGAAGCATTCAAGCGGTGTATTTCTCGAGAACAGTTCGTCGTAAAGATATACGGTATACGGCGTTTTGTTTCTACCTGCTGTTAGGTCCCTGGAAAAATATTTTTGTTTGTTAAAGAGTCATAGGTTCGAATCCAGGAGACAATTATATTTTCCCATAAGTTTACACGGGATTTTCGAACTTTCAGAGTGAAAGATTCTATTCCTTCATTCATAAAAATACGTAAATATAGGCCGATTTTCTTTGTTTTTACTTTATTCGACGGCTAAAACTATATACTATCTTATTCTTGCAATTTTTATGTGTTACATTCTCGAAGTTTTCAGAAATACACATTCTTTTTCGAAATTTTGCGGATTTTTCGTACTCTACGGAGAAATCCGATATTGTAAAAATTAAAATCTTAGGGGCTGTCTTGTCCCATTATTGCCCCATTCGAGAGTTAAAATTATAAGGCACCTCTAAATGAGCTACACAGTTGAAATTTGGTACGATTATATGATTTTGTACAAAATCTGTTGGGAATAATTCAAAATTTCGTACTCTACGGAGAAATCCGATATTGTAAAAATTAAAATCTTAGGGGCTGTCTTGCCCCATTATTGCCCCATTCGAGGGTTAAAATTATAAGGCACCTCTAAATGAGCTACACAGTTGAAATTTGGTACGATTATATGATTTTGTACAAAATCTGTTGGGAATAATTCAAAATTTTAAAAATTTAAAAATGCTTGCAGAATGCAAGCAGACATTAACTTGTGTGTGTGTGTGTGCGCGTGCGTGCGTATTAGTTTTTTAAGTCGTTTACAATTACAATAGAAATTTGGAGTGATCAATATGGTAATTTGAAATCTGAGCCAAGCCGCTGATTTGGCAAAAGAATTATCTCGTGATAAAGCCTATACGTATTTGTTCTTCGGAGAAATAATATACTCTATTTTGAGAAAATCGTATGCATTTGTTAACTAGCGGTAATGTACGTTGCGAGTTATGTAACAATTTCAATCAATGAACAATGTCCCCAGGCATTTTTTAAGATCATCTCTGCAAGAAAATATTACATCGAGCTTAAAAATTTCACCATATAAAATCCGCCCAACCCCTGCTGACCATAACGAAGGACTTCAATCCAGCGTAAAATTGCCCTAAGAAGAATACCTTTAGGAGGAAAATAGCATAGGATATGAAAAGAACAGTAAACTCAAAGGACTGAATGGGTTTTGAACCGAAAAAATACGAGGTCAACATATTACGGAGAATCGAACGGGACACTATTTGCGGAAAGAGAAGCTATGAAAGTCGAAGCTCGTAATAATGGTATGAGGAATGCGAAGGGGCTATGGGATAGCTTCGGGATGGGGAAAGTAATGCTGAAAGGAAGGGTAGTGACACGTGGATAGGAAGAAAAGGGCAACTAGGCTAGCAAACGCCTCGAGTTGTTTCGAAAAAGGATGGATGAGAGACAGAGAGAACGGATTTTCATGAAATTTGTTACTGAGGGCTTACGATCAAAGATACTAAGAAAATCGCAATAATGAATCACGCAATCCAATCAGGGGTACCACTTTACTGGTGGAAAAAAATTAACTTTCCGTCATATCTCGTAAAGTATCTGTCACAAAAAAATAATTTTCAAATGAAACTTGTAGAACTGGTAAATTAGAGTGTTTATTTTTCTATACATTTTTATCGTAGCCGTTAGCCGTTATCAAGAAAATCAAACAAGAATGTCTCAATTCGAGTTCAACTTGGAAAATTTCTTGCATGGTTACGTCTTCAGTGTTGCCAACATAAACAATCTCACAAACAAACGTTTCATTTCCTGACGTGTGCATGCAATATTTTTAAGCAGCAAGAAAATGGATTATTTATGATGAATAAAAGAACTTTAAAACTCTATTTCCCTTACATACAGGTAATCATTTCTTTCTAATACTGCATTGCACGAAACACTCCCATTTGTGATACGCTGTACACTTTCTTAACTTGTTTATTTTTTGTAAAGAACGCCTAAAAAGGGCGGCAAATGAGAGACTTGCACACGGTATGCCAAAGAGAGTCTTGCACACGGGCAATGCTTGTATGCATTCTTTTCCAAGGCACCCTCACAGACATTGCGTGGGCCTGCAACCCCCATGTTACGCCCGTGCCATAAAATAAAAAACCTTTTAAAAAGTACTTCTTGTTGCCGCGCCATCGGCGTCGCAAAGTGAGACTAAATTTTTCTCTTTCGAAGTATTTGTTTTTCTGATATAGAAAAAATATACCGCTCTTATAAAAAGCTTGTTTGAATTCTTTGATAATCTTTTAAAGCATGATATTATGGGTCCGATTTAGTAGCTGGATTTTTTTCTCAGTTTTAAATTAGGATCTCATAGATAAACAACACTTATTTTCTTCCTGTATTCGTGAAAGATTTAGTTATTCTACCAACCAAGATGATTTATTGGCACCATCAATTTATATGGATCAAAATCTTAGTAATAAGGATATAGCAATCCACGGAGAAAAAGGCCGAAATAGTTCCCTTAAAAATATTGTGAAAGGGATTTAAAGACTTGATTAATGTTTAAATAAAAATTCGAAAACCAATGTTTCCAAAAAAAATCGCCGGTTCGATTAGTATAGAGCACAGCGGATTACATCACCGTACCTCCTCCATAGATCTAGGATCTGTAGCATTGGGAAATACCCATTTTTCACCCTGTTGAGAGATTATACAGACTAGATAAGAGTTCCTTCCTTCTTCAACTATAAGGTCTAGGAATCTTGTTGTGGTACTGCCTGTTTGAGAAATAGAGGAATAGGGAATCGTACGAGAACGATGAGAAAGTTAGATTAGAACTCATTGTGAGAAGTTGCGTGAATGGGGGAGGGGGTAAGAAAAGACCCAATAAACTTCGGTAGCTCTTGGGATCAGAGGAAAAGAGAGAGAGAGAGAGAGAGAGAAGGAAAGATTCTGAAGGAAAGGAAGTCTTTTGAGAAAGACGAAGGGCGAGAAAGGACAAATAGGGAGATGGTAATAGAGTGGAAATGAAAAAAGAGCAAGGAGAGGGAAATCGTAGCCGTCAAAGAAATGGTGAAAGGGAGACAGGGAGAATAGGGAAGGATAAAAGGAGGAAGAGGGGTGAAAGAAACGAGACAGCAGAGAAAATGGAAGGAATGAGAGAGGGTGGATGGACGGGAATAGGAGGGACGGGGGGAGGAGGGACGGGGGGAGGAGGGATGGGGGAGGAGGGACCGGGGGGAGGAGGGACGGGGAGGAGGGAGGGAGGGAGGAGGGATGAGGGGAGGAGGGATGAGGGGAGGAGGGACGAGGAGAGGAGGGGAAGGGGGAGGAGAGACGTGGGGAGGAGAGACGTGGGGAGGAGAGACGTGGGGAGGAGAGACGTGGGGAGAAGGGACGGGATAGTAGGTACGGGGGGGGCGGGGTGAGATGAACGGATGTAGGAAGGAAGAGGGTGTAGAACGATGGAGGAACGAAAGAGAAATGAAAGTGGATAGAGAAAAGAGTATGGGAAACGAAAAGAGAGGGATGCAGCGGGAGGATGGTAGGGAAAGGAAAGAGACAGAGCGAGAGAGAGAGAGGTGACCGATGTCGGAACATTTATAGAATATACGTGGATAGCGGTTAGATAAGGAATCGGAAAGAGGTGGAGAAAAATAATGGGAGAATTGGAAGATGCTGGAAGGGTAATGGAAGGGGAAGCAAAGTGGCCAAGGAGTGGCATCAAATCGAGAGCTGATAGGCTAACAATGGTATGAGAAATGTAAAGAATAGAAACAGCTTTTGTAAACAGATGTAGGGAATGTTAAGAATCTCGGGGTTAGGTATTGATATTAGATTGTGCTCGAAAATAAACAACAGGAAAAGATAAAAGGAAAATAGAGTGATAAAGAACACTGGAAAAAGCAAAGAGAAAGTAAAAATTAAAGACGATGGGCCTAAGACCGAGGATATGTTATCTCGTGGAAGAGGTCAAAATAGCTCAGACGTTTGAAAACCGATGGAAGGGGATAAAAAAATATTATGAGTGACCTCCGATAGGAAATAACAAGGAGCATGGTTGTCGGAGGTTTTCCGCAGAGAAGGTTTAAAACTTTTTCAATCGAATCTTTTTTAAATCAATATTTGTGTAACATTTCGTCACAAAAACTTTCGAAAAAAACTTGACGAAAAAATTAATCTACTAAATTGAAGATTCAACGAAAATTTGTTTCAAACAAAACATGGAATAAATATTATTCTCTACAACTTTGGTCCTCACGAAGATTACCAATAACGACGTTTTTAAGGAGATATTTGATGGAAACCGAAAAAATCTGATGTGGCCAACACATGACTTTCTCCATATTTGGGGTATAAATATTTAAATCATTATGAATAGCATTAAGCGGCAAAATTATTATTTCGTATGGTAAAAGAATACAGTCGTCCCTATTGCCGTAACTTATATTTTGATTATGTTTCCAGAATTCACCGCTACGTGGTTTTGGCGCTGTATACTGGATATTACGAAAAAAGTTGAATATCTCCGAAATCGATGGTTCTACGAAAATTTGTTTCAAACAAAATCTGGAAGAAATATTATTCTCTACAACTTTGGTCTCCATGAAGATTACCAATAACTACGTTTTTAGGGAGATATTTGACGGAAACTGGAAAAACCCGATTATTTATAAATAATTCCTAAATAGTAACTGCTATGGAAAATTCTTTCAAATGAAAGTTGTAGGAAATTATATCCTCTAGAACCTTTGTATAGAATTTTATACAGAATAATGATGTTTTAACGGAGAAATATCGTAAAAACCGAATCGGGTTCCGAATAAACCTCGACTTCCGGTTAACGGTTATTGTCCAAAAACTAATCAGTTCTTTGCACTCATGCTAAAGTGTTATATATGCAGTTTGGTAACGATATAAGTACTTTTTGAGTTAGAGCGCCCACAATCACATACACAAAGTCATCATTCCGAAAATAGTCTAAACGTGTTCTAGGGACCTCAAAACATGCATTTCCGTTAAAATCTCGAACTCGACTTTTTTCATGAAAAGAATACTTTCTCTATACTACGTATATGGAGAAAGTAAAAACGGAAAAATGATATTAGTATACATTCACTTCCGGTTTAGCAGTTTCAGTCAAAAACTTTTCGTACTTTGACTTACTAATGAAAGTCTCAAGTATAAAATTTTGTGCTGATCTGATTATTATTTTTTCAGTTGGAACGCCCACAAAGTTTTTATCACACACACACAAATTGACATCATCGAGAAAATAGTCAAAACGTACCGAGAGGACCTCTAAACGTGTACTTTCGTTGAAATCTCGAATTCGATTTTTCCACCAATATAATAACATACAATAAAAATTAAAAGCTTATATCTGTATGCATGAGATCTTAAGATCTCTTTAGTCCATCAATTTTTAGCTAAGGCAACTTCATAATTAAAACATCCTCCCGACAAGTACCTTAGACATTTAAAAGATACGCCTCTTTAATGCATGAAGGTAAACGTAAATAAATGTAATTATTTATGTTTTTCGAGAAAGAAAATCCGTGGTGAAGTTAGTTATAGTATTATGGGTGAAAAAATACCTTGTACAAAAAAAAAGAAATATTTGGGAATTATTCTAGCAGATTATTTAGGATGGGGGCATTAGATAAATGATATTGTTACTAGAGGATATCGAAATTTACATTACGTAACGCGACACTTAAGGAATAGTACTAAGGAAGCTAGAGAGTTAGCCTATAAAACAATAGTAAGACCCGGGTTGGAATATGCAACAAATGTGTGGGGACCTTATGAAAAGGGGCAAATCTTGAAGCTAGAGAAGGTTCAAAGGAAGGCTGCGCGATTTGTTTTGGCGAGACACAAGAAACGTGATAGTGTTACGAGTATATTAAATGTTTGAAGTGGGAAACTCTTGAGGATAGAAGAAGGCTAAACAGAATAGTCGGTTTTTATAAAGCATATACTCTCAAGCCTGGGAAGATATTAGTAAGAGGATTGAAAAAACAAACTTTGTTGACAAGAACGACCATAAATATAAAATAAAAGCAGGGCAGCAAAAAACGGATCTATGTAAATATTCATTTGTGAATCGGACGATAGAAGAATGGAATTCTCTCCATGAAGAATTCTTAAACCCTTTCCCTTCTAGTATTAAGGCACTGAAGTATAGATTGAGATGAAAGATACTTTGAATATTAATGCTTCTCAATTATGTTTGTTCTAGTATATCCAGTTGTAATTTCTTTACACTTCACTCATGCTTTTTACCTTGCCACCGGACTAAATGTCTATTTGCATTGTAAACTATAAATAAAGAAAGAAAAAAGTTGCCTTCGAAAACTTCTAACGTAAGAGATAAGAAGCGCCATCGATCTATAAGGCTAGCACAAACATTTGTTTTCCAATCCTAATCCAACCCGCAGTGGCAAACTTTTTATCCTCACCCGCATTCTTGAAGGAAGAATAGTTATCTGACTGGAAATGATACTTTTGCCTCTTGTAATTCAGTTTGAATGCGAATAAATAATTTTTATTAGTGATTAAAATATTTTTGCAGAATAAAGGCCCTTTAAAAATGAGAAAGCATTTTCGTTGACGCGAGCTTCTATATAATTTTATCCAAGTCTCACTCAGATCATTATTATTAAGTTTAAATTAAATTCAAATAAACTGTTTTACCCCAGTAGATATACTATTTTGGAACACATTCAAATAACATTACATACTTAAAATTTAGATCAAGCCGCGTTTTTTCTAGCCTTGGTTATTTCTCAGAGACCCTGAGGGTTTATATGAAGTTTTGGTTACCATGTCCACTTATTTGTAGCTCTTGTGAAATAAAAATGTAACTAAAGATTGCGCAGACAAAACTCTACGGCATTCAATGTTTCAAGGTTTGCATTGCTTAACTACGTAAACATCAAGCGATGACGTAGACTTTGGTCCCAGATGAGAGTGGGCGTGAAGTTAATATATTTCTATTAATACCACGCGGTGATTTTTGCCGAAAATTCATTTCGGCACAGTAACTCGCTTCTTAATTTTTAATAACCTTCCTCTTTGAATATGCCAGTTCAGTCAACCCAGTCTAATCCAAACAAAGCTCTTCTTTTCATAATTAAGTTTAAATTTTAAATCTCTTTTCCCGTCTTATCTCATTGTACCTTTCCTGGCAACTTCATCACTGACAGCCTCGCAGGATCTTATCCAAACGCTTTTCCTGATCCCGCCTGATTACTCCAATTGAGTTTTTGTTACCTTCAATAACTCCTCATTTGTTTCTCTCTCTCTCTCACTCGGTCCAATTAGCTTACTCTAGCCTGACATACTCTCACTACGCGAAATCTTTCGGTTTGTTCTAAGCCCGTTTTCATCGAACTTTCTATCAAGCCCTCCTATCTTTACCTAGACTTCCCACTACATTGGTCCTAGTAGCTACAGTATGATTTTTCATTTATACATAGTTGATCTGCGTAGAAAGCATGCCTATAGAATCTAATGTTTATTTTGCTCTCATACAGACATCTTGGGTCATAAAAGATCGCATATACTCAAGACAGCCGATCCTGTTATGGGAGCACGGTAAACATCCTCCTACGAAAACCATCAATTTACTATCCGAATCAAAATTTCTCCTGTCAAATAGAATTTAAAGTCGCATAAATACTCGTTCAATTGATTACTTCCGCTGAATTGGCTTCATAAAATCCACAAAATATACGCATAATGGCCACCGACAGTTTCATATCGTCCTTTTTTTTTGTCAGTCGGAGGAATTCAATCATCTCTAAGCCGCACGGAGATCCCAGGTGTGAATTTTTATTCATTTCCCTCCTCTTTAACCCTTCCTCCGCGCATACATATCCGTCCCAAAGCCAACGCGAATTTCCATATACGCCCAAAGGGGCGAGAGAAGGAAATCTCTCATCCATTCCGCTCCGGAGATTCTTACGGAATCCTTTTCAAAACTCTAAGTTACGCCATCTTCATCACCCCCGTCTCTTCCGGCATCTCCTGTTTTAACACGCAGTTTCCAAAACTCTTGAAGCCAGGATGAGACATTTCTGCATTAAGACAAGCGCGAATCGGTGTAAGGTCGCTTATAACCAAGCACGCTATGTCAGCTCTCTCGTATGTATATGACTCATTAAGTGCAGTCTTCCAGGAAGATGCTACCCTTATAAGTCATCAACATTTATAAAAACTCTATCCACTACTCTCTATCCTTTCGCTTCACACGTTTAATACGATTAAAGCATCCGAATTAACGCATCTTCGTTCAATTAAATGGTATTCTAGGGATTTATGAAAGAACAGCAGAGGCTATGGAATATGGATAGTCTAAAACGGTGCTTCCCATCCATTTTCATTCCAGAGCAGACACAAATAAAAAATATGCGATATATTAGCGGCAAGCCTCCTCCAATTTCCATAGTAGAGTCCAACCTATTCCTCCAAGATTTCGCGGCACACCAGCCAATGTCTGATTGCACACGAGTTGCATAGCATAATCGATATTCTCATCGGTTTATATAATACAATGAAATTCATTTAAGGTATAAAATTCGGGTAATAAAGAATACGGAAAGAGGTTTTAAAGTCTGAACCGAAGCGAAGGTGATTTTTACTTTCTCATACGAAGAATCGAGAAAGTATTGCTTTCGCGAAAAAATTCGACCTCGAGATTTTTACGGAAATACACGTTTTAGGTGTCGCTGAATCCGAAAAAGTGGTTTTCGCAATGCCGTCTGTCTGTCTGTTAATGGCTCTGGAGCCTAGACGGTAGAACGAAAACGAATGAAATCTCGTATTTAGGCATTTTATCATACTGAGCAGAGTATACATAGAAATGGTTAACATTGATCAATAATTAACAGTAGTTTATTCTACGCATTTTTAATAACAATCCGATTTTCTCGAAAACGGCTCTAACGATTTCGTTCAAATTTCGTACAGTTACTTGAGTTTACGTCTTCAATAACACTGTATAGTTCATATTTCTCAAAAAATTAATATAAGGCTAATTTATTCTAGGCAACTTTAACAATAATTCGACTTTCTCAAAAACGGCTCTAACGATTTTGATCAAATTTCGTACACTTACTTGAGTTTACGTCTTCAATATTAATACCTATTTAATTTTACAATGAATGAATATAAGGCTAGTTTATTCTTGGGCAACTTTAACAAAAATTGGATTTTCTAAAAACAGGCTCATACGATTTTCATTTTCTAAAAATAACTAAACGACGCATTAGTACCAATATATGAGAAAGTTTGTACAATGTATGTTGTACCGATTTTTACAGTAATTTGGCGTTTTGGTTCTAACATTAATTAAAATATTAATTAAAAAATTATAATAAATTTTTATTATTTCTGATATGATCAATTTAAAACTAAAGGTGGAAAACGCATATTTTTCCCATCCTTGTTTATATTTTTAGAAATACCCGAAAAAACGGGTGATGTACGAAATCAGTGAATGTACTAGAATCAAAAGTTTAACCAGATATTTCTGGTTTGAGTGAACATTTAGTGTGACGAAAAAATTGTTCTCGCCGCCCAAAACGAGATGGTGGCTTAACTCGATGATTGTTCTTAAAAGCGATTTATTTACAACTCTTTGGATACCGATGCAGATATGGAAAAAGCAGAAAATTATTCATCAACCGGAATTTACAAGATTGGAGCAACAATTACATTGCTGCGGAATTTAGATGCTTCAAAACTTTGTAATGGGACACGTTTTCAGGCTCAAAATTGAAATCCCCATTTTGACAGGACGTGCAAATGAGCAGAATGTATTCATATCACGTATACCTATGATTTCCAACGACGGCAACATTGAATTCAAACGTCTTCCGGTATTTGTTTGTTATTGACTATTAATAAGGCCCAAGGTTGTTGCCGTGGTATGCTTACATGCGGTTTGCTTTTCTCGTGGTCACTTTTATACAGCATGTTCATGAGTAAATTACTGAAATAATTTGTATATCATTTCGCCAAATGGCAAGATCGGTACATTAGACTGAACATGTACCATAATGACGTTACGTTACATTAGTGACATTAAGCTTTCGGAAATGATTTTCTTAATCATCGTGTTCTTTCGGTTACCTACTTTTAAGGATACATACTAATTTAATTTATAAAAATTTGCCACGATTTTAAATCGCATAAGCGGAAAATGCAGTTTAATAGTGTTATTCGTGTAATAATGAGCTGATATAACAAAATTGTACGAAAAGATAATTAAATGCGTTTAAATTCGCTGAAGATACGGATAACAGGCATTTATTCTAATTCTACGCAAATTCTCAAGATTATCAAGGGCGTGATTTAAAATAGGGACGATTAAATAATTCTTTATCGCAATCCGAACATACAGAGTCACCATAACTAAAATATCTCATTAAAAATACAATTTTTTCGGAATAACTGCATCTAAATACACGCGTTCAGGGTCAATATAAAAGTCACATACACGATATATATATATAGGACAACTAGGTATTGTGTCTTTGTTGTGCTAAGGGATCATCCCGAAAGTTCCAACAACGTCAACAAATGTGTCTCTCCTACACCACAGCGGATCTCCTTCCGGTAAGTGATCACTGGGTTTCCTTCAACATCTAGTTGCCCTAAATATCCTCATTTACCTTTCCTCTTCCGCAAGTATTTATCTATATATGTATTCAGAGAGAAGGGGCCTCAATCAAGAGCTCTTGGCTATCACTATAACTTTCGCAGGACTCTTCCGGGGTATCCCTCCACCTTGACTATGGCCGAATGGTGTGGATCGATCGCTCAGATGTATCTCTAATGACCCAGCCCCTCACGTAGATACCTTCCTTGATCCCTACGAAATCGCCCTCCCTTTCTATGTACCCCATCGCTTTCGACTAACAATAAGCCCCTTCATGGACGTGACAGAATGACCGCCGCCTTCCCCATCCCTTCCGAAATCCTCATCAACTCCTCCTCTCCTATGACATCTTTCTAGGTTCCCAAACAAGTCCTTCAAGGGACATTTCCTGTGTGAATGGAACGGAACACAGCTTTGTTCTCTTCTTGTCCCACCTGCCTTAATCCAGTCCCATTCTGACTACGCTGAAGAAGGACCCCAAAACGAGCAAATAAGTCTATTTGTTTCAATCGCGTGAGATCTCTCCATTCGAAATGGTCACCCTCTCTTTCCCCCTTTGACGACAGCAATCTCTCGCTTCTTTGGCGGATTTTCCATTATCTCCAGAGCTTCTTCTTTTAAAAATGACTTCACAGTCTCATCGCAGATAACAGAGTGATTTTCGCTGCAAACAGCCTAACTTCCTCGTCCTCGCCCTGCTTCTAACCTTTTAGATGCAAATCGTTCACGTTACGCGGCTTTTTCCGTCTTTGTCATCCAGGTAGGAAAAAAGAACAGGCTCTTTCCCGGAATGGAACCTATAGAGGAGGAAATTTCGGTTTTCACTCTCGTATTTTTTAGTTCAGAGACATTGGAAGCCTTTCCTTAATTTATTTAAATGAGGGAAAATAAAGGATTCTCTCCCTCCCACTCATCTCCATTGAAAATTATTCGGATTCGCTTCGTCTTCATAGATGCTGCTTACGATCATTACTTTCTCCTCGAAAGGTAGCAAAATCCTTGTTATGTGCTCAATTCCAGAAACGTGACCAGTTAAACTAAGGCAAAATGGAATTAATGTTATCACGTTTGCATTCCTAACTATATTGAAGAACGTTCTTAGTTTTATGCAAAATAAACGTGACTTTCACACTCTTGCAGCTAGTGTACCTCAAAATATAAAGCAATAAGCAATATGAAAAATAACGGTGCATAATCTTCTTAAACAGTTTTAAATTTTCAGACACATGCACTAATTAATTTCTGCACTCACATACCGTATAAATGGTTAAACCAATAGAACTACTATTAAAATCCCCCTTTATTCGCATAATCGAAGCTATTTTCCTATTTTTTATAATAATAACTCTCGCCTTAAAGTTAAGTAAAAATACCTACAAAATTGATGCCAATAATTTTTGAAGCGATTCAATAACAACAAAATAAAATAAACTCGGACATTACTAACACAAAATGATGCTTACCCATAAATAATTTCTCGAGAAAACCACTTTTATGAGATAGGAAAGAAAAGCAATCAGCTGAAATTTTCCATATTGTCCGAAAATCCAATACCCTTTAACAAAAAAAGCATTAAATAGATTTAGAAATAACGAAACGGCAGGGTGAGACGAATAACCATTGGTTCGAACTTTTCGACCGTGTTGATAAAACTCTAGGAGTTAAATATTAAGATTTTTCCGTAAAATACCTCGTGCGTTCAATTCGCAGAGGTGGAGGGGTAGTGAATCCTGAACAAAAATTCTGCACATTCAACTATCTCTCTGAAGGCCAAACGAATATTGTGCATTGCGGAAATTAAATGCAGCCACAGTTGGACAGGTAGTCCTTGAAATTAACAATGCGGAAGAGCGAAAGAAACATATGTAGCAGAATTTCAAAGTTGAGAGAAAAGAAATGGTATCAATGTTTCATGACAGCAAATCCTGATATTTGAAAATACATTCGTGAATATCTAACTTATAAGTGACACATTAAAAAATCAGAGTGGCGATCATGGACAGTATGATTTTTATAACTACATGTCACTAAAAATATATAATGGGTTTCCGATGGTGCTGGCGCTACACGATAAAATATTATTCTCCATGTCGAATACTTTTTTTTAAAATGACGGTGATACGTGACCCAAATTTTTATCGTCCACAGGGGAATAAAACTCTTAAGTAAGCAATGTGAAATTCAACCCCATCATCCACGTTCGCCACGAGTTTCTTTTATTTTGCATTCAAAACACTCCATATCTAAAATGGAGGGATCTTTGAAATAACCTACTTAAATGCACAACTTTAAATTTAAAAAACTACAAAAAAAACAGATAGTACTGTTGCTACTTGAAATGATGCCCATAACGACACCATTATTGTGGATCGAGGAAGAAAAAAATGGGGAGAAAATAACTCAAGAATAGTGCAAGAATAGAGACGTCTCTCTCCGTCGCTTAAGTAGGGCGTCGGCCCGAAAGCTCTATATTTGTGTTGTTTTTGTTTTTTCGTGTGTCTTCAGCACACCCAGCGGCTCTCCAATTTAGGTAAGTGACAACTGGCCTCCCTCCAACATCTTGTTGCCACCTTTATTATATATGTGTGTGCGTGCGCGTGTGTGCGTGCGTGCGTGCGCGCCATACATTCGCTGGATTTTTTTCTGTCTCGGATTCATCCCTTATTCAATATGAGGAAAGACGAATGGAATGAGGAGACGCTGAAAGACGTAACACTGATTCTCACCGTACCCACAACGGATAAGATCCCGCGTCCGGCTTCCGGCTGAGCTCTTTGCTCTTCCTAGGATTCCGCCTTCGTGGGGAACGGAACTGCCGCATCGATCTCAGCAATATTTTCTCCCAAGGGCTCAAGGGAGGGAGGGAAAACCTCACATCCTCCGCGTCGGTTTCCCTTCCCTTTTCTTTCCAACCGGATACCATTACATTTTTTTCGCATTTTTATTTCTCGATCACATTCTCACAAAATCGCGTTGCCGCGGATACGCGCTCCTTCAATCGATGAAAATATCGCTAATTTTAAAACTGCGTAAACTGAGCAATCTTTTATTAACCGATATTTTTTATCTCGGTGGAAACAATCCAATCTTTACGGTCCCGTGACTTGAGAAGCCGTAATAATTCTTTATAACCATGGCGAACTGGACGTGTTTTCTTTTTTTATGGAGCATAGAATGGACTGGGTCGATCCCTTGGAGGATGCGGTCGTCGTATTTTAGGTGAGGAACAAAAAGAACTATTTTTCGGGGCCGTTTCCCGCTTCGTGTATTCCTTAAATGTGTTCGGTAGCATTATTGAACCATTTTTACTTTCTCATATATGAAGTATATTGAGAAAGTACTGTTATCGCGAAAAAATTCGACCTCGAGATTTTTACGGAAATATACGTTTTAGGTGTCGCCGAATCCGAAAATGTGGTTTTCGCAATGCCGTCTGTCTGTCTGTTACTAACTCTGGAGCCTAAAAGGTGAAGCAAAAATGAATGAAATCTCGTAGTGAGGCATTTTATCATACTGAGCAGAGTCTATGAAGAAATGGTTGACATTGCTCAATTATTAAGGGAAGTTTATTCTACGCATTTTTAACAATTTCATTTACTTAAAAACGGTTAAAACGAATTTGATCAAATTTCGTACAGTTACTTAAGTATAAGTCTGCAATTCTGGGGAAACAAAAACATTGACACGACGAATTACACTGTTGAAGGCGTCCAGCTAAAACTAGCCGATTCCGTCAAATACTTAGGCGTTACTTTAACAAGCAACCTCTCGTGGGATATGCACATACGAAATATATGCGGGAAGGCTAAACAGAAACTAGGATTCATCAAACGCATACTAGGTAAAAGTGAGGAAAAAGTCAAAGAGACATGTTACTTCTCGTTAGTAAGACCGCTATTAGAGTACGCGTCGAGCATATGGGATCCGTAAGTGAAAGGATCAATCTCAGAGTTAGAAAGAGTGCAGCGAAAAGCCGCTAGATTCGTCAAAAATTGTTACGATAGAAACAATAGTGTTACAGCTTTGATACAGGACTTAGGATGGGAATCACTAGCTGAGCGCCGATCACGCTCTAGGTTAAAGCTTCTCGAAAGATTTAGAACGCATATATTCTCCAGCGATGTCGCAGAAATAATAAGAGCGCCAACTTATATTGGTAGAATGGACCATCCTCGTAAAATAAGAGAGATAGCCTGTAGGACTGAGAGGTATAAAGGCTCGTTTTTCCCTAGAACGATAGCTGAGCAGAACAGAAGTTACGAAAAGAAATCAGCCGACGTAGAGTGATACTATACATTATTATGCGCTTTACCTTGGTGCTATTGCACCCCCTGCCACACATCATTACGGTGGCTTGCAGGGTGAACTATAGATATAGATAGAATAATGCTACATATTTCATTTTTCTCACTGAATGAATATAAGGCTAGTTTATTCTAGGCAACTTTAACAATAATTTTATTTTCTCAAAAACGGCTCATATGATTTTCATTTTCTAAAGATAACTAAAAGACGCATTAGTATATGAGAAAGTTTGTACAATGTATGTTGTACCGATGTTTTTATTGGTAACGGGATTACACGTCCTTAAAAATTAAGAAGTCAGTAAATATACGTTCAGCAATGTCCAATAATATTTGAAAAGGATGAAAGTGAATCATAAGGCAAACTGGGTTTTCTAACAACCTT
The DNA here is from genome assembly GCA_036926305.1 of Uropetala carovei. NCBI lineage: Eukaryota > Metazoa > Arthropoda > Insecta > Odonata > Petaluridae > Uropetala > Uropetala carovei. The sequence continues at coordinate 450,819 of JAXCHB010000009.1, forward strand.
ATTACATACATAATGCTCTTATTTAACACAGAGCAATATTATCCCTTGAAAACATTTGTGATGACTTTTCACGTAGTACTACAAGTATGAAACTTAAATTCAACTTGAGGTAATAACACACCGCGAATGAGAGGAATTAGATAACCTACAACGAAGAAATTGGCGTAAATAATGTATGTTCCTTATGTAATTGAAAAGGAATGGATGATTTACGAATGGACATGATCGCAAGGATTACATTAAAACTACTTAACTCTAGTGATGATAGAGATGGACTGTAGGACCGAGCGACATTAAGGTTCCTTTTTCCCAATGACCATACGGGAGAGTGATACCCGCGAGAGAAGTTATTAGGTAGGCTTTGGTGCGCTGCACTCCTTGCCACCCACCAATCTGGTGTTTTGCAGGGTATTATGTAGATGTATGTTTTATACAATTTTCGACTGTTTGATTAATCATAACCGATCAACAAACAAGTTAGGAAAATTGTAGTGTATCACAAATAAGCGCGTTTCGCGCAATGAAGTATTTGAAACTAAATTGTATACTATGAACAACATAAAACATCAAAACACCACGACCCGATTATGTCTCTGTGTATATTATAATTTTCTTTTGAGTATCTCGTGCATGAAATTTTCAGACTGTATATTTGATAATTTAAAATAGGTAATATAAGCAAAGTAATTTGGAAAGAAAGTGCAAACTTCAATACGAAAAATCGTCCTTAAATATAATGGATCTAAAAAAGGACGTGGTCTAAAATAAATAAGGAAAGAACTGCCGAGTAACTTACAAACTCAAGGCGCTTTTTTCTTGCTTTAGCATTATGGCGTCATCACGAAATTACATCTTTGGTTGAGATGGACGGTATTACAGCCTATGCATTCCCTTTAAAAGCATTGTTTCAATGCTATACAATAATACCTTTCCCATTTAAAAGCATTGGACTCATTGCTTTGGCAGTTTTATTTCCCATTCTTAAAAGTCCCTCTTTTTCTGCTTTAAAGCGAACAATAGCTTTTAGCAATATTGTTCGCGCTCGTTTAAGACAGATTGGAATTTTGTTTTAAATAATATGTCTCAGTATTTCAACTATATAACAGTTCATGTCCCTAGATTCTATCTTAATTTTTACTAATTTTAGAATGCAAATTCATAATAACCCTAAACCAATTTCATGTTTTTCTTACGAGAGGTAAAAAATGAACCAGAGAATTCGATTACTCCTCAGAAGCTGATCCTATATCCACTTAATATGGAAATACCATATCTAGACCACCCTTCTCCAAGGTGTTGCTCGAAGAGCCGGACGGACAGACAAACAGAATACATCAGCGTTTTCTTTACCTAAAATCTCTAAAAACTGTACTCGTGCATCCGTTCGGTCGAAAACATTTCTATCGAATATGCTGGTGTCATTATTTTTTTCTTTGTAATCATATCAAATCATTTTCATAAAAAAGTTTTACTCGAAATTCTGTCATATCGTATACTATCATTATCAGCTGTTAATAGGTTGCGTTCAGAATCCTTATATTCTTCATTTTAAAAGCAACATAAGGGGTATACAGGATGCTCCATATTTCCAATACAAAGCATCAATAATTTTAACATATGATATTCAAAGATATATCAAATAACTTCCTCCTAGCTTCTCCTTCTAAAACCTAACGAATACACTCCCGTAAAGGAAAATATGTACCGGTAATTCTCACTGAAGGTATTCAAACATAAACACTAAAATATAAATAAATATCAAACGATATTATCCCAAAACCGATTTCAAATTTAATATAGGAAAGAGACTTTAATCTGTATGCAGAATATGTTCGTGACATCATTCATTATTCAGAAGAAATAACTCTTTTCATATAAATCGTGATTTTCCACTTTTTAATTTAAAAATAATTTTTCGAATGCCTATTAGATGGCAGATTTATCAAACGGCGCTTCCCAATTTCTGACAAAAAAACATTGACAAAATCACATTTCTTCGCGTTTTTCAATAAGGTGAATCGCCAGGGTGATCGACAGTACCACTAGTAATAAAATGAAGGAGATTGATTACCTTGGCTGACTCTGGAAGAATCTCCCATCCTCTGCGAAACGCAAGGGTTGATATCCATGCCGGGTGGCGGTTCCATCTGCTGTTGCTGCGTCAGGATGCGGCACGGAGTCCTTAGGTTGGTGCAGGTGTGGTGTGTGTTGGTGCACCCCCCTTGTCCTCTGCGATGTACCAGTTCCCTTCTCAGCCCTTTCCATAGCTTCGACACGATGAGGGAATAAGCCAGCGCCATCACGAGGAGCGGGACTACGAGGAGAGCGGCGTCCACGAAGAGATTGAAACCCCTTTCGCTAGCGGGACTCGGCCATTCTTCTCTGCATTTGTGTCGACCACCTGGAAGGAACGGATATTCAATTAACTGTAATGTTTAGTACGTTTCCTTAAAATAAATAACGTTGGTTCTGTGTTCACGCTGTCTTTCTGCCCGTCTGTTTGTCTGCCTGTCCGTTTGTAGACAGTCAACTATTTTTGTTTTAAGAGATATTTGGAAAATTATTTTTGAATTAGATAGTTATTATTGGTCTATAAATCGATTGGATTTTCCAGGTAGTTGTTGTCTGTCTGTCTGACATCCGTGCATTCAGACACTGCGAGAACAAATTAACTAATTGACTGCTCTCACCTAGGGGAAGATCGAGAAGGGGTATTTTTGCGTCCGATTCCAAGGTCCAGAATTAGATTCCAGGAGCTTTTTACTTTTTCGGAGTCGGACCCCTAAAATATGTATTTATATCTAAGACTCGAAGTCAATTTTTTTCATATTGCAATACTTTTCTTATACACTACGTATATGAGAAATTTAAAAGAAACGACGGATCGTACTCTCCCCCCCCCTCCCCTCCCCCCAGTTTGCGTACCTCTGCTCTAATGGGTGAAATGAAGGGAAATTTCAAAAATTAGAAAATGAAATGAAGGAACACTTTAATAAATTCTAAGGAGAACATACTTGACGGCTCATCTAGAGCAGCATTGCAGTTCTTTGGCATTGATAGTGTTTCACTTAATAAAACGCGTAACTGTTGTGCGTGGAAATTCTTTATTCTGCACGAGGGAAAAGGGACATAAGACCATTTTTCGATATCCCGGATAGGTGATTTATAGGAAATCGTAAGACTACAGTTCTCCCGTTTTACAAAACATGAAGCGCTGGATTTATCCCTGCCCTAATAGAATCAACGACCAGCATTTTTACCAGAAGACGACGATTTGAGCAAGTAATTTATTTTATGGTGCGAGAATAAAATATTTATATGGGCGGAGTGGCGTAGCTGGAATGACCGATGATTTTATGCAATGCTTAATTCAGATTCTTTATATTTTTTCCGTAATTTTCGAATGAATGTAGAAATAATAATTATATAACGGTAAAAATTTAATTTTTTGAGGTAATTAAACAAATTAATATCATTTTTTAAACAGCCAATCAAATACACTGTAACTGCGTTTTCAAGGAAAGAATTAAGAAAACACCCCGACTGTTCCGCTTCAATTTATTCCTGCTCGAAGGTATGTAAATATTACTGATAATGAATGAGTTCGAATATTAATTTTCCTTTGTTATTGAAGTTTTCTTTATTTCTTACTAACAGGAGACTCGATGGGGCTTCCTCATCGGCAACCCTTGACGAGGAGTTGGGCGTTTTTCCTCTTACATAGACTGAATTAAATTAAATGAATAAATAATGTAACCTCAATTTGTAGTTTTCTTAAATGAATAAAACCTTTTCCAAATTTCTTTTCTTAAAATCGTTGAGTTTAACAGTTATGACTGAATAATATGTACTGCCTAGGCCGACATTTACAATTTGTTCCACTATTAAACAGTTAAATTACCTTTATAAAATATTCTTTCAATTCATCTTAATGGTCATTATTAAAAGGATTTTTATTGGATTAAACCGAACCCAACGGTTTCATTTTCAAAAGTTTCTAACATAAGTTAAACGAGTGCGAGGGGCAGGAGAAAGTAACTGAATAGATGAGTAAGGTGTGCGATCCAGCAAGGGTGCACGGTTTGGCAACATAGTCTCCCCACTCTACCCACCGTGCGCAATTGTCAGAGACATTCTTTCGTTGAACGGACTGTAGTATCACTTAGAAAGTATATCAGTAGGTAAAATAAATATTTTTAATGAAATATCATCCTATGAATGAACGAAACTGACTTTTATGATGGATTGGACAGATGGCTATTGACGATACCTGCGATAAGTATTTAGGCTTTCAATTTTTTAAATAATAAAAATTGTTATTAATGAATGTTTCAATCGGACCCTGGTCGATAAGACAGGCTTCTTAATTCTTTGCATAGGTAACAGTCAAACAATGAGAAACAAAACACATCTTACCCAAATTTCCCTTGAGTGCCTTCAGCCTGGATACGACCAGTATGGGGACGCTCCATAAGAGGGAAGAGACCCAGACGGCTGCGATCATCTTGTAAGCGTGGAACCTCGTTTGCCAGCGACGCGAGCGTAGAGGTCGGCAGATTGCGAAATATCTCTCCAGCGATATGGCAACAAGGGTCCAAACGCTCACTGAGACCGAAACGGCTGAAAAAAGAAAGGACGCGTTCTCGTCAGAAAATGACGTCAAAGCTACCTCGTTCGAGATTATGAACGGGGTCGACATGATGGGACAAGCTTGGTCCTCAGAAAGCGATTTATCCTGTTTCTTCAGGTCAATGATACGGCATCAATACAGAGAGGCGCGGTCAAGAGCTAGAGTAACAATGCGAGAAGCATTTAATGATTACAAAAAGAAAGTTTTGCATAATAATTTGAAAGAAAATCCGAAAGCATTTTGGTCGCACGTTAGGGAGGTTCATGGTAGAGGCCCCACCATAGCGTCATTGAGAACGGAGGCAGGTGATGTAGTACACGATAGCGCGGAAAAAGCGAACTTGTTAAATGAACACTTTCGGAAAGCGTTTACTTCGGTGAGCAACGAATTTGAGGAACCAGCTTTGAATGATGAAGGAAATTCGATGGAAGATTTGATATTCTCTGAAACAAGTATCGCGCACCAGCTAGAGTCGATTAAGCAAAATAAGTCTCCCGGGCCGGAGAGCATACCCGCGCGTGTGTTGAAAGAGCTAGCCTCGGTAATCGCACCTTACTTTAAAATAATATTCGAAAAATCCGTTGCACATGGTACCGTTCCAAAAGACTGGAAGCTAGCATACGTAACGCCCATCCACAAAGGCGGTGATAAAGAGAACCCCGAAAATTATAGACCGATTTCCTTGACGTCATTATCGTGTAAGATTCTAGAACATATAATCGTTAGCTCTGTTCTGCGTTATTTAGATGGTCGTTCTTCGTTAAGCAAAAACCAACACGGTTTCCGAAAAGTAGGTCATGCGAAACGCAGCTCGCCCTGTTCGTAAACGATTTGTTGCAATGCGGAAAGAAAAACACTCAGGTTGATGCGATTTTCATTGATTTTAAAAAAGCGTTTGACAAAGTACCTCATAATAAATTAATAGGAAAACTAGGAATGTACGGCATAAACCCTCATATCGTGAGTTGGGTAAAAGACTTCCTCTCAAACAGAAAACAGATAGTAGTTATTGATGGGAAATCTTCATACCCGGTAAAAGTCGCATCAGGTGTTCCACAGGGAAGTGTCATAGGCCCATTACTATTCCTGATATACATAAACGATATCTGCTGGGTAGTTCGCTGCAAAATAAGACTTTTCGCAGATGACACCGTTTTATATACGGAGATAATGAGTCAGGATGATCAAAAATCGCTCCAGGAAGATTTAAACGCCCTTTCAGCATGGTGTCAAGATTGGAAAATCGAAGTTAATCACAGCAAATGTTCCCTATTGAGTTTCTGAAAGAGTAAGAACAATGAATTAGACTCGGAGAACAGAATTGATAGATTGAATATCCAATCTGCAGAGTACGTTAAATATTTAGGAGTCACCATTTGTCGTGATCTATCGTGAAATATGCATATTCGAAGGATCGTAGTAATAAGAAATCGTAGTAATAAGAAATTGGGCTTCGTAGGCAGAATAGTAAGAAGTAGCACAGAACAGGTACGAGAAACGTGTTATTTATCATTGGTAGGATCTCAGGTCGAATACGCTTCCAGCATATGGGATCCGTACGAAAAGGGACAGATACTTGAGTTAGAAAGAATCCAACGCAGAGCAGCCAGATTCGTAAAGCAAAAATATGAGCAAAAAAAAAAAATCCAGGAGACGACAGTTTGAAAAAACCGCCTCACCTCATTCCCTTCCCCTCCGCAAAAAAAGCCCCCTCCTGCTGACGTCACGGTGGGCAAAACTTCGCCAGCGAGCGTCGGGACTGAATACCTTGTTCGCTGGCCGTACCACGGAGGTAGGCGTGTGAGGAGCACAAGAAGCCAGTTGGAGACCGACCACGGAAGTTTTTCACGTGGGTCTGATGTGCCGAGCTACATATTTTTAAGAACTGTTGTAACTATATCTCATGTGTTGTTACTGACAAGTTTCCGTCTCACATAGTTTGTCATTTGTTTTAAAATTGTATTAAACATAGCATGTTAGTTGGATTCTGTGTAACGAAATGATTTTGTTTGCTACAGTAGCAACATTGTGGAAGTTATAGTAAGTTTCCGGTATCTACGAGCGGGTGCTATAAGGCTATAAAACCAAAGAGAAAAAGAAGCAGTACCCAAATAATCCATTACCCTCCATATTCTATGTGATCCGGGAGATAGTGGATTTTTTCCCTTATTAATCCGGGAGAGACTTTTACGTTCACACGCTCTTTCGATTTTCATCATTCTTTGTTACCACATATTATATAATCGCTAAAATTCTGAAATGTTTTATACTGTGGCATTCCCTGATTCTTTTAACCTCGGAACGCCAAATGAAACATTTGTGTTCCAACAAATGTATTCGCTTACTGGTGAACGGGTAATACCCGGCACGCTTAGTTCCGAGACCGCTTACCGACACCTTATACTATGACCTGAAATCGAGGACTTTGGACGAGGACACCGCAAAAGTCAGACCGAGGCAAAAACGTCGAAGGTGTAAGGTTGAGTGGAGGGGAGACTTCGAACTTAAAGATTCATTTGAGATAGCTTATCTCTCTCGAGTCTACGGGCTGTGCCTCTCTTCTCCCTCTCATATCTCAGGAAGAATGAGGAAACGGATTCTCGTGAAAGAGCTGCATAAAGGGCACCATACACGATCAGTTAAAATGCGCAAGTTAACTCTTCTAAAATACTGTGCAAACTAACTGAAATGAGAAATGAGCCTCTGTTGCCCTTACACGAGATTTAAAAAATTGTGAATTCCTGTCTTGAACAAAGCCTCTTAGTGCTTTGCTGGCTTGTATTGAGATGGGGAAAGCAGAAGGAATGCGGATTTCACTGACAACGAGAAAATTATGAGAGTTTTACTCAAGTTAAAATACTCGTCCTTTTATCTGTACAAACTGCGCAATTTACTCGTTTTTTTACCTGTTATGATACACACAGTTAATTTGCGCATTTTAATTGATCGTGTATGGGTCCCTTTCGCAGGAACCGTGCCGCCAAAATTAAATATTTACATTTATATAACAAATTGTTACAGTTTTCCCATAGAAAACAAAGCCATATCATTCTTGAATATACTTCCTATATTATGCTTCTTAATTGAACATTTTATCACCAATATTTCATGATACACGCAACTTTTTCAGAATACAAACAAAGTTATGTCAATACCCCAAATGAAATAACGCAGCGAGAGCCTACGCTCTGGCATTTAAATTCGGAGCATATTGGTGAATGGTATATTTGTTCGTAGGTATGTAACTTTTTAAAAGAAGTTATTACTCTACGTTTCGAATATATCCACAGTTATAATCATGTAGCACCTATTCGAAAATTTTATTTTTCCGGAATAAAAGGAATTGACATCTCTCCTAAAAATTGAGGAACATTTGAAGATGATAAAAGCCTCCGAAGGACATGTAGAAAAAAATGTGATGTGGAACATATCGAAACCAGTGCGCGGAAGTCTTCATATAATGGATCAAAGAAAAAAATGTTTTACAGGAGTAAACAGAGCTCAAAGCCAACATTCTGCGCATACTCAAGGTTGGATTCCCAAAAACTAAAAACGCTATAGAGAAATGGTGAACAAGTCTATCATATTCCACCTCTTACTCTGAACACACACCCGTTAAATTCCATTTGGCAAAGCATATCCCAAACCAAACTCGCAAAACGAGTGTCGTTTAATGCTCATTGATACTAATATTTTATAAAAATTAATAACACGATCCGACTAGTATGCAGGGAGGCTTTTTTAAATGGTGATCTGCTAAGAGTTTTTTCAGAAGGATGAAGCTTTCCTCTATTTTTTAAAAATCTATCCAGATTAAAGCTTACCGTCCTTATTTACTACACAATCTTTTTTTCTTACAATGAATTTCAGTTTAAAATTCGAAATGCGTTCTCAGGAATAGAATGAAAACTTCCCCTTCTCCATTAAATGTTTGTAAAAACTCGATCTAATTTAAATGGATATGGAACCATAACAATCTCTATTTTGAATGAAAATTTGGGTTCCAAAAAATAGGTCACAAAGAACATTTGTCATTTCATTCCAGATTTCTCAAGGCTTCAGGATGTCGGCCTTTTACGTAAAGTAGAAAGGCTTTCGAAGTCCCCTAACAACTGTATCGAGCAATTTAATATAAATAGAGCAAAGTTCCATCGTGTACCTCCAATTATTTCCATTTGATGAAGGGGGATTCGATTCAGTCGCTCCGTAATGGAGCGTTTTCTCCCGATTTATAAAGGCCAAAGCTTCTTTCGTTCGCCCTTATGTATAATGAGTCAATTTTTGTCATAAAAATGTAGGCCACCGATTCAATTCGCTGAGAAATGACACAAGATGGCACTCGAATTCTTTCGCCAGCAGAAATTCAAATTGGGCCGTAAATTACTGTTTGAATTATTTTCACCGGTGCTGATAAGGCAAAATTAATATAAATCCAGGAATAATGTCGACACGCATGCTTTCTTCGCCTTTACGATTTATTTTCTACAGTATATTTATCATACTCAACGTAAAAGAATTATTTGACTTTTTTCAAAAGAAAAGGAAAAACAGTTAATATCCTATAAATATTTTTGTGTGTATGTCTGCTCTTTATACGTTTTTACCTCGTTGAAGTTATCGAATTCAAAAGTTTCATGGACCATCCTATGGACCAAAGGAAGAACTTGGTCTAGGTTTGCAGACCGTGGGGTCTCTAATACCCCATGGGGTCAACAAAATATTATTTCCATAAGGATGCATGGGAAATGGTGTGGAGAAACCCTAAAATGCCATGCAGCCCTTCCCTGATGTGGATATAAATATACCTAAATATTAAGTTACGATCACAAAAAATGGATTATTTTACGCGCGAAAGACTGAATATTTTAATTCTGTTCATGTTTTATCGTATTACATGCTAAATCGCTCGAAATTTTCCTTTAAGCGCAAAATTTATCGGTTTAGATGACCATTTTCCAGGCTGCAACAAAATTAAATTTCTTAATTGTTGTCCTCTTCAAAGGGAGACGGCCACGTAAAGATTAATGCAAGGAAAATCCACGCCGTGGCGCGCCGTAGAGGAAGAATAGTTAATTCCAAGATAAAGGGTACAATGGATTCATGCCTAAATATAGCCTATGAGTACTTTTAAAGTGAGTCAAATGATTTTTAAGGAATATTTGAACATTGTTATCTTTTAGCATTAACATTGAAAGATTTATCGCAACATAAATCGATACATCTACTTACATTTGTTCGGTAACCAAGATGATGTTTATTGTTTACGTTTTGCCTAATAGTATTGACAAAATCCACATAATTTTATTGCTGCCTTAAAGGCTTCGGTGCATCTATCCAAGTGAATATTAAGTAAGACGTTAATGCCTAATTATATTAATGTTAAAACTTTACAATGCAATACATAAAATAGTAAATGTTAATGTAAGCATCGCTTGCGTAATTAAGGAATGGGGAACGTTTGCCCCGAGCAATAAAAATCTTTTGCCACTTAAAAGAAAACTCTTTCCCGAGCGAAGCCGGGCGTTTCAGCTAGTTATTTTATGAACAGAATAGGAAAAATTAAAAAAAAACTCCAATTCACCGTAAAGGCGGTACTTACGTGTCAAGACTCGCAAGACCACTTAGAGGACGCGCGTTTCGACAGCTACGCTGTCATCTTCAGCAATGTGGACATGTCCACATTGCTGAAGATGACAGCGTAGCTGTCGAAACGCGCGTCCTCTAAGTGGTCTTGCGAGTCTTGACACGTAAGTACCGCCTTTACGGTGAATTGGAGTTTTTTTTTAATTTTTCCTATTCTGTTCATTGCCTTCACCGTGTTTAGAGTTCTTCCTTTATTTATAGTTATTTTATAATTCTCTCCCGTTGAATTCAGCGCATAATCTTGACTGATACGAAAGTAATGAAATAATTTTATCTCTAAACCCTAGATCAGCGGTTCCCAATTTTTTTTTCGCGTACCACCAAAAACATGACAAAATTTTCTCGTACCACATAGTACTAGCAAGTATGAATGTAGTTGTGAATGTGGCACCAAACTCACGTACCACAATTGATCTCTTCCTGATTCTTCCTATTCGAAGCAGGTATTCTGCTGCTTTTCACTCTGCTCGCGTACCACTGGCAAAAGCTTGACGTACCACTAGTGGTACGCGAACCATAGTTTGGGAACCGCTGCCCCAGATCATAAATGGTCAAGTGACGGCCCGCTAGGCCTATCGGTCCGGCCCGCCGCCTCTTTGCCAAATCAAAAAGTGGCGTGCAACGCAACAGCGCCGGCCGCCGAGCCGAAACGTGTTCAGTCATGTAACAGATTTCTGTGCGTACACACTGTTGCAAGTATATCGTCGCATTGAGTCTTTAATAATTATAATGAAGGAAGTTTTTTTACTGTGAAATGGGTTCTAAATCAGCTAAAAAAAAAGATTAATCGACAACGAAAATAGGGTTTTAATGGTTCTTGGGAAAATGATTATTTACTTATCACAAAAATGCAAGTGAAACCTCAGTGTTTAGTTTTTTTAATGTGATTGCAGTACCAAAAGAATATAATTTAAGAAGGCATTATATGACAAATCATAAGTCGAAATACGAAACACATTGGTGACGCCAGAGTTGCCGTCGTGACTGATCTTAAGAAAAAGATACAGGCTCAACGAAACATGATGAATAATGTGACAACTTCTCAGCAGTCGTCTCTTTTGGCTTCGTATATTATTGACAATGAAGTTGCCAAGGTTAAAAAACCATTAAGTAATGGTGAGTTTGTGAAAAATTGCGCAGTGAATATGACTAAAGCACTGAATGAAAATCGACTTGCAAGAGAATTTGAAAAAGTATCACTTTCGAGGCAAACTGTTACGCGTATTGATGACATCAACAGTGCTATTTGTCGTAAATTTCAGGATGCAATACTAAATTGTGCACATTTTTCACTCGCAATGGACGAAAGTACAAACATTATGGATGTGAGTCAACTTTTAATATTTGTTAGAGTTATTACACCACAATTTGAAATATACGAAGAACTATTAGAAGTTTGCTCATTGCACGGAACTACTAAAGGTAGCGATATATTTGATGCTGTCAAAAATGAGGTAGAAAGGTTTGGTGGTTTCGGAAAAATTGCCCCTCTTGCGACGGACGGAGCGAAATCCATGACAGGAACAAATGTTGGCTTGGTTGGGCTGTTGCGGGAGAATGATATTAATGCTCCAGCAGTACATTGCATTATTCACCAAGAGACTGTGTGGTAAAAGCATGAACCTTGAAAATGTTATGAGAACCGTAACTAAGATCACTAATCTCATTAGAAAAGGTAACCGTAGTTTGAGCCACCGTAATTTGATTACATAACTGGAGGAAGTTGATGTAATGTATGGCGATTTACTGTTATATACAGAAGTGCGTTGGCTGAGTTGCGGAAAGTGTCTCGAACGGTTTTTTGCATTAAGAAAAGAAATACTGGAATTCTTTAGAAAGCATGTTAAAACTGATACCACCGAATTGGAACTTCAGATGACTGACCAGAAGTTTCAATGTTAATTGGCATTTGGCATTTTAAACTGATATTACCCAACATTTGAACAAACTTAATCTGCAAATCCAAGGACGGAAACAGACGATGGGACAACTTATTGGATTTATCAATGGCTTTTGTAAGAAGTTGAAAATACTCAAAAATTTCTTCATTCAAAAAGACTTCATGCATTTTTCGAGTTGAAAAATCTTAGGCGAGGAAATGGAGGATGCTGATTTCACAGTGTGTATCCCACATAGACACATTAATTTTCGAATCTGAAAGAAGATTTGAAGATTTTCAACTTCTTCGCCCTCAGATTTGTTCAACAAACCTTAGACGGCTGAAACTGAAAAACAAGATGCATCTCTCCAATTGGAATTATGTGATTTACAGACAGATCCGAATTTGTCAACAAGTAAAGAAGGCGATATAGCTTTTTGGAAACTTTTGCCAGTTGAGAAGTATCCTCTCTTGCGCGATTTTGAGTTAAAAATTTGCTCCATGTTTGGGAGCACCTACATATGTGAAAGTACATTTTCCAATATGAAACACATCAAATCTAGAGAAAGGAATCGGCTTTCCGATAAAACTATCTCACTTTCTTCGTGTTTCTTCATCTGAAATCATTGTTGACTTCGATGCCTTGGCTTCATCGAGCCAACATGCACAAATGTCACATTAGTTTTTTTATAATTAACTTTTTAAATTGTATATTCTGTGTCAAAAAGTACGCTGATTTCTCATATTATAACCATATCACATACTAAAACATACCTATTATATGTTTGCATGCCATCACGATATAGCATAATATTGAAGAAATTATTTTGTATCTGTGCATTTTTATTTATATGAGATATATTTATAAAACCTGACCCGCCGGCCTGTAAATTTCGGAAAAGTGGCCCTTAGGTAATTTTGAGTAGGCCATCCCTGCCCTAGATAAAGGGAGCGAATAAGCTCTCGCTATTTAAAAAACGCTAATCGATACAGAAAAGTCCTTAACGATATTGAATATGCATAATATGGCGATGTAGGAATGAAAGTGCTATCGGTTCATTGTATAATCTTGATTTCTCTTATTTTGAGTTTATAAATAAACGGTTTGACGTTCATATACCCAACTCCGGAACTTCGCTCGAGACATCCGGGTCACAGGGACGCGTCCGACCAAATGAATTCCAACGCAGCGTTAACCAGAGAGAGAGAGAAAGTGTCATCAATCAACGCCGGGTATGCGTACGGAGCAACGAATACATGAATGGCAATGTGGGAACAATTCCAGGCCTCGTGTTGTGGAAGATGAATTTCTCTCTTGAGGGGCGGACGATTTGGAGAGGAGAGAAATCGATTACACCGAGGGAAGTGTGCGAGCGAGCGAGCGGGTTGAATGAGTGCGTGGAACGCGAGTAAATCACGGCCGTGCGTGGGCGTAAGAGAAAGAGAGAGGTACAGGAAGAATGACCTGCGCGCTCTCATTAATTAACCACGTGTACGCAGGGCGGACCTGATCCGAAAGCAGAATACAACGCCGGAACAAAACTGAAGAACATCGAGAGGCACGCGGATGTTAAGGGGCACGGAACTCGTGGACCATCAGATTAAAATTCGCTTCGAGATCAAAGAGCGAGAGGTGCCGTTCTCATCAAGCGTGGTAAAATGGAAAAAAAGGTTTCTCCGTTATCCTTAATAAGGTTCAAAAGTTCAAAAATCCATTTTATTTATTGGTTATCGTAATATTCCGTCAAAAGTGCAAAAATAGACAATACGTACTGGAAGACTTCGAGCCAACACAAAAAATCGTTACAATATACACTGTACAAACTTTCTCATATACTTATGTGTCTGGTCTTGCTACATCTTCCTGATTGGAAGGAGCTCCTACTGTTACTAAAACAACAAAGCCGCGGAAAATCTCATTTTATAAATAAATGGTATTCATTTATTACCACATGTATCTGAAAATCAAACTTCATAAACAGTTATACCATACATAAACATCAAGCACTATGTGAATTGGCGAAGCCTCAGAGGCGCTGAAGCATTGCTGCTGGACGAAGATGAGAGAACTTGGTGGGGCTGGATGTAAAAATCGCTTTATTATTATGACGCTAGACAGGGCCGGCCCGATATATAGGCGAGCAGGGCGGCTGCCCGGGGCGCCAAAGTGTTGGGGGCGTTATCCTGATCAATAATCCATGTATTACTTGCAGTCGAATAAATATTGGACGGCAATTGACACCGTGAAAGAGGCTGGAATCTTATGGCATTTCTTTTATTTTTTTATTATCAATAAGTTTTACAGAGCGATGAATAAATTAACGTGCACTTTGTAAACATCTCAACAAACATTTACGGGGCGCCAAAATTCCTCGGGCCGCCCCTGGCGCTAGACGCTATATAATAGTCATTTTTTAGAAATGTGAATTATGCGCTATTATTATTATGACCGCGTGCTCTATAATTGATTGAATTTTAATCAAAATCGTTTAGAATAATCGACTTTTTTTAAATCAACAAATATAAACTGTCCTTCATTGTTACAATAAATCGTTCATCTCTTCATAGTTTCTATTCTGGGTAATGGTATCCTTAATGTGAAATATTTCTCAATTTCGTTGAATCGTCTCGGCTCTTGAGTAGTGCACATACAGAGGAGATGGCGGAAACCGCTCATTTGGACTCAGGAACACCAGAGACGTGTATTTCAATCTCTAAATCGATTTGTTCAAGATTTCAATACTTTTTCATTTCATCATCATAGGTAGTCTGTCCGTACACAGGCCCATGATTATTCCTGGTTAAACCTGGTTCTCCATATGCTCCTATTTTCCGCAGTCTTGATAGATCACTTTCCCTTTCAAGTCGTATATCAGCTGAAATATTTTCCTACCTCTCTCTTTTTCCATCCAGTTTTCTTTCTAGCACTGCTTTAATCATTCTCTCTCTCTCTCTCTCTCCTCGGGTAATGTTCAATCCAGTTCGCCTTCCTCTTTCTGATAGTCTGTATAATCGTTCGCTTCTCTCCTATTCTTTTTAGCACTTCCTCGTTTTTCATCCTATCTGTCCATTTTACCTTCAACGTGCTTCTCCATGTCTACATTTCTAAACTTTCCAAGTATTTAATATCATTTTTCCTTAGTGTCCATGTTTCTGTCCCATACAAAGCTATACTCCATACATAGCATTTTATCAACTTCTTGAGGATATCCTCCTTTATATTCCCCGTTACTAGGAGTTTATTTCTTCTGAAAGCGGCTTTTCCTTTCGTTATTCTAGTCCTGATTACATCGGTACACTTTGCTTCTCTCGTTATGATGCTTCCTAGTTATTTATAATCTGGAACTTGTTCCAATGACTTTTTTCCCATACTTATGTTCAAATTTTGTTCTTTTTTACTTGATATTCGCATGACCTTGGATTTTTCTGTATTTATTTCCATAATGTATTTTCTACCTGCTTTCACTAGTCTACTTATCATTTTCTGGAGTTCCTTTTCCTTTCTTGCTAAGAGTTGTTGATCATCCGCGTATTTCACTGTTGTTATAATCCTTCCTCCGATTTTGAAATCTCCCGTGCCTTCTAACGCTTCCTGCATTAACCTCTCTCCATATATATTGAGTAGGATCGGCGATAGACAACGGCCCTGGCTTACTCCTCTACCGATATTTACTCCGCTAGTGTCCATATTCTCCAACTTGAGCTTTATAACTTTTTCATTTAGTATTACATGTATGAGAAAATAAAAGATTTCTTCATGCTTGGGAAAAAGATCGTACCCTCTTGACTAATTATGAAACCTTTAAATCTACTAATTTAAAGAGCAAAAATGCCACTAATTGTTTGATAACATGTAAAATACATACATAGAGGTTAGCTGAAACCAATTCAGAATCAGGACATATTTCACATTAACTTTTGTTACAAATTAAATCGATTCTCCAGATTTACCAAATTGCAATTAATTATTCGCAATCAATCCTCATAGTATTGTTGTTACAATACTTTGCTTACTTGGAGAGATTTATTTATATCCATTCACCGCCAGACGGTTTTCATCAGATGGCTTAAAGCAATATAAAAATGTGATTCGTTTACTGCCTCTGCCTTCGAAAAATCTGCAACTTATTGCCTTCTAAGCCAACAAAACTAAAACAAATCTTGCGCATAAATTTAAAATCACGATGAACAATTTCCCTTTTTAAATGTACTGTACTCCCAAGTAGGGAGACAATGTGGAAGTGAAAGTTTCTCAACCTAAAATGCGAAAACCTAAAATGTTGGAATTTTCTCCGACTCCAAAATAATTTTCCGAAAAACATCTATTCCCATTTTAAAAAATTAGCATTTAAATTACAACGTACTTTGAAATTGAGTCCAACTCATGCCGTTATCGTAGGCTCAATGTACTCTCGAATTTAAGAAGAAAAACGTGCACGCGACATCCTCATACAGAGTAACGGTAATACTAATATAAGCGGTAATTCGAACCTCACGCAATCGACGCATAACCTCACAGCTATTAGCGAACGCATCAGCAAATCATGCATCGCAATGAATTTAATTACATTTGGGCATTATTTATCATGCATTTGTAACCAACAATCCGATTATTTTTACGGTATCCGTTCGGACAATTCAGTGATTTATTCACTGAGAGTTGAAGTGGGGAACGTGTACACTGAATCAAAATTTACCCTAATGATATACACAACACGCCTTAATTAGCAGCTCTCTCCGCATGAACGAGGGTTGGCTGCCTTCGTTTGCAAAGAACATCGTAGGACCCACAATATAAATCCGATGTCGCACAAACTAGTCTATTTTTTTACGGGAAACAGGCCGGCAAAACGCTACGGCATTTATTTTATAAAACACGTTGAGAGTTAAACATCGTTGACCTACGCAATGAAGCTAGATGATGCCGATCAATAAATTCGGATCAAGGTTACAGTATAAATACAGGCACGATCATTTCCTATGCTTTATTTACGGTTATGTCTCATAGGATACTTTTCAGGCGCGTTTCCAACGTGACCGCTTATTAGCTTCTGCCTGCCCGTCCTTTCGTACACATATCCGTTCCCCACTTCTACCCGAGTGATTTTCATGAATATGAAATTTTCCTAGAATATCTCAAAAACAAAAATTTTCAACCCTTAGAATTTCGACAGATTCTCAAAATCAATTCGAGCACATATGAGGGCAACAAAGCTGACTCACCAATCCCCCCTGTGTGAATGTGAGGATGGATCTCTGTCTCCTTAACAACAGAGGAACTCTTAAGTACTTCGTACCGTCTTCAGGCAACAAACATCTACGTTACTAATCAAATTTATGGGTTGTAATTGTACCAATTTCCCTGCAAAGTTACCCAGGATGCGCAAACCTGGGTAACTTAGTTGCTCCAAATATATAAGTTTCTAATGCGCATTTAACAGCGGCTGAAGTTGCACGTATCCTTTATTATCCATTTGTTCAAACTAGCCAACTCCGTTTGCGTTCCTCATTGTGAGTGCTAAATAATTTGTAACCATATCGCAGCTTAGTTCTAAACAAGTTAAGAAAGTTTACAATTTACAGATAGGCACGTTTCGTGGGATGGAGTATTTGATACTATACGATATACAGACTATGAACGAACTCACACCATAAAAAGGCGAAACCAGATCGTGTCTCTCTGTCTAATAAAAATGTCTTCCCTAACCGAAGTTGGTGCATTATAAACGCATTTACGTAATTTTAATGTAATGACTAAAGGTTGCCAAACCATAAATCAGAAATCATGCCAGGAAAATACCAAATTTATATTTATCGATTTATCTTTTAACGTTTTAATCAACCCAACAATCTAAATCTAATTGAAATCACACCTTACTTGAGTCAAGTAGTTGTAATACAACAGCGTATCCGTGCATGAATTTTTCGAAGTTCAAAACGAATGATGACTTTCTTGTCGGGTTTTGTTGATAATTCCTACTCCTACGATAAAAATGTCCTGAACAAAAACTATTTTATATGACTAACTTTACAAATTTTATTTGAAAACTTTTTTGATATGACTAATATCATATTTTACGAGATACATACGAGGAAAAGTTCGTTTTTTGTTTCCAGTAAAGCGGCATCCGTGTTTTGTTCACGTGAACTATTTTTACCATTTTCTCATTGCTCTTGGCCAAATGTCCCAGATAACAAGTTTTATGAAAATCCGTTCAGTAGAAGCCGAGAACGACCATGCGTACTGACGGACAGACAAACCGAAGCTGAAAGGTGCTCACGTTGGAAACTAAACGTGCACTCTCAAACTGGTATTAAAGACAACATTAATGAGCCTCAAATTCTTTAAAATGTCTGATTGGTTACATTATATACATTTTTTACAGTAAGGATTTTCTAGCGAAACGCTTGGAGGGTTTCAATGACCACTATAAGGTGTAACTGCACGTCGTTTGCCGTTCGCTTGACAAAATGACACTTAGATTGAAGAGTTCGAAAACTTTCCTGCTAAAATGCATTATCTATTATTATTATTATTAAGCGAGTCGAAAGATAAAAGGAGAAAAATAAGTCATTATGGATGATGAAAGATCTTCGAAAGTTTTTACTGAGGAAGTTATAATTTTTTTTTTTTTTAGTATTTTATGTACGATGGTTATGTTACCACCTGGCAAATTGCCTATTTGTAACTTATATTTGATAATAATAATAATAAAATCGTTGGATTCTCTATTTCGAGCATGTCAATCTTCAATCTATAAATCAAGATTAACGCAATAGAATTATTTTAAAAAAATAATAGATCAACAGCCCGAAATATTTTTAATACTCTGAGGAAGTAACTCATAAAGCTTAATTTAATAATGTAGCTATAAGAAGTCTCACATTAACTTGGTAAATATAAAACAAACATTTGATTGGCTACTAGGTACATTTAATTTCATTAATCCGTAAATTTCTCCCGATAATCAATTTGGGAAAAAATGCAAAAATAATGCTTTTCGCACACAGTAGTGCAATAGTCAAACATTTACCTATGAACGCATTCTCTGATATGATTGCACCTATTATTATGCAGGGTGGCCAAAAGTATCTCGGTAACTGTAATTTGTTGGGTGACTACTTCAAAATTTATCTCCAGTGGATACAGTAACTCATTATTAGTTCAAACACAAATGTGGAAATTCTTGCTTTTATCGCATTATGGCCGACATGATCATTTTTCGTTATAAATAGATTCGTTTTTCCAAGTTTTTTTTCACCCTTATAATTTTAAAGGCTACAGAATATTCCTATAAAATTTCCAAATCGATTTTTTTTGCTATTTCAAAAGCCTTTTTCTGTCTCGTAATACCGTTTTACAGCGATAATTTAGGCTCCCTTTATGAGTGGTGTTTGGATCTAAAAATAACTACCAAATAGTAAATGACGTAAATTGGTTTTGAAAATTAAATTTTCTAGCGCTTTATCAAAAGACTTGAGTTGTATCATTAATACACAGCCAATAACAGATTAGTATGTAGCCAAAGAATCATCATTAATATGTTACTTTTTGAAAAATATTTACATTTCTACCTCTGAGGCCAAAGCTTAATTCCGTTCCGCCTAATGCAAACATTCTAAATAGCCGACGCTATGTATTTATATGCATTGATCTAAGTCCTACTTCGTTTTCCTCATAAAATCAAACTGAAATGGCAATTTTTTTTGCTGCAGCTTCGAATTGCCATAAAATAATTTGCTCCTTTGTGAACAGTAGGCTCGATTAAAGTCATAAACGTGCAAGTACTCGCTTCATTTTTTTTCAAACACATCCACATAAAAGGCTCTAGGGATGAGTGATGGCTTTAGTAATAAGCTCGTAATAACGTCCAGTACAATAACATATTATTTCCTGAAATTGGAACTCGAATTCCCGCAGTGACTGTTGTTAAAGTTGGAAAAATCTCTTACTATCCAGTTTATGAGAAAAGATTTTCACGCGATGGTAAAATAATATTCCACTGGAAACCTCAATCCAATCTATTTTCTATATGAAATATTAATAGGATTAAAAAATATGCCTGCGGAAAACTGTGTAAATGCTATGCAAATATAAGGAAATGCATTTAAAAATTTAAGTAATATTGCATAGGATCATGCTAACAATTTTTACTTTCTCATATACGAAATATATTGAGAAAGTATTGCTATCGCGAAAAAATTCGACCTCGACATTTTTAAGAAAATATACGTTTTAGATGTCGCTGAATCCGAAAAAGTGGTTTTCGCAATGCCGTCTATCTGCCTGTTATTGGAGCTAGAGCCTAAACGGTAGAGCGAAAATGAATGAAATCTCGTACTTAGGGATTTTATCATACTGAGCAGAGTATATGAAGAAATCGTTGACATTGCTCAATAATTAACGGAAGTTTATTCTACGAATTTTTAACAACAATTTGATTTTCTCAAAAACTGCTAAAACGATTTTGATCAAATTTCGTATAGTTATTTGAGTTTACGTCCTCAATAATATTACATAGTTCATATTTCTCAATGAATGAATATAAGGCTAGTTTATTGTAGGCAACTTTAGCAATAATTTGATTTTATCAAAAACGGCTAAAACGATTTTGATCATATTTCGTATAGTTATTTGAGTTTACGTCATCAATAATATTACATAGTTCATATTTCTCAATGAATGAATATAAGGCTAGTTTATTGTAGGCAACTTTAGCAATAATTTGATTTTATCAAAAACGGCTAAAACGATTTCGATCAAATTTCGTACTGTTACTTGAGTATACGTCTGCAATAATACTAAATATTTCATTTTTCTCAATGAATGAATACAAGGCTAGTTTATTCTTGGGAATCTTTAACAAAAATTGGTTTTTCTAAAAACTGGCTCATACGATTTTCGTTTTCTAAAGATAACTAAACGACGCATTAGTACATATATGAGATAGTTTGTACAATGAATGTTGTACCGATATTTTTGTACTATTCGTACAATGAGATCATGCTAACAAAATTTTTAAATACTACTTGTACAACGAGAAAAAGTAAGAATACTGCTAATACCATGAAATAAAAGACTTCTCCCGATGTCAATTGTACTTTATGAAAGTGCGTCGTGTGATATATGCCAGAATGATGTTGAATGTAAAACTAAGCTGCATTACTATAAACATATAACGAGCTCGTAATTGCAACATTTCAGCCATATAAGATCCTCGATTTTTAGAGCAAAAAGACTTGCCAAATTCAAGAAAAGAGAAGTTTTTTAAAACTGATATGCACAATTTATGTTAATCCCACATTATGAGAATATACTAACATCCTATACAAAAATATTTGGCCATAGCTGCTTAAGTAGACAAACGTTCAGCATTAATGATAAAATCTATAGTATTCATCTTTCAAATATTCAATCTATACTTATTATAAAAACCCGCTGGTACATCTTAGATTTGGTAGATGAAGGTTGTCCTAAAAATTCTTTGACTTTTACTAATACATTCTATGAATAACAAATTTTATCGCATGGCATGCAACAAAAGAAAACTTGATTGCATTAAACATACAACAGGTAATACAAGAAGTAATCAAAATGTCGATAGTAAGATAAATTATCCATAAATATAAATGTATGAAAAAGTTATCCTGAGAAAGCTAATTAAAACAATAACTCAATGAAATGTCAAGAGCCCACTTTCCAGTTTTTTTATCGCTCGATATACGCATAACTATTTACAAATATTCAATGAATTGTTTCATATAAGACAAATTATTTTCAATAACTAAATAATAAAGGTTATCCAGGTTATTTTAGGTTACATCAAAAAAGTAAGTTGATTCGAATTAACGCACAGAATAACGCCTTTGTATGAAGTAATTATTATTAAATTAAATTTTGTATGTTAATATACCAAATAATGACAAAGTGCAAACATCTACTAAAACTAAATGAATCCATACATTGCCAAACAAAAAGGAAAACTGAAAATATAAAATATCTGAAACATTTCCTACAATGTTAGATGTTTAAATACGCCACTCACCTTGAAAATACGGGATGAGCTTGCACATAACGGGGCCAAATATGAAGTTCCTCAGAAGCTGTCCAACAAGGGTGAAGGGCATGCAGAACACTCCGAGGAGCAAGTCGGAAACCGCCTTAAAGAGAAAATATTGTATGATAAATAAAAGCAGATAAAAAGGAAATCATAAAAAATGAACAAGGTTAGAAGTTTAACTAAAGAAACTTGATTGGTAGTTGGTATACGACAAGATAAATTATAAAAATAATGTTAAATTTATAACAACAAATTTAGAAGAAAGTAAAAATAGTGGACGATACGCTCCTCATAAGGTAAATTCCTCTATAGCATTTTTATGAATATTAACAGCAAAATGAACATTTCAATCAATTACAAATGTGTAAAACTATAGTAAAATAACTGCATCGAAAAAATGGCTTATTTAAGGAGAAAATAAAGTCATAAAAGTAGTAAGTAGTGAAAAAATGAAATAATAAATAATAAAATTTTTATTCGTTGCTGTGATCAAAATTTTAAAGTGGCTGAAGAGTTGCTGGAGCTCGTACCCATGGATAACACCGCTACCGGGCAGGACATGTTCATAGAATTGAAATAAATTCTAACTGTAAGTATAATCTTCCGCTGAATAAACTTGTATGTTTGGTTACAAGCTACGACTGGAATAAATAACGGCGTTTTGGGGTTATTGAGGAGAGAATTAGCCGAAAAAGTGCTCGATACCGATCTAAAATATTTTAACTGCATCGTATATCAGGAGGTACTCTGTACAAAAGTTTTGAAAATGGGAAGTTATGAAAACAGTTAACTTTATTCGCACGCGTGCAATGAATCTTCCTCAGTTTCCCTCATTTTTAATAGAGACTGAAAGCGAATACGAAGGCCTTACTTATTATACGGAAATTCTTTGGCTATCTTGCCACAAAGTTCTCCAAAGATCTTTTGCTTTGCGAGAAGAAATAGTTTTATTTTTGGATAGGAAGGGACAATACACAACTAAGCTGGCAGACTTGGAATGGATCCAAGATTTAGAAATTCTAGTTGACATGACGGGACATTTAAATGAGCTTAATTTGAAACTTCAGGGGAAACAGCAACTGGTAACGGGTATGTACGATCAGGTGCGAGCATTTCGAACTAAGTTACGCTTATGGGAATCTCAATTGAAAGCGAATAATTTGACTCATTTCCACTGCACGGCTGAAATTAATAAATCGAGTGTGAATTTGAATTTTTTTAAACTATTCGGTGAACATTGAATCGTTACAGACTGAAGTTGAGCAGAGATTTGGAGATTTTAAATCTCAAGAAAATGAATTTTCTTTATTTACTTCTCTATTCACTTTCGATGCTGAAAAAGCATTCGAAAGCATTCAATTGGAGCTGATTGAATTGCAGTGCGACGACATTCTAAAAAAATAAGTTTAATGAGGTGAGAGCGCTAGACTTTCATTCGTTTTTACAGGACCGTTTTGCAGAAATGCGCAAATCTGCCGCCAAAATAATACCTTTGGGAGCAACTGTTTTCTCTAATGAAAAGCAATAAAAGCCCGCAAAGATCAAGGTTGACCGATGAACGTATATCATCAATGATGAAAGTTGTTTCGACCCAACAACTGCGTCCGGATTATAAAAAACTTTTGTTGAAAAAACGACGTCAGACCTCTAATAAATACATAGTACATTTCAAACAAAATTTATCATAGTTTACAGACAATGCATTCAATAATTTGGATAGTTGCATTTTTTATTTGTATATAAAGAATTAATGTTAATAAATTATTGTTAATAAATTGTAAAGAAATAACCATATCTACTGATCTTCAGTATCCCAGACACCTTCCCCCTGAAACTATGCAAAAAGAAAATAAAATCCAACTTGCGGCTCTCAAGAACTTAACCTGAAAATGGCCACCAATGCTCCTATGAGTTTCACATGCCTGCGCTAATAGGAAAAGCAACTAGGAGGTCAGAAGTATCGCGCAGAATGATTTTTAAACACATATATTTAATACCCTTAAAAATCCTCCCTCCTAAGTTTTTTTAAATTCCGATTATCGACTTCTTTTGTTCCCTTAAAATAGTCTCGCCTTCCGCCGTTCCTATCGATACAAAACTTATCTAGCGTCATACCAAGTCCTCTCCTTCAATACTGCGCAACCGGATTCCTCCTCTCCGATAATAATTACTATCCGGGATGAAATGTGATCCTTCCTCCAAATTTTACTCCATCCAGGCGCAGGAATCTCATCTACCTGAAATGTCTTCTCCTCCGTTATAAATGAGCAGTGATGTTCTAAGGGCAATCCGCCTTTCTCTTCCCTGCACACGTTCCATGACGGCTGGTTATCCCTTTACCTTACCTAATTTCCGCCTATATGCCCTCCATGGTCGACGGCATTCCCTCCTCCTCCCACATCCACGCATTCTCCGAAAATCCCTTATCTACTCCACATCCTCTTACAAATCTCTCCCTTTATCTCTTTCCTCACCCCTTTCAACGTCCTTTATATATATATATATATATATAACTAGTGTACTTCCCGCTGAAATATCAACGGAAGAATTATAGATAGATTATTATTATTTTCATTTAAAATAATTAATATCACACTTTTACATATGAAATCTTTTGTCATATACAACGTTTCTAGTGAATATTCTGTTGTTGACACGCTATCTTTAGTTAAACTTAAAATAGTTGCCTCTCTTTCCCTCCCTCTCACACCCTCTCTCTCCCTCCACTTCCCTCTCCCCCCCCCCCCTCTCGCTCCCCCCTCTACCTCTCTCCCTCCCTCCTCTCTCGTATTAAAAGCATCCAAAGAACGTTTATACCCATAAGGATTGAGTTAACAATACGATATCGAGGTCTAACAATGGAATTGGTAGCCAAGGTAACATCCCGTTAAAATGGCAAGATTTCCACAAAATATGTAAAATAAACGTTTAACATGAGCGGTTTCGAACTGTGGGCGAAAAAAAGATGAACAGAATAAGAAACGTAATTTTTTTCTTCAAAATGGTTTAGACCCGAAGATTGTAGGTTAATTTCTTTAATTTTAATCTAAAAAAGAACGAAAGCCTGCACGTCGTAAAGCCGATTTTACGTGTTACCTTACGGAAAATGTAAATGTCTTCCTTGGAGTCGAACCAAGAACTTTTTTCGATATTTATTTTCGCCATTACCTAAAAATATGTTAATCGAGCATTCCTGCCAAATTTCGAGATTCTATCTCGATCCTTTCTCGCGTTAATACCATAATTCGCTACCAGAGGCACGGCCTATGGAATAGCGTGACCAACCAACAGACCTGGGCTATTATATTATAAAATACTAGTATATAGCACGTCAAAAATGACGTCATGATTCAATCGTTCAAGCTATGTATGGAGATCAAATTGACATCAGAAACATCAATTGTCTTGAAAATAATTTCTCTTTCCTTCCTTCTCTCTCTCATATTAAAAGCATTCAAAGCACGTTTACACCCATAAGGATTGAAATAACAATAGGATATCGAGGTCTAACAGTGTCATTTGTAGGCAAGACAACATACCGTTAATATGGCAAGATTTCCAAAAATATGTGAGTTAAACGTTTAACATGAGCGATTTCTAATTTTAGGCGGAAAAAGCTGAAGAGAATAAGAAACTTTATAATGTTTTCTTCGAAATGATTTATATCCGAAGATTTTACGTCAATTATTTCTAATTTCAATCTCAAAATGAATGAAAGCCAGCAAGTCAAAAAGTCGATTTTTACGTGTTATCTTACGGGAAATGGAAAAGTCCTCCTCGGAGTCAAACCCGGGAGATTTCTTTCGCCATCACCTTAAAATATGTTAATCGAGCATTCATGCCAAATTTAGAGTTTCTACATCTTTTCTTTACGAGTTATTCGCATTTTTATATGATCACCAACCAACCAACGAACCTACTATTATAAGAGATATTTAACGGTCTTCCGTCTCGTCTTTTATTCACGAACCAAGTGCTATTTTGTTCAAAATTTGTCTCTTATTTTAAAAATATTAATTGCACATGTTATTATTCTCATTGTTAAGTCGTTTGTGAAATAAAAATATTTATGATACATTAAAACAAGTTAGGAAAGTGTACAGTGTATCACAAATGGTCGCGTTTTGTGGAATGGAGTAATAGGAAGAAATGGTATACCTTTACGTAAGGGAAATAGTGTTTTAAAGTTCTTCGACATAAATGCTACATTTTCTTCCTATTCAAAAATATTGCATGCACAGGTAAGGAAATTAAATGTAGTTTTGTGAGATTGTTTATGTTAGTAACAATGAAGAAGTAACCATGTAAAATTTTTCAAAAGTTCAACTCGAATTAAGACATTCTTTTTTGATTTTATTGATTACGGCTACTCCTACGATAAAAATGTACTGGAAAGAAATATTCTTCTTTACTAGTTCTACAAGTTTTATTTGAAAAAATATTTTGATATGTGCAATACTTTACGAGATGTGACGGAAAGTTCATTTTATGTCACCAGTAAAGTGGTACCCCTGATTTTCTTATTATCTTGGATCGTAAGCCCGTAATATCAAATTTTATGAAAATCCCTCCGATAGAAGCCGAGAACGAACATGCGGACGGACGGACAGGCCGACGACAATAGGCGCTCACGCTGAAGGCGAAAAAATATTACGGAAGCGAAAATTCTGAGAGATAATGAGAAAACAAAAATAGGACAAGAAAACGAGGTCTTGGAGAAGAGATGAGGTGGCGTGTATTAGAGAATTGATAGGGTCGAAGACGGGATTCACAAAGGAGAGCTAAAACATGTGCTCTCGGGAGCGCGCTGAACTTTCCTGGGGAGTTCCTTACGCTTTACTTATTAACTTGCATGGCTAGTTTGTAAATTCTAAAGTAAATGAAAAATTCCCTATAGCAAATAAATTTACCGTATCTCAGAAAAGCATGTAGTAAACGTTGTCTAAGTAAACAAAATCGTACCGAAAACTTTGTGTGTTGCCAGGTTATAAGTTAAAAAAAAATAGTATCTTTAGAAAAATGCAGGAAAATATAAAATTCGGCTAACATTACCTTCGTTCGGCCTGATATTTTCTTATATTCTTCTCTTTTTAACCTGCCACTTGTTAACAAAATCATGGAAAAGTTCATCCTAAATTTTCTCTACATTCTAATGATATTATTGCTACATCTCACGGCCAAAATTAGTAAATCTATACATTTAAAGTGTTAGAAAGACACGTGAATGAAATAAACAGTGCTTTTGAAAATTAATATAAAAAGAAAATACTTTTCCGTCCACAAATCGTGATTTTTTCCATTATATTCCTTATTCTTGTAAAAATTCTTTACGCCAAGTTAAAAGATCATTCAATAAATTGTAAGTATTAATTAAATTCGAAGACAGAAGTATGAGAGAAAAAAGCGAAATTTAAAATTAAAATCTCAAAATATTTATTATAATTTATCGTTTTAATTCAAACCCTTTTTTTTGAGATTCTGAGTTTGATATCATTTTCACATTAGCTGAACCTATTGTTAAGGTTAACAACGGTTTGACAGACTACTTGACACGCTCTTTTAGGCGCGTTTCTTTTCCAGCGCGAGTGCCTATTGTCGTCGGTCTGTCTGTCTGTCCGACCGTTCGTTCGTTCTCGGCTTCTACCGAACGCATTTTCATGGAATTTGGTATTAAGGACTTGCAATAAAAGATAATAAGAAAATCGCAAAAATGAATCACGTAAGCCAATCAGGGGTATCACTTTACTGTTGACAAAAAATGAACTTTACGTCATATCTCGTAAAATATTGATCATAACGAAATAGTTTTCAAATAAAATTTGTGGAACTAGTAAATTAGAGTAGTATTTCTTTTCCTTTACATTTTTATCGTATGAGTAGTCATTATCAATAAAATCAAACGAGAATGCGTTAATTGAAGTTGAACTTTGAAATTTTCTTGCATGGTTACTTCATCATTGTTGCTAACATAAACAATCTCACAAAACTACATTTAATTTCCTTGCCTGTGTATGCAATACTTTTAAATAGGAAGAAAATGGAGCATTTATGTGGAAGAATAGCACTTTAAAACGCTATTTCCCTTATTTACAGGTATATAATTTATTTCAAATTCTCCATTGCACGAAACGCTTCCATTTGTGATAAGCTGTGGACTTTCCTAACTTGTTTTTTTAGAACGTCATGAGAAGAAATCCACACAAACTCGCAGAAATCTGTCAAAGGATAATCCGAGCTAGAATTTCAAATTTATTTTATCACGTCATTTGGAAACTCACCCTGAGCTATTAACCTCGAATACCCATTTGCCTAACCCAGTTTTTAGATTAATTAAATTTAAATTGAATTAAAAAAACAGCCACCAGCAACATTTTAAATTTTGTATACTATAAACCTGCAAACTGAATTTACTACGTCGTTCGAATTCGTGTTTTTCACATATATATTAAATATTCTGTTGCATTTAATATCCTGAATATGAAAAATACGCGAAAATTATTCAAATATTTTTGGAAATGAAAGGCACGACAGAAATTTTCCAACCGGAAGGTATTTCAAACCTTTGATTCGCGTGAAAAATAATAAAACTGTATAAAAAGACTCAGGCTTGATAAATAAGGGACGTTTAAAATACACTCCGTCTTTAAATTTTAACAGAATTTGATAAAATATAATAATAATAATGAAATGCCATTCCCACATACAATTCAAATTATATTAAATTTTGAATAACGTAGCTTTTCGAGATTTATTTTATTTGAATAATTCCTTTTTTGAAAAATGATGTGGTTACCGCCGAAATGTAGGTATAGCGAGGAAACGGAGAGAATCAGGCACTTGAAGAAAATTAGTCTAACCAGATTAAACTACGCATTAAATCATTTTATTCTGAACCGAGGAAAAAAACAGCAGATTTATTTTGTCTCGATAATTCACAGAAGCAATTTCAAGCGAGGCGCCTGAAACTTAGGTTGACCTACATATCCACGCGGCGTAAGACGCAGTGTAGATGAAGGGCTCTTCTGCAGACTACTCTCTGAGATCGTTTATTTCCCTTCTTGCGGTCCATCCTTTGGATTTCAAGGAAGATTCAAGCTGACTCCATATTAAAACTCAATGGAGAATACCCAAACGGTGATTAGTCTCTCGTACGTAAAAGATGAGGACAGAACCTCCCCGCGGCAAATTCCACAAAAGACGAGAACACGGGTGATTTTTTTTAATTTCTCCATATACGTAGTATAGAAAAAGTACTGTTGCATTCACGAAAAAATCGAATTCAAGATTTCAACGGAAATACACGTTTTGAGGTCCCTTGAACACGTTTTGACTATTTTCTCGATGATGTCTGTGTTTTTGTATGTGATAGGAATTTTATGGGCGCTCTAACTCGAAAAGAATTTGTCATTCCAGTACCAAATTTAAAATGTATTATTCTCATCATAGTGGTATGAGTTTGTTAGTTTTTGAACAATATAGGCCAAACGGAAGTGGATGTTTATTCTTGTAGTTTTCCGTTTCTTTCGAATATCTCCTTTACAACTCTGTCACAAATAGTTGTTATTATAAATGTTGTAGAAAATAAAATTGTCTACAAGTGTTGTTTGAAACAATTTTTCATAAAACGGATTGTTTAAGAGATATCTTGATTTTTATTATAAATTTATGTTAAATACGTCGCTAAGTGATACCATTGTTTCCGCTGCCATGATAAAACATTTTAATTGTTGATAACGGTGCGTAAGCCTGCAAGTGTCATTTAATTGCGCATCGAAATTTTTTTATCCATAGAAAAAGTTACCAATTTTTTTTACATGCTTCCGTTAAAGAAAGACTATTGAAAATGCTTTAAAATGATTCTCGAGTGTTATCGCTGATAAATATTTCTGAGAACGTTGACGTCGAAAGTAATCATATTCGTTGCTTTGTATGGATAAAGTCATGTGTTGGCGGCCACATAAGATTTTTCCTTGTCGCAACTATCCCTAAGGCAAAAGAATGTACATATCCGCAGGAGAGCAAGCACAGCTAAATCCTAGAAGAAAACAAATTCTCAAAGCGCTATGTATCCTTAACTGTTTAGTGTTTAGCCCGTATCGTCATGAACAGACCTGCCGTGTCCTTTTATTACCATTCTCGAGAGATATATATGATCGTTAATCATTAACTGCTAACGGCCGAATCCATTTTCTCCTCTGGAAACGAATATAAAAAATCTGATGTGGCCGACACGACTTTCTCCATATTTGGGGTATAGATATTTAAATTATTATGAATAGCATTATGAGGCAAAATTATTATTTCGTATCGTAAAAGAATACAGTCGTCCTTATTGCCGTAAATCATATTTTAAATGTTTATAGAATTCAACGCTACATGGTGGTGGGCTCTATACTGGAAATTTACGAATAAATTATCTACTAAATGGGAGGTTCTACGAAAATTTGTTTCAAACAAAACTTGGAAGAAATATTATTCTCTACAACTTTGGTCCTCACGAAGATTACCAATAACGACGTTTTTAAGGAGATACTTGACGGAAACCAAAATATTCGATTATTTATAAATAATTCCTAAACAACAACTGCTATGAAAAATTGTTTCGAATGAAAGTTGTAGGAAATTACATTCTCTATTACCTTTGTATCGAACTGTATATACAATAATGATGTTTTAACGGAGAAATATCGCAAAAACCGAATCGGGTTTCGAATAAACCTCGACTTCCGGTCCAAAAATCAATCAGCCCTTCGTGCTCATACCAATGTTTTATATATGAAATTTGGTAACGATATGGCAAGTACTTTTCGAGTTAGAGTGCCCACAATCACATACACAGACATTCCTAAAATAGTCTAAACATGTTCAAGGGATCAAAATATCTGATAAACTATCGGTTTTTTGAAAAATTCCTATCATATACACACAGACAACATCGAGAAAATAGTCAAAACGTTTTCTAGGGTCCTCAAAACGTGTATTTCCGTTGAAATCTCGAATTCGATTTTTTTCATGAATACAATACTTTCTCTATACTACGTATATGAGGAAAGTAAAAAGATCGCTCCGTTCCTATTTCCAACTCCCCTCAACCAGTATTTGCAATGGTAATACATATACTACGTTAAATTTACTTAAAGCCACTAGACTCATCCTTTTTACTCTAGGACGAGCCTCAATATTTTGTCAATTTCAAATCTGTTTATTCACATGATTGTATCTTTAACTGTGTTAGAATTGGAGTACTAATCATTATAATTGGAGTACTAATCATTGCTATTACGCAATTCATTGTATAATTTGTATTTTTTGTTCGTTTTCGTTTGTGGACTATTTCCCTTGACGTTTATTGGAAAGAAGCGTTTAGTTATGCGGCAGTCTGTGGAGGTTTTGTGAATTCGTGGGGTTGGAATTTTCTCGACTCCAGTTATCCAATTCAGGAATAATTGTTATAAAAATGTTGCACTGTTTTAAAAACTAACTGTCATGGCCTTATTAGGGCTATTGGATATAACTAATTGTAAGATGAGTACTTATGTATTTTCTATTTTTTATTTTTAACGTGTTTATTCTTGAATTTTGTTATCTGCCAGAAGACCATATCGATAATTATCTACTGAGGAGTTCATTTAGTCTAACAATAAGTTATCTGCACTTATTGAATCATGGAAGTTTGACGGATATAATAAGCTGCGCGAATGCAAGGGAGATGTCATATTGTATGCAGAAGCTTTGAAAGAGTTATTTTGACAGCGAGGCCCTTAATGGAGATTCCAAATGTTGAGGAATTCTACAAGGCAAGTAAGAGGTTTGCGTCTGCGGAGGTTATATCGGATTGTTTGCTATTGTAAACTTAATTTGTGAAAAATTCAAAGAACAAAAATGGTATTTTTTGACTCGAGTAAAATATAACATTTTTTTGTCTCTCCGCTTCGATTCATTAGCCAGGAAATCTTTAAATGTGATTGTGAAATGTATGAATTCTGGAGAGAACCCAACTTCAAAAATAAAAATGTATGGCGAAAGCTATTATGACAAAACCTTATCAATGAGCGACAGATTTTTTAAAATGGCCATCATACGTTGAAACTTGATTTATTTTTAATTTCTTCTTTTTTGATTTGCACCATAATACACTTATATTCTCCAAGAATAAGTAAATACAGCATTATTTTTAGACCCAACTTGTGCTCTTAACAATAAAACGACCCTATTATATCGTTTTCATTTTATTTATACTGCCGCAAAGTTTATTACTCAAGAATTTAATCTAAGAAGAATGAATCACGGTAGATAACGACGATTCGTATACGATTCGCCTGCTAGGATTCCCAAGCTATTCTAAGCAAAAACTTCACTATTTTCCTCTTCTCCTACGCAAGTACTATCATTAGTATCCGCTTCGCCTGAATCCATTACACGTCTGGTGCTTGCGTGGAAAACCACGAACTTCGAGAAACCTATCGACCGATAGCTAGGACAATACCTCGAGAATCCTCGAAGGCTTGAATATCTTATTGCCGACATATATTACACGTACAACTTGTGCCGGTTTCATTTCATGTCCGTAGTTCTGTTTTCACTAATATTAATATTAATTAATTAATATTATCACTAATATGCGAAAAAATTTCGGCGGATTATGTGACTGGCAACGAAATTACGACAGATAGGTACTCGTTAACAAATTCTAATTACTACAAAACTGATCATTTTTGGCACCTATCATTCGCGCATATTCTAAACTGGTTGAACAAACGCGCATTGTTCTACTAAATGATTGCAATGTTTTCTCGACGAAATGTTTTCTCTTTCAGACTTAATATTTTTTTCAATTTATAATCTTTCTTGCTATGAAAAATTACGATCAACTGCACAACAAGTTACAAGCCACTGGGGTTTTGTTGTTTTTTTTCTTCAACCTAAAAAAGCTGCAGTACATCCGAATTTTATTCTCCGCTCCGAGCTTCCTCAACCTTAATCAACCGTGCCCTCATCAGCTGGAGAAAAATTGGGCTGGGAACGTGGAAAATATTGCCTTTTTCGTTTTTTTGACTTCAAATAACTCGGAAGAGTGGAAATTCAACATTTAAAAAATCATCTGGGAGAAGAATATTTGTTTTTCTCCACGACTATAATTTTTATGGAAATTTTTATTTGTTGTACACACTAAATTTTTTTATCGAATTTCTTATTCCACTACCGCAGTTACTATTCTTTTAAATCAACAGCAAACAGCTAGATTTTTATTTATTTAAATCAGAGGTTACCAAATTGGGTGCCGCGGCTGATTCTCACTGGTGCCGAGAAAATCTTTGTGAATAAAATAAATCTGCTATTTATTTGGACATGCTGGTGCGTCATTAAGGTACCTTTACTCTAATAACTTCATGCCGACCCAATGCCAACAAATGAATTCGCTCGAGCGTTGCGATATTCGTGCATAAAAATGCACACTTTTTTAAAAGTTGGGAGTGCCGCGAAATTGCTTAGTTTTGAAATGGTGCCCCTGCTACAAAAAGTTGGGAACCGCTGATTTTAATCGTGTATCTAAAATTATATGAGTTGAGTTGGAGTTTCAACAGTACTGACCTTATGGAGTTTCGCGTAACATAAAACGACAGCATTAAAATACATCTCCATGAAGAAAAATTTCGTCTCAATATAAAATTTATCATCAAGCAAATACGCCCCTTTCTCCTGATG
The DNA here is from genome assembly GCA_036926305.1 of Uropetala carovei. Lineage (NCBI taxonomy): Eukaryota > Metazoa > Arthropoda > Insecta > Odonata > Petaluridae > Uropetala > Uropetala carovei. The sequence continues at coordinate 484,738 of JAXCHB010000009.1, forward strand.
CTCCAAATTACTTTTCAACGCGAATGGCTTCAGTAGCGACGTAATTCCATTCCAAAATAATATATCAAATTAATAAATCAGAAAAAAATACGTTTCATTATATATCCGTCCGTTAAATACGGTACTCCCATTAAAGGATTACCACATATAATATTGATCATTTTTAAAGCACAAAATAATATCATATAATCTTCCTAGATTCAGCGCGGTATTTTCTTTCAAAGCATGAAATTTCGATATTAAAATGGCGTCTTTTTTATTGTTTAGATATACAGAAATATAGTGGTACCGCAGAATTGTATCAATTCGGATTTCACGGGATTTTGGCTAAAGACCTGCTAGCGTGCATACAATCCCATACATTTTTAATAGTGGTATCAATCGCAATCGCCTTCCGGATTACGTGACTGAACTAATAAATTCGTCATCGAATCCTTACATTTTCTATGGATACGTTACGAGTAAAAGAACAAGCTATATTTTCCAAGTCGGTCATAAGTAACTTAACGACAGCTTCGAAATTGAAGAATCTCGTGCTGAATATATCTTTCTATAATATAAAATCGTAATGGTCTTCATGACGCGTAACTCTCTAATTTTGTGAATAACTCGATTACAAATAAACTAAGAAGCCTGAAATTTCCCAGGATTTCAATGTTGATGGATCTTTACGTTATGACTAAAAAAATTTCGAAAAAGGTCACGGGTTCGACTCCAGAGGATGATGTCGTTTCCCACAAGATAACACGTAAAAATCACCTTTTTGGTTTGAATTCTTTTACTCTTTAAAATATCTTTAATTTATGTCCCATCCATCCATAGTTTTCAACCCTAAGGTTGGTTTGAAATGACTAGGGAATAAACACATATGATGTGGTGGTTTCCCGTTGCCTTCCACATCCGACTCACACACATGATTGATGAAATATGAAATTATGAAAACGACAAACATCCATGCCCTTGGCGGGATTCGAACCCGCGACCTTAGTGATGGTAGGCCAATACGCTAGCCCTTCCACCACCGGGGCCGGCTAAATTACGTTATCGACGCAAAATTTGCGGTAAAACACGCCAAAATGAATTAGAATTCTCCTTCTTACCGTCGAATACTCAATCTCATTCGAATTCGCTCTTCTTTTGAATTAATACTCGAGTTTTGGTAATTTCTTTTTAACATATCAATAATAAGATTCCATGGTTGCCGGTATTGTTGTCCTAGGTAATTTCCGTGCATATGCACTTATATAAAGACTTAAAGATCGAAAATAAGATTAATACTTGCTCGAAATGACCGAAGATATGAATTTTATTCATGAACGGTTATTCTACGTAATGCGTCCATACCTTTTTAGTTTTCTGCCATTTCTATTAAAAAGATTTACGAAGCCAATTAATTTTTGGAGGTTTTATCAGTGAGAGTTCCTGTCGGGAGCCGCACGAAAGTCCTTAAAGAGCCGCTTGCGGTTGAGGAGCCCCCTGAGTTAAACGGAGTTTACTTCTTTCTTTACTAATCGGATTTTTGTTGTACCTATATACAGTAACGCAGGAGATATCATTTCGATTTAAATATAGTTTTGTGACTGATATTATATTCAGGCTAACCACCACCGGCTAACTGGTCAAAAATTCTGCCAGCAGAAGCAGAAATTCCTTGCACAAGTTCATCAATCACGACATGTTGAATATTCTCACTTTTTAACTAATGAAGGTCGACTTTAACCACTACTGGGACCAGTTTTTCTTTTCGTAATTTTACAATAGAGCTGAGAGCACAGAAAAATGTGGAAAGCGGTGAAATTCTACAATGAAAAACCTAAAACAACCCTTGCAGTTTTTGCGCAGACTATAAATTTCTAGCGCTATTTAATTCTCAAAGTTTTCAGAACAGAAATACAACACCATAAGTTACTTGTGGCTTTCGACGCTAGATTTTACGCTGAAATAACCAGTTTGGAGTGTACACTCGGAATACTCATTTTCATACCAGCTTAACGACGACCTGTTCACGGCAGAGTTTCCATTCCACAGACTACTTTTAATGAATAACTAATCAACGTTTCCGATCAATTTTACTCTCATAATGAATAGTCTCTAAGATAAAAAAGCCAGCACATTTTTTTAAAAACAATGTCGAGTGCTTTTCCAAAACTTCCATGTCAATAAAAATGGTATGGTACATAATAAAAACTAAGTGAATAGGATATTCTGCATGATGGCTTATTAAACTGACGCCGGCGTGTGCTCCTCATTAGAAAATGTATACTAAATTTTTTCGGTGCACCATCGTCATAAAAGACTCGAACAGTTAATGCCATTCACAAAACCAGGCCGAAGTTCATACAATCTTTGCTAAAACGTAGTGCTCCCTTATTCATAATGTACCGTTTGAAATTTAAGGCCAACATAGGTTTTAACAAGGTCTTATTATCATATTCTGCATATACACTCGCATGATACGCAAGAGATGCTCCCCGTCATAAAAGACTCGAACAGTTAATGCCATTCACAAAACCAGGCCGAAGTTCATACAATCTTTGCTAAAACGTAGCACTCCCTTATTCATAATGTTCCGTTTGAAACTTAAGACTGACACAGGAGGTGTTAACAAGGTCTTATTATCATTTTCTGCATATACACCCGCATGATACGCAGGAGAGGATCCCCGTATATTATGCCTAAGATTTCAAATTCTGAAATTAAACCCTTTCCAAGTTTGAAGTTGGATAATGGAAATGGATGTACGTGTGCAATTCAAAGAGATTTGGGATATTACCTAGAATAATACGGCTTAGAAGCTCATAGTTAGGCTTAATGGATTTCGATAATTGCGTGCATATTTATGCATAGAAATGAGCGCAATTTCAAATAACAGCGAAAAGGCACCGTTTTAGTTTAACTTCAACTTTTCATTCAACAGGGGAATAGGGTTATGTCTGACAGAATCACGAAATGTTATAATGTATGCTAACACATCTTAACCTCTCACACAACAAAATCCTAATGCTAATGTATATGTATTAACGTCCAAATTAATTTTTATCGTCATATATCCCCGATGGCCAACCGATGCAACAGGCAGATAAAGTATCGTACTTTTAAAAAAAAATAATTACTTAGTCCTGGCACACATCTGAGAAAAATCAAAAACTGAGACTTGCTGGGAGTCGTAAATCACATACGTGATCGCATTCCACTTGTCAGCTCTTAATACTCCACGTTATCATCCACGGATCCAGTTCCATCCCGTTGGATTTACATCACGTACGCCCGTGATTTTATGACCAAATGAAACAGACAAGTGTGTAAATGTATTCATCACCGCTACAAAAACAATCGGTAGGAACGCCTACGTAATATTTTTTAATGGAAATCATATACACATTACACATGCTCATCCGATGCAGAGCACGATAAATTTAAAGGTACACATTCATATAAAGCTTCATCGATATTTACGAACATTTAAATAATCGCGACCAATGATTATTCCATTTGTGCAATAAAAATATTATCCGAGTAAAGAAATTCACATGCTCTTGATTAGGATGGATTATGCATAAAGGAAGGCAATTTTTCAATAATATGATTGGTTTATATTGTCGAAATAAAAAAGGTATACTGGTAATTCCATAAAAATGTATTTAAAAACGACCTAGAGCGAAAATAAAGGCACTTATCTATCTATCCCACCCTCCCTCCCCCTTCTCTCCTAGGGAGAGAGAGGGAGCGAGAGAGAGGCAGATAGAGGGAGGTAGAGAGGAAGGGAGGGGGAGAGAGGGAGGGAGGAAGATAGACAACTATTTTAAGTTTAACTAAAGATAGCCTGTCATATTGACGAGCTTTTATACTAATTATTGAATATTTATTATGTTTCGCGCGTTATAATTGTCCTATATCCTATGTAAGAAGTAGCTATATACTATGGGTATAGAGAGGAAACAATATGATCCCTCCGTCTGTCCCTCCATCTTTAAATCAACTGTTCAATGACAACCTTACGACATCGGAAATTTTTAAAGATTATTGCCCGTTTAAAATCATTAAATACTATATTGCTTTAGGAATAGTTAATGTTACTTTTATCGCCAATAGATGTTACCTAAGTATCTGCAATCGTTACTAGCATTGATTAGAAGCTTATTAGCGCGGTCGATCATTTTTGTTTTATATTCAGATGAATGTTTTCAAGAAAATGTTCTATAATGTAAACACAGAATGTGAAAAAATACGAATTATTATAAAACAGGATAGACGAAAACAATAAGAATTTCCGTTCTTTTCCGTGTGAACCAATGCAAATCTCACGTCGAATTTTCTATTACAATTAGCTTGTATTAATTAAAAAGAAGAAATAAGAAAGAAAACAAAAGCAGTATAAAGTTACTGCTCGAGATATTTCGGAATAGTGTGTTCCATCTGCTATATAATATACATCAGTATGGGAGATGGCAAGGTTAAAGATAATCTAGGTCTGATTTTCCTCCTCATGGAATTTGTATTTGAAGTGATATTTTGAAAGAAGATTCTGACGTACCCTAGGTGGATTGAGGATTCTCCTTGTGTAAGATCAAAGGTCGTAATAATTATCTGTAATTCAATAGACATACATCACCCTCGTGCTCGCAAGAGGACTATTAGGACCGAGCAGAATTCATAAAATATTGCCCTCAAACGCACGCATATATGGCCGCGCATGCGCGTATTTTTGTTTGAAGAGATGTACGCGCGTAAATATGTATGTGCAAATCCATCCGTACGTGTTTCGCCTAGAGCAGTGTTTCTCAACCGCGGACTGATTATTTTCCGGTCCGCGAAACTTTTGCGGAAAGTTAAGAAAATTTTAAAATGCTTTACATCGCTACGAATCTTAGGTACTGTGCCCTATAAAACAGTTTTATAAAATCTGTTAAATTGTGGCTGCAGATGTTTTTATAGTGCAATAACCGTGCATACCTACTCCGAATGGTTAAACGGTGTTTCCGAATGCGGTTTCTAATAAAGACAAGGACCACGGATGGTTGGATGCGATTATGCCGAAACTTTTATTGCTATATACTATGGGTTCCATATAATCTTTTGCGTAGGAGAAAGCAAAACGAACGCTTGCTGTGAGGACTACCGGAGACCCACCAGCGAAACGGAAGAAGGAAAGACGGGAATCCCCTGGGACACGGAGAGGGCGTGGATACCGGGGAAAAATCCCCGGGGCCCGTATTAGGACCAGTCAGAAGGCTATCCTATCGCGCTTTCACCCTTTCCCATTTCCTTTTCTCAGATCTCGATTTGGGTTTTGCCATCCCTTAGCACCCTGAAACTTCTCCTCCAATAATCTTAATTTTTCTCTCCTCAGGAAAACGCCGTCTTTGGGCCCCCAGGGGCCCCAAGCACTCGGAGTGTTATCGTACGGTCAGTTCTACAGAACAATATTGTTTACTCCAAATTTTTTAAGAGACATGGTAGCTTTTCTTTCTTTATCGGCCATATTTTATAATGTTGAGCTTAAGTACACTTAATATCGCATATAAGGCTCACACGACGATGAATTCCATCGAATTAAACTTTACTAAAAACCCATAAATATAAGGCTTACTTCGCGTCTGATTACCTGAAAGAACTGAGATTTTATTTCAAATCTTTAATTGTAATTAAAGTCTTTTATTCTTAACTTTTCTATGTTGTACTGAAATTTTATCGCAGAAAATAATATGTAAGCGTTTTAATTGAAAGTAGTGTGCTAAATTTTACCAATCATTGGTGGAATGTTCATTACATTTACCTTGCCTGCCTATTTACGTTGCTATGTATAAAGATTGACGTTGTTACAACGATAATTTCGATGCTTAAACAAAAGTTCGTAGCAAATAACACCATTCTTTTGTCTATTTGATGGCTTAATTGACGCTAATTGCATCGGAGGCAACAATGAGGGTCGCCTTGGCAACACCAGGAAAGAGTACGAAAAATCCACAAAATTTCGAAAAACTTTTGACCATGTAACATGTAAACATAGAAATAGTAAGAGAGAATACAGTTTTAGCCGTCGAATAAAGTAAAAACGAAGAGGATCGTTCCATATTTAGGTATTTTGATGAATGAAGGAGAAATCCTTGCACACTGAAAACTCAATAGCTTAGCGTCACGCATATTGCACTTATTTTATAGAGAAGTACTATAGCCATGATTAGTACTCAATAACACCGATCCATTCACCTGTCTCACCGTTTTTTAAGCTGTTTTCGTAAATTAAAGTTCAATTCCACCGTCATTTGCACAAATTCTGCAATTCAGAAAATAAATGATGATAGGCTGTGATATAAAACTTTCTTATGGCTATGCTTTCTTCCCAAATAAACACAAGCCCATCAGTCCTATCACTACTATAGTAGAGAATGCTTGGAATACCTTAACACCTTCTCACTTTCCAAATGAAAGAGAATCCCATCGATGTGAATGCTTTTGAAAAGTGCTATTCGAAAATGAAAAATACTGTCGTAAAAAGGGTTTTTTAGCCGCTCTGCAATTCGAGGCACGAGGTCAGCGAATGGTGTTACAAAATTTAATTCGTGGTAGGCATAATACTTCCGGTAAGCGATATGTATTTCATAGGTTGAATCGTGATAATTGGGCGAAATTTTTATGCTAATGGGACTCCATTCACCCTACAGACAATAGTTTTAAAATACTGGACATTTTTTACCATGTGTTTTGATCCAGTAATAACAGAATGGCTGCATGGCCGTCACAAGTTATCTGCCCCTTCAGTAAAATGCAAAAAAATCTCGGATCCAAAATTTCGTAAATGCGAATTATTCTTGACAATCATATCAAAATTATTGTTAATAATGAAGATACATCCCATAGTTTTCCACGCTATCGTCTTATGCGAGGTACATACATCCAAAGATCAGGGAACATGAAAAGGAAAGTTCATCGCTGAATGGAAATGGCACTGAGTTTCAATGCACTACGATTTCATTACACCTTCAGTCGATATATTTATCATAAAAGGAATTAGTTAAGAGAACGGATAGTCTCCATGCTTACCGATCACGTGCTATGTCGAAACCCAGGGTCATCTCAACCGGGTGTGCGAAATATGCATGGCACAACGGCGGCAGAAGGATAAAGGCAGCCGAAAGACGGGGTCGATGAAGGTGTGGACTGTCAGAAGATGGGGTCGATGCAGGTCAGTGGCGGCAAACAGACGGGGGTTTAAGAAGGGCTAGGGCAGTCGAAATACGAGTAACAGGAGTGTGATGGCCGAAATCGCTTATTCCGAGCCACCTTGTCTTTTCGAAGTCCTTAACGTCTGCCTGCCTGCGATAATGGAAAGGGGATAACTGGGAAATCCAGGCCAACCAAATCATTTCCCACCGTTTGCCCATGGACTTAATCAACACACTGTATAAGCTGTAAGTATTCTTAAAAATAATTAAAATTCATTGATATAATAATGGAACTCGTTCGTTCATATTTTAAAGCATGGGACTCGTTGCCATGGTGTTTAAAGATATCCATCGTTGGAAAGAGGTAAATTTTATACATTTGCCTATTTAAAACAAATTCTTAAGCGTGAATTTTAATACTTTTTCGAAAATAATTTATATGTACTCTATAGGTGTATGTACATATATATATATATATATATATATATCCTATATATTTTGCGCGTAGTGAAGCTGCGTCCGTCCGTCCGTCAGTCAGTGCGTATGAAGCCTCGCGTAATTATATCGGCGTATTTCTCGAGAACCGTTCGTCGTAAAGATATGCGGTAAACGGCGTTTTGTTTCTACTGGCTATGAGGTCCCTGGAAAAATATACTCGTTTGCTTAGGTGTCCCGGGTTCGAATCCAGGAGACAATTATATTTTCCCATTAGCTTACACGGGATTTTCGATTTTTCAGAGTTCAAGGTTTTTTTCCTTCGTTCATTAAAATACGTAAATATTGACCGATTTTCTTCTTTTTTGCTTTAATCTACGGCTAAAGCTCTATACTATCTTATTCTTGCAGTGAGTACACGTTACGCGGTCGAATTTTTTAAAAATACGCATTCTTTTTCGAAATTTTGCGGATTTTTCGTACTCATTCCGAGCGTTGCCAAGGAGAGTCTCATTGTTGCCTCCGATTCATTTAAGGCCAATTAAACCTTCCAATAGACGAAATAAAAGCGTTATTGTTATCATCTCTTCATTGAAAATCTAAATAAATGCTTGCATTGACGTCGCCTTTATAGTAGGCCTTGTAAGAAGTCGTTGATAGACACTTGAATGAAAGCAATTGTTTGTGAGTTCGTCTATAAGGGTGCAACGATAATCATTGGAACTAAGGTAAGGTAGAATTAAAAAGTTTTCCCTTTTGAATATACCACGACATTAAACTAGGATTGAGTAACTCTGTGACAATGTGATCACGTAATTGCTCTAATATATTCTGTAAAATCGTTGAAAATTTTAAAATGCCAAGGGGTAGACCAGTGAAAAGGAAAGCTATTAGCCCAGCTACAGATGCCAAAGAAAGGAAGAGGAGTCAGAGATCAAAGGAAGAGTATTCTAGGAAAGAGACAGAAAGAGATGTGGAAGCTCATAGGATTTCCCGTGTAAATGAGAAGCGGAGAGTACAAGAAAGACAAAGAAATAGGGAAACACCTCAAATGAATAGGGAACAAAGAAGATCTAACCTACGTCCGAACTATTTAGATTATTTGTAAGCGTAGCTGCAGCTGGCTGCTTGTGTGTGTGTGTGCGTGCGTGCGTGTGTGTGTCTTTTAACTAGATGAGTCTAAATCCTGAGTTGATATCTCAATTTAAACTCATTTTAAATGCGATTTTGTAAACTTTCATAATGATTTCCATACTTCTATCATGAAAAATACAAATTAAATATGAGGTCAAAAAAGCCCTTTTAATATGCAAGTTTTCGGGATTTTCGATTTTTGATGTTGGGTGTGACCTATAACCTCCCATATTGCCAAATTTAGATTTCCAGCCCATCCAGAAGTACGTAAACATTAGTATAATCCTATATATGCATTATCTATTATTTATCTAGTTTCACTTGAAAAATTCACTATTACCTTTATTTTCAGTATCCCCAAAAATATTGAGTTTCCATGCAAAAAATTGGCGAATATAATATTTGAAACGCAACTAATCAATATGTGATTAAAAATGATTTAAACCTTATAATATAAATTATCCATATATGTTCGCGATTTGTGTGATTCAATAACATTTTGTATGAGCAAATTATCTCATTGTTCCACATTAATAAAATTATGCAACAAATAATTTGTTTCATTCTGTAAAAAGGGATTTTATTTGGAAAAAATCTTCTCTCAGATTAATTATTTGCCACAGGCAAAGGTTTTAAAAACAATCTGCTATATCGGTACCAAAATGAGTCATAACAAAAAATATCATTTAGAGTAACGGGATATATATTAAAGAGGGCAGTCAGAGAAGGAATACGGCAGAAGTTTGCACTTATTTTTGTTGCTGATTCACTCACCAAAGTGGTCAGCCGAAGTACGAGACAAACAAAATGGTGCATTGACGATACTGATGTGAATGATTATGAATGGAAAATTTTGAAAGAGATCGATGAGAAATGCATACGGAAATAAATACGGCTTTGCATTCTAAAGAAAAATTGTGTGACGTAGACGAGAGAAAGTTGAGTTTACTTAAAAATACCGCTGTGATATTGAAAACACTAGAAGGGTGTTGGAGTTTCCAAGGAAGTCATTATAGAGAGGATGCTAGAAAAGGGGCAAAGTTTAAATTACAGACAACAGCTGTTAGGATTTTTTTTAAACGATAAAGTTGTGAGAAGAGAATGATTAGGACTTCAGATAAGATATTTTGGAAAAGTTGAAAGATAAACCCTAATGATAGGATGTGTTGAGAAGTATGAAACTGAATTATAATTATAAACTAAATTATTTATTAGTTCCTTAATCAGTTCTACCTTAACTTCTTTTTACGCAAACAATTGACGAAATGTGATTTCTCTAACTTGTTCAAAATTCGTTACAGCCACTCCTGCAAAATGGGTACGAATGGGTGGGGCTGTTAACAATACCATTCGTTTGAATGCATGGTGTGGCATCCATAGAGTTCAAAATGCTACGGACCATTAGCAGCATCTGCTGTGCTTACCCAAGTTACCGTTATCAATTTAAACTACCATCAACTCCACGAGCGTCCCTAAAACATTAGAATACATTACATCATCATGACCTTTTGCGCTGATTACGGGATTAAGAATTAACCTGCGGCTTGAAACTGCATGAAAACATCAGCAAGGGATTCGTTTTATCCTTAATGTTCTTACTTTTAAAATAGCTATAAAAAAACAACGGGTCGAGTAGAAAAATAATTTACTAACGAGAATTTTTCTTTTAATTTGTGAAAGATTATGTGAAAGGACCGTTTCTGCAGAGATCTGTAAAATATCAATAGAATGAACTTTAAACAATTCGGAGCGGTTATAGAATTATTTTGAAGTATTTATTATTTGAATTAAGGAAAAAAGCGACATTAAAAATTAATATAAAAATAATAATAACAAATCTTATTAACTCTGAGATAGAGAAGTACGAACACACACGCCCCGGAAAAATAAATTGAATCCACGCCTCACTTCGCTTGCTCTAATTATTCAATTGAGTAAGAATTAGGAGGTGAGTCCAAGGTTATACCGATGAAAAAAATATTGGAGCGATCTATGTTCTTTTGGCTTCGCGCGAATGAGCGCGGAATTTTCAGGTTAAAGAAAAACGACATTCGAATTTACGGGAAGAAAAGTCGGCGATGTGATGCCAAAAGCGTAGTATTATACGTCAGAGCCATTCTACTCTCCAAATTCGAGAGAAAACCCCTGCCTCGTTATACTGTCTATTTGTTCCTGTCACGTTTATTCTCTCACCCATTTTAAAAAAAGGTTTTCCGACTTGAATTGATTCCCTTCACGCCTACGCTCGACTCATTTGCCTTATCTCCCTTATACTTTTTAATCTCGCTCCTGCCAGCAGAGGACATCGTAAATCATCCACTCGGCCATCTTCAATATCCCTTTTTTTAATTACACTTCTACTTGCAGAAAATAAAAAGTGCTCGATATATTTTTTTTGCCCCGCGTGCACATAATAGTAGAATTTTCTTTTACATATATATCTTCGTCAGCACAGGAGACAAGAAGGAATCATCCCGAAAGCTCCACCAACGTCTACAAATGTCTCTCCGACACCCCAGCGACTCTCCTTCTGGCAAGAGATCACTGGGTTTCCTGCAACACCTAGTTGCCCTAAATAACTTCATTTGCCTTTCCTCTTCCACAAATATTTATATATACTAGCTGTAACTGCGCAATATATGTGGAAAATGCAAATAAATCAAATACAAAAAAGTCAAAAAACAATTACAAAAATATGCGAATAAAAAGCAAAAATACAATAAAAACATAATAATAATAATACATTTTTACTAATTAAAATACCTACAGACTATTTCTGAAAAGAAATTCTTGCAGCTGGGATCAAACTCCAGCCCAACCGATCAGTAGACATTCACTCTACCTATTCGGCCATCGCCGCTACTGCTTGAACCTTAACGTTGATAGTACATGACGCATCCATGCTTAAACCTGAATTTAAATTGTTAATATCTTTTAAACAAAGGCCCATTGGCAAAAACGCCGAGAGATATATTTGATATTTTAGTTCTAGTTTCACCTCCTAAAAGGGTTTTACGAATTTCAACATTAATGTTATGCCCTCACCTATTAAGTGTATTTCGTTATGAATAATATCAAAGACGTCCACGAAGTCACGTCTGCCCAAAGAGAGTTTTATTGTGCAATTTCCGTCTCACGGTGTCCTTTTTCAGAGCGATTCAAAATTTCGAGATTTAATTCAAAGGAAACATCCCGTCACTTAGATATAACTGTGACCTTATTTTCCGGCATGAAAGTTGTTAGTTAATGCACAGAAATAATGATCACAAATAATATAATGGAAAACCCATGGTTGCGAACACCACAGGAGAAAAGTTCTGAGTTAGCTTGGGCAGTCTTTAGTGTGAGGCTTACCAACGAGTCATGACAATGAAATATTTAAAACATCGTATTAGCGAGGGATGAGCCCGTATCCTCCAATGAGTGTATCTCGATGGATGCCTGTAGTTGATAATGAGGAAGAAGAGACCCAAATACATCAATCAGTGGCGCGAGTATTTAATTAAAATTTCATAATTTCATAGAAGTTTCCCGTTCATATTTTGACACCAATCGGATACATAGTCAAGAATGTAATTTCCAAAGTCCAAATTCTTTTCACCGTTTTCGTCAAATACTATTTATTACGATGTACATATTTCTTTCACATGAATGTTTTGGAAAATGATTCGCTGCGCACAATTATAGCACTATCCTTCAAAAAATGCGATGCAGAATTACTGTTCTATTAATCACTCAAAATTCCTTATCTTTTCTATTAATACACAATTTATAATATATTAGGTATAAGTTTACCTTCAAATATTAACTATTTTTTCTTTATAACTTTCATTCGTTGACTCACGAAAACATGTACGTTGTCAGCATATTACAAACTCATTCAAACGCTATTTTAAAAAATCTGATGTCGCCAAAACATGACTTGCTCCATATTTGGGGTCATGGGCGTCGGCAGAAAATTTTTCAGGGGTGGAAAAAACACAAAAATGCCTATTACCCACGGGCGGACACAATTTTTCCCAACCCGGGAAAATTTGACTTAACTGACCACAAACCCACACCACTGAACCACTATGAATTATATTATCACTGTAATGAATATCCTCTTGAAATGAACTTAAAGTATATTTTAAATGACTAATTTATTTCCCTTAAAGAAGGTTGAAATCAGAGCTCGGAATGAGCCGGAACGCACCGGAACGCCGTCCGGCTCGTCACACGATGATGCCTTTCTGTTTCGACTGACATTTAGAAATACCGTCCCTTATAACAAGCGTTCCGTTTCGTAAAAATTTCCGTTTCACTACCAATACTAGCGTCCCGTTTCGTAACATTTTCCATTTCGAGCACTGGTTAAAAACCACTCCGACCTGATAAATACTTTGACACAGATAGCCTATCTCCCTACACCCGATCTTTCTTCCCCTCACTTTCCTCTTCCCATCTACCTCTCGGTGATATACAACCTTTTTGATCAGCGTGCCCCTTGGAAAACTTTGAATATGTGCATACCCACTGGTATAATCACATAATACGAAGAAATCCATAGAAAATCTTTAAATGATTAGAAATAATTTTGGTCGACTAAATTTGTATTCACTGCACCTAATCGTAAAGGTTATGAAAAATCAATCTTCTGCGTATCCTGAAAAAAACCTCCTTCCTCTACAACCCTTTCGCCTTCCTCCCTCTACCTCTCTTTCGAGCGCATATAGTAGGTGCGACAAAATTAGTTTAGTAGGTGCTGCAACCTCGGTTGTGTAGGTGAGACAAACTTAGATGTGTAGGAGTAGCAGGCTAAGGTTGGTAGGAGTAGTATTTAGGAGCGTGAATGCTTGTGTGTGATGGAAGTGCTTGGATGTGCGCGCGCACGTCCTTGGGTTGTGTGTATGAATGAGATGTAGTGTAGATGGTGTGTGTGTGTGTGATGGGTGTATTAATGAATCATTTTGTCATCGATTACATTGTTTAGCTAGATTATTAATTTGAGTCTTTAGATGAGAGTACTTAAATTTAGCAAGCGTTAGCATGGTGTAGGGCTGGTGTTACCCAGCGAGCTCGCCGTGTTACATAATGAGCAACGATGGCCTAAGCATTACCTCCTGAGTGCAAATGGAAATATGCTTTACTTGTAGGCTATAAAAATCATTTCATTCATATTTTTAAAAACACATCCACTTATCAGATGCAAAACAAGTTCTAAAGGTTTCCCAGATTAGGATTTATTACGTTATATAAAGTTGTAGGAAATTACATTCTCTATAACCTTTGCATAGAATTGTATATACAATAATGATGTTTTAACGGAGGAATATCGCAAAAACCGAATCGGGTTTCGAATAAACCTCGACTTTCGGTAAACCGGTATTGTCCAAAAACTAATCAGCTTTCGCGCTCGTACCAAAGTGTTACATATGAAATTTGGTAATGATATGGCAAGTACTTTTTGAGTTAGAGCGCCCACAATCACATACACATACACACACACACATAGACATCATTCCGAAAATAGTCTAAACGTGTTCTATGGACCTCAAAACATGTATTTCCGTTGAAATCTCGACGTCGCAATTTTTTTTAAAACAATACTTTCTCTATACTACGTATATGGAGAAGTGAAAATCACTTATTCGAAATATGCGTCGAGCGAAGTAATATTATTCATTTCCTGTGGCGTTGATTTTATATCCATCCCTCTCTTCAACACCCATCCATCTCGAAATGTCTTTTGTCCTCTCCGTCTCCCCGTCACACGTCTGTCACTTTCATGGACTCGTCCTCTCACGGGCGCGAGTGATGAAATAGGCCCGTTCTCCCAGTACAAAGAAAGAACGCGAGGCGAAGTTCCAATGACAAAAGACGACCCTAAAAATATTGCGCACCGTATTTTTCAATATTAATATCAGAATTTCCTAGGCAAAAAAATACACTTGAATAGGTATTTTTATAGGGAATATTCCAACGAAATTAACTACAAAAGATAACTTTCACAATTCTTTGTAGAATGTTCTATAATATTACAGTTAGAATTATATTTCATAAATTATAAGGCTTTCATAAGTCGTGTGTAAATCCATACCAGTCGCATTTATGTTTATGGCAAGACAACCAACGGAAATATTTTTCGGCAAATAATGGCGATGAATATCGCAGACATTTCGTAATTATTCTCAATTTCTTTCTCAAAGTCAAAATTTCGAGTGGATTTCGCTTTTTTCTATAGTTAATGAATACATCTGTTTGTAAAATCGCTTATATATATATAGGTTTATTTCATTATTCCACTTGTATGCATTCTACGCGATACGAAAAATACGAATTTGGAATGCCTGTGTACTTTGATATGACGTACATCTTTCCACACTCGTTTAAGAAATAAAATTATAGTCAACTAGAATAGAAATATTATTACGGATGGCGTCGTCAAAACTACATATATACCTTGATGCGTCATCAAAACATTGCGTTTGACTGGAAAACATAAGTTCGTCCAGGCTGCCGTTAATGGTTTTCCAACCTCTCAATAACTTTTGGACGTAACCCTATTTCTCTGACATCTCCGCCTCTGACGCAAGTTATTACAAGCCCACACATATACCCGTTCGACGTACTCTGCAGAAAAAATGATAACTTTCCCGATGGTGGTTTCGTATCGGAGAAAGACCCTCGCATCCCCTTTCATGTACAACACGTACTGCTGCAATAGAACTAGGAAGCGTTTATAGAACGCAGTCTTCATTTGTAAACTTCAACGAAAGCAGGGATTTATATTTCCCTCTTCCCGTTCGGTATTTCTCCAAAACCGAAGGTAATTTCAGACGCAGTACATCATAGAAAAATATTTCATGTTAGATCTTCAGGAAGGAAGAAACTTCAAATGGAAATGCGTGGCTCGGGAAATTTGTTTTTGTGGAGGACGACGGTCGCCGTTTCCTAGAATCTTCCAATGGTTACTTACTTACTTAATACGAATCCAGGATTTACTCAAAAACACACGCTATGTCTAAAGCTGCTTAACCTCAAGAAGAGGGAAATAAAATATTAAATGTTTTCGTTTCTTCCTTGTTTGGCTAGTACAATATATTTTAAATAGGTGCATCGATGAAATAAAATCTTATAACGCTAATTTTTATGTGTGTGTGACATGGAGAAGAATACTGAAGATAAAATGGACAGCTAGGGTAAAAAACGAGGAAGTACTACGAAGAATAGGAGAGGAGCGAACGATTATAAAGACTATCAGAAAGAGGAAGGCGAATTGGATTGAACATTACCCGAGAAGAGAGGACATGATCAAAGAAGTGCTAGAAGGAAAACTGGATGGAAAAAGAGAAAGAGGTAGGAAAAGGTTTCAGCTGATAGACGACTTGAAAGGGAAAAAATCTATCAAGACATGAATAAGACTGCAGAAAATAGGAATATATGGAGAACCAGGTTTAACCATGAATAATCACGGACCCTGTCTACGGGCAGACCACCTATGATGATGATGATATCTTTATATACGGTTCTCTTACAAAAGACATAATCAAAATGGTATCATTATTATTTTAATAGTACACTTCTAATATTTCATCCTAAATAAAACATCGTTCACATAAATGTTAAACTCAGAATAAATATGTATATCCAGTTCCGACATGGCTAATAATGAAGATGTAAGAGTGTTATTTATTTATCAGAGCTCAAGTTAGACAGATTTTAAGAGTACATTTGAAGTATTGTGGAAGTAAATTATTAAATCATAAAATACCAGATTAAATTAAATATTTAAAATTAAATATTGAATATTTTTTCAAAAGACTTGGGTTAAAAAATCGACACTTATGTACCAAAAATTCACAAATTAGTACCTATATATGGTATCTCCAATAACCGTAACAAGGTTATTTCATATATTTATAATTTCATAACCATTTTATGGCTATCGGAAATACTTGTCTTATTTATTTTTATTTGTATACTGAAGTGCTTATTTGATGTGTTTTTAGCCATAAGTCGAATGTCTCTTGCAAAACTATTTGGAATTCATGTATATATATCAAACACCAAGTACATATTTTTTCAAATGTTTAAAAAAACAAAATTTCACCAACAAACTGAAAAATTTCAAAATGTTAATTTAAGTTATGAACACCATTTTATATTCTTGAGCTTGAGCATTACAGATATTTACTTTTCTTTCAACTGCATTTAGAGTTTAGTTATAGCTAAAGATGGTAATATCTCTTTTCGCTGATTTTTACAAAAATAACTAATTACTCACTGTTAAATACAGAATGTTAACCAATGTATACTAATTAGTTCAAAATTTCAATTATTGTATTTTCCTAATTATCAACGGAACTGCCTAAGTTCATCGTTGAAAAAAAAACCTTTCTGCTTCTCAGTCCAACGGTATACAGCAAAGGAAGCTGCATTGACATACATTAAGGGAAATCAGTAGTATTCTTGGAGATGTTGCTCGTTAGAGAAGCCTTACTGCAAACTCCGATGCACTAGACAAATCCAAAATCAACGATGTCTGTTATTTTTCCAACGTTGGAATCAATGCGTAACGGAGCGACTGCCATCGAACATCGAATGGGGATTAAATGACGGTATAAAGTAGGGTTGCCAGCTCTTTGCGACAGCTAAGTAGGGCATTTACAAAATTTAAGTAAGATATTTGAAAAATAAGTAGGACATTCCAAAATTTAATCATATTTACACGGATACTCTTAGGACAAAGAAATTATTTATAGTCATATTGTGATAAAATTATGTAATAAATTGGCCAGCACTTAGATAAAAATTCTCTTTAATTTCAAATAATTTGTCCATATTAAGCCCTAAAATATTGTCTAAATTTAGAGTATCAACGATATTGCAAAAATCTCGATACTTCGGCAATATATCATTGGGAAAGGAAAAATGAGCTAAAGTTAATAACCAATTTTTGTTACACTCAATTTTTTTCATTAAATATCCCAGACAAGCAGAGTAAAAAGACAAAAATTCTTTTTTCAACTTTTCTGTATCATGGGGAGTAGCTTTTTCATTCAACATCGAGCTTCTAAACGAAAAAAACTGAGCCTCTTCTGCGAGCTGTAATTTTCGATTTAAATTCAAACATTATATTCATAATTACATGCACGTAGTGCATCGTGTACTATTGCGACCTAGTACATGCAAAATATGAGTGGAGGTGACGTAGGGGAAGAGGTTGTAAAAAAACAATGTGAATCCCACCCATTAGGTCCTGGTAGCCATGTGATCGATTAGGGGCGATGTCACGGTAGATCTTCCAAACAGAGATGTGTCATAAAGTAGGACATTTTGCGTCCTACTTGACATTAGCGTAGGACAGAGTACATTTTATCTCGCAGTAGGACGGTTGGCAACCCTAGTATAAAAGTCAATTGAATCTATAAATACAAGCTCTATGGCTGCGCAAAGTCCCTCTTCGATGGATTCTGCTAAAGGAGAACGCGTAACAAATTAATTGCCATATCATGAACCGCTTACATCTAGTATGATCAATTTACTTCTTACTCGAGATAGTTACACCCTTATTCGGTTATTTAAGCTGAATATTTGCATCAAATTTTCACAAGCGTGTACATATTATTCAATTTGTCGAGGAGGTGCATACTAGTACAATGTAATCTCTCTTTCTGATTCTAAATTCAAAAAAATGAGTCTGCGTTTTGGTTAGGTTAAACGACCATCAAATATTGACAGATTCAACACGACCGCGATGATGACATCCGCTTCGAGTTTCCCTACGTCAACAAGAAAGTGAAAGGAGATTTCACGACAGGCATAGCAATGGCAACCTGGTAGAATATATATTAATATTTCTGCGTTATGAAGGAATGCGTATCTCTAATGCAGACTAATGGATGAAAAGTAGTCTGTATAAAGTTTACCGATAGCAAAAGTTGAACTCAAGATCGGTCAAAATTCATGATCGATTGGAGAGTGTAGGAAAATGTCTTAAACGTAGCTGTTAGACTTTTAAAATATTGTAAGATCAGTGTTATATGTTGGTAATATACAAAGTCAACCGTGGATACTGAGTTAGGCATCTAAAATTTAAAATGAACAGTGCTATTTCAGTGATCTATATGATAAGCAAATATGTTAGAACCAAATTTATACGGTTTTGTTTCAAAATGTTATCACTGTTGCCAAGAACCGAGTTTTCGTAAAAGCCAAAAAACAAATTAATTAATATAAATAAATACAAATTTATTTTAGGGTAGAAGTCTATAATACAATGCAGCAATATTTTGGACATACTTTTTAAAATCATTTCATGTCTAAGATTTTCTATTGGTAAATTCTTAACTTTTTTTACGCTCTTTAAATTTATTTTTCAAACACACATGTCGCTGATTGAATGCATTAAAGGGGATATAGCACTAAAACAAAAATTCCTTTACGTAGTGAATTAAATAATAAACGTTTAAATTGCATATTTCAATTAGACTTATACCAATTTACAATAACGGAAATTAGACGAACGTGGAAAACTATAGACCTCTTTGTATAGCATTAGTTGTGTGCAAGATAATGGAAAAAATCATAACGTATTATCTTAGCGATTATTGGGACAAAGGTAACTGGCTATTCGAGAATCAGCACAGATTTAGAATGGATTAATCATGTGAGACTCAACTATTAGCTGTATGCCAAGACGCCGCTGAAGCATTGGATGCTGGAGAGAAAAATGATGTTGTAGTATTGGACTATTGGAAAAAATAACGACGGAGTTGGAGGAATTAATGTATTGCTCGGTAGGGTGGTTTAAGTTGTGGACTTCGTGAGCCCCGCGTCCGCTACGGTAGCCGAGACGGCCTCAACTCCGGAGAGAAAAATGTTATAATGATTAAGTACTTTTTAACGTAATGACACGGAATATTCTTTGCCTAGACTTATTATTATTTTTATTAATCATTGATCAATCTATTTATTTTATGCGTTTATTGGATATGTTTTAATAATTTATGTAATGTGTTTGATAATGTTTTATAAATTTCCTTGCCACCAGGCTTATGACCCTCTTGCAATGTAAAATAAATAAATAAATAAAATCTATGTTTACATAATTACTGAGATTAAGCCTACAAGGCTACTATCTAAATTAGGAGGCTAAATATTAAGTTCCGTCCTCATATTGGATACGACCAAAGTCCGTGTACCTAAATACAAGACAGCGTACAAATAACCTTGTCCAGAAACCGAAATAGCCTAAAGAGAATGCCCCAAGTCCAGAAACGGACATATACGGAGATGGGGAGAACAAGAGGCACACTAAAATCCCATATATGGCCAATATATGGGAAGTAATATATTTATACATATATTTAAAAATATATGGATTCTATTAGAAATTGGCCCATTTCATATATATTCACATATATTGAGCCATATATGGGCAATATATTGAAAATAAGTGGAGCCAAGAAAGCACATATATATGTTAAATATATGGATCCATATATGGAGACTATATGATGATGATGGAACCAAGTTAGGATTCTTTGTACTGACTGTGAGACATATTGAAAGTATATTTTCATTCCAGATATCATGCATAAATAGTCATATACTGTAAGATATATAATTTATATTTTGAAGGCACATCTTTAGCTATGTGTTAACGAAAAAGTGATATTTTTCATACATGGAGATTGTATGAAATATTTCCGAAATTCACATATATTATTCATCATATAAGGGTAAATATATGGATTTCAAATATATATTTATTCAAAATGTTTCCCATATATGAAACCAATATGAAATATTAAATATATTTACATTTATTTCAAATCCGTATATGTATCCATATATGGAAGGAAAATATATTTTTTCCACATATTTCTCATAAATGAAAAATATATAAAATACTAAATATATTTTCATATATTTTAAATCCATATATTTAGCCATATCTGGATGAAAAATGTATTTTAAATCCTCATATTTCCCATATATGTAAAATATACGTATACAAAATATATGGTAATTCCAGATATTGTTGCATACATTTGACATATATTAGCCGCTCATATATCATAAGCTCATATGCAGCCCATATATCTACATATATTGACAGTATATGTTTCATATATGGGGCTTTAGTGTGGGATTGGACAGAGTTTCCTTTCACCTGCTGGATACCACCAAAGTCCGTGTACCTAAATACAAGACAGCGTACAAATAACCTTGTCCAGAAACCGAAATAGCCTAAAGAGAATGCTCTAAGTCCAGAAACGGACATATACGGAGATGGGGAGAACAAGAGGCATTAGCGTGTTGGTGGCGGGTAGAAGGAAAAGATGGTAAGAGGATTAAAGCTTTTATGGCCGGCAAAGTTTTGTGCATGATGCTTTAACTACTCCTATGGAAGGACACACAGTATCGATCGCTGATTAAGATGCAGACACCGGGTCGCATCGACAGTCAAATCCAATACCAAAATAATGAAAGAGCAGAACTGAGAAGGGCAAATTACGGCATAAAATGAGATTTCTATTTCGTCGTTAAAATGATGTACGCATTCTTTGTAGGATTTTTTTATAATTAAGTAAGTCAGCATTTTTCTTTTAGGGATCGTGTTTTTTTTCTCTCTCCCCCTCCCACTCTTCCTCCCTCCCCTCCCCCTCTTCCCTCCTCCCCCGGTTAGAAAATTACTATCGGTCTTCTCGTGTGCTCTATTTCATTCTTTCGACCGTTTTTTCCCATGACGTAGTACTTTTTCTTTTATTATATAGAGTACCAATCTCTTGATAGAATCCCAGCTTCGTCGCCATTTTCATAAACTCGCACTTTAGCATTGGCAGTATGACAGCGATGGTCGCAAAATCGAGGCCGAGAAATTAGACGGAGATAAAGGACTAAGAGAGTGCGCGGGTGAGAGAGAGAGAGAGGGAAAGGAGCCCTATGGGATTAAAAGTTCCCTCGTTACAAGGGTGATGGCTACGGCACGACTAATGGACGGGGCTAGATTAACGAGCAATGAAGTATGACCGTGGTAGACAAAAGAATTAAAATAGCATAAAGGGACGCTAGAAAATTACTACACGGCTGAAAGATAAAATCCTACGTTGCCAGCGAAGCGCATAGGTACGTAATGATTCAACGAGTTATTGTTTAACTTTTTGAACGAGAGGTAAAAAAACCTGTTTTCATAAAAAATAGGACAAATCGACATTCAAAGTGATCGGTATTCTAAAATACGCACTTAAACATTTTAATCGCAAATATTCATGACCCTGCGGTCAAGCCGTAAGTATAAGACGCCTGACAGAAATATCAGTAATGTAATTTTTCTAAATGGAATCATCTAAGTAAACGCAATGTGTCAATGAATTAAGCTCTCCGTCTCCAGGTTAAAAAAACAACTGTTTGTGCACAAAGACATTTTTTTAACAACAATTTTAAAAAATGGTAATTTGCAGAAAAATTTTATGCTTAATCGAAAAATTCGAAGATATATTATTTTTTATCTAGTAAATACTTGCGCAAGCATTAAAAAAAAAACTCCAGACCGAGTATCTTTCATCACATTTTCTCATTTTCAGTAAGTCAGTCCACTCAGACCAGCTAGTTCTCTCATAAAGCCACTCCTTTCATCTTCCTCAAAATATTCTCTTCAAACTGTCAGCGAACCACATTTCCCAACCTTTTTTCCCTTTCCCTCTTTTTCGACATCCATCCTTTGACAAACTCGTTCGAAACTCTTCCTCTGAAAAAACCTTGCCTCCGGTATTCCTTTAATATCTTAAATTCTTCCTAACTAGACGAAGTTCGATGCTCAATCTTTAACCTCAGTATTGTAGTTTTTTTTTTAATATTTCACGCATATTCACGTGTGAGTTTTTGTTTCCGACCCAAAACCTCTTTCAGCAGAAATAAAATGTCCTAATCGTGCAAATTTATTGCAATGTTGTCACTAGTGACGTGTTTAACTGATTCTAAACGGAGGTACGGTTACTTTGAAAAGGATATTACCACGAACACCATCTAAAATATCTTTCGATGATTACGCGTTACTTGGGTGTGAAGCTAAAGCAAAAAAAAAACGAGAAGAGAAAAATCGCATCTACTTCGTTTCCGCGCTCTTATATACAACTCAATATCTCGAAAACTATCAAAGATATCGTTACAAAATAAAGACCAAATAAAAATTTCAACATTTCTAAGCATTTCACTAGCGACAAGTTTTCGTCAGGCGGAAAAACGAAGTACTTCACAGAGACGTCAAAATTTTCCTGCACAGTCGTGAATTGCGAAGGTTATGTTATACAAAATGAATTTTTGAAAAGAGTTTCAAAGCCTTTTCATGGTTTCCAAGCAGACACTCGCCATCTTCATTCTTGAAAGAAGCCTCAGAAAAAAACCGACTGATTTTGATGAAAGAGGAGTGAGATAACGCAATTTTTACTTCACCGAAACGGAAGAAGCGGCATTTCCCGATCGTTTTTGCTTTTTAGCAAGGTTATTTATGTTTAATAAATATAATTCTTAAACGTCATGATTAATTAATACATAACTTTATATTTGGAACGAAACCGTATTGTAAAAACAAGAAAATAAACCAATAAATCGCGCTTAAACAATATTTCTTCGAGCGCAGGACCTCTTTGAGAGGATATTTTTTCGCTATAGGGAAGAATACATGGGAATCGAAACTCCCATAAGAGCCCTGTACTGCACAGTGAACGTGAGACGCACAGTAGAACAGCAGTTTGATTAAAAATTACAAAAACCCTAATTTAATCTCTTTTCATAAAATTAATAGACGAAACCGAGACTTCGTGGAATTCCATCATAAAAGGATCGGACGAATGATACGCATAACAAAACAACTTTAATAAAACTTTTACAGATTCCACACAATTTTTAATCCTAAGCTAGTTTCTATCGATGTAGGTAGTCAATCTGTTTACGAGTATTACAGCGGATGAAGCTATAAAGAAGATGGAAGAAATCCTGGCTTCTGCTATATGGACAGTTTCTTTGCTAATGACATTTGTTCTCTTGTGAAATTATGTACAGATTTTAATATTTTTTTATTTAACGGGGATATTTACCAACAAAGTTCGGGCCTAGCTCTCCTATCTCTTTCTTTCTAGCAGATATTTTTATGTACATCTTTGAGCGCAAACTTTTTAATTTGACTTCACCTTTGTTAAAATACAATTCTTCGTGGTTTAAATATGTGGATGATATTTTATGTATTTGGACAGGCACTACTATACAATTGAATTTATTCTCAATCATGCTAAATTCACTTCATCTCTCCATCAAATTTACTTATGAATAAGAAACTGACCATAGCCTCAATTTCCTTGATTTTTCTCTAACAATCTCTAACAGAAAAATTAATTTTTCAATTACTCGTAAACTCACAGACACCGATCATATCATTCCTGCTTCCTCTAATCATCATCATTCTCATAAGTACGCCGCCTTCTATTCCTTACTAAATAGACTGTTATATATTTCCCTATCTCCGGTAAATTTCTTCAAAGAATTAAATATAATCTTGAATATTGTGAAAAAAGGTTACTTTCACAATTTAATTTTGAAATTACTATGTCAAAAACAAAGAAATCTTGCCATAAACTATTTCTTCTTATCCCAGCCCCTTTCCACCGTTAATCAACCTCGTTGGTGTAAAATGAATTTTATTGGTCATTTAAGCTACAAAATTGCCAACCTCTTCCCTAAACATCAAATTAGGCTCGCTTTTTATAACAATGTAAACGTCGAACTACTCCCCTGTAAAAATCAAGACAACATTTTTACTCTGAAAAAATCGGGAGTTTATTAGTTACACTGTAACGACTATAATGCTATTTATATAGGCCAAACAGAGCGAGCTTTCAAATCAGAGAAAACAAACATTTTAGTTCATTTAAAGGAGGATCGTTTCATTTACATTTACATAATACCCTGCAAACCGCCAGAAGCGTTTGGCACGGGGTACCACAGCACCAAATGAACTCTAAGTGATGCCTCTATTGACCTGTCTTATCTTGTCTGGGAAAAAGGATCTGTAGTATTTCTCGGTTCTAGCGTTATATTTTCTCGTACGCTCTGATCTAACGTTACGTTCACTAACACTGATGGGTATATTCAACTATGCCGCGTATGTCTTCAACGAATTCGGAGATTTTAAACTTTACAAATAGTTTCCTCTTGTTCTCAATTCTCCTACTCTGATATACTCGCATCATACCGATATTCTCCCTTTACAAATCTAGCCGCTCTACGCTGAACCATTTCGAGTTCCCTAGTTAGGCCCTCCTCGAAAGGCGCAACAGTATTCCACGACGTGTCGTTTTAAGGAAAAATATCCGATTTCCTTCACATTCGAGATGAATCCCCGCAGGGCTCTAGAGAAAAACCCTTGAACCCTCTTTGCCGATGCTATGACGGTTTTGATATGCTCTCTACTAGACAAATTGCTACTGAGTGTGAATCCTAAGTATTTGTAGCTAGTGAAGTACTATTTTAGCTTTAATCCTGATATTTCGTACGGGTAATGGATGAAATTCACGGAGCGCGTGAAATTCATTGCGGCGCGTTTCTCTATAATCAGGTCGAGTTGCCAATCTTTACGCCACTTCGTAATAGCCTGAATATCCCTTTTCAAAGTCTCCTGGGCGTTACTGTGTTGATTTCACCACACACAAGGGTGTCATCCGCGAAGAGTCTGACTTTACACTTTATATTATATTATTATTATTTGTTTATCATTTCGCCAAACATCTTTTAGTTTGCAACCATTCTTCCTCTTTTACCTCCACTATTCTTCACATAGCCGATAACGGTTTTAGGTTAACCATTTTGGAAAAAATTGAAATTTTACATGCGAAACACAACCCAGATTTTCTTCTAGTCAGCGAACACCAGTTCCTCTCCGATTCCCCTTTACTAATGTCAGCGCTTCACCCTCTTCCCACAATCACAACCCCTCCTTCCTCCCTACCCTCCCCATAAATATATAAGCCTTTCTCATAATTACTTGGTTCCTGATGATGGTGATTATTCACCGAAACCGGTCATGTTTTCAAAAATTGTTTGGAATCTGTAAAAGTTTCATTAAAGTTCTTTCGTTATACGAATCATTCGTATTAATAATTCATCCAATCCTTTTAATCTCTTCTCCTTAATTTCTTTTTAGTGACCGTATTTGTTTAATACGAACAGCGAGTAAATTTTGTGAAGTTTACATCGTCTAAAAATGTTTCAAATTTTATCGTTCTTACAAAACAAATGCCGATAATACTGTTTAATGGTAAGTGAACTGCGCGCAGCTTCTTTTGCATATAAACGCTGCATCCGATTTAACATTACGTTATTAAGCCGTAAGTATTGCATTTAAAATAGAGTGTCACGGGCGACACCGCAGAAAAAAATATTTAAAGTATTTCTAAAGTATTATGTGTACCTATTATTTTTAATTCCGCAATTAGAGTTAATAGAGCTTTTTAATTCCTTTAATAAAGAGCAGATGTTAATCCAGGCAAGAAAGAGGATAATCTTTCATATCTCTTTTGTATATTGGAGCAAAACTTAATACCAAATGAGTTTTAATAAAGCGATGGCAACGAAACGCGCATCAAAATTTTATTTAATTAATTAATTCTATAATTACAAATTAAATAAAAAATAAAACGATACAACACAATGCGATAAAAGAACAATATAAAAACAGTATTATTATGGTCGCACTTGATAAAACAAAATTATTAAAAAAACTGCAAACCTATAAAAGTGTTGCAGGTCGCCCGTAAATTTAAAACACGCCACTTTTTTTTTTAACAGACTCCTCGGGTGAAATCTTATCCCGCCGTCTACGTGTTTATCGGATGAAGGAACGGCCTGAAGTCGAAGAGAATTAAAAAGATGGAAGATGGAAGAGAGAGTTTACAGTACGAGCGATTGCAGAATACTTTAAGGGAACCTTTAAGCGAATTTCTGACTCCCTTGGCAGGAGGGTTAGGAATGAGTGAATTAGGTTACAAAAGGTGCACGACGGTTGAGCAGCCAAAGACAGGAGAAAAATATAGAGCAATAGGGATGGAAAGACGAGCAAAGGAAGGAAGGAGATAGAAGTGGGGATGAAAAGGGCACATACTGGAAATTGAGACGGAGAGAAAGCGAAAAAGGAGAGACTCGAAAGATTTTTAGATTAAATTAGGCGTAAGTAAAAGGAATAAAAGAAAAGCCGCGTTTATCGTTGACGACACCGAAACCGACGAGGAAAGAAGGATGAGGGAACAACGGAAAAGGACGTGGGAAAGTTAAAGCGGGTTGGATGGGCGAATAAGGAGGAAGAGGAACGGAGAGGAAAATAGAAGTTGATGACTGTAGGTGAGAGAGAGAGAGAACTGAAGATGGATATCGAGAGACGAAGGAAGGAGAATGAGAGAGGGACGAAAAGACTTTAGCGGAAATTGGAGGATGATAAGCGAGGGAAGGACAAAGAGGATCGGGATGAGCGAGGGAACTCTGGGAACGATCGAGTATCGGTGGCTGAATTACGGGTTTCGCGAAAAGATTAATGGAAACGGGACGGATGATAACAAGCGTAAAAAGAAGCAAATACGTGTTGACTTATGCCCATTGCAGAAGTCGTTTCTTTAACGACAGCGTTCCCCATTTGTAAATCATGAGCGGCAAAAAAAAATTTCCTTCGGATGACAGCATTGCGTGATATCAACAAACATGGCTAAGATTTACGGGTAAACAACTCCGCAGCAGCAAAAACTGATTTCTAAGAAAGATAACCTATAAAACCAGGAACGGATTTGAAAACACCGCAACTTCACGAAGATCGCGTATATTTGAGTGAATTTCTAATAAAAATAATTCAATAATCGTAATTCTGGCAATTAAAACGTTACCAATTTTTTCGAAGCAAAAATTTTCGGTGGAGTATAAGCATAGACGCGTGCCTCTTAAAAATACGTCATTCTACGAACAAATGGACGAGGAATAGTATGGCAACGCACATTGAAACTGTTGTTCTCTATTTGAAACTTTCCCAGCATTCTGCCATTTGTAGTTCCTAAGTTCGAGATATTTCTGAAACATAAGAAGTGAGGGTGAGGGGCGCTATCTCCAACAGAAAGATGGACTTTCTTTTTAGCGTTCTTTTTAAATAAAAAAAGAGCTTACGTATTCGGTTCATCCGTCTATCTGTCTGACCGTGTACAAAATAATTCAAAAATTACGTCCGTTTTCCTTACGAGTTATCTTATATATGGCTTTCGTATTAACATCAACGAATGCAAATATACAAGTACTAGTGAACGTGTGCTTGCATTCTGCAAGCATTTTCTCTCACCTTAAAGTAAAAATAAAAGCCGAAAAATAATTTTCAATGCCTAAGTTCGCATCTCGGCTCCGAATTACATGTTTTTCTGTTTCGAAAATATTGGGGTATAAACAACCCCTAAAATTTATAATTATAAAACATTTATAGGTTTTTAGCATTTTTTTAGGAATCCCTCACATTTATGCAAAATTTCATGTATGTAGTAGCTCCTCTAGAAGGGTATTTATAAGAATTTCATTCTTTAAACTTTATGAATTTTTAACAGCCACAATATAAAACTTTCATGAAATTTCAAATGTTATTTTCCACCGGAATATTATTTCCTAACTTGGTTAAAATTTTCAGCTTCCTGGCTCTAACTAAAGTACATAAACATTAGTGAATTTCTTTAACATTTAGGAATTACGTCCGGACGAATAAAAATTTTCAAATTTCTATATTCCCGTTTTCATTAATTGGCGAATTCTACATGTAGAAAAAATTCAGCTTCATAGCGCATTTAGAAGTACCTAAACCATGAAATGTTAGTAAAATTGTTTATAATTTTTATCGGCCAAGAAAATCTACATTGTTGCAATTTTCGAATTATTTCGATTTTGGGGCCCCTATCATTAATTTTGTCATGAAAGTTATAAAATTTCAGGGGTATTTGGGGCCCCCCTTTGGCTGGGTGCCCCAGTCCATTGTATCGGTTCGCTACTTGTACGCTACGGCTCTGGGGACACGATACTTTTGTGTCTTAAGCCCCCTATTTCGGCGCCCTAGAAAATGTTTGAAAATTACTTCCCTCCTCCAAATGAAATCGTACAGTTAACAATATTACCTCTTAAAACAGTAGTTTATTAAAATATATTTTAGGTTATAAAAAGTGCACCTTAAAAGTTCAAGTTTCAATCGTTGACGCCCATAAGCGTGCTGCGCCCTCGGCGGATGCCTCGCTCACCTATTCCTTGTCCCAGCTCTGATTGTACATAATTAAGATGTAAATATTACCAACCGTGAATGGGTTCATTTTTAGTTTGCCCGAATGTTTTGGCCTAATATCTCTAGGTATATTTTTCTGTAAACTCTAGATTTCTATATTTTTGAGATCTTCTTTTAAAAACATGGGGTGCGGCTTTTGTTCAAGTTCATTATTTTCCTTAGTTGCCTTGAAAACGGAGAGTGCGTTTTGTCTGGGTTAAGGTATCGGATACGTTTAAAAATAACTCATTACCTTAAATCGTATCAGCTTTTGCAACAGATCACTTACGACATCTTCCCGCAAACTAGGAAACTATTTTTCTCGGTAATACTTATCAACTGACAAAATGAAACGAATTGAAAAGCAAATGTGAATTCCTACACATCGCATTTTTGCGACTTTTTACGTAACGGAAATACAATTAAGTTAAGGAAGTTACTCTCTGGGAACGGAATGTAAAGAAAGAATAAAATACTACACAATAAAAGTAAACGTTGGATTCAGACATCGAAGATCAACATGGTCAATTTACCTCTGTCATAGACATTAGTTTCAGAGACCAATTGAAAGAAAACTTTTCCATGAGGCGATAACTATATTATTATATTTCGTTCATGGTGGCAAACATTAACGATCCACTCACGGTCCCTCGCCTTCAGAGTTGTTTTAACACAGCGAGGCGGAATAAAAATAAATGAAACTCCCAAATCCGCGTTGATAAAAAATAATACACCACAGGTATCGGTTTGTAATATTCTTTTTCTTTCCACCAGATTGCTGAAAAGAAATTGAAATTCTTTCGTTGGAGAAATTCTCATTTCTTCTTTTTCCACACACACACACTTATAGCGCCTAGAAGGAACGACTAAGCCTCCTTCAGAATATCTTCGAAACCCTTTATACTCTTTTCGGAGAGTTCCAACGCTGACGAGATAAACTCTCAATCGTGATATAGAAAGAGGGGAATAAAATGTACACCCGGGTTATTTTTCAGCGAGAATGTATTCTTTTGTACCTGGGTATGAAAGCGAGCTGGCGTTGGCTTCGAGGTTGATATTTCGGATTATTCGCTGCTTAGAGAGAAATAACCTTTCTGAAAAATACCTTTGTTAAAGCCGAATAATTTATTCAATGCTATGATGGGATGTGTTCGCGCTTCGAAGAGCGAGGAAGTGGGAGTCCAATTTATCAATGTTGCGAAAACAAAGCAGACGAAGGTTGATGTAACAAAAAGCGAGGCGTACAATGTGATTGTTGAATTTGCGGAATCGTGATGGCATAGACAACTGCGGGAAATTGCGATATTAGGAAAGAGAAAAAAAGGGTCCCATTTGAGTAGGGTTCGAGCACAACTCTATCAGTCGTAAAACCAGACCACTTGTATAAACTCTTGGAATGCGTCACTTTCCCTCAAGATTATCTGTTCCAGCTCATTCCATTAAAGTCCTCGTCCTCCCAAAATGGTCTCGTGTCACTTATTCTATCCTCAATTTCATTTTATTCTAAAAATTAATTATTTCATTTTTAATAGAGTTCCCGAACTTTCCGAGCATGTCTTATGAATAAGTCATATCTCCGCTTTTCATCTCCCGAATTTTCCTGGAGCAAACTCACCACCTTCATTGGACGTTCTTAAGTCGACGCTTCTAACAAAAGCACTTTTTAAAATTTCGTATCTTTCTTAATATATCTCGATTAATAATTCCCGGCATACTGCATGCTCATATAATTTGACTCATAAGACTGCTGAAGAATTTCGTTTATTTTGGTTATTGCTAACGTTTAATACGACTACCATTTCATCGTAAATTTTGCGTCACGCCTATATAGATTTCGTCGCACCGGAGTTATCGGAAATGATGATATATAAAATCACATGCATGACCAGTAGCGAATTTATACATTCTGACCCCCTTAGCGCTAAATTATTGGGGCCCTTCGATCTATGTACTATATACTGAAACCACACCTAACGACTACCCCTTTATTTGACCCCCCCGTATCAATAAATGAAGTACCGCATTGAAAATTAAAATGAAATTTCCTTCATGACCTTTAAAATGACATACTTAATATTCTGAGATTGTACATAAAAACAAGTGCGATCCCCCTTAAATCCGCCACTGGGCATGAAATGTATGTATTTTAAGACGCTTCTCAGCAAAATATCTTGTCGAACCATACAATTCCCCCGAAGATATCACCACACATTGAAACATTTTTATAAATCCTCTTTTGTATTGTTTCTTAGAGCCGTCTTTGTTTTTTGTTTGGTTTGTTCTATTGGCTACTAGCGTCGCTCTTTCAAATAATTCTTGAACTTTAGGAATAACAAATTACTAGGATTGAGACGTGTTTAAAAAGGTGTGCGATCTAGCAGGATGATTTTAAATTTTGCCGAATATCCCTTTACTGAGAGACCACTGCACGACGGCATGTCGTGAAGAATCCACCTCTCTGGCGAAATGTTTGGCTTCTTCTTAATTGCGTGTCTCAGACAGCGAAAAATCTCCAAGTAGAATATGTGGTTTACTCTTTGAACTTCTGGGATAAACTCGCAGTGAACAATGGGTTCAATATAAATAAAACTGTCCAGAATTTTCTCGATTTTGACAGACGTGTCTTTCTGGTCTTAGTGATCTATTGACTTTGAAGTTCGATCTATGGATTGCAGTGAAAGTCGCATGCTTCATCCTCACAGAGTGACATCCTTGTGAGTTCCTTGGTTGGGGCAAAACAAATTTTCGTCCATCGTATTTTTTTGTGTCAAAACTTTTGAAACCATTTTTACGACATATACCACAAAAAAAAGTTGAATTTAGCGATAACGCTGAAATTTTCAGCTTCCGGATCTACCAAAAGTAAAATACGCGTCAATATAAAAGCGATATTTTCTCTATTCATAATCAAAGGAATACCGAATATCTTCCATTTTGACGAACATTTTTAAAACATGAAAACGCAATGCATTAAAGAGATAAAATTACTGCGACTTCATATTTATCATTCTCAGCTAGCTAGAAGTTATGCAGCATAAAACTTTATCTCCGAGTTGCGAGTGATATAGACTTCGCCATTCAGCAAGCTTCGTTGAGTTCAAAGAATTCAAATAGTCTCTTCTGAAAAATCTAGCTCTGTGATCTACGTTTAAAGAGAAAGGTAGAATCGGAGGTTTGAAAGTGACGGTAAACCACACCGCGAAGAAAATTTATTGGTGGATTAAGGAAGGAAATAACATCCGCGTCGGCTAAGAGTTCCGCCTCAACATATATATCGCCTGAACTATTCTTTTTAACGAGATCGCTGATAAAAAAGGGGATTGCAGAAAACGCGCCACATTTTTTAAATTTTTTCTCAGTCAGATCAAATCAAAACACGTAGCTATTTGCTCATAGCTATTTTCGCCAACTTGTACAACCGGAAGAGGATTACAGGGGACTGAAGATTTGTTTTTTGTGATTATGTCCTTTTTTAAGTTTACCCAATGCGACCTTAATGGACTGTCCGTAACTTGTCGAAAGATAGATAGGGTTTTAATGGATATAAAGGAAAAGAACTTTAAAGGAGAACAAATAATAAAATCCACTGAAGAGGGCGTGGAAGTAGTAAAAATAATTGATACTTTTTGTTTCAATTTATTTAACATGCATTCACAGCTATTAAGAAAACAAAGAGCTGTATATAAAAATAAAGAGAAGGCGATCAATGAGTCTGATTAAAATGGAGAAGGATGTTATCTGAGGACCTGTTCCCTTTTAACGTACCTGGTATTTTTATGAGTTTTTTAATCTTATCTTTTGTTTCGTTAGGTAGAAAATCAGTGGTAGGTTACGTGGCGGTTGCCAAGTCGATCATTCAGAACATACTAGAAAATTTTAATGGAAATTTATGGGCTCCTTAATACCGTAAAATGTTGGGGAATAGGTAAAGTTATACATTAGGCTCAAAAGGTTTCGCATCTAACCTACAGCGAAAATTGAATATCATTCCTCGGGCCACTTTTCAAAAGACATTTTCTTATTACTGAATTCCAAAATCATTCTATTATTTGTGAAATATAAATTTTGGGTTACAAAAGCACGCGCTCCTCTGTTAAGTTTAAGATTAGCGTTGGCTGTCCCAGATGTAAAATCAACGGAAATATAAATGAGCATTGAAAATATGAGAATAAGTTTTTTCAGGTACACTCTGGAAAGATTTAAAGTAAGTGACCAAATAAAAGCAAGAATTCCCCGTTGAAGGCATTAATTCCCCAAAATCAGTTTAAATTCGTCGAGAATCTTAATTGGAACATGACAAATTTCAGTAACTCAAACAAAACACGACACGCCCGTGCTTATTAAAATATGAGAAACTTTTCAAATGTTCCTGTATTACATTTATTAATATCTCGCGATATTCACACGTAGATTTATTAACCTTCCCCCAAAATATTACTTCAAATTAATTAGAATTCAGTCGGAATTTACCTCTTTCCCCTTCCCTTTGACAAAATTTCCCTTGTTTTCTTTTCAATTCCTTTGAACACTTTTTTTAAAAAGACCACTTATCACAGGCGCCTGCTACAGGAATTTTAAAAAACTCTTATTTTACGAGAAAAACATAGGTCTTATAATTACGAGCCGTTTAAAAATCTAACGTCAAAAAATTAGCCACTAAAATAATAAAGGGAGGCAAATAAAGTAGTATAATACGTTCCTTCTTTGACGACTATGTGAGCGAGGGTTTTAGCAAAATAGAAAACAGAAATGTACGCGTGTTAGATTCATCTCTTTACACCAAATTCGTGAGTTAATGAGACTAATTGCCTTAACAAATTAATGAAATAGACAAACGTTTACGGACAACTGAAAACCCCAGTAAACGTTTGTCTTTTTCATTAGTTCTTTATGATGGAGTACCGCAATGTCAGCGTCAAGATGGTTGATTCCATTTGCCATAAATAAAAAGTCGCCAAACTCAAAGCATTCCAACCTCGGTTTTCAGAATAAAAAATTGTACACTTTCAAAAAAATTTTCTTAAAATTCTCTACAATTAATTAATTTTTTAATTATTTTCTTACTTTTAACATTTATTTTTCCATGATAATGCAATATATTAGAAATCTTTCTTTTGTTTCCCGTGTTATCACGAAAAATATTTACTGTATCCTTGATATTTTTCAAGATCACTAGATTATTATCCACATACTAATTCCCGGTAGATGTAATTACAGGCCTTTATCCCAACATTCGATGAAATTCAGGGTATGCGCATTTCAAGTAAAAAAGAACCGCCCTGGAAATAATTCGCAAATTTTCGAGAATAGTTGCTGATTATGATTATTTGCGGTTAGAATACGAAAATGGTTTCCTAAACCGCTTTAAGGACTGTGAAAATCGCCTTGGTCATAAACCATATAATACAAGCAAGACCGATATATTTGTTTCTGAATTGTTATCATTTACTAGTTTATCATTATGATAATTTAATTTTTCGATAATGTCTACTGAAAATTTAAACATGTTGGATTCAGATAATCTGAAACAAGATAATGAGTCGAATATGTGTAATGAAATATAAGTTTTAATTTATTGATGTCGTTAAAAAGGTAAAATAGATTGATGCTTGATTTTTATACGAAAAGATTGAATTGATTTTGTTGACGAAACATCATTATTACTTCATATCGAAAAAATGCACCTATGAAAATAAGAGGATGATCAGCAAAGGTCAAATGCCATGCCAATCAAATGTATGCCTTCATAAAATGATCATTTATACTGAGAAAATCAAGGGCATTTCATAAATAATAAATGATAGAGCTCATCGGTGATCCAATTATTCCGTTCGTTTATGCATTCGAAATTGGTACTAATCGGTTGTTAATGAACTATTAAATGAATTCAAAGTTACTTTCAATATCCAAAACGAGAGAGGAAATAAAGGAACCCACGAAAAAGGAAACCGAGGTCTGAATATATATATATATATATATATATATATATATATATTAAAATGAATACGTTATGTGAAATCGGGGAGCGCTTGTTAGTTCGTATTTCACGCCCGTATTACTAGATATTGCGTAAAGGATATGCTCATCAGGAAATGGCAACCTCGAACATCCCATTCAACGCTTGAGATTTAAAAACCTTTACCCAGCCAACTACCAGCTTCGATCGCGGTTCGTTAACATAGCTATTTTATATACGACGATGAAAGCATTTTAGTCCTCTTCTTTGGCGCGGCGGGAGAAACCGTCCTCGTAGAATTCCTCTCACAGTCGAAAACTACCTAGTCAAATTCGCATTAAAGGCGATACCCAAACGCAAACGTGGGATAGAGAACGGTCGTACGAAAGGCCTGCCTTTCTCAAGGTTCAAGGTGAAGGACACACATAATTGGTAGAAAATTGGAAGGTGATAATCACGTCATAATTACGTAGCGACGGTAACACGGCAACGTTTGACATATACACTCAAAGTAATTAATACGAAGGAAAATTTGGATGGGAAATTGTCCTGACGGCTCTTATTTCGCTAAATAAGCGGTTATCCAAGTTGATACACGTTTACTTCCAGACAATTTCGGCTGACACAAACTGTTAATTACCTTACTCAAGGGCGTTTGTCTCTTAATACGCCGGATGGCTAAATTGCTTCACCTGTGTGCTTCAAGGGAAGGTTTAACTCGGAAGTTATTACCCATTTCAAGCAAATATCTCGATTACACTGCGCTAACTCACGCAGTAAATTTTCACAATAAATTATTTACTTATATGCCTTTTCACGGGAGTGTAAAAACACTTCCTAACACATTGTGATGCTGGATAAAAGAACTAAAACGTGTATCGGACCATTTCATCGATAAAATCAGAGTAAAAATTTTGTTACACGTATTATGATTATTGTATAAAACTACTTTTAGATTTTTATGAAGACATAAAACGCTCGATCATAGTGTTAATATTTAAAAATCCTAAAAATAACAATATAAATGACTATTTATAATTTACTTTTCACTTAGCTAAAATCCTGCATTTCTCCACGATCGCCTCGTTAAAATAAATGCAATGAGTATCATCATAGAAGCAACAGGGACATTTATAGACCTACTAGCAGAAGTACCCGTTGAATTTCAACGGATTTAGTGAATTGAAAACTTCGACCGTGTAACATGTAAACATAGCAAGAATAACATAGTAAGCAAAAATTAAGAAAGCCGCTTCGCGTTTACGTATTTACATGAATAAAGGAAGAAAATCTTGCATTGTGAAAAATCGAAAATTATTCATTATTCTCTCTCCCTCTCTTTAACGCTCTATACCTCAGCCATTTTTGATCTCCGGGAATTTCAGCCCTCTTAAGTTTATTTTTATCGAGTTATTCAACTAGTTTTCTTAATTTGTTATTAAAAACCAAACATACATCCCTTATAAAATATATTCATTAAACTCATATTCAAAACATATATCCCCGTTAAACTAACTTGCCCCCTAGTACATACACACAAAAACTTTTCTTTATAGATATCACAACACAACCGTGTAAACATGTTAAAAGTGCATGCAATAAAATTAATTTCAAAGTGCTGTTATAACAAAGAAACGTGACACGCCCCGAACGGAAAAGTCTTCCTAAAAACTAAGTGAAATGTTCCGTTGCTGTTTTTCATTCTATCACAAATGCATCAAGCAAGATAAAAAAACAAAACAAAACAAAAATTACCCTTTCTCTATCACTCCTGTTTTATCTCTCGTAGCTAGATTAAAATTTTGAAAAAGAGGACGCGAGATACAATGCGAAAACAATGAATAATGAAATCTATCAAACGATGTTAAGAGAGCACGGGCACGTAGGCGTAGTTATTAAATTCCCCAAGTAAGCGATTAAAAATTTACTGTATGTTGGAGAGATCGAAAGATAACCGGAAAATGTCCAGACTATAATCATTCTCGAATATTCTATGAACCATACAGGAAGAGGGATGGGTTAGACAGGTGAAATTTTCAGATGCTACAGACGGTGATAAAACGAAATGGTCCCAAAGCTGTCTCTGCGAAATAATTGTAGTTCTACTATAATAGGGATAACGTTCAACATTCAGGATCTCAGGTATTTTTTTTAATTCAAGAGAAATATAATACATCTCCTTTTTCTTTCCCTTTATAGATGGCGAAGGTCACCCACTCTATTATCGACACACGAATAACACTGAAGTACAAGAAAAATTATCACTTAGCGAAAGAAAATGAACGACAATTATCTTTCTAGCGACAAGATTCGAACACGCGCCTTTTTAGCTAAGAATTTCTGCATAAGCTGTTAATGAGGCAGCCATTCATATAACTACATTTAGATTCTCCTTATAACTTCCACATTATGACAAAATGTTTATATTAACCATTAAAGTAAAGGTCGGGTTACACATATTTATTAAATAAAATTTAACTTACGATCGCCTTATAAATTGGAGAAGTAAAATTTCATTTTAATCCGATAAAAGTTAGAAACTATGAAAACAAAAGTAATAAATTTTCTCAAGTAACCAAGTTTGGAATAAATTAAGACTAATTTTTATCTAACGAAGAAGGGTAATCAAACTTGTTTCAAGCACGGCATTTTTAATTAACGGATTAATTTATCAAAACAAATGTAACATCATAATTTATATGGCATCGAAATTTCCCTTTGGTTTTAAATAACCAAAAATATTTATTTGATGGATTCATGCTCAGCTTACCATTCATGAATGTTAACGTAAACAACTTTCGCTTGAAATTCTTTCCCAAATTTCAATCGTTTAATATGATAAGAGAGTTATAAGTGCTTCCGGGTATTAAGCTATCAGGTACGGCTAATATAATATGAAAAATGTGGACGCGTGGGTAGGGTAGAGTACTTCTTAAACAAGTCTACCTCTGAAACACGCCTTTATTTTCCTTCGAACGCCCACGTCCAATTCGGCAAGATTATAAGAGGACGTATATCAGTCTCTCCATAAACTGCATTGGCTTAACGCTTATGTTCAGGTCACGAAGGTCAGGAGGGACTTCGCAGGCGGAACCCCAGGTCGGGGGCCTTGAGGGATGAATCACTGGCGGAGCAGGGCAGCGCTGAGAGCCGCGAATCGAAGGGCCAACAGTCAAGAGTGTAAGAGTTACGCTTATGCATGACCCATTCACCTTTTTGCTATCGACCCGACCTTTGTTCCCTGAATGGGAAAGGAAGTTTGAGCATTTCTCCGAATCTCACTTTCATCCAGTACTTTCTCAATGACGCATAGTATACAATCGGTCTTTTAAGTCATGAATTTTTCATTCACTCATTCGAACGGGTGGGAGAAGAACCACATTTCAAGTTAAATATACATTTATTCTTCCATTAGCAGAAATATCCGGTGTTGCCCGGGGAAATTTGGTTCAAATCCGATCGGAATTCTAGATGAAACATGGTATTTATGAATTCACTAGGCCGCCGTTTCGAATAAAACGGGCAGAGAGGAACAAAAACCACCTATGAATTATTTCTGGGAGCCCTCCACAATCGTACCAAATTTGATTCAAATCAATAGTAGGACTTGGGAAAATACGCGTAGTTTAATCAGTCCCCGCCGTCCAATTACGGATATGGAATTCGTCGTTTCCCATCTTTCTCACTGTGTATAACATGTAGAGTTACCTGTTCTTTGAGAAGAGGAAATTTATGAGAACAGTTATTTTATTGAACAGTTCAGGCATCAGAACAGTTCGAAAAGAACTGTCCCGTTCTTTCTGATCCATCTCTAGATGGCAATGCATAAGAATACAAAGTTATTTTGCTTTTTGTACAATTAATATAAAACATTTGGAATTAAAAAGTAGCCCTCGATCTTCCTATTTGAGAAGAAAGTATTTGTTGAAAGTTTGATTATTATAGCTTTAACGGTGTGGAAATATGTAGGTGCACAAACAAACAAACAAACTTTCTTAAATATATGGGAGATTGATCTTATACTTGTATTGAAAGTGACAAATATCAAATTTGAACTTCCTAAGTTAATTTACTCGAGAGTTATCGTCCAAAAACCAAATCGATGCTCCCCCAAACCCCCACTTAAAATTTTTTTTGAGATACCCCACATAGCCTATATTTTAAGCTGGATCAATCTAAAGATACGCTGCAAGTTTCATAAAAATTCGACCAGCCGTTTTTGCGTGATGCGGTAACAAACAAACAGACAGACAGAAAGACAGAGAGGCAGACAACAATTCTGCAAACCGGTTCAAACGTCTTTTTGTGATGCAAAACTCACAAAGAAAGTAAAACCCCGACAAAAAAAACAAATGTACAGACAGAGTTTACAATTTTATTTATATAGATTTCTACTTTATCTATCTGTAAAAGCGTGGTTTAGGGAGAGAAAGAGATAGAGGGGAAATAAAAATAAAACAAATACGACGCCATTCGCGTTTTCCTCCCTGAAAACAAGAGGATGAAAAAGCGATAGAATGTCGAATCCGTGAAACCTCTTCTGCCCAAAGAGGAAAGCTCCTCGCTTCCATTTTGGAGATGATTCGAACAAAAGGGAAGACATATCGAGAGAGAAAGCTGAAGCAAGTGCGGAGAAGAAGTGAAGAATACTATATTAAACGAAAAAGAGGACGTGATTAGAAAATGTTGTAAAACAATTACGGCGTTTCCCCTTTAGGAAGAGACTATTATGATGATTTTTTAAATTATTATTTTATATCCCAAGGTTCTGATTAACATTTTAATATCCTAAGCACCATACTGTATATACACTGACGTGAATAGTGGACGCGAGTTTCTGCAATGAATCTTAATTAATATTATAATCTCCTAAACACCTTGATATAACTTCACAGCATAGCATAGTTCGTTACCCCTAATACTAATTGCTCGCGAAAAAAGGTCGTTTATATGAGTTATACTTTGTTATCCTGCAAAAATGTGATCGCTTTATCTCATAATTTACATAGTTCAAATATCCATAGGAAGATTAATATGACAATGGACAGGACGGGAGCAGCCGTCCCCATGTATTATCTGGTAAAAATACAGCATTATGTAATAACGTTGAATGCATTAGCGATATATATTTCTGTAGTTTAACAGCTTACTTAGGCCAGTTACAGTCGCACCACTGCGCGCGCCATTACGAGAAATTACGCTAAATAACCAATTACGGGAATTTCGCGTACGTAGGATAGGAAGAAAGTAATCAAAGTTACCTCCTATAGAATAGATAAAGCAAACTGAGGCCCGCAGGACAATGAAGCGCACAGTGGGCGGAGCCTCCTAGTTTTATATAAACAGTTAACGAAGAACGATCGTTTATTTTCCTGTGAAAAATAAACACTGGATCGATGTTTGCTCTGTTCGAGAGGAAAAGTATTTAGCCTGCACGACAGCTCCCCTTCAAAGGGCAGCTCATCATGGACAATGCGTCATGTCATCAACAGTGAGCCCATCACGATTTACCCTGCCTCTCAACTCGATTTCCTTCCAGCAGCGGTGCCTAAACCATGGCATGACTGCTGCGTTTAAAGCGTAATACGCAGGCGTACTATCAGTCGCATACTTCATAACATTATACGCTGACCGTCAGACAGTTTTGGAAAGAGTACAGCATCTCCGACTGCATCAAAAACGTAAAAGGAATCGCTCGATGGAATCAAGGGCATCGACCATCAACGCCTGCCGTAGGAAGTTTTGGAAGCAGGAATTAAACAATATCGATTTCCTATATGTAAACGAAGAAGTCAACGTGTTTGCAAAATTGGATGGCGATGATTTGGAGGAGAGGTGTGCGAAGAAGTGGAAAAAGTCCGAGGAAATGATTGAGGAAGACTTGGAGGTGCTCGTCCAATTAATTGAAGATGGAAGTGATGATGAATCTCAGAAGTTTGAAAATAAACACTTCGCTAGCGAACGGCGAGAGTTTTATGTACACGTGTAGGTTCATTTACACCCTTTACGAAGATGGTGTATTCCAATTGGTTGACATGGACCAAAATGAAAGTGACTTAATAATTTTATTTTTGATCTCCTATACCAAATAAAACAATTTGGCGTACGAGTTTATGGGAGGAAAGATGAGGATTCCGTTTCACCCGTTTATTTCGACGAAATAAACGCAAAA
Source organism: Uropetala carovei (assembly GCA_036926305.1). Taxonomy (NCBI): domain Eukaryota; kingdom Metazoa; phylum Arthropoda; class Insecta; order Odonata; family Petaluridae; genus Uropetala; species Uropetala carovei. The sequence continues at coordinate 525,909 of JAXCHB010000009.1, forward strand.
AATTTCCCAATACTAATTCTAAGAATGTAGTTTTAAAATATGAAATACAATTAGCTACAGGTCCAAAAGCTAATCCACGCATTGTTTTTAAAATAAACACTCCGAATGTGCAAGAAATTCTTTATTCTTTAAATAAAACAATTGAAGCTTGGGCTCTTATTTGCTAGAAATCCAAGATGGGAATAATTTCCTCGAATGCGATAATGAAACTTATATTCTCAATGAAATCGAACAAAGCCTGAGTAAAGCTGAATATGCTTTCAATTTTCGATTAATATCCCTTTACGCCGTAATTTATATTTTAGAACCATGGTTAATGCCGTTAACATTCAGAAAAGTTAAGTGTAATTCTTTAACGAACTCCTAAGGATGAAAAACAATATGGCTGTGGGCTTTTGTATAGAAATTGCCTTTACTTATTTCTTCGAGAATTTTGAAGAAAACAAATTCTATCAAGTTTCATCTAGGAATCAAATAAGACAACAGTACGAAGAAAAAACATCTCGAAGAAGAAATTCCTCATAAAGATTGACAGATGCGAAACCGAAAGATAAAATTTTCATCTTTTAATATGGAGATTTACTTCAAATTGATTTACGTCTAAGACGCTTTAATCAAATTCCACATTGAGCACTTATTAATAACTAGCATAAGTGACCGTCAAAAATGACGGGGATGATCGATTATTCTGAAATAAAATTGAGGCAGTCTTCTATGACCTGAAATCATACCTCTTGCTGAGAGGTTTGCCTTCGATCCGAGCGAAGGTTCGAAACCCTCACCGCGAGTATCTATTGTGCTTCAAAAGCTGACCTTAGTCCCCTCTTGCCAGGTTTATTTCGGGTTTTTCCCCCCAGAGCGTGACAGAGGGAGTGACAAAAGGACAAAGGAACAGAATAAGGCTTTTATATATTACCGCTACATTAAAACGTTTTGTTATTATATCAGAATACTATCCTGAAAATTTCATCAAATTCGGTTCAGTCCTTCGCGAGATATTAAGCTTCAAATTGCATTACACACAACGTTTGCTAAGGCTTTTATTTATATGATTTTTTACTCAAAAATATGCATGTCCATATTTACTTTATCTTTGAAAGTAAAATGAGCTGTTGAAAATTTTAATAATCCCATTCTACGATGTGATTAATGCAAACGACTTGGAAAAAAATAATAGAAAAGATAAATTCAGTTCATCTTCATTCCGTTCCATTAAAACCACAAAGAAAAGAATCATTCCTTTTCAGACTTCGCAGCTTGGAAGAAATGTTAACACAGCGAGAGTAAATTATTTACAAAATTAAACCTTTTTAAAATTTATCTTCCAAATAATTGATCTTTTGGAAGAAATTAACGGGAAACAATCACAACGCACTCCTTTCTATCACAAAAGAACTAGTCTTTAAAGTTATTCCCTCTTCAACATCCGAAAAAAGATAAAAGTGGAGATGTTTTCCATTAATTTAATGCGATCATTAATAATAGCCGAAGCACGTCTGTTAGTCCGTGAGCAAAGCTCCAAAGGGGCCATTTTAGAAGGCTAAACTTAAACAGATATTGTTAAAGGCTTATATGCAGAGTTTTAACTGTATCAATAATATTCTATCGAATTTTGGGGCGATTCTTATAGGTTTTCCAGCGATTCCAGGAAATTTCGCTTCTCCCTTTGATTAACCTTGGAACGAGTGCAGGACGTTCTTTATTTGTTTTATAAAATTAGGTATCAAAGATATTTTAAAATGAAATTTAATATGTAACTAATTTTATGTATTGAATTTCATTAAAAATACGTTTTTGATTTTACTGACCCATGCAGAAATCCAACAAGGGAGGGAGGGAGATAGAGATAGATAGATAGAGAGAGAGAGAGAGAGAGCTAGAGAGAGAGAGAGCTAGAGAGAGAGAGAGCTAGAGAGAGAGAGAGAGAGAAACGAGAGAGAAATTGAGAAAAGAGATTAGAGTAGGAATGAGATGCAGGAAGAGGGAGCGGAAGGGAGGAGGAGGGAGGAGGGATTAAGAGTGAATAGAGAGAGAGAGAGAGAGGTAGTGAGAGACGGAAATCCTGCATTGGCAGAATTTGTAAAAGGTGGTTATCTGATGAAATTATTTTTCGTTTTCACAAAAGTTTCTTTTCTGAAGGTAATTTTTCCCCAATAAAAACAAAGCCAAAACTAAATAAATACATTAAATTTCATGTCCCATAATTTATGTCGTGCATTTACACTATTTAATAACGAATAAAACGAAAATTAATCCGTACTTGATACATTCCATTATAAATTTCTCCCATTTCATTCACAAACCTCGGAGAGAAACCAGATCGAAACAGGCCTTTTAATTAAGTCGTTTTTGGACGGATTCAGCCGCTTTGAAAACATATAAAAGAATAAATTTACTGGAAGAGGAGATGACTCACCACGGATTACAAAACCGTATCAAATCTACATTTTGCTGATTTTTGAAATGCTGAACGATTTGCATGAAAGAAAACTACGGATGGGAAGAGCGGAAGGGGTAACTAAAATCAGAACTATAAATCAGCCAATACACGGTCGACAGCATCTTTCTAAATAATGAATATGCATCAGCAGAAGTAAGGAATTAATGGCGAAACTTTCCTAAGCATTAGCAAAATAGCAAAAACAAGTTAGAAAAGTGTACAGCGTATCACAAATGGGCGTGCAATGATGAAATGATTACATACATAAACGTTTTTGAACTTGTTCCTTTGTTGAAAATTATTCATTTCTTTTACGTCCATGCTTATTCCTTCATTGAAAATCATTCACTTCTTTTCACTTGCAAAACTCATTGAGTGTCCGTAAGGAAAATAGCGTTTAAAGTTCTTTTCTTGTTTATAAATCATCCATTTTATTCCTATTTAAAAACACTGCATGCACACGTAAGGTAATTAAACGTATTTTTGTGAGATTCTATATGTTAGCAACAATGATGAAGTAACCATGCAATAAATTTTCAGAGTTCAACTCAAATTGTTTGATTTTTTTGAAAACGGCTACTCCGACGATAAAAATGTATAGGAAAAGAAATGCTTTACTTTACTAGTTCTTCAATTTTTATTTGAAAACTATTTTGATATGACCAATACTTCACGAGATATGATGGAAAGTTAATTTTTTGTCACAAGTGGTACCCTTGATTGGCTTACGTGATTAATTTATGAGATTTTCTTATTTTCTTTGACTGTAAGTCCTCAATGTCAAATTTCATGAAAATCTGTTCGGTAGAAGCTGAGAACGAACATGCGGTCGAACGGACAGACCGAAACTAAAAGGCTTTCATTCTGGAAGCGAAACGCGCCTAATAATACCTATTTCCGACGTAATCGAAATTTCTCCTTCTGCGAAATAATGCGTTTTTATTATGAATTAATATTTAATTAAATAAATAATCTAAGGAAATAGGCTCAAATTCGTGGTAAGTGATATACACATTTCACAAGGAAGAACAATTGTATAACTTCTACACAAACTCTTATTGCAAACCTGAATATGCTAGTTATTAAGCGAAACCGATCGTGCAATTAAAGTTTAAGTGGTAGTAACAGTTGATCTTTCTTGTGTATTATTCAATTATATTTGCATAATGACCTCGTTAACTAATTAGTAGTTGACAAATTTTATGCCATATCAACTTGTACTAATAAGAAATGTCTCAAACAAAATTGCATGAAAATAAACGCTGTAAAAATCCACATTGTAAGTCATTAGGATTATATAATAAAAATATGTAAAACAAACTTTTGTATTTTATACACTTTTTCATAAAGTAGAAAATAAATTTTTGGGTTCAAGAAAATATTTGGATCTTAAGAAAAATTCTCATTGTATATGATCATGAATCTCTTTTTAAAAAAGATGTACGGCACATGTTGATTAAATTATTCACTGCATTATAAATAGTCGGAAAATTCTTGTTTAATGTTTAGGGTTCCTGTGAAGTTAACAACACTAATTAATACGATTTTAAAATCAAACTGAATATGGCATAGTTTGTTTTCAGTCCTATCGCATTTTCTTGTCGCTTGGTGTCACTGGGTGCGCAATCGGTCTGCTCTTAAATTTCAAAATAAAATAAAAATACCGAGAACGTGAAAACTGTTTAAATATTTTTAATCGTGAGACGTCCTAATATTTTTTATCACGTACAACTTTTGATTCAAATTTATTAATATGCATTTATATTTCGGTTTCGAATACATGTACATATATATATCTGAGTGAAGTTAATAAAAATAGAGTATAAAAACGGCTCGTTAAAAACGATCAGATTGGCCATGTTCTTCGCCGATGACAAACAAACATCTACCAGAAAGCTTGCCGTTATCGGAATATCATCTTCCGTAATTTTTTTTCATTCCACTCTTTATCTCTCTCCTTCGCCCCTCTCCCCTCTCTTCCGGCTCCTGTAACTCCTCTTATCCTCTCCGACTCGCTACGACCTGAACAGCATTGTGCTCCGGGAGTTCACCGCAGGGCAATGAAAACGTTCTTATAACCTGCTGACGCTCTGCATCGATCTACGAGATTTCCGGGAGGGGCGGTTTCGCTCCTTCAGACTAGGAAGCACGCATTGTGGGGGAAAGGTGACGCGGACTATCCACCTTTGGCATTTTCGAAACGGTGTGGTCCGTATAGGTTTCTGAAGAGCGCCGGGGCGTGAGTTCTACAGCGGTCAAAATGTGTCGAAACGAGATGGTTTTGGTGATCGGCTGGTTTCGGATAAACTTCTTTTCCCAACATCTCATTGTGAGAAATTAACGATCCTGATGCGTCGTAATCCGGTAAATGGTGGATATTGGAGCGATGTACTCTTTGCTGATGACAATTTAAAGGAAGCCCGAAGGCGCTCCCCGGGAATGAACCAAGGAAATGGACAAGCAGAAAGCCTGGGCTTAAAAGAATTCTTTAAGAGAAAAACGAAATTCACGTATAATTCCTTCGCAAGCTCGATATCAATGGAGCAGAAATCAAGAAAGATACAGGATATATCTAATTAGGCCAACTGCACCGTGAAGATGCGACCTTCTAATCAGTTGTCTTAGGATTAGTCAAGTGTATGTGTACTAGATATGAATTCTTTCTTTTCCACGTAACTAGCGAAACATGTTCCATGCCTATATTTTACAGATAATATAATTAACTCACATGAGAATGAAGATATGGATGTTATCCGAAGAGAATACTAAATAAATGACTGGGTTCGAAGGAAAATAGGATTCTGCGATGATATTGAAAGAGTAAAGGTGTTAACGTGGCAAGAAGTCATATCATCGAATGGATCACAAGGAGCATCAATAGACCACAAAGAAGACTTCCTTGCAACTGATATTTTTTAACAAATGAAAATTTAAAACGTGTGGTATCTTAAACTTTTTTACACTTCCATTTTTGTATAAAGCAATTCGGCAAGCGAAGAAAGTGTAACCTTAGATCTATAGACAATTTTCAAACAACTTTTGAATTTCATATTTACAAAGAGTATTATACTTCATTTCTTGTTTTTTTGACACAACTGTTATTATTTTGTATCTCAGGCAGAATAAAAAATATACAATAAGCTTCATAAAATATATTCTAAAGGTATTAATAATTATATTTAGTTCAACTGGAAATTTTTACCACGATATTTTTTATATGCGATTGTATTTTTTAATGCTTTATTTGAAACCCTCTCTTTCTTGAGATCAATTAATTGCACCACCCACTTTAGATAATTATTAAGATGAAAAGTGAACAAAGAACTTCTCCACTCAATTTAATTTTGTTTTTAATTTTTCCATATGTAAAATTGTGCCCGCTTGGCCCCAAGACATTTGACTGACGACCACAAGACTCGGCGTACACAGCTTGCCTCTCACATCTTCAGCGGTACGCAGTGGAAGGAAACAAGTTTGTAGAACGCATAGTGACAGGTGACGAAACGAAGCAGGTAACAATGGAATGGAAACACACATCTTCGCCGAAATCCAAAAAATTCAAACTGTGCGCATTAGCCGAAAAGGTAATGGCATGTGTTTTGGGACAGTGAAGGAGTTAGATACATAGATAGATTGTCTTTATTCGGGCGAAATTTAGACCATAAGGTCCATTCTTACATTTAACCCATCTTCAATATTAACATAATAGAGAACAGTATAAAATTCGAACATAATAAGAAGTGGTAAGTATACTTAGTTAGTGCAGCATGGAACGACAATTAACGCTAATGCTTACTGCCAGAGGTTACGAAGATTGCAGGAAGCCATCATAAAAAACGACCTGGACTTCTTTCTAGTGGAGTGATTCTTCATCACGACAATGCAACACCGCAAAGCGCAGTTCATTTATGGCCCCCTCAACAAAATCCCGATTTTTACAGAGACGGAATATATAAACTGATATCACGTTGAAATAAGTGCCTCAACAGATGCGGTTCTTATGTACATAAATACTACAAAAAATGTACTATATACTGCATATTTTCAAAATGGCAATATATGCTTGTGACAAACTGTGTGGTCATCGGAACCTTACTTTTTTATCGCCCCTAATATCATATTTCAAACTGGAAAAAATTAAAACCCTTTTAATGCCCGCACTGCAAATTTTGAAACCTGATATTACAAGGCCACATCTTGGAAGGCAGGACAGCGATCAGCGAGATCGATTATAGGACAGAGCGATATAAAGGATTGTTTTTCTCCAGGACGATAAGTGAACATAACAGGAGGTAACGTAGGAAAACTACGGAATTATGATGTACTGAAGCTCCTGATTTAATCTTATTAATGTAATCGATTGCATAGACCAGGGGTGCCAAATACGCGGCCCACTAAGCAATTTTATGTGCCTCACCGCCAGTGTTTCATAGTTTTCAAAACTTTTTTCATTTATTTAAATTAACTACCAAATATTATTTTCCATGTAGCAAAATCTGTATAATTATCTAACGTTAAATTTCGACCTCTTATTGTTAGTAAATATTTCTCAATTAATGTAAGTCCTTTTTAATGATGTTAATGATTATTTTCTCAAAGATATTTCTAAGAGTGAATTCTATCACGATTTTTAATATTGAAATTTTAACCCTAAAAAGCTAATTCTAACTTGATTTTCACGCATGCGGTCTCTAGGTAACTTACGATTTAACTATAATCAATTGGTAATTTCCAATGCGGCCCACAGAAGGATTAACTGCCACAAATGCGACCCACCATGTAGAAAAGGTTGCCCAACACTGGCATAGACGATCAGATAAGAGCGAAAACACATAAAATAAAACGCACTAAAAATAAAAAAATGTAATTTTTCCTGAAGAAGAACCCGATCCAACCAATTCATACATTAACTTTCCACGGCGAAACAGCGACAAAAACAAGAAGGAAAAAATTATTCCATAAATGAAATACACATATTTCAATGGCGTACTTCATAGGGTATACATTACGGTATCCTCAAATTTTTATCTAGGAAACAATAAGCACTACCGCGGAATTTTGTTACAAATGTTGTACTCGATTCGAATATTTTTTAAATATATGCCTCACAGGACATATAAGAAGTTGGAAGTTAAAAATATAGTTCTTAAAATGTCATTTGCCGATATAGTAATCATCATAGCTACCGATGCAAACAGAATGTGTGATGTTGTGCTTGAATTTTTATCTCCGAAACTATATGTCGTAATTATGTGGTCTTGGAGCCTTTCTTGTAGTAAATGTTGTTCTCTATCAGAATAATTTTTAATCGTTGCGCAACAGATCATGTAATAGCTAGAGATATAGAGAGAAAAATATACGGTATTTAATTGTTGCTTGAAGTATGCCGTTTAACGAGATACTACTCAAAAGAGAATTATCGAGCTCGTCATTTAGCTGAAAAAGTTCAAGAAAAAACCCCTTATATAAAATAATACCTGTCTTAGGTGTCTCCAATAGACACAACAAGGTTATAAAATACAGATGTTCATTTCGGCTATAAAAAAAGTTTTCTCCGATGGTAATTCACTGAAAGTAGATTCTAAAAGAAGGTTTAGGAGGGACCAAACTCCAGCTGACCTGAGGAATGAAGTAAAATAACCGAACTCTATTTTGCCTAATAAGTGTTCGTTTTACTTTCTCATACGAAGTATCTAGAAAGTATTGTTTTCGCGAAAAAATTCGACCTCGAGATTTTTACGGAAATATACGTTTTAGGTGTCGCTGAATCCGAAAAAATGGTTTTCGCAATGCCGTCTGTCTGTCACTGGCTCTGGAGCCTAGACGGTAGAACGAAAATGAATGAAATCTCGTACTTAGGCATTTTATCATACTGAGCAGAGTATACATAGAAATGGTTGACATTTATCAATAATTAAGAGTAGTTTATACTACGCATTTTTAACAACAATCCGATTTTCTCAAAAACGGCTTTAACGATTTTGATCAAATTTCGTATAGTTACTTGAGTTTACATCTTCAATAATACTGTATAGTTCATATTTCTCAAAAATGAATATAGGGCTAGTTTATTCTAGGCAACTTTAACAATAATTCGATTTTCTCAATAACGGCTGTAACGATTTTGATCAAATTTCATATAGTTACTTGAGTATACATCTACAATAATACTACGTATTTCACTTTTCTCAATGAATGAATATAAGGCTAGTCTAATGTTGGGCAACTTTAACAAAAATTGGATTTTCTAAAAACAGGCTGATACGATTTTCATTTTCTAAACGACGCATTAGTACCCATATATGAGAAAGTTTGTAGAATGTATGTTGTACCGATTTTTCGCGATGACTACACATCAAAATTATTTCCAAGAACAAGCGAGGTCACGGAAACCTTCGCCTGATTGGTCGCTATAAGATTGCATCTTTAGAGAATTTAGAAAATTCTGCACAAATTATAAGATTTCCCGACTCCGTGTGCTCCTGTCAACCCAAAAGTTTGCGGGAAATAAAATCATCCCGTAATGAAGAAACCTACTTTTAATGCAGGAATTCGCCCAAAAGAGGCATTTAAATGTTCGCAAAAACCGAGTTATTCTTTCTAATAACTCGGTATATAATTATGTTTTTAACTGGAAAGTAATTTGAATTTTGAAGAAATGACTATTTTTTTACGTGAGCTGAAATTAAAATATTTTTTGTGGATAGCAATTTTTGGGCAAATTTGCTGTTTTTAGTAACAAAAACATGGAAATCTAAGCATTGACTAAATTTGATTCCATGAATCAACTGATGAGTTCGTTAATGCTATAAAGACTAAACTAATTCAAGAACGGGATATAATTTAAAGACGAATACCCGTCGAGAAGCTGAAGGAAGCAATGTTTTTCGTCGTTTATTCTACATTATATAATTCCTATTTTTTTAATAAGTGAATCTTCAAGGTATAGAAGTTTGTTTCATTTATACATAACTGCAAACAATGACTGTGCGAGCATTAACATACACAATATTTCTGATAAATGTAGTAGGTTTTATAAAAAATATACTTATATTTTTATCTGAGTAACTGGAAAAACAAAAAAAATTTATTGTACTTACAAAAAATCACAAGGTGTACATGTGGGAATAATTGAATTGCAAAAAATACAGAAATAAACATTTCTGACGTGCAAAAGCAACCACGCGATTTACATCGCACATCTTACGTTCGTTAATTTTAATTTTACATAAAAATATCTTTAAATTAAAAATGAATATCCCAAAAGGAAAATCAAGGATAAGGAATATTATTATATCAAAGCTGGCCACTCCATTAAGGACTTTTTAATTCATCGTGAAATTTGAAATTACATTGGAATTTCGCGTGATTGGGATATTCAGAGATAATAATTAATTTATGGCATTTCGATTTATGAAAGAATATCGTTTTGAAAACCAGAATCAAAATGAATGAAAGTAAGCCCACCTACAAACGCAGATGTGAAAATGTAAAGCTTGGTGTATGAAAACATCTCTAAAATTTAGTTTCCATACAAACATCACGTCGTCATTTTGAACAAGTTGACGTATTGACAAATTTTCTAGCTACAACATCCACAGTTAATGGAGTAATTTCGAAAATTTATGCTTACTAAATAAATGTAACTATGGTTGACTATAATTTGCTCCTCCGGCTCAAAGGCTTATTGTTAGAAGGTTCGATGCAATGCCGTAACTAGGGCGGGACAAGCGGGGCATCTGCCCCAGGCGCAACTATGCAAGGGGCGCAAAAATTCCAAATAGTTACTAAATAAAATAGAGAAAATGATTTCTTGAAGGGAGAGAGGGCGCATATTTAGTAGTTTGCCCCGGGCGCTAAAATATGAACGTAGTTACGGGGCTGCTACGATAGATGGCGAATTTCAAAATATGTTAGAACAATTCGTTTTCTAGTTAGAATCACGTGTCAAAAAATGTTCTGACAAATGAGTGGAAAGAATTTTCCATTTCACTCAAAATCATGTATTTTCGTAATAAGATTTTTCACGAGCGCTCGTTCTTTAGTGCTACTTTCGATATCGAGAAATTTGTAATTAATCAGTTTATGTTTTAGCTGAATTAAACAATAATATGATTTCATTTATGAAATTCTCTATTCCATTTCATTAAACATAATATAAAGATTTAAAATACAACTCAAGCCAAAAATTAATTAACTATTGTATCATAACCTCTCCTTAAAATCATATAATATATTTGTCAATTATAAAATGGGCCAAGGTATTAATGATTTAAATTATAATGATATTTTAGTATTTCTTAATATGCAGGATTTGTATCAGAGACGAATTATATTTGACATAATTTTTTTGTTCAATTTGATTAATAACATAGTAGATTGCTCCGAACTTTTATTGTTAATTCAAAGAAGAATCCCCAATCATGCTACAACATGTAATTATGTATTTTTCACAGAGATTTATACTAAAAATTTTCTGTATAATTCACCAATAAACAGAATGCAGCGTCTTTGTAATATACATCTCCCATGCAATTCCATTGACATTTTCAACTCAAATGTTCAAAAAATTAAGAGTATTGCACTTTATATTATAACGGAATGATGTTAAGCATAATTTGTACTCATTTTATAATTTATTTTTGATGTATTATATTTGATTATTTATCCATACGTACCTCAACCAACACGGAAGTGATGTCAAACTTTTAGTTGTATTTTAGTTTCATAGCGCATTTTGTGTATCTCTGAATTATGTACATAAATGGGATTTCTCGCGAATAAATGAATATGAATATCTACTTGTTTTACAGGCAAACGCTATCATCTTCAAGTTCCTCTTTCATAATACCAGTTTTAAACATAAAATTTACCTTCGAAATATAAATTGTGTGCGGCGGTCTAAAATTCCTGACATTTTCCAATGGTAAATATGGATAAAAGACAAAATTCGTAAGAATGTAAGCAATAAGCATACATTCTTTTAAGCCTCGAGTTTTTTTTTACGCAATCATAAACTTATTTTCTCTATCATGATAGAGCTTTATCGCGACCACTGAACACGAAACCGTGACTTTTTAAAAATACTCGTACCTGGAAGTAAAACCTTTCTCCGGAATTATGACATAAAATATCCCAGCGTTATTTTTACCTTCTTATCTGAATCCACGACTGGACTGTTTCAAACACGCGACATTTGTTGAGGAAGCTGATAGTTAACACCTGACAGATTGAGGACACGATATTTTGTTCCTGCTGGTGGCAAGACGGGTTACCAAAAGGCGCTTTAACAACTTTGTTGTTGAGAGCGAACGCAAACGACTTCCTTATCGTCAGAATAATATCTGAAGAAAGCAAGCAGTTATCCCATCAAAAAATTTACGCCATTTTTACACTCACAATCAGTGATCTAGTTCCGAAAATTTAGTTTTCCGACATAAAGCGGCGAATTTATAGAAGCGACATCTGAGCCGGGCAAAACCCTGAAGTAGGAATGTCTTATCTGCCCGTCCTAATTACACTACGATGGGAAACAGCTTGCGAAACTTATCGTAAAATGATACGTGCACACGCGCGCACGTACAAGTGGGAAAATTTTTATGGAGATCGCATTAAAAGTGGGCATCGCAAGCTAAAGTCATTTGCTCCTTCAAAAAAGTAAGATCGGTTTTAATTCCGATAAGAGCCACATGCTAAGTTTACTTCTATTAACCCGTACTAATCGAGATATATGTGTCCTTTTTAGCGAATAATTTTTCCCGACTTATTTTCCTCTGGGAGTCCTGAAAGTGTATCCTTTAATAAACACGCCACGATAATGTAGCGTTTTTTTTTGCAATGGAATGGATATTTCAATAAAGTTTTCCAACATGAGAATCAATTGTGCATGACAAAAATGTTAACTTGTCGCTAACTTATATTTGTCGTAATCTAATACATTCCGTGTGAACTTAATTCCACTATCGTGAATATAATTTAACCATGACAACAGCCAGTATAATCGTAATTAAAACTGGCTAGTAAAATATTAAAATGTATAATATTTGCCAATGTTAACTCCGTAAATTAGGGCATAACTCCAACAGACATAATATGGTTGTCATACACACCTTTTATTATATACTTACTATCAATTGCATTCCGACAGTTACATTTACTTCACGGGTCAGTTTTAATAGTCTGTGAGGCCAATATGTCAAAGCTTCTATTATCGGTTGCTACATGTCCAGTTATGATTGGTCATTTTCACATTTGTTATGAATAACTTGAAATTAATCTCGTCCTCCAGTCCGTTTTGCATTATAGAACGGGTGAACGCGTGAATTACTTGCTACATTCTCTGATAGTGGTGGAAGATCCAGTAAAATGGCAGTTAACCTTGTACCCGCCCTTGGGCCCTTCTACACAATAACCCCTGCAGGGGGGCACCATAGCTCGGGTCTGCGTCATTCCTGGTTCCGCCCCTGACTGACAGAGGTTAACCACCCTAACCCAGAATGAATGGAAAAAGATCACGCCCACGCCCGCATACAATACGGAGTGGGTGGGCGACTACGGTCGGTCAAATCCCAATAAAACACGAGCGAATGACTGCCATTCGTTTCGCCGAATAATGAAGTGCTTCAATCGAATTCCAAGTTAATCATCTACCTCTCTTCTCTTTCGCCAAAAGTTGAAAACTTTTAATCTGCTTAAATGTATTTACACGTATGCTCTTTTGATCTGCTTTAAATCAGGGCTCCAGAAATGCGCACGCCCGCTTTCTACGGGCGAGTTAAAAAGGGGCAGAGTAGACGGTAGAGTTTTATGACAACGCACAAAGAAATCAATTATGGGCAGCTAGTGGATTTTGTCAAGTGGCGAGTAGTTTGCAGTAGTAATTTTTTAGTGCTGTTTTAAATCGCATAACACTCATTATAGATTAAGGAAACGGTAAGCAAGAGTATGATGACATCACTTACCATTGGGCATTTTAATACTAATATATTTCTGAGAACTCAGTCTATTTTATACCAGCATCACGCACTATGAAATTTACCTTCCAAAGGCAAAAAAATCCCTTGGCGTGAATAAATTCTGTAACACTTCAAAAATATACAAAGCACTGTAACTCTTCATGCTGAAAAGATTTTTTTTAAATCAATACACAATATCGACCAAACCATACTAAAATGAGGACTCATAAGAACACGACCGGGAACGTAAATGCGGCGAAACATTTACCCTTTTCTTTTCCTTCCCTTATTATTTTTCAAGCTCGGGCGAACACCCATTACTTGGCGAAAGCCTTCATCCCTATAGATTTTTTCCCAAGGCTATTACTACGTGGTTTCGTGTTCCTAATACAAAACGCCAAACTACAGGTGTGCCGCGAAACGTTGAACTCAGATGGTGGCAAGGGGGGGGGGGGCTATAGAGATAGATAAAAAAAGTACTTACTCCCCGCGCACAAAAAAAAGAAGTTCTCCTCTCTAGGGTTATTGAATTTTCGCGTAACGCCTAAAGGGGTGTAATAGATCAACAAGTAAGAATTTTAAAAAAATTCAAAAATAAAATCTTTCTGCTTAAAAGGATAAAACAAGAAAAATTACAGAATATTTGTTCGTTATAAAATATTTTGGTGTCATGTTCTTTTCATCACCGTTGCTTTACATAAAATCCTTGTAGCCGTTTTTGAAAAAATAAAATTGTTGTTAAAACTGCCTAGAAAAAACGGCCCTTAATTATTCTTCAATTTCAATTAATTATTCATAGGTTCTATATGATAAAATGCCTAAGTACGAGATTTGATTCATTTTCGCTGTACCGCTTAGGTTCTAAGAGGCGCGAAAAGACGGACAGACGGAATTGCGAAAACCACTTTTTCGGACTCAGGTACACCTAAAACTTATATTTCCATCAAAATCTCGAGATCGAATTATTTCGCGATTACAATACTTCCTCAATATACTTCGTATATGAGAAAGTAGAAATGCGTTTCCTATTAACTTTGTATTAAATTCTATTTACTCCAGCTTATGGATTGAGATTATTACATAAATGATATGTAAAGTTATAGTAATGAAAAGAATATGACACCAAAATCTTTTATAAAGAACAAATATAAGTTTTTCTTGTTTATCCTTATAAGGCCGCCTATTTTGTAAAGCAAAAAGATTTTATTATGGAATTTTTTAAAAATTCTTACTTGTTTTCATATTTTAAGAGCGAAAATGGGTAACATTAAATGAAAAATAACGAACGTAAATAATTTACCTCAATCGCTACCTTAGAATGATTGATGTCAAAGTTCGTGATTTGTGGAACTTTGTGACTTCATACTATTCTAGCGCTAGTAGGCTAGTCAGTTTAAATCACAAAGCAAGTAAGATAAGAAACCCGGTACCAGCATTATCCTACTCTTTTCGAAAATACCATGGAGGACCAATGGCTTTACGTTCCTTCCGACGGATGAAGCGTTTATTCGCGTGCTCTCCCCTAAACGCGTAAATAGGGGGCCGCAAGATCTATTGAAAAAAATCCCACTTTCGCAGGTTTTGAAAGGCTCAGCGTAGCAGCCCAACTCCCTCGCCACTACGCCACGGCACCCCATTTCCCAGGTTTTGAAATTTTGAAAGTAATTTTCTACCTAGAAGCTATCTACCGCAGCGTGGGGAATAAAAATACTTTCCCAAAGGAACCATCTACTGATAACGATATGCCAATCGTTTTATGAAAAAGTTCAAATTTTTTAAACTAAAAGTGAACATTAATGAGGTATCAAATTACATAATAGAAATAAGCTAAAATTTTCTTACAATTAAAGCGTCATAAATTCTCTCGCCATATATTGGTCAAAACGACAACTCATGATGAAATCCATATTTCCCGCTATCATTTCTAACGTAGAGGCAAAGAATGCTATGATTATGTAGTACTACTTCAATTTCTTGCAACTAAAACGCCCCCAGACACCAGCAGCGCCACCGCAACCAAATCAACTTTTAGAAATTTTGAACATTCACAGTTTAACTTCTAAATGAGATACGAAATTGTTTATGGAATAAAAACCATCTGGACGCCATAAGCTTTCAAACGACTTAACACTCCTTTACGATGCGATCATTCGTTCAAAAGATATGAGAGAACAAAAAATGGTCTACCCCAATATATATATATATATATATAAATATCGGAGGAACGCATATAAAATATTTTATAAAAACTCCAACTTCTTGGTACTCGCGAACTTCCTTATCGGCCGTGCATCAACATCCATCTGAAATGATAGGGAGAATCCTAAAGGATCCTTTTCGCTCGGAGTTTGTTCTAGAAGTGAAAATGACCAAGCTCCTTTAAAAGAGAGTACGTCTTGTACTTTTGGCTAAAAGCCTTTTTCAAAACGCTTCTCTGTTATCTTTATTTTTGCCTTTCCTTCTTGGGAAACTTTTTGGCCTGGGAGAGATGATGAAAAAATAAACTTTCCCGCGTATTCTCTCCGCCTCTCAAAGTCTGTTTTATAGATAGAGATGATAAGAAAATGTTATTCCGGAAATGACGCGATACCGTAAACCTGATGGTCATTTCAAATGCGAAATGGCCGTACTTGAGAGGCGATTCGCCAATCTTTGACTCAAATTAGTATTTTTAATGAATATTAAACAATATAATGTTTGCCGTTCTAAACTTTATTCTTATATTTTATGGTGTGCTGTGGCTTTGACCAAAACAATATAACTATAGTAGAAATCGGTAATAAGTGCATTCAAGGGACTGAAAATTTATTATCGTTATAACCGAGGTGCATGGGAACATAGAATTTGTTTCCAGATTCTAAATTTATATTACGATCTAATAATTATATTACACATTATATTTATAATATTATATCATGACATTATACATAGTACATTATATTATGGCATAATAAGTACTTTAATCGTAATAAAAATATTTTTAATAATTAGTAAAATAATTTGATATTTTTTGTGTCGCATGTGCCAACTTGATTCATAAAACCGTGATATTACTTTTATTGTTTCATTAACCGAGGGAACTGGTTCGTCTTGATCCTCTACCATTTCTTATCTTCTCCTTCGCTACACTTTCCATGCTGCCCTTCCATGACCTCCCTCACGATGTCTAAGGTCCGTTTGAGCTTCTGTTGTTATAACATCATGGTCGATTTCTGTATATGAATTGATATATTTATAACTTTTAAAACTTTCTACGTTCATCTCGGCTAACCATTCTGTTAGCGTTGTTTCGTTGAAAGTGACGCCTACTGACTTGGTTTTAGAAAACAGATCGTGCGAACCACACTGATTGTGAGTAAAGAGTTTTCGCAGTTGGATCCCTCCCCACCCGGACGGTCAAGAGGCTACCTTTGGCCCTTAAATGTATTGGCAATCAGCAAAAATTAATAATAAAACTTGAATCACGTAATGAAATTTATATTATATAAGTTCTCTTCTTCTCACCCACACAGACAAAAACGTGTTGCGCTGACCCTGTGCATACGCATACAAATATTTGTTACTTATTAACTTCCATTGCCGCTATAACCGAGTTAATACGTTATAACCGAGGTGAATATATTGCAACATTGTAGAAAAGGGGATGGGACCTGAAGAATATGCTATTATATCCGAGTTGTATTAACCGAGGCCGTTATAACCACGTTCTTATATAATAATTTTATACTATAATAGCCCAGGTCTGTTGGTTGGTTACGCTTTCACGATGGCCGATATACAGCGTTTTAACAAACTTCCCAAATAGGTAGAAGATTGAAATTTGGCAAGGATGCTTGATTTTAAGGTAATGACGAAAATAAATCTCTGAAAAAGTCCTGGGTTCGACTCCAAAGAAGACGTCCATTTTCCGTGTAAAAATCAATTTTTTGATGTGCAGACTTTTATTGTTTAGGAAATTAAAATTAGAAGGAATTAACCTACGGTCTTCGGATCTGAACCATTTTGAAGAAAAAATTACAAAGTTTCTTATTCTGTTCATCTTTTTCGGCATACAATTCGAAATCGCTCATGTTATACCTTTAATTCACATATTTTGTGTAAATATTGTCATTTTAACGGAATGTTGCCTTGGCTACCAATTATATTGTTAGACCTCAAAATCCTATTGTTGTATCAATCCTTTATGCACGCCCACAATCAACCGATTGAAACCGAATCTGGCATGATTGTAGGGGGCACTAAGAGGAAGGTCAGTGTTTGTCTGTCCGCTTGATTAAAAAATGCGACCCATTTAAACATTAAACTATACGTATTTTCCCTACTATTGATTTGAATCAAATTTGGTACGACTGTGGAGGGCTCCCAGGAATAATTCATATGTGGTTTTTCTTTCTCTCTGAGCGTTTTATTCCAAATGGCGGCCGGCTGAAATCTTAAATACCATGTATCACCTAGAATTCCGATCGGATTTGAACCCCTAATACTTCCACTTCACATGCTGTTCCCACCCGAGTAACGTTAGAAACATGGCGTTATGTACACGTTTAAAACTTTATAAAATACCGTTTTAAAGTATCCCCTTAAACGCGATGATTATGGCAAATAAATTAAACAAAAATAATAAAAATGGTATTTACAGTCCTTGCACTGCGACCATTACTGATCTATTGTCCATCCCCTACCGTTTATCCTGCAATCAAACCAGCACTTTGAATAAATCGCAATAGCTTGTTTGCTGGGATCCTATGATAGTCACTCGGGCTCATAAAATGAGAGCACAAGTGACGAAATCTGAGTCTTGCAAGGGACTCACATTGACCTAGGATGTGTGAGGCTGTTTCCTCACTTTTTCCACACTTACCACACTTAGGGTCCTCAACAAAACCTAGCTTATGTAAGTGCCCCTTTAAGTGACAGTATCCAGTCAATAGGCCCGTCACTGTTCTTAACTGGTTCCTATTTAAGCATAATAGTTCCCTATCTCTGCTCTGCGAGATTCCCTGTATAAAGGATTTCGCATGTTCCTGTCCCCTAATGAACCTCCAATAGACAAGCCGCATGCTGGCTCAGGTCCAAGAAGGAACTTTCAGCATCTTTTTTTGTCAGCAAATCGGCAATTTCATTACCTTCAATCCCTTTATGACCTGTCACTCAGAACAGTTTAATCCTCTTATGTCCTGCCAGCTCTATCAGGGATTGAAGGCAGTTCCAAACTAATTTAGAGTTAATCTGGTATGAGTCAAGTGCCTTTCATCTAGATGCCTCGATAGACCTCTCATTAGATAGCATGAAAAATAATCAAAATTCTTATCATTTTACTTTCTTACACTATACTTTAATTTAGTATACAGAAAGAGTTGCAATCACGGAAAAATAATCGCCTTCGAGATTTGACGGGAATATACTTTTCAGGTGTGTAAAAACAGTAATTTTCGCCATGCCGTCTGTCTGTCTGTGCGCGGCTCTAGAGCGTATTCAGTTGAAATAGAACGATATTTCATATTTAGACAAATTATTATTATCCAGAATAAAAACTGAAAAGTTGAACGATATTGCGCAACAATGAAGGGTATTTTGCTCGTTCATTTTCACAAAATATCGATCTATTCAAAAATAGATCTAACTTTTACAATTAAAATTATATCAGTCGTTGATGTTATACATAATACTATTCCTCTTGACCTCACTCAAAAACCTCCGTCCAGCAATAAATTGCCAATATAAATAAATAAATACCATTTACAAAACATTTAATCATAAAAATGGGAACAGTAACCCAATAACTAAGCAACAAAAATGGGAATATCAATTTATACATGCAATTTACATTTTATTTACGGCAACCGTTTGATAATGGAAACCAAACAAAGCATAACATACCTCAATTACAACGGTTTATTTGGTGGAATACAATTTTTAAAAAGATTTTCCCGTCCCTAGCTTTTTCATGAACATTTAGACACCAATTAAAAAATTTATTCGGATACAGGACATCATCTGCCGCAAAAAAAAGGCCGCGAGAGCACAAAATTACGATGCATAGTTTCGGAGATAAAAATTCGACGGTTTGGCTAGCAAATACCACAATCAAAAATAAAATTGTATATGTGCTTGAACCTAAATATTTGGAGAGAGAAAAATCCTCCTGGCATTCGGCTCGAAAGGACCAAATATTATGTAATTCGGTAGACTAAGCGAACTTTTATTCACAACTTCCACACCGGCGTTCACACACAAAATCGCACTGACGTTACGAAATTAATATAAGACGTCACTTAGGATGGCTAATATTCTTTTTCCTAATTAGAATTTGTGTCTGATCAACCTTCCATACCTATTCTATTACATCCGAGGAAAGCTTAAAACGGACCGTCGAGCAGAAAGCTCCCTAGCAAACGCGTCGGCAAGCATAAAGAAAAAAGCAGAAGAGAACGTAACATAAATTTAATGGACTTTGTTTCAGCAAGTCACCTTCCTCGTTCGAATAGATTCACTGCTTTAAGTCCGTACGTAGGTAGCAAAACAATCCCGATTTCAATCCAAACGGTACTGTATTCGGTTAATTGACGACTGACCAAATTTCAACACTTTATTTGAATTAAGTCATTAAGTCATCACTCTAAAAATAATTGTGATCCTACTCAAAGAGTATAGGTGCGCCAGGTTTGCGCGTAAACATTTTTCTTCTACAGCTGTTACAATTTACGATTCAGTCCCCCCTCCCCCTCACCCCCGTCAGGGATTGCCGAGGAAAATGAAAAAATATGAGTTTTATTTTGAAACAAACTAGATATATCCATTGTGTAAGTCAGTGATGCCCAACCTACGGCCCGCGAAGTGTTTTCGTGCGGCCCGCAAAGCTCTGATGAAAACGCAATTCGAAAAATTTAACACACGAATTGATATATTTTTATAAAAATTTTGCTAACAAAACTTTTTATATCAGAATATTTACCATAAAAACCTAATTTAGACTATATTTTCACTTAAATGGCACATCAGAATGTATAGATACTTCTGATTTAAACTCTAATCCGGCCCGCGGAAGAACTGGCAACTTCCAACGCGACCCGCCGAAGGATTCGCAACCACCGATGTGGCCCGCCATGTAGTAAAGGTAGGGGCACCACTGGTATAAGTTATTCATTCGTACTAAGTATTGTTTTGATATCGAAAGTTTAATGTTCTGGGTTAAATTACGATGCATTTTCACGCGTTATAATTCTCTACAACGAGCAAGACTCATACAAACATCTTCATTAGTTGGAAAGAGACTAGTTATTACTTACATATACGTATAGAAAGGCGCATTGATAGCCCTTTCTTTAAAAAATATTAACGCTTCATTTGTAATGGTAATTGCGTAGTGAAATTTAATACTATACACATCTGTTGATATAAACACCTCTCACTTGTTCTGTAAGGTCAAGTTTATATCATCGTGTTTCTCCAGAAACCGATTATAGGTCAAGACACCGTTCCCACCAAAAGAAGAAAAGGTAAGTCGATTCTTTATGCATTTTTTATTCTTCAGCTACAACAAAGATCCATCAGCCGGAAGCGAAGCAACATCGCGCAAATATTTGGAGAAAAAAGAATTACGTCAACGTCATTAAAATTCTAGCACTACTCAAAAAGTCGCCCTTGATGCCGCGATCCGAGCCC
Organism: Uropetala carovei; assembly: GCA_036926305.1. NCBI lineage: Eukaryota > Metazoa > Arthropoda > Insecta > Odonata > Petaluridae > Uropetala > Uropetala carovei. Next base: position 546,969 of record JAXCHB010000009.1, read on the forward strand.
GTCGTTTCCTCCCTATATTTACCCGAATAAGAGCGGAAGAACGTGTCTTCACATCACGCCTACAGAAGCCTTCCATTTCCCTTTTATTTAACCCTGAGAGCAGCACATTGACAGGCCCTTTATGCTGCTTTCCGAGAGAGAGAACTACAGCGGTGCCTTTAGAGGACCCTCTTGGAGGAAGAAGGAACTTTTGGTCGATGGATGGAGGAGGATTCTCGTGGCCCCACCACCCTCCTCTCTCCGCCATTCTTTTCCCATCATCCCACACTCAACGACCTGATCGCACACCCTTCGTTCCTTCTACGCCTCACTCGAATCTTCACTCACGCCCTCTCCTCCCGCTCCTCCCTCATCTCTCCCTCTTTCATACTGTACCACTTTTCTCACACCACCCTCTCTCTCTCTCACTCTTCGCGAAATTCACTTCGCTGTCACGTTTTATCCATTCATCCCTCTCTTCACTTACTCTCGCCCTCCTGATTCTATCTCCTCCCATTACCGCTTTGTTATTTTCAGCCTTCCTCTATCTCTCTCTTTCACTCCTCGCCCTTTAGCTTCTCTCTCTCTCGTCTTCAAACAACCCGTTCCATTATTTTCAGCTTTCTCTCGCTTTATCCTTACAACACGACCACTCTCTTCCTCGAAATCTTCCACTACTTCTCTCTCTCTGTCTTTATTCTGGCACATATCTTTCCCTACATTTTCCCCCTCAACCCTTCTCTCTCCCTTTACTATTCCCAAAAAATACCTTTTCTTCATATCTCTCTCTCCCGCTATCTCTCCCTCTCTCTCCCCCCCTCCCTCTCTCTCTCTCTCCTCCCTCCCTCTCTCTCTCTCCCTCTCCCGCTATCCCTCTCTCTCCCTCCCTCTCTCTCTCCCTCCCTCTCTCTCTCTCTCCCTCCCTCTCTCCCCCCTCTCTCTCCCTCCCTCCCTCTCTTCCTCTCCCCCTCCCTCTCTCCCCTTCCCTCCCTCCTCCTCTCTCTCTCACTCTCTTCTTAGCTGTAGCTGTACGCTTGCATAATTTTCGCACCACGATGTTACCTAACATTCTTCATATTTAGTCTTCTCTTTTGTTCCTTCTTGTTCTTTATTGCACTGTAACACAGGTTTTCCATCTAGTATTATTCAAGTTGACTATACATGTGCACTTTTGTGCATGTGCATGCAATTATGTGACAAACTTCCTTAGCACTCCTATTGTACGTTTTGCGCAGGTCTTTCACCCCCCCCCCCCCCCCCCCCCGTCTTGTGGGTGTTTTCCTGCAGGCGAATTTTTACTAAGCTCTTTCATGCTTTTCCCACTTGAATTCCACTACATCCCATTTATTTCTTTTAACTTTTATATTCAAACTGTAAATATTTGTTTGCATTTTTCTATCTTCATTCATAGTTTCACTGCAATCTGTAAATGTGTATTAACATGTCTACATGAAAAATTGTATATTTGACAGTTGGATTTAGGTTTGAGTTGGGAGACAGCAAGAAGTCACAACCTCGCCCAAATAAAGGCATTTGTCTCTGTCTGTCTCTCTTCATTCCGACTTCTATTATCTTTCCCGACCTTTTTCTCCCTGTTTCCAATAATTTTCTTTTTTCCATCTCTCCCAGTTTCTTTTCTTTCTCTCCCTCTCTCTCTCTCTTTCTTCTCTTTCATCTCTCGCTCTCTCCTTCTCTCTGTCGACATCTAATACCCTCTACATATTTTTCGCTACCTTCTGTATCTCCCCTCTCTCTCTCTCCTAAGAAATCTTCCCACGGGTCTACTCAATATAGGCCGATCAATCTCCTGCCCTCCCTTTCCAAAGCACCCGAAAGACTCATTCATGAGCAAATCACATCATTTCTCACATACAACAACTTACTCGACCCACTTCAATCAGGATCCCGTAAATCACGCAGTACGGCCACAGCACTTGTAAAAATTACCGACGATATTCGCCGCGCCATGGACAGAGAAGAGATATCACTTTAATGACGCTGCTCTACTTTAGTAAGGCCTTCGACTCCATAGACACGGACATCCTACTCGCGAAACTTCGCCTCCTAAATTCCTCCGAGTCATCATCAAAATGGCTTCATTCGTAGCTTAACATCCGTTTCCAAAAAGTCATATCTGACAACTCTTCTTCCAACTGGATTCAGGTCGGAAGAGGCGTTCCCCAAGGATCAATTCTCGGCCCTTTGTTATTCTCCCTCTACATTAATGATATCCCCACTGAAATATCCTCCTGCAAACACCACCTTTACGCTGACGAACTTCAAATATATATATCCACTCTCCTGCAGCCAACTTAAAGCATGCTATTGATCTCATGAACAAAGACCTCGTCTCAATTAATGGTTGGAGTACACAAAACTTTCTTCAACTAAACCCATCGAAGACTCAGTTTATCAACATAGGCTACCCTAAAGTTCTCTCTTCCATAAAATGCGATAACCTTCCACCACTCTCGATAGATAACCACATCATAAATCCCGTAAAATCAGTCACTAATCTTTGCATTATTATTCATGAATCCTTCTCCTGGTCTGATCAAGTAAACAAAATCTGTAAAACTGTCAACAGTTCACTTCATTTCCTCACGCGCCTAAAGAATTCAATACCTTGCTCTCTGAGAGAACTTCTCATACCCCGCTTCGACTACTGTGACGTTGTTTACCAAGACCTTACCGATGAACTTTCTACAAAACTTCAACGCACCCATAACGCCTGCGTAAGATTTATGTGCGACCTCAAAAGAAGCGACCATGTCTCTAGATCCTTTATTATGGGTTAAACTCGAGGCAAGAAGACGTATTCATCTTTTATCACTATTTTTCACCATAAAATCCACCCTTAACCCTCATTACCTGTCATCGCAATTTCCAATCATGAGCAGCGTGCATAGCATTTACACAAAGGGAAACAGCCAACTTCAAATTCCTCTTCACCGGACAGAAATCTACAATAAATCTTTCCATGTCACCGCATGCAGACTCTGGAATGCTCTACCTCCACACATACAAAACTCTCCAATTGTATCCTCCTTCAAGAAATCATACTTCAGGTTACTCCTTTCTCATATGACAACAGTAAACGAGGCAGCACCGAGCATTTCATAATCACAACACAAGCGCATAGTAACGACAGAATGTATATAATTAATCCTTATCTTTTCTTCCCGGAAAGTGTCTTCTAAACTCTCGAATTATAATTTGTTGTAACGTAGTTTACTGTAGAATTTTTTTTTCTCCTTTTTTTGCTTTCGGCTTTTAAAACCATATTTGTAATTTCGCACACTACGTAAAAATTTCCTGTGTGTATATGTTGTATAAGTATTTTAAATAATTCCTCTTTTGCACATTATTCAAAATTTTATTGTATATATTTGTTGTATAAGTACTTGCTGTATTTGTATATCTTTATGTATTTTTTCTTGTGTTCTATGTATGTCTATGTTACTTCTTTCCTTTTATTTGTTTGGTATTCAAATCCTTAGTTTTTATAGTTTTTATCTCTTAATATCTTTCCTTCTGTATCTGTTTAGGGATTTTCGCGGTTTTATTACACCTCCCTCTTCGTAGGTGTTTTTCCGCAGTGGGACTTTTTTTTCTCTGTCAAAAGAAGTGATCACACAGTTTTTTTCCAACCCACAAAACTAACATTATTCTATGGTAATTCTCTATGTCAACTAACAAAATTTGTAATCAATATTTATGTTAAAATCCGTAATTTAACTTGTATATAATCCTCAATCCTGACGAAAAGGGTTAAATGTAAGAAGGGACTTCACAGTCTCCATTTCGCCCTAAATAAAGTCGTTTGTCTGTCTGTGTGTCTCTCTTCCTCTCTTTCATCAGCACTTTTTCATTTTCCTCGCACTTTCCTTCCATCTAACTACACATCTTTCTCTTTTACTCCCACTTTCCAACTCCTCCCCTCTCATTCCTCTCTCCTCTCTCTTCTCTCTTTCGCTCCATCTTTATCTCTCTTTCTCTCTCTTCTCTATAACACTGCGTTACTCATACCCCTCTCTCTCTCTCTCTTTTTCTCACTTCCGCTTCCTTCTTTCCCCATCCGTCATCACCTCTTGCCCTTATTGTCTTCACTCCCTCTTTTTACCCGTCCTACCTCTAAAATAAATAAAAAAATCCCTCTTCCATTTCCGCGAAAAGCTCTCAAGCGCGAAAAAAGTCCAACAGATGGAGTTCTTTCTTTTTCCTTCTCCTACTTTTCGTTCTCTTTTTCTCCCTCACTCCGCTAAGCCTTACGGGATGCCCGTTCCGCGTCGCATCTGTACATCCGTCCCTTTCTGTTCTCTCCACCCTTTCATTCATTCCATCTCTCTCCACACAGGATGCTCGGAAGGCGTCGCAGCAATGGACGCGCCTTGATATTGGCACGAAAGGCTACGCGAAACATCGGCACGAAATTTTCGAAAAAAAGAAACGTTTCCCCCCCTTTTCCTTTTTTCGTCTCGTCCAGATATGGATACATATCGCTCGATTCAAGTCATCCGAAACTTTAAGAGCATGTCTCTTAAGGATAAAGTCCGTGAAAAGGAAAAGATCCGTACAGAAAACTCCCCCAAAGAGAGAGAGAGAGAGTAAAAAAGTTTCGTGAGGCGAAATGGGTTGATGGAAACTCCAGTCTTGAGGAAGGGTCGCACCGAGGGACGGACGGCTCAGAAGTACATATCCCTTTTTACTTTCTCATATACGAAGTATATTGAGAAAGTGTTGTAATAGCGAAAACATTCGACCTCGAGATTTTGACGGAAATATACGTTTTATGTGTCGCCGAGTCCGAAAAAGTGGTTTTCGCAATTCCGTCTGTCTGTCTGTTACTGGCTCTAGAGCCTAAACGGTAGAGCGAAAATGAATGACATCTCATACTTAGGCATTTTTTAATACAGAGTAGAGGATATGAAGAAATGGTTGACATTGCTCAATAATTAAAGGAAGTTAATTCTACGAATTTTTAACAACAATTTGATTTTCTCAGAAACGGCTGTAACGATTTTGATCAAATTTCGTAGTTACTTGAGTTTACGTCTTCAATAATACCAAATAGTTCATATTTCTCAAAAATTGAATATAAGGCTAGTTTATTCTACGCAACTTTAACAATAATTTGATTTTCTCAAAAACGATTTTGATAAAATTTCGTACCGTTACTTGAGTATACGTCTGCAATAATACTACCTACTTTATATTTCTCAAAAAATGAATATAAGGCTAGTTTATTCTTGGGCAACTTTAACAAAAATCGGATTTTCTAAAGATAATTAAACGAAGCATGAGAAAGTTTGTACAATGTATATTGTACCGATTTTTTTAAATCGTCCGAATGAATGTAGCGCTCTCTCGAAAAGCCATCGTCTAAACGTATAGAGTTGCCCTATTCGAGCACGTCTGGAATGTTTCACGACCGCATCATTTGCTACAATTGCTATCATTCAGGTTATTTCTATTGGTAAAGTTTCGCTTTTGACTCACGCAACATTTCTTATTGTACTCATGATCGGATTGCTTTAGAAACACTTAGCTGAAAGTTTCCTCGGTGAAGTAAATTCACTGAAAATATTTAGACGTGAAAATGCATTTTTTACCGCCGATTTTTTATTACTGAATTTGAAAAAAAAATCCTACGCTTAAAATGAGGGTTTGATAAGAATGCAATTTACATCCAGCACATATGTAATCGCAAACAATCACACATTTGTAGGTTGTACAATTCCGTAGGGATTTTCAGCTATTTATCTTCATAAAATATTCCATAATATATAGGTATCTTGTAAGACTACAATTCTTCTTTTTCGTGGATAAATATTAATACAGTGGAGCCCCGCTATAACGCGAATTCGGATATAACGCGACCGTGACGTGTCTTCCAAAATGATTTCAGAAGAATCTCATAGATAAAGAAAATACGATGTAACAAAACGAAATGACAAAAATAACCGAAAAAAGAGACAAAGCGTAACGTGAAAATTACAGAAAAAAACAACGCGTAAACAGTAACAAAAATTAACAACGATAACAATAGTAAACTCTAACAAAAAATAACAACAAAAACGATAGTAAACGGTAACAAAAATTACCAACGATAACGATAGTAAACTGTAACAAAAATTAACAACTTAACTGTTTTTGTTGTCGTATTACGCAATTCGTCCTCACTCCACTTTTTTGAGACCGTATTACTCCCCAAGACCAAGCTTCACTAACTATAATATTTGTTCATCTATGAATGGGAGCTTCCCTGCGCAAATGGGGAGTTTTTTCACCACACAGAATTCCTTCAAGTGGAAGAGGGAAAAGGACCAACTTGATCCTACTATAATTCTCCTGCCCGGTTTCCCGGCAGCCAAATCTCCTGCGGAAGAATTCCGCGCATTTCCTTTGTAATTTAATGTATGAGTTTAAAAAGTACCTGGTATTAACAATGTTGCGGCAGAATGTGATATTGTAACCGGTGCTCTCATTATTTAAAAAGACAAGAGTTTAATTTTTATCACCGCTACAATTTTGTGACTCTAACGCTGGTGTGACGCGTTCAATCCACCTTGGTGACGCTGACCCAATCTTTGTGCACTTAAAATTTATATACAAAGAACAACAATGCCTCGTATGTTCGAGTACAATGCAGTATCATAACATGCATGAACAATGCATTTATAATGTAACAAGTATCTTGTATTCTCTTAAACAGACGTGTGGTTCATGTTCCGGAAAAAAACATCGCACTATATTCGGGTAAATACGGTACACTGGGATAATGAAATATGTACACGTAATAACATATCCACCATTGTTTTTTTTACAAGATTTAATTGACCGGCTTGACATGGTAAATTTTCGTAACCTCTCTATAACGCGACCCCGCATTTATCGCGATCGAATTTTTTGGACCCCAATCACCGCGTTATAGCGGGGCTCCAACTGTACCATGATATATTATTATCCCTGAATATTAACAAAAGTGCCTCTGCGTTATGGAAGATAATAAACATCCACTTAATGCTAGTTTCTTAAGACGATTAATCCCTCTGAATTTGCATACGACTATCCCAAGGATAACACACATTGTAAACAACACTTTTTTTATAGAAATAAAAATAAATTCGTCCCACTTTCATTACATCTCGCGCTGAGCGTACTTTTTTTTTTGCAAAGGAAACTCTTACTAAATCTCTCTCTGCTGCATCCAGGGCACTTCCGCCATAATGAAACCCGCACTCAGGGGAAAACCTTCCGCGTTTTTATTATTATTTCGGTCGATATTACATCATCGCGGATTTTACTCCATTGTTCGAGATCCATCTCGGGCAAAATTCGTGATCGCGGAGCGGTGGCGAAAGGAGTCAATTGAGTTATTCCATAAAGCACACGCGAATGGGGAACGTCGTCGGATTTAAACGCCACTCTCGGGATTTTGTTGGCCCAATAGGGGTTTTTAGAGGGATACTTTGGAAGGATGAAGGCTGAGAAAGAAGTGCAGTTTCAGGATCTTAAAGAAACGTGAAGTGAGACGTATAAAGAAATGGAGACAGGCATAAAAAAGAGAAAGAAAAAGTCAGTGAAATACAAAAAAGCGATAAAAGGAGGAAGAGGAAGGTCCGAAGTGAAACGAAAGGAGAAAGAAAGGCTTCGACTTGGAGGCAGAGAGAGAGAGAGAGAAAAGTGGAATGATAAAAGAAATACGACCAAGAGAGAGAGAGAGAGGTAAATAAAAACGAGAGATCGCTTCAGAAGACGAGTTGAAAGAATAGAAATGGTAGTTAAACCAGCTTTGTCATTTGTTTCATTTTGTTGAGTCTAATGTAAGTACCATTTTATAGCTAAAATAAAATATAACATTCCAAAGCAAATATTAAACTTTTCAATGAAAAAAACAAAAAAAATGCATACAAATGTGTACTAAAACTACACAAGGCCAACTCTGAGGTACGCTAGCAATGTTTAGAAAAGAAACAACAGAAGGATCTCTCCCGCGATAATATATGCATTAAATATTCCGTCGCCTGGCAACCATAAATTGTCAATCCAAGCAACGGAATATGAATGAAGCACCGAAGTGATGAAGTCAGTTGACGAGGAAAATGATACAGAGATCTTGAAAAATTAAATGCTTTTAGATGAAGGTTTAAAAAGGTAGCAAGAATAGAGGTAAAGCATAAATTACAACGAACAAGTTAGGAAAGTGTACAACGTATCACAAATGGCCGCGTTTCGTGCAATGGAGTGTTAGAAAGAAATTAGTATATACCTGTACGTAAGGGAAATTGCGTTTTAAAATTCTTTTCTTCATCATAAATAATCCATTTTCTTCCTATTTAATAATATTAAATGCACACGTAAGGAAATTAAACGTTTGTTTGTGAGATTGTTTATGTTAGCAACAATGAAGAAGTAACCATGCAAGAAAATTTCTAAGTTCAACTCGATATAAGACTTTCTTGTGTGATTTTCTCGATAACGGCTACTCCTACAATAAAAATTTATGGAAAAGGAAATACTCTACTTTACCAGTTCTACAACTTTTATTTGAAAAATATTTTGATATGAGCAATACTTGACGAGATATGACGAAAATTTAATTTTTTGTCACCAATAAGTGGTACCCCTGATTGGCGTACGTGATTCATTTTTGCGATTTTCTTCTTATATTTGATTGAAAGTCCTTAATATCAAATTTCATGAAAATCCGTTCAGTAGAAGCCGAGGACGAACATGCGGACGGACGGACGGACGGACAGACCGACGATAATAGGCGCTCACGCTGTAAGCGAAACGCGCTTAAAATGACGCAGAACTATGGAAGGAAAAGGAGGAAAAATAGTAGAAAAATGATTTAAAGTATTTTTGATAACATTTATATTATGCAATAAAATGTTTAACATAGATTTTGATTTCCTGGACCTAATTTAATACTTTCGTAAATTTATTTTTAAGTGAAATATTTTAAAAACCGTAATACAACTCTAATAAAAGTGTTAAATAAAGTCCAGCATATCAAAAATATTTTCTTACTTTTACGTGCAAATCATGAGTTATTATTTTTTTATTTTAAGTTTTTACTTTTTTAGTAAAACGATATATCTTCTTAAATATACACACACGCATGCATACATACATACATACATACATATAAAAGTCATTAATAAAAGGGAAGAGGAGAAGAGCGATTGATGGAAGCGTGAAGTGCAAAGCGAGAGAATTTGAGAGCGGCATAATGGATTAGAGGTACAGCTCGAAAGAAGCTTTGGAATGCAAATTAAGTTACGGATGTGAGCGGTATACGTATTAGGATATAAATTAAGGGAAATACAGGGTGCTTAAACAGAGGTAAGAAGTGAGGGATAGACAGTGGAAGGTAAAGGGGGTGGGTTAAAATTAACGGAGAAACGAAGAGAGATTAGGGAGGCGGAAAGGAGGGAGGGAGGGAGAGGAAGGACTGCTTAAGTGAATAGTTTTCGTAGAGTGCTCCTGATAGACTGTATTTTTGGAGTAGGAACGAGTGGGAAGCGATCGCTTTTGATAGATACGTTTTTTTTAGCGAAACAAGGAAATGGATTAAGCGCTACCAATAAAGTAAAAATCCATCGACTATTGAGACGGCGTGATAAGGACTTGGAATTTTATTTTTTGTAGCTAAGACGCGTATAAATGTTTAACTCATTCTTCTTCTGTCTGCGTCGTGTTTTACGGGTGATAATGGAGTGCGTTTTAATGAGAAAATTTATTGTCTTAGGCCGTCTATTTTGTGGATGCTTTTCAAATTAAACGCCATATTCAACAATATTTCCTTGATATTTCTCCACTACACTTAGAAATGAATTATATATGTATGAAGAGACACTTGAAAAGTCTATCTTTAAATTTCAAACGAAAATTGAACTGAATTTTCTGGAGGCAAATTGATAAATAAAGGAAACTCCAACAAAACTGTCGACATAGGTTTTATGTATTTTAATCATCAATTAAAGTACAATTCTAATAAGTTAAGTATCTTAATGTTTTACGTGACCTCACCTTCGCAGCCGACTGTCACAGTAAACGTGAACTCTTTATCATTGACTGACATGTTCACATAAAAGCTCAATTAGATTACTAGTTTAAATATAATAAACTGCGAGACCACATTACGACTGAAACATTAAGCGGGATCAATTTAATCTTTATGTGGACATTTTTCTTAATAAATGACGCGACGAAATGTTCGTTATACAAGGGCAATCGAGTTTTATGATGGCTTTTATCTTGAAAAAAAATAACGCCATAAATTTTATGCTGTCAGCTAATAACTCTGAAATGGTCGAATTGACCGATTAACTAACTAAAGCACAATTACAGCAAAAAATAATTAGCAGTTATATTACACGAGGAAAAACTCGGGCGGAGACGAGTCCATTCGGAAGGCAATGCGAAAAGAATTATAACTAAATAGAAAATTTTAAGGATATGTGACGTTATAGATGTGCGCAACCATGGAGTACTCTTTATAATAAACTCACGTGTAAGCTAGAAAGAAACTAAGGATATCCGAGAAATGTAAAGGTTATTATTCAGTTGAAAATGCTAAAAATAATGATTAAGAGTAATTTTTTACTTGCGTAAAATACATACACCACAGACGCAACATTAACTTTCTTTGTTCAAAAGACTCCTTTTTACTTTCTCCATATACGTAGTGCAGAGAAAGTATTGTTTTCATGAAAAAGTTCGACTTCGAGATTTCAACGGAAATACACGTTTTGAGGTCCCCTGAACACGTTTTGACAGTTTTCTCGATGATGCCTGTGTGACAAATTTTGCGTGCGCTCTAACTCAAAAACCATTCATCAGATCAGCATGAAATTCAATATTTGTGATTTTATAAATATTCTTAAGATTTTACAGGATTTTGATAGCAATTGGTGAGCCAGAAGTAGCGGTTTATTCTTGTAAAATTTTAGTTTTTCTTAACTACTTCGCTTAAAACTGAATATTTATTAACATATATTAACGCAAAATTTGTAGATATTATTTTTTTCTACAACTTTTGTTTGAACTAAATTTTTATATGAGGAATATTTCGAGAGATATTCAATTTTCTTCGAAATTGACGGTTAGTGGGCAGCTCGCGCGCCTGGTAGTGACAACAATTGAATCGCTAGCGCTGAAGCGTGCAAGTTGAACTGTTCCTATCGCCGTATTCATTGACAACTTACGTATGGACAAAGTCATGTGTTGGGCACATCAATTTATTTGTATAATTAGGGTTGCCAAACTCCGGCTTTCGGGCCGGAGATCTCCGGGTCATCGCCATAATCTCCGGTCTCCGGGTGAGTAGCACAAATCTCCGGCTCAATTGTGATTGCAGCAGAAAGCCCTTTTTATGACCTTTATAAATGATTCGAATTAAGATAGTTTGCACTTTAATTTCCATTGTATTCTGTTTTATACAAAAACAAATTGACGATGTTCTTACAATTTCGTTAATTAGCGATATTTTAAAAAATAATGATTTTTAATATGTCCTAAAATCATGAGTGCCTTTAAGAATATTGTATATATTTATCATTACATTTAATTCCTCTTGGGTTTCTTCTAAAGTATCCAGGTTTCAAGCAAACTCCGGTTTATGAATGTATTAAAGTAGGCAACCCGTAACAACATATCCGGTTCATGAAGATCTAAAAGTTGGCAACCCTATGTATAATACATCTACTTTAGGTTTCATTAGCTCGTACATGTTACTGTTTCTTATATAACTTTTTTTAAACTAAGGTTTTAAAAAATTATAATGTGCAAGTTGTTCTTTCTACTACCAATCATCATTAAATTGCCTGCATTTGCTACAGGTCCGTTTGAATGCTAATAATTTATGTTAATCGATCAAGAGAGAAAAAAGGAAGTTATTATCAAGTAATATAAATGATAATAACAATTTGTATGAAAGGACTTTACCTCCACCATTTCAGCCCGAACAACTTGCTGGATGCAAACTTTTGAGGTATAGATCTTTACGCAGTAACGATCAAACGCGGGGGGGTGGGGGGGAATAAATGTATATCATCTCGTGAACGGGATTCTGCGGAGGTATCATGATAAAATGGGTGGAAATGGACTTATTTCCTATCCTCGATTAAATAATTTAAGAGTCGACGAGTTGCGTAGGGTTGAAGTAATTCCAAGTAAAACGTAGTTGCTAAAAAAAATCAAAACTAGTCTAGTCGGTGTCAATGGAAATTTTTTTCGAGTTTATTAATACTACCGATTTATGACAGATCTTCGACTTAATGTAATCCATACCGGATATTCATTCGACAAAAAAATAGAACGACCTCTTTGTTGCGCAACTGACAATCTTTCCTCTTCCGATAAAATTGAAAAAAAAAGATGTTATGCTCCGAGTTTCCGTTCGTTCCGAAATTCCTCGTTCAAAATTAATCCCTGGATTAAATTCTTATTACCTTTTTTAAGTTATCAGTTGCGAGAAAACCCTTTTGAAATTAAATGACAATATCGAATTCGAAATTCTTTTAAAATTTTAAGCCTAGCCCAATTTTTATGCGTATGGCTAAATGAAAAAATCGATACATCATACATTGTACAAACTTTCTCATATACTAATGCGTCGTTTAGTTAGCTTTAAAAATGAAAATCGTATCAGCCGGTTTTAGAAAATCCTATTTTTGTTAAAGTTGACCAAGAATAAACTAGCCTTATATTCATTCATTGAGAAAAATAAAATATGTAGTATTATTGCAGAATTATACTCAAGTAACTGTACGAAATATGATCAAAATCTAACTATTGTTAAAGTTGCCTAGAATAAACTAGCCTTACATTCATTTTTTGATAAATATGAACTTTACAGTCTTATTGAAGACGTAAACTCAAGTAACTGTACGAAATTTGATCAAAATCGTTATAGCAGTTTTTAGGAGCGTTTCGCTTACAGCGTGAGCGCCTATTATAGTCGGTCGGTCGGTCCGTCCGTCCGTCTGTCCGTCCGCATGTTCGTTCTCGGCTTCTACTGAACGGATTTTCATGAAATTTAATATTAAGGACTTTCAATCAAATATAATAAGAAAATCGCAAAAATGAATCACGTATGCTAATCAGGGGTACCACTTTACTATGGACAAAAAATTAAATTTTCGTCGTATCTCGTAAAGTATTCCTCATATCAAAATATTTTTCAAATAAAAGTTGTAGAACTGGTAAAGAAGAGTATTTCCTTTTCCATAAATTTTTATTGTAGGAGTAGCCGTTATCGAGAAAATCACACAAGAAAGTCTTATATCGAGTTGAACAGAAATTTTCTTGCATGGTTACTTCTTCATTGTTGCTAACATAAACAATCTCACAAACATACGTTTAATTTCCTTACGTGTGCATGAAATATTATTAAATAGGAGAAAATGGATTATTTATGATGAAGAAAAGAACTTTAAAACGCTATTTCCCTTACGTACAGGTATATAATTGCTTTCTTATACTCCATTGCACGAAACGCGCCCATTTGTGATACGTTGTACACTTTCCTAACTTGTTGAGAAAATCATTGTTGTTAAAAATTCGTAGAATAAACTTCCCTTAATTATTGAGCAATGTCAACCATTTCTTCATATCCTCCACTCTGTATTAAAAAAATGCCTGAGTATGAGATGTCATTCATTTTCGCTCTACCGTTTAGGCTCTAGAGCCAGTAACAGACAGACAGACGGAATTGCGAAAACCACTTTTTCGGACTCAGCGACACATAAAACGTATATTTCCGTCAAAATCTCGAGGTCGAATGTTTTCGCGAATACAATACTTTGTCAATATACTTCATATATGGGAAAGTAAAAAATATATATGTGCATTTTCATCCTTCGGTCTCTTAAATACTTGATAGTAAATAAAATTTATTTTACTGCTGCGCAAAAAGAAACTCTTAAATGGCAGGAAACTAGGTCCATACACGCACCCAATTCATAAACCCTTTCTCTTGAATGAAAATTTAGCCACGGCGTAGTATCTATCCAAGTCCGCCTCTATATTCTAACACACGAACGGCCTACGCCTTTCGAGATTTCGCGGAGTTTGAGAGGAGGTGACGGAGTGTGGGCGAGTTGAATTTCTACGAATAATTGATAAATTGGCAGGAACGGGAAGTGCACGAGAAAAGAGAGGTGGGGGAGGGGGGGGGGGGGGACCGGATCCGACGTCGAAATGGAGAAACTCGATATCTATTCTCTCTTCTTGTATTTCGCATTTTAATTTCCCTTCTTCCCTAAATCGTATGAATATTGCGTAGAGAGAAAACTAATCGCCCACTTAATTTTTTTTCCTTCTTTTACGGACCGGTTCACTTTTGCCAACCGAAGCTCTAAAATATAACTCATTGGACTCGCCAAGTTTTAACGAGATCCTCAATGAATGGATCACTCACCAAAATCCTTTTCGCCGATTTCGCAAAATAGCAAATTAAGGCAGGAGAAATTGATTTTCTGTTCACAAAAGGAATCCAATTAATAGCTGCTACGATTTCGCCAAAGGAAATGTACGTTTATTTTAATAAGGAAGAAATTCAATTTGAAAGACGGAAAGAACATTAACTATGAAAACTTACACAGTTTCTGATGGAGATAATGCATACATGCTGAATGTTAAAAAAACTCATAATTATGATTTTTATAATAAATAAAAGAATACGCTACGCGAGTATCCAAAAAGGCTTTAAAGTCATTACTGCAAACATATTCTACACATTTTACACTATTCTATTTCCAGCATGACCCTTGATTTGAACCAGTGGCGCCTCTCGATTATATGCTTCATCCTCTCAGACTCGTGTTCATCTCCTATACTTTTTTACTTTCTCATACGAAGTATCGAGAAAGTATCGTTTTCGCAAAAAAATTAGACCTCGAGATTTTTACGGAAATATACGTTTTAGGTGTCGCTGAATCCGAAAAAGTGGTTTCCGCAATGCCATCTGTCTGTTACTGGCTCTGGAGCCTAGACGGTAGAGCGAATATGAATGAAACCTCGTACTTAGGCATTTTATCATACTGAGCAGAGTATACATAGAAATGGTTGATATTGCTCAATAATTAAGAGCAGTTTATTCTACGCATTTTTAACAACAATCCGATTTTCTCAAAAACGGCTTTAACGATTTTGATCAAATTTCGTATAGTTACTTGAGTTTACATCTTCAATAATACTGTATAGTTCATATTTCTCAAAAATGAATATAAGGCTAGTTTATTCTAGGCAACTTTAACAATAATTCGATTTTCTCAAAAACGGCTCTAACGATTTTGATCATATTTCGTACAGTTACTTGAGTATACGTCTGAAATAATACTACGTATTTCACTTTTCTCAATGAATGAATATAAGGTTAGTTTATTCTTGGGAACCTTAACAAAAATTGGATTTTCTAATAACAGGCTCATACGATTTTCATTTTCTAAAGATAACTAAACGACGCATTAGTACCCATATATGAGAAAGTTTGTACAATGTGTGTTGTACTGATTTTTTCATTTCTTTTTACTGTCACGTAGTATTAGAATCTTCGTTGATCAACCTCATTTAGTTGCCGGCCAGTGCCTGACTTGTGTGGCACTGTGTGTTTCTTAGCAAGTAATTTCATACGAAATTGCCTCAAAAAAGGAAACTTGGGAAGATGGAAGAATAATATTGCGTGTGATGAGGTTAGTGAGGAGGTTGAGATTAAGGCAGAGGAGCTGAAGAAGCGAGTGCGACCAAGGTTCGCGAAGATGCTAACTGGAAACCTTTACAACTTAGCCGATACATGAGCTGTGTTCACCCATTTACTGTTGTCCAAGTGGCAAACAAATAAGGAGATACTGAACGTCACAGAGAACTCGACTCCACTGAGCGATTTCCTGCCCTGTTTTACAGATATTTTCCAATTTCTGTTTGACAAGACGAATAGGTACTACCACCAGCATGTTACCGTTAAAATTTGGTTTTACTATGAATTTATTGAGCAAATAACTTTAACTCGGAAACCTGTAAATATATTTCCTCGATAATACTTTTTATTTGAAGGTTTTATCACAATTAGTCCTCGAGATAGGGTAATTTACTCAAAAATAAGCATATAGCATTTAAATATCCCAAATAAATCCGGCCGATGGCCCCTTACGGCGGGAATTTAAGTCCGTACGATAAACGTTAAAGAGAGAAAAAAACATTTTTGCGTTGCCTGGTAACCACTGGAGAATCAGTGCACCGCAACCTGGCCTTTCGGTCTGTTGTAAAAGCACTCGTTGGCGGAAGGTGGGAGTGAAGGGGGTTTGTCAACCCCACAATACGTTTCGCCCTGCTTCTAAATTAGGCAATTATGTGCGCTCTTTTGAGAAGGGTTTAACCTTTTATCCTTTTAGCTTTGCTGGAAGAGGATCGTTATGAAAACGCTATTCGTGGATTTAAATGACCCCGAACGGTTCCTTCCCAACTTTATTATAAGCTTTTTTTTATATGACGTGGATGAAAATATTTAAGTTGGATGAAAAGGCTGTAGGAACGACTTACTTCCAAATCGCAAAACTTAAGTAATTATTAATTCAACTTTAACTCTGAAAAGACAATATTAATTTTAAATTTTCATTCATTTTAATCGTTCGCCAACTTTATTATAAGCTTTTTTTCATATGACGTGGATGAAAATATTTAAGTTGGATGAAAAGGCTGTCGGAACAACTTATTTCCAAATCGAAAAACTTAAGCAATTATTAATTCATGTTTGAACCTGAAAAGACAATATTAATTTTACATTTTCATTCATTTTAATCGTTCTCCATATAAGTGAGGCTTGTTAATATCACAGGGAACAAGTTGAATTACACTAACTGATGCAATATACTATCTCCAATTTAAAGTATGTCATAAAATATACATTGAAAATTCATAACGAGATAAATGAGACCAGTTACCCCCTATTTCTGAAGGTAACGGATGCCATTTATGTTTCCATTCAAATGTAAGGTCTACTACGACGAAAATCCTCGCAAACTAAAAGCCACTAGCATCGAATATTTTTCAAACTAATTTTCTTATTCCGTTTCCTGTAGTATACGAAAAAAGAGGTTTTCGGTAAACTTTATCAAAGTTCGCCCAAAGTCTTCAAAAGAATTTTCAAGCGAACATGAACAGACGCGCAAAAAATTTGATAAAGTAAGTCTCCTGAATACGCGTGTCTCCTCTCGCTGTATTGGGAAATTGGAAAAAATCTGACTGATTCGGCTCTTCTTCTGCGTGATAAATGAAGGGAAACAAACAACACAGTATAAATCCACGGCACGGAGCAGTTTATAGAAAGAAAAAACAACTTAAGTACCCGCTACTATGGTGTTTTGAAAAAGTGTCTTATGCTCATTACATGAGCATCAATATAGTTATTGTTGACGAAAATCTACACTTCGCTTAATTAACTCTGTACTGTTTATTCAAATATCTAAATTAAGTAGGCACACCTATGTGAAAAGAGCCTTTAAAAAAATAGAAAGGAAAAGTGGATTAATTTATGAACAATTTTAAATCATCAAAAAGGATTGAACTCGTTATTATATATTCAGATACATAATTAAGTGGGTACACACGAGTACAATAAGGCTATTAAAATTGGCAGGTTCATTATTCTATGCTCAATGCTTTATCTTCATAAATGATATTTTCAAGTGCGTTTTTCATTTCACCGATCTGAAATATCGTTTTGTTGGTTCCTAGTACGATAAAATATAAACGAAATGGGAAAATAACAATTACTTATTTTCGAATAAATTAGCCTATTCCAAAGCTAATTATGCAAACGATTCGCGCTTTGCTCTCGTGGAGTGCTTCAATGAAAATAAAAAGTTTTTTAAAACTTTGTTTCCATATCGAAACTGGAAACGGTGTGCGAGTTTCTGAAAAAAAATGAATTCTTGAGCGGCATGGGTCTCATATTCAGATTTTAACGTAAAAATTGATTTTAAACAGCCCATCTGCTTAATAAATACAAAGATACATAAAGAAATATGGAAATTAAAGAAAAAATAAAATCTTCCAATTCAAATAAATGAAATGAACATAAATATTTAATTGCATGAATAAAGACTCGGGGGCAATGAGATTCAAGTAACGGTCCTACGTAAGAATTCTTTAATATATTCTGATTATATGGATAACTATACCTACAGCTGAGAAAAAAACGAATTAATCTCTTTTTTTGCGAGAATAATCGTATTAAAAATATTAACGAGAGACTCGTTATAAAAAAAAGTTAGGAAAGTGTACTGCGTATCACAAATGGGCGCGTTTCGTGCAGTGGAGTATTTGAAAGAAATGATATACGTGTATGTAAGGGAAATAGCGTTTTAAAATTCTTTTTTTCGTCATAAATAATCCATTTTTAGGCGCGTTTCGCTTCCAGCGTGAGCGCCTATTATCGTCGGCCTGTCCGTATGTTCGTTCTCGGCTTCTACCGAACGGATTTTCATGAAATTTGATATTGAGGACTTACAGTCAACGATAATAAGAATATCGCAAAAATAAATCACGTACACCAATCAGGGGTACCACTTCACAGGTGACAAAATATGAATTTTCCGTCATATCTCGTAAAGTGATAGTCATATCAAAGTGTTTTTCAAATAAAAGTTGTAGAACTATTAAAGTAGAGTATTTATTTTCCTATACATTTTTATCGTAGGGGTAGCCGTTATCAAGAAAATCAAACAGGAATGCTTTAATTCGAGTTGAACTTAGAAAATTTCTTGCATAGTTACTCCATCATTGTTGCTAACATAAACAATCTCACAAACAAACATTTAATTTCCTTACGTGTGCATGCAATATTTTTAAATAGGAAGAAAATGGATTATTTATGACGAAGAAAAAACTTTAAAACGCTATTATTACTCTTACGTGCAGGTATATAATTTCTTTCTAATACTCCATTGCACGAAACGCGCCCAATTTGTGATACGTTGTACACTTTCCTAACTTGTTTCTTTCTATCGTCGCCAACTTCAAACCAGCAGTGCTTTCACAACCCAGCGCACCCCGCCCCCCTCTTTGCCTCCCTTTGTTTCTTTTTCCAATGACACGCCTTATCTGCGAGCTGCGCGTTTGTCATTTGTTCGGCCGTGTTCCTTGCTTTAGCCATTTAGCAGTTAACCGTTTTGACGCAAGAACCGATTCATGACTTCCCGCTCTCCATCTCTCTGCGCGCCTCTCCCATTTTTTTTAGTTAAAAGATGGAATTTCCCAAGAGGAATGAAGAAGGAGAGAGGAAGAGGATTGATGAGGTGAGGAGCAATATATAAAGAGAGAGAGAGAGAGAGGCGTGAAACGACATACCTTTCCAAAAAAACATTTTCCCTGATATATAAAGAAAGCCTCCTATTATTAGATGCGACATCTCGCGGCAAAATCACTAAATATCTATATACGGTTGATATCTTACCGAGGCAGTAAAGATTCCTATGATTTATAATAAGCGAATATAAATGTATATATTTAACTCAAATTAAAAGATTTAATAATATTTTTTATTTTAAGTAAAATAATACCAAGAAATATGAGAAGCAAAATACCAAATAAGTGTATTAAACTTTAGATTTAAATTAACATCATCATTAAGTTTTAAGTTATTTAAATAGTTAATTGTTTCAGGCGTCACTTTGCGGAATTTCTTCATATTGTAGAAATGAAAAGACACACTGTAATTCCACATAAACATTTATTTTTATACGACATAGGTGTCGTTACTGTTGCAAAGCAAATGTTTATGCGGAAATACCAAGGAAATCTTTTAATTTATACAATAAATTATTTAAAGTTATATTATAATTGTTGATGGTTAAATATGACTTTAATGAAAGGGTGGGTTGGAGACTACGGCGATATAGTAATATCAAAAAACAAGAAACTCCTTAACCGTACAAGGTGAATATCTAGAGGCACAAACAACCAAAATAAAAAATATACATATAACTACTTACAGGTTTCCGGGGTTTTAATCCTCGCCAGGGACCCAATGTCACTCGCTCATTCACTCACTCACTCACACAAGAAATAATACCGGGTTTACGGGAAGTTACTCCTCGCCAGTGAACCGGTATCGCACACGATGTCTGCAGGTTTATATGTCTTCCAACAGCGGCAGGGACCTGTCAGACAAAACACTCACTCTCACACGCGTACAAGAAAACAAACGCAACTCTCTAGATATCCGGTAAAACACTATATAAGCATTCCGAGAGCAAGGCTCTCTTCATCAGTAGCTGATGTGGAATAATTCCATTGTGACGTTGGGTCCCTGGCGAGGATTAAAACCCCGGAAACCTGTAAGTGGTTATATTTTTTTTTAATTTTGGTTGTTTGTGCCTCTAGATATTCACCTTGTACGGTTAAGGAGTTTCTTGTTTTTTGAAATAAATATGATTTTCTCAACTATTTTTGCGCGGATAAAGGTAACCTTTTTCGTCATAACGACACTTGTGAACACCATGGTTGCGAATTAATTTCACTCATGTGAATTTTCAATTTGTGGAAAACTCACTTCCGAGTGAATTATCTATTTAAAAATATAACATGGTATAGTGTTGATGATATGAAGCGCTTCTTTTTTGCGGTTATCAAGAATTCTAGTTTCCTTAAAACACGGATCGTGAATACGAGTTTCTTAAAAGATAAATTCTGCACTGATATACTCTTGAATGTACAAGGTGCATAACCGTTATCCATGATATCCAGGTTTGGAAAAAGAATTCATCATCAATTCTAGCTTAAGAATTATTCACGTATTAACGAGTGTCTAAAATTTTTCAAAAGACGATTTCATCCTCTAAATCATGGGTGCCCAACCTGCGGCCCACTAAACGATTTTATGCGGCCCTACGCCAGGGTTACATAGTTTCAAAAAAAAATTTATTTATCTTAATTAACTGTCAAATATTATTTTCCATCTAGTAAAATCTGTTAAGATGTGTAACGTTAAATTGGAACATCTTAGTAAATATTTCTCAATTCAAATAAGTTCTTTTTAATGCTGTTTTTGATTTTTCCCAAAGGTGTTTCTAAGATTGAATTCCATCATGATTTGTAATAATGAAATGTTAACCCTAAAAAGCTAATTCTAACTTGATTTCCAAGCATATGGTTCCTAATAATCTGTAAGTCACTTACGATTTAACTATAATCAATTGTCCATTCCCAATGCGGCCCACCGAAGGATTCACTGCCACCAATGCGGCCCACCACGCAGAAAAGGTAGCCCACCACTTTGGTCATCCGCTGAGGCTTTACTAATGCCTTTAAAATTACATCGAAAACCGCGGAAGACTTCTCAGGTCATACAGATTACGAAAAATCACAGACGCGAAACATGTCCTAAATTGACAGCCAAAATATAACTGAGCATTAACTTCTACTATTTTTAAAGATATGCACTCACATCGCAATATAATGATCTTTGAATATCTAGTGTTTTATCAACTATTAAAGGATATTCGCCCGTCTTCAATCAAGCTAATACTTGAGAGATCAGGGGATGGCCGACAACATGGAGGTACAGTAATACAAAAATCGACGCTAAGCCTGGAACTCAATTGAGAAAATTCCTGAGAACATCCAAGGAAAATCGTACAATAGTTTGATATATCTCAGAGAGAAACCTCGAAACTGGCGTGATTTATCGCACAGCTGGCGAAACGCAATGCTGCCGCGAGATTCGATCGGATTTTCTTGCTGCTGACCGATTCACCAACGCGAGTGATGTATGACACCGTCCTCGTTTTCCCTTTCGCTGGACGTATTCCTACTCTTAGAACACCTGCTCTACGCCTGAAGTTGGTTTAAATAGCGGTTAAATTCGTAAATACCTTCCATTGTATCACGTTCCACTATCGTGAAATGCTTCTAGCCTGACTTTTTAAAACATAAATTATTTGAAACATTTTTTTCTTTAGTTTGCTAAAACTCATTTGACATATTTTTCAAATAATTTTATTTTCGCTTTTAAGTAAACTATTCAAATCTTTTAATAGATTAGCATCGAATATTATTATAGTACATCAGAATGGAAAATATCGGACCGTATAAAAATTCTATTTCACTCCTTATAATGCGTCAAGTCTTAATTTAATATGCAACTGCAGTGTCAAATTTGCTTAATAATTGTATTAAAACGATAATTTGTGTTTCTCCCTTTAGTTTTTCAGTTTATTTGATTAATTATATGTAGTTTCATTATAAATTGCTCCTCGAAGCTTCTTAATATATCTTCGCAAAAACTCTTGTTTTAATCTGATTACTGGAGATGCTTTAACATGATTAAATGGCGTTACAAACGAAATGGATAAAAACGCTACACTGAAAAAGAAAACCCTTAAAACAATGATTAAATCGACATCAAAAGGATGGAAGTATTCGTGAAGATCAAAAAAGATATAAAAGAATTAACACTTCTTTAAAGTCCAAAGAACTCTCCGCATTTCCCTAAAATCGTTGCTTTGAAATGGTTGTAATTAATTAAGTTTATTATTTTTCTTTCTTCCTTTTTGAGAAATGTTTACTACATATTAAGGTTGTTTTAATTGCTAAATTACGTAAAATCATCGAACTGTTTTATTCTGAGTAAACTTAAACGAATGAGACAGGATCCAATGACGAAAATGAATTACTCGTATACGACGTGACGCGTTCAAATGGCCTTATTATTAAGTCGGAATATACATTCCAGTTGTATGATTAAATTAAATAGCGATCTGTAATGAATAACATTTTATATGGCAAACAACACGGAAGCATGCCATATCATCACAAGAACGCAATTTAAAAAACACCTATAAAATATTATCACATTTATTACCTTCCGTATTTAATATAATAAAAGCCGTCGTCTGTTGGTTGGTTGGTCACGCTATGAAAACGCTAATAACTCGAGAAATAATAATGATAGAAACTCGAAATATGGTAGGGATGCTTGATTAACACTTATTCAGAGAATGACGAATTTATATCGCGAAAAAATTCCTTGGTTCGCCTTCAAGAGAGGCATTTCCATTTCCCATTACTTTACACGTAAAACGCGATTTTTCGACGTGCAGGCTTTTATTTATTTGGAAATTAAAACTAGAAGAAATTAAAAGACGACCTTCGGATTTGAACCATTTTGAAGAAAAATTTATAAAGTTTCTTATTCCATTCGTCTTTTTTCGCCCACAGTTCGAAATATTCCATGTTAAACGTTTAATTTGCATATTTTGTGGAAATCTCGCCATTTTAACGTGATGTTGCTATGTCGACCATTATCACTGTTACACCTCAAATTACTATTATTGTATACATCCTTCTGGGAATAAGCGTGCCTTGAGTGCTTCAATACGAGAGAGAGAGAGAGAGAGGAAGGGGAGAGATTGGCGTGTTTTGTAGAAAATAAGTATATTAACGTAAATATAAAAAAATTTAAGTATCAACAGTGTCATTTTAGAAAAATTGTAAATAAAAAGCATTCTTAATTAAATTCTTTGTAAACCATACGTGATTACGAATTTACATTGTTATTCCTCGAATTAATTTCGTAACAATGGCCGAAGTTTGGATACGAATATAAATTAAAATTCAATTAAAATTAAAAGGACATTTAAAACTGTTAACAGGCAATTTTCGAAGAAACAACAGTGAATCTTTTAATGAATTGATTTGTTTTTATAAAAGGAATTGGAATTTACAGTATGTACTGAATTGACAAGTATATTTCAAAGCAAAAATCAATTTAAAACTATTTTAACGGTTTCTACGATAAACAATTAGTTTATTTTGTTGTTAATGTGGATCTCCAATACAACAATCCATTCAACCGTCAAGGGAACAGTTTACAATGTTGAAATAAATTAATTTGTTTTTGTTCAGATAGTATTCAAAGAAATTATTCCGCTGATTGATTAATTAGTTTTTAATTTAAATATTTTGAAGAGTTTTATTTTAAATATGTAATACGTAACGACGGAGAACATTATTGAGGATGCGAGTAAGCTTTCTTTCTTCGTAAGTACAGAGTACAATTGTAAAACAATCATAATGTTAAGTGCACGAAATTTATTTATTTTCCGTACGTTATATATGTATACATATAATTATTTCCCGATCTTTGCACACCGACATTTATATGCAGCATTGACGAGAACATGGTGGGAGAAGAATAACAGAATTTTATAGCAGAAAATAAAAACGAAAGGCATTTACTAAACGACAGCAGAATATTCACTAGAAATGTAATATATGACGAAATATTTCGTATATAATAGTGTGCTAATAATTATTTTAAATGCAAATGTTAATAATCAATCTATCTATAATTCTTCCGTTGATATTTCAACGGGCTTTACACTAGTATATAATAAACACTTATGTTCGTTTATGTAATGGTTTCTACGATAAACAATTAGTTTATTTTTCTGTCAATAAGGATCTCCAATACAATGATCCATTTAATCGTCAAGAGAACAGTTTACAATGTTGAAATAAATTGGTGATTTGTTTTTGTTCAGATAGTATTCAAAGAAATTATTCCGTTGATTGAATAATTAGTTAGTTTTTAATTTAAATCTTTTAAAGAGTTTCATTTACATAACGACGGAGAACATCATTGAGGATTCGAGTAAGCTTTCTTTCTTCGTAAGTACAGAGCACAATTTTAAAACAATCATAACGTTAAGTGCACGAAATTTAATTATTTTCCCTACGTTGTATATGTATACATGTAATTATTTCCCTGTCTTTGCACACCGACAATTATATGTAACATTGACAAGAACAAGGTGGGAGATGAATATCAGAATTTTATAGCCGAAAATAAAAACCAAAGGCATTTACTAAACGACAATAGAATATTCACTAGAAATGTAATATATGACGAAATATTTCGTATGTAAGAGTGTGCTATTAATTATTTTAAATGCAAATATTAATAATCAATCTAGCTATAATTCTTCCGTTGATATTTCAACGGGAATTACGCTAGTTAGTATATAATTATAAATTGTAATACGTAAAAATAAAAATAAATTCTTTTAAAAATTTTAATTTACGTAAGATGACGAAAAATATTATTTAAAGTTAATTGGAAATCTTGATTTATAAAAACAAATCTCAAAAATATCAAAATGAAATAAACAACATAGTAATGCCAAAGAAGTGAATCAACATGGCGTCCGATACACAAACACGTAATATCACGACATAAGTCAACATGGCGTCGGATGCGCAAAGTAGTAATCCCACAAAAATATCTCTCACTCCCGAATATATGAAGAAATATTACCTTACGTTGAGTCTTTCTTAGAGCCGAGGCCGGCGACGTACGTAGATCAGATGGGGGATGTAGGTTCCCCGCTGAATATCCTCGATCTTTTAGTCCACGCAACCCAATACGGCGACGAAGAATGAACAAGTTGAAACACGTCGAGAGCTAGCAATTTGCCGACCGGAAGACCTTATGAGAAAGGCAGTAGTACATCATGAAAACTTTGTCCTCCACACTTCTTTGTTCGAGCGATTTTAGGAATAAACAACTTGAGGTAACAATTTTCACAACAGAAACCTATATAACAGTTACATAGTTAATAAATTTATCACGGTGAAAATGGCGTCCGATAAAGATCAAGCAAGCCGTACCACATAGCGGTACTTTATGCGTGATTTCCAATTGAACGTTAACTCACAAACTTCATCATGAACTTAAAAATCTTTAAGAAATATTCACTTCTTCGTTAAAAAAAAACATCCACTGAAAATCTTAACCGCGAACTCATAAACGCCACAGCCATGACAAATCAAGATATTCTATTTCAACTTTATCCCATGGAACGCGAGGCATCGTCCAATCACGTGACAATTTATATCGGGTACCGAACTTTATTTTAGACGATTTATGCACTTCGCTCAACTATATTCACAAGTTGAATTATTACAATACGTAACAGAAGAAAAAATAAATTTAAATCGATCGTGATATGGTATCAAGGTAATCGAAACTGCCAGTAATAAATATGAGAAATCGTTACCTCATGATGGCTACCACCATTGCGTCCCTGCAGTAAATAGCTCTCTACTTGATCATCATCGATCTCCAGTCCATGCGCACGATATGGTAACGTAAAGAAACGATTTCTCTTTCCATGATGTAGTTATGAAACTAAACTTTCGAACGGATTACAAAGATGCTAACGGATCACTCCTTTCCCGATGACGCTTCTTCTTCCAAGTTGTTCCAAGTGACGCTTAAAAAAATCGATATTTTATAAGGCGATCGATAATTGGCTTCGCGCGAGGACCAATAGCAGCCTTTGTTATACCTGCGATCGGTTGCAGCTGCACGATCGAGCACGAAATCTTCCGAAGTTGACGCACTCATTCCACAAGCGAGAGCGAGGCACGACACAAGAAAAAATAAAAATGAACAAAAAAATATTAAGTTACGTCGAGTATTAGAGCTTCCATCGAGATAAGTCGGTACTAAATTTCTTGAAAACTGGAAGGAATTTTTTTCGCGAAATTCAATTCAGTGATCTACAAAGCGTATTCGGGTAAAATAAAAAGCCTTTTAAAAGTAGGGTTTGGAAGTCAGATGATATCGTTATACGCTAAATTTCAGCCTAGACATTATGCTAATGTAATTTTTAACCATGTTACATGTTTTGTATAAGTCCTTTTTAGTTTTTTTCGCATTGAATACGACTTCAAACATTTGTGAAAAATTAATCATGGTTAATTAATCCCTCCCCGCGCGCTAATCTCGATCAGTAGAAATGCATTTCTTTCCAGACGGTGGCCTTTATATTGCACGTGTCATGACTGTAATTTCGTAGTAATGGTCAACAGTTTATCGATTAAGACATTAATTAGATTTCTTACGTTTTGGAAATAAAATAAGCGGTTGGACTTATCGAGTCGATGTGTACCCGTGAAACACTATTGTTCTTACGTGAATATTGACAATTATTTATTTATGAGTTGCAGGTGTGAAAACATGATGTTGTTTCCTAAAGTAATAAAGGCGAAAAATATTCGCCAGTTATATTTGAAGGAGAAAGAAGGGGGCGCGTGTTTTGCTGGTGTGAGAAGAAATTGGAGGGCGTCCAACTCACCGTAACTTAATACTCGATGTCAAAACGGCTAGATAAACCCTCCCGTAAGCAACTGCTTGTAAAAAAGATGGGGGCACGCACAAAGCCGGCTTTAGGACAAATGCGATACCAGGCGAAGTAGGCTTTTTGCGCACCCTTGAGGATTATACCTACATCCTTATACCCCTTACGGCAGGGACGGCAAATGATTCTTGTATCACGTGATAAGAAACTAATTTGGAGCATCAAATTTTTTTCGCGTGCCGCTTGTTTACTCCTTCATTAAGATGCAATATTTTATACAGAATATACAAGCTTACGCGTGTCACGTATTTGCCATCCCTGCCTTACGGAATACCTTCGGCGCCCCAAACTGATAGGCTTATACTATTATTTAATTATGAACTTTTACAATTAAAAAATATGTTGAAAGTTATAGCGGCTAATAATTGAAAATATCAAATATATAAACCTAATCACCGATTTACGTGCCTTTTAATTGGGTAATACTGGGGCAAAATTAGCCACTGAAAATTGGAATTTTAATAATTTTGGATTACCACATGTAGCTCCCATATGTAGTAACTTATCCTGAATTTTGATATATCTAGGTTGAAACGTTTCAAATATATCGCCTGCACATCCGGACGGACAGGGTGGGCATTGTTTAGCAAATGTGTAAATCTAAGAATAAACGGATGCCGACTGGTAGGAATAATTCTTGGTTATTATTTAACAATATGCTCGAAATACATTCTCCAGTTTTCTGTTTAAGCGGTATCAGTGGAGAAACTAACCTGAAAATACATATGAACTCCCTAACGTAAGACCAGAAAGTAATTGAATGAGCAATATCCTTTTTCTCTACGAAATGACCTCCACGTATCTTGAAACGGTTCCCTGCATATTAAATAAAATTTCATGTTTCAGTTAACTTACTTTAAATTTTATCCGTAATTACATTAAAACCTTTATTTTTAACTTTCAGTGATGCTTAAATATAATAAAAATACATTTTTATAAACGCAAAAGTTTTTAAACATCTGATAATTTTTACATTAAATTCAATTCCGACAGAATGGGTTTTGTCGCTGTAGTTTAAATTTAAGATGGTTTAAACACGGTACTTTTTATATAGCAGGGATAAAATAAGGCACCGTAAGAAACTGCATGACTGGCAAATCGAGAAATTTTCAACTACCAGCAATCCGATAGATTGCTTAGGTCATGCGAAATTTAACGTCGACTCTCCTCCGGTTTGAAATTCTTGCATGTGGGAATGAATTCTTGAAATTAGGTTGAGTACGGTTCTAAGTTATCAAGATTACACTCTGCAAATCAACTCCACTGGTGTTCTGTCAATGAAGATGGAATTGGACAGATTTCGGCTAACCTAATCGCGAAAGTAGGATAATTGAAGGTGTGTATAAATACCAAGACTTGAGAATCTACTACGTTAAATGAAGGATGAGCATGGTTCAACGGGTCTTATCAATGCTTGAGTTAACGAGAGTAATTTTCCCTCGCCTTCCATGTTTAATGTATTACGTTGAGCCACCTAGCCTTGTGGCCAAACATCAACTTTGTGCAACAATAATAATAATATCATGCAGTACTTTTTCAACATGTTAATGCACGCCAAAATTGATTAGCATTAATGCAAGAGTTTCAGAAAAGGTGCGCACACGTGGTGAAAATTACGATGCACTTTTTAGGATCTTTTCTATTGTGTTTTTCGAAACATTAGAATTACTTTAGGATCATACGATCAAATATTTTATAATTCATTATTCCATAACTTACAACATCTTTCATAGATTCTCTGAAAAGTAAGTTCGGTTTTATAAAAAGATATCAAAGAACCAGTTTTGTTATAAAACCTCCGCCTTTAGGGACGTTGTATATCCCTTCTGTGAAAATGAGTTTTTTTTTCTGAAAATGTTTTAAAGCTATTGAGATTCTGGGTCGGTTTTCAAAATTTAGTGAAAACATATCAATGGATTAAGGAAATAAACGAGATATATTTCAAATAACATTGAAACTTTCAACCAGAATTTTGATGCCCAACACTGCCGATAACGTTAGGAAAGAGCTGCTGAAGTAGAAAGTAAACGGCCGTTTTTAATTTAGACAGACAGACGGCACTCCTTAAGAAAACGTGAACAACGAGATAGAATATTAAATTGATTGGCGAAAAAATGAAGTCTCTATCTGCTTTCGTTTAGACAGACAGACAGCCGGACAACCCGAACACATAAGCGGATATTTTTTTACACCGCTAGAAAGTAAATCAATTTTCATAGACCTGATGTGTTAAAACAGCCACATATCCATTCTTCCTTTTTAAACTCGTAAATATAGAATAATGAAGAAGTTCATTATAATTAAAGGTGAACTATCATAAACATGAAGCAGTAAAAAGAATAAAATTCAAATTATAATATTTAAGCCGAACCAGTTTTATTTTCATTTCTAATTTAATCCTGTAAGGGCAAAGCTAATTAAGGCGAAGTGACATATGTCTAAAGTTCAATCATTTCATTCCATTATATGAAACAAGTAGATCATTAAATAAATAAAAATAAATAATACTAGGTATATTAAAGATTAAAAAGATGATGTTATGCTAAAAAGGCAATTTCCATTCTATACTTATTCCTTCCGGAATAGATCCATCTGAATTTCTAATATTGACACAGGAGGCGAAAAACAATGGGTGAAAGATCTTTGGGTGAAATCTTGTTTGGGTGAACTGGTTTGTGGGCGAAAAACCTATGGATGAAAAGGCATGGGTTAAAGGTCATTGGATGAAACCTTTCGCGGGTGAAATGTCTTTGGGTGAAGTGCTTTGGGAGAAACGTCGTGGAAGCCAGTAAATGCATTAGTGCTCATATGTTGTAATGGTAATTTTGATAACATAAATTACAATATAAATATATAGCGCGACCTCTTTGCATCGCAAATCAACAACTTTCTGTTTTTTGTTTCATCTAACGGATTTTACTATTCCAAAGCGAAACATAGCAAAAGGGATAAATATATCAACATTATCGCAATAGGGTCCAACAGAGGAAATTGCGTAATATCAGAGCGAAAAAAACGGAGAAAAGGAGAGATTATAAAAAACACGCCATTATAAAGGAGAGAGATATGAGTGGCGCAAATAAAGAAGATGAAAAATAAAGCGTGAAAAAGATTACGAAAGGAAAAATATGTGGCAAAAAAAGGAATAATGAGAGAGAGAGAGAGAGGGAGAGTTGTTTGCAGACTCCCTCAGATTCAAAGTGAAAAAACATCTACTTCCCCTTTAAGAGGAAATAACAGCACGCTAATAGAAAGCGAGCGTACGACAAAAAATATAAAAGTCGCGGCCGCGTTTTAATATGACGCGTCATGACGCAGGGAATGAGAGGATTCTTTCTTCACCTTTTCCCCTCACAGACCTGCGGGGTCGTTAAACTTTTGGGACACCTTTATGCGGGTGACACGGGGACCAACGTTTTTCATTCTAAATTTTCCCAATCTCGAAGGATATCCAGATAGAAGTACGACTATAATCACACACACATACATACATACAAACATACATACATACATACACACATACATACATACATGCATGCATGCATACATACCTACATACATACATACATACATACATACATACATACATACATACATATATATATATATACACACACGAGAGCAATTGGGTGTTGTAGGAAACCAGTGAGAACTTACCAGAAGGATAGGGTGTCGGATAGACACGTTTGTAGACGTAGATGATGAAGCTTTCGGGATATCAATTTTCTCTCTCTTGCGCTGACGAAGAGATCATCCCGAAATATTCATCGTCTACGTCTGCAGATGTGTTTCTCCGACACCCCAGCGGCTCTCCTTCTGGTAGGTGATCACTGGGTTTCCTTCAACACCTAGTAGTTGCCCCCGATATTTCCTATTTATTTATTTTATTTTTTTTAATGATGCCAATTTAGACTTGTCTGCAGGTAGGGGAAAAACCCCAAAACGTATCACAACATCCATGCCCGAAGCGGGATTCGAACCCGCGACCTTTGGATTAGAAGGCATGCACAATACCTAACAGTCTAACCCGGCCGGCTAATTACATGTATATGTATGTACGTCTTGTGATTAAGGCTACCCCGCATACCAAAGCGAGCGAATTAATAAGAGAACCTAAAACGCTGCAACTTCAAAGGCTTCCAGCCTCCATATGTGAAGAGTTAAAGGTGCTACGTTGCCAGGCACCATCACCGGCGAGACTTTCCTCCAAAGTAAAAACACAATTTCCAAATTCTGCCTCAGAAGTGCAATTAGCCCCGCCTAACTTACTATTCCATGAATATTAACTTTAAAAATAAATGCATAACATTTTTTATACGTCATGTGTTGAATCCTTAGCATAAACAAAAACTTTTTGAAAGGGATTTTTAGAGAAGCAACAAGTTGAGCTGTCCAGCGGATTTATTTTACTTATAATTTTACTCACCATTACTCATCGAGTTCAATAAATAAATGCATCGGTGATATATGTAATTGATTCACAGCATAAGTAAATAAGTAACAATCCCCATATACGTATATGCACTAAACAACTAATAATTATGACACAATTAAAAACGTGCGCTGCATTACATAAACACACGAATGAAATTAACTATGGCCAACTGATACTACAGGCAACTCAAGTGGCACATAGAGACGGGGGAAATTATATGCGGGTTTCGGCTACGCTACATTTATCGATATTAACTTAAATAAATATTCGTAAACAGCTTTGCAGCTGAGATGCAAATTTTTTCAAATTTATTATCAAAATGATTCCAGCCATTTGTTTGGAAAGAAGAATGACCTATCTCTAGCTCTAAGTAAGAAGCGGAAATAATTGTATGCTACCTTATTGTTTGCGTTGCATTTTTTTTTAATAGAAGGAATCCAGGCGCGAACTATATAATCAAAAGTAGTTCTATAGTTCTACTATAAGATTACATTTCTATTTATTTTATTAATATCACCTCCATTTCGTTAAAATTTGTTATTCTCTAAGGGGAAAACGGCCATTGAATCATACGGTTAAAATCGGAACGAAACTTTTTGAACAGAGATGCGCTCTCCACGTAAAAATGAAGAAAATATTGCATTGTGGCGAAAAGTCCTCTCCAAGTTATGCCCCTATTTCATTCATTAAGCAAAAGAATCTGCCACACAATCCATCAAGCAACATGGTTCTCTAAGTATAATTAATTTTGCTATATCTCTCTGACCCCTTACTCGAATCATCAATCTAATACCATGACCGTTACCTCAACTTCGCTATGACTGTTTTTGGATGGAACTGCAAAGGACGCATTTGTTTCAAAGTTTGGTAATTTACCTTCAGAGGTCTGCAGAGATATATTGAACGCAGTTGGCAAACATTTCGACCTCCGCCATGTGTTCCGTGGAATAGGATATCATTGTGCAATGGATATTTGCGACTAAATTGCAACGCTACAACGGAGTAGATTTTAGTATGTTGCTCCACGTGTTACTAAAGCAGTAAATTTTTCGGAATTAATACAGATGATTTGAAAATGTCGTTTGATATCCTTCATAGGACTTTCGAGCTTATCTTATTGCCGCTTGAATTATTTTTACTCTCGTACAGGAAGTAAAATAAAGTTTAATTCACTACCACCCAAATTATTTTTAGTTTCTCGTATACGAAAAGTATAAAGAAGTCTTATAATGTCGAAATTTTTAACTTTGAGATTTTGGTGAATATCCACCATTTGGCTGCTAAAGAAACAAAAATGTGACTTTTCTAAATTGCATTCTTTCAGTCGATAGGCTGTGCACGGGTCTAGAAGCTGAACGATTCAACTGACAATGAGTTTAAATAATCTCGTATTTATCTTTGATATCCTCCGGAATTGAAGCTTTGTTGATGTCAACCATATCGTGCTCCAATTTCCCTAATGCATTTGTATGGCCAATTAATGCTTAAATTTTAAGCATTTGTCAAAATATAGAAATTACTAGCTAATGCAAGGTATATTTCAGATCTTAAAGGGTTTAACATTATAGAAAGGAATAGAAGCGTACGCAGATGAGAAAGTTCGAATAACGTATGTCGCAACGATTTATTTACTTCCGATACTACGAAATTCGACATAATTTAGTTTTCAAGATAATGAACTCGAAAAGAGAGAAATACAATATTTTAAGCATTTGATTGATGAGATATTATAAGAAAAATTGTTTTCTAATTGTGACGTCAAGCGCTAATTTATAATTATGAGCCTGCGATCCCAATTTAATCGAGAATTAAATATGTTCTAATCAATAATATGGCATGCAAAAGTTCCACGATGAATGATTGCCCATCAAATCTGTGAGTCACGGATTAGTTTGCTTTTGTGGCATGGATTTTTAACGCACGCTGTTGATTTTCAATTGATAATCAACATATCTCAAATAACCATTCGTCAATTTAAAAAAAGACCGATCAATGATTCGTTCATTACCGCTTTGTATAGCTGTTTTGTATTCTAAATGCGAATCTGGGTTTCCCAATCATTTGATGGCTATCGGAGTTATTTTTATTATTATCAGCCTCCAGTGACAATTCTTGACTCTGATTTTCCATGTCTACTTTGTGTAGGTTTGAGTTCCAACATATTTCCACAAAGTTTAACAAAAAATTTAATTGATGACGTAACAATCTAATTTCTCCCTCTAATTACAACTGTCCTTTTTACGATCCACTTCTGCTAAATACCACTGTAGTCAGTTAAATTGTAGTCGAAATGCGCATCTGGTTTTTAATAACCTTTTTGTTGCCAATGGAGATATAATGCGAGCTCGATAATTCTCTAGTGAATTAATATAACAGTTGTTTAGCAAAAGAATCTTATAAACGTAAGCAATCGACTCGTCTTTGGCTAGATTCTAGAGGTAGAAAACGTGTAATAAGTCCCTTCAGGCAACAGCACGTCATTTTCGACAAATCATATCTGTAATGTATTGCAGTATACATCGCCAGAAGAGAGAACACATCCTTTCAACCGTCAGGGGAGCCAAAAAAAAAACGTAAGCACTTAAGAATTGAAACTTGAAAAAAATAACTTCTCTCAGGCATCTCCAAAAGACACATGACAAACTAGTAAACAAGTAGAGTGTTATCCATGAACAGTGGTGGCATAAGCATGTTTTTCTTTTATTATTAAATTCAGCAATAGTTTGTGCTTCAATTCGCTGCGAATATTTCTCACTTCTTTTCGTGTGAGTGGTAGTTTGTTTGATTTCCTTGATGCTTTTGCGTCTTATGAAAATTTCGATGTATGGTTTGAGTCTGGTAACAGTTTTCTGTGGCGATATGTTTAATTTTATGGAGTCCTTTTTTGAAGTTTGTTTTATTAAGTGGTAGGCTAGTCAATCTGCGTAACGCAGTCATTGTGCGTTTTTAATGGTGAAAAGGAATCATTATGGATTTAATTGGGTTTTCCGTTTATATGTACATAATTCTAATTTTTTTGTCTTTATTTGTTATAAGCAGCGACTTTGTTTTATATTTCTCTAATTGTAAGTGAATTTGACTGTTAGGTATGGACTGTTTAAACCTAGTAAGAAACCTTCTACACGTGGCGTCGAACATGACTACGATGTCATCCACGTATTTAGTGCACGTCGATGCTAATTATATAAATTTTCTTTTAATTTTTCTTCAAAGAAAAAAAGACTTGCTAGAAACAGGGATAAGGGGTTTCCCATTTGGACCGCCATTAGTTTGTCTATAAATTTTGCTATTGATTTGGAAGTAAGTTTTCATCGCGCTGAAATTGGTAAGAGATACCTATATATTTGTCGATCGATTTTTTTTTAGATTTCCTTGTTTTCATTAAGCCCGTCTTCTAAAACTTCTCCTAAAGAGAGACACTGGAGGATGGAGAAGAGATGTAGAAAGAGATAAGAATCTCAATGAATAATTTTTTTATTCTTTCGATGAATTCACGTGAATTTTTGACAGTGTTCGTTGTCGTATTTTGAGTAGGCGAGCTGTTGAATTAGCCATTACTAACAAAAGGTAAGTTTTAAGAGTTTATCTTATCTGACATTCACGAAAATGGAATTTTCATATCACGCAATAAGAATCGATTAATGAACTAGATGCAAAAAATTCGATGGTTGCGATGGAAATTAATCATCAACATTGAAAAGACTCCAATTTTTACCGGTATATAACTCACATTAGAATTCGTTATTGTATGATCAATCGAAAAAAATGTACTTTTCTCGTTAAGATTATTAACGCGCTTTCCAAATAATTTCTTAGCAAAATAAACATGATAACGACACGCAATTTCGTCGTCCTAAAAACGTCATGCACTCCCGCAGCGTACATACATGATTAGCGTTTTTATTTTGTTAAATTGAACCATCCAAACGATATGATTTATCGGAATGAAGAGTTGTAATACAATCGGTTGTACCAGACAAAGATGTCCTAAACATTCCTAAGGATATTTACTACGTATTATAACAAAATGTAAAAGAATTAAAAACAGAACTCGCCATTTAAAAATCTTTAAATAATAACCACGCTCAAATATCATTCATCCGAGACTTTCTAGAAATGCGTCGTTATATTTACTGTCGCGTTAGCCGTTTTCTCCTTGAGCAGAAGCCCCTGCAATTAACGTAAACCTAAGACTATTAACTCGATCCGTCAAACCCCGCTTTTATAAGAGGTTAGCAGAAATGGTGTAAAGAAAAGCGGATCTTCTCAAAGCTACAACATAAATTTCTTGATATAGAGATGGAGACGGACGGACAGACTCTTGGGAGATTATATATAGGATGATTATATTATATTTTTATCACTTGTATAATATTTTTTATTTTTGCATAAATGCTTATGTATAATATCAGTTTACTCTTTATGTTTTCTATTTTTATTTAACTGATCGGCTTTCATTTAAACTACTACATATAATCATTATTCTCCTGATTTCTACTTTCTCATACGAAGTATCGAGAAAGTATTGTTTTCGCGAAAAAATTAGACCTCGAGATTTTTACGGAAATACACGTTTTAGGTGTCGCTGAATCCGAAAAACTGGTTTTCGCAATGTCCTCTGTCTGTCTGTCTGTTATTGGCTCTGGAGCCTAGACGGTAGAACGAAAATGAATGAAATCTCGTACTTAGGCATTTTATCATACTGAGCAGAGTATACATAGAAATGGTTAACATTGATCAATAATTAAGAGTAGTTTATTCTACGCATTTTTAACAACAATTTGATTTTCTCAAAAACGGCTGTAACGATTTTGATCAAATTTCGTAAAGTCACTTGAATTTACGTCTTCAATAATACTGTATAGTTCATATTTCTCAAAAAATGAATATAAGGCTAGTTTATTCTAGAAAACTTTAACAGTAATTGGATTTTCGCAATAATGGCTCTAAAGATTTTCATGAAATTTCGTACAGTTACTTGAGTATACATCTACAATAATACTACGTATTTTATTTTTCTCAATGAATGAATATAAGGCTAGTTTATTCTAGGGTAACTTTAACAAAAATTGGATTTTCTAAAAACAGGCTAATACGATTTTCATTTTCTAAAGATAACTAAACGATGCATTAGTACCTGTATATGAGAAAGTTTGTACAGTGTATGTTGTACAGATTTTTTAAAATTTTAAAAGGAAAATTTTCTCTCCCATCCCCTTAGATCAGGTCTATGGAAAGCAAAAACATTTTTTTACTCCTTACAACGCTTTCTCTCCTTTAACTCTCCGCCCGTTTCAGCGAAAGAAAAAGATACATCCACCCAAAGTTCGGTTATAGTTCCCGGAATCCGTATCGCCTTCGAGCGAGAAGTTTCCCGCCCCTTCAGATGAAGCAGCAGAATCTCCCTTTTCTCTCCAGGCGGAAATTTGATACGCCAACTGATTCGAAAACGGAGTTTCTAACAACCTCGTTCCTATCTTCCACCTGTATTTACCTAAGCGAGGGAACGATGGGGATATGAGATCGTTCGATGCAGCTCCCGAATGATTCGCCCTCAAGTGCTTTACATATACATGAGTGTGCGCTGATGATTGCGAGGTCTCGATATACGTGCACGAAGGAGAGGATGATAAACAGGCGAGATATTTTCTTTCGGCCCTTGAAAATTTTCTCTCTCATACACACTCTCCCCCTGAATTTCTTTCTGATTCTTTCGGCGAGTTTTCGCGGCGAAAAACGATATCGTATGTAACCCATCGAGAATCTAAGTTCATTGAAACGGTAATCGATGTAACCTCTCTTTTTTACTTTCTCATAAGAAGTATCGAGAAAGTATTGTTTTCGCGAAAAAATTCGACCTCGAGATTTTTACGGAAATACACGTTTTAGGTGTCGCTGAATCCGAAAAACTGGTTTTCGCAATGCCGTCTGTCTGTCTGTCTGGCACTGGAGCCTAGACGGTAGAACGAAAATGAATGAAATCTCCTACTTAGGCATTTTATCATACTGAGCAGAGTATACATAGAAATGGTTGACATTGATCAATAATTAAGAGTAGTTTATTCTACACATGTTTAAAAACAATCCGATTTTCTCGAAAACGGCTGTAACGATTTTGATCAAATTTCGCATAGTCACTTGAGTTTACGTCTTCAATAATACTGTATAGTTCACATTTCTCAAAAAATGAGTATAAGGCTAGTTTATTCTAGGCAACTTTAACAGTAATTGGATTTTGTCTGAAACGGCTCTAACGATTTTGATCAAATTTCGTAAGTTACTTGAGTATACGTCTTCAATAATACTACGTATTTCATTTTTCCCAACGAATGAATATAAGGCTAGTTTATTCTTGGGCAACTTTAACAAAAATTGGATTTTCTAAAAAGAGGCTCATACGATTTTCATTTTCTAAAGATAACTAAACGACGCATTAGTACGTATATGATAAAGTTTGTACAATGTATGTTGTACCGATTTTTCCAAGTGAGGATTCTACAGAGATGACTCATTTATCAAAACGCGAACGGATAAAAATAAAATCATTGGACTGACTATCAAGCAGCTATTTATCATCCGTGTATCTTCGAGTATAATGATATGAAACATCAACTCCAACACTGAAATTCTCTGTCGGCTACAAAACAAAAGGTGTACAATTTAAAAACGACACCGAAACAATGCATTAGTTTATGTTATTAAAACGGTATAGTTATAATTGACTCGCCGTGTATTTGAGAGCTAAAAAATTACTCGAGTCGATTAAAAATTTCTCCTTGCGAGCGCTAATTTGAAACATCGATCGTGGGAAAATACTCGGTGTATCAATAACATCTACATATTTGGGAGAAATACATCACATAACGATGTTTGCCAGAAGCAATCGTGAATTACAATAAATAAGCAATTCAATACCGCAAAACAATACCCAGAAAGGCCTTCATTTCATTAGACGATAAAAATTATGCCAGGGGTGGCAATCGGACCCACGCCCTTTCGGGCTGGTGCCTAAAACAGCCGCCCTATACCGCTCGGCCACGCTACTTCATCTATCGAAGAATTAAGGAAAACCAAAATACATCGTTTTAAAATGTTTTACTTTTGGATTATAATTTTCAAAATATTGGGATATTCAGGATGAAAATTTTTTTAAAGCATTTCTTAGAAAAATCGGTACGACATATATGGTACAAAATTTCTCATATACTAATGAGACGTTTAGTTATCTTTTGAAAAAATGTGAACTATGTATCATCGTTAGAAACATCACCTTAAATAGCTATAAGAAATTTGATGAAAATGGTATGATCCCTTTTTTCGAAAATCCAATTGTTATTGTAGTTGCCCAAGAATGAACTAGCCTTATATTCTTTCTTCGAGAAAAATGAAATGCGTAGCATTATTTCAGGCGTAAACTCAAGTAACTGTACGAAATTTGATCAAAATCATATGAGTCGGTTTTTAGAAAATCCAGTTTTTGTTAAAGATGCCCAGAACAAACTAGCCTTATATTCATTTGTTGAGAAATATGAATTATGTAGTATTATTTAAGACGTAAACTCAAGTAACTGTACAAAATTTGATCTTAATCGTTAGAGTCGTTTTTGAGAAAATCAAATTGTTGTTAAAAATGCGTAGAATACACTTCCCTTAATTATTGAGCAATGTCAACCATTTATTCATATACTCTGCTCAGTATGATAAAATGCCTAATTGTAAGTACGAGATTTAATTTATTTTCGCTACATCGTTTAGGACCTAGAGCCGCAAACATACAGACCACTTTTTCGGACTCGGCTACATCTAAAACATGTATTTCCATCAAAATCTCGACGTCGAATTTTTTCACGATAACAGTACTTTCTCAATATACTTCGTATATGAGAAAGTAAAAACATTCCCCTGCAGGTCAACCTATTTGGAAAATTTTGCATCTTTAATAATATTCAATACATTTATTATGTAAATACGTTTTCAGACCTATGTAATTTCACTTTTGTTTCGAAAAAATAATTAACATAATCTCACAGCAGTGCATTTTACAATTAAAATGTTAAGCAGCATATCACTAAACATTTCTTCAAAAACAATTGGCATTAAATAACAACGACAAAATATTTCATAGAATAAAATTTTAGAACTGTGTAATTTTACTTACTTTAGCTTAATAGCATACTTGCTTGTTTACATTCGTTGCTGTGAATACGGCCAACAATACGAAAGTTATAATGGACCCGCTGTATAGATAATAACGACAAAATATTTCATAGAATAAAATTTTAGAACCGTGTAATTAATAATAGCTCATAAGGGGTTTTCTAACACACTGTTCAAAGGCAAACGGACAAACGGACGGACCGCAAATTATTACCATACCTAGTCCGAATGTCAAACTATATGTCCTAAAAATTTGGCGTTTGTTGCTTACGTAACTTTTAAGTCATTTTGTACACGGTCAGACAGACGGACGGATGAACCGAATACATAATCTTTTTTATTTTAAAAAGCGCTAATAACATAAATATTGTAAGAGGTATCTTTCCATTTTTAACGGTGATAATGTCCAATGAATTTTTCTACTCAATTTGATAATAATTTCGTCGTATATTAGTGACTAACAGGGTTTAAAATTAACTGCCAGTTTAAATAACTATGCAGAATAAAATTAGAAAAGAATAAACCCAAAATCTTTGTACCACATCTTTCCGATGAAATATTTACGCAATAGCGGGCAGAATCATTTCTAAACTTTTACATTAATTTTAATTGCATGAGGTACGTCGAAAATGTTCACCAACATTTCGAGGAAAGGGACTATGTGGATTATTCAAATTAATTCGGGAACGTTATGGCAGGGATAAACTAATTTCGGTCAGACAGTCACGCAGAAAATCAAAACATTAATTCCAATCACAACAATTTACTACGGAATAAATTACCTGCTTATGGTCGCGGATTCAAACATGCTGGTAAATTATCATTATTAAAAACGAGAAGAGATTTTAAAATAATTCATCGTTTTAACGTATTTTCATTTTCTTGTTAATATACGGATATGATAAAATGAGGACGGATATGGAAAATGATGGCATAATCGCTTTATGGGCGTGTTTTTATCTCCACCACTATATTTTAGTGTGTCTGTCTGTCTGTTCCTTTATGAACGCCCACATTTCTCAACCGATTCCGACCAAATTTAGCACGATTGTAGGGGGTACAAAGGGTAAGATTAATGCGTGGTTTTAGTGACCGTCTGTCCGTTCGTTTTAAAATGGCGGCCCATTTTCTGTCTGCTCCTTTATGCACCGATTCCAACAAAATTTGACATGATAGTAGGGGGAAGTAAGGGGAAGGTCAGCGCAGGGTTTTTTGTGTCCGTCTGTCCGCTTGATTAAACAAGTTAGGAAATTGTACAGCGTATCACAAATGGGCGCGGTTCGTGCAACGGAGCATTTGAAAGAAATTATATACGGGTACGTAGAAATAGCGTTTTAAGTTCTTATCTTCGTCATTATAATCCATTTTCTTCATATGTAAAAGTACTTCACGCACACGTAAGGAAATTAAACGTATTTTTGTGAGATTCTTTACGTTAGCAACAATAATGAAGTAACCATGATAAAAAAATATTTTTTTAAGTTCAACTCGAATTAAGACATTCTTGTATAGTTTTCTTGATAACGCCTACTCCTACTATAAAAATGTATAGAAAAATAAATATTCTACTTCACTAGTTCTACAAGTTTTGTTTGAAAATTATTTTTTGATGAGCAATAATTTAAGAGATATGACGGAAAGTTCATTTTATGTCACCAGTAAAGTGGTACCTCTGATTAGCTTACGT
Organism: Uropetala carovei; assembly: GCA_036926305.1. Lineage (NCBI taxonomy): Eukaryota > Metazoa > Arthropoda > Insecta > Odonata > Petaluridae > Uropetala > Uropetala carovei. Next base: position 588,442 of record JAXCHB010000009.1, read on the forward strand.
AATTCATTTACGCGATTTTTTATTATCCTTGATTGTAAGCCCTTAATATCAAATTTCATGAAAATCCGTTAGTTAGAAGCTAAGAACGGACATGCGGACGGACGGACAGACAGACCGACGATAATAGGCGCTTACGCTGGAAGCGAAACATTAAACTACGTGTTTTTTTCTCTACTATTGATTCGAATCAAATTTGGTACGATTGTGAAGGGATTCCAGGAATAATTCATATGTGGTTTTTGTTTCTCTCTTCCCGTTTTATTCAAAACGGCAGCCGATTTAAATCTTAAATTCTATGTATCATCTAGAATTCCGATCGGATTTCCCCCGGCAACACCGGATATTTCTGATAGTACGTAATAAAAGTCACGGATGGTGACCTAACACTCACAGTATCCTCATTTTACCATAAAATTTACTGTTTCCCCGGACAACGCCGGGTATTTCTGCTGGTATATTATGACTAGAACATTTAGAGTTACTAATTCTCCAGGAGAGTACTGGTGCATGTACATAAACGAATATGCGAATTAATTATTTCTAATGATTCTCGTCAGAAAAAAATATTCATGCTATATAGGTCAATATTCGTTCGGCGTACATTATATATGATCATTGTACTATCAAACTTTATCGTCCTGTTCACCCCGAGATCAATAACGATTTAGACAATCGAAAGAAGAAGGAAAAAATCGACGTTTTAGGAAATATGTGAAACGGCATGGTTGTCTGAACTCTCACCCCTTCCACCCCCCTCCTCCTTTACACGGCAATGAATCATTCCCCGAATCTCTAACAAAAGAGGGCGTTAGTGCGTAAACAAGCAGATTCCAGGGAGAAGAAGGAGGAGGAGGAAAAAAAATAGGGGACCGCTCGACCTATTTCTGTTCCACTCGTCGGAATCATAAATCACGCGATCACTGGGGCTGGCGTGCCATTACCTCGTTTGGAACTTCCGTCTGGCTTTCGACCCTCGTTTCATTCTGAAAAAAAACCACACCCTGATCCTCCCGCGTTAAAAAAATGTAATCTCGCTCCTGTATCTCTCTCGGTTCATATATCTCTTTATCTTTCCTCCTCCCTCCTCTTCAAATCCCACTCTATCCTTACCCACCCCAATACAATTCAGGATATACCAACGCAGATTGCGAACGCACATTGCCTAAAAGTATACACATAAAATTAACGACGTTTTTAAATTTTCAAAAACTGCACGAGATTATTCTTTGACAGATATATTTCTCCGAATTCCGACTATAAATAAGTAACTACAGCAGTAAAAAAATTCGCGATTCCGAAAAAAGGTAACGTACCGCGGTAATGAAGATGGATATCCAAATTACGGCCCGCGGGGCATACGCGCATAAATTTCTTTAAATTTTGAGTAATTACCAGCAGGAGTTCTCATTCGTTATCATGTTTGATATATAAACGATATTTTCCCAGTACTTGGACGCGAAATACTTTTAATATAAGCGTATGACAAATGAAAGAATTTTAAAAATTCTCAAACTTGATGTTTGAAATTTCCACACGGCCCGATCAGTCATTTGAAAGTTTGCATGTGGCACGCACAGTCGTCATGTGGCCATTTCAGTAAAATAAAAAAGTTTGCCGACCCCTGCGTTTGAACATTTGAATAATGAAATTTCAAGAGGCGCGCTTTTTACTTTCTCACATACGAAGTACCTATATTAAGAAAAATTCCACCTCGAGATTCTGACGGAAATATACGTTTTAGGTGTACCTGAGTCGGAAAAAGTGGTTTTCGCAATGCCGTTTGTCTGTCTCTCTGTCCGGATGTCTGTCTGTTATTGGCTCTAGAGCAGAGGTTCCCAAACTGTGGTTCGCGAACCCCCAGAGGGTTCGCGGCAAAAAAATCCGTAATGGCGAGCAAAGATTTTTGGCAAATCACTTTATTTAGTCCTTGTTGGCATTCAAGTTTTTAACAAATTCTATATAACTACTTTTTATTAAAATGCAAAATAATCCATTAGTTAAACAATATTTATATGAAACTTTTATTTGAAGCACGAAAAGAATGTGTTTGGAGCTAAACCTATTTTATCAGCCTTAGGAATAAAAATCATCGCTACCTTTTCACTACGAAGGGAGCTTTTCGTAACAACGGAGACTATATAGGCCTTCGTCTTTGTAAGCAATAAGTTGATAGAAGACCACTGTCTTATTTAAACAATGCACAAATCGATATCATGGCGGATAATATAATTGGAATGCACTCTTAACGAAAGGGACAAGGACGAATGTTGAGTCATAATATTGTACGTAAATTGTAAACAAAGTAAAATTTATACTTCTGGGCTTTGTTTTAAATCTCAATTTTTCATTATAATTATTCGTAATTTTAATATGCAAATAAAAATTACCCTGCTCCACTTACTACTAATATGACCACAATGTTACAAACACGCAAATAAGCAACGGAAAAGTATATATAAAAGGTGGAAATTATTTTATAATAAATATTGTATACTTAAATTAATAAATATAAAATACTACTTACAATATATATTCTTTAATAATTTATACTCGGGTAAAAAAAATAATCCCTGAAAATTTTTATTTTTAGGAGGGGGTTCGCGAGATTTGGGTCATTATAAAAAGGGGTTCGCGCGGTCAAAAAGTTTGGGAAAAACACTGCTCTAGAGCCTAAACGGCGAGGCAAAAATGAATGAAATCTCGTACTGTCATCTTATTATACAGAATGGAAGCTATGAATAAATGGTGGGCATTGCCCAATAATTAAGGGTAGTTTATTCTACGCATTTTAACAACAATTTAATTTTCTCAAAAACGGCTCTAACGATTTTGATCAAATTTCGTACGGTTACTTGAGTTTACGTCTTCAATAATACTACATCTCTACCATAAATATTTTGAAGAACGTGTTTGTGCATTTATAGCGCAACAACTACAAAACGTAGAAGCAAGAAGGAGGTGCCATTTTAACCGCAATAAAAAGTTAAGCAAAAGGAGGAGGGTTTTTAAAGTGATTTTAACAACATTTTTTATATTAAGAATGTTTTTCTCTTTTAATTTTTTCCATTTAAATAACACGGGAATGAGGGTATTGTTGGATGAACAGTTTACGTGACAACCGTTATAAACAATACGTAATATTAACTAAAAGAATAATATAAACAAAAATAAATAATATATACCTAATATAAAATAAAGTAGCGAAGAAAGAAACACGAAGTGCGGCATAGAGTTCTCCACAGCAAACTGTTTTTAAAACTACTTAAGTAACTTAAATAATTAGAAGTAGGTTTTCCATAAAGTGTGATTTTCAAACCTTTTTTCAAAACTTCGCATAGGTAACTAATTTTATCCTGCGGATAACATAGGCTATATGGCGATAAAAAATTGGGGGGGAGGTGCTTAATTCAATAATTATTTTCCCATAAGTTTAAACGTAATTTTTGATTTTTCAGAGTGTAAGATTTTCTTCATTCATTCATCTAAATAGGTATTGCGAACCGGTTTTCTTCATTTTTTCTTTAATCGACGGTTAAAACTGTGTACTATCTTATTCTTACGACGTTTACATGTTACACGGTCGAAGTTTTAGATTAACTAAATCCGTTGAAATTCAACGGGAAGTTCTGCTAGAAGTTCTTATTTCTCAAAAAATGAATATAAGGCTAGTTTATTCTACGCATCTTTAACAAGAGTGTGATTTTATTAAAACGGCTAAAATGATTATGATCAAATTTCGTACAGTTACTTGAGTTAACGTCTTCAATAATACCAAATAGTTCATATTTATAAACCCATCTCTCTTTCTCAGAATAGAGTTATGAACCTATGCCCTTTCCACTTCCAACAAAAAATGGTCGAATTCGGATTGCAATTTGATTTCTAAGCTGGTTAAGTCTTGGGCGATATTGGGGTGATCTCGATTTCCACAGTATGCACCTCGCTTATTTACTGCATTGGCTAAATATCCTTCGTCTTAAGTATGAGGTGACATTGAATCTATTAGTTAAGATCCTGGAGAATAGACCGGCTAAATTACATTGTAATTCAAAATAAATACAGAAATAAAAAATATATTTACTTACGAAATAGTGCCATTCCTGTTTATTTCAGATTTTCTTACCTGTAAAGAAAAATAGGAAGACGTTAGCATTCATATTCATTTAGCAAGACATATTAAGAAGATATATTATTATTATGTAATACGTTATTATATATGCATTTACTAGGGTGCAAGCCCCCTGCTCACCGGCTCTCGCCAACCCCCCTTTGCTCGCTGTTTCTTCGTTCCTACCATGTACCTATTGAATTTAGATTAGTTTAACGGGAATATGTTTTGAATATGAGTTTAATGAATATATTTTATAAGGGATGTGTTTTGTTTTTAATAACAAATTAAAAAATTAGTTGAACAACTCGATAAAAAATAAATTTAGAGGGCTGAAATTCCTGGAGATCAAAAATGGCTGAAGTATAGAGCGTTAAAGAGAGGGAGAGGGAGGGAGAGGGAGGATTGTAGATAAAAAATATAAATAACATGAATACTGCGTTCGATTTATTAGCATTAAATTCATATCTTAGGTCATTTCGAGCATGTTTTAATCTTATTTTCGATTTTTAAGCCTTTATTTAAGTGAATATGCACGGAAATTACCTAGACCAACAGTACCGGTAACCATGGATTCTTATTATTGAAATGTTAAAAAATTTACCAAAACTCGAGTATAGATTCAAAATACGAGCGAATTCGAATGAGACTGAGTAGTCGACGGTAAGAATAAGAATCCTTATTCATTTTGGCGTGTTTTAGCGCAAATTTCGTGTCGATAACTTAATTTTAAGATATTTTAAAGAGTAAAAGAATGAAAGCCTTCAAACCATAAGGTGATTTTTACGTGTTATCTTATGGGAAACGACATTCATCCTCTGGAGTCGTACCCGTGACCTTTTCCGAAATTTTTTTCACATAACGTAAAGATTCATTAATACTGAAATCTTGAGAAATTTCAGGCTTCTAAGTTTATTTCTAATAGAGTTATTCACAAAATTAGAGCGTCACGCATCATAATGACCATTACGATTTTATCATATAGAGAGATATATGTTATTATATAATATTTATTTAACCTTCAAAGTCGCAAGTAGGCTAAAGCCAGGTGGCGGCGACTGCTACAATGCAGAGCACAAATATCTTTAGCATACATTAATTAAAGTTCGAAAATTACACAAATTTATACAATACACACACAATAATAACTACAGTAAAATCCCGCTATACGTTGTTTTTTTGCATATATGTCGCCAATCAATTAAGGAACATGTTTCGTTATAAGTTGTGTCGCTTCGATATACGTCGTCTGTGAAATACTAAAAGCAAAATTTCAGAAATTCCAATTGCGGTGCATAAATTATAACTATAACAATAAAAACACTCTATTCGGCTTTTAATTTAATGGTTATTACTATTACTATGAATTAATTTCATTTCATGTTTATCAATTCGTGTAAAATCATATTCTGATATACATTTGCTTGCCGTGTGTTTGAAAGATCACGACGGGTTAGGTGGTTCACAAGACACACAGGGGATAAAAGGGACTGTCCCAATTTTAATGACGATGTGTAAAAACCAATTTCTGACCTTTTTGAACAGTTGTGTCTAACATTTTTTGTGTTTAAGTTTGCTTTGATATCTCACGAGATATTGGATATACGTTGGATTGCGAAATCTGCTTGAAAAGTACTCTAAAGTGCGTACCAGTGCACGTGAAAGTAAAGAAACAATTTTTGTGCTCCATCACACTATAGACAATTATTTTCCGTGATTTCTGATTTTATTATTGCAATTGGTTACTCGTTGTTACGATAAAATGTATATTAAACCCTATTGGCAATGAGTGGTAAACATATAGTGGTAACATAGTATGCCCAATGTACTGTATTGATATGTATTATTTGAGAAACAAATGAGTCACAAAATATCCCCCAGGAACGTAACCCCTAACTTTTATCATAGTTTTTATGGTAATCTTTGTTTCGCTATACGTTGTTTCGTTGTAAGTCGCATTTTTCTGGTACGCATCTCCGACGTATAGCGAGATATTACTGTACTTTATCCATAAACAAACACAATAAAAAGTAATTTATAACTCATTCAATTCCATTAGTTCCTACTTAGGGAGAAGAGAAGTCAGTATAAATACAACTTACGCAAACGCCGCGTGAACATGTTAACCACGAAGCGGTTGACAACCATCGTAAGGTCGATGCTTCTTAAAAACATGTTTGATATTTATGATCTGGTGATTCCGAAAATTCTATTACTCTAGAATTTCCACAAATACACAAAAAGAAAGATCTGTGATCTATGCCTGAATTTCAGAAATAGTACTGAATCAAAATAATAATTAGCATTCCAATTATATGATAGAGCGACGCATTAAATAATTATTCATAATAGTTTTTACCTTAATAACTGCGGGATAAATATACTCCAGAATGTGTGTATCATAGAACTACTTATGAACAAAATTATTACAGGGATAGATGCGAAGATAATTTATACACATATAAAAAGCTAATAATTTGTAGGAAACATACACTTAAAACAATGTTTCAATACACTACATGACTGATTATAAGGCGAATAAACGGAAGGGATACCTAATTTAAAATACTGAGAGCATTAGCAGCCTTCGTTCAATTTGTATTAATAATTTGCTTGTCTTGTTTGTGGTTTTCAATATTAATAAATCTCAAAAGACAAATTACCGTGGTAGGAACAAGTAATTCGTCTCTGGTTCTTAGTTGATAACCTCATTATCTATCTAAAACACATTGATATGTGTGGAATTAAACTAGTTATCTAGTGACCGGAATTGACATTATTTATTTTTGCATCGAGCTATGCATATCAAATTACAATCTCTCTAACAGCCATAAAACTATTCTCTGAACTTCTGTATTTTCAGTATTATTTGTTGAAAATTATGGATAACTGTAAAAGCCTTCAATTAAAGTTGCGATTAACAGTTAATTACTTTTCTTATTACTGAAAATACCAATTTATTAACCAAATTATCTCCTCTAACAAACTATATGAACAATTTGTTTATTTCCAAAACAAATATATCAATGGTGGTTAATTATCCAAATTTCTGTTTAGAAACACTTCACCCTGTTTCGACCTCTGCTTCCGGAACACATAGATTTAATGTGTTTATTTTGTCTAGTTTATTTTCTTGTGTTTTCACGGAAAACGTTCCGATATTAAATTTATTTTTATTAAGTGATGCTGGTATGATCATACCAAAATTTCCATTATTAATCCTATAAGTATACGTGTATTATTCACCTTTATTCGAGAACAAGCGCTTAAAAAGGTACTTGAAAAGTATTTTTTTTAAGCACTTGTTATTGATTTTTTTCAGTCAGATGAGAAGATTTATCATTCTCTTTTGAATTCCTTATGGTAAACTTTATAATAAACTAGCAGTCACCGCTTATATTCGTCAACATTTCCATTTCATTTATTATCTGAAGGAGTATTGTTTTCCAAACGATTCAGCCTCCGAGAAATAAATATAGTCGGCACTTCAGCATGAGTAGATAATTTTTATTTTCTTTCTATTGAAACTTAAACTCAGTTAATTTTCAAAAATTATATTCTCGGAAAATCCCAATCCTATGCGTCATTGAAAAACCCGCCTCATCCACTAGCTCGCCGTAATGGCGGTTGCGAGTGGTTTCATACAGTGAATTGATGAATCTAATGAGGATATGTACTTTTCCTCGACTCTTAAATAGCCGCGAAATGCGCGTGAGAGAATTACGAGAAGGATCGTGCGCGTGAATACAAATAGTTAATCAAATCCGAAGAGTTAAGGAGAGCGTAGGAAAATTAAGCCACGGCATCAAATAAATATTCCATCTTATTCGGTAACGTTTTATAGATAAGTTATGCGGCTTAAATTTGTAAATCACGGCGATGGAAAAATCTTGTCTCTAAAATAGTATCGTATAGCATTATTTCCAAATATTTCTGGCAGCGAGAATCGATGTACGACCACCAGCTACCTATAATGCGACGTCAGGCTAGAACATATGCCGTCAACTGGAATGATAATCAAAACCCAAATTTCCCAAAGATATAAAAGAGCCTTAAAAAAATTACGGAATTTGTTCGAGAATGACATAAGATGGAATGACATTTTGCACGGCCCTCTTACACTAGCTGCCTTATAGCGAACACGTTCGATAGTTTTCAGGAAACTACCCCCCAGAGAAACTTCACACCACATAAAAACTTTCTTTCCATAGTCATGTCTTAGATAATTAGCGGATCGAAAGGTGAAGGGTTATTATTGAGAGAGAGAGAAAGGAGAAAGGTAAATATACATATATTATCCCAAAGTTACTCTCTGGACCAGAGGAGACCTTCTAGTTTGCCACAATCAATCAGCATTCGAGCAGAAAAAGTTTTCGCGCTTAAGCGGAGTTTGAGACCCTCGACGCCAGAGGATTCCGAAAAAACTTCTTTAACTGAGTACGCCATAACTCATTTACCTCAAATTTCACGGAAGTCTCACGGAAAATTAACGAAAAATAAACAAATTAAAGCATTTGTAGCTCGCAAATCCCTAGACTGTTTGCCACGACACGTAGTTTGGAAGACTAGCCTACGTCATTGGGAGATAAAGATAACATGAATAGTATTATGTGCGATATCTTTTCCAGGTACTAGGGAATAAAACTATACATATCATTAATAAATACCTTAACGTACCCTCAATCCACTCAACTGGCATTACATTCATTTCTCTAAAAGTAACTGATTCGAAAGTCCCTCGTGTCAAGACTAGAAATTCCTACGCGACTAAAAACTTCGTTTTATATTATTCGTAAACGATTTCCATTATTATACGCCTTAGTTTGATTAATTGCACCCGCCACCAGACACCATTGCCGGGAATAGAGTAGATGTAGATTGTTCACCCTCCTGTTGGCGACCCAACCCCACATCTGTGTGCACCAAAAATAACTTCAAACAGATACCTACAACTTTCTCGCTTAGACCATGAAAGTATCTTTAAAAAAAAAAAGTTTCTCACAGAAAAAATATTTCAAGTCAGGCTGGAACAAGCAAAAGGAACTTTTATCATTAAATGCTGAAAAAAATATTTAAAATCAATTTATTAAACTTTTGGTAGCACCATTACGATACAAACATTCCTGAACCTAATGCAAAAAACTGCATTGCATTATTTTTAAACAGAACGTATATATCATCGATTGAAACAAACGTGACCATAAAATGTAAATTTAGGGTCAAATATTGATTATGGCATTTTATATAGAATATAATTTTTAGTTTTCATTTAAAAGTATATCATCAGAGTCTGCGTTAAAAATAGCGCAATTAGAAATTTTGAATTTATATTTTAATGCAACTATAAATTTTCAGTGAGATTAGGAAATCCTGGTGTCGTAGAGGAGGGAGCGATTGGATTTTTACTTTCTCATATACGAAGTATATTGAGAAAGTATTGTTAACGCGAAAAAATTCGACCTCGAGATTTTTATGGAAATATACGTTTTAGGTGTCGCTGAATCCGAAAAAGTGGTTTTCGAAATGCTGTCTGTCTGTCTGCTACTGGCTCTGGAGCCTAAAAGGTAGAGCGAAAATGAATGAAATCTCGTACTTACGCATTTTATCATACTGAGCAGAGTATATGAAGAAATGGTTGACATTGCTCAATAATTAAGGAAAGTTTATTCTACACATTTTTAACAACAATCTGATTTACTCAAAAACGGCTATAACTATTTTGATCAAATTTCGTACAGTTACTTGAGTTTACGTCATCAATAATGCTACATAGTTGGTATTTCTCAATGAATGAATATAAGGATGGTTTATTCTTGGGCAACTTTAACAAAAATTGGATTTTCTAAAAGCCGGCTGATACGATTTTCATTTTCTAAAGATAGCTCAACGATGCATTAGTATATAAAAGTGGTTTTTAACCTTTTTTGGCTGCGACCCAAATTCTGGTCGCAACGACCCATTTCCTCCAATATCTCACTTGTAATAAATAATATAATAAATAGGAATTTAATAAAGAAATGAAAATAAGCTCTCAGGTCATTAGCATTGAACGGGTTGTTAGGAGGAATGATATATACGGATATAGGAAGCAATGGAAAATCTTTGACGGTCCACTCAAAATGGTTTGGCGACCCAATTTTGGGTCACGACCCAGGGGTTAAGAACGACTGGTATATGAGAAAGTGTATTTCCGTAAAAATCTCGAGGTAGAATTTTTTTCGAGTTTACAATACTATGTCAATATACTTCGTATATGAGAAAGAAAAAAGCGATATTTTTGGCCGTCGTTGAACCGTTCCCGAGCCGAAAAACTCGGTACAACCCACGTACAAACTTTCTCATATATTAATGCGTCGTTTAGTTATCTTTAGAAAATGAAAATCGTATCAGCCGGTTTTCAGAAAATCCAATTTTTGTTAAAGTTGCCCAAGAATAAACTAGCCTTATATTCATTCTTTGAGGAAAATGAAATAGGTAGTATGATATTATTGCAGACGTAAACTCAAGTAATTGTAGGAAATTTGTCCAAATTTGGAATTATCCGTTTTTAAGAAAATCACATTTTTGTTAAAGATACCTAGAATAAACTAGCCTTATATTCATTTTTTTGAAAAATACCAACTATGTAGTATTATTGATGATGTAAACTCAAGTAACTGTACGAAATTTGATCAAAATCTTTAGAGCCGTTTTTGAAAAAATCAAATTGTTGTTAAAAACACGTAGTATAAACTTCCCTTGATTATTGAGCAATGTCAACCATTTCTTCATAGCCTCTGGTCTGTATGACGAAATGCCTAAGTTCGAAATTTCATTCATTTTCGCTCTACCGTTTAGGCTCTAGAGCCAGTAACTGGCAGACAGACGGCATTGCGAAAACCACTTTTTCGGATTCAGCGACACTTAAAACGTATATTTCCATCAAAATCTCTAGGTCGAATTTTTTCGCGATACAATACTTTCTCAACATATGTACTTCGTACATGAGAAAGTAAAAACGAAATGTGTTGAACCTTTTATTTCGGTTCGCATATACAGCGTAAGCGAAAGGCAGATTTTTCCCACCGCTTAGTTACCTTTCATGTTCAAGTGGCTATCGCTTCCCTCACGCTACCATACCCTGTTGTCTTGGGGTCCAAACCCCGACCAAGTTCACTAATCCTCAATTCCCTCGGGTCGTTCCACGAATACGACCTTCAAGTCTTTTCTAAGATAACATCTTAACGACTTGCGGTAATTCCATGGGGAAATTTACCCATTTGGGAATTCTTTGAACCTTTTGAATGCCTAGGGAGAAGGGAAGTTCTCCCCAATGTTTCGTCTGCTACATATGTCCAAAAGCTTTCATTCCTTCATATGAACTAGCATCCATCAGTCTGGTCTTGCTTATTATTGACGAAGGATCGTTCCACGTTTGTTCCCTGAGTATTTCTGCATTAGTAAACGAGATGAATGGTTTGCATAACATAAAAAATTTAGTATACTCTACAGCAGGAAGCGTGCTTATTTGTAATTCACCTTAAACTTTCCTAACCCGTTCAAATCATTTGCGACGCATGTATGGTTTGTAGTTATTCAATCCTAAATAAATCTTAAATAAAAAAAATACATACTAAATATTACATCTGAATAATTTATTTAAGTGTTTTAATATTAGTTTTTTAATATAACAATTGTTATAGTGAAGATGTATTTTATTTAACTAGAAAATTACGTTAATTATTAAATCAGTTCTTGAAAGTTTTCTGAAAATATTTTAAGGTCGGAGCGAAAAAAACCGCTTCGAACCGGTTCACTGACGATTGCCGTAGCGAAACTGGAACAGAAATTTTGCGTTTTGAGTGAACCGGAACGAAAACCGGAGCGAAAAAAATTACGCTTCGATGTCCTGAACCAAAGGCTGTCCCTCCATAGGAAATTAATTAAAAATTCGTAATTCTTTTAACTTATTGACCTCGTGTCCAAAGCTTATGTTCTAAAAAAATTCAAGTGTGTTACTTTTTTTTAAGACGTCGTTAACTTCACAGCCTAAATATTCAACTGGTGCATATCATTCCGTCCTATCTTGAATAATTTATCTCAGGAACCGAGTCACGGATTCAAATGATCGTGAATTTAAAAAAGGCAGTATGGTAAATTTTCGATAAAATTGATGACACATGGAACGGAAACCGCTTGTCACACTTGCTTTTTATCTGGAGAAAGGACATCTGCACGAAGACGGAATCGTTTCACTTTATTTTTCCCGATAATGGAACCCCATCGAACACCGTTTTTGAGTGGAATGATTTCGTGCATGATTCGTATTCGCGATGTTCAAATACGTTTACGAGCGGGGACGCCTTTCGTCGAACGCCAAAGTTTAGCGTAACTTGGAACATTAATAAAAACCTATTGGTCAAAAAACGTTTCGTTTAAAAGCTTTCGTATTTATGCTTGTTGATGCGAGATCGTTGCGAAGGGTGACCACCTTTCTCAGTTTTCCGGGATGTGTCCCTTTGCGATATCGCACAACAGTATTATTGCCTTGGTAACCTCTGAAAATGCGACCCTAAAATCTTTATTCTTATAATTTTTCCGAAAAATTCCGTAATATTACCGTTCACGTATTTATTTAATTTGTCAAATCGCTCGCTACCACTAGAAGAAAAACAAAATAATTTTTTACATAGCATACAAACGATAAAACGACACCATGAAACGGAATTCGTCAAAGTTTGATAGCGCTGGGATTTGAACCGACTCTGTTTCTAACACCGCCTTGGACTGCTCGGTCACACCGCCTTGAAAAAAATTCTCAAAAAAATTAAAACCAAGGTGCGCAGAATCTGTTTATGAATCAAATTTAAAAAAACACAAAAATTCTAGGTTGACCAGGTGTTTTTCTTCCTTATAACACGTTATATCCTAGTTTTGCTTCGTTCGAGTCTGTTACCCCGAAGCTTCATAGAAGTTTGCGTCCAGCACGTGCTTGGGTGTGTTCATTTTGTGTACATAATTATGCGCGTAAATTGAAACGCGCTGTCCCGAAAAGAGACATGCGCTTCGAAGTATCTGGGTCGATTATCGTACCAGGCAATTCATGCGGGTCCTAGAAAGCAGTGAAAGATGCCAATGCATTAGGTGAGCTGGTTCACGTTGATAGTTTTGTTTCGGATTGGATGAATACAGTTTCATGTTTTTTTTTTTAAATCGAAGGTCGAAATTTTAAAATGGCATCCTTATGGCCAGTGATTGAATTTTTTTAAAAATTGTATATAAATTTACTTTACGGATTTTATTTTTTGGTCTAAATCGTGAGAATGTTTATTTTGTAATTTCTTAATTAGTGCATCTGTTGACACAACTAATGTAATATAAGCGAATCGTTGAAGCAATGAATTAAGGTAGTGAGACATGAAATCATAATAGCAACTGTATTTCAATGCGAGTAGGAGAACATATAGGTTATCTCTATTTACACAATGAACACTGCGCATTAATTAATTGTTAAGCTCTCACCTAAATAAATAGCAAAATCGATTTTGGTAATTCATAGTCAGCCCTGAGCCGAAATTAGTTGCTGGCGCACACTGCTCTTATCTGTGTCACGGAACAAATTAAATCATTTTAGGTGCACATTACATTTATGTTGAATATCCTTTAATTTTATAGTGTTATAAGCTTATTTGCCGATTTTTAAAGCAAAATTCTATTGCATAGCTTTAAAAGAATCAACTCAACCTTTCTATCGCTTAGCAACTTTTAAGTACTACTTTGAATTCGATAAGTTTAACTCAGCCAAAATGATGCAGTGTAAATTTCCTCGACAAAAATAATTTTAAAAGGGAGGGGAAAATTTGCGCTTATCTTTAATTTATAATTTTTCAATCAAATGTTTGTTCTCACAACGATTTATTCCCGGAGTCGCGAATAACTGAGAAACACACTGTTCATATAATATAACAAATGTACTATCATTATACATATCAATTTCTTTCAGCGTGGGAAGAGAATTCGTAACAAGTGATAACTTAAAAATGAATTTTTATGAATAACTTTTATATAGATAATATCTTTAGATGCATAAACTTCATTTTAATTACATTAACTTATTATACATACAGCGCCATGTCCAGACATTTTGCCGCCTGGTGTTAGGTTCTAATTTGACGACCCTTTAATTTTTGTACTTTGCTCTTTTAATTTCACGTTAGTTGAAAAGGTAGGATACAATAAACAACGTATTTATTAATACAGTACAAATACTTGTGAAAGAGGAAAGGTGAATAAGGATATTTAGGGCAACTATGTGTCGAAGGAAACCCAGTGAGCACTTACCAGAAGGAGAACCGCTGGGGTATCGGAGAGACACATTTGTAGATGTCATTGGAGCATTCGGGAAGATCCTTTCGTCAGCACAAGAGAGACACAACTTCACCAACGTCTACAAATGTGTCTCTCCGACATCCAAGCGGCTCTCCTTCTGGTAAGTGCTCACTGGGTTTCCTTCAACACCTATTTGCCCTTAATAGAGAGTATAATTAATTTTATTAAAAAACAAAATCAGATACTATTTGTTTTGCGTTTAAGTTCAATTAAAGTTCATTTACTTTTATCTTGCATCGGAAAAAGGCTTAACAAAAACCAAAGAAGGCAAAATTACTGAGTGCGTACGTCATTTTTTCCAAATCATAAACCTCTAAGACAAACAAAACTTGATTAACCTACCATCAAAAACGTGCAATTTACATGGAAGAGGAAGACAAAATTTCTGTACAAGAAATAGACGAGGTGATTCTGGGTATTTATGACGGTGTAACTGTTTAGGACACTGAAGATGAAAGCCAAAAGTACCGAAAGAGATGTTGGGATCGCAAAAAAAAGATCTGGGTGAAAATAGGAGTTGAGTAACAATGGAAATATAGGGCCATGCGATAAGGAATGTCAGATATCGCGGACCCAAAAGAGCTTTAGGGATGATGTATTGCCTACGATATGTCTCCGTTCTGAAGGAGCCTTCTGAATACAAAGGCCATCCTTTCACTAAGAATCATAGAACTAGAACGGAACTAAAAGCAAAAACGTTTCGTGCATCAATGGTATCAACTTTAAGAAGAATTTGGTAGGAGCCGCCTTTGGTACCCATGTGCAACCGTTGAAAAATAAACAATAACTATTTCTACAAAACTTATTTGTAAGTTATCTCGTTCTTGACGGGCCATGTTACGCGCCTTATTATTTAAAATCGGAATAATCTACATGTAAAAAACTACGAATTAAAAATATTTTGAACTTGATCTGGAATCGAACCTGGAGCAATTCGAGGTATAATAGGGAACTGATTTATTGGTAGCTTAGTTGATTTAAAGCAACTGCCTGGATAATGGGAGACATAGATACAATTCCCGGTGAAATTCAGAAATTTATCCATTCTCAAATTTCACATTTAGGTTTAGCCTTACGCTATCGTATATGAAAACTCTATTTCAAAACATTCCGTCTTGTCGCAGAGTTATCACATGCATTAAATAAACGATAAAAGAAGATTTTTATCATTGCATTCATTCCTTACTAGCGCATACGTGATTGTGGAATATTTTACGGTAATGTGCGAAAATAATTCAATATGGAATTCCTGTTTAATGTAATATTTTTCATAGTTAGTTAAGGAGAAACTCTTAACTTTTTGGTCGTAGAGGACGACATTTTAAGGCAAGTTAAAGTAACTAATTAGCAAAGTGTGATGAACAAATAGCGGAACTTATTACAACATGAATCATAATATTCCATAAATATTTATAAAGTTCATACTTAAAAATGTGTGCTTTGATGAAATAATATTACAATGAATTTGTCGGAAAGTTTAATATTTTTTAAAATTAATAAACTACTAGAGGAAAACATCGCGATCCATTTAGACACCAAATACAAGCAACCTTATTTATAAAATGAAGCCATGGTAATAATTATTCGGTAACTCAGTCGTACACTAAAGAAAAAAATAAACGTCTGAGACAAAGGCTAGAAAACATGCGAAACGTCCATCTCGGATCCGCAGCGGAGCACCTCAACATGGTGTTCCGATTATATCTGAAGAAAAGAGATCGAAATAAATAACTCGTCCCGTAGACACCGCTGGGAAACGGAAAGAAAATAGGAAAACCCTACTTTCGCCTCACCTCTGTTTACATAGGAACAACTCTCATCTCAAAAGCATCACAGAGGATATTATTGGAATGTGAAGACACGAAATATTTCGAAAATAAAATGATCCTTATCATTCCGCCTCTCCTTAGTTACCAAGATTTTATTTTCTAGCGTCTCCTTAAAAGCAGGATATTATTGGAATGTGAAGAAACGAAATATTTCGAAAATAAACTGATCCTTATCATTCCGCCTCTCCTTAGTTACCAAGATTTTATTTTCTAGCGTCTCCTTAAAAGCAAAAACTCCTGTTTTCCTAGCCTCTTACATTCCGTTTGTTTATTTAAGATATTTTCCGAGAATTCTATTTTTTTTATTGATGCGTATGAGATTTGAAGAATCCGTTTTCATATAGGCCAGTGGTTTTCTAACTGATCAGTTGTGTCTCTCTTGTGCTGACGAAGGGATAATCCCGAAAGCTCCAACAACGTCTACAAATGTTTCTCTCCAACATCCGAGCGGCACTCCTTCCGGTAAGTGTTCACTGGGTTTCCTTCAACAACTAGTTGCCTAAATATCCTTATTTACCTTTCCTCTTCCGCAAGTATATATATACACACACACACACACAAATACATACACGCATGCACGCACACACACACATACATACATACATACATGCATGCATTCAAACATACATACATGCAAACATACATACATACATACACACACACACATATATATATATATATATCCCATTTCACGCGCAGGACTCTCCCTCACGCACGCACACCCCTACTATCCTTTCCTACCATCTAACATCCGTATCCCTTTAACATGCCACCCTCAAAGTTACCTCAGCTCAATCTTTTTTCCACTCTCTCTCCCTCTCTCGAGACTTTCCAACCGGATGACTTTTCTTGGGCGAATCTATAGGTGGATACCCTCCCTCCCTCCTATATTCCCCAGTCTCATCCTCGACCGCACATCCCTCTTATATTACCTCCGCGACTTTTACCCTCCTCCTCCTGTGAATCCCATATTTCCTCCTAGCACTCCTTTGCCGGCTACAGACATGCGAAGTGGGTGTCCAGGCGAAACGTTAAAATGGGGGTCTTCGATCCGGGAAACCATTAAACCTTGCGTGGAACTCTTTCCCACATCCTCTCTCTCTCTCTCTCTCTCTCCCCCTCGATTTGCGGGATGGGAGAATTCTCTCTGGCCCGAGAAGAGAGAGGGAGATAAAGAGGCGAAGGTGGATGAAAGGAGGGAGGGAGAAAAGCGAGTGGATCCTAACAGTGGCTTGGCTCGGGGATACGGGAGAGAGAGAGAGAGAGAGAGAAAGAAAGAGAGAGCGTGTCCAAGTGCAACCAGCCCGTTCGGTCGCTTCTGCTTCGGTAGAGATTTTCGATTTGAAATTCGATGAGGGAAGTTTTGGAGGTTAAACGGACCGAATATTAGTTGAGCTTTACCCTTTTCATGATTCATAAAGGTACGTACACCCTGGACAACATCGTTTCAACTTGGCAACTTCGTCGCTAACATCGGTCGGCAAAATTTCAAAGGAATCGCCTTGTTGAAAAGTTGTACGCTCAAAATGAGAAACAAGGCTATTTACCGACCCTTCAACCATACCCCACATCCACCCAATGCTCGCTGCGCATGCGTCTGAGTCAGTTATGCCTTTCACTCACTCAGAACAATTTTTTCCGTTCTCCCGCGCAAATTACACATTTCTCATAAAGGTAAATAATTTAATGTATTGTTTTCATTTCTTTACGTAACCCATTATTTCGTTTGTCACATTCCATCTTCTTTGTTCAGCGTGTGGACCGATGAGAAAACCTTTCTCTTTATTGAATGTTTTCGTCCATGCTCTTCCTTGTGGGATGCAAGTTGTCAAGATTACAGGGACAGAAACAGAATGGGCGATATCCTTCCTTTGCAGTTCGGTCACGAGACCAACACCATACGCACTGTTCATAAATTGGTTCTTCCACCAACGACGCGTTTTTCTTCTTTTCGCAATGATAACATAAGCAGCAAGCAGCGCAGCAAACTGCAGCAATCTCCTGACCCGTTGAGGCCATGACGAATATTGGCATGAAAAGTTGAAATGTTGAAAGAAATCGTCCGCTGTGTGGACGTGCAACAAGCTGTTCAATGTCAGTTCAACAACTTATCATGTTAGGATCAAAAATACCATTTTTTTTAAATATAAGTAAATGAAGATGATGATGGTATTGTAATATATTTAAAATATAAATTTTTCCTTTCTTTAAATAAATTCTTCTTTCATTTAAAATAATAATGACTGCTGATTGATTTACTTACAGACTGATACTGAATGTGTAATGTTTGTATTGGATAAATTATTTCTGAATGGCATTTCAAATGATTAATTTAGTTGAACCGAACCACTTGTCAAAATTCTCGTCTGAACCGAACCATGAACCGAACCACTTCCAAAAATTTAGAACCAAACCACTCCAAATTTAGAAGTGGTTTGCAGCTCTGCTTTAAACTTGAATAAACGGGCTCAAGTGCCGTTCTATTGCAGGTTGAAATACTATTAGGTTCCCAAAAGCTCATTAAACATCCTCACAGAATCGAATCAAAATGAAAGTTTGAGACGATAATGGTAAACAAAATCTACCCGTAATACGTATCATATGACTTTATTATAAATTAAGTGCTTATTATTCCATCTGCGTGGGATTTTATATTGACAAACATTTTTAATTTCATAATAAAATAAATAATTTAAAAATATACTGTCAAACATATTATCGCCTTAAATTTTTCGCCTTCAATCCTATAAACCAGCAACTTCTGAATTACTACACACATTTATAAAAAAACATTCGAATCCATCACAATAATATTTTATTCTCATTAATAAATAAAATTGTTTTTAATATCTAATTCTGAGATCAAATAATTTAAAAAAACTTATTCGAGTCCATCTCAAAAAATATTATATTCTTATTGATAAAAAATATTGTTTTGAGAGGAAAGGGAATGTTGGAGACATTTTGCAAAAATGGAGAAACGATGAAAGAACACTGAAATTTTGAACAGTTCCAAAAGGTTATTGATAACAAAATAAAAGGAAACGATCGGAATGTATTAATCTTCACTTCTTTAATAACGAAAAGTAGGAAAAATGATGGAATAAATATATTTTCAATGACAGATTTATGAAAACGCGGTTCGAAGAAATGGTAGAAAAACAGCAAATTTTCGAAAGTCATTGACTTTTAGAATCAAAAAGTGATAAACAATCACCAGATGGGGCTGAAATGTGCACTTTCACGACCATAACGGTTAAGGATTGATCACCTTGATCACCAGTTGTGTCTAGTTGGATGGGGAAAAAAATGAAAGCTAACTGCTTGCCACAAGGCAAAACACAAATGCTACGGAAACTCTCCAATTTCAGAATTGTAATTAAGTCAACCATGTATTATCGTCCATCCTTCACGAGGTAGATTTCCTCTTGCGTTCTAAGCATTGCTGGCTGCATAAAAGCACGGATATTGCGAGGAGTCAAAAGGCTATATAAAACTCTTATTTGGAACATTTGAATGGAAGAGGTGGAAATAAGGAATAAGGTGGGCTGAGTAGAAATGAGTGAAAGTTGGGAAATAGTGCGGTGAGAATGACACGTAGATATTGGCTGCTGCGTAACCTTCTTTCAATTCCGAGGAACACAGGAGTACGTAAGTGGATGATGATTAAAATCTTCAAGACTAAATTCCACCCGTCCCTCTAAAAAGTATTCCTTTGGAGCAATGTTTCTTTTTCATTAATTGGGTACGAATAAGAACTTTAACGAAATTTCAAAAATAGGGAAGGCAATCCGAAGATAAAAATGAGAGCTTCTTTCTCTGACGCATTGCGATGAAAAAGCGCTGTTTATTTATTCAGGGTTATGTATCTATAATATCAAGCTGAAGTTCTGGGTGGGTGGGTGACGAAATTATTCGGAACTTCCCGGCAAGCTCATTCATTCATATTTTTCAACCCTAAGGTTGGCTTGAAATGACTAGGGAATAAACACATATGATGTGGTGGTTTTCCGTTGCCTTCCACATCAGACACACACACACATGATTGATGAAATATTAAATTATGAAAACAACACAAACATCCATTCCCTTGGCGGGATTCGAACTCGCGACCTTAGTGATGGTAGGCCAATACGCTAGCCCTTCCACCACCGGGGCCGGACCCGGCAAGCTAGAGACTTGAAATATGGCATGTTGATTAAGTTTGGTGCACAATTAACGAAAAAACTCCGAAATTGTACAAATTCCAAATTTTAGGGGCTGTTTGCCTCATTTTTGTCCCACACCAGAATAAAAAATCTGATATGGCCAACACATGACTTTCTCCATATTTGGGGTATAGATATTTTAATTATTATGAATAGCATTCTGAGGCAAAATTATTATTTCGTATCGTAAAAGAATACAGTCGTCCTTATTGCCGTCAATTACGTATATTTTGAATATGTTTACAGAATTCACCGGTAAATGGTTGTGGCGCTGTATACTGGAAATTACGAAAAAGTTGAATATATCCGAAATGGATGGTTCTACGAAAATTTGTTTCAAACAAAACTTGGAAGAAATATTATTCTCTACAACTTTGGTCCTCACGAAGATTACCAATAACGACGTTTTTAAGGAGATATTTGACGGAAACCGATAACATCGATTATTCATAAATAATTCCTAAAAAATAACTGCTATGGAAAATTGTTTCAAATGAAAGTTGTAGGAAATTACATTCTGTATAACCTTTGTATAGAATTGTATATACAATAATGATGTTTTAATGGAGAAATATCGCAAAAACCGAATCGGGTTCCGAATAAACCTCGACTTCCGATTAACCGTTATTGTCCAGAAACTAATCAGTACTTTTTGCTCATGCTAAAGTGTTATATACGATATGAAATTTGGTATTAATATGACAAGTACTTTTTGAGTTTGGACGCCCAAAATCACATACATCCACACACACATCATTCCGAAAATAGTCTAAACGTGTTCTAGGGACCTCAAAACGTGTATTTCCGTTGAAATCTCGAAGTCGATTTTTTTCGTGATCACAATACTTTCCCTATACTACGTATGGAGAAAGTAAAAATATAAGGTACTTCTTGAAGAGATGAAAAACTGAAATTTGCCAGAATTATAGGTTACTAGCTGGAGTGCCCGTTGAATTTCAACGGATTTAGTTAATCTAAAACTTCGACCGTGTAACATGTAAGCATCGCAGGAATAAGATAGTACACAGTTATAACCGTCGAATAAAGCAAAAACGAAGAAAACCGCTCCGCATTTTCCTAAATTGTAAAAATTCTTAATTTCCGGAGCTGTTTGCTCCGTTTTTGCCTCACACGGGCATAAAAATTATAAGGAACTCCTTGAAGATCTACAGAATTGAAATTTGGCAGAATTATACGTTATTAGTAAAAACCGAAGAAAGAAACCCGAAATTGTAAAAATACCAAATTTTAGGGGCTGTTTGCTACATTTTTGCCCTACACGAGGATAAAAATTATAAGGCTACCGACTTGAAATCTGTCACAATTTTAGGTTTTTAGGAACACCGAAGAAATAAATCCGAAATTATAACTATTCGCAGGTAATAACGTTTCGCGAAGCGGGGTGCGGCCCCTAATCTAACATAGGATATAGGAGAATGAGTAGGAGGATACAAGTTATGAAACACTTTCACATGAGCTACAAACTTGAAATTTGGTAAGTAGATAATTCGAGTGGCAAAACTGACGAGAAAAATCGAAAATTACAAAAATATATTTCTGGCCGTTAAAAATTCTAAAATATAAGAAATATTTCAATGTTTAGGTATTTTAAATTATACTGCAATGCTGAATTTTTTTCTAAAACGGTAGAATACGCTAAGTAACCAAAACGGGATTATAGAAATTTAAATGTTTATTTATTTAGCCCTTAAAAATTCATAAATGTTACACAAATAGACAAATGTTTATACATGTACCTTCGGTCAAGCTAGGATGCTGAAATTTTTCTGAAAGTAAAAAGCTTATATTATAATATTGAAAATTACAATGAAGTTTAATACTGTGGCCGTTAAAAATTCAAGAAGTTTAAACAACAAAATCAATATAAATGAATTTCTAGAGGTGATACGTCATTAAAATTTGGCATAAATGTGTGCCGTTTATAAAAAAGATTGAAGAAAACATGAAATTGATAAAATTGCAATTTTTAGTGGCTGTTTTGCCTCATTATTGTCCCATACGAGGGTAAAAATTATGATGCACTTCCAGATGAGCTAGAGGCTTCAAGGTTTTCAGTAAAAACCAATGGCAAAAATCCAACATCGTTAAAATTCTAATTTTTAGAGGTTGTTTTTACCCCATTGTTGAAAATAGGCTGAAATGCTTGCAGAATGCACCGTCTACTAGTAATATATAAACGTAAACTGATTGGTAAATTTAGTAATATAATTATATGACTTGAAATAACATATTCAATAATTAATTAAGAAAATTTAATTTTCTGTGTATAACCGTTTGCCTAAGATCTTAATTTGAAGGTACATACTGCCGATTTCTTTAAAAAATTCTTTGACAGCGCTATAAATGGCATCATAGATCACATACGCCCTGCAAATATCAGACTTCTATCAATTACCTTTTACTTGCTATTATGATTTAATTGATTGCGCAGACGGACAGACAGAGCGAAAACATACGCGCGTTCAGAAAACAAAACGCGCCAAAAACAATTGTCCCTATTGAAATTTCCCCTGGTAATACAGAATACGAAAGATCTAAGTATGTTATAGCCTCTTAAATATTTAACGACTAACAAAAATGAGGTAAACCACGGTACTTGATGTTCGACGAGCTGAAACTTACTTGCTTTTGCTAAACCTAAAAAGTATGCAAGCAAATTCTGAATTGGATTCTGAGTAAAATACACGCAAAAATTAACTGCGTGATCGGTGAACAAAAATCGTGCCACTTTTTATGAACGTCGCCACCGTTTATAAAAAACAATAACTTACGCTAGATTCATTTATTCTGAAGGAAAATTAGATATTTAGACTCCCACGTACGATTCTGCAAACCCCTTTCCCACTATATAACACACTTTCTTCCACTTTCCGTGAAATAGAATATCCCTTTGTTCCATCTCATGGGTGCGATAAAAAACTCGATTAGATTCAATTAAACGACTAACATACTTTTATTCGCGAGAGATGTTTCCTCTTATTATTTTCTTTCATAAAAAATGTCTTTTTAGTTAGAACAACACTATACAAACTAGCTGGAGCGGAGAACGAAATTAACTGATTTAAAAAAAATTTTAACGGGCTTCGGAAAAAACGAAAAATTCAAAATATCTCTCAGGGAAAACAAATGCGCGCGGATAATTTATTTTCGCAATTCAATAACAGAATAGGTAGCGATCGTCGTCCAAAAAATTTCCCTAACAGAATGATGGAATGGGAGACCCCCGATAATTGTACCTCAGGCATAAAACGCGCATCCGCGGCTAATAGGTTGTTGCTCTACAATCCCAAGAGGTAGAACGTAAATTGAAAATGTACCGCATGAGCTTTTAGTTCGTTCCCAAAGGATTAAATATAAATATATCTATTACCTCCCGCTACATTGGTTTTATTCCTCTCGAGAGAGTACGAGGCAAGCAGACATGTCACGCATGTTTCGGAGAAAATGTGTGGGAAGAGTAAATCGAAACGTTTCCCATTTTAACCGAAATGCATTATTGGGAGGTATTATTACAATGCTTGGAATTAATCAAGAAGGGGTAATTGTGAGTGGTATTTGGAGGGTGATGATTGATAATTTTAATGAGAGATACACCGTTCGCATGATTTTTATAGTTTCGCAAAAATAAATAGGAAGGGAAAAATTTTTAAAAAGAAAAAGTTTGTTAAGAAATATCTTGGACCTTAGTTTTAAAGCTTGTTAATAAAGTTTGATAGGTAAAAGTTATTCCCTTCCTTTTCATGGAATATCATAGTTTTAATGCAAATACGGTAGAATTTGTTCTTTAATATTTGTCACGAAATGTATAATTTACGACGAAGAGATGTACTTGAACGTAAAGCTAAGGTTACAATTACTCGCGCAAGGTATGTTTTAAATAATTTCCGAGTTTTCTATTTATGTATATCTCCGTAAGTATAAGAACGGAAAGCTGAAATTTTGATAGTACATTTCCACTTTTACGCTACTTATTCTTGAAAAGTTTGAGTTTTGAAAACTTTACAGAGAATAAATGGGAAACGCACAAAATTTTAATGTATACCAAATGTCATTTCGGTAATAACAATTATTCAAAAAAATACATTTTTATGTAAAATATAAGATTATGTAGAATTGCGTCGTGCAATGCTACGCTAACTTAGCTATTAAGCCTCTTTCTTTTAAACGTGTACCTCGTCTTCCCGTGGTACTCCCGTTATACAATAAACGAGGCTCTAGTGGTCGAATACCTGGTTGTATAACCACAAGAAAAATAAACAAGGTAGGAAAGTGTACAGCGTATCACAAATGGTCGCTTTTCGCGCGATGAAGTATTAGAAAGAAATGATATAGGTACCTGTACGTAAAGGAAATAGCGTTTTAATGTTCTTTTCTTTTTCATAAATAATCCATTTTCTTACTATTTAATAATACTCCATGAGCACGTAAGTAAATTAAACGTTTGTTTGTGAGATTGTTTATGTTAACAACAATGAAAAGTAACCATGCAAGAAAATTTCTAAGTTCAACTCGAATTAAGACATTCTGGTTTGATTTTCTCGATAACGGCTACTCCTACGATAAAAATGTATATGAAAGGAAATACTCGACTTTACCAGTTCTACAACTTTTATTTGAAAAATATTTTGATATGATCAATACTTTACGAGATATGACGAAAATTTAATTTTTTGTCCCCAGTAAAGTGGTACCTCTGATCTTCTTATTATCTTTGATAGTAAGTCCTTAATATCAAATTTCATGAGAATCCGTTCGGTAGAAGGCGAGAACGAACATGCGGACGGACGGACAGACCGACGACAATAGGCGCTCACGCTGGAGGCAAAACGCCTAAAAACGCGCTAATCATCTACTATAATAAAAGGCAATGTCTGCGTGTCTGTTAGCAAGATGGCCGCCAGCGAAACATTATGAGAAATTAAGACGAACAGCGTACTCTTATGTTTATTACGAATTATTATTATTTGGTTCATTCCGAAAGAAACACTCCGACACAATACTTTTAATATACGAGAGGCGGAATGATAGGTATTATTTTCATTGCAATTAACGTAAATGATTTTTATTCTGAAAGTTAGCAGATATAATCTATTTTTGTATCTGACCTTACACCCATAAGCGTGATTTGATTATTTTCATTACGTGAGATAGGAGAGGGAATTGAATTACATAGCAACCGAAGTAAACAACATTCGTACGTTAATATTATTTTGAAAGAATGTTAATCAAAATGTATTTGATGCTCATAGTGAAAAAGAGTACCTAGTTTATTAAACTGTTTATTTCAATATTTACTTAGGATAATTAGTGACAGTGAAGAAACACTTGAAGAGAAATATTATGTATTGAAAAACGTCGATTATTCTTGAAATACATCATATTGAAGTGAGTTAAACTACCATACTATATGAACCATTTCTTGAGAATAGATTGACTTCAATGTTTATACACTTTGTATAAATAGTTTTATTTGTTTAACGAATTTAGAATTTTAACTTAATTATTCCGTTGTTAAAGAAGACATTGTTTGCAATATTAGAGTTTAAAACTTTTAAGTTTAAGTTGAAAAAGTAAAATAGTACAAAAAAGCCTGCGGAGAACGACTCCATGCGTTTATTTCTTACATATATCAATTAAGAACAAGTATATGTGTCTATATTGCATATTCTTCTAATATTCTATTTTTAAAACGTAATAAATTTATTTTTCGTTCTTTTTTCAGATATTATAAAATGGATAACCAGAGTGTGCGAGAAGAAACACCATTGCAAAGACGTCGACGACAAAACAGAGAAGCACAAGCAAGACGTAGAGCTCGACAATCGAATGAGCAAATAGAAGCAAGGAGATCACAGGATCGTGAAAGAGCTTCCAACAGGAGACACAATGAACGTTATGCTCAAATAATGGCAATTCAGAGAGTTAATGAGAATGAGCAACAAACTATTGTTAGACCTCTATATCATATTGTTAATTCAATCCTTATGGGTATAAACGTGGTTTGAATGCTTTTAATACGAGAGAGGGGGGGAGAGAGAAGTAGAGAGGGGAGCGAGAGGGAGGGGGAGAGAAGGAAGTAGAGGGGGAGGAGGAAGTAGAGGGGGGAGGGGGAGAAATGAGGGGGAGAGAGGGTGTGAGAGGGAGGGAGGGAAGAGGGAGGGAAAGAGAGGCAACTATTTTAAGTTTAACTAAATATAGCCCGTCAACAACAGAATATTCACTACAAATGTTGTATGTGGCAAAATATTTCATATGTAAAAGTGTGATATTAATTATTTTAAATGAAAATATTAATAATCTATCTATCTATAATTCTTCCGTTGATATTTCAACGGGCATTACACTAGTATTATCCATATTCATGGACAGCACTCAAATTTTTATACCACACCATAGTTCCACGAACATCCAATCAACAGCCGCGCAATTGCTTCGTTAATGACGTCCGTCGAGCCGATGAAAACTCAAATTAGGTAACCGTCAAAACAAACCGCATTTATCCCGACGCGGTAACGCACTCGACCTTCATTTTCAAGATCTCATTATTTGCTCAATCAGCCGTT
This sequence comes from Uropetala carovei, assembly GCA_036926305.1. NCBI lineage: Eukaryota > Metazoa > Arthropoda > Insecta > Odonata > Petaluridae > Uropetala > Uropetala carovei. The sequence goes on from JAXCHB010000009.1 coordinate 615,539, forward strand.
TTTTTAGCCGAGTAATCCCTTCGCAAAACCATTTTCATCGTCCTGCGCTCGCTAGGTAAACACTTGTCCGATCTCTGTCCTTAATATATCACTTGGCACGTGGAAATTATTCTGCGGAAACAAGCGAAACCTTTGCAAGACAAGGGTCGGGGGAACCTTTTCCACATGGCGGGCCGCATAAGTGGTGGCGAATCCTTCGGGGGGCCGTATTGGATGTTGACAAAGCTTTGGCGGGTTTGATTAGTTAAAACTGAAGCTACTGAGGGATTATAAGGTATCGTAGAAGCGGAAATCAATTCTAAATTACAGTTTTTAAGATTAACGTCTCAGTAACAAATGCGTTATTATCACTATTTGGATTAAAAAATATGACTTAATGCGTTAAATTTTAAGGACGCCTTTTTCATCACTGCTTCGCGGGCCGAACAAAACGTTCACGGGGGCCGCATGCGGCCCGCAGGTTCTCCACCCGTGCTTTAAGGTAGGGGTCGGCAACCTACGGTCCGCGGTCTCAAACATTTTCTGGTGGAGTTTTAACGCTATAGTAGACAAATTAGAACTGATTTTCACTAATATGAGACCACAAAATCTCTCTAGGTAACTTTGTGATTTAAACGCGAAAAGCACTCGTGATTTTCTAATGTGGGCCTCCGAAGCATTCACAACACAACGACTGCGGCCCGCCTTGTAGAAAATTTTGCGACCCCTAATTTAAGGAGTCGCTCTCTCGGACGTCCGAAAGAATTTCGTAGAGGTCATATATATGTCCCATGCGAAAACCACTCCCTCAAATGATAGTGGCAATCCGTCGGACTAATCCCCTTAAGCGGTTCCTCAACCGCGCTTGCGTCCGAGGGAGGCGAGATATATATTTTTTGCAACCGGAAGGTGCGAGCCCAATCTTCCTTTTTTTTTATGACCCTCACAAGAGGCCTTAATTCCATCAATTTCCCCACTCTAATTCAAGTTTCCAATTTTTCCCCTCAGAATATCATATCCGACGGGTGACCGAATGAAATCCTTCGCGAGAAGACCCTTTTTTATCCCCTTACATTTAGAATTTTTTCGCATCCATTCCATTTTTTTTAAAGAAAAATACGCCAGTATTTTTTTCAAGCCGTACCTCTCTCCTGTGATAAGTTTCATTCAGAGTTTTTCCCCCCTCTCTCTCTCTCTTTTATTCCCTCTCTTTCTCTCCTTTCCCTCTCTTCCCTTTGCCTCAACCTGTCAACTGTCCATTTGTTTCCGTCCGGCTTCTCGTTCTCAGAATCCTACAATAAATCGCTCCATTCTCTCTGCCCAGCATTTCCCACCGCGTAGCTTCCTCCTTTCTCTTTTCGTACCTCCTTTCTCTTTTAGTCCCTTCCTCTCTCTCTCGTCTTCTTCTCTCATTCCTTTCTAACGTCCGTGACTTTAAATCCGTTTCACTATGTGTGTCTATATAACATTTATATTGCCGTGTATCCGTCTTTGTGTTTGAGTATTCATAAGAGTTTTTCGATGAGCGAGGCGGTGACGGTATCGAGATAAATCAAAACGGGATTGTCGGTGTACCCTTAATAAATAATTGATCTGTTCGTTTCAGCGCCGGTAGCAAATTACTTGGCGTACGCTAACTAATTACCAAAATATCTCATAATCAGTGACGTATTTGTGAAACCTATGGGTCCCAAACTGTAGGAGGGGGGGGGGGGGGTATCTTTAAAGGGGACCGGATAAAAATTGCTGGTTGTTGAACATTGTAAGAATTCTGTACATCTCTCCTTTTAATAATGTCTCAGTACATGCCATGTTTGAAACAATCCGAAGGTTTTGGTATAAAATGAGTTTTAAATAAATAATATACAGGATGTCCCCGACCTACAAACATCCATACATACGAACGAAGCTCCATAAGGTATTAATATTTTAATAAATCGTGCATGCGAGCGCAAACTCGCTCGTACGAATCAGTATTTTATATCGGGAATTACTTGCGACGGCGGAGCGTGGCGTAAACCCTCCGAGGGAGTGTTCTTCGACACAGTGGTCCGTTACACTTTGTTACTTGTTCGTTCGACGATCATATGCATGAAGGATTAGTCTTAAAACGTAAAATACAATATTTAGATAAACAAGGAAGGATATCTAGTAAAGGTGAAAAAAATATTAAAGGAAAAAAATTTTAAACAGGTTCACGGGCTGTTATTGCTCGCCGGATGTCCCTAACACTCGAGCACTAACCCCAGAACTAAAAAACACAACCAAATCCTAAAGATGGAAAGGAGGATGATTGTTGAGAAATTATTCCACGCCATGGATCAGTATTTCAGACATTTGTTTAACAGGTTTCTGTGTCTTACCTGCCGCAAAACGGTCCTAATAAGCAACGACATTCACTCGCACAACTAAGTATATATTGTATATATATAAAGATTCATAATAAAACAAAGGTTATGTACAACTCCATCACAAATTCTGAGAAGATACACATCAACTGAGCAGAACTCGGATAAGTAACCAGCTATGTTTACTTGGGTCAACTCATCACTACTGATGGATCGCTTCTTGGTGAAATCAACCGGAGAGTGAAGATGGCACGGAGTGCTTTTGGCTAGAATGCAAACATCTTTAAATCAAATATTCCAGTCTTCCTAAAAAGGAGACTGTATGACCAATGTGTTCTGACATATGGTTGTGAAACATGGACCTTTAATGCCAGAATGATACAGCGCCTGCAAACAACACAGAGGAGCATGGAGAGATGCATATTAGGGATCACCCGAAGAGACCGCAAGAGGAACGACTGGGTATAGTCGCTCCAACATCTAAAGACTCCTGTTAGCAGCAGCCAATAGGAGACTGTCTGTTTGGGAAGGTAGTGGGGAGGAAACCAGTCTCACTCCTGCTCTCGAAGAGATCACATCTGGATGCGTTGCCATTAGAAATTGCGTAGTATATCAGCTGAAAGCGAAAATCCGCAAGAGCTGGCAACGCGCACCGATATCTGCTCTCCCGCACGAAAGTTGAGAGGGGCGACGGAAGGGGAAACGTTCGTGATTGGCTACTTGCTCTAAGTAGGCCAAGAGCCTTCCGATGGTGAAGCGACTATAAGAAAGAAGACGGGAGTCTGTGACGTGATTAGAAGAGTGAAGGCACTGAAATGGCAGTGGGCGGGCCAGATTGCCAGAAGAAATGACCAGCGTTGGACGTCCAGTGTCATCGAATGGATCCCAAGAAACATCAAGAGACCGAAAGACAGGTGGGACAGAGAGCTTGGGGCAAACTTGGAGGAGGGAGGCAGTTGACAGGGAAAACTGGAAGAGTCTGGGGGAGGCCTTCATCCGTTAGTGGATTGAAAAAGGCTGATGATTTTATATATATATATATATATATATATATATATATATATATATATATATATATATATATATATACCAGGAGATGTAAGATCCACACATCATGGGTGCAAACGTGCAAGGCAGAGGCGTTCTTTACGAATTATGTAACCATGTCAAAAAAGAATAAATATTTATGGTTTAGTAAGTATAATGCGTAAGCACTCCAAAACGATATATCAGAAGAGATATTGAGGGAATTTTGGATTTTTGATACACGATTTATTTTCTAATAAATTGTAAGTGATAAGATTATCGAAAATAATTTCCAACGTACCCCGAAATGAGAAGTAATAATCATCATGTCCGCGTTCATTCCTCAGTCATATATTATCCATTATTTTTCAGTTACAAACGTTACGTGCATATGTATGGAGAATAAACATAATGGAACTTTCTTGTTTGATTTTCTTGAAAACGGCTACAACTCGATAAAAATGCTTAGGAATAGAAATATTTTATTTGACTCGTTTTACAAATTTTATCGAAAGATTTTTTGGTATTTTACGAGATATGGCGGATATTTTTAGCGCTTTTTTCAAATAAAAAAGTGCTTATGATTAGGTTCATCCGTCTGTCTGACCGTGTGAAAAACAAGTAAAAAATTACGTAAGTTACAATCACCAAATTTTTAGGATATATAGTTCAACATTCGAACTAGATATGAAAAAATATGGGGTCCGTCCGTCTGTCCGCTTCCATTGTAACATGATATTAGAAACTATGCGGATCAATTATAACCTTCGCATTGTTAGCCGTATTCACAGCAACGAATTTAAATAAACAAGTATGCTTTAAGTTAAATTAAGTAAAACTACACAGTTCTAACGTTTTATTTTATGAAATATTTTGACATTGTTATTAAATACTAACTGTTTTTGAAGAAATGTTTACGTGATATGCTGCTTAACATTGCAATGGTAAAATACACTGCTGTGAGATTAGTTAATTATTTTTTCGAAACAAAAGTGAAATTACGTACGTCTGAAAATGTATTTACATAATTAATGTATTGAATATTATTAAAGATGCAAAATTTTCCAAATAGGTTGGCCTGCAGGGGAATGACTTTTATTTTAATAAACTTTAAATAAAAAAAAAGCGCTCTAAGTAATTTGCTCTGCAATTCTTTCCTCACTTGTTTTGAATAAGCATCGTACAAAGGTTACTACACCGCTTACTTCTCTAATAACTACTGGACAATGAAGAGTACCTGCACCTTTTTCTTATTATAACATTTCGTCTCCAGCGTGAGCGCCTATAATCGTCCGTCTGTCCGCGTCTGTCTGTCTGTTCGTGCGTCCACATGTTCGTTCTCAACTTTAAAAGAACGGTTTTTCATGAAATTTGACATTAAGGACTTACAATCAAATATAATAAGAAAATCGCAAAATTTAATCACGTACGCCAATCAGGGGTACCACTTTATTGGTGACAAAAAATGAACTTTCCGTCATATTTCGTAAAGTATTGCTCATATCAAAATATTTTTCAAATAAAACTTGTAGAACTAATCCCTATACATTTTTATTATAGGAGTATCTGTTATCAGTAAAATCAAACCAGAATGTCTTAATTCGAGTTGAACTTCTTCATTTTTGCTAACAAAAACAATCTCACAAACAAACGTTTAATTTATTTACGTGTGCATGCAGTATTATTAAATAGTAAGAAAATGGATTATTTATGATGAAGAAAAGAACATTAAAACGCTATTTCCCTTACGTACAGGTATATCATTTCTTTCTAATACTCCATTGCACGAAGCGCGCCCATTTGTGATATGATGTACACTTTCCTAACTTGTTTAAAATTGTAATGTTTTTTCTCACTATTTATTTATTTTTCGCATAAAACACATCTTATTCTGAGTCACTCCTAAACAATGGCAATGTTGGCTCAGATCGGTCTTACTCCGAATTCATTAACCAAAGTCCGGAAAAGCGGGGGCCAGGATTAACGATTATTTTATCTTATTTACTTTTCCGGTGTAAAACTACGTGTTTTTACTACAATAAGTCACTCTGTCCAAATAACCTTCCATTGTAACAATGGTACAGCCGTCCTTACTATTCCTTTCCGTTTTATTTCCCGCATTCAACTTCCCATAACTCTTCAGGCGTCGCTGTACTACTTCCAAACAACTTCTCTCTCTCCCTCTGACATCTCATTCTCGGCAAATAAGTGCTTTCTTCCACTCTCTCCTCCCTCTCTAAGTATTCGCCTCTCACTTTTAAAACCGTACGACGGTTCTCCTCTTAACAATCACCTCCTACGCCCAAATCCTCGTTTGTATCCATCCCTCTTCAAAACGCTTACATCGCGAAATTGCCAGCTCGAATCTCTCTCGTTTCTTCTCGTCCACCCTTCCCTTTTACGATCGCTTTCCCGCCTTTCTTTTATTTTTAATAACTTTTATATTAACCTCACTCGATATATATATATATATATATATATATATAGGACAACTAGGTGTTGAAGGAAACCCAGTGAGCACTTACCGGAAGGAGAGCCGCTGGGGTGTTGAAGAGACATTTGTAGATGGTATTGAAGCTTTCGGGATGATCCCTTCGTCTCTTGTGTTGAGAAAGGGATCATCCCGAAAACTCCAATAACTTCTACAAATGTGTCTCTCCAACACCCCAGCGGCTCTCCTTCCGGTAAGTGCTCACTGGGTTTCCGTCAACACCTAGTTTCCTATATATATATATATATATATATATATATATATATATATATATATATGTGTGTATAATGTGTGTGTGCGTGTTTAGGTATATATGGAGGTTTGTACCACCTATTGCAAGATTGGTTGCAGCCCACGAGAACGGTGGAAATACATCCGGTGTTGCCACCAACGCAATTAATGAGATTGGGATTAATTTAATTTTTATTTTTATAACGCAAAATCACTAATATATCCTATTAAAATGCCAACTGTAAGCAATTTTTAGGGTTTCCTCTTTGCCTAAAATCTAGCGGATAATCGAAAAAACACAGCTCGCTCTGATGGATGATAGATGGCGATGTACACACATATAAATTTGAACTACGAAAAACTGAAGAAATGTTTCCTTATTACATCGTATATCTCTACAAAGTAAACTATTTCTTAGTTTGAAACATCTTCTATAATAATTAATAACTGAGAACCAGTAAGAGTTAGAGGAACGATTTCTTACGTATAATTAAGTATACCGACACTCGAAAAAGTAGTTACTTGGTTGTCGTGAGTCGTTTGTTTCGGTTTGTTATAGACAGGGCCGGATTAAGAGACCCTGAACCCCTCGCACGGCGCGTTTAAGGCCTCACCGAAATCGTAAATTAAAAAAAAATAATATTATGCAAGGTTTGTGATCTGAGCGGCAACACTTGGAAAGGGTTTCGTCAAGACGGGGTAGGGTCAGCCTCCTTGTCCTCGCGTGTTTTGCATACCGCCTATTCCGGCTCTGTAAACAAGTAAGCTATAATAAATCCAATTCTCATGGACGTCTACACCGGCAACGGCCACACCACGATGAAAACACCGGTTCTCGTCCGATCACCGAAGTTAAGCATCATAGGGCCCGGATAGTACCTGGATGGGTGACCGCTTGGGAACACCGGGTGCCGTTGTCAATTTTGCAAAATTTTCCCTCGTGTTTTGCGGATTCTATGGGAACGATTGCTATTTTTCCGACTTACATCATTTCCAATTTCTTTCCTCTGGTGCATTTTGTCGAACTGGATCCGAAAAGCGTATTCGACTTAAAAATGGACCTATATTTAATAATGGCAATTTTATATTCTTTTAAATAAAAATTATGGTTATCAAACCTTTTTGGTGACGTTTATACGTTAAAATTTGGTAATAAGCTCCGTTGAAAACCGTTATTCGACCCACCGTGAACCGAAATTTTTAATGTGTAAATAAAAAGGTTGCACACTCATTTAATATAATACGTCGAAGAAGCTGATGCTTTGCAGTATTTCAACAATTTGAGGAAAATGGAAGAAAGAACAGCTCGATGAACAGTAAAAATTATGGTTTGGGAATGGATTTGGAATCAGGAGCGTAATTTAATGATTCTATCCAAGATTAAGAGACCCGTGGGCACCAAGCACAACATCCTTAATGCTCCGCCCAAATCGTAAATTTGTAACAAGTAACAGTTATTGTAAGTTTTGTGATCTGTGTGGCAGCACTTTGAAAGGGCGAGACGAGACACGTTCGGCCCGCAGTGAGCCCTCTTGTCCTCTGGGCCACACGCACTTGCGTGTTTTGCGTATCGCTTAATTCGGCCCTGGTTATCGAGGTTTTAAATTCCTTACGCTTTTAATTATGCTAAGTCATACTGGTGTTGAGGGTTTGCATGGTGAATGTTAACATTTTTAGTCAAATCAGAAATTAGTTGGAGATAAAGTTTGTAATTTAAAGCCTTAAGAGTACTTGCAACGACTAAAAAAATTGTCACATTTCACATCAGAATGTAATTAGGTAATTTTTCAAAAAATATAATTTGAAATATTATTTTAAAATAATCCTTCACAGATTGTTTGAGTTTTACACTTTTAAGAATTTATGATCAATTTGTCTTGTTTCGGTTTGTTGTTATTTCCATTGTGTTTCTATCAATATCTTTTATTTTTACTCAACCCTTACTTATAGAAACCATGGAAGAATGTGAAATTTCAATGATTGAGACTAAAAAGAAAAAAAATAAATTACATAAAAAAAGGTTTTTTTTTAAGTAACTTTTATATTATGCACTGAAAGGGAAAAAATAAATTTTTATTTATTTATTGATTGTGAGTTCAGGTGGTAACAATTTCAATGGAATAAATTCCTTCTTGCTCAACAATGTTGATTTACTAAACGTTATTAAGAACATTTGTAAACGTTATATGGCGCAAGATTATAAAACCTGTAAGGCGCCATATAACTTCTACAAAAGTTCTAAATAAAGTTTAGTAAATCAACATTGTTGAGCAAGGAATTTATTCCACTGAAATTGTTGTAAATTTTGTTCCTCCTTACCAGTCGAACTCACGATCAATAAATAAATAAACATTTATTTTTTCCTTTTCAGTGCATAATATAAAAATTATTTTATAAAAAACCTTTTTTTAAGTAATTTATTCCCTCTTTATGTTCAGTCACTCAACTCTTTTACACGACGCTACGAACACACTATGGCGGATCCTAGGAAAGAATGGCCCTGGAACGCTTCTTTTTTTTTTTTTTTTTAAGTGCTGGCGAGAGGAAGTCGGCGAGATCTGAGACAAAGGAGAGCTCACAAATGAGTTCCGTTTCGTTGTAAACGCCTGGGATTTCTCAGACCCCCGCCCGCCTTATCTCTATTTTCCTCCCTCTTATTGCTTCATTAACCGTTTCGGTTTCGGGCGCTTAGCTCAGAGTGGGCGCCTCTTTCTCTCCCGTTCTCCTTTTATTATATATAAAATGGGATTCCGCCGTTTCAAAAAAGAGAGGAAAAAAATAACGTCCGCTCTCCCAAAAAACCTATCAGAGTCACTCTATCGTAGCCCCCCCCCCCCCCCCCCTTAACTCTTTATTTTTTAAACGCGTGCAAACCTCTTCGTCAGTGGTTCTCAAACTTTCAACCGTCGCGGCCCCCTTGAATGTTATGCGGCCCCCTTTGAATTGAATAAATAGTAAAAATAATAAACTTTAATACGAATTCCTTTATTTTATTATAACTGTTAATAATATTATCACATCGTATTTCCTAAAAATTTCCTTGTGATAATTTATTATTCGTGAATGTTTTAATTTTGGCATTACACCTAAACATCTAAAATAATTTTGCGGCCCGCAGTTTGAGTAACACTGCTCTATACATCTATCTCTCTCTCTCTTCGCCCTTAAAATTCTCTTCCTTGCCGTATCTGTTTCATCCTCTCTTTATTCTCCCGTCATTATGTTTAATAACTCTTCCTTCTTCTCTCCTTACCGTTCGCTGGAGGTCTACTTCCTTTAAGTCCATCCTCTCTCTCTCTCTCCCTCTCAAGTTTTCGCTCACTTTATTTTCCTCCATCTCCATTTCTGCAATTACGTCTCTCTCTCTCACAACCTATCTATAAAATCCTCCAATATTCGTCCTCCTGGAATACCGAAATTTTTTCGGCAGTTCAACTCATTTAATAAACCTTGTCATTATCATTATTATCCCTTATTCTCACGTATCTCCACGCCTCCGGGTCCACCTGCTATACCTTCATCTCTTTCCATATCCGTCTCGATTTTTTTTATTCCCTCAATATTTCCTCCCTCTCTCTCTCCCTCCCTTTCTCTCTTCCGTTTTATTCTTTAACGTTTTTTGCATGGATCCCATCAAGTTTTTCATCCTTCACGGTGGAAGAGTTCTCGGCTTTAATCTCATTCGTTAAACCTCGTTATCCACTACCCGTTCATCCTATATATCTCTCTTTCCTCCCGTCCGCCATGACTTTAATCCTGTTGGAATCCCTTAAATATCTCCCGTCGCCCATTTATCCCTTGATCGTTTCTTCGATTTTCGTTATCTTCTTTTTCTACCATTATACTTTTTTCCTCAACGGTGGCGCGACCCTTATTTTTCTCTCGTGCGATTTAACAAAAATAGGAAATTTCTTATACGTTACTGTTAAAAGTCCCATCTGGTCGGCATAATTTCCATCTCCTTGCGTGGGCACATCGACTTGGGACGCAATTAAGCCGGGGGTAAAAATATGCAAAAACGGCGGTAGGCGTATTAAACTCTTATCTTATTTTTTTTTAATATGATGAGAAAATAAAAATTACTCCGAACTGGGAGTGTTGTGGAATCAAATAATGTTAATCGATTTTCGGGATGAAGAAAATTCTTTTATATTCACGTTCATGACTTACAATTAGTTTGTTAACAAAGAAAAATAGATTGGAAATAACATCTTTGCGAGGCGGAAGTTCAGTTTTTACGTGGGTTCTTTTAACGGAATGTTTCCGCGGTTACGACTGAATATTAAACTGAGGTAACTAAATTAACTCAAATCGTGAAGTTTAAGAAGAGGAAAAATATAAATCTATTCGGATGAATAAAACGCATTGTTCCTCTCTTCCTTAATCAACTAAAAAATCTTTGTCCTTTCGAGCTAATTTTTCCCCCCATTTCCGTTTCTTCCTTTCATCACCTTTTCATTTTCCGCCCCATTTCCTTTTACCCTCCCCCCCCCCCTCTCTTTCACATTTCATCCGGCTCTTTTTGTTTTTCTCGCAATCTCAATCACGTCCTTTATTGCGAAATCCAATCTCCTCCCCCCTCTCTCTCTCGTTCCCCCTTGGCCATAATTTCTACTCCCTTCATGCCCTCGGCTTTCATATTCATCATTCAGAATCTAACGTCCTCCGTCATCATCACCCTTTCTCTTTCGCCTCTTTCACTCCACTCACCCCCACCTTTTACAATCCCATTTCAATCTCCTCCTTCGCAGCACCTCGTCAGCTTCACGTACATTATTTTTTCTTCTTCAAAGGTATGCGTGGGAGTTTCGATTCAGGGTAGAATTCGCTCGTTTCGAAACAATATCCCCACATCATTCTTCACATGGGGGAGGGGGGGGGGGAGGGGGCGGAAGGAGAAAACTCGACGTTAAAAAGAGGAGCGACGGGGAATCGAGACAGTCCGCCCTGAGAGGCTCGTACAAGGAAGACAAAAGGTACAAAGATTTTCACATTCGGAATTTTCCTAAATATGCGTCGGTCCCGGAGAGAAAACTAAACAGGCCGAGCATAGAATAAATGTACGTATGCGTTACGCGTAATTCCGTGCTCGCCAAAAAAATTGACGCCTTTGCGACGGTTTTTAGGTGCGTTTCGCTTCCAGCGTGAGAGCCTGTTATCGTCGGTCTGCCTGTCCGTCCGCCTGTCTCTCTGTATGTCCGTCCGTCCGCATGTACCTTCTCGGCTTCTACCGAACGGATTTTCATGAAATTTGATATGAACCCATTGATCAAAGATAATAAGAAAATCACGTAAATGAATCACGTAAGTCAATCAGGGGTACCACTTTACTGACAACAACAAGTTAGGAAAGTGTACAACGTATCACAAATGGGCGCGTTTCGTGCAATGGAGTATTAGAAAGCAATTATATACCTGTACGTAACGGAAATAGCGTTTTAAAGTTCTTTTCTTCATCATAAATAATCCATTTTCTTCCTATTTAATAGTATTACATGCACACGTAAGGAAATTAAACGTTTGTTTTGGAGATTGCTTATGTTAGCAACAATGAAGTATCCATGCAAGAAATCTAAGTTCAGCTCGATATAAGATATTCTTGTTTGATTTTCTCGATAACGACTATTCCTACGATAAAGATGTATAGGAAAGGAAATACTCTACTTTATCAGTTCTACAACGTTTATTTGAAAAATATTTTGATATGAGCAACACTACGAGATATGACGAAAATTTAATTTTTTGTCACCAGTAAAGTGGTACCCCTGATTGGCGTACGTGATTCATTTTTGCGATTTTCTTATTATATTTGATTGAAAGTTCTTAATATCATATTTCATAAAAATCCGTTCGGTAGAAGCCGAGAAAGAACATGCGGACGGACGGACGGACCGACGGACGGACAGACGGACCGACCGACGATAATAGGCGCTCACGCTCTAAGCGAAACGCGCCTAAAAACTGAAACCCGTCAAAAATGACGGCAAGGTAATTCATCTTGATGAAATGAAAAAATCACTTTAACAGCTCTTTAATCACATCATTGGTGAATGTTTTTTCATTCATCGAAATCTTTCCTTGATAATTGGTGTCTTGTACAAAGACCTTCACATTTTTATAATTTCTTGTTCTTGTGAGGGCCACGTAGAGTTCATCATGTCCAAATACAGACTCAGGCAAGTAAACATCAACATGATCAAATGTTTGGCCCTGAACTTTATTAACTGTCATTGCAAAAGCTAAAATGAGTGGAAATTGGCGTATTCGCATGGTGAAAGGTAAACTACTGTCACTTGCTATCAAATTAATGCGTGGAATAAACACTCGTTCTCCTTTGTAGCTTCCCGTAATAATTTCTGCGTCGATAAAGTTATTTAGCAATTTTTTAGGCGGGTTTCGCTTCCAGCGTGAGCGCCTATTATCGTCGGTCGGTCCGTCCGTCCGCATGTTCGTTCTCGGCTTCTACGGAACGGATTTTCATGAAATTTTATATTAAGGACTTACAATCAAATATAAGAAGAAAATCGCAAAAACGAATCTCGTACGCGAATCAGGGGTACCACTTTACTGGGGACAAAAAATTAAATTTTCATCATATCTCGTAAAATATTAGTCATATAAAAATATTTAAGTTGTAGAACTGGTAAAGAAGAGTAGATCCCTTCCTATACATTTTTATTGTAGGAGTAGTCGTTATCGAGAAAATCAAACAAGAAAGTCTTATATCCAGTTGAACTTAGAAATTTTCTTGCATAGTTACTTCAATGTTGCTAACATAAACAATCTCCCAAACAAACGTTTAATTTCCTTACATGTGCATGTAATATTATTAAATAGGAAGAAAATGGATTATTTATAATAAAGAAAAGAACTTTAAAACGCTATCTCCCTTACGTACAGGTAACAAAACATAACATAATTTTTTAGCAATTTCTAAATCAAAGCGAAATTCTACCGCATGAATAAGAAACTATTCAATTCCCCGTAGGACGTTATGAACCTCGCGTAGATAGCTCAATTCTATCATCTTTTAAAATTACAATGAAAAAAGTCCTCCACTCTGAATTCGAAGCATTCCAATGTCATTCAATTAGAAAACAAAAATAATTATTTTAAATTTCACTCACAATCAGTATATTCCAGAACGATAAGCAGAGCATTCATCTCGAACAATAAGAAGAAGAGTTGTTTATGAAATTTTTTTAAACATAGGTTATCGCGAAGTATGACTTTATACGGGACAAACACACTCTTCAAACTTTCAATGTAGAGAACAAATAGAAGAGAGATAATCAGCTCCGCATGCGTTATGTTTACGTTCAATTGTTATTTAAACATAAATATCGAACCGGCACGTGTTATTAAGACAATTTCCACTTCTCCATTATTATTCGAAACGGGTAAAACAGATAAGGGATACCGTGAATCGGGATTTTATCTTCTGACACGTGTAGGCAACCCTGGTGAACGTGATAACTTTCGCAATCCAAGGACTATATATATTCGCTACCACCACGTTTCTAGAATAATTCGAGGGAACGTCGCCGAGGTGAGCGTTAGCCTGTTTTGAGCCCCAGAAAAGAGCGTTTTCGTTTATTTTATTTCTTCAGCACATTTGAAGAATGATCCGGCTACGAGAACTGTTTCTGGTGACAATTTTTGTCATTTTAGCAAAGGCTGATTTACAAGGTGTGTACATTAACAATGTCCTTATATATATACTGTTGCTATAGATATTTATAAGATATTGTTTACTGCTATCGTTCTTATAATTACCGACGAGTTTTAAAGAGCATCTAATACCATTAAAATAAGTTAAATACTTTTAAAATCATAAGACTGGCCTAATTTTATCTCCACTTTGAGTACTTATAAGACGATCATTTGTTTATGGAGATGTTCAAAAGAAGCGATTTTAGGGTTGAAAAACTTCCCATATTTTATTTCGCCGTGCCATTTCTGGTTTGACGAAGTAAAACAGGAGAAGATTACCTGTCATTTTCGATGCTTGAACAAAAAAAATGTGACGCAACGCTTTTTTGGGGAATATTTGATCAATTTACCTTTTATTTATATTCTTCTTCGTTGTTTTCAACAGAAACGGTTATGGAGACAGTAAGATTTTTTTCTGAAAATATATATTTTTATTACTTAATAATAGGACAGAATTTTTAGAAAATTATGTGATTTTCCTAGTCGTAAATAAATGCATGAAATCTATCTGAAATTTGGATCTTGCGATTGTTAAATTATTGATTTCTCGATGCACTAAACTGACAACAACATTTTGCTTAACCTTCTACTTTACGGCTGTTCAACGTCAATGCAGAACATAATTTGCGCTCCCTCTTTTTCTTTGCAGAGATGGAGCATCCTTTAGGCTTTTCCGGGTCCGATGATGGGGCCAGAACGGTGTCCGGGGGCCCAGAAGATTTATCCGGCTCGAACGCGGGTGCCACAACGATGACCGGCGGTCCAGGAGGCATTTCTGGGTCCGATGCTGGGGCCAGAACAGTATCCGGGGGCCCAGAAGGTTTATCCGGGTCGAACGCGGGTGCCACATCGATGACCGGCGGTCCAGGAGGCATTTCTGGGTCCGATGCTGGGGCCAGAACAGTATCCGGGGGACCAGGAGGTTTTTCCGGCTCGAACGCGGGTGCCACAACGATAACCGGCGGACCAGGAGGTTTTAGTGGAAGCAGCGCTGACGCCAGCACCATAAATATACCCAACACGAACGGCACTGCTGGGAATTTTTATGAATTCCTAGCACAATTCCCAAACTTTTGGGGAATGCTTGGCGGAAGCTTTGGAAATTCATACGATGGCTCGCAGAATCTTACTTCTGCCAGCAGAAACGGGTAGTGATAATAAGGCACTGATTCTTCTAGCGTCGGAGGTGCTTAGAAAATGAAACCTCTCTTCTAAGACTTCCTATCTTTTGTTTTTAAATGATTATGAATGTTGAAAAAAATACATTATACGCTAATTAAAAAGGTATTTCCCTTATGGTAATATCCACAGCATATGTAATATTGTAGCCACAATGTAGAGAGCAAAAAATAAAATGATTCTATAAAACCATGCTTACGCATTTCAATTTATCCTAGTAATCTTCCTCGTATATTTTTTAATGTAGAAAGGCGTAAATCAATCGTTCAATTCGTTATCTATACTACGTACCAAACTTAATGATCGCTGGCATGGCCGCCAAATATGAGGGCGTTCCCTTCGTCAACTAATCAAAGGCATCCGGCGTTGCCGCCTGTTTGGTTTCTACGGTTTCTACGCAGAGTACTCAGGGACCCTTAGCTGCGTAGCATATTTTGGTTGAAGCGGCTGGGTTTATTGCGTGATAGATGTCTGAGCGAAAATCTGCGGGACGTGTTCTTCAGAGTTCCGCGCGGAATTTAGTTTTAAGTGTACGAAATTACTTCGTGAGGGAGAAAAGTAATGGTGGACCGTTACTTGCTATTTCGAAGGTTGTAGAAAGATAAGCTGCTGCCCTTAACTTGGGAACGGCTACAGTCAGAAGAATAACCAACGAAAAGTATTCTCAGGAAAACCGTAGTAGAACACACAAAGAAAGTTATCGAGGAGGCTTGGATTAAAGAAGGAATATTGGAAGAGGGAATTCAAGAAATTATAATAGCATTGACCTCAAGTTCGGATTCGAATACTAGCAGTGATGCCAATATTGGCGAAGATAACGTTGTAATGGAAGAATTAGGAGTTTCACCTTTGTAGAAGGTAACTATAAAAGTATTAAAAATTATAGATATTATTTATTTGTTTCATTCTGTTTAAATACTAAGAAAGGTAGGTATTGATTGAATAATTACTCTTTGTTTAAAAATTAAGTGTAAAATTAGATAATTACTAATATGCTGTATTGTTTTGCCATTTACTCAAACAAGTATCTTCTTTTTTGAACAGCTTCAATTGAACACTGTCAGTCAGTCAACAATTTGTCCCCTGATTTAAATATATCTTAATGTTTTAATAGGTAAGTAGGTGAAGTGAATGATGAGTTATAATTTCCTCTTGACTTCGTATTAATAAGTTAAATTTTCAGTCTATGCCAAGTTGATCAGATCCTCCATGGTGCCTTTGCCCAAATTTCCAGCTGCTAAGTAAGTTCCACAAGGTAAGTATATTGGAGTATTACATTACCACACTATTGATGGGGTGTTTTGAAATTCATTATGCTAGTCCTCTCTTTTTTGCAGAACCAGTTAATTTCAACCAATGTTCATACTTAAGTTTGATTATAAGTATTAATTCATAAGTTAGAAGTTAAGGCAATGCTAATAATAAAAATAATCTATAATGATATAACTAAAACCTTCATCAATTAATTAAGACATATTAATTAATTGCAAAGAGGGGGGCGGGGTGCGCTGGGTTGTGACAGCACTGCTGGTTTGAAGTTAGCGACGATAGAAAAAAACAAGTTAGGAAAGTGTAAAACGTATTACGTGCGTTTCGTGCAGTGGAGTATTAGAAAGAAATGATATATCTGTACGTAAGGAAAATAGCGTTTTAAAGTTCTTTTCTTCGTCATAAATAAACCATTTTCTTCCTATTTCAAAATATTGCATACACAGGTACATAAGTAAATTAAACGTTTGTTTGTGAAATTGTTTGTTAGCAAAATGAAGAAGTAACCATGCAAGAAATTTTCTGATCAACTCGAATTAAGACATTTTAGTTTGATTTTCTCGATAACGGCTACTCCTACGATAAAAATGTATAGGAAAGGAAATACTCTACTGTACTAGTTCTACAACTTTTATTTGAAAAATACTTTGATATGACTAATACTTTCCGAGATACGACAGGAAGTTCATATTTTGTCACCAGTAACGTGGTACCCCTGATTGGTCTACGTGATTTATTTTTGCGATATTCTAATTATCATTGACTATAAGTCCTCAATATCAAATTTCATGAAAATCCGTTCCGTAGAAGCCGAGAACGAACATACGGACAGACCGACGATAATAGGCGCTCACGCTGGAAGCGAAACGCGCCTAAAAATGGATTATTTATGAAGAAAAAAAGAACTTTAAAGCGCTATTTCCCTTACATACACGTAAGTCATTTATTTCAAATACTCCACTGCACGAAACGCGTCCATTTGTGATACGCAGTACCCTTTCCTAACTTTTTTTTATAACGAGTCTCTCGTTAAAATTTTTAATACGTTTATTCTCGCAAAAAAGAGATTAATTCCTTTTTTCTCAGCTGTTTTATAGGCAGTTTAGCATATTATCCTCCAGAATGAATTTGGATCCATGCCAGAGCGCGTAGAGAAAAGAACGATCGAGAGGGCATTTCGTAATATCTGGTCCCAGAGGCAGTTTGGAGCTTTCTTTTTTAAAAAATATTTTGGGGACCTTCGGAAATCAAAGGTAATTTTCGAGATTGCTTGCTCGCGGCCGATAATGGTTTGAGTTGTAATTTTTTGTCAATGCACCTCGATTTCCCGGGCGGAGGTAATCGAATTTTCGAGCTTTCGTATTAACATTGCGCCGTTGTTCCTGTACATTAACTGCTCAATAAAGGATATATCTTTTGTAATTTTTTCGAATGAAATTTTAATCTAATATCAAATCAGAAATATAAACTATATTGGAATTCAACTGCGCATAAAATGATTTTTCGTTAATTACCGGTTGCAAAACGCGACGGTGAATGCGGTTTTTCGAGGGGTTTCCGCAAATCCCGCGTCTTCATTTCGGATAAAAAGGAATTCGGTAGCCTAAAATCACCTCTCTCTCTCTCTCTCGTTAAAGTCACTAAAACAATATCGACAAATATCGAATAAACGTCTGTAAATATTTACCCGTTAAACGTGATGCGTGTGCAGTATATCACTTTTGGGCTGAAACTTTTGATTTATTTTAAGATATATCTTTATGAATCCTTAAGAATCAAGATGAGATCGCATCTGGTATCCTATGACCTTCTTCCTCCCTATCCCTATTCACTGCTACTCCCTACGCTTTCCTACTTTCTCTCTCCTTCGCTCTGTATTTCTCTAAACACGCTCTCCCCTTTAATTGCCCTTTCGTATTTTCGTTCTTTCATCCTCCCTGCTCTATTCATTTCTTTCGCTCAATTTCCCATCTTTACCCTGATATATATATGTATATATATATACATATACATATATATATATGTGTGTATATATGTCTCCATTTCATATCAATTCCCATCCCCTCCTTTATTTCACCGCATCTCGTATGTTTACTTTTCCCTCTATCACTCATGAGTTTGAACTCTATCTGGCTTATCTTGAAGAACTTTGCCATCAAAGGCCCTCAAAATATCATTCTATAACTGGTGCAATTTTTGAGTCTGAAATCAGGCATGCGATATTCTCCGCACGTAATATCTTCTCCATAATCGGCTTTTTGCCCATTTTCTTTCAGTCTCATCTGTTTAACAAGCGTATTCATGCCGGTCTACTATATTTAGGTTGCAGAAAAGTTATGGTCTTATTTTGGTTTGTAGACAACGATCGTCCCCATGGCAACGCTCCATTAAAATGCGATTTAAAATGCCAAAAACGATAGTGTATACCAGAACTTCAAGTTAATATGATCGATTACCAAAACTGTGACAGGAATTAGCGCAAAAATTCTTTTTCCATTATAACTGTACACCTCCCGCTCAGATATCACAATTCTATGATATTTGAAAATATAGAAGAGAAATCTCAGCACGATGGATTTGTGCCTATGTAAATCAAATAAGGAAAGGACGTTCCTGGAATCGAACACGGGACTTCAATCTTCGCCAAATAAAATACGGTCCTGAGTTAGGCTCTAGCAGCACGAGCCCCATGCTGAGTTTCTTGAAAATAGGTCTTCGATACAAAAGTTCGTAATGGAGGACGAACAGACACACACACACACACCGCCATTTCATAAAGGTATGTTTCCTTCGGAAACCAGCTTACAAAATGAGAAATTCGAAGGAATGAAGAATGGTTTTCCCTTTACCTTAGCTTCATTCCAAGACCCGAAGGAATGCCTTATGTATGGAAGAGTTTTGAAACTATTTTCTTTTGAAAATCCAATGTAGAGATGAAAACAACAGACATGAGCTTCTCGAATAAAGTCTATAAGCCAAGTTAATGGAAATGGAAGAAAGGAAGATATAAACAAGCGTGAGTATATGGGATCCGTACGAAAAGGGACAGATACTTGAGTTAGAAAGAATCCAACGCAGAGCAGCCAGATTCGTAAAGCAAAAATATGAGCAAAAATTAAGCGTCACATCACTCTTGAAGGAGTTGAATTGGATATCGCTAGAGGATCGCAGAATTAGCGCTAGGTTAAGGCTTCTGGAGAAATTTAGGTGGGAAGTTCTCTTAGAGAAGATCTCAGGAATATTAGAGGCACCTACGTACACAGGCAGGCACGATCACGAGGATAAAATACGAGAGATCAGGGCTCGTTTTTCCCAAGGACCATACGGGATCATAATAGGAGAGTGATTCCCAGGAGGGGCGTTATTAGGTAGGTTTTGGTGCGCTACACTCCCTGCCACCCACCAGGCTGGTGATTTTCAGGGTATGATGTAGATGTAGATGTGAGACTAAAAAATCCCTGTGCAATATAAAATCTTAGAAGTTGTAAGAGTGGTAAATATGCCAACGGAATTCTTAAAAGGTTAAAAAAAAAACAAAGGATGCAAAGTTCTTCGGATATGTGGGGAAATTTTCTAAATAAAGAGGATCAATGTGTATGTAGTTTAAGAGGCGTGGAAACAAGGCAAATACTAGAAGGTGTCTCAGCCGAGTCGGTTAAACCTGCTGATGAAAAATCGTTAGTAGCTATTCTTAAAAGAGCCAGCGAATGTTAACATATTCCTAAAATGACAAGTCAAAGATTTCCATAACAGAGAAAAAGAAAAAATTATAATTCTCACAGAGCGGAATATCGAAGGCGAACTTGAGATCGATATATAGGGCTATCGGAGAAATAATTTTCGCAATAAAATCCTTCGCAGAATAAAAACATGACGTGCAGATGAATTTCCATAAGTCGAAGGTCTATAACTTGAATTTGCCATAACTCGAAGTGAATTCATTTTACAGGACAAAATCTTTTTCGTGCTATTTCTCTTCTGTAAATCGAATTTTCTACAAGTCGAATATATTTAGGCGCGCTTCGCTTCCAGCGTGAGCGCCTATCATCGTCGGTCTGTCGTTCCTGGCATCCCTGTTATTGCAATGAAAATTCAAAGAGGGGCGACGTAATGCAAAGTGGTTATTTTTAATTCGATCTCGAAATTTACTAGGATTTTGATTCGATAGCAGTTTCCCGCATTTCAAAGGGAGTTGGAAAGAACGAGCGCAAACGCGAGAAAGAAAATAAAGAATGCGGTTGTCGTAACGGAGCCATTCGCATCCGCTGCCTTTGGAAAAACTGGCGCGGTTAATCGCGTAAAATGAATTTCCGACGATAGTTTGCGAATATTCTTCCTCTCTGTTGGATTGGCCGTTTTAATCATGGAGAAAGTGCCGAAAAGTCCATATAGATTATAAATAGTTTTTTATATTTTATTGCGAACTTGCGTATGCACGAGAAGTATCGGTCAATAACAACATAGTTAGAAATGCGATATTACTTTCAGCTACTTCATCATGTTAACAGCAATAATATACCAGCATTTTCCAACGAGATTTCGAGGCTCACCAGACCTGTGATCACCCTATTCGCCATATTATATAAAATAAATTGATATGGAAAATGTGAAAAAGTTCGTCATAATAGAAATGAAATACATATGTAGTCGCTTTACATTGATTTACTTTAAAAAAAAAACGACCCGGCTTTCGATGCACTACAATGTAGTAACTATATCATCATTAGGTTTAACACTGTTTAATGATAAATCTCTACTATAAATATTTTGAAGAATGTGTTTGTGCATTTATAGCGCAACAACTACAAAACGTAGAAGCGAGAAGAAGGTGCAACTTTAACCGCAATAAAAAGTTAATTAAATTGGGAGGGTTTTTAAAGTGATATGAACTACATTTTCTATTATTGTGTTCTTGCTGGTTATACGTACAGTTTTCGTTTTGATTATATCGTCACGAAACTTCGCATAGGTATATAATATTACCCTCTGGATAACATAGGCTATATGTCGATAAAACATTTGAGGAGAGGGAAAGCGTAATTCAATAATTATTTTTCCATAAGTATACACGTAATTTTCGATTTTTCACAGTGCAAGATTTTCTTCCTTCATTCATCTAAATAGGTAAATGCGCACCGATTTTCTTCATTTTTGCTTTATAGGACGGTTAAAACTGTAGTACTAAGTTATTCTTACGATGTTTACATGTTACACCAGTGGTTCTTAACCTTTTTTGGCTGCGACCAAAATTCTGGTCGCGGCGACACATTTCCTCTAAAACGAGCAAATGTACGAACAACAAAATATCGAAAATCAAATCATGCGACATGTGGGAAACTCGAAATGGAGTGTATCATCCTTTGTCCACCTTTAAATGCTTCAATATGTTTGATCCTAGCAATAAATATTTACATATACAAACATATACATAAGCATACAGCAAAAGATATAACTACTTACATTTCATATAGGATGAATTGCGTGTCTGTTACGACTTGCGAGTTGCCTTGTATTTTTTCTAGGTGATTTAAACGACGGCAGGTCAAAATATAGACATCACAATCAACTGTACCCTGCAGGGGCGGTTGTTATGACACCGGACGTACAGGGGTGTCATCGGATTAACTGATGTTGTTGAATATGAAACGCCCCGATAAAGGGAAGCTGGAAATCGACTCAAAGTTTTTCAAATATACAATTTTTGGTGTCTCCCAATCATGAAATCAATTTGTAAATTAAGAATTCTGAATGCAGATTAATACATCCGTATACAATTGCAATGCATGGTGTATCCAACAAAACGCTTCACGCTTCAGCGCTAGCGATTCAACTGTTTTGTAAATTCACCTTTGCCGTCACTACCACGCGCGCGAACTGCCCACTAACCGTCAATTTCGAAGAAAATTGAATATCTCTTGAAATATTCCTCATATGAAAATTTCTTTCAAAAAAGAGTTGTAGAAAAAATAATATCTACAACTTATATGTGTGTGTGCGTGCGCGTGTGTGTGTGTTAACAAAAATTCAGTTTTAAGCGAAATATTTAAGAAAAACGAAAATTTGACAGGAGTAAACCGCTACTTCCGGCTGACCAATTGTTATCAAAAGACTTTAAAATCTTAATAATATATGTAAAATCACAAATATAGAATCTCATGCTGATCTGATGAATAGTTTTTGAGCTAGAGCGTACACAAAATTTCTGTCACACACATACGGAGATACGGACACGCAGACACATCATCGAGAAAACGGTCAAAACGTGTTCAGGGGACCTCAAAACGTGTATTTCCGTTGAAATCTCGAATTCGATTTTTTTCCATGAAAACAATACTTTCTCTAAACTGCGTATATGGAGAAAGTAAAAAAAATATAGAACAACTTGTAGGCGACGTCTGCTCGCCGTTTGGGATGGGTTCCGCCGGAAGGAAGGAAAAAAACAAAAGATGAACCGTTGAGATCAAAACACAGGGCGTCCTCTCTTGAGAGAGAGAGAGAGAGAAGCGGGGAGGAAACGATCGAAAGCGGTGGAACGCGTGGGAAGTTGCGAAGAGACGTTTTTATTTCAAAACGGGGAAAGGAAAGAAGGGAGAAAGAGACCAATTGCACGTGAAACTGGTACGGAAGCGTGGGATTCGGATGACACCATTCGATGTTAAAAATGCAATGTACGTATATATGGCTCGCCGGAAATGAAAAACATTAAAAATTGATAATCGATTAAAATTTCCATCAAATTCCGAAATTTTAATGAAATAATTCCTCGAAAAATTATGCGGTGAACGTATTGGAAGCACGAAGGAACAAAAGTCTTCGATCGCTATATGTCTAACTAATTGAAACCTACATGGGCGCAAAACTTGGATCATTATCATAACAAGATTAGTTTATTGAACGCGAACAGGAAGACAAAATTATAGCACAAGGATTTTTAGAAAGAAAACTAGATGCTAATGAATACTTGGTTAAAAATCTTATTAAAACACAAGTTGGGAAAGTGTACAACGTATCACAAATGGGCGCGTTTCGTGCAATGGAGTATTAGAAAGAAATTATATACCTGTACGTGAGGGAAATAGCGTTTTAAAGTTTTTTCTTCTTCATAATCCATTTTCTTTCTATTTAAAAATATTGCATGCACACGTAAGGAAATAAAACGTTTCTTTGTGAGATTTTTTATGTTAGCAACAATGAAGACGTAACCATGCAAGAAATTTTCTAAGTTCAACTAGAATTAAGACATTTTTGTTTGATTTTCTTGATGACGGCTACTCCTACGACAAAAATGTATAGAAAAGAAAATACTTTGATTTACTAGTTCTACAACTTTTATTTGAAATATATTTTGATATGAGCAATACTTTACGAGATATGACGAAAAGATTATATTTTATCACCAGTAAAGTGTTACCCTTGATTGGATTACTTGATTCATTTTTTGCGATATTATCATTAATTTTGGTGGTAAGTCCTTAAAATCAAATTTCATGAAAATCTGTTCGGTAGAAGCCGAGAACGAACATGCGGACGGACGGACAAACCGACGACAATAGACGCTGACGCTGAAAGCGAAACGCGCTTAAAAATGGAAAGAGGTTGTTTATTCTTTCATTTTTTAAACACGGTGCGACGTTCTAAGAGAGGATTACTCGCATAGTTACCAAAATAAATTTGAATATGTAGCCGAATCCAACCTAAAAAGTAGCTAAAAAGTCGCTAAACTAAAATAAAATGTCGCTAAAAAGTCTTTAAAAATAAAATACCTCAAATAATTCTGATTAATCTAATTAGTATGCTTGTTATCTATTTTATAAATGAATATAAATAAAGTTAATATTTAATTATTAGTATTAAGTAACAAATTTCTGAAAGCCTTTTATTAATAAAAATTGAATAGATATTAACATTTATAGGTCAAACTTACTTTATAAATTGAAAAATAAAATACCGTAAATACCTGCGTATACAATGCATCCGCCTCATATTTAATGATTTTTTTTATATACCCGCGCACAGGGGCCGAACGAATAATTTTGTCGCTCTGGGTGCACTAGAGCACTCTAGTAAATGTTTGTTGAGATAATTACGAAGTTATTGATAATTTATTCATCGCTCTTTAAAGATTATAGATAAAGGTAAAAAGAATGAATGTCATAAGGTTTGTAGCCTGTTCGTCGATATAAATCTGTATCCAATATTTATTCACTTGCAAGTAATGCATAGATAGATGATCGAAATAGCACCCCCAAGATTTTGGCGTCTCGGTTCGCCGGTGCCTTGGGCCGGTCCCCTGCCAGCGCATGGCAAGCATTCGTTCCTAGAATTTGGTATCAGTCACTTATTTATCATTTAACGACGAAAATATTGCGTTACCTTGTCAATATCACTGCGATATGATAAATAAATCTATAAAAACTTATATTTGTCCTCATTTTTAATAAGGGGAATAAAACTTTTGGATTTTCGGAACAAGGTTATGCTTCATTTAAGAGGCGGACGTCCAATAATCACCAAAATCCCCATCCACTTAGTATTTTAAGTGTTAATAAAAATCGAGAAGAATACCTTCATTAATTTTTAATAGAAATCAATTTATCTGTAATTTAACTGCGTTTTATGATGTATTCGTCAACGTAAATTATAATGAGATCTTTCAAAATTGGTATAAATGGTCTTCAAAATATCATAACTGGTTAAGTAATTGCAGAAATATTTTAAGGTTTATTAAAAGTTGTATAGGTTTTAATAAAGCTATCATAAAATTAATTTCTTTGATTTATGTTGTACATTGCATGCATTAATGCTTACATAAAGCAATATTTAAATTTGCAGCTAAATTAGTAGAAAATCGCAAAGTTAGTGACATGACGCTAAACGCTAAAAAATGACGCTAAAGAAAGTAAAAAGTCGCTGAATTGGCAGCCATGATTACTCGATGCAATGAAGAGGACTTCTAGTCGTCCGACAGAAAGTTCTAAGCATCCATTCATTCCATAGTGCGTTACGTGGTTCCGCCGAAAGGACTGAAAAAACAGAAGATGAACCGTGGAGATCAAAACGCAGGTCGTCTTCTCTAGATAGAGAGAGAGGTGGGGAGGAAAGGAGAGAAAACGGTGGAATTATAAAACACACGGGACGTTTTCATTTCAAACGAATCCAGGGGTCGGTGGAAAGGAAAGGAGGGAGAAAGAGACGAATTGCACGCGAAACTGACATGGAGCCGTGGGGTTCGGATGACGTCATTCGCTGAAACATGAAAAATATATTTCATCATCGAGCGTTTAAAAAAAAAAACATTCTTACAAAGGTGAATAATTCCAACCGCCTATACCGCCCATCTCCATAATATAACCAGTTATGGAAATCCTAAACGATGTTCTGTTTTTTTACGAGACACTATTTCGGTATTCAATTCGCTGACGGAAACGTATCGCAGGCATTTAAAGAGGCCGCTTTTGAGTCAGAGAGGTTAAAGTTAGTCCCTGGCTGTACTTGCGTCCCTTCTCCCGGGAAATCCCTATTTTGGCTTACCTCCAGCAGAACATTTACCACAGTACGTGACCTTTGACCTACGATTCCGGTGATATGCCGTGGATGCGGAACGTCCTTTAAAGCAATCGTAACGCCGGAACTGTTTTAGCTCTGAAAGATGACCACATTATCGGGAGGTGAACATGATCCACAGAGTACCAACTTCAGCGAAATTCTAACTGAATCGCATTTGACTTTTATCGGTAAATCCAGTCACATTTGAACTTAAAAATAAAGTGGAAATGCATGAAATCGATATACTCTGGAAGATACGGCCTCACAAACAACAAACTGCTTTTTCCTAATCAAATACTTTCGATACAAAAAATGCACAAGTAATTACAGCAGAAAAATGTCACCCTAAAAGTCTATATTTCTTAATTAATGCTGTGACTTCTATCGAGCCCCCCCTTTTTTTTGGCCATTAAAGGAAAAATATAAAAGTGGGAAACTACTTTACTTCTCGCGCCTCTCAAAATGTGATTCTTCTATCTTTCTTTTGTAGAGAGTCAGCTAAGCGGTCCGGGTGTTCATTTGTCATGTTAAATGTTGCGAGTTCATCTAGTTGGATTGGCCATTATCAAGCTCATATGCTCTACGAATCACACTCACACGTTCTTAAGGACGATTTGATATAAGTAAATGGGATTGTTAGCGTGTCGAACTCTGTTGTACGTATGTATACATTATGCATGTGTATATATTAGAAGAGTAAAGGCACTAAAGTGGCAATGGGCGGGTCATATTGGTAGAAGAAACGCTCAGCGTTGAAAGTCCAGTGTGATGGAATGGATCCCAAGAAACATCAAGAGACCCAAAAGAAGACCTAA
This sequence comes from Uropetala carovei, assembly GCA_036926305.1. Lineage (NCBI taxonomy): Eukaryota > Metazoa > Arthropoda > Insecta > Odonata > Petaluridae > Uropetala > Uropetala carovei. The sequence continues at coordinate 642,136 of JAXCHB010000009.1, forward strand.
AGAGAGGTGGGAAAGCGAGCTTGTTAAGTTCTTGGGGCCAACATGGAGGAGGAAGGCAGCTGACAGGGAAAACTGGAAAAGTGAGGGAGGCCTTCATCCGTCACTGGATTGAAAAAGACTGACGATGATGATGATGAATATGATACATACATATAATACGATACATACATATAATATCAGTATTTTTTATAGATGGAATCTAAATGAAAATTACATGTTCATAGACGTTGAATCTGAAGATCCCTTTGCAAATTTCGATAGAAAATAAAGGCTATGAAATAGATCGAATAACAGACATTATATTAAGAAACATTTGGCACAAGATTGATAGCTGTGCAATTTCAATATAATAATAGTTAATTCCATGAAATGTTTTGGTAAGATTGCTTTTTTTAAACAGCTGTTTTAATCTATCAGCTACGACAAAAGATTAGTTTCTGCGCAGTTATACACATAACTTTAATGTTTCATTTTAAAAACCTTTGATGATATTTTTTTTTTGTTTACTTGAAGTTGGACAGTAAAGTTTTGTAATAATGGTTGCAATGACAGGAAATGAAATAACTTGAGTGAAGAGTCTCTCCTCTTCGCTTAATTTGGAAACTTTAATATTGCCTCAACCGTGGACATACGCTCTTCCAAGTTGATGGCTCTGATTCCATGTGTATTCATTTTCCGATCCCAAATAAATACGCTCTCTTTGAAGGCCTCCATTTTTTCTGGCTATATACAACTTTAAGAACGAGTCATGAAAACTTTATGGAAAAAATTGAACAGTAGCTGTTTGTCGAAGGTTAAGGATAAAACATTGTCGAAATGTTTCTATTAAAAGCCACTCAAAGCAGCAGGTAAAGAGATTGCATTAACGGTTGTTTCGGAGCACGTTTTAAAATTCATAAAACGTCAAGGTAATATGACATTTCGTCAGTAATTTTATATGTACATTAGAATATCCCTTCAGGACCGCGTAAGTGCGCAGATAAGCTGTTAACATATCGTGTAACTAACTTTACCCGTTCATAACAAAAAGCACCAAGAGGGCAATAAGCTGACAAAACACCTCCGTTGTGTTTAAATTATTGTCTACAGTGTTCAAGGAAAGCGATCCAGTCACTCCGCGTTGTTTTTTTATAAAGCGAAAGCGCTCTAAGTTTTTTTATTGTTCCATTTATTGTGCACGTTCAATTCCGCGAAAAGGTTTCGACAATTCTCTTCAAAAACAGAAAGCATGACAAAAAGATAACAAAACAAGTAGACTGTTATACATGAACGGATAACACTAGCGCATTTTTTTTCTATTATAAAATTCGATTATATTTTTTGTTTCACATTGTTAAGAATTCTCCCATTAACCTAATTGTCGAACTGAAGAGAAATAGGAATTTGAGTCCCTGTTATATGCGTAAATTTAGATTATCTTAATTTATTTTTTATGTACGGCAACATACTCGTTTTCAAGTGGCATCAATGTGGAAATATATACGCTCAAAATTTCAGCTTTCCATGTTTTATACCTTTGGAGATATTTTTTAAAAAATTAATGCGCTCCTAACCGACTAAGAATATTTTTCAAAATTCTAATACAAAAAAAAAAACAAATGCCAGCAGTACAGAAATCTACACACCTGGTAATGGCTCTCTATCGTTTACAATTTCGTAAGAATTTCAATTTAGGTGAGTGCGTGAAAAAATGAAAGAATTTTTTTAAACATGCCGTATAAAAGTTACTCATGCTATCTCAGTTTCAAAAGTAACGATAATAGCTTTTGATAAAAGCGTTATCACCATTTTGTTGGATTTAGGGTTCTTTGATAGAACATATCCTTCGGTTATTTCGAGGAATTTTTTTGAGAAAACCTTAGAACTGCAAATGGTATTCACCTTTATTTCATAAAAGCCGACGCAGCGGATTTTTGGGCGATTCCTGACCGCTGGCTTTCCGAGAAAAATGAGAATTTTTCGTTCCGGGAAAAGGATTACCAAAACATAAAGATGAAATATATTCGCTGATATTTTGAAGATTCTTGCGTACCAAAAAAAATGCAAAGTCGCTCAAAGACTATGGTAAACAAGGATAATGTACAATTAGTTCATACATACATACATACATACCAATCACGCTGTTCTCTTACGGGGTAAGCAAGCTAAATGCCTCTACCATTCACATTATTTGATACCATTTTAAATTTTATACTCGTATCTTTATCATCTCCCCTTATATAATTCGCTTAAACCGACCGGCGCCGTGGCCTTTTTTGGTGCATGTGTACTTGAAGTTTGTGTTTTAACGCTGTAACTCCAAAACCAATAAACCTAGAAAGCTGAAACTTGGAATACGTACTAAGAGCACCCTGAGGGTGTGCACCTCCGGCTTATTTTTTTTTAATTTTTGGCTTGGAACAGCACCAGGAGACAATTATATTTTCCCATAAGTTTTCACGGGATTTTCGATTTTTCGGAGTGCAAGGTTTCTTTCCTTCATTCATTAAAAACGTAAATATGGACCGATTTTCTTCTTTTTTGCTTTATTCGACGGCTAAAACTCTATGATATCTTATTCTTTCAATGTTTACATGTCACACGGTCGAAATTTTCAGAAATACGCAATTGTTTTCGAAATTTTTCGGATTTTTCGTACTCATTCCGGGCGTTGCCAAGGAGTCTTTCATTGTTGTCTACGATTCAATTAGTGCCAATTACACATCCAAATTGGCGAAATAAAAGCGTTGTTCGCTTCGAAATTTTGTTTAAGCAACGAAATTAATAACGCATAGCAACATAAATATTTAAAGATAATTATACTGCTGACTGCCTCTGGGAAGCGTTTAATCAAGGCATTTCATCATTAATTTTATGCTGGAATATTACCTTTTTGTAAGTAAAACTATTATACATATTATACATCAGTAATGATTACTAACGCAAATAGGCTCACGCTTACATTTAAAGTTAGATGAGAATAGGGACATTGGTTTTTTTAAATTTAATGTTGAAAGTTACATAGTTATTTTCTCTTCGTAGCTACATTTACGCAGATAAAGTTGTACATTTTGATTTATCATATAAATAAAAGAAAATGTGTTAGTATGTTTGAGTTTTAACGCTGTAACTCCAAAACCAATAAACCTAGAAAGCTGAAACTTGGCATGTGTACTTAGGGAGACCTGAGGGTGTGTACCTCGGGCTTATTTTTTAATTTTTGGCTTGGAAAGGGGGGGGGGGTCAAAAAATTAAATAAACTGTAATAAAAACTAAAGAACTGAAACTTCGCATCGGGAACGAGTGCAGGATATTTTTCATTTGCATTTTAAAATTACTTATTGGTAGAATCATCGTACGAAATTTAAAAACACGGGTCGTTAAGGTGTTCGTTTATCGTAGAAACAGTTTTGTTAACCATTGTTAACGTGTACTGTCGATTGAAAAGATGCGTTTGATTTCATTTAAGTAGTTTAAATATGTTTACATTGATAAGTATATTTTAGAAGTTTTTTATTCGACGGGTATAACTGTGTATTATCTTATTCTTGCGATGCTTACATGTTACACGTTCGAAGGTTTAGATTCACTAAATCCGTTGAAATTAAAACCAAATTATAAAAATAAATGTTTCTTTGTTTGTTAAATTTTGTTTTTTTTAATTAATATTTTTATTTTTGTAAAAACATTATAAGCATATTTCCATACCATAAGGTATTTTTGAAATAAATTTTTGAAACAAGTAAATCTATTTTAATTTTTAGGTTTTTCATGGATGGTGTACATATTAATGGGAATTTTCGGAATTCAATTTATCTATTTATCAAAAATCCATAATAAGTCTCGTTTCCGCAAACAAAGGAAACGCTAGGCCCGTTGTAATACGAGCACAACGGGCTTTTCTACTTGTTTTGAATAAAATGGAATGTATTACTTACAGATTCTCTCGTTAATAATGTACCCAATCTTCACTCACCGTAAATATACACATATACATTTAATATTCTCTTTTTAAAAAGGTAATGTAAGTTTCTCATATGAGAATGTAATCACATACTTTTCCTCGACGAAAATGACATTTTCCATTTCTAAACCAATCACATAAAATCAATCTCCTAAAATTCCATAACATATTTAAACCTTATTCATTTAAAGGCAATATCTTTTACATCTCACAAAAAAATTCCACGGTACAGCAAAATAGTAATAGCAGTATAAAGAATCGAGTACTTATACTGCGTTTCCAGAGATCGCACGGGTGAGGCGTGTCTACGGTTAGACTTGTAGGGTGAGGGGGAGAAAGTGTCAGCCGATAAGAGGTCTTAAATTTCCCACGCCTTTCAAAAATTCTTGACGGGCGCTGTTGACACGATTGCTCTCAGAACTTCACTCGTCCACAGCTGCTGTTGAAATGGGTGAAATTCGAAATATGGCAACATTGGGTCGTAGCCTAAGCGAAGTAACCCGAATGCGGACGGAATACTGCGAATCTGACCCGTACGACTTCTTCACCTGGCCAATTCGAAATCGTGACATTCAAAAATTATTAAACAAAATTTCGGAAAGTACCTATTTTCTAAAACTTCTCTACATTTGGCGGATGATTAAATTAAACCAACCTTTAAAATATCTACTTATGAAGTTTAAAAAAACACGTAAAGTTATCGACTTCCCAAATAAGCTTCCACAACCAATCAAGTTTATTTTAAGATGGTATTCCAATAAACCCTCAAACTAGAATAGTTATAAAGTGATCTTAAAAATTGTAATTTCATGGCCTCTTAAATGCTAATTGCCTCTTAAACGAATTTCACGAGATCGGAGGAGTGAGAGAGGTATGTACCAGAACTTAGCAAAAGGGTTGCCACATATTTAATCTTCTTGACCCTCCAACAATTTCCTAAAATTGTTGTAGATGCGCGTGAGTCGGTGACAAGGCACTTTACATCTAAAGTGATACTTTTAAACATGCCCTTAAGGTATTTCGCTTTATGGAGATATCAAAATTGCACGATATAGAGCATTTTTTACTTTCTCATACGAAGTATCGAGAAAGTATTGTTTTCGCGAAAAAATTCGACCTCGAGATTTTTACGTAAATATACGTTTTAGGTGTCGCTGAATCCGAAAAAGTGATTTTTGCAATGCCGTCTGTCTGTCTGTCTGTTACTGGCCTGGTGCCCAAACGGTAAAGCTAAAATGAATGAAATCTCGTACTTAAGTATTTTATCATACTGAGCACAGTATATGTAGAAATAGTTGTCATTGCTCAATAATTAAGAGTAGTTTATTCTACACATTTTTATCAACAAATCGATTTTCTCAAAAACGGCTAAAACGATTTTGATCAAATTTCGTACAGGTACTTCAGTCTACGTCTTCAATAATACTGTTTAGTTCGTATTACTCAAAAAATGAATATAAGACTAGTTTATTCTAGGCAACTTTAACAATTTTATTTTCTCAAAAACAGCTATAATGATTTTGAACAAATTTTGTACAGTTACTTGAGTATAGTCTACATTAATACTACGTATTTCATTTTTCTCAATGAATGAATATAAGGCTAGTTTAACAAAAAATGGATTTTCTAAAAACCGACTGATACGATTTTCAATTTCTAAAGATAACTAAACGACGCATTAGTATATGAGAAAGTTTGTACAATGTATGTTGTACCGATTTTTTAAACCTGAATGAATACTTCCTACGAGCGCGGACAATTTCAACTATGTACGTGTATGTATAAGGCTGATGATGATGACATATATACACACGTACAGGGCGGACGAAAAAAATGTACTCGATTTCAAAATGAAATTAAAGGACAACCATACAAAAAAGGATTTAATAATGAAGAGAATTAATAAGGAAAAGTCAAAATTTTCTTTATTAAATTACCATTTTACGACACTAGGTACAAGCCAACCAGGCGGCTGCCCGGAGCCCCAAAATATTGGGAGCACTACTCGGACCATCTATCTATGCATTGTTTTCAAGCGAATAAATATTTTATACCGATTTATATCACCGAACAGGCTGGAATCTTTATGAAATTAATTCTGTTTTTTCTTTATCTAAAATATTTATGGAGACCACTGGCACTGGTGGTGTAGTGTTTAGCGGCTTCCCGTTACAATGTTCCGGGGTTCGATCCCCGCGAATGGAGGTTTTTTAAAAAAAAAACTATCATCGGTGCCTGGCAGTAGTCAGCAATACTGTCAGTAACTACGGTATAGGGCCGAAAACAAATTATGTTGGCTGGGTCTATATCTAATAGAGCTGTAGGCGTGATCGTGGCAATTTGAACGGCTACAGTAGTGCGATGTGGAAAGCAAGCGGGAAACTACCACATTAAAATTCCCTAGTAATCATTATATGGTTGGACAATATGAGTTCTCTCGAGATAAAACATTCCGCAGGTAAAATAGTCCCCCAATCGGATCTCCGGGCTGGGACTGACTTGAGGAAAGCATTTGTCGAAGGTAAGTTACACGTAGGTACTTGGAATGTAAAAACCATGAGAGGCAGGAAAGCTAGAGAACCTGAAAGAAGAAATGACAAGAAATAGGATTAACATTACAGGGCTGAGCGAAGCTAGACGGGAAGGAAAAGGGCAGTTCGACTCGGAAGAATTTACGGTAGTTTACTCTGGAAATAGTGGGGCAAGAGGAGTAGCTCTGGTACTTAGGAAAGATATGATGAAGAGCGTGACAAAAATAACAGCAACGAACGATAGGTTGATGGCAATAAAGCTAAAAGCAGTCCCAGTGGACATGTTGATAATCCAGGTATGTATGCCAATGTCCGTCCATGAAGTAGAAGAAATCGAGGAGACGTATGAACAAATTAACGAGATTTACAAAGAAGATGGAAGAGGAAAGGTATACTGCATAATAATGGGAGACTGGAACAGCACTGTTGGAGAAGGACAAGAAGAAAATGTTGTCGCTCAATACGGACTTGGGAAAAGAAACGGAGGAGAAAAACTGGTAGAATTCTGCGTTAATAACGACCTAGTAATGACTAATACACGGTTCAGAAACCATAAACGAAGGCTGTACACATGGAAAAGCCCAGGAGATAGAATGAGATGCCAAATAGGTTACCTCCTAGTAAAACAAAGATTCAGGAACAGCATGAAAAGTGCTAAGACATTACCAGGAGCAGACATTGATTCAGATCACATCCTTCTAATAGTCGATGTAACTACAAATCATAAACAAATACGGAAAACGAGAGGAGAAAGACAGACTTGGGACCTAGAAAAACTGAAAAAAAACGAAAGATGCATTCAGCACGAAGTTGGAAGATCGCCTTAGAAAATTGGAAAACAAACCGAAGACCGTGGATACAGAATGGGAGGAAATTAAAGCGAGCATCAAAGATACCTTGAATAAAGAGATTGGAAAACAGAAAATCAGAAAACCATGGATCACTAAGGAAATGCTGGAGAAAATGGATGAGAGAAGAAAATGGAAAAACGTTAACAGTTAAGAAGGTAAAGCCAACTATAGACACATAAACAATGAGTTGAGTAGGGTAACAGACAAAGCTAGGGAAAATTGGATAAAAGAAAAATGTGAGGAAATACAACAGATGGAGAAGTTAGGACGGCACGATATGATGTACGCTAGGGCATTGCAGTTAGAAGATAAGAAGCCTAAAGGAATTCGTGGTAAAGTAATTATGAATACAGATGGAAAAACAGTCTCAGAACCAAAGGATGTAGCACAGGTATGGGAAGAATACAATAAGGAATTATACAAGCAGGCAGGATCAGCACAAATAGAATTGGAAGAAAAGGATAACGTTGATGACGGCAACTTGGGACCATGCATTATGAAAATCGAAGTAGAAAAGGCGATACTGGAACTGAAGAAAGGAAAAGCTACAGGCAACGATGGGATACCGGCAGAGGTACTTAAAGTCATGGGATCGGAAGGACTAAAAGTGATTACGAAACTAATTAACAAGATTTACGATTCGGGAGAGTGGCCTCAGGATTTCTTAGATGTAACAATGATACCTCAAAAGAAGAAGCCAAAGGCAATGCACTGTAAATACTACAGAACTATAACCCTACTGTCGCACACTTCGAAGATCATCACGAGGATTCTTAATAAAAGGCTAGAGGAAAGGGCCGAAGAAATGCTAGGGAAGATAAATTCGGCTTCAGAAAAGGACGAGGAACCAGAGACGCTATCGGTGTAGTGAGAATCATATCAGAAAGGGCAATAGAGTACAGCCAAGATTGCTGCGTATGTTTCTTCGACTGACAGAAGGTCTTTGATAGAGTAAACTGGGTACTGCTGATGAGGATATTAAAGGATATAGGTGTAGACTGGAAAGACAGGAGACTGATCAGGAATCTATATGCGAATCAAGATGTAAAGGTCAGGTTGGGGAATGCGGACACCAGCGGAGTTACTATCGGTAGAGGAGTAAGACAGGGCTGTTGTCTATCGCCGATCCTATTCATTATATATGGAGAGGGACTAATGCAGGAAGCGTTAGAAGGCAAAATCGGAGGGAGGATTATAAGAACGGTGAAATACGCGGATGATCAAGTACTTCTAGCAAGAAAGGAAAAGGAACTCCAGAAAATGATAAATAGACCAGTGATAACAGATATAAAATACGGTATGGAAATTAATACAGAAACATTAAGGTCATGCGAACATCAAGTAAAGAAGAAGAAAATTTTAATATAAGTATTGGAGGAAAGCCATTAGAACAAGTTTCAGACTATAAATACCTTGGAAGCGTCATAACGAGAGAAGCAAATGTGACGAGGAAATCAGGACTAGAATAACGAAAGCAAAAGCCGCTTTCAGAAGAAAGAAACTCCTACTAACGGGAAATATAAAGAAGGAAATCCGCAAGAAGTTGATAAAATGCTATGTATGGAGTATAGCTTTGTATGGGGCAGAAAAATGAAGTACTAAGAAGAATAGAAGAGAAGCGAACGATTATACAGACATCAGAAAGAGGAAGGCGAACTGGATTGGACATTAACTGAGGAGAGAGAGAGAGCATGATTAAAGAAGTGCTAGAAGGGAAACTGGATGAAAAAAGAGAAAGAGGTAGGAAAAGGTTTCAGCTGATAGACGACTTGAAAGGGAAAGAGAGCTATCAAGACATGAAGAAGACTTCGGAAAATAGGAGTATATGGAGAACCAAGTTTAGGCATGAATAATCACGGACCTGTCTACGGACAGACTACCTATGATGTTGAATATTTATGGATGATGAATAAGTTAACATGTGTTTCGTCATTATCTCAACAAACATTTACGGAGAGGAGCGCTTGACTGCTATCTCGCCCGGGGCGCCAAAATTCCTCGGCCCGACCCTGGATACACTCTTAGCATTTTGAGAATCTGTATTGATGGAAATAAATCATAAAGATCCATCCGTTAATTTGTTTTTATTTCACAATCATATCATAGTTGATTAAATATAGTAATAAGCATCATTACTTAAACCAATTTTCGATTTCCTGGGGTGATATATCGCACCTTATTAACCCAGTTGAGCTTTGTTTGGTATTCCCGAGGCACAAATATAGCCCTTTCCGTGGATAATCGGAAAATAAACACGCAAACTCCTGAAACAGTCCAAAAGTCCCTCATAATCGTCTTCCGTCCCTCTCCTCCTCCCAAAAGTCCTCAAGCAGAGGCAATTATGTCCCCTCGGCTCGGTTGAGTGGAAAGCTTATCATCACCCAATTTCTAACGGTAGTAGCGCTGGCATCGCAACAATCGCCCGATTGTGTCTGTGTGAGAGAGAGAGAGATAATCCAATCGATAACACAGAGAAGTCCTCACCAACAACTCCTCCCTTCCTGGAAATTGACGATCTAAGTAGCAGGAGCGGTTCGGATTGCACACAGATTCGTGGAAACCCATTCCTAAATCCGCTACTTTTTCTCACCGCACGCATCCTCCGCTCCAGCCAGCTTTTATAACTCGATTGGCAACTCTTTCAAGCGTGTCCGAGGCTTCCTAAGTTTATAAGGATTTCCAGGGACAAGAGCTTTGAGTTTGGCGGTGTGGTAGAGGGTTTTACGGGTTTTCTCCTATGGATGGTCTTTTTTTTTCTAGAGAGCTGCAGGTGCTAAATGGTAGGTAGGATGCTGGTGCGGAATAGGCTTGTTATGCGCTAGGAGGAATGAAACTGCGGTTGTCGCGATGACTCTTGCGAGCATAATGGTTTGAGAAGGGTGTATATATGTCTGTTACCGGTAGGCGAATTCGTCGAAAGCAAATTCGTCGAAATCGGATTCGTCGAAAACAAAAGAATTAACATCATAAAATAATATTAAAAGCAATAAACAGTAGCATAAGAAATACTATTACAATAAAAAGATTAAAATTTATAAAAATCATCTGTAACATTGTAATGCAATTTTAAACATTCACCGTTTACCATTTACATATACTAGCAGTCGGAAGCGTTAGTAATATATCTCAAGTTACTTCACTCCATTTAAAACTCGATTGTATGAATCAGTGTGAACATCAATTGCTTTCATTAAAAATTTCTCCTCTGAAATAGTGACGAACTGATTTTCGACGAATTTGTCCGTTTAGTTTAAGTTTAATAATAATAAGTTACAAGTAGGCAACTGGCCTGGTGGCAACGATCAACAATTTGAACATCCTATTAAAATAATATAAAACAACAATTCTGAAAAACCACGACAAGATCACATATAAATTATAAAATGACATTAAATATTATCAAAATTTTCACAAAAATACAATCAGTGTCAAGTTAAAATGCAATAGTCAATACACTAGTCCTCCAACTCCATCATTTTTAAAAAACATTTGCACTCATTTCTAAATTCCTGCGCAGGTTTGGGAAAGGGGTTAAAAATACCTTCAGGTAACTGATTCCACTCACTAATTCCTCTATTTAGGAGAGAGTTCTTCAATACGTTCGTTTTCTGTGGCCTATATTTTATTTTAAATCTATGGTAATTTTTTCCTATGTGATTTGGCTTATCTATCCCCTTAAATAATTCATCCCATGCCTTTTCTCTATTTACAATTCTAAAAATCCCACGCAACCTGTTAAGCTTCCTTCGGAACTGAAACGATTCCCATCCCAGAGATTTTAACATAGCTGTCACACTATCCGCCCTTTTACCCAAAACGTATCTGGCCGCTTTCCTTTGAACCTTTTCCAACATTTTTTATATGAACCTTTTCGTGATGATCCCACACTGTCGTTGCATACTCCATTATCGGTCACACAAATGATACATACGCTAACTCTTCAGTAGCCTTATTACTCCCCTTAAGGTTCCTCATTACCCAATGAAGGGACTTAAAAGCCCTCCCCGCCACTTTGTCAATGTATTGTCCTCACCCGAGATTTGACATAAGGTTAATTCCTAAATATTTACAATTCTCGCTTCTAGTAATAGCTTCTCCCCATAGATTATATTCCCCATTTACCTTGACCTTTTTCCTTGTAAAGGTTATCAATTTACTTTTAGCCGTATTGATATCCATTACCACAGGTCAGTGTAAGAGGCAGAGAAGTTGGATCACCTAAGCATTTATGCCGTCGCCGTTTATGCCTCCACTCGACTTAATTTTATTGTTTTTAATTAGTACTCATTTCCGTGTAAATTTTTTTTACCTGAATATCAAATTATATACAACATTTAGAACAATACATCGTGGGGTATCCTAAATTTTTTCCTCAACGACAATTATTTATTTTTTTAAACCGATAGTACCACATTTAGCAAACTAGAAGCAATGGTTCATACCTTCTTATAAATTCTCCAACGAAAAAAAATATATATATGAAATAAGTTTCTCACATATCGAAACGGTCTGAAAATGAGCGCTATATTTTTGTAGTTCTATAACTTTTAATTTAGAAAATATTTATATTATTAATAGGCGTACTTTACTATAGCATTTCGACCTATTTTAAAAGTGGTTTAAACGCTTATATTAAGAATAACAAAAATATTGTTTTAAAAATTTATCTTCGCTAACATAATTTTTTTAAACACCATTCATATGTATGTACAATGAGTTTGTTATATTTTTAAATGGATAGCAACGTTGATTTTCTTACCTTCTAGTTTTTCTAAATGTCAATCCTGCTAAATTTATCAAGCGAACAATCCATATTACTATAATAAATATCTCGTTACGCAACACTCCCCATCAGTTGAATAAAAACAATTTTCAGTCATTCTTCCGTATCTTAAGATGCTTCGTGTCGTCATCGATGCGAAATTCTTTTTAAAAAGCACGATATGACCGGAAATCTAAGATCCTCTGAGAGAAACTGGCTCAGTTCCTTTCTCGACCGAAGAAAAGATAAAACAAATAAAATCAGAAACTTTCCTAATGAGACGGCTCAAATTGAATAATTTTCAGGAACCAACTCCGAAATTGGATTCTGGGAAATTGAAAGACGCCTGTGTGTGTGTGTGTATTTCCCCTTTATGATTGCCTTTCTCCGGCGAGGGAATTTAATTTGAGACAGTTAAATCGCATGGAATAACCCGGTAAGAATATAAGAGGGAGTCACAAGGAAGACTGATGAAAAACGATGAAATGTCTTACGCTAATTATTAGCTCCAAGTTTAAGTGACTTAATGAGGGTTGAAAGTAAGGATTAACGGTGCATTAAACTCCATTAAAAACTTCGTATGATTTATTTGCGGTGGTTGAGCGGGGATTGAAAGCAGAAAATTGAGCGATAAAACACGTCGCGGGATTATTTTATCGGACACCTCGAGGCAATTTGACAGCAAGTTTTTTTACTTTCTCCATATACTTAGTAAAGAGAAAGTATTGTTTTCATGAAAAAAACGACTTCGAGATTTCATAGTAAATACATATTCCTTTGAATACGTTTAGACTATTTTCGGAATGTCTGTGGGTATGTAATCGTGGGCACTCTAACTCGAAAAGTACTTGCTATATCATTACCAAATTTCATATATAACACTTTGGTATGAGTGCAAAGAGATTATTAGTTTTTGGACATTACCGGTTAAACGGAAGTTGAGGTTTATTCGAAACCCGATTTGGTTTTTGCGATATTTCTTCGTTCAAACATCATTATTGTATATACAAATCTATACAACGGTTATAGAGAATGTAATTTCCTACAACTTTTATTTGAAACAATTTTCCATAGCAGTTATTGTTTAAGAATTATTTATAAATAATCGGTTTTTTCAGTTTCCGTCAAATATCTCCTTAAAAACGTCGTTATTCGTAATATTCGTGAGGACCAAAGTTGTAGTGAATAATATTTCTTCCAACTTTTGTTTGAAACAAATTTTCGTAGAACCATCCATTTCGGATATATTCAACTTTTTCGTAAATTTCCAGTATACACCGCCGCCACCATGTAGCGATGAATTCTGTAAACATATTCAAAATATAATTTACCGCAATAAGGACGACTGTATTCTTTTACGATACGAAATGATAATTTCGCCTCATAATGCTATTCATAATAATTTAAATATGTATACCCCAAATATGGAGAAAGTCATGTGTTGGCCACATCAGATTTTTACTTTCTCATGTGTGGATTATGTGGCTCTCTGTCAGAAACGTTTGGCCACCACTGCACGTACATTAATATTTTCCATTTTATTAATTACCTTCCAGTTCTTATTTTCACTTCGAATCAGTCGATTAGCCTTTTTTTTAATAATTCGAGACACCGCTCGATGAAATCCATTCAAAAACAGCAGAAAGCATCAGCGTCTTCTCTCTCTCTCGAAAATGGCAGTCTCGAGTTTTTTCTCATTTTCCCTCTCGGAAATATGAAAAAAAAATGATAAACTGGATCCAACTCCTGGAAGTAGTTGTTTATCAGCTTGAGAAAAACGAAAACGGAAACGTGAGGTGGAATGTCCCTCAAGACAGACCTAAATTGAATTCCTCGCCCACGAAACAAACCGAGATTCCTCTTGTCCTTCTCTGTTCCCAAAACTTTTTGAACTTCCCTAAAAAGTCTTTCCCGACTCCTTCCCTTTGTCCCTTCTCACACTCGTCTCTTCCTCATTCTCTCTCTCTCTCCCTCTTCTTTTCTTTCGCTCGCACACTCCACTTAAGCAAACCGTTAAAAGTTTAATCCCTGCCCGCCGTCTAATAAACGAAATCTTGCGACGAAAAGTCGCTTAACCGGCTAGAGAGCTGATAAGTTGAGATCACATGACCTTTCAATCTTTCTGCGCCCCAAAAAAGTCAAGCGCGTCGAAGACTTATTAAGGTTGTTTACAGGTACGAAATTAATTCTCCGAAGCCAATCGGATGAAAATCGTTTATTACCCTTTTTACTTTTTTCTAAAGGGGAAAAGGGCTCTTTAAGCGAGACGGAAATTCCACGCGGACGGCGCCGAATGGACGGATTATTTCTCGAGAAATGAGGATTCCGTAGTCGTAACGCAAAGGTACAAAGATTAAGGCATAGTGGCCGCATTTTTGGAACTCCGTTGTGAAGAGGGATTCTCTCTCTCTCTCTTCCTCTCTCTCTCTCTCCCATTCCTCTATTTCCCACGCTGTTTCTCTCTCTCTCTTTCTCTCTCTGCGGGAATATCCTGATAATTGAATCAAATTAACAAGACACGAAACAGTGTAAGAGGAGTCTAGTAACTCGCTTTCAACTCGTTAATTTCCTTGGCTAGAGATTTCCCACTAAGGGAAAAGCTTACCCTTTTCTAGACTTACACAATCGAGTTTTACTTTATCATCCTTCTGAGAAAATCTACTTTATAATTTACAACCCGTATTACGCTGATTCGCTTCAACTCCATGCTGAAGCTCCGAGTCTGGAACAAATATCCGATGAAATGGTGCGATGCAAGGACCTATGCCACGAAGGCACTCACAAACATGTACGATATATAAATAATTAAAACATGAAAGGGAACATTCGCGATTTTTTTACGTATGTCGCCATTACGTCCAATTTTTTCAACGATATCTTACTTTAGTTTTTATTTATTATAAAGTTCCAAAAACAGCACAGAGGCCTATTACATCGAAACGTATAACATCAACATAATAATATAACAATAACACTATAATAAATATAAAATATGGAATACATAATAGGACGAAACAATATTAACAATAATAGTAATGGTCATAACAAGACAGCCTCAGAAATTAGGGAAATGAAGAATTGCATACGAAAAAAATGTTGAATTATGCTCGCTTGCGTCCATTTAATTTTCATCATAATTAGCTCTTTATAGCCCATTCCTATCTGCCGCGACACCCGAAGCAAAACTCGTCAACACATCCCTAAAAGCTATGCAAGATATAATTAAATTCGCAAAAGAATATCGCTAAAAGGGAAGAAATGAAGAAAATCAGATATTTTAGCATCGCGCTTCACAACGTTTTCTAAAAAAAATCTGTACAATATACATCGTACAAACTTTCTCATATACTACTAGTCGTCTTTTGGAAAGTATGAACTATGTAGGATCAATATAAAGATCAACTTAAATTAGTATATGAAATTTGATGAAAATCGTATGAGCCGTTAATGTAGAAAATTCAATGGCTTCCCAAGAATAAACTAGCCTTATATTAATTTTTACGCGCGTTTCGCTTCCAGCGTGAGCGCCTATTATTGTCGGTCTGTCCGTCTGTCCGTCCGTATGTTCGTTCTCGGCTTCTACGGAACGGTTTTCATGAAATTTGATATTAAGGACTTACAATCAAATATAATAAGAAAATCGCAAAAACGAATCACGTACGCCAATCAGGGGTACCACTTTACTGGTGACAAAAAATTAAATTTTCGTGTAAAGTATTGCTCCTCTCAAAATATTTGTCAAATAAAAGTTGTAGAACTTGTAAAGAAGAATATTTTCTTTCCTATACATTTTTATCGTAGGAGTAGCCGTTATCGAGAAAATCAAATGAGAATGTCTTAATTCGAGTTGAACTTGGAAAAGTTCTTGCATGGTTACTTCTTCATTGTTGCTATCATAAATAATCTCAAAAACAAACGTTTAATTTACTTACGCGTGCATGCAATATTATTAAATAGGAAGAAAATGGATTAATTTTGAAGAATATAAGAACTTTAAAACGCTATTTCCCCAACGTACAGTTATATAATTTCTTTCTAATACTCGATTGCACGAAACGCGCCCATTTGTGATACGTTGTACACTTTCCTAACTTGTTTGATAAATATGACGTATTATTGAAGACGTAAACTCAAGTAACTATACGAAATTTGATCAAAATCGTTGGAGCCGTTTTTGAGAAATTGTTGCGAAAATTGCATAGAATAAACTGCCGTTAATTACTCTGCAATTTCAACCATTTCTTCATATGTTCTATTCTGTATGATAAAATGCCTAGACACAAGATTTCAATCATTTTCGCTCTACCGTTTAGGCCAGGGGTGGGCAAACCGTGGCCCCCGAGCCATATGTGGCCCTCGAGAGCATTTAACGTGGCCCGCGAAGCTTTGGTGAAAAAGCAATCTGTAAAATTTAACACAATTTTATATTACTTTTGGTAAAATTATGACAATAAAACCTTTAGTTTTGAAAATCTAGTCCTATAATCCTTGTTTGTGCTTGTTTTTCACTTATGTATGATGCCTAAGAATATAAGCAATTTCCGATTTACACTCTAATCTGGCCCTCCTAAGCATTGGCATCTTTCAATGTGGCCCGCTGAAGAATTCGTAAACACCGATGCGGCCCGTCATGCAGAAAAGTTTGCCAACCCCTGGTTTAGGCTCTAGAGCCAGTAACAGACAGACAGACAGGCGGCATTGCGAAAACCTCTTCTACGGACTCAGGTACAGCTAAAACGTATATTTCCATCAAAATCTCGAGATCGAATCTTTTCGCGATCACAATACTTTCTCAATATACTTCGTATATGAGAAAGTAAAAACAAGTAATGGGTATAAAAATAAATTTTTATAACTTTTATATTTTAACATTTATTATAATACTCTGATTCCCATTAAAAGCTTACCCATATGAAAGTATTAAGCCTGTTGCCTAGGTTGCTGATTGTTGGACCCAGAAAATTTACCACTTTTTTCCGATAAAAACTATAAATTTACGCTAATTCTACTCGGACTGAAATTCTGTCTACAAAAATAAGAAACTAGAATTTATATCCTATCCGATAGTTTAAGTCTCGAGTTCGTATCTTGACGGAAAATAATTTTAAAGTGCAAATATAAAAACCTCTACACCAATTTACATGTTTTCTTATGGGCCAAATATGGGACAAAAAGGGGCCAAAATAGCCCCTCAGATTGGGAATTTCGAAAGTTTCGGATTTTTTCCTTCGGCTGTGACCGAAAACCTATAATCCTACCAAATTTCAAGTTTTTAGCTGATCTGGAAGTGCCTCAATTTTGTATCTTGCCGAAGTGGTTACAAACCGCTATATATACATATATACATATATATACATATATATATATATATATATATACATATACATATATATATATATATCGAGTGAGGTTAATATAAAAGTTATTAATAATAATAAAAAGGACGAGAATTGAGACGCATAACGTATAACAATAATATTGACTTTTTTCCGGCTGCGCACGAAAATGAAACGGTCACTTGAAATTCAAACAGGAAAATTTAAATTAAAAATTCGGTCCAATGAACTCGTTTTCTACCTAAGGCTCTTGGAGTTCCGAAAACTTCATCGTGCATGTTTTTTCGGTTCCGAGTGTGTAACAATTCCTCGTTGGATGTTATTACATCCGCGAATTAACTCAAACGTCCGTTTATGTTATCCGCGTCCCTCGGATTTCACGGGTAATTCCAAGAATTCTATAACAACTGCACAACTTCGAGGGAAAACCAATTAGCCGGAGTGATTCAATCGAGGGTTGGCTTCTCTCGAGCAAGTTGCTGTTTTAAAAATACCAGTTGTCTGAACGACAAACACGTTCGTGATAAAAACTTCATTTTTTGACCGAAATTCTAACAGAGAGTTGCCCTAATTTTTCGATTATAATACGCACTCAGCATAATACGCACTCTTGTTTTCACGACTGAAATCTGAAAGTTGTCTTTTCATCACGTACATTACGAACCTCATTTTTTGTTAAAAGATCACTGCAATTTTTTTCGCTTGGTTATTAGCGGTATCTCGCCTTGCCGACAAGCGAGAGTTTACGATATAAACGTGGCTTTTAAAAGTATTGCCTCACAAACATCATGGATGATTCTGAAGACGACATAACATGGAATGAGGATTTCACCGAGGTGGATACCGATGACGAAACCGACGTTCGCGGCGACGCCATTTACTACGCAGACGATGAGAGAGAACACAAGATTGCCGAAGAACTAATTAGGGACAGTGATAAATACGTCAGAGGCTTTAATGATGATGACGGCTAGAAGTAATTAAATAATTATTATTTTTTTGGTTAATGAATATTTTGAAGCCATTCTATCGTAATGCAGCGACAAGTACGATTTATTATTAAAATGTGTCCGAAAATATCAAATTATTTACCGATTGGATAAAGTTGTATGCATTTGTTGCCATGTATAATACGCGCCCTAACTTTTGGTCGATTTTACGTGAAAAAATATTTATTATATATGGAAAATAACGGTACTTTTAAAAAAACTTTCATGATGGCTCGGAAGAAAAGTTATTTTTCAGCGGTTTTTTGTTTGGCAACATATGTTAGTTAGTGAGTGAATTTACTGGGAATTTTAAAATTTTATTTTCTAGTTAATTCTTGTGATTGCGAGGTTCTTTTAATAGAACGTATCTTGACAACAAAGGCATGAATTATTGATCAAATATAACTTTCACGACCAAAATTAATTAGTTTTACATCTATTCCACGGTGAAAAGATTAAATATTTAAAATATTGATATTCGCCAAAACCATATAATTTTATTCATTAATAATTATGTCATTAACAGCAATTATTGGTCTTACACAATGAGCATTTTTTCCCGTAACAAATACGAACTTATAAGAATTCTAATACGCAATCGCGACTTTAAAGAGGATAACGTACTGGCAATCATCTACATTGGGAGATTTATAGCGTGCTTGCTAAAAAAAATCCTCTTCCGTCGCTTCGTCTTCCCCTCAATTCCGTCCTCTTCAGTTGCAAGGATTTCTTTTTTTCTTAATAGTTTTCTAAGATGATCTTTGCGACTGATGAGTTTTGAAAATATGTTTGTTCTCATCAAAACAATGAAATTCTCTTTATATTAATTTTTACTTTCTCATACTAAGTATCGAGAAAGTATTATTTTCGCGAAAAAAATTCTCAACCTCGAGATTTTTACGTAAATACACGTTTTAGATGTCGCTGAATCCGAAAAAGTGGTTTTCGCAATGCCGTCTGTCTGTCTGTTACTGGCTCTGGAGCCTAGACGATAGAACGAAAATAAATGAAATCTCGTACTTAGGCATTTTATCATACTGAGCAGACAGAAATGGTTGACACTGATCAATAATTAAGAGTAGTTTATTATACGCATTTTTAACAACAATCCGATTTTCTCAAAAACGGCTATAACGATTTTGATCAAATTTCGTACAGTTACTTGAGTTTACATCTACAATAATACTACATATTTTATTTCTTTCAATGAATGAATATAAGGCTAGTTTATTCTTGGGCAATTTGAACAAAAATTGGATTTTCTAAAAACCGGCTCATACGATTGTCATTTTCTAAAGATAACTAAACGGCGCATTAGTATATGAGAAAGTTTGTACAACGTATGTTGTACCGATTTTTTCTGCTAGCAGCGATAGTAAATTAAATTTTTCGACAAAACCTATACGTATGGAAAGTGTTAAGCTTACTACCTTTAACAATTTTTTAAGGCGATACTAAAATTTTACATTGTTGACACCTCGATGATTGCGGTTCCTTTTTCCGCAGAAATGAGATAAGCGCAGCCGAAAAAAAAGCTTGTTGCGGAAAAGTTCGCGGAATCGCACCCAAAAAAAAATCACAATTTTTCAGCACGTATTCTTCTACTGACAAGAGGGTGGCGTAGTTGGCGTTTCTCATTTCCTTTATCGATGTGACTCGTGAGAAAAATGATGGAATTCACCAAACATTCCCGTTTTACATCTCTCTTTTTGTCCAATACGGACATATCTTCGAGCGACGCCTATTCTTTCTTTCTCTTTTATATCCCGAATTTGACTGAAAGCCTTTTTTTCCCGGGACGCGATTGGACTTTTCATTTTATTTCGGGATTACATCCGCTTTGTATACTAGGTGAGGCACCGAGCTGCCTTCTGTTTCCTCGACGAAAAACAAAACGAATGCGCGGATGATGGTGAAAGCACTCGAATTTCCCGGATGGATGCGATCCGCTCGCGGATACGTCGTCTTCACAATCCGCGATGGATATGTAGTTCGTCGGAATGGAGGTCCTTTGCAAAATACCTTCCACCAAAACTAATAAATCGAAAGTGCCTTTATCCCACCCCGGGAATATTTTTATGAAGAAAAGGAAAACGTCGATCTTCGAGAGGCATTTTTTCCTCGTCTGGAGTATGAAAGAATTAAATTACCCGCGGTAGTTAAGGAGGAAACGGATTTTTCCCTCGTGTGCGAGAAAAGCCCTCGGTTTTTCTCCTTGTTACGAGTAATTCGCTATTGCCACGGAAAAGTGCTATGTGGAAAAAAGTCGAATGTTCTCCAAAACAAATTTAAAGGCAAATACGTAAAGTGGATTTTGTTTGTTCTGCCGCAAAAATATCGCGCCCATCGCTTCCAGCATGTACAAATGCAAATCTTCAAATAGCAATGCTGATAGCTTCCTTGTTTTCTGTAATTTGCCACGAAAACGTATATATATATATATATAGATAGATACAAATTTTATTGATCCGGGACAGGGTCCCATAGAACATGACATAACATAAATATGTCAACAGAACGTAGTGTTTGGTTTCAAAATAACTCTGTTATTTAATGCGTGACTCAAGGGAAAGAGGCAAGTTTTCACACTCCATCCTTCCTTGTTGATATTTCAAGTATCTCTTTAGTGATTTAATCAGCATGTTAAGAGATATATATATCCAAAGATAATTCGATCATTTATCGGTTTTCTTCTGTTTACGAGGCTTAAAAATTCCAACATCGGGCGATTAAAATTTTAATGAAAGATCATAAATTAAGTCGAAAATGTTTTGTAAAAGCTCTAATAGCTTTCAAAAATGGAAAATTTACAGCGCATTCTAAAAGTACGAATTCTTCAACACGTGAGTCGAATTACCGAATTTCGAAAAGTTAACGACAAAACGCAATCTTCTAAGATGGATAGGCATACGACGAAGGCCAACATCTTAATCGCATATAATCTTCTAGATCAACACGGAACGTTCGACGGCTCGCTGATTTATTCATTTTCGTGCGCGCGGTGTTATGACTATAGGAATTTGGTGTGTATAAGTGAAACCGCTTATCATCGTCATATGATAAATGACGTCGTGAATGATGCTTGATTATGTAATCGAGTTTATCGTGATTTCATTTCGCGAAGAGAAACGCAATAGTCATATTCTATCCCCAATAACACTAGATTGTTTTTGTTTACGATTTCCTATTTAGACAAATTACTACTTTGAATATAAATCTAGCTCGCTATTTTAATTTTCAAGGAATTTTTTCTTCAACGTAATTAGAACATTCTGAGAAATTTCGCCGAAGAATAGTTTCAATTCATTCTAGGATCTCCTCAGAGATTGAATTCCGTTCATATAAGAGAAGCCATTCATGAGAGAACGTTTTGTAGCCATGAATGATATAATCTTAGGATCCTCCCTGATTCAATTAAACAGGCCGCGCCAACAACTCCAAGAGACGTTTTCCCACGAACAGCTTAGTGCTCGTCGGGTTGCATAAATCGAGGTTGCCATAGGTTTCTCACAGAATGCATGGATTCATGAATAAGTACTTAAAACGCCATAAATTTGAAAAAAGTGCTTATCTCAGGTACTTCCAATAACCAAAAAATAGGTTATGAAATTGTTTTCAGCCATAATACTCGATAATTCTCTAATTAAGCATGATAGACGGGAAAAAACATCGGATAACTAATACCTCTCATTATTACGCTCGCTACATCTCCAAGATCTAAGTTAACATTATATTATTTTCATTCGTCGCGAATATTGCAAAAATTCACGACGGGAAAAAAATTGATGATGTTCAAATATTACAGTATCAAGGAACCTCACGGCGACGAGTCGCAAGAAGGTCTTCATCTTTATTTCCGGGTGTTATTGGCTCATAAAAAAAAACATTTTCGGGTGAATTACATGAAAAATCGTTCGCAATTTAAAGTTATATTTTTTTTCTCTCTCCCTTACACTCAAGGATATTGGAGTGGCAATTACGCCCCACTCGTTTGGAACATCGACCGCAACATTTTTGTAGTGCTAAACCCGACAACCGACGGTATAAAAAAAAGTCTCGTCATTATTAACGAGGACGCCTTTCACTCTCAGTTTAATATTTTCGCGTTACCGTCTCACCCTACTTTAAAAGACCGACTAAATTAATTACCTTGATACAATGACCTTGTATATAAATACATTCGTGTGTGTGTGTGTGTGCGTGCGTGTAGATCGTTTTATTGCTGTACGTTGCGTTCACAATAAAAAAAATGGAATATCTCACCGATATATTGTCTTCCCGCCTAGCATAAAAGCAATGAGATAAAAAAAATATATTTAATGAAGTATCCCGTGGATAGAATAATCATTTTTATGCCATCAAAATCAATACAAGCGGCACACTTTCTTCCAAAAAGCTGATAAATTTGGAGGTCATGGATGAATAATGCTTTCAAAAATTAGTCTCCTTTTGCTAAAAGATCTCAAATTTTTTAAATACTACTTATTTACTGGTATAATCCTATCCCTGGAATAATTCTCGCACCCTAATTTTTATATATTATGGGTCCTACCGGGCACAAACCCTGGTATGGAGTGTAGCATTATATGGGTGGGAAACATGAACAATGAGAAAAGAAGATCATAGGCGTCTGAGAAGTGGGTATGGGATAAACTGTGGGCAATTTGTCGGGGAGAGTTAAAAACAAATGAATTCTTAAATATAGCAGCAGGAGAAATGAGCTTAATTAGAGTAACGAGGGAAAGACAGCGTGTGCCAAATTTTGAAAGGTAACGGTCTGATGAAGGAAGTCATAGAAGGAGGAATGTTAGGAAAAAAGCAAAGGTGTAATGGAGATATTAAAAGAAGGCGAACTGGGTACGAGAACTCGCAGAGAAAGGCTTCGGATCTCGCAGATTGAGGTGGTTCTAACTAAAACCTACCGGAAGGTAGAATTACAACGTAATTATGTAACAAACACGATGTTTTTATCAAGGCCAAATGGGGTCGATTCCGTGGATCGATTCATAGCTGTTGTCCGGTCTATTCTTCTATTTCACATAAGCAGAAACAACAGAAAACTTCTACCGAACACAATGTTATTATTACTGTAAAAAAAATCCATTCCTTACTGATGCGATTATCAAAGTTTCAGTCAGGTGTGAAATTATTCGAGTGATGAAAAAAGCACAGCTGAACGTGCCCTTGATTAGAATTTCGATAGCAAATCGTTCTGTGTTATATCCGGCGCTTCCAGAGTTTAACTGAACATTTTTTTTTAATGACTCTATCTGCCTAATCAAAAACGATACTATCTCCGACTCTTTCTGATTCCCGCCATGGGCAACTGACTGTCCCCACTCACTTCATGCCATAAATTATAGCAGCTTTTTTTTTCATAAAATTCAAATTTCTGACGGAAGAATTCTATTGTTACGTTCTACAAATGTATAGTTATGCGTTTTCTCGAAATACGGAGAGCCGACGAGAAGAGAATTACAATCATTTCACGATTCAAATAATCCATTTTTACCTTGTCGAAGACAATATTGCAACGAAAATGACTGAGGAAGAAATTCCGAAAAAGGAAATCTTAAGAAGTGACACGTGAAAACGGCGCTTCCGATCGGTAATTCACAGGAAAGAGTGCGGTGTAACGAATAGAAAATCCCGCATCTTAGCGAACCTTGTATCAGACCAGATATTATTACGCTCTAGCCAAAGTTTGAAAACTACGATCCATCTTAATGAATGCATACAGTAAACAATTTTACACATCAAAACAGTAGTTTGTTCACGATGAAGAAGTAAAATAAATTACATTTTATAATACGAAAAGTTTAATTTTAAAATTCAAATTGCCATCCGTTGCGCCCTTAAGCGTGCTGCGCCATAAATTCGATTAAATTGAATTGAAATACATTTCGAAAAAAATACACGTTCATTCATCATTTACTGCGTAAAACCGGAAATATCAGCTAATCTTTCGTATTTTCGCGTCACGGCAAAAAATGCTATCCAATCCTTAGATAATTCTTAGATAAAAGATAACGATGAACAAACTTGAACACCTGATACTAGTCGATAAAACACAAAAAAATATGTCCCGATAAAACAGAGCTTTTTGAGATAAGACTTTTCAGGTAGATATTACCGCGAGTGAGAAAGTTAAATAAGGAAGCCAAGACGATCTCGTACACTGTACTACTTAACATACAAACATACACACGATGGCTGAGTTCTTTCCGGTTAAATCTCCTCACAGTCTGCTTGTCGCCAATCATGTCTGATGTGAGTCAGCTCGACGAGAGAAATATATATATATATATATATATAGAGAAATATATATAGAGAGAGAGACTCACCGCGTCTCATCATTCCTTTCCAATAGATTTCCCCTTCCTACTTTCCCTTTCACAGTTTCGAGTCAGCTTGAGACCCTGAATGGTCCCCCAGCGTGCAGAAACTGAGAGAGACTTAGTTATGAGTGTTACAAAGAGTATCTCAAGAAGCTGTCGACATTAATTCCTTCAAAGGCGACAGGGGCAGAGAGAGTCGGAATGGCTGAAGTTTCCAGTTTTCCCTCAGGTATTTTAGGGTAACGTGAAGTTTTCCGCATATGATTACATGCATCCGCGGTGCTTTGCTATCTCCTATATTAAAACGTTTAATGTCTTTGTCGGTGTGTCTCCATGCAGCCTCATCAGTTAGTTATAAATATCTCAACATATCTCGGCCATTTCTTCAGCCAGTCCAGCCAAATTCGGTAGGATTGCTATGAATACGTTCAAAAAGCGAATGCTATAAAAAAAATTTCAAGAAAGTCCCGGGTTCGACGCCAGGAATGTTTTACATTCCATATGAATCTCATATCTCGGCCCATAAGTTTACACGCTAAAATTTAATTTTCGACGCGCAGAGTTTTACTCTTTAGAAGGAATTGACCTACGAGCTTCAAATTAAAACCATTTTAACTTAAAATAAACGGGCCGTTTAATTTTGTTCGCCTTTTCTCACCTAAAGGTAAAACTTTAGCAAATTTTACCTTTAAATTCGCCGATGTAAGAAAAATCGTTCATTTTCATCAATGATCGCCTTGGAAACGGGTATTGTTTTTTCAAGCCATATATGCTTATATTTACTATAATATATTTTGAAGCGTGTGTTTGTGTGTTTGCGTATTTGTGTGTTTGTGTATTTGTGTGTTTGTGTATTTGTGTGTTTGTGTATTTGTGTGTTTGTTCATAGAAATCCTCCTAAACGATAAAAGCTAGAATAACAAAATTTGGTACGATTCTTCCTTACATCCTAACTTAGTGAATAGTCAAGGTTTGGTCAACCGGGATTAATCAGTGCTGCCAATACAGGGGATTAATATTTTTCCATAAGATAACACGTATGAATCCATTTCTTGACTTGCAAGGTATCCTTCCTTCAAGTAATAAAATACGTAAATATGGACCGATTTTTTTCGTTTTTGCTTTATTCGACGAATAAACTCCATACTATCTTATTCCTGCCAAGTTTACATGTTACGCGGTCGAAGTTTTCAGAAATAAGTTATTTGTTTCGAAATTTTGTGGATTTTTCGTACACCTCCCTGGCGTTGCCAAGGCGGCCGTCATTGTTACCTCCGATTCAATTACCTTCAATGAAGCTTATAAATAGACGAAAGTTTAGCGTTATTCGCTTCGCACTTTTGTTTAAGCAACGAACCGATTGATACTGATCAATACTGATTATTATTCTGGAAGCGTTTATAATGATTGATGAAAGTAATTGAACCTTCTTTCGTCTATTGAATACTGGAATCTTACATTTTTTGTAAGTAAAATAATTATATTCTACATTATAATGTTTATTAACGTAAATAAGCTCACGTATCTGGTGTACATTTACCGGAGTCAGTGTTCAATCATGGACAACTGTACGTTGCTTTTTCACGGGTTTCTTGCTTACAAGAAATAAATGTAAACATTTCATAGGCAAAATTACACAAGAAATGAAGCTGGGTTTGGCGAAAGTGATAAACGTATATGATAGGAAATACAATTATTGTTATATTTGAATGCAATCGGTTCGGAAACGGATTGTTACAAGCAAATATGATTCATTGTTAAGAAAAGCTAATTGTAATTTTAAAAGTATCTACTATATATTTTAAAGAGTTTGTATGTTGTGCTGTAGTAGCTTCACTAAATCCGTTGAAATTCAACGGGAAATTCTGCTAGTTATTTATATAAAAGGCCAGATATTTCTGTACGGCAAACGCTTTGTTTACATAGTAACCCAGAAATGGGACTACTTTAGATATCGGAAGTCTAATATTTTATTTTGATTTGTTTAGAATAAAAGTAGTAATATTTTGTGATAATTGTTTTGTAATCCTCACTTGAATATATAGTCTGTATTATTATGCAAAGTCAACTATATTCAGAATAGATTTCAAATCAGTTTTTCTTCGGTAAATTCTTCACTGGAAATTACATTTTTAAGCAAATTAAAGCGTTTGAAAGATAATAGTCAACACGTGTTTCAACTTGAGTGGCAGCAGCTGCACGAGAATTGACATTCTCTCGCTGAACAGAGTATAGCTATGCTCTCCAGGCGCTTACACGGTCCAATGGCATAATGTAACAAGGGCTCTAGCTTGAAAACTAATTTGCGGACCCATGTTTATATTACTTTTTATCATTGTTTTTGGATGCACAACTCACCACTAAAATTTGTACCTCTATTTTTTAATCATCCTTATATATATATATATATAAATATATATATATATATATATATATATATATATATATATATATATATATATATGTATGTATGTATGTATGTATGTATATATATATACACACACACACGCACATATACACACATTTCATATTCGCTTGCATGCACAAATTTGTTTTTTAATTAAATGTACGAATATGAATTTGATAAACATATCACTTCCACGCATATTTCAAGGACGTAATTTGCGATTAATATTAATATTTACCACGAGTGTATAAGAAGCTGAATACGTTTCTGCGCCATAGAAACATTTGCTTTGACCGCACCCACGCAACATTACTTTCACTCCTAAAATACGTCATAATGGTAATAATCTCAATCTAAATTGTTTGTTTGAAATTATTCAAGTATTTACTTTTCCTCCCGTTGCCAACAGAAACGCAAAGACCATAAGTGGAAAAGCGTACGCAACGGAATTAATATGGCTCCTGGAACATTTTACACCAGGGGAGATATCTCGTAAGCTCCCCAAATTCCTCCTCCTCTCAGCCGCTTGATCTCCGCGAACAAACAAAAAATTAAAATCCGGGGATATTTACCCTGCAAGCGTCTCATACAGCGGGTGAATTAGGTAGGAGGGGGAGAGACAGAAAGGAAGGGAATTTTCGAGTTGAATATAGGGATCCATTACACGCACACACGCCTCCATTCAGACATCTCCATCTTTTATATCCAGTCTACCAGAATAACGTCCTCTTCCTCTCCTAGCCGTTTTATTACGCATATCTAAGCGAGGCGATGAAATACATACACATCGGTCCGTAATTGCAATTTCTGGGAAACAAAACGGGAAACCGCGAGGGAAGTCCTTTTCACTATCCTGGATGCTCTGTTATTACTTTCTCCACATACGTAGTATTGTATTCACGAAAAAAATCTAATCCGAGAATTCAACGGAAATACACTTTTTGAGGTCCCTAGAAAACGTTCTGACTATTTTCTCGATGTTCTCTGTGTGCATGTGATAGAAATTTTTCAAAAAAACGATAGTTCATTAGATATTTTTATCCCTAAAACACGTATAGACTATTTTTACTTTCGCCATATACTTACGTAGTACAGAGAAAGTTTTATTTTCATGAAAAAAATCGACTTCGAGATTTCAACGGAAATACACGTTTTGAGGTCCCTAGAATACGTTTAGACTATTTTAGGAATGACGTAAGTGTGTTTGTATGTGATTGTGGGCACACTTAACTCGAAAAGTACTTGCTATACAATTACCAAATTTCATACATAACACTTTGGTATGAGCACAAAGAGCTGATTAATTTTTGGACAATGCCGGTTAAACGGAAGTCGAGGTTTATTCGAAACCCGATTCGGTTTTGGCGAAATTTCTCCGTTAAAACATCATTATTGTGTATACAATTCGATACAAAACTTATAGAGAATGTAATTTCCTACAATTTTCCATAGCAGTTATTGTTTAGGAGTTATTTCTAAATAATCGGTTTTTTCGGTTTCCGTCAAATAACTCCTTAAAAGCGTCGTTATTGGTAATCTTCGCGAGGACCAAAGTTATAGAGAATAATATTTATTCCGAGTTATGTTTGAAAAAAAATTTCGTAGGACCTTCCATTTAGTAGATAATTAATTTATTCGTAAATTTTCAGTGTACATCGCCACCACCATGTAGCGGTGAATTCTGTAAACATATTCAAAATATAATTTACGGCAATAAGGACGCCAGTATTCTTTTACGATACGAAATAATAATTTTGCCTTATAATGCTATTCATAATAATTTCAATATCTATACCCCAAATATGGAGAAACTCGTGTTGGCCACATCAGATGTTTTTTAAAGATAGGACGACCAAAAATTTTAATAAACAACCCTCGATGAATATATAAAAAATAACAAGTTATAAATACAACTTCATAAAATGTATAAATGGCTTTGTCTAAATCTTAAATCTAAATCTCGTCGAAATCATCTGAACTTAAAAAAGAACAATGTGCCCATTTTTAAGTGACTTCCCATAAAATGAAACATTCTTCGGTTTAACTTTTAAAAAAAGTGTTTTCGTTTTATCGCTAAATTTCCGAAAAAAATGATTTATCGCATAATTTAAGCCATTCTAAATCGATAATGCATAATTTTAACAGATATAGTAACGGCTACCACAAAACCTAACGAATCGACTCAGCAAAATGCAAAAAAGCAAGCCGGCGTTGGCAAACAATCCATGATATTCCCATGATTTAACAGCCGTCCCGATTATCTGTGCACTACTTGCAGGCGAATAAATATTGGACACCAATTTATACCATGAAACAGGCTGCAATCTTGATGGCATTCATTTTCTTTTTTCATTATCAATAAGTTTCACAAAGCGATGAATAAATTAACGTGCATTTAGCCGAAAAATTTCCCCCGTACACCCGTTATAGTAGAACCTCGATACAACGAATCTCTAGGGCAGGGGCGTTATTATTAACGTCAGTGCAATCGGTGCAAACAAGGGTTGGCCAACTTTTTCCTAAGAAGAACCATTTTAATTATCTATAAAACTCAACATAAGAAGAAACGCAGTCATTGACGGATCCACGGGGAACGGGGGGCTGGGGGGGCTGGGGGGCTAGGGGGCTGGGGGAGTGATTCTCACCTCCTTATCCTTGCCCTTGTTGCTATCATCTCCGTCGTAAAAAAAATGTTTATTCTACGCAATGCGCCCATACCTTTTAGTTTTCTGCAATTTCTGTTAAAATAATTTACGAAGCCAATTTCTTTTTTGCTAAACAATGGAATCGCGTGGAAACACACGGTTCGAAATTATTCGCGGTTGTATTATTGTACGATCCTTCGGTTTAAATTACTACATTAATTTGATTAAATTTAAAATAAAAAAGCATTCGAATAATAAATGTTTTTTTTAAAGCGCGTTTCGCTTCCAGCGTAAGCGCCTGTTATCGTCGGTCTGTCAAACTGTCCGTCCACCTGTCCGCATGTTCGTTCTCGGCTTCCACAAAACGGATTTTCATGAAATTAGATATTAAGGACTTACTGTAAAATATAATAAGAAAATCGCAAAAATGAATCACGTACGCCAATCAGGGGTACCACTTTACTGGTGACATAAAATGAAATTTTCCTCATATCTCGTAAAGTATTACTCACATCAAAATATTTTTCAGATAAAAGTTGTAGAATTAGTAAAGAAGAATATTTTCTTTCCTATACATTTTTATCGTTGGAGTAGCCGTTATCGAGAAAATCAACCAAAAATGTCTTAATTCGAGTTGAACAGAAATTTTCTTGCATGGTTACCTCTTCATTGTTGCTAACCAAAACAATCTCACAAATAAACATTTGATTTACTTAGGTGTGCATGCACTGTTTTTAAATAGGAAGAAAATAGGTTATTTATGATGAAGAAAAGTACTTTAAAACGCTATTTTCTATACGTACAGGTATATAATTTCTTTTTAATACTCCATTGCACGAAACGCGCCCATTTCCTAACTTGTTTTCTCTGATCGTTATTTTCCACAGGTTTCCACAAGGTTCCATTGTTTAGCAGTTGCGTTCCTTGGAAACAGAGAGAAAGAGAGAGAGTGGAAATACAAATTCATCTCGAAAAATCCCTTCCTTTGTCCTCGGGGTGGAATAAAATAAAATTCTCGACTTCCCTGAGGACTCAAATAATAAACTCGACCAAGCGATGCTAGAGCAATCCCTAGAGCAGGCATGTCAAACATGCGGCCCGGTCTTCGAAACTCTGCGGCCCCGATGAGATTTTAAAATCCAATGCAATGCGGCCCTTTAATAGTTTTGGTGGAAATTTTCAGCATATTTTATTGGAAATAGAGACCAAGTGGTTGATTTAAGTTACGCAAAAATGAGTGGTTAATGAAGATTCCGCTTTAACTCTTCTTTATTTCCTAATCTAAGTTAATTTAAAACTATACGCGAGATACATTTGTGAAAATAAAACTTTAATGTAATTTAATTACTAATCTACCAATAGAAAATTCTAATTCACTCGATAATGGAATTCTAATTTAAAATGAATAAAAGCCTGCGTAATTACATCTTTTGTTGACGTGTATTTAGGCTTTACTCTCGTGTTCTCGTTTTCATGATGCTGTAGAAAACAGCTGTGTTTGGACCATATTAAAGATACTTTGAAGTATTTTGGAACTGGTTTGGTACTATCGGTTTTAATCCTTAAAAGTCACAGAGTATATACAATCCCACAGCTAAGCCAGTATTTTTCTAAGAAACCGAAGAACTAAGATAAATATTTAGGTATTATTTATTATCAACTTTTATTATAATCGTACTGATTTATTAGTGAATGTACTCGTATTGTTAAATTTTGGTTTTACAATTTTGACAGGGAAGACAAAATGAAAAACACTGTTATTACTGATGTAATTTTATGATTTTTTTAAATTAAATATTTATTTAACTATTTTTAATCTGATTTTTATTTTGTCTAAACGTTAGATTGAGAGTGTATTATAAAGCTGGACACATGGTGCTCATAGGTCGCTAGTAAATTAATATTCACATTTCAAAACATAACGTAGCTGTTACATCTGTTTAATAAATTAAGACGATTAATTTAATTTAAAGATGTAATGTTAATGTTTCACTACTGTGATTTCATCGTAACGGGATCTGACTGTAGATAATTTTGCTAATATTTCGTGCACTTTTTAATGTATCCGCTCGCGTTAAACAGTTTACGTAACGAAGGTAAACATAATCCTCAATAATGATATCCTGAACCCTGATTGGCTTGCCATTAAACCAATGAAAACTCTCCAAAAGCAGTACAAACACTCAAACAGAAATTGGCTATTATATGAGACGATGTGCTGTGAAATTAAAGACAAATAATGTGTTTAAATTGTACACAAACTATTAGTGTACCGAAAGAATGTCAAGCGGCACCACGAAATACATCGTACTTCTTACGAGGTGCACGGTAAAAATGAATGAAGATTAACTGAATGATTTAACAAGTAATGTGTATAAAAATAAATTTCTATAAATAACTTTTATATTTTAACATTTATTATACTCGTTACTTCAAATTTGGTGAAACTACCTGCATAAGTTACCTTTTACTGGTGGAGGCAGTGTTATATTCAATTAATCTGGATATCAAGGCTGAAGACATTTCTTGTCGTATACAAATCAACGAAGGTAAGTAATCGGTACTATTACACAATCGTTATGGGTGTAAACGTGCTTTGATTGCTTTTAATACGAGAGAGAAGGAGGAAGGAAAAAAGGTAGGGTGGAGGGTGAGAGAGGGAAATGACTTTCAATACAATTAATGTTTCTGATGCCAATTTGACCTCCATAAATAGCTTGAACGATCGAATCTTTACTCCCGTTGATATTTCAATGGGTATTACGCTAGTAACGTTTTAAAGGAGAAATATAAGACTCTGATTCCCATTAAAATCTTACCCATATGAAAGCATTAAGCCTGTTGCCTAGATAGCTGATTGTTGGACCCAGAAAAATTACCACTTGGGGGTTGGACGATCCTTTTTCATTTTCAGAACAAGCGTAGTGGGAAAAACCCTTTTGGGAATGTGGATACCCTGAGGCATTTCGACCTTCTTATCAACCTCTGGCCCACAACACAACGGGCCTCCCGGTGTCCATGCACCCGAGGAGTAATGCTTTGGCGGAATCAGGAAGATAATCCCATGCGTGAGGGTGGCCGCTTCGTGTCATAGACTTACGAGGTATTTTTGTCTCGCAGCCCTTCTAGCCGCTGGGATCTTTCGTCGGCCCAGAACGACGGAAGAAAGAAAAATTCGCTTACACCATGGCGGACCAAAAGAAGACATGCATAATTCAATCGAGTCTAGATTTTCGTTCTTTTGGGGTAAAATATTCATTAAGTATAAGAAAATCAGACAATGCAGTCTGCGTGTTAATCACTTCACGTTGAAAATTCTGTCGGTGGCCGCATAAAAATATTCTGGTGGCCTCAGTTGAGAAAGGCTATTCGAGAGAAAATGCTGTACTCCTTATGGGTATTTCAGTTTACCGCACTTTCAGTATAAAGTATAATAATTCAGGCTCCCTAGAGCAGGGGCGTTTTTTAGACTTCGAACTACTCAGTGCAACTTTGAAAGGGGCCCGTTTGAACCGATCTGTTATAAAAATTCGAATTTTCATTCTCAAATTTCTAATTTACGTTGTTGATTTTATTTAACATAAAATACCGAATGCGTAAATTGAGGACGAATCGCTTATTGACACCGATTCCGATGGTTATGAACACAAAGCGTCCGATTGTGAGCAAGAATCAATTAATCTCGCCATTCGTGAATTGCTTTGGGGCCCGCCGCAATATGAGGGGCCAGTCGGTTCGCTTGCACCCAGGGGTCGGCCACCTGCTACTCCTGAGTCGCAAGTGGCCCTTTAACTCCCGACAGCAACTCTCCTTCATAAAACCTCCAAAGAAGAAATTGGCTTCTTAAATTATTTTAATAGAAATTGCAGAAAACTAAAAGGTATGGACGCATTACGTAGAATAAACATCTGTTTTACAGAGATAATAGCAAATAGTAAAACAGTTTTCTCCCATATTACATAAGGCATTAGTAGATCGTGAAAAAAATTTAATGGACAACGGTCCATTTCTTGCTTGTATGGTTTTGGATCCATGATTTCAAATTTTGCTTGATTATTATAGACAGCTAAAATCTAAAAAACATGTTCTATTTTTGGGCAAATGACAAATCTGCGTTTGGATGGAAATTACGTTTTAAATAGTGACCCTGTAATTTCACCTAGAGTTTCTGATAATGTAATGTTAGATGAAGTGGAAAAGTTGATATTGGAGAAAGAAATAGAAAAAAAAAGCTGAGCTCCAAAGTAGCATCAAATTTGCCATTTGACTTAATTGGACAAATTTGGTAACATTGAAAGGCTTCCAATAAAATCTAACATCTTCGTTTATTGGAATGGTAAAAAATTCAGCCACCCAATAATTTATAATTTGGCCAACGTGGCATTCGCTGTTCCTTCCACTCAAGCAAGCGCTGAAAGACGTTTTTCGACACTTAAACTTATTTGACAGATACGAGAAATGCTCTGAAACCCAGCTTATTGGAAGAAATTTTATTTTTTTAAATAAATAATTAGTTGCTATTGTCATATTCAACAAATTGTTATTTTTTTATTTTTTGTTGTGACTGTTCCTGTTTCTTTACATTAAATGTTTGTGTTATTTATGAAAGCATTGTATTGATCTGGTATGCGCGGGATATCAGTTCTTAAATCCCTTTTTGTTATTTTTTTGATTTTTGTCTTTAAGTTATTTCCATTTGCCAGTTGCAGAAAAGAAAGTTTTAATTCACTAATGGATATCATGATTTTCCTTTTCTGGTGGAGATTTTCTGTTATTTATCATTAGAGTATATTTTTTACAACATACGAAAGACGATTAAAGTAATTTTTTTTCTTTTACTTACTCATACGAAGTATCGAGAAAGTATTGTTTTCGCGAAAAAATTCGAGCTCGAGATTTTTACGTAAATATACGTTTTAGGTGTCGCTGAATCCGAAAAAGTGATTTTTGCAATGCCGTCTGTCTGTCTGTTACTGGCCTGGTGCCTAAACGGTAAAGCTAAAATGAATGAAATCTCGTACTTACGTATTTTATCATACTGAGCACAGTATACGTACTAATAGTTGTCATTGCTCAATAATTAAGAGTAGTTTATTCTACACATTTTTATCAACAAATCGATTTTCTCAAAAACGGCTGAAACGATTTTGATCAAATTTCGTACATGTACTTGAGTCTACGTCTTCAATAATACTGTTTAGTTCGTATTACTCAAAAAATTAATATAAGGCCAGTTTATTCTAGGTAACTTTAACAATTTTATTTTCTCAAAAACGGCTCTAAATGATTTTGATCAAATTTTGTACAGTTACTTGAGCATACATCTACATTAATACTACGTATTTCATTTTCTCAATGAATGAATATAAGGTTAGTTTAACAAAAATTAGATTTTCTAAAAACCGGCTGATACGATTTTCATTTTCTAAAGATAACTAAACGACGCATTAGTATATGAGGAAGTTTGTACAATGTATGTTGAACCGATTTTTTGGTATTGTAATGATTTAAGATTGAAATATTTGTTACACTAAAAATGGATCCTAAATATGTAATATGATTAATAGATAAGAAAAATAATATCTCAAATTATGTATGTCGTTAAGTCGATCCCCGAACCGAACAACTCCTAAATTTGAAATGGTTTGCAGTACTGGATAGGGGGAGAGAGATGGGAGGAAATTTTGGAATGGAGCCAACGTCGTAGGGGAAACTGGTTCGTTGGCGGAAGGGGAGTTACATGAGCAGGAAGAGGAGTTTAATCATATGCAAAAAGAGAGAAAGAGAGAGAGAGAGGTAAGGAGATATATAGGGAGAGAGAGAAAGAGGCGGGGAAAAAGAAAGGGAGAGACAGAGATGAATGGGCGATGTAAGTTTTTAGAAAGGAAAATTCGTACGAAAGCTGCGAAGAATTGGCACCGACGCGATAATCCTTCGTGGGAGTAATCTTTTGTTTTTTTTTTTTGAAAAATAGGAGGATATATGTTTTTACTTTCTCATACGAAGTATCGAGAAAGTGTTGTTATCGCGAAAAAATTCCACCTCGAGATTTTTACGGAAATATACGTTTTAGGTGTCGCTGAATCCGAAAAAGTGGTTTTCGCAATGCCGTCTGTCTGTCTGTTACTGGCTCTGGAGCCTAGAAGGTAGAGCGAAAATGAATGACATTTTATCATACTGAGCAGGGTATACATAGAAATGGTTGACATTGCTCAGTAATTAAGAGAAGTTTATTCTACGCATTTTTAACAACAATCCGATTTTCTCAAAAACGGCTTTAACGACTTTGATAAAATTCGTACAGTTACTCGAGTTTACGTCTTCAATAATATTGTATAGTTCATATTTCTCAAAAATGAATATAAGGCTAGTTTATTCTAGGCAACTTTAACAATAATTCGATTTTCTCAAAAACGGCTCTAACGGTTTTCATTTTCTAAAGACAACTAAACGACGCATTAGTATATGAGAAAGTCTGTACAATGTATGTTGTACCGATTTTTTTCTTGGTACGTGCAATAACTTTTTTAATTTTGTAAATGCAAAATCGGTTTCATCAGCTGACATATTTCGCAAACGTGGAGAAATGGTTTATTCTTCGTGCGATATTATCACATTCGCAATTCACATTCAATCTTCGGTCCGCAACCTCTACCCTCTAGTGCAGGCGTCTCAAACTCTCGGCCCGCGGGGCCGCATGAGGCCCGCGCGATGCATTTGTGCAGCCCGCGAAGCAATTTACTTTATACTACGCGACCCGAACTCAAATCTTATTTCTTACAAAATATTTCTCGCAAATATTTCTAAATAATCTAAGAAGTGTAATAAATCTTTCCAATTTATACCATCCTGCACGGTTGAGTTACTGAAGAATGTTTATCCCACTGCCAGCGAGTTTCTTGCGAATCAGGACAACTCTAGACGCCAAATCTGCATTTTTGTAATGACTGCGTGTAAGACGCATAATAGAGCCATTCCTCTCTTGTGGAAAGGGAGAGTGAATATAATACGAAGAATACGTAAATATGTGAAGACTGGGAAAGTAATGAATGCGGCCCGCGGATCATCAGAGAATGCGGCCCGCACACCAACGTGAGTTAGAAACTCCTGCTCTAGTGGATCGCAATGGGCAAGTTTAAGATTAGCTAGGGCCGCAATTCAAATGAAATAAATCTGTTAAATGAGCTTCACGACATTTAATTTAAAAGTTTCAGTGAATGGTGCAAAAGTTAATTCGTGATTTTTAATCGAGTTACAAACTACAGAAAACAACGAAAAAAGAAAGGTTGATAAATTATTTTAGTGGAAGAGACTGCATGAAAACAGCTTGAAGAGCCGCATATGAATCTTCAATGGGCCGCATGAGGTCCGCGGGACGCAGGTTGGGGACCCCCTGGTCTATACAATACTTCCGTTTTCATGAAAACTTAAGTGAAAATGCGTCACGTTCAGTGACGAAAGATTCCCTGTGAGATTAAAAATACAAAAAGGTTAAATCTTCCATAGTTTAGTTATTTTTCACTATTGCTTGCGAGCTATAAAACTTTTAACTCGGAAAAAATGTACTTATTTTGTTTATTTACACTTTTGAACGGCGAGGTTGAGGCTGCGTAGCCCCTTATTCCACTTAACCGTAAAGAATTAACAAACAGGTGTTTAAAAGAAATGCCCTTTTAACTTTTAAGCTAGATTACAGATAAAAGAGACCAGCTAATGTGCAAAAAATAATGTACATGAGCTGGTCATTGGTTCTTGTTAGAGCGTTTCCCCGCTGATGAAACAGAATTAGTGTTAAAATTTATAGGAAATGGAGATGTTAGTGAAAGTAACTACGTGAACATGAGAAACGGGAAACAGATTTACAGAAGTGAACCAAGTACGTTTGCTATGGACGAGTAAGTTTGTGCAATGATTTTTGAAATTATTTTAGTTATTGGTGATGTTATTAGGAAGGGAATTTCAAAGTTTGCTCGCTGAGAACGTGAAAGAACAATAACTGAATACTTTCTAGCAAATGAGAAACGGTTCAGTCATTAATCCTCCTAACACAATGACTATACTATATTTTTAGACGATTACTTCATATGCCTTACCCGTGTCTTGCTCAAAATCATAAAAATCGGTAAAACATACATTATACAAACCTTCTCATACACTAATGCGTAGTTTGGTTATCTTTTGAAAAATATGAACTATGTGGAATCGTTACAAACATCAACTTAAATGACTATACGAAATTTGATGAAAATCGTATTACCCGTTTTTTTATAAAATCCAATTGTTTTTAAAGTTGCCTAGAATAAACTTGTCTTATATTCATTCATTGAGAAGTACGAACTATGTAGCATTATTAATGACGTAAACTCAAGTAACTGTACGAAATTTGATCAAAATCGTTATAACCGTTTTTGAGAAAATCGAATTGTTGTTAAAAAGCGTAGAATAAACTACACTTAATTATTGAGCAATGTCAACCATTTCTATATATACTCTGCTCAGTATGATAAAATGCCTAAGTACCAGATTTCATTCATTTTCGCTCTACCGTTTAGGCTCTAACTCCAGTAACATACAGACAGACAGACGGCATTGCGAAAACCACTTTTTCGGACTTGGGTACTCCTAAAACGTATATTTCCATAAAAATCTCGAGGTCGAATTTTTTCGCGAAAACAATTTTTTCTCAACATACTTCGTATATGAGGAGGTAAAAATATCTCTAGAACAAAAAGTGTTCTTAATTCCCACTTAACAAATTACGTCTAAAAAATGCGACATAAGACAGGATAGTGAATGCGTGCATGGAATAACATTCTCTGTCGTAATTATAAAATATTTAAAAAAATTCTAGCGGGATTATAACAAAAAAAGAAAACTTTAACTCGTCGACACAGTACAAATTCGCCATCAACGTATACATAAAAAAAGCTTCTGAGACCAAGAGAGAGAAAGGGAGTTTTCGGTGAGGGGACGATCCGCCCACCAATTACATTCACAAATGCGATATGGTTGGGTGCTTAGGAACGCGAAAAAAAGTTTGGAATCCGCCGTATTAATGGGTCGCAAGATTCCGACTTTGTTGAGTCCTCCGCTATTATATCGATTCATTTTTATAACAAAATACTTTCGGTTTCTCTGACGAAGTAATAAGTGCTAACCAGTTCTTTATATACTACGTGAAAAGTTCTATTACGGACTAAGAAGTTTACTATTGTTCGTCTCACAATCAGAAGAGAAATTTGAAGAAATGGCTGAGGACGAATCTTTTTAAAAATTCCAGTTTTTCTCTTATAAGGGCGCCAAACCAGCAATAAAGTTCTTTAAAACTACAAAAATTTTAAACTTTACCGATAAAGTTCCTTCAAAAGATTAATAATAACTGACGGTAAAAAATATACTACCTAGAAAACTCCAACATTTGAAAACGAATTATTTATTCCGCTCCGAGGGTCGTTAAAATTACTTTCGTAAAATATTTCAAAGCAATTCTTTCGATAAATTTAAACAGCATGACAAAGTTCATATTACGAGAAGGATACACGCCTCTTTACTCATTGAGAATCATAATCC
Organism: Uropetala carovei; assembly: GCA_036926305.1. NCBI lineage: Eukaryota > Metazoa > Arthropoda > Insecta > Odonata > Petaluridae > Uropetala > Uropetala carovei. Next base: position 681,508 of record JAXCHB010000009.1, read on the forward strand.
CAAAAATATAAATTGCACGTATTGAGGTAAATAAATTTTTTCGCAAGTGAATTTATCATTTGGAGCCGAGTGTAAACAACGTTATGATTGAACGAGCTGAAAACCACTTACAGCGCGTGTGTATGTGTGTGTATATATATATATATATATATATATATATATATAAACATCCCGAACATTAAAACGGGAGGCAGAAACACCGCTTTCAATTTAATTTTTATGAATCGCTGTTATGATACGAAAAGTCCTCCGTAAGATAAGACGCGTTTCAATTTCTAGAAAAAATCTGTTCCAACCAACAAAGTAAGCGCACATAGAAGAAAAACAAAGGAAGCGAAATTGAAAACTGAAACGTTTTTTTTATTATGAAAGGAAAAAAGCCTTTAAAGATAAAAATGCGAGCCCCGAATTAAGCTGTTTAAAAATATTAAGTAAAATATACCGATCAACACGAATGTTTGTAACATATGTTAATTACGAGATGAAAAGTAATGTTCAGTTCAATTATCCTTTTAATTCACTTTCGAATATTTGCCGAACAATCTTAAAAAGAATACTATAAAAAGCGTCATTTGAGAGGTTTTTTTTTAGAAATCTAGAATGAATAAATTTTACTCAGATACTCCTTGTTCTCTAAATACATTTAACAAGAGCAAACAAGAGTTTATAATACCACTGGGAAATATAGGAATACCTGTATTATCACATGTATATATTTTTTTAGTGCTTTAGAATAAAATTCGAAGATAAACTTCCGCACCTGAATCATTTTTAGCTAAGGAAAAATATAATGAAAAATCAGCAAATGATTCACGCAAAATTCTTCAAGGTTGAGAATTCGTAGAACAACATTTTTAATTAAAAAACAAAAAATTTTGTTCTATCATAAAAATAATTGTTGACTGTATTACTTAATTTCGCTTAATATACTGCGCAACAGCATAAATTGGCAATTTTGAGTAATGACTTTTTCCCCAAATCCAATATTCTACCGTCATTAGGCTGCCATTGTATGAACTCCACCTTGGCGTTTCATTCTGGATCAGTGAAAATTTGTATTTAAAAAGTCGTCGTCCCTTTGATGATGCTTTCGGTTCTATTCCAGTGATTTCAAAAGAAAAAGGCCTCCGAAAACCTTTAATGAATCCCCATACAACGAAAATCAGTCACCTACGACACCCTAACAGAAAGATAAATCTCAGAATTTTTTTTAACCTCGTTGAGTTCAATTAATAATGACATGTTTGAGACTTTAATTAACCAATGTTTTTACCAAAAAAATCATCTTTAGAGAGGGACTATTAATTTTTGTGAAGTCTGGGCCCCCCATTGGCGACTATTTTTAAAACCGGCTATTTCATCGGTTATCCTGACTTTACGCTTCTTTTAAGCCATGTTCATTTGTTCCATTAACATCAACCATGAAATATTTTCGGGAGAATATTAATTTCCATTAAATACAATATTCCAGATTGGCCATAAGTCTATGTCAATAGTAAAAGCATCGGGAAATGTAGAAAAGTTCTATGCTAAATGGTTAAAAAAAAACCACTAGCAAAATTTTGTGATTTTTCTGACCGAATTGGATGGAGAAAATCATTTTTTTTATTTCCGCAAAATACAATTCTACTCTTGCAGTTCTGTTCAAACAATTTGGAATATTCCGGATGATTCGAAGGAAATTCTCTAATTTCCTCTATATTCGCATTGTACCATTATCGCTGATCACTTGCAAACATGTTTAAACAAAAACAATTTGAAACGGAATAAGCAAAACACCAAGATCGTAATTATAGTCCTTAGCCTTTCCAATTTTGTTTGCACATAGGTAGCGCCTTCGAAATTATTCACGGTCTTATTATTGTACGATCCTTCGGTTTAAATTACATTAATTTCATTAAATTTAAAGTAAAAATAAAACATTCGATTAATAAAATTTTTTTCGCTGGTCGCTATTTCCCCGAAAAACACAAAAACAACACAAATATGGAGCTTTCTCCGTCGCTGAAGGAGGGCGTCCGCCCAAAAGCTCCATATTTGTGTTGTTTTGTGTTTTTCTTGTGTCTTCAGCACCCCCAGCGGCTCTCCAATCTAGGTAAGTGTCCATTGGGCTTCCTCCAACACCTTGTTGCCACCTTTATTATTACCTTTCCTTTTCTTTAAGCATATATATATATATATATACATACGAGGTCTGTTCAAAAAGTATCCGGACTGGGTGATTAATTTAGTTACAATGTAACGGCCGCTGTTGCAACTCTGTTTTTCACGTCAACTCATATCTTAACAAGATGACTACTGTGATCACATTTGTAACAAATTCATCAGTATGCTCTAGTGACCCGATACAGTTGAGCGTGTTTCGAAATGCGGCGATTTTGCGATGTCGGAGAATCCATTCATTCATTCATTTTTGTTTTAAAATTGGAAAAACGGCCAGTAAAACCTTTGATTTGCTCAAAATAGCTTACGAAGATGCTGCTAAGGGCCGCACACAGGTTTTCGAGTGGTTTCGTCGTTTTAAAGAAGGAAGAACTTCATTTGAAAGTGACGCGCGATCTGGACGGCCCTCAACATCAAGAAATGAGGAAAATGTTGCAAAGGTGCGAACTCTCATAAGAAATGATCGACGTTTCACCGTTAGAGAGATTTCAGAAGGTGTTGGAATCTCAATGGGTTCATGCCATGCAATTTTAACAGAAGAGTTGAACAGTGAGGCGTGTTTCAGCGAAGTTCGTTCCGCGGCTACTGACTACGGCCTCCGATCTGTTTGAGCGTTCTTGCGAAGATGAAGACTTCTTAAAGAATATTGTGTCAGGTGGCCGGCCGGGTTAGACTGGTAGGCAGTGCGCCTGCCTTCTAATCCAAAGGTCGCGGGTTCGAATCCCGCTTCGGGTATGGATGTTGTACTGTATGTTGATTTTCTCTAAGAGAATTTGACGGTGCGAAATAACCTTAGCTGTTGACGCACATAAAAACCTAATTACTACTACCACTACTTGTGTCAGGTGAAGAGACGTGGGTTTACGGATATGATCCCGAAACCAAGCAACAGTCGTCGCAGTGGAAGAGCCCTTCGTCTCCAAGGCCAAAGAAGGTACGGAAAATGCGCAGAAAAGTCAAGGTGATGCTAATTGCTTTTTTCGATTTTGAAGGCATTGTTCTCCATGAGTAAGCACCAACTGGACAAACAAATCATAAAGGATTTTACGTAGAGGTTTTGAGGTGCCTTCGTGAAGCAATTAGAAAAAAGCGTCCCAAATCGTTCGGAATTTTCTGGCAAGGCGCGGAACTCCACTAGTACAACAGCCTCCATATTCGCCTGATTTGGCCCCATGAGATTTCTTTCTGTTTCCTAAAATCAAGAAAGCCTTGAAAGGACGCCGATTCGATGATGTGGACACAATCAAAAGAAATGCAACCTAACAACTTTTGGCCATCCCAAAAAGTGCATTCGAAAATTGTTTTAAAAAGTGGATGGATCGATGGTCAAAATGTGTAGCATCGGAAGGTGCTTACTTTGAAGGAGATTAGGATTGGAAAACGGTAAGTACGATATTCTTTCTATTATAAATGCCATTATATGCCTCAGTCCGGATACTTTTTCAACAGACCTCGTGTGTGTATATATATATATATATATATATATATATATATATATATATATATATATATATATATATACATTTGCATATATCTCCGTCGCTGACGAAGGGCTTCGGCCCGAAAAGCTTCCAACTTTGTGATGTTTTCGTGTGCCCTCTCCATGGATTGTGACCAAAAACCCATATTCTTGCCAAATTTCAAGTCTCTAACTCATCTGAAAATGCATCATAATTTTTATCCTCGTACGGGACAAAAATGGAGCAAGATAGCCCCGAAAATTTTTAATTCATATAATATCGGATTTTATCCATCGGATGTAACCGAAAACCTCTAATCGTGCAAAATTTCAAGGCTGTAGTTCATATGGAACTGCCTCATAATTTTTGTACTCATATGGGGTAATATTGGGCAGAACAGCCCAATAAATGGGTCTTATATCCATATCGGATCTCTTTCATTTTTCCTAGTTTCATATTAATGACATTATAACATAAGCCTCTGATTCCCATTAAAAGCTTACATATACAAAAACGTTGAGCTCGTTGCCACGACAGGCGATTGTTGGGGCCCAGAAAAATTACCATTTTTTTTCCATATCTATAAATAAAAGTGTTTGTATGTATGGGTTTTTTTATAGCTCAGCAACTACAGCACGTAGAAACAAGAGGAGGGTGTCATTTTAATCGGAATAAAGAGTTAAGTGGTGTAGTCAGGTTTTTATGCAGATTTGTTTGATATTTCCAATTTAAAAATATTTCTTTTTTCATGCATGAAACTAAATCTATTTGATTATATAAAAATTATAGGACTTAAAGTTAACTAAACTTTTTCAAGATACTTGCCGTAGGACCGCAGGAATGAATAGGCAATCTTCTTGGAAAAATCAGGAGCAAACAGTAAAGAACAATAAGAACAGCCATGTGGATATACACTGTATACAAAACTTCATATTTTTCGCACAATACCATTCTATTCTTTATGGATTACTATTTCTCCTTAGCATTGAGTTTGAACTCAGCACGGGCACATTCACTGTTCCACGTTAACGCTCAAATCTCAATGACGACTAAATGAATTTCCATCCTCTTTTGTGACTGTAAACATATTTCTTTTCGCACCAATAATTGAGTGGGGGAACGACGCTTGAGGAACCGCTAAAAACAGAGTTTGGGAAAAATCTCGAATGTTTCCAAATCTTTATGACACGTGGGCAGGTCCGAAGCCACCCCCGTGAGCGGTTCCATCCTTTTGCGGTCTTCCTCGGAGCTAAGAAAGAGTTCTGTTAATTCGTACCCTCATCCATTCTCTCACTGTACCCACGTCACCGCCCGTGCGAATTGTCTTTTTAATCTGAAAATCTTCTCTGTAAAATTTTCTGCGTAGAATACACTTCCCTTATTTAGAAAGTCAACCATTTCTTCATAGTTTCTATTCTGTATGATGAAATGCCTAGGTACTAGATTTCATTCATTTTTGCTCTACCGTTTAGGCTCTTGAGCAAGTAACAGACAGACACTTTTTCGGATTCAGCTACACCTAAAACGTATATTTCCGTAAAAATCTCGAGGTCGAATTTTTTCGCTATAACGATAGTTTCTCAATATACTTCGTATATGAGAAAGTAAAAATTGACATGATATCAAGTTCCAGGAAGCGTGCCCAGCATTTCATCCCGCGTGCCACTTTGGGCACGCGTGCCGTTGATTTGCCATCCCTTTCCTATATCCTATGTCAGAAGCGTCTCTATATAACAGATATACTATATATAAACTTCTGTTTCTATAGTGACCCTTCGACGGGGCGGAAGAGAAATCGATTTGTTGAAAATGGTTTCGCAACATCAATGGAAACAATTTACATCGAAAGCGTCGACGGCAAAAAAAAAAAGAAAAAAGCGGAAAAAACAATTCCGCCCGATAACAGAGTAGATAACGGCGAAGTAAGCATTATTTTGGGGGGAAATCTACTCATTCTGCTACACTGAACAACTATTAATCAGAGAAATACGCCCATTCACCGTTAATCATAATCGCAATAGTTAATTAAAGCATGGAATAGTGCCAACGCGAAGCGCTTCATTGGGCGCATTTGCTAACACGAAACGATTTCGCGAAGCGTTACGCCTCTCTCCCATTGGGGCGACGCGATTACGATCCGATCTCACGATCAGTATAAAAATATCTAAAAACCTTTTTAAATTACACTCTTTTTACTTTCTCATATACGAAGTATAGGTATTGAGAAAGTATTGTTATCGCGAAAAAAATCGACCTCGAGTTTTTGACGCAAATACATATATGTTTTAGGTGTGGCTGAGTCCGAAAAAGTAGTTTTCGCAATGCCATCTGTCTGTCTGATTGTTTGTTACTGGCTCTAGAGCCTAAACGGTAGAGCGAAAATGAATGAAATCTCGTACTTGGGCATTTCATCATACAGAACAGAAGATATGACGAAATGGTTGACATTGCTAAATAATTAAGGGAAGTTTATTCTACGCACTTTTAACAACAATTTAATTTTCTCAAAAACGGCTTTATAGATTTTGATCAAACTTCGTACAGTTACTTGAGTTTATGTCTTCAATAATATTACATAGTTTATATTTCTCAAAAAATGAAGATAAGGCTAGTTTATTCTGGGCAACTTTAACAACAATTCGATTTTCTCAAAAACAGCTAAAACGATTTTGATCAAATATCGTACAGTTACTTGAGTTTATGTCTTCAATAATACTACCTATTTCATTTTTCTCAATGAATGAATATAAAGCCAGTTTATTCTTGGGCAACTTTAACAAAAATTGGATTTTCTTAAAACCGGCTGATACGATTTTCATTTTCTAAAGATAACTAAACGACGCCTTAATACCCGTATATGAGAAAGTTTGTACAATGTATGCTGTACCGATTTTTTTAAAGCGCACTTAAAAATGTAAAATAAAATTTTCGGTTCAAGAAAATATCTGGATCTTAAGGAAAATTCTCATTGTATATCATCATGAATCTCTAAAAAAAGAGGTATGGCACATGTTGCTAAATTATTCACTGCCATATAAATAGTCTGTAAATTCTTGTTTAATCCTTACTAGTATCTTCTTTTCTTGTAGTTTACATTTTGTCTCAATAATCTCACTAACCTTCCTTCCTCCGTTTCAAGGATAGTTTTCTTTTCGTGTCTAGATTTTCTATGAATTAAAACACAATTACGTTCTTATAATCAATTTCATTAGGACGCAGTTTGTTTTGAACACTATCGCATTTTCTTGCCGCTTGGTGCCACCAGGTGCGCGATAACCACAGCAATCGATTTGCGCTTCTCCTTGTTCCTTTGTTTCTTGATTAATACGAATTTATTCATTTACTTTTAACTTTTCCAATAGTTAAAGACGCTTGTTTTTAATTTCATATTCTCTCCGTATACTTGTCAATATTTTTACTCCCTCCAGTCTATTTTCACTCGCTCCGATATATCCCTTCTCTTTTCATGTAGTACTCTTTTTGCCTCATTAATCTCACTTGCCTTTCTTTCTCCGTTTCATGAGTAACTTTTCTTTTCATCTTAGGGCTTCTATGAAGTCAATAACAATAGCTAATACAATATTATAATCAAACTAATATGGCGAAGTTTGTTTACAATTGTATCGCATTCTCTTGCCGCTTGGTGTCACTAGGTGCGCAATAACTACAGCAAAATGAAAATACGGAGAACGTGAAAATTGTTTGACTATTTTTAATCGTGGGACGTCCTAATATTTTTTATTATGTACAACTTTTGATTCAAATTTATTACTATCTACTATAATATATTATGAAGGGTGTTGGTTGGTTTGTGTGTTTGTTGGTTTGTGGGTTTGTGTGTTTGTTCATGGGACTCCTCCTAAATGGTAAAAGCTAGAATAACCAAATTCGGTACGATTCTTCCTTACAGCCTAACTTAGTGAATAGTCAAGGTTTGGTCAACCGGGATTAATCAGTGCTGCCAATATAGGGGATTAATATTTTTCTATAAGATAACACGTATGAATCCATTTCTTGACTTGCAAGGTATCCTTCCTTCAACTATTAAAATACGTAAATATGGACCGATTTTTTTCGTTTTTGCTTTATTCGACGAATAAACTCCATAATATATTATTCCTGCGAAGTTTACATGTTACGCGGTCGAAGTTTTCAGAAATAAGTTATTTGTTTCGAAATTTTGTGGATTTTTCGTACCCCTCCCGGGCGTTGCCAAGGCGGCCGTCATTGTTACCTCCGATTCAATTACCTTCAATGAAGCTTATAAATAGACGAAAGTTTAGCGTTATTCGCTTCGCACTTTTGTTTAAGCAACGAACCGATCGATATTGATCAATACCGATTATTATTCTGGAAGCGTTTATAAAGATTGATGAAAGTAATTGAACCTTCTTTCGTCTACTGAATACTGGAATCTTACATTTTTTGTAAGTAAAATCATTATATTTTACATTATAAAGTTTATTAACGTAAATAAGCTCACGTATCTGGTGTACATTTACCGGAGTCAGTGTCCAATCATGGACAACTGTACGTTGCTTTTTCACGGGTTTCTTGCTTACAAGAAATAAATGTAAACATTTCATAGGCAAAATTACACACGAAATGAAGCTGGATTTGGCGAAAGTGATAAACGTATATGATAGGAAATACAATTATTGTTATATTTGAATGCAATAGGCTAGGAAACGGATTGTTACAAGCAAATATGATTAATTGTTAAGAAAAGCTAATTGTAATTTAAAAAGTATCTACTATATATTTTAAAGAGTTTGTATGTTGTGCTGTAGTAGCTTCACTAAATCCGTTTAAATTCTGCTAGTTATCTAATAAACTCCTAAATTAAGTAAGAAACGTTTTACGTAATTTGAATGTAACTGCTCCCGAAAACGGTTAATTAGATTACTTGCAAAGATTCAATTAAGAAAACATTCGATAAAAAGATTGAAATTTTCGATCGCATTTTAAAAGTTCTTTCACAGCAAAACAAAACTCTACACTTAACATTGTTTCAGATATATATATAGATGCACCCATCACTGTCTTTTAGTTTTCCGTTTTCTCTTCAAGTACCAATACATTAGCACTACATCGTGATCTTCACCGCTCGACATATCGTAAGCAACTGGTCAGCGACACGTCGCGCTGGTGGGAGGAAGTCTGGTTGCCTGGTCGATTTATTCATTCTAATTGTTTTTCTTAAATTTTATTTGTGAAGATATGCATATTTTGTCTTGTATCTCCACATGTAATTAAAACAAATGTTAACAAAAACATGAAAAAATTTTATGTGAGCTACACATGACTTTCTACGTATACAGCGATAAATATGATTGCTCTATACATCAGCATCCTCAAAAATAATTAACAGCGATTATACTCGTGAATAATTTTATAACATTTTCGATAGTATTCATTTAAAAAAAACAACAAGTAAAGAAAATTGCTGGATTTTTCTATGGATAACAAAATTTCAATGCGCAATTAAAATTACCCTTGACGGCGCACGCAACGCTATCAACAATTATAACAAATTTTCATAGCAGCGGAAACAATGGTATCACTTAGCGACGTGTTTAACTTAAGTTTTAAGAAAATCAAAATATCTCTTAACTCTCGGATTTAAAAAAAAATTCAAGCAAAACCTGTATAAAATTACATTATCTGTAGCTTTTATAATAACAATTGTTTATGAACATTGAGTTTCAAAAGAGATATTTTAAAAAATCTGGTGGGCAACACATGACTTATTTGGAGTATAGATATTTAAATTACTATGAATAGCATTATAAGGCAACATTATTATTTCGTATCATAAAAGAATACAATCTTCCTTATTGCCGTAAATTAGGTATATTTTGAATATGTTTACAGAATTCACCGCTACATGATCGTGGCACTGTAAATTTACGAATAAATTAATTATCTACTCAATGGAAGGTTCTACGAAAATTTGTTTCAAATAAAACTTGGAAGAAATATTATTCTCTGTAACTTTGGTCCTCACGAAGATTACCAATAACGAAGTTTTTAAGGAGATATATGACGGAAACCGAAAAACCCTATTATTTATAAATAATTCCTAAACAATAACTGCTTTGGAAAATTGTTTCAGATAAAAGGTATAGGAAATAACATTCTCTATAATATTTGTACGGAATTGTGTATACAATAATGATGTTTTAATGGAGAAATTTCGCCAAAACCGAATCGGATTTCGAATAAACCTCGACTTTCGGTTAACCGGCATTGTCCAAAAACTACAAATCTCTTTGTGCTCATGCCAAAGTGTTATATATGAAATTTGGTAATGCTATATTAAATACTTCTCGAGTTATAGCGCCCACAATCTCACATACAAACACAAGACGTCATTCCGAAAACAGTCTAAACGTGTTCTCTGGCCCTAAAAACATGTATTTCCGTTGAAATCTCGAAACTGTTTTTTTTTTCATGAAAGCAACACTTTCTCTATACTACGTAAATGGAGAAAGTAAAAATGATAAATCTACCGTCGCAGTAGTAGATTCACGTTACCCAGAAAATTATAAATTGGAGCTCATTATCCCAGAATTAATGTCACCGTCACTCCACCCTGTAATTCAAAATGGCCTGGCGTGTTATTCCCTTCACTGGCCGCATTTTACGTTAGAATGTCCTTGCTCTTTGGAATCGGAATCACCCTATTAAAAGATAGCAGCGAAATTTAAAACTATCAAGCCCGACGAAAGATGAATTACAAATCAAATATCGCAGGACATGGGTTAAATTTTGTAGGTCTGAATAACTGTTCCTGTCATGCAATAGCGTGATGATTTTTTAAAAAATTTAACATCCAGTTTTTTAATGGAATAAAAAAACCTCGTCAAGAGTTCGCGAATAAGTACCAGCTCGTAAAAGTACGCTAAAATTCCGGTTAGTTAACGACACGCGGTGAGTGAAAACATTACCAACATTTTTGACAGCAGAAGAGAGTAAGAGGCTGATGAAAATTTTAAAGCGATCACTTAACGCTAGGCGTCCGTTCCGTGTTCCGTTCATCAGCCGTGTAATTTACGTCATGGTCGTCTACGTAGAACGACATAAACATAACCGCGTAGCGTTGCAATTTATCTTCACCCGCACGTCTCTCAGGATCTATAACCGTGATCGTTCGGTTAACCATTAAAAGTAATTTTAAAATAATCGCACCTTTGTAGAGTGAAACGTGCTCTTTAATGGGAGATGAAGGACTCCCAAAGATATGTATAAGTAATGTGAAGTACTTGTACTCTAACATATTAGTCAACTGTTTTGTAGATGTCAATGTTCATCGATCTCTATCGCAGTGCTGGGCAAACCATTCCGTTCGGTTCTTTGGTTTTCCAGCCGGATGACTGCCAATCCTCCATCATGCTCTTTTAACTTCCAACTACTCTACTTCTTAAGCTCCAGCCTGGGTTATTTATAAGGTACTGAGAGTACTCTTAAATTTATTATAAACCAGCAGGAGTGCCCGTTGAATTTCAACGGATTTAGTGAATCTAAAACTTAGTGTAACATGTAAGCATCGCAATAATAAGAAAGTACACAGTTATAACCGTGGAATAAAGCAAAAATGAAGGAAACCGCTCAGTATTTTCCTATTTAAATGAATGAAGGAAGAAAATCTTACGAAAATAAAGTATAAATTCCATCCCCCACCCCCCCTTCCACCCTCTCCTTCCCTTCTCCCCCTCCTCCCCTCCCTCTCCTCCCCCTCCCTCGCTCCCCTCCATCTCTCCACCCCTTCCCTCTAATTCCCTCTCTCCATCTCCCCCCTCCGTTACCATCCATCTCTCTCCCTCCCTATCTCGTATTAAAACCATTCAAAGCGAACAAACTTACAAACATTCTCCTTTGTATGTTAGATTAGAAGATAATTCAATTAAAATCAACAAATATTTGGTTTCCATGTAAACAAATTAAAATCGTACACAGAAATTTACTTACGATATTACGTTAAAATTTTTCCCCTATAAATGCATTGAACTCTCAATTTCGAGGACAATGGGAGTTGTCATGGTAGCTTATAATGGGTATTGTAATAAAACTGATAAAATCACGTATTTTATTGATTCTAAATGCATTTTTATGCTAATTCGATAAGGATTCGGATTCTGTCTTCAATAAAAATAAACTTTATTCTTTTCTTTGTATAACCATTCAAGTCTCAAGTTCATATCATGTTTCTAAGTAATTTTAAAATTCAAATGAAAAATAAGCTGCACTCGTCCCTATGTTATTCAAATGGAGAAAATGAAAAAAAAATATTTTTTAAAATTAGGTCAACCAAATCGATATAAAAACTTTTCTATACCACCGTACTCGTTATTCCGGTTAAAATGATACCTTTCTCTAGCTTCTACGACAGTGGTTCTTAACCCCTGGGTCGCGACCAGTGTTGCCACCTCAAAGACCTCACCAACCCGGACATTTTTAATTCTGACCCCGAGGTTTCTCTGGTCTGACCCGGAGATTTCCTAATTTGATCCGGAGATTTTTAAAGGCCAACTTTTTTTGTTTTTGCCATTCCAGAATGAAAATAAGATTATGATTTCTTTGTTGTAACTCTTTATGATTCTGTCTTTGTTTGCCGGTCCTCACTATCAAATTTTTAACCAATGAACCAACTTTCATGACAATTGGTTAGAAACTCCTTCTACAAGATCATGAGGATAGGTTTTATTACGAAAATTGAAGTTCCGGGGTTGATTCCGTGAATTATCCTTTCCTTTTGATTTAAATGTGAAATCTGAAACCCATCGTGCAGGGTTATTACCCTACCCACCCTAAAATACATAAGAAAAATGATATCAGCGCTATTCTCTGAGGAATGGAATGGAAATCAGGGCCGACTCAACAACACAAGCAGACCAAGCGTCCGCTTGAGTCGCCGAATTTTCAGGGGCGCCAAATTTTCCTGAAAAAAGTTTTTGAAAAATACCTTAATTTAGTTTTTCCATTTGGTTTTCCATTAATATGTTTAGTGTTTTCAGCTGTCGAATATATGTGAAAAGGTGACTTCAAATTAATGTTCAGGGACAATAACCGGGATCTACTCCGAATGGTAAAATGTTATTTCCGATTTCCTCTTCAGACAACAGTATCGAATACAGATGGCTGCAACATTTTATTGCCGTGTTACATGCCGGGGATCTTTGCCGACCGGATGAAAGCAGTTCTCACCGGCCCTAATATTTCCAGCTGATTCCCTCCGTGATTTGCCGCCCCCGAGGGTTTCTGTTAGGATGCAATGTACCCCCTGCACCAAATGTAGTCGCGGGCCTAAAGAGAGAAGAATTCTCTTAGGTTGGAGGGGGGGGAAGAATGATTAAGAAAGACTATGCTTCCAAAGTTACCTCGGCATCGCTCCCGCCGTAATAGCCTGCCGCAGTCTGAGGTTGGCCGGCGGGAGACATTTACAAGGGTGCCCAAGAGCAACGAAATCTTTCGACAGTCCGAGGATGATACGGGATATCCCAAGATCCTGCGATTCCTCTTTGCTTCTACGTTCATTCATTCAGGCACGTTCAATATTTTAGGTTTATTGGTTGAGGCTCTATGTCCGACTTTTCGATGGTGTCTGTTGACTCGACGATTCCGGATGAGTTGAATGTAAACATACAGTAGTCGAGTTAGAGGGTGGGAAGGAGTGTGAAGGTCAGGTCATGGTATACTAGGAGGGAGGGAAGCGGTGTTAGTTCATGCCAGGTTAAGCTATATCAACAGGCACACATCACTAGGAGGGAAGGAAGGTTGCTTTCTCCCTGCTTTCCCCCATTCTACTGTATGAGGTCGCATAGGACAGGGACGTTCCTCAGCAACCTTCCCTCCCTCCTAGTGAAGTGTGCGTGTAGATATAGCTTAACCTGGCCTTACTCACACCGCTTCCCTCCCTCCTAGTATACCATGACCTGACCCTCGCACCCCTTTCCATCCTCAAAGTGGACTACTGTATGTTTACAACCAACTCATACGGAATCGTCGAGTCAACAGACACCATCACAAAGCCGGAATTACAATTAGATTATCTACGCTCGCGACGTGCATATCCTCACACCACTGTTTTCAACCCCTTCTCCTTCAAAATTTCCTCCTCCCTCTCACTTTGCTCTATTATTGGGCAATTTTATATCCTTTTAAGAAATTCATCCTGAAGGTCTTTTTAAATTTTCAATTTTAAATTGGTAAGAAATTCGTAAGCTGCTCCTGTTAAAGAAAGTTGTCCTTGACTTGTTGTTATGATACCAAGTAATAGACGATGTTCATCTTCAGAGCCGTATTAAAAGTTCACGTGGGCCTAGGCCTGGGTTCAGTGCGGGCCCCATTGCACCGAAAAATGTAGGGGGAGGGGTGAATTGAGAAATTTATTTATGTATACTAAAACGATTTTGTATAACACATTTATTTTTAATATTATAAAAAATAGATAAACTTAAAATATACAACTAGGTGCGTATAAAACTACACATATTAAACAAAACAAAATTACACGGTTTATGTTTTAAATTGCCTATTTCCGTGCTTTGCTTCTAGCGAAACTCGATTTTTTGATCAAATTTTAAATTTCGAGAAACAGAAGATTCTATGATTAGAACTGATAGCTTGCAATTAATCTTGACCTAAGTTGGAACGTAACATATTTTTTAAGCGCTTGAGAACAGAAAAGGAGCGTTCTCCTGTGTTTGCTACTGGCAGTGTCAGATATATTCGTAGAGCTATTTCCACGTTTGGGAACACATCGCCAACACCGGATCCCGGGATGTGCTTTAACGTTTTGAGAGGCTATGACAAATATTTGTTTATTTTAGAAATATAAACTACGAAATTTATCAATTCGGTCAGGACCGAATTAAGAGTTCGCGGAGCCCTAGGCCATGGCCTACTTCGCCTATGACTTAATTCGGCCCTGTTCGTCTTGCTCTTGAAGTTCGTTCATTCCAACCCATATTTTTTAACCATTTTTTTCGGAACGTCTTTCCAAAAACCATGATAAGGTTTTGATTCCATTCGCTACGTCGCTTCTTTTTCCCCTGCATCCTTCCTTTGCAGTATTCACAGACTCCCAAGTGCATTTCAGTCAAGAATCATTTTCATCCTTTCTATTTCATTCCAAGAACACTTCGTACTAGTAGCTTTAAATAATTGCGTCACTACCTTTATCCATACTTTTGGCAACACGTGTTTGTCTATGAATAAGGCAATGTGTCGATGTTGCCTTCTTTATGAAACTTACTGCATCAGCAAGTTTTCCAACCATTGATTGCAATTTTGCAATTTTTATTCCATCATAACGAGATTACTGTCATGGAGACGATTATTTCTCAACTGCCCTGGGGTATAATCTAGTATACAAATGCGTATAAAGGCGTATAAAACAATAGTAAGACCAATTCCGGAATACATAACAAACGTATGGGGCCCGTACCATTTATGGGAAATAAGGAAAATAGAGAAACTTCAAAGAAAAGCTGCTAGGTACGTTCTAGGTAGGTTTAAGAAGGAAGACAGTGTTACAGAAATGTTATAAACGTTGGGTTGGGAAACGTTAGAAAATAGGAAGCGAATTAACAGATTAGGCGCTATGCAACAAACAAATAGTAATAGTGAGGCTTGGGAAGACTTAAGGAGTCGGTTATAGACACCAAATTTTAGATAAAAATAGCCATGAACTTAAAATTAAACTTAGGCCGCAGAAGACAAATATTGCAAAGTATTCGTTCCTAAACAAGGGGGTCAGCGAATGGAATAAATTACCTGAAGAATTCTTTAAGCCCTAACCTAAAGATGCTAAGTGCTTCGAACAGAAAATTAAATTGACTATGCGCAATTAATTACGTTTAATGTATTGTAGAAAACAAGTGTAGCTATATGAAATAATATAAAGTATATATTTGTTTTACGGGAAGGTATTTAGAAATGTATTGTGCCTTAGTGTTGGAGAAGTAGGGGGTTGCTTGGTAGGGTGATGTTGAGGACTTCGAGAACCTCATGACCGCTACGATAGCCGTGAAGGCCTACAATGAATCCGCGAAAATCCTCACTACTGGTACAAATTGTAATTATTCTTATATGTATTATAGAGTAGCAGAAATACCCGGCGTTGCCCGGGGAAATTTGATTCAAATCCGATTGGAATTCTAGATGATACATGGTATTTAAGAATTCACTCTGCCGCCGCGGCAGAGAGAAACAAAAACCACGTATAAACTTTTTCTGGGAGCCCTCCACAATCGTATCAAATTTGATTCAAATCAATATTAGGACTTGGGAAAATACGCGTAGTTTAATGTTTAAATCGACCGCCATTTTGAATGAAGCGGACAGACAAACACTAAATCTCCGCGTCGACCTTCCCCTTAGTGCCCTCTACTATCCTGCCAAATATGGTTGGTATCGGTTGATTGTGGGCGTGCATAAAGGAGCAGACAGAAAATGGGCTGCCAATAGCATTAGCATACAAAGTTATTTTGCTTTTTGTACAATTAATATAAAACATTTCGAATTAAAAAGTAGCCTACGGCCTTCCTATTTGTGAAGAAAGTATCTGTTGAAAGTTTGATTACTCTAGCTTTAACGGTGTGGAAATGTATAGATGCACAAATAAACAAACAAAAAAAAACAAACAAACAAACAAACTTTCATAAATATATAGGAGATTTAGTGGGTGTACCATAAATAACGGATATATATATGTGAAGTATTTAGGTTAAATTAGTTCTAGTTACCACCTAGTCATACGATTACATTGTAACGACGATTTTTAAATAAATAAATTAAATAAAATATATAAAATAAAATATATAAAAGATAAATCTTCAAGTTACTACGCACAGTCTATTGTGAAATATTCAACTTTATGGAATCCCGATTCGGTGCTGAAATAACAAAACTCTGTAAACTTTCATTTTACTAGAATTCCGTAACATTTACATTAATACCCTGCAAAAACCGCCAGAAGCGTTTGGCAGGGGGTGTCACAGCACCAAATGAACTCTTAACTAATGCTTCTGTTGGACTGTCTTATCGCGTCTGGGAAAAAAATATCTGTAGTATTTCTCTCGGTTCTAGCGATTGTTTCGACATATTTTCTCGTACGCTCTAACTAATTCAACTTTCGCATCACTAACGTTTGGATTTTGAAAACAAAATCGTTCGTTCTCCCCGGAAGAAATTCAGAATTAAAATTGATTTTCCTTTATGTTTAGTATCATATGTATAGTTCTTGGTAGAAATTCTCCAATACCTGGTCTAAATTTAAACCCGCCTACGTAATTTAACGAACCCTGCATTTTTTTTATTCCCTCCTGTTGAAAGGCTATTCCTGTGCATGGCGACTGGCCTGATTGAATAGTGAAGTAAACCCCCTTCTTGTCATCGATTTTCCCATTCCGCTCCTTCGCCATGCTCTAATTAAACGTCTATCGAGTCATCGCCGCGGAAAATGTTTCGGCTATTCCCAGCTGGATTCTATTTCGAAATCACACGTATTAGTGAATTACATAACACGCTGTCACGCATAAGCAGGCCTATTTATCTGTCAATCTTAAGTGGCATTTTCAGATATTCCTCAAAGAACTCGGTCCGTTTCAGATCTCAAATCGATTTAAATTGAAAAATATGTTAATGCTCGATGTGAATGAGGTAGCACAGGTTTCGGAATAATAAAATATCTCCCTCGGTCGAGCTATCTTTATAAATTTCAACGTTTCAGCGTCTGAGGAATTCAGTTCACCAGGCAATAAACGGGAAAACGAATCTGTGGCAAGAATAAGGCGGTTTTGATATATGTATCATTACTATATACACTGCCATCTCTATGGAAAATAAATTTTGAAATATGTTCAAAAACTTGTCCTATATTCGTTTCATTGCCCTTTTGATGATTAACGAGTTTACGATGACGATATATCAGTTCTCAATGTTTGGTTTATCAGGTCTACCCGTTAATTACAAGCGCAATGAATTTTACGGTTTATAAATTCGTTATTTTAAATTAAAAATAAACATGCCATACTTTTTTAGTCAGTACCTTAGTTGAGTGGCCATTCATCAAGCGGTCGAAGACGATTCAACGATTCTCGGGTTATGGACAGAAAATAGGACCAACCAAAACCATACGACATGCAAATAATTTAAAAGCGAGCGAATTAAAATAACTTTCCGTCACGAACTTCCATCATATAATATACCCATTCCAATAACCTAGCACATAAACGGGCCATTTTTTTTATATAAAATAATCCATCCTCTAAGCAGAGCAATTCCAACGCGAACAACTTTAAAGCGGCACGTCGATGCAAATTATAACTTTCGCCGATCCCTTTGGTACTCGCAACAACACCCACGCGGTGCCTAGCCAGCCGTTCCAATTTCCTGAAATGTTCCAGCGGAGAGGAAAAATACCTTTTGGCCTGGAAAAGCGCAAAAGAGCAAACGGGAGAGGGGGAGGGGGGTAAGAAGTGACGCAAAACCGTCGCAAGAGCTGACACTTCCCCTCCCTCGAAACCTTGACTTCCCCCTCCCCCCTCCCTGTTCTCCTCCTCCCCCCCAACGTTCTTCCTTCTTTTTTTAGGACCATCCAACCTACCCTTTACCTATCGCAAAGCGAACCAAATTAACCTTTCGTGCCGCTGCGATCCCTTAGTCGAAATTCCCTAGCATGTTACGACCATCACACGCCGCTACCCTCCCCTCCCCTCCCTCCCCAAACCCCTTTCCTTGCGAATACACGGGAGGAGTCGAACGTAGGTGATGAGGACAGGGAAAGGAGATCCAATATCAATCATCCGACTCTGTTTTACGGCGACGCCTGGATGCGAAAAGGTTTCCTTACGAAACGTACCCTATTTATCATCCCCAACGCCGGACATGTCGTCGGTACGCACGACGGTGTTCGTTTTTTTTTTAACGGCGGAGTTAGCCTGCAGGTAACGTTATCGAACCGGACGCACGTGGTTAACGAGCAGGCTATCTCTTTCCGACCTCAGCGTGGCGATAAGGGTAAAGTGTGGCTGGCAGCAAGGGAGAGAAGGTGCGGATGATGTATCGGGGGAAGTGCGACTGAGTAGGTCGATCTAATATTTCACGTACTATGTATTGGGTTTTTATTGGAAACCCGTCTCCCGCCTTTGCGGTTCTGAGAATATAGGTGCGGGAATGCGTATTAAAGGGTGAAAGGTCATTGTTCCGCGGAGAAAATAATTCGGATTTACGCTCTGTTGTCCGTAATGCATTATTTTCGGTAGTTTTCCCATCGCCCGCCTTCCTAAAGGGCTGAACGCAAATTATCGGTGATACTTTGACACAGCTGGCAATACGTACGCGTGACGTGAACAAATTTGACTGTTTTTTATTACTCCTGCCGTTAACACGTTTCAATTCATTCGCCGGAGAAATATAAAGCTCGTTTTATGGCTAAAATGAAACTGGATAAAAAAATACTCAATAAATTCCAATTCTACTTATGCCAAAGCACTTTGGTTGCAGGCGTTATCTCACGTTACTTCGTTGCTCTCTAGTTCAGAGATCTCAATGCCATCATTTGAGAAAGCGTTAAATAGACTCGGCCAGAATGGATTTAATATAAATCTTACAATCGCATTATAAATGGAGCATAAATTCCATATTTAAATATTCACACTTTGTCCTCCGGTCAAATTTATCTCACTAGAAAGAGTGTGAAATACAAGAGACCAGGGCGAATTTATTATAAAACTTATTATAACATTTAAATATAACAACTTCATTCCATATTTATTTATTCATACCTTGTTCAGTTAAATCTGTGGTCACGTATGTAAATTCTCGAAATATGTTTTCGTTTTCCGTATAACCCTATTACAATGTGCGTAACTTCGGTAAATCAGTCATCGCCATTTATTTCTTTAATTTTTTTATAACATTCCTGAACCTTTGTTATTATTAATATAAATTTCATTGAAAAACTCATTTTCATGCGAAGCCAACGATTCAAATTTTTTAGTACGTGAGAATTGCGAGCTGTTCCAAAGGCGTTCACATATTTCTGGATTTTTATCGTAAACCCGTTTCAAGTTTAATGGCCGCTCTCTGCATTAACGATAAATCGATAGTCACGGAAGTGTGAACCACAAGCCTTCTCCCGCAAAAAGTATTTCTCCGAGCCATTAAGGAAAGCGAACGCAGGCAAGAGTTCTGCCATAGCGGAAGAACTACCATGGGTTTCAATATTATGCGAGAAGATTAAAATTTTCGACTAGCTTATCGTAAAAACCCGGCCGTGGAAGTTTGGCGAAAATTAACGGAATAAACATGGAGAGTTTTCACGGTTGAATTGATTTTCCTCTTACACAATTTTATAACAACAAGGACAAGCTGTGTTTCGTAATTTTTCATACTGCAACAAACAAAATGCTTCTATCAAGATGAAGTGTTCACGATCCTATGTATCAAATCATACTTTTTGTCTGCCAGAGTCTTTTGTTATATACGCAGAAAAAACAAAAATACCTTACTGGGCAGTGTTTTTATTGCTGAAAAAATTCCGCTCATTACTGATGTATTTACCAAAGCACCATTCGGGTATGAAATTATTCTAGTGAAAAAAAAAGTAATTTAGCTGCAGGTTCCCTTAATCAGAAATTCCGAAAAATGCGTAAAAATTATGTTTGAACCGACGCTTCGCGAGATTAACTGAACATTTTTAATTCATGTTATTTGTGTAATCAAACGAAACAACTTCTTAAATAACTTTTGTATTTGCACTATAAAGTAAAAATTAAATTTTGATTAAAAGCTTTTTTTAAATTTATATTAATTTTTAAAATTTTAAGAGGGTTAACAGCCATATAACTTTTACTGAACTTTTAAATTGTCTAATAAGTTAAAATCCATTTTTTACTTTTTGATATCAAGAAATAAATTGCTATATTTCCTTTGACAATTTATAGTCTAGTAAAATTATTATTTATAAATTGTATAATTACTTTTCAGTTTTACGCATTTTAATAACCGCATTTCAAATATCAACCACAGTTGCACATTAAAAGACATAGCAAACGTTTTAAAGACGCACATATGCCCAACTAATTCGTTTTACGTTGACCGAAGATCTACGTATTAAAGTAAAAAAAATTGGAGAAACATGTAGAAGAATGTTTTTTTATTGATCTTTCAAATTCAGCTTTTGAAACCTAATTACAAATCGATGTGTAATGTGGTGATTTTGTAAGTCTGAAATTGTTTTGGGCAGTGGTGCGCAACTTTTTCTACATGAAAGGCCGCATCGGCGGTCACGAATCCTTCGGCGGGCTGTCAATTCTTCTGTGGGCCGGATTATAATTTAAATCGGATGTTATCTCTATACTCTGAGGTTCCATTTAAGTTAAAATCAAGTCTAAATGGGGTTTTTATGGTAAAAATTCAACTATTTAAAGTTTAATTGTCAATTTTTAAAAATGAATTTGTGTTAATGTTTTTCAGATTGATTTTTCATCGTGGCTTCGAGGACCTGGGCGCCTTAAAGTTGGGGGCGTATTCCCGATCATATATGTATTACTTTAGGACAATGGTGGGCCTTGGACAAAGTATGATCTCGGGACCCCACATCGATTTACTTTTTTTTAAGAAAAGACCTTATAATTTGATACCAATAGAAAATTTATTTATAGTAAAAAAATCAAAAAGGATATGAAAATACTAAAAACACAAAAATTATCTTGGTTTAAAATTATTTGTCAAAACATAGTACTTAACATTTTAAACATTCAAACGACAAGTACGAAATGCCAAGCGTACCAACGCAAAAAAATTATCGTACTTTGTACGCGTGGAAGGGGGCCCTAAAATCACGGGACCATGGGCAGCTGCCAACTTTGCCCATTGGATAAAGCAGCCCTCTTGCAAGTTAATAAATATTGGATACCAATTTATACCGTGAAACAAGCTGGAATCTTGAGGGTATTCCTTAAATCTATTCATCATCAATAATTTTTACAGAGCGATGAATAAATTAATATATACATTGTAAATATCTCATCAAACATTTACGGAGGAGGGTGCTGGAGTGCTCTCTCGTCTGGGGCGCCAAAATTCCTCGAGCCACCCCTGTTTCTGCCGCTTCTCTTTTTTGATATTTCAACGGTTACGACATCAAATTCGTCTACTCAAATCAAAAGGTATTCTATTTCCATAAAGATCAACTCAAAGTTTCATATTCATATTGCCGCGAATTTTCACCGGAGATTTTAGACTGCCGCTATATGGCGTATAAAGCGACGCTGAAGGATATGAAAGTGTGCAAATTCTGTTTCATTTCGTTGTATACTTTGACAAAGTGAACTATTACGTATAACTTTTAAATTCTCAAACCACCCAGTCTATGATCCATTGGGATTCCTTACTGTTTCAGAGGTTTTTATGATTTTATGAGGCCTCCTACAAACCGATATATGAATATGAAATTGTGGAATTTAACTAAGTTATTTTTCTTCGTTAATATGAGTATCAATTACCACAAAGTTCAGCCAAATTCCTTGGATTTTATTATCAGTGCTAGTACAGCAATTCAGGCCAAATTGTACCGCAAGTGCTCGATTAAGTTCAAGACAGCTTCTCTCAACATTTACTTCATTAGTAAACGCTTACATTTACGAGTTTTTCCCAAGTTTGTCAGCCTCAAAACCAGTTCTTGTATGTTCTATCCTCAGCATATTGTCTGACACGATTTTTCAGGGTTCTCGAATAAAAACATCACCCTGTATAATACGAGCATATAGCCTTTCGAATATTTTATAATAAATTACTAACCGGTGTTTTTAATGAATCCATGAACAGAGAAATGTGACTAGAGCGCAAACATTACGTGACACTCCGTCAAAAAGGAAGAAATGAATGACTGTTCGCAAAAGGGACGAGATACATTACAATAAAGATTAAAGATAAATGATACAATTAGCCACTTCCGAGAGGTTGGCGAATTAATGAAAAAAACGGCGAGAAAAATCATAAAATATATGACATTTCTATAATACAAAGTAACAAAGTCTTTTTAGATCGGTACTTTCCAGTAATCTGTGACCGCTCAACACTATCACTCGCAAGAGCTGCAAGTTTTAAGGACACCTGAACAAACGGCGGGCGCCACAGCAAACCTTGGCGGGCGCCATGGCGCTCGCGGGCACCGCGTTGTTTAAGCCCTGGGTTAGAGAATCATACCTGGAATATTTCTCCGAATTCATTAGTAGCATCGTGACTTCGTCTATAAAGATTTATGAGAAAAAGAGAAAGCGTACGCATTTTCAATACAATTCAATTTCACAGCACCCTTTCACTTTGACCTCCCTCCTGCTAAGCGCTTTTATTTATTTCTTTGAGAGAACGCGAAAAAAATTGGCGACGAAAATTGAATAATATATCCGAACGCGTCCATTTTGTTATACGGATCGCGGATATTAAAGCGGCCATCATTGCCATGAAACACTCTTCTCCGTTCTCCTTAATTCAGTTTTCGAAGCATATATAATAGATACAACAGGTGACAAATAGCTGGCGGAGAGTGCCTGTTTGTGCGCGCTCGAAGAGGAACGACCGCGGCGAATGACTGAGATTGTGAGCCTCAAAGCAGCGTGTGCAATTGCGCGATATACTATGTAATGAAAAAGGTAAAGACGATACGTCTTGTGATATTATATATGATTCAAAAGGTTAAAACGGAAGTGAATTTTGTTAGTAATGTTGAATCATGTACTGTGTACATTGTACACGGTTTAAAAGATTTTAATTTAAAAAATAATACGCACAACCGTAAACTTAAACCTAAATTAATGTGAAAAGGTAAACTACTTAAATATTCCACTATTTACCTACTATAACAAACGGAAGGGATATATTTTTTTTAATTCGTGATTTCGAGGTTGGATTCTAATTGATTTAGAGCTTTCAGATAACATACAGTCGAACGTCTATAACTAGAATTTTCCCTAACTCGAAGTCAAGTTATTTTAAAGAACTAAATCTTTTTCATGTTATTTTTCTTCTACAGTTCGAATTTTCTGTAAGTCAAATATTTTTTTGCTTCCTTGAGGTTAGACTTAGAGAAGTTCCACTGTATATAGGGCAATTCTTTTTAAATTAAAATATTAGCTCAGGTAAAAAATGAATTTTACGAACAGTATAATATACAGCCAAAAATGTCGCTTTTCGCTTTAAAAAAGACAAAGAGGAAATAGCCTCCTCTTCGGTTTTTTTTACGGTTTGAAAAACCGCCCTTTGGATTCCCGAATTTGAAAGATCGACTTCGCGAGTCGAATTCATCTCTTGAATTTTTTTCGGAGTCGGGACACGTACTTAGGGATACATCCCGAGGCGAGGAGAGACTTTGCGAGACTTTCTTTCTTCTTCCCTTCGCGGATCTACTTCGATTCAATAAATCTCTAAGACGTACTCCATTGGGGGGGGGGAGGTGGGATGTGAGGTGATCGATGGGCGTGGCTGACGACAATGGAGGCCTCGACAAATGACAAAAAAGAGAAAATTTTGCTCGCGCCCCTCTTGGAAAATTCCCCGCAAAAAAATTTCCTCCGCGTCGATGAAAACTTCGCTCGCTTTGTTATGCACTTAAAGGACTTTTGGCCTCCGGTTATCTTAACTGGTAATGAAGGAGTGGGTGGCGACGTAAGTTTCTATTGATTTGAGCAAATAAATTTTTTTTAAGTCGTTGTGTGTGCATTTCGAAGCCTGCCATATAATTCGTGGGTGAAGGTTTCTGTAATGCTTTCAAAATAAAAATCGTTCAAGGTGGAACAACAGAAAATTAAATCCTTGACAACCAATTAAGATCAACGTACAATATATGAGAAGGAAAATTTCAAATGGATAATCTGCAAATATAATGCCAGCGTTCTGTCTTTCAAAATACATTTAATACAATAAATATTCATACCTTAAATTAGAGATCAAATTTTACGCTTTATTGAATTTCTAACGTAAAGGAACACATAAAATCAAACATCAAAGGAATTAATAAAAAAAACGTATAGCTTATTATAAATCACGACGTAACCTCCCAGATCTACAAGATTTTTTTTGTGAAGTTTAATAAAATTATATAAAAGTAATACGAGACAATTTACATTAAAACCCAATTAAATTCAATCTAGAGCGTCATAAAATTGCACACATATTTTTCGCCAAATTTTCCACCGAAGAAATAAAAAACAGAAAACATCTCGTCCGATTAAGCAAGATTTTGAATAATAGGGAAAAGTTTGAATCACCATAGGAACTACATAACACACACTGGAGCTAAGAATAAAGTCAAGAAAACGTCTATCTGCGGATAATTTACATTAACAACGGCACTGCGGTGTTCCAGAAAACTAACTCGAGATGGAATGAGTTTCCGACGTCGAAATCTGAACTAAAAAGAAATTAAAGCTTTAAAAAGACTGAACATTTATTTCATTTTTTAAGACCAGGATAAGGGTTGGATAATTCACCGCATAATGAGCCCTGAATTACTTGAGTGCGTTCTAGAGAGCTAATTCGTAGGTTTCGCAAGCAAAATAAAGTGGGCAGTATAAGTTATCCGTAACTCAAATGCGTTACAAAAACATAAAAAAGGGATTAATTTCTGCTTCGAGAATTAAGATTTGTTGCATTTGCTGCCCTACCAACACCACAACCCACAATATTTTTTCTAAAAATATAATTGATTTTTCACCATAAATAAGATGGAAATTCTCTCATTTCACGCAAAGAAGTTTAGGCCTCGCCACCAAATGCGAAGAAATAATCCAAATTACAAAGAGTTGTCTCTATTAATTTCGGGGATATTCAAAGAGAAATGCCCAAAAAAAGATATTATTATTAAAACTAAATTTTTGACTCGAGCGAATTGAACGAAATGCACATTTTATATTCCCGGCGATGGAATTTCTGTTACAACTACAAGTGGTATTAGCTACCGAGTAGAGGCGAGCACAGGGTGGTTAATTTATGCGCTCCGTCGTACTTACGTTGATTGCAACGCTATTTGGGCAGTTACATACAAATCGAATTCCGCTTCGGCTACGGAATTTCAATCAGGAGAGACTGAACTCAAAAAGTAAAATCTAGCGATTCGGTACACAATTACGAGTGTGAACTAATAAAAAAAGTCATATAAATCTGAATTGATAAAAAAAATACATAAAATTATATGAAAGTAGACGGAGGAAGACAAGTTAAATTCGAATTAAGATATTCTTGTTCGATTTTCTGGATAACGGCTACTCCTACGATAACAATGTATAGGAATAGAAATACCCTGCTTTACTAATTCTACAAGTTGTGTTTGAAAAATATTTTAATATGACCAATACTATACGAGATAGGACGGAAAGTTCATTTTTTGTCACCAGTAAAGTGGTACCCCTGATTGGCTTACGTGATTCATTTTTGCGATTTTCTTATTGTCTTTGATTGTAAGTCCTTAATATCAAATTTCATGAAAATCCGTTCGGTAGCAGCCGAGAACGAACATGCGTAGTGACGGACGCACAGACAGACGGACGGACAGACCGACCGACGATAATAGGCCCTCATGCCGGAAGCAAGAAACTGATAGAGAATCTGCGTATAATCACGGGATGATGAGTTTTAACTGCAATTATACTAAATACAGCTCAAGCTGTAGATAATAAATAAGGTATAATGACTTTTTAATACAGTTACCAAAAAAAGTCAATATTTTTGCTCATGGAAAAGTACTTGGATAATATGCATCGTTGATATTTCTTCGTAATCTTGTCTGAATTTGGATTCAATTTCGAAGGTATTAAGGAAAACCGAAACTCGGATGGGTTTTTGTTTTCTCCCAACATTTTTGTCCCTCTAGATCCATTTTTCTCAAAAACATTTGCGCAAAGTGCTCGTTTCATATTCCACGAAATCCATCTGATACGAACAATTTTAAAACTTCCCTTTTTAACATTAACGTGATTTAAGCGTACCAGAAAATTTAACCATCCGGCGTAAAAATTCACGCGTGGAAGATAATCTGCACTTCCTGGAGTTTAATTAGTTTTTTTTAATCGACCTAAAAATAACGAGAGTGAAACGATGGAAATTTAACCTATATGCGTGCGTGCATAATGCTGATCGCGGATGTGAAGATTGAGAAAGAGAAAAATTCTGAACTTGACCGGGACTCGAACCAGTCTCTCCCACTTGCCGGGTATGCGCTTTAATTCGAGAAAAAAGAACAAGTCTGGCTTGGTAGCTTAGTTGGTCAAAGCACCTACCCGGCATGTGGTGAGACCGGGTTGGAGTACCGGTGACAAAAAATGTTTTGGCTGCCGAATTAATTTATTCATTCATCCTCACTCTCTACATAGGGCTTAATTTTTCGTTCCTGGCGTTGGCGTCGAAGCAATGTAGGTCGATATTCCTAGCCAAATATTGATGTGGGCGCGTGCTAATTAAATCGCGCCGACTCCTTTCTACCCGTTATGGATCGGATCGTTAGCTATTTCTCCCTAATCCTGCTAGAAATTCGCGAGGTAATCTCGGTATTCAAACCGTATATATTGCAAAATTATTCTTCTATAATCGAAAACAGCTCCGATTGAGTGAGTCATTCTTTCGATGTTTTTTTTTCGACAATAATGGAGCTGTGTATGAAAGGACTGACGCTATGGAAATTTATGGATATGACTTTCGGCGTATCGCTCCTCCAGGTTAGGATAGAAGAGGGAGTTTGATTTTCACACAAATAAAAAACTCCGTAAGGATATTCAATATAATTCCCCAAGGAACATCAATGTGTTTGAATTAGTTCCCACATACATATTAAAAAACTATGCACGCACTAACAAAAAGTATTCAAGGTATCTAAATTCGATGCAAGTAGTTTCCTTAAATTATACATGTACCTTATCAAAACGATTAAATTTAATTTGAATTCATAATAACAGTATACAATACGTTTTGAAGCAGAATATGTTTTCTCATTAAAATTAAATGCGATATTAAAACCTTACCACAAATGAAAGCGGGTGGAGAAATAGAGAAACGGTTGGTAACAATTCTCAATTAAAATTTCATTTTATAAATCTGATACCCTCCATTTTTACTTTCTTATACGAAGTATCGAGAAAGTATTGTTATCGCGAAAAAATTCGACCTCGAGATTTTTACGGAAATATACGTTTTAGGTGTCGCTGAATCCGAAAACGTGGTTTTCGCAATGCCACCTGTCTGACTGTTACTGGCTCTGGAGCCTAGACGGTAGAGGAAAATGAATGAAATCTCGTACTTAGGCATTTTATCATACTGAGCAGAGTATACATAGAAATGGTTTACTTTGCTCAATAATTAAGAGTAGTTTATTCTACGCATTTTTAACAACAATCCGATTTTCTCAAAAACGACTGTAACGATTTTCATCAAATTTCGTACAGTTACTTGAGTTTACGTCTTAAATAATACTACGTATTTCATTTTTTCAGTGAATGAATATAAGGCTAGTTTAATCTTGGGCAACTTGAACAAAAATTGGATTTTCTAAAAACCGGCTCATACGATTTTCATTTTCTAAAGATAACTAAACGACGCATTAGTATATGAGAAAGTTTGTACAATGTATGTTGTACCGATTTTTTTATATTCACGAGCTTATACATATAACCTAAGACAGTGATGGCGAACCTATGGCAGGCGTGCCATAAGTGGCACGCAAGACGATTTTGGTTGGTACGCCAACGAAAAGCGAAAACCAATCAAAGCATTTATCGTACTGATTTAACACCGCAAAAACATTTGTGTTATTTAGTCAATTATTTTAAAGGTTAGTGTTACGGTTACAATCTTATGTCTTGATCAAGAATTTAATTTAATTGGAACGTAAAAAAATCAAGGGCTTTTTGTGGCATGCGATGCGGTAAAGATTCGACGATTTTAGTAATATTGGAACGCAGCCAATAGAAGTTTCGACACCACTGACCTAAGGCATAATGAATCTATCCACAAAAACTTTGTTGGGATCATGTCCCAGAGCGGTGGTGCGCAAACTTTGCAGGCCACACCCCCCTTTTGATCCAGATAATTTAAATCGGAAAAATTTGTTGACATTACATTATTTATCATATTTATATTTACCTGTTTGTTTTGTACTTTATTTTGTTATGATATTCAGTGTAATTGGCCTTTGTGCTGTTTCTTAATTCTTGCTAATAAATAAATAAATATAAATAAATAAAAAATAAATTTACATTAGCTCAATAACACGATATAACTGGTGTTTTAGTATGCGTAAAGGAAGAAAATGTAATATAATAGTAAAATTTATTCAATATAAAATTTATTTAAAACAATTATTTATTAACAAAGTACAGTAGGACCTCAATAACCGTCGCCATCGATAATCGTTCTTTCGATCAACCGTCGTTTGTCGCCAAGTGGTACAAAAAATGAAAAGTTCCGTCGCCATTTTTGAACGAAGCAGACAAACGAATAAGACGACGATTACACTGTGACTGAAAGAGAAAGATGGCTATTGCAGTGGTGGGCAACCTTTTCTGCACGCTGGGGGCCGCATTGGTGGCAGTGATCCCTTCGGTGGGCCGCATTGGAAATGGACAATGGGTTATAGTAAAATCGTAAGTTACCTAGAGATTCTTAGGCATCATAGGTATGCGTGGTAATCAAGTTAGAATTAGCTTTTAAGGATTAACATTTCAATATTGAAAATCAGGATGGTATTCAATTGCGCATCGGAGGATGGAATTTATATCGAAAAATACGATGAATTAATACATTCTACAACAATTCCGTCGATGCGCGTTTTGGAATATTCGGAACATTTTGATTGAAAATCCTACCCAATCACGGCTGAAGAGATATTAGCTGTAACTTTAATGTAAAAAAACTGACTAAACAAAAAATAAAAGGCTCTACCGCTCGTTATGGACGATATGTATTACACAACTGTTTTGTTTATAATTTCCTCCGATATTTAATTTTTCATAGGAAATCATTCTCCGCTGCGCCGAGCAGCGAAAAAAAATGATGCGTTATCGCCGAGAAAAATGTAAGGAAAAATGAGCGAATATATTGAAATCCGTGGGACGCATGTCACTTAGCCCTTATTTTGGGAAATGGGGAGAAAGGGACCCATCGGATTAATTGTCACTACTAAAACTCCGAATAATTTAGTAAAACACGACATAATATAACAATAAATAGATCCATTAATATTTCATCGATACTAATTAACATTAATGAAATGAAATGCATGTAATAAAAACTGCTTTTATGAATCAATAAATGTGTGCAAATTACATCAGTTTCGCGTAGAGCACATGCTGTAATACAATTCATTATTTAAAATCGAAAAAACCGCGTAAACGTGAAATTGGACACTGTGGTCACACTTTATAAATCGCGTATAGCTGAAACCGCCTTTTAGGCGGGTCGACCGCATGAGGAAACTAAACGGAGCGTGGATACATTCCGCCCGAACGGGCTTACAGCTGCTACCCGGACAAAAAAAGAAATCCCGCAATGATAACGATATTTCGAAATACGCTCAGCCTTTTTTCCTAAGTAAACAAGCTCGGTTAGATTTTCAGTATGATTTAATGTCTCAAGAAGGAAGTCAGGGTTTACAGATGGCACTGCAGATTTTAAAAAAAACTACCTTGCAATGAGATAACATTTAGGCATATCACTTTGTAACAAGCAGGAAAAAATTTGCTGAAGCAGACAGTAAATGGCGGCCGTTTTCTGTTAATGCAGAATGTTAAAAATCGTGTATGCCAGTAAGATTATATTGAGTAATATTATAACTAGGACCTCCACAAGAAAACATGCACGACGACACAGAATAATGAATCGATCGGCGAAAAACCCAAGTCTCTATCTTATTTCGTTTAGGAAGAGTTTCAGAATGACAGAAAGACGGATAAAACGGCCGCATAAGCGGATATTTTTAAGCTGCAAAAAAAAATATTTGAGCTTGTACGAATTATATATATTTTTTATTTGCTTGCCTCGTCAACGGTGTACCCTTTTATAAAGATCGCATCAACGGTAACAAAGACGAGCACAAACCAACAGGCTCCTGGCAGAACGTGGAAGACGCCACCCAGCCCATTACACACCCATACATTATTACCATTAATGTTTGCAAACATACACACACATATAAACATATATGTATAAAGGTGGCAACAAGATGTTGGAGGGAGCCCAGTGGACACTTACCAAAATTGGAGAGCCGCTGGCGGTGCTGAAGACACACGAAAATAACACAAAGTCGAAAGCACCGCCAGCGGCTCTCCAATTTTGGTAAATTTAGCACGCAAATTTATATTATATGCATTCAAATTACGTTAATAAAACATTTGAGATTGAAATGTTAAAGGTAGAAACCTAATTTAACCTTGATTTTCACTGGTGTGATACCTCAGCTTCCCTAGTTAACGCCCGCCCAAGCATCGACAACTTGTAATGCGGTTCGCCACGTAGAAAAAGCTGTCCACCACTGCTCCTTCGTTTTGGTTTGTCTTGTATGTTCTCATCATATCGCCCAGTTAATTCGTCTATGCGCTCAAATAGTAAGATAGTGAGATTTATAACTTACTTTTAGCGCTATGTTGGGGAAGTCTATTTCTAAAAAATAACTAATGGCAAAATTAACGAATAAAGAGTTGATATGTTAAGTAGTTAACATAACATAAATGAGCTCTCGGTAAATATTTCTTGTATTCACATATTTCCGTTTCATCCCATAAGAAAATGGGAAAATTGGAGATGAAACTGTAATTTAACAGAATGAATCGACGAAAAACAGATATTAAAGCAGGCCAATATCGAAAATTTTATACAATATTACAATAGTATTTAGAGAACTTTGGAACGAGTTTAAAGAATTAAGTGAAAAAATTAACAAAGGTATGATGTATTCTATTCATGGAACGAAGTAGGTAATAGAGAGTTTCCATTGACATTATTGGCTGAGTGAGTTAGGATAGGAGTCTATAAAATATTTAAGTATTTTTCCGGTCACGAGAACTCTAACATTTCAGATAAAAAGGTACGATAAGTTCGCGATGCCGAATCGAACTAATAAATCCTATGACGCCATTTCAAAAAATACATAAAAATTAATCAACTAGCGAACGCTATAGAAATATCTTCATTTTCTTGCGCGACACCATTCGTTTAGCGCAGTTTCAGGTTTAACGAGGAGGTACGCAACATTCAACATCAATTTTATAAACTTTCCACATAAATCTGTCGATTCAACATAACTATAAAAACTAAGACACCGGAAAAAATTTCACAGAGGAGCAGGTAAAACCCACCATAAAAAACAACGCAAACAGTGGCTTTACGGTAAAAAGCATCTCTTCCCAGAACGCGAAAAAGAAGAGATCACGTCAAAAAAAAAACCCACCAGATTCAGCAAGAAAACGTTGGTGACGGTCCTCATCCTCTTGTTCTGCGCCAGGGTCGCCAGAACGAGGCAGTTCCCTCCGACGGAGAGGACGAATATGAGTACGTAAAGTGGAACTATCAAACTGCCCTCGAAACCGGCTGGAGAAGAGGTCGACGTCGAACCTGGCGTCCCGGCGGTGGCCGTCTCGACCGCTGAGCTGGGTTCGACGTCGGCGTTTGACCCGTCCGCGGATGCCAACGACCAGTTTCCGTACTCTTCCCAACTCGGTTCTCTTCCCCCGCCCGCATTTTCTCGCTTGAAACTCCCCAAGGCCGCTTGGTTGAAGACCGCGGAATTTCCTTGCAAGGAAGACGGGTCGAACTGGTTGTTGTTTTGGTGGTAGTGGTGGAAGGGCGGACGATAGAAAGGCAAGTATCCTAGGGAACGAGCCGCTAGGGATTCTCCCGCGTAAGCGAGAAACGCACTGATGAGGGTGGCGTAAATGCTGTGGTAGGCGCGCATTTTTCCAAAGCGCCCCCGGGCCCAACTCGCCACCGGGAAAAAACCCACACGCGTCCACACAGTTTGGTGAAAAATGTTCACGCCAGAAGTTGGATGACTTCGTTCACTTCTTCGAGGCTTTTCCTTTGGAACCGAGGTTTTTCAGAGATATTCTTTTTGGGAACGTTTTAAGCACGAATGAGCATACGTCCTAATTGGGAGGTTCTTACCATGGGCCGAAGATGTTTTCTTGATCCGATCCATTAGGTTTTATTTGAAATGTTCCGCTTCACAAATATTAAATCCAAAATATTCTTCGAAATGAAGGAAACTTAAAACGCCGACAAGCTAGTTGTAATAATGAAAACATTAATTCTAAAACGGAGACAAAATTATGTGT
The DNA here is from genome assembly GCA_036926305.1 of Uropetala carovei. Classification (NCBI taxonomy): domain Eukaryota; kingdom Metazoa; phylum Arthropoda; class Insecta; order Odonata; family Petaluridae; genus Uropetala; species Uropetala carovei. The sequence continues at coordinate 714,455 of JAXCHB010000009.1, forward strand.
TGTTTGGAACACACAGGTGGGCTTATTAAATCACTCCGATATCTCCCGTGGAATTTTTTTCGTAAAATACGTCCACGTAACTGACGCTTCTCGGACACGGATGAAAATACAAGGAGCTGGGAATTTGAGTCCTAGAAAGGTCACCACAATCGAAAAAAAATTTCCCCTAAAACACAACAGGGCACGATATAAACGAAGACCTCCAAAATAGAAAGAAAAGATGGTCCTGCTTTTCAAAGCTCCGAACAATTCTCGAACACGCGAACCGTCCGACGTCACCGGAATAAATCCACTGGAAATACCTCAACGCGACGAGAAACCGTCAAAAAAATAAAAACGTACAAAATCGCACGGTCGCCGCAAGAACACCAAAACACAAGCCACGTACCCACACACACACACACAGGCACACACGGTCAATTTCTTTTCCCCACGGAAGAAGATGAAATATATACTTAAATGTATATTTATCCTCTCAAACGCATCTCCTTCATAGACTACTTAAACCCTTAATATCCTTCATCACGCGAAGTGCAGTCCGAGATATACATTTTCCTATCTCTCTCTCTCCTTATGCTATCTTTCACTCGACCCTATTAACTGGCCCCGGCATGGGTTAAAAGTAGACTATAAATAAAATATAACACTCCCGTAGCGCTTAGCGGAGCATGTATGCGTGACGGGAGGCCTCTTCCTTTCCCTTGGTGTCTCGCCGAACACCCCGCTGACAAAGAGAGCGAGGCGAGTGCCGTCGAGAAATATTACGACCTGCCAAGCTTCTGCTTAGCGCAAAAATGTTAGGAGATCCTTACGGGGCGAGATTTGGTGGCATACGAGAAGGGATGAATTCGCCTCGGTTCGAGTCCGATCTAGCGCGATGTCTCGCGCAGGCGCACCAAACGAGAGGACCGAAAGCGAAATAGGCTCCAATCGGAAAAAGGTGGGAAGGAGGAAGAGAGAGAGAGGGGGGGGGGGGGGAGGGCGCCAGCAATAATATACAATAACATAAAAGGAACCAACCAGACCGGACGGCTAAAAGAAAAAAAAACAAAGTTCCGCGAAGGAAAGCGTCAAAGAGGTGAGGAAAATATTTCCACGCTCGCTCTAAAAAAAAATGATAATAAAGAAAACAGAACGCTACCTTTAAAAAAATAAACCCGCGAGTTTTAAGGACACTTATTGCCTTTCCGTTGAGAGACACGTTATATTCGCGGGCATACGGAAATAAAAAAACGTTCAACACCCATTCCACCTTTCTCTCCAAGCACCTACAGTGATTTTTTGCGACTACTATAACCCCTAAATTGCGTAGATTGAACAAAGAATTGTTGTTTCTTTTAAGAATAGATCATTCAAAAAAATCCGACGCAAAAAGCTCGGCAAATTTCCCGCCTAATTGTTTTTGTAAATCCTCCTAGGGTTTTTACTTTTCTTTCGTTCGTTTAACCGTCAGTGTGGTTACTTTTAAAGGCTGTCGATCTTCGTTTATCGACGCGTGAATTTTTAAAAATCTTTCTGCAGCGAGCTACGCGAGGAAGTCTGACGGACCAATATTCGACACCAAGCGTTGAAAGGGTGTTCTTTTGTTTTTGTCTGCGGTTGCGTAACAAATGGCCGAACTCGGCTGAAAACTGTCTGAGAGAAACTTCAACACGGATCAGGTAGAAATTGAGAAACAAATATTAAAACTGGATGACACGAAAGAGGCGACAAAAAGCTTATCGTGAGATGAACGGTATTTTTGTTTTGCATTCGGTTGAACTTGTTGATGAAGCTGAACATCAGGCGAAAAAAAATAACGGTAGGAATCAAAGTAAAACGAAATTTAATTAATTAAAAATACTAAATAAATTCAATCAAAATAACTATAAAAAGATATCAGCTCTTAGAAAAACCGCACACGTATTAATATTTTTATTGGAGAGATAAGATGACGTAGGGGTCGTTAGCCGATGTGACAACGGGAAAACAAGAGACGAATCAACGTATAGCGACGGACTAATTAAAAGAAAGCGAAGAGAGCGAATGAACGATAAACAAAAAGACAAAAGAACGAATTCGAACCATAAAGAGGAAGAAAAGACAGATGCGAGAACAATATTCGGGAAATAAAATAAGGAACCAAATGTCAAGACACCGAGTTCTCTCGGAAGGAAAACGCCCGGAATAAAAAGAAACAACAGAGCAGCGAAGGAATGAGAGGTTAATAAACGTCAATTAACGTAAAAGCACGTACACTACGAAACGAAATACCGTACCTGTTTTCTATTTTTGGAGGGATCCGAACGGCCGACAAAAACAAACGAAACACCCACGAGGAAAATGCGGAAGTGACGCGTAAGAAAAATTTTTTAAAAATAAATAAAACATATAAAAAAGCCTCTTTAAAAAATCAAGTCGAAAAAAAGATATACGCGAGAGGTATCGGGAAGAACACCCGTCCTAAATATGAAGCGAGATGAACCAAACAAGGACAGATGGAGAGAGAGAGAGAGAAGAAAAAACAACACAGGTAAACTCGGTGCGTGTGATAAAAAATGTACGACGATGGAAACCTCTATATCCTTATACCTTCAAAGAGTCGGCCTATTTTTCTCGTGCGACGAAAAAAGTCCAATTAGGAAATGACACCGAAATTCCTCCGCGCGACGTCTGTCTTGGCTTCTTTCCTCCTCCTCCTCTCACTATCTCCCTTTGATAATTTAAAAAATCGGACGAGAAACTCGAAATAAATCTGCGTAGGCACGTGTTTAAATCGGCGGGCGGTAAAGGTAGCAGGCAAAAATTCCGGAGTATTATACTACAACACACGAAGCTTCGTTCCCCGTCGCTGGCGGTCGACTGCCTGCAAGTGAGAAGCGGCACGAGTTTGCCGTGGAGGGGGGTTAAAGAGGGGGAGGAGGGGAAGGAGAAAATGGAGGGGGAGAAGGGGAGGGGAAGTAGGGGAGGGGGAGGGGAAGTAGGAGAGGGAGGAGGAGAGGGGAGAGAGAGAGGGTAGTGGTGACGTTCGGAGGAAGCATTTGGTGCTCGCTACTCGAAGAATGTAGAGCAGTGAAACAGAAATAAAACCGTGCAGGATTTTTAAGGATCGAGCGAGGAAGAGAAAAGAATGCATTTCATTCTAACGGAAATAAAAACGAACGGCTAGTATAACGGCCGCTTGACTCTCCCGTCCGAGAGAATATGTACAATCATTCTTCCTCCTTCACTCCCATGTCGCGCTTTACTATCTCCATCCTCAACCCCCACTTCTCCCCCCCCCACCACCTTTAAACCCCTTTACATCATTGCCTCTCTTTATTCGTCTCTTTCTCCCTCCCTCCCTCTGTCTCTCTCCCCCTCTCATTTCCTCTCTCTCCGTTCCTCACTTTCTCTCTCCCTCACACCTCTTCTCTTCTCCCCCCCACTCTCCTCTTTATATAATTGCCTCTCTATCTAGTCCTCTCTTTCTACAGCCCTTTCTTCCTCTTTCCCCCCTCTCTCTCCCTCTCTCCGTCTCTCTCTCCCTCTCTTTCTCTCTCCCTCTCTCTCTCCCCCCTCTCTCTCTCCCCCCCTCTCTCTCCCCCCCTCTCTCTCCCCCTCTCTCTCTCCCCCTCTCTCTCTCCCCCTCTCTCTCTCCGTCACTCTCTCTCTCTCCCCCTCTCTCTCTCTCCCTCCCTCCCTCTCTCTCTCTCTTCCCCTCTCTCTCTTCCTCCCTGTCTCTCCCTCTCTTTCTCTCTCCCTCTCTCTCTCTCTCTCTCTTCCCCCCCTCTCTCTCTCTCACACACACACACACACACACCCCTCCTCTCTATACCTCATATGATCGCGCGGTGCCTCAGGCAGGAGCATTTCAGCCCCTTTCACGTCTTAGGGAGAGCCTAGGTTTGTATCAATATAGAGCGAGTTTGACCATCTGGATAGCCCGGAGACATTTCTTTCCAGCAAACTGTAAGAATTTTCCGCTAACGTCCGAACTTTGTCCTCTTTCTTACGAACATCTCCTTCCTCGATCGTGATGAGGCTACTACGACAACCTCGAAACAATTTTCTCTCCGTGAAACGTGGCGACTGAGCCGATTCGGGGACGCATAGTCGAACTGTCGTCTGCCCTCCGCGTAGGTAAGCACAAATGAAGTAAATCTGGTTGCATAACGAACGGGATAACACTTTAAAGCCGTCTGTCGCCCGTTATATCCTGTGATATTAAATATATACTAGAGGCCCCTGATGTTTCATAAGAGCAAATAACAGTCAAAATGGACTTAATAAACCACGTACTACATAAGAAATACAATTTAATTATTTATAACAAATCGAATTCAGGGAATTCAATTAAAAACCTAAGAAATTTTGTGGAATAGTATTTTATTTAAAAATATAAAGCAGAGGTACTGATATTATTGAAACTTGATACATTTTCTAGATTAATTTTCCTGTAAACGATGATATACGTAATTGTTATTCCAGAAGTAACTGATCATAACAATTAAACTCGGTCGTTGTGTAAACAAATGATGCGAAGATATTAAAAACACTCTAAAGGAAGAGACACGATAATTCTGCTAAAATATCTTGCCGTTGTATCGCGTGGTTTAATTTCGCGCCCGAATTTAAACAACGGGTGACCATCTATTGCAGCGTTTCCCAACCTGGGTGCCATGAAGTGTTCTGATGGGATGCCGCAAAAATTATTTTGTTTTCCCATTTTTAGCCTCATTTTGCACCGTCGGCTTTCAAAAATGCAAACCAGAGTTAAGACTAACTTCATTTCGTCGCAAAGGCACTTCGAAATGAAAGGAGATGCGGAGAAGGGGGTTAATATTACGATTATTACTGATGGCGGACAAGGAGGGGTGCCGCCAAATTCTGAAAAGTCACTTAAGGGTGCCGCAACTCTAAAAAGGTTGGCAAACACTGGTCTATTGGGTTATCTCCTTTCAAGTGAATGTCGGTTCGTTAATTCCCATATCGACATGGTTATGTGAGTGAACATCGAAAAGTCCTCTATTTAGTCTAATAACCTCCTGAACTATAAATCCCAATGAATATTGATATCCTGTTTTATATTAAAACCGTATTGTCTAAAATAGCACATCACGTAGTAAATGATAACTTCCATAAAAAACCACTGTCGCTTGAACTAAATCCGAAGATGTGTGTTGTAGTTTGGTAACTTTATATCGTTATTACTAGAATATCCTATCGTGACAAAATGATTCGCTGTAGGACAAAATAACCCAGCTGCCTGATAGGCGATGGAAAAATCTCTCAAACATAAAATAAAGAATTCTTTCTCTTATGCTGACAATTTTGTTCAGTCAATTATTCCTCGTGAAGCGTATGTAAACAACATAGAATGCGGTAACCATCGCAACCAAACATTCTTTTGTTGAACGAACTGTATTAACTTCAGACAAATTGGACAAGATTAATTAATTCTAAGAAGAAACACGTGCGGAAAATTCAATGTTATTATTTAATAACGAAGTATCGACCCCTTCGATGGGCTAGAACTTCATTAAACATGCATCTTTTCAAACTAAACGTAACTATGTACGAACATTTCACCGAAATTAAAAACAGATCGATGAAAAATTCCTGCAATCCTGTGTTAAATAAATTTCGCAACGTGTAAGGCATGAAATCTGAGCCGGCTTTCGGATTCTATAACGATAATTTTAGGTATTCCAAGATTTAAAATATTTCGTCGAAGATACACATTCCGTCCTCCTTGATGCACTTTACGTATGAATTTCTTAGCCCGATTCTAACAAATAGAATCCATTTTTTTATGCGAATCGACGTAATTATGCACTGAAATTTCAGACCGGAAGCACGGATGGACTTAAGCGTTCAACTCATTGTGAATACGGAATGAAAAATTAAAGACTGAACTGGATTAGTTGGCTGATTGAATAATTCAAGCTCCTCTAACAAAAATTAGTTTAAATTCTAAAAAAAAAAAACGCCACGTAATCCATTCGAGTTATACAGACATAGCGATTGGCATTTATTGGTGGCTTATATCGTGTATCTTTCGCCCTTGACTTCCGATTCGTCGAAACGACCTTTGATTAAGTTCACAACCCTGTTTGAGAATATTTCAGACAACATATACGCTCTTGCATTGGCTGGTGTAAAGTAAAAGTGCCTTTCGCTCTTAAATTTTTCCAGCCACGTATTTGACAAGGATCATAGTCGGCCCTCGTAAAAACATCCTCCTTTAAAATTCCTTGCAGCTGTAATGAATAGATGAATAAAAGGCGTATATTTTTAGGCGCGTTTCGCTTACAGCGTTCGTCCGTCCGCATGCTCGTTCCCGGCTTCTACAATACGGATTTTCATGAAATTTGATATTAAGGACCTACTATCAAATATAATAAGAAAATCGCAAAAATGAGTTACGCCAATCAGGGGTACCACTTGACTGGGGACAAAAAATTACATTTTCGTCATATCTCGTAAAGTATTGCTCATATCAAAATATTTTTCAAATAAAACTTGTAGAACTAATAAATTAAAATATTTCTTTTTATATACATTTTTGTCGTAGGAGTAGCCGTTATTGAGAAAATCAAACATAAATGTTTTAATTTGAGTTCTTGCGTGGTTACTTCTTCATTGTTGCTAACATAAACAATCTCACAAACAAACGTTTAATTTCCTTACGTGTGCATGTACTATTTTTAAATAGGAAGAAAATGGATTATTTATAATGAAGAAAAGAACTTTAAAACGCTATTTCCCTTACGTATATGATTTCTTTCTAAGACTCAATCGCACGAAACGCGCCCGTTTGTGATACGTTGTACACTTTCCTAACTTGTTTATTTTATTTCTTCGGAGCTTAAATGGAGACCACCTCCCCTCTTGCCTCGAAACTTTTCGTTCTTTATTTTTACCTACTCCTCGAGTCTCCCGAAATGAGAACTCAGGAGGGCGGCTTTCGGTTGTGTTGTAAAATTTTCGTCTGCCGACGGAAGAGGTGGAGAAGGTTGGGATGATCGGGATCACATCTGCGCCAGATATACGACCTGCCAAGAAAACTCTCCGGCGGAAAAAAAGGGGAGTCCGAGTCAAAGTCACGTGATTATTAAAAAAAACAACATTTCTGCACGACCGAGACCTTTTTTGGCCTCCCACCTTTTTATCCGGCTGAAATATTATTAAATACGCGTGCAGAGATGCAATACAGTGGAACTTTTATACGTCGAACTTCAAAGGAAACAGAAAAACATTCGACTTATAGAAAATTCGAGTTATAGAAGAAAAATATCATGAAAAGGTTTTGTCCTGTGAAATGAATTCACTTCGAGTTATAGACGTTCTGCTTATACAAGTTCGAATGTATGTGCTTAATTTATCTATATGATTTTCTTTAATAAACTTCGATATGTATGTATAAATAATACTATGCCTGTTCTTCGGTCACGTTCATCTGTATGCACCACCGATGGAATGAGTTCCGAATGCATATCAATAATAAGTTACTTGTGATTCTGTTACGCTGAGGTGCATGGCTATTTTTTTACTGGAAAGTGAAAGGAGAGATGAAATGGAGGGAATGGGAGGTAGAGTGTGGGAGAGAGAGAGGGAGAGAGAGAGAGAGGGGGGGAGAGAGAGAGAGAGGGAGAGAGAGAGAGAGGGAGAGAGAGAGAGAGAGAGAGAGAGAATGGGAAGTATTTCAATTTAACGCTTTATTTATGCATATTCATCACTCTGTACACTAGTAATATTATTTTAATATATATTTTATCGTTTTTTATAGATTTGTAACGGCGCATTAGGTGTGGAATAAACAATTGATGACTTCCATATTGTCGCTGCTCAGAAACGAACGTGTAAGAATTCCTCCTCGTATTAACAATGACGAATGTTTGCAGATGAATGCATGAAAATCTAAGCTCGAAAAAGGAGAAATTCCTATTTGGCAATAGTATCATTTCGGTTAAAAGAAACTTTGGAGAGAGAAACTTATCATTCCAAAAGTTCGCCGTTCGGAAAATGCAAAACTAGAGCATTCCTTATTCGAAAAAGAATCCTTCCAAGACAAAACTTTTGACACTTAATGGATGAAGGGTAAAATTATTTTCAGAATCATAATAATTTTCAATGGCATCCATGCATGCATGCACGAGCATAATAGGAGAATAACATGATAGGTCGGAGACAATCTCCACCTCTCTCCCATGCCATAAACCAATTGCGGTGGCTTTCAGGGTATTTATTTAGATTCAGATACCCATAACGAATATTTACAGATTATTTTTACGATTCTGAGTCACGGTATAAATTCACACATCGCGACAGTTGTCTTCTTATAAAAACTGCGTTTCCTATGGGCATTATTACTTTCAATATCGCGCGTGACGCTGAAAGGAATTTCGAGTTTAGGGCAGTGTTCCCCAACCTGGGGTGCCGCGAAGTGTTCTGAAGGGTGCCGTAAAAAATATTCTGTTTTCCCATTTTTAGCCTCATTTTGCATCGTCGGCTTTCAAAAATGCAAACCAGAGTTAAGTCGACCTTCGTTTCGTCGAAAAGGCACTTCGAAATGAAAGGAGATATGGAGATTGGGGTCAGGGGTCCAACTTCACCGCGATTATTACTGACGGTGGATGGGGAGGGGTACCGCCAATTTCTGAAAAGTCACTCAAGGGTGCCGCGACTTTAAAAAGGTTGGGAAACACTGGTTTAGGAGCTTAGCATATTAACCGCATTAAACAATCACATACGCATTTGCATATTACATGAGATAGCAACAGAAAATAAAGTTATGAACTCACAACCGAAAATCCCCCTCTGCCGATGGGCGTACTTTTCGACAGCGAAAACTAGCGAAGGGTAAACAATAAACCGTATCTACATATTATTCACGCCACACGAACCTGCATTGTTGAGAAACTGCTCCGTAGCAACATGGAAAGCCACCAACAAATTCAACCCACTGACAAGGGGACTACGCGACATTCGGGTGGCCGATTTTGTTCTTCTTCTGCGAACCTTTAGTATACGATGTATAACAGAAATTGTGCAAGTAATACGACCCGCCTCTCAGGCGTATTACTTGCACAATTCCTATTATTCATCGAATACTAAAGGTTCGCAGAAGAAGAACGAAATCGGCTACCCGAATGTCGCGTAGTCCCCTTGTGAGACTAAATGATTAATGCTCGAATAAACAAATCCGATGATAAGCTTTTCAGCTTCGTTCTCTCCTACGATTTTCTAATTTGAATTCGTGATCGTTTTTAGAAGTTCGCGGGACGTTCAAAGGTTAAACTTTTTTTACCTTGTCGAACCTTGAAAACAACCTCGCCTCCTAAGATTTTGTATGGATTTGGGAACTTTGGAAACTTAAGTCTTCTGATGTCGAGTTTTTCGAACTACATCGACGCGATATTTTTCATGACGACATCGTCAAGACACTGCTCACGTTTCATGTTTTTTTTCCTGGACCGTAATGCGAAGAATTTAATCCTGGACTACGGAATCGCGATCGCTCGCCTAAGATACGAGCAGCAACGCCGTTGCTACTCGCTTAGATAAGAAAATCACATCGACCTACATTCGGAGTGTGTAAACGACTACCAGCGCACAAACGACATCGACGAATTTCCACAGTAATGGAGTCACGTACTGACTGCCATCCTCTTTCCGATATAAGGTGATAAGAAGGAGATGCATCTCCAAAATGTGCATTTTCTATTGCAGTGCCTTAATGGCGATCGCACCAAATCCTTCATTCGAGTACGAAAATACTAATTGCTAAGTTCGACCTGAATTTATCTCGATGCTTTACCTAACAACACTCACCCCTTTCCTACATGTCACCTAGCGACGTGAGCGAGGCTCTTAATCTCCTTCACTACAAGCGTGAAACTATGAGTTCGTCACTCCGCTAGCATCCACAACCACCACGCGGACGATCTAATCAGCTGTGAAAATCTTCAATACTCGACAAATTATATAAAACGTTAACCTGACTCTCCTAGCAAAACGGGTTCATTTAAACGCCGATTCGCTTCGACGCCATTCGACGAAGTGAAGATAACCATGTAATGTGTCAAAAAAATTACGTATGTCCCTATTCTCAACTAATTTGAAATTTATGCGTAAGACTGTTTGCGTTAATAAGCATTACAGATGTATAATAAATGGTTCTACGTACTAAAATGTAACATTCCAGCATTCAAACGATGAAATGAAGATTCACCTGCTTTGAATAAATCGTTACAAACGCTCCCCATACGCATTTAACTAAATAATTATCCGTAAATATTTACGTTTCTATGTATACTAAAGGTTGAAGTATTCTTTTTAGTAACTAATTTTATCAGACTATACACTCAAGTCGTATGATCATATAGTTCAATTCAATTCCTTCCGTTAGAGTTTTCTTTAAGTAAAGGGGCTCTGCCCCTTACCGCTGTCCGGTTTACACCCGTGAGATTGGTGGCAAAAATACAGCATACCTTTCTAGCTCTGTTTAAAAGCTTGTGTGTTGTCTTCCGTCTCTTTTCCACATCCATTCGGGAGACTAACCCATAAGTCAGTCAGAAATCTGCATTTTAAGTATTGCTAGAGAGGATATTAATGCTACACAGTAATTGATCACGAACATTTATGTTTATAATTTTCTTTGTTTCTTATTATTGAATAATATGTCCTTTCTTTTTTATATAACAATCAATACAACCGTTTATTTAGATTAGCTACGAAGAGAAGATAACCGTGTAACTTTCAATGTGTTTTAAAAAAATATCGTACGTCCCTATTCTCATCTAATTTTAAATTTATGTGTGAGCCTATTTGCGTTAATAAGCATTACAGTTGTATAATATAATAATTTACTTACGAAAATGTAAGATTCCATCATTCAAATGATGAAATGAAGATTCAATTGCTTTGATTAAATCGTTAGAAACGTTTCCCAAATGCAGTCAACAGAATAATTATCCGTAAATATTTATATTGCTATGCTTCATTAATTTCGATGCTTAAACAAAAGTGCGAAGCGAATAACGCTTTTCTTTCACCTATTTGAAGGTTTAATTGGCATTAATTGATTCGGAGGCAACAACGACGGCCGCCTTGGCAACGCCCGGAAAGAGTACGAAATATCCGTAAAAATTCGAAAACAATTGCGTATTTCTGAATTATTCGACCGTGTAACAAGTAAGCATTGCAAGAATAAGATAGTATCGAGTTTTATCCGTAGAATAAAGCAAAAACGAAGAAAATCGGTCCATATTTATGTGTTTTAATGAATGAAGGAAAACACCTCTCTGAAAACCACTATGAAAAATCAAAAATCCCGTGTAAACTTCTGGGAACATATAATTGTCTCCTGGATTCGAACCTCAGACTTTATTCTAATGAAAATAGTTTTATAGGGACCTCCCAGCCTGTAGAAACAAAACGCAGTTTACCGAATATCTCTACGACAAACGGCTTTCGAGATAGAGGAGGGGACGGACGGACGGACACTTCCAAATTTATATATAGGATGTTCATCGATTCATTTATAAATAGAATCATCACGTACCTCCTTCGCTAGAGCATTATCGAAAACCTTTTATGACTGAAAACAAATTCAAGAATAATCACTTCAATATAAAATATTGAAAAATGCTTATATAAGGTATCTGCAGTAGCCACAACATGATTACGAAAAACCATGTGAGAATTTTTGATACTGAAATACCATCTTAGGGTTATTGAGACCAGTACTTTTTTAAGTGCTCGTATTTCACATTTTAGGCGCGTTTCGCTTACAGCGTGAGCGTCGGTCGGTCCGTCCGTCTGTCCGTCCGTCCGTTCGTCCGTCCGCATGTTCGTTCTCGGCTTCTACGGAACGGATTTTCATGAAATTTGATATTAAGGACTTTCAATTAAATATAATAAGAAAATCGCAAAAATGAATCACGTACGCCAATCAGGGGAACCACTTTACTGGGGACAAAAAATTAAATTTTCGTCATATCTCGTAAAGTATTCCTCAAATCAAAATATTTTTCAAATAAAAGTTATAGAACTGGTAAAGTAGAGTATTTCCTTCCCTACACAGTTTTTCGTAGGAGTAACCGTTATCGAGAAAATCTAACAAGAAAGTCTTATATCGATATGAACTTTGAAAATTTCTTGCATGGTTACTTCATTGTTGCTAACATAAACAGTCTCCCAAACAAACGTTTAATTTCCTTACGTGTGCATGTAATATTATTAACTAGGAAGAAAATGGATTATTTATGATGAAGAAAAGAACTTTAAAAAGCTATTCCCTTACGTACAGGTATATAATTGCTTTCTAATACTCCATTGCACGAAACGCGCCCATTTGTGATACGTTGTACATTTTTCTAACTTGTTCCGATATAAGACGAGCTCAGTGATACTCTGTTGAATCAAAGAAAAGTACATATGTAGGGGCTGCCAAAGAGCACAATCAAGCTTTCAAAGAGCACAGCGTTGTTCGCGAGCTCCAGCTACGGAGCTCCTCTTCAAGGTCTTATTGTTAAGAGCAGAGGTAGTCAACCCATAGTAACGCGCATCATTTTGATGAGGTACAAGTATTCAATGAAGATTATAATTAATCTTCTTACTCTAGCTTCATGCATGACTACGGAATTAAAGGCTGTTCTATGTTATCACGAATGAAATTATAAAACTGCTGGGATTTTTTTTACAGACAAACGGAAACTGCGACAGAAAACTGTTTTTATTGTATCGCGGTAAGTAAATTATTGAGATATCGGTGTCTTTTTTCACGCGAGAAATCGCTCACGGTCATTGTTAATATTTAAATTATAAATGTATCACACCGAATTTTATTATTGGCCAATAATATATTTTTGTTATAAAGTTTTGTTCAAATCAATTAAAAGTTCGCTAAAAGATACGGTACTGCTTTCAAAAAATGCTCAAAAGGGTTGGAGGATAAAATTTATACGGAACTTTTTCAAAATGCCAAAATTATACTAGGGAATGGATTTATCGAGTAATATGTCCTCTTTAATTAAGACGTAAAGAAATAACACACTGAATACTACATCGTTATATATCGGCTATTCTTAGCTATCATGTAAATTGATCTATAGTGCCATTTTTAATGTGTTTAAAGTTTTAACCATATTTCTTTTATTTTTCATTTTAACAATTAAAATTAAATATTTTCAGGAGAAGAATTGTCATCGTAATATTCAAATAATAATTGAAAATTATAAATATAAATTTTATACATTTTATCGAGCATATAGTCACTTTGCACACGTTAAGTTTCTGTGGACAAATGTTTTAAGGAAATATTGTTTATAAAACTTCGTGACACAACCGAATCTTCTCTTGTAATTCCGTTAATGGGCGAACGTACCAACATTTCTGCCACAGAGAATAAAGCTTTAAAAAAAAACCCTAAACATTAGACATCGCCGAATACTAAACCACAGACGAGAAAATATTGTATACAGCGAATGCAGCAGCATAGACAAGACGTTCCCCGAAAATGGAGCGCGTATCTCTGCATTTATGGAGACCAAATCCTACTTACAGTTGTATAGTGTAGAAAGTGTTACTTACGGGGACTTGCGTGTAGAGACGCTGTTCCGTCCGACGTATGTAGGTGGGAAGGCGCGTAGTGCTCCAGGCGAAGCAGTCGATACTCCAGGGACGCTCGGAGGACATAACCCCGTGGAGGTCACCGCTCTCTGTCTTCAACTCCTTTGTGAAATGCACTCGCACTGTAATTCGGTCACCAGGTGACGGAACGCTGAAATCTCTTCGTGTTGAAAATGTCGTCACTATGGAAATCGTGAGATGGTGATACATTATTAGGTACTCCGAGCACTAGGGCTGAATCAATTGCGATTCAATATATTCATATAATTACCGCGCCGAGAACGAAATTGACCGATGACTAATTTTTTATTATTTATTTATCAGGAGCTCATAAACGGCACTTTACGGCCTTTATAATGAGCGTAATAACAAAAACGAAGACGAACACAAACGACCATGCCATCGGCAGGATTCGAACCCGCAACCCATTCTAGCATTGGAAGCTAGGCACGCTAACCACCCCTCTACCAAGGCCAATTTAGAATGCATCTTTATTTACAGATACACCGATCAATATTTAGTTATGCATGTTAATAACGTTGTTTACCTGAATGGAATGCAGATAATAACCAAATAAAAGTAATTTTAATCTACGCATTTTAAAATAAAAAACATTGTTTTGCATACGATACCATTTGAATAAAAGACAGAAAATTAAAGCAGCTGGCATCGTACCCGTGACATTGTTTTGTACCATTACTCATCTGAAACCTGGAAACTCAATTGTTTTCTTGGGAATTGAATAGAATTACCCATTACGTCGAGAAAGTTTTTTATGATAATTGGTATATTCATTACCTTTTATCATGGAAAAAAATTCAATTAAATGTCACCGGGAGAGTTTAATTCGCTTGCCTAAGTTGTCGGAAAACGGATAAATCCTACTTTAACCGGATGATATATAACACCTACAGTAAATACTTTCATTCGTTTACGCCAATAATTCACTCTTCCAAATAAGCGACTTTTTTTTTAAGAATGACTCGAGGAAAGCCTTTTTAATGGGTCTTAATTACTCTAATGGCTACATTTTGGTGATTTTCACTTGATAGAAAAAAGGTCGTTTATTAAGATAAGCTCGCCACCAGTGCGAAAAAAAATTAATTTATCTTGCGGCGTGGGGCAAGGACCTCCAAGCAGCCAGGATTTTCTGCTCCCTTGAGGTTTAAAAAAAAGACCGTTCAACGAAGAATAACCGTAGAGATATATTAATGAAGTCACCCGAGAATTTAAGATACGGGTGGAGTTATTACAAATTGAAATAAAACGTCTCCAGGGTAAAGGCCACCATAAAATAGTAGGATTCGTTCTGGTGGAAGGAATCCGGCGTGTTAAAATATGTACAACAGACGTCGCTATAATAGAACAAGAATAATTATAATTAAAATTAAAGGTTTTTAACATTAAACCGAAGCTTTCTGCTACTTGAATAAGTTTTGGTTTGCATTATAAGTACTACCCAGCAATCCGCACAACACCGATTTAAGGTGGTATCACTGCGCCCCACCTAATTTACTGAATTTATATTGACGTTTCCTATTTTATCTGTAAAATAAGATAAGTATAGTGAAACCACGAGGGATGAAAAAGGAGGCTTCAAGCTTTCCATTGGTAATTATATCGACCTGTGTTATCGATCTTTTTTAGGCGCGTTTCGCTTCCAGCGTTAGCGCCTATTATATCGTCGGTCTGTCCGTCCGCCCGTCTGTCTGTCTGTCCGTCCGTCCTCATGTTCGTTCTCGGCTTCTACAGAATGGATTTTCATGAAATTTGATATTAAGGACTTACAATCAAAGATAATAAAAAAATCACATATTAAATCACGTAAGCCAATCAGGGGTACCACGTTACTGGGAACAAAAAATGAATTTTCCGTCATATCTCGTAAAATATTGGTCATATCAAAATAGTTTTCAAATAAAACTTGTAGAACTGGTAAATTAGAGTATACATTTTTATCGTCGGTGTCACCGTTATCAAGAAAATAAATCATGAATGTCTTAATTCGAGTTGAACTTGGAAAAGTTCTTGCATGGTTACTTCAACATAAACAACCTCACTAAAATACATTTAATTTCCTTACGTGTGCATGCAACATTTTTAAATAGGAAGAAAATGGATCATTAATGACGAAGAAAAGAACTTTAAAACGCCTTTTCCCTTACGTTCACGTACATAATTTTTCAAATACTCCATTGCACGAAACGCGCCCATTTGTTATACTTTCCCAACTTGTTATATTTTTCGACGGTCGATTTTGATATGTAAACAGTTGGAATTTCCCTGGTTTTTGTCATGACGTCGAGCAGTAGAGAGGGTTTGACTGCTGAAAGCATTGAAGATGCGTTGAATGAGTTACTCAGTAATTCGGAAGATGATTTTACGGACTCGGACGATGATTCTAGTGTACGTGATAATGACGGTAGTGACAATGAAGGTGATGATCATGAAAATGGTAATGATGCAGTACGAAACTTTACGCATTGGTGTCCTGACTGCAAGGTGGGGCTCTGTGTGTAAGGGTCCTTCAACTTCTACCACAAAAAACTCAATAAGTTATGACATTCATAATACAACGTTTAAAATTAAATGTGTGACAAATGAAGTCAATTCTCTGTTGGAAAAAAGCATTAACAATGTACACAAAATTTCATTAAAATCCATTGATTATAACAACGTATTTTAACTTAACTAATGCGTAGAGATCAGTTCCCAGCTAAAATGCCTCCCGAAACAGGGTATGGCAGGGGATTTAAATCCTCCGGCGCGGAAGGGTTAATTTTTATCAAGCGGCGTCAGCATTAAAGCTGGACATGCGGAAAAGGAAAAAACAATACGTCGCATGGGTAACGGTGACCTTTTACTTTCCAGAGTAAAAAAACAGTGAAATTAGGCACCCGTCGAGCGTCATTTTGCCAGTAAAATTTTCTTTCCTAAAGAATAATTCGTTTATACGCACCTGGAATACATAATGAATGAAGGCGAAATTCCGTTAGATCCCGATAAGAAAAAAGCTTGAGTTTTCCGAGTCTTGTAAAGTGGAAACGTTTTTTCTCCAACAATTCGCGAATAAATGTGAACTATAAAAAAATAAAAATTATATTTTTCGAAAGTCTAAAACTTCAAGAGAAGTAATGAAGAATAACACTCCGCTTAATTCCACCTAAATTACTATATATATATATATATATATATATATATATTTTGGGCAACTAGGTGTTGAAGGAAACCCAGTGAACACTTACCGGAAGTAGAGCCGCTGGGGTGTTGGAGAGACACATTTGTAGAGGTTAGAGCTTTCGGGATGATCCCTTCGTCAGCACAAGAGAGACACAACATATATATATATATATATATATATATATATATATATATATATATATATATATATATCTACTAGTTAACGTGTGCTTGCATTCTGCAAGCATTTTTAAATTTTAGCATTTTGACAATTTCAAATTATTCCAAATCAATTTTGTACAAAATCATATAACCGTATCAAATTTCAACTTTGTAGCTCATTTAGAAGCGCATCATAATTTTATTCCTCGCATAGGACAATTATGTGGCAAAACAGTAGCTAAGATTTCGAATTTTTACGATATCGGATTTCTTCTTTCTGTTGTAACTAAGAACCAATAATTCTGCCAAATTTCATGTTTGTATCTCATTAAGAATTGTCGTATAATTTTCACACTGGTATGGGACATAAATGGGGCAAAACCGCCACTAAAATTTGGAATTTTCGCAGTATTTTATTTGAACTTCGGTTGCAATGAAATTTTTACAATCGTGCCAAATTTCAAGTCTCTGGGTCATATGGAGCTGCCTCATCATTTTTTTTTCTCGTATGGAGCAATACTGGGACAGAAAAGCTCCAAAAATGGGAATTATATAAACATCGGTTTTCCTTCATTAGGCATAGTTTAACATTAATGGAATTAAAATATAAGCCTCTGATTCCGATTAAAAGCTTACCCATATGAAAGGATTAAGCTTGTTTCCTAGGCAGCCTATTGTTGGATCCAGAAAAATTACCACTTTTTTCCGATAAAAACTATAAATTTACGCTAATTCTACTCGGATTGGAATTCTGTCTTCAAAAATAAGAAAGTACAATTTATATCCTATCCGATAGTTTAAGTCTCGAGTTCGCATCTTGACGGTAAATAATTTTAAAATGCAAATATAAAAACCTGTACACCAATTTACGTTTTCTTATGGGCCAAAAATGGGGCACATACCCCTCTTCACTAATCTCATCAAACTTTCACATTTTTCACATTTATACGAATTCCCTATCAATCCAACATTCATACACCATTCAATCACTCGCTCATCACATTCATTCTCCAGTTTCATCAAGTATTTTAAATTTATATTTTCGTCCATTTTTACTTGGGTATAATTTATTCCTAAAATTACACTAAAAATATCTCGCACGAAACAAAGATCGCTGTAATTCAACAATAAAACAAATAATAAACAAAGGTTTATGGAGATCGTAATGTAAAGTAATGGGGAACGTAAAGTCTAGCCGTTCTTTTTTATACAACAATCAATGCAATCGCTTATGTATATTATCAATGAAGAGAAGAAAAACATGTAATGTGTTAAATAAAATAACATATGTCCCTATTCTCATTTAATTTTAAATTTATGCGTGAGGCTATTTGCGTTAATAAGCATTATAGATGTACATATAATATAATGGTTCTACTTACAATAAGGTAAGATTCCGGCATTCAAACGATGAAAGGAAGATTCAACTGCTTTGATTGAATCGTTAGAAACGATTCCCATATGCAGGCAACAGAATAATTATCCTTAAATATTTACGTTGCTATACTTCATTAATTTCGATGCTCAAAGATACATTTTCACGTAAGGAATTTAAATTAATAGGAATCAGCACAAACGCCTAAATATGATATCGTTAGCCCAGTGAATAAGACGTTCGTCTACCAATCCGAAGAAAGGCGGTTCGGATCCATCTATTATATACTATTAGGCAGTGTTTGCATTCTGCAAGCATTTCAGCTTATTTTCAACAATGGGGTTAAAACAGCCCCTAAAAATGTGAATTATAACGACGTCGGATTTTCCTACTGGTTGTTAATGAAAACCTACAACCGTGCCAAATTTGAAGTCTCTAGCTTTAGTAACTCTTCGTGTTTATATCAAAGAAATTTTTCATGAAGGAACTCGCAGAGAACAGGAAAGCGTGGACGATCCAGTGAAAACAGTAATCACGGAACTGTGTACGGATTGCTATCGATGATTATGAGGAACCCCTTGTATCTATGCATACATAAAATAATAAATGATGATCACGTGCCGTACCTTGAGTTAAAAATCTTAGACATCGTTAAATTTTAATCTAATTTCTATTCAACTCTCGCTTATACTTTAATAAATGTAGTATTAGTTCCTATCAACAGCTTATTTAAATATTTAGCTTATCTCTAATTGTAAGTCAGGTTTAGACCCATAGTAGTGCTGTTGTACAAAACTTTTATATTAAAATTCTTTGTCGAAATAATTTCAATGAAGGGAGAATTTATAATTTTTTATGTAATATAGTAATTATTATTATCATTTTTGTGAGGTAATAATGAAGGATAAACACAAGAATAAAATATTTAGATTAAATGCGACTGACTTGCCGACATACTCAAGATTTACTCTGTGACTTTTAAAATTAAATACAAACCGCTGAAGAGGTCTTCACTTTGAGAATCCCCAGTTACATCCTATGTTAAATTGAATAAATCGCACGCTGGTAAAGAATTTGTATTATTCCCGCATAAAGAAAAAATTAGCCGCCATTGCATTTCTGGGTCTCCCCTTCGAAAAATACATATTTGATTGGCTGGCGTTTTGCCTATTGTCGCTTTATTCGAAAAATCCAATGAGTTTTTGCACTTGCACGACACTTCCGCCCCCTTGTGCCGGCTCTCAGTGCGGTCCGCTTTTATTTGATTCAAAGGCCGACAAGAGCTAATAGGGTTCGGTACATACTGACCTCGACGTTATCGTAAATTATTCCCGTGTGATTGTGGTAGCTATGCCAAGTGAAGTGATAATCAGGCTTTTGTTTACTCTTTCGCCGCCGCGCGGCTGGAATATTCTGGCAACGTCGCACTCCTGCGAGAGTGAATGTTGGCAGGTCGTGGCCTCCGAAAAAAAAAATCAGTCTTAGGAAACATATGGCCTGAACGGAAACCAGTGGTCGCCTCGTACATGTTTACATAGGGTGACCAGGCGTCCCGGTTTCCCCGGATTTGTCCCTGTTATCATAGTTTTGTCCCGGTGTCCCAATTTTTTTTTCGGGACGCACCAATGTCCCGGTTTTTTTTCTTGTAACAGTGATGGTATATGCAGTAGTTTTTTTTATTCCCGCTTATACGAAATTATTTTGAAAACCAAACTCGATATTCCAAATACCATTTTATAAAAAGCATTTGCATTTAAGTGCTGAATCAAAGACTCACGGTATTTCACTGACAGCTGATTCTAAGAAAATACGAATTTTCTTATCCGTGATTTTCAGTTCACTCAAGTTATATAAGAAACTAAAATATTCACTGTGGTTTTCGAGTCGCTGAAACCTCTCCTTTATCGAAGCAATTGTTTGATCCAACACAAGATAAAACAATTACTCGGAAATAATCTTGGGGATTATGAAAACTTCCATCAAACCCGTGCAGATTCAAAATTGGGGTTCTTTCTTCGTGGCAGAATTTCGGTCTCTTGCTTACATTTTGATTCAGCCTCTAGTTCTGTTGCCAATTCTCACGCATCTATAATTAATTTATTTAACCCTATTTCTGACCTACAAGCTCCGAAAAATGTAATCGGGGTATTTTGCAGACACGATTTATTGGCCGAATTAAAAAAGTCAGTGTTTTGGAATATCTACGGACGCTAGCAATCACAAAACGGAAAATATTTTCCCCTTAGTTCATTATTTCTTTAAAACAAAAGGAATTCAGACTAAAATATAAAAAATTGAATCAATACCTAATGAAACTTCCGATACCGTTGTCGATTACATTATTAACACGTTTTGCGACTATGGCGTCGATATAAAAAAGTGCAGTGCATTGCAAACACAAATTTTGGGGGATTGTTGAGAAAAGGTAAAAACAATGTCTTTTATAAAT
Organism: Uropetala carovei; assembly: GCA_036926305.1. Taxonomy (NCBI): domain Eukaryota; kingdom Metazoa; phylum Arthropoda; class Insecta; order Odonata; family Petaluridae; genus Uropetala; species Uropetala carovei. Next base: position 735,217 of record JAXCHB010000009.1, read on the forward strand.
TACGCGAGAAAATTAATCTCAATTTACTAGATGTTGGATGTTCGGCGCAAATTTTGCATAACGCTATGCTGTCGGGAGCTGAGAGATTATCTTGTGATGTATCGTAGAAATGGTCGTGGTAAAAATACTGTCATACTTTTAAACTTATGCAGTACATACCGAGCAACTGAAAAATGTTTGTTCTTTATTAGATTTGCAGTATGAAAAGTTGTTGACCCATTCAAAAATTCGCTGGTTAAGTTTATACAATGCGGCTGATAGAGTATTAAAAATGTTCGAAGCACTGAAAACATATTTCTTTTCAGAAGAAAAGTCCCCAAAATGTACTGTGAAATTTTTTGAATCACCAGTAAATGAAGCATACTTCCATGCAATGCTTAATATTCTTGGTTTATTTAATAAACAAATTCTAAAAATTGAATGTTCGCAAAATTTCCTAAGAAAGGTAATGAATTACGTGCATGAAACGATTGGCATGCTTACATTACGCATTAACGAAAAATTTATTCCTTTGAGTGCCCTCAGAGTTTTATCTGATAATAACATTCAGAAGGATGAAATAGAATCATTTAAAGAGGAAATATTTGACATGTACATAACCTGTGACTACCTAAAAAAAATGGGTTGAACCCTTACTGAAATTGAAGTATATGGAATGGATGCTATTAAAAGGTTCCCCAGTTTGGGAAGAAGTGCAAAGTTTGTGTAAAAATGTAATTGACATGGGCTTTCAAGTTGACGAAAGTTTATTATTTAATCAATTTTCATTGGTTAAAAATTTGATTTCAAAAGAGATGAAAGAAAGGAATGATGAGTGGCTTAATAGATCTTGCTACAGCCGGTGGTCATATTTTTTTTCAAAATTTGAATTTCTAGAACAGACCTCAGAAATGGAGAAACCATGTAACTTTCTGTTTGCCATTCCGGCACACAATGGAAATGTGAAAGAATATTTTCACAAATAGACATTCAACGGTCTGATGAACGAAACCGTTTGGATATAAAAATCATCAATTCCATAATGATGTCTAAATTCAACTTTAATATGACCTGTAAAAGTTTTATGACATGATTAAAAATGATGAAAAATTGATCAAGGCAGGCAGAAGTACTTGAAAATATGATTTAAAACACCATTTTCACCTAATATGTTTTATTGTAATACTGCTTAATTAATCACTAAATATGTAATTTAATTGTTATTTCAACAAATTATAGTTTATATATTCTTTTGTAAACATATTTATTTGATTTTTAGAATATTCAAGAAAAATAAAAATACCCATTATCCCGGTATTTTTTAGAAAATTTCCCGGTTTTTCCCTTTCAAAACTTGTTTCGTCCCGGTTTTTACCAAAAGCATCTGGTCACCCTGCTAATAAACATGCCACCCAACCTACACGTTTTGCCCCTGAAACGTAGGCCACCATGAAAAACGTAAAAAATAAAATAGATTTATTTGTTTCAAAAATTTATTTCAAAAATTCCTTCTGGTATGGAAATATGCTTATAATTTTTTTACAAAAATAAAAATATTAAGTAAAAAAAAACAAAATTTAACAAACAAAAAAACATCTATTTTTATAATTTGGTTTGAATTTCAACGGATTTAGTGAATCTAAACCTTCGACCGTGTAACATGTAAGCATCGCAAGAATAAGATAATACACAGTTATACCCGTCGAATAAAAAACTTGTAAAATATACTTATCAATGTAAACATATTTAAACTACTTAAATGAAATCAAACGCATCTTTTCAATCGACAGTACACGTTAACAATGGTTAACAAAACTGTTTCTACGATAAACAAACACCTTAACGACCGGTGTTTTTAAATTTCGTACTATGATTCTAAAAATAAGTAATTTTAAAATGCAAATGAAAAATATCCTGCACTCGTTCCCGATGCGAAGTTTCAGTTCTTTAGTTTTTATTACAGTTTATTTAATTTTTTGACTCCCCCTCCCCCCTTCCAAGCCAAAAAATAAGCCCGAGGCACACACCCTCAGGTTTCCCTAAGTACACATGCCAAGTTCAGCTTTCTAGGTTTATTGGTTTTGGAGTTACAGCGTTAACACTCAAACATACTAACACATTTTCTTTTATTTATATGATAAATCAAAATGTACAACTTTATCTGCGTAAATGTAGCTACGAAGAGAAAATAACTATGTAACTTTCAACATTAAATTTAAAAAAACGTATGTCCCTATTCTCATCTAACTTTAAATGTAAGCGTGAGCCTATTTGCGTTAGTAATCATTACTGATGTATAATATAATAGTTTTACTTACAAAAAGGTAATATTCCAGCATAAAATTAATGATGAAATGCCTTGATTAAACGCTTCCCAGAGGCAGTCAACAGTATAATTATCTTTAAATATTTATGTTGCTATGCGTTATTAATTTCGTTGCTTAAACAAAAGTTCGAAGCGAACAACGCTTTTATTTCGCCAATTTGGATGTGTAATTGGCACTAATTGAATCGGAGACAACAATGAAAGACTCCTTGGCAACGCCCGGAAAGAGTACGAAAAATCCGAAAAATTTCGAAAACAGTTGCGTATTTCTGAAAATTTCGATCGTGTGACATGTAAACATTGAAATAATAAGATAGCATAGAGTTTTAGCCGTCGAATAAAGCAAAAAAGAAGAAAATCGGTCAATATTTACGTTTTTAATGAATGAAGGAAAGAAACCTTGCACTCCGAAAAATCGAAAATCCCGTGAAAACTTATGGGAAAATACAATTGTCTCCTGATGCTGTTCCAAGCCAAAAATTTAAAAAAATAAGCCGGAGGTGCACATCTTCAGGGTGCTCTTAGTACGTATTCCAAGTTTCAGCTATCTAGGTTTATTGGTTTTGGAGTTACAGCGTTAAAACACAAACTTCAAGCACACATGCACCAAAAAAGGCCACGGCGCCGGTCGGTTTAAGCGAATTATATAATGGGAGATATTATTGATTATTCATTTGAATACTTAACGATAATTGCTCAAAGAAAGAAGTATACGACAGCATTCAGAATTTTTTTAATATCACCGAAGTTATTAACGATTTGCCTGTCATAAGAATCGAAAGAATCCTTTACTGCGATTACGTTGTGAAAACAGTAAAATAATACAAATGGAATCTTCCCAGGTCTAGTGTTTAGAGATGATTGGTGCAATTTGGTGAAAAGAAAACAACTTTGATGTTTGCCAAATGACGTGCGTCTCGGGGATGAGCGGCACATTGATCGACAGAAAGAATAATTTTGCGGCCTTTAGCTCTCATTTGTGCATCGGGTGCTATTAAGAAGTCTTCGAATATTTGAATAGTCATCCAAGATTTTGTATTAGCCACATACTTAGTAGGCAGCAGTGGCGTATATAGCAAGGTGAAGCCGGCCCCTGGTTCGAGAATTCTTTACGCCCCCCCGCCCCCCCCCCCCCTCCTCCAATATATATTTTTTGGTTATTTTATTTTTTAAGTGGAAAATTTTAATGAAATAATTTTCATGATCTCGGATTCTTTTAACTGCATTTAGCAGTTCTTGTGGTTTAAAATGACACAAAGGGTAAAATTTTGTATATGTCGACCACGGGCCTTCGGGCCCTGGATCGACCGATCCATTGGATCCGTGGTCCCTACGCCAATGGTAGGCAGCTTCTTAACATTCTTAAAACATCGACGATTTTTAAATTTACCGATAATCAAAGGTGTTAGCTTACCACTCACATCAACATTGCACACAAGAAGAACAGTTATCCTTTCTTTAGACTTTATACCTCCATGGCATGATTCTCCTTGCACGATAAGAGTTCTATTCGTTTTCAAATCGTAAAACAACCCAGTCTCATCTGCACTGTAAATGTTACAGAGCGCATAACCTTTTACCTCTTCCAATAACTCTCCTTTTTTCCTTGTTTCGACAGTTTCTATGTTAACACTTTCTCTCACCAGATGTAGTATTATAGACAACATTATAACGCCTCTTAAACCTGTCAATCCAGCCGTTGGATGCGGTGAAATCGTTTATACCAAGCCTTAGAAAAATGTCCACACAGTAAATAACTCTTTTCTATATCCTCGCGATTCTTCACGATCGTGTTTAGCGTGGACACGGCAATTCCTAAGCGTGAAGCTAATTGAACGTGTGTTCCCATATTCGCGTCAACTTCCGCTAAAATGTCAATCTTCTCGCGTATAGTGAATGCTTTGCGTTTTTTCATGGTGTTATTCATATTAAGGGTTATTAACAAATCTTGAAAAACTACACGTATTATAATAAATTTGATGCGCAGAATGTTTGCATTTTGTCAAAATAGCTGCAGACGAAAGAAAAACCTTATGTTTCAGGCATCTGCGACGACTTAATGCTGTTGTCGGTGTAGACGCGTAGTAGGGGTTTAGTTTTATCACTACCGAATAATAACGCCTCACACCTGTCATAAAAGCTGAAGAAAAACAATAAATTTTTTATCTTCCTATAAATTTGTAACAGAAATGTTTGAAAATGAAGTTTATTAAAGATTTTCAATTAATGAATTAACAAAAAATTAATACATTAAAAATCTGAGGGATTTTGAAAAGAAGATAACTCTTAAGGACGTAAAATCGGGTGCAAAATGTATTACCCGGACTTCAATTTTGTGTCGTAAATTCGAGAAAAACGGAAAATCGGGGAAACGTAAAATCCGTTAAATTTTAGCGTTGCATTTACGTATTATTCGTCGGGACCAAAAGGAAAAAAGCGTAAAATCGAGGAAAACGTAAAATCTGAGACCGTAAAATCTGAGATCGTAAAATCGAAGTTTCACTGTATATGAAATTTGGTAACGATATGGCAAGTACTTTTTGAGTTAGAGCGCCCACAATCACATACACACACACACACACGCGCACACACACGCGCGCACACACACAAAGACATCATTCCGAAAATAGTCTAAACGTGTTCTAGGGGCCTCAAAACATGTATTTCCGTTGAAATCTCGAAGTCGATTTTTTTCATGAAAACAATACTTGCTCTATACTACGTATATGAAGAAAGTAAAAATACGACAGATTTCGATGTATTATTGTCATCATCAAATAGCAAGCATGCAACGGACAGGCTTAAATATAAGTCGAGACGTTATATAGTAATTATTAAAATCTAAGAATCCAAAAAGAAAATATCTCTTACATGCGGATAACTTTCTCTGTTTATTTTAAGGATCAGCTGACTTGCGATGCATTTCGGTGATATTCTCAAAAGTTTGAAACATTTTATTTTCGGTAGAAGTATCTCAAATCAATGTGTTTCATTACTGAGTTATCAGTTCTTTCATTACTTTTAAACTGCTTCATATCCAACGATGACGTCGTTCCTTTGTGAACAAACCATTAGCGCAATTATGAAGTATGCTGTTTTACAACGGAGTGTATCTTTTATCTCATAATTTTATACATTGGTGTTGAAGTTTATATAAAAATAACGGTGAAATAATATATAAAAGTATACGTCTTTATGACATCCCTTAAAGCTAACAAGTTTTATCTAAGAAATAAAAATAGCTGTATATTCCAAAAAGAGCTCCACCACATCCCATTATTCGGACATTAAAAAATGTATTCAACTATTTCATTTTGTCGCGATGTGGGAGTGCGTGGAATATCAGTACTTATGATCTTCATGAAGCAAAACCTCAACCGGAATTTCTCGTAATATGTCCTTCTTAATATAAACTCCAGCATGCAGTTTACCCTCATGGTGGATGCGCTGAAAATCCCAACTCCCTTAGAAGAATCTCCGTACTATTTTTTCAACCTGATAAACTGCAGCGGTTCAAGTGCGGCACCTTGGGGAAGTACTTGATAAATAAGTACTCTCCTGGTCAACTTGTTACCCGCTGACGTTTTTATATCCCAAGTTTCTGTTTGTTATGGGTGACCTAATATGTTGCGGCGCACTCACTGGCCTTCTGGCTGCTGTTGTATACTTCATTTTTTTTAGTCTCGGGACCTATTGTGTGGAAGAGAATGTCTTTCCCTTTAACTACTCCGGCAGGGCGTCAGAGAGAGAGAGAGAGGGAATAGGTCCATTTTTATTTAGGCGAGGTAAATAAAAGGAAGTCATAATAATAAAACTGTTGCTACGTGCGAAATGCCTCACAAAGGCGTCTAAAATGTCTGAAAAACTACCGGAAGGAAGCGTTTTCAACCCTCTTGATTTTTTTACCGGAAACCATTCCGACCTATGAACTAAAAACCCTCTTGAACAAAAGAAATGAAGGTTCGTTCCAAATGAATGTGTTATTTCGTTATCGTCATTTTTAAAACCTCGTTTTGGCCGAATTTCAGAAAAAACCTGCTTTCTACTCCATAAATGATTTATGTCTGCTTGACCTCCCTTTTATGCCGCTAGATGAATAAATACTTGCGAAAAATCCCCAGAATACAAAGAGATTCATCATCTTTGATGTGATGGCGACGAGCCTTGGAAGTTTAATTGTCGCCGTGTGAACAAAAGAATCGCTTGATAAAATATTTAAAGAGACTCGATGATACATTCATGCAGACCTCATAAATTGAGAAGTAATATCATTAACGAACCAAGCTGGATTAATTTCTATTTCACTTAAAATGTTTCTTCGATTTCTTTGTATTCGCGGTTTAAATTTTTTAAAAACGTTTTAAATTTACTCAAAAATAATGAGAGTTGATTTTAGGGTTTTTTTAGCTTCCGGAGGAGAAAATGAGACGTTTTACCCCCTTCAAAATTGCTTTCCTAAAACACTTAAACACTCAACCCTTTTCCACGTGTTAAATTTAAGAAGATAATGCCTAAGGAAATATATAAACAATAACTTTAAAAAATCGATTTCTATTCCATAAAATTCATCCAAATCCTTGCCTAAACGTGAATCTCTTCCAAAATGGCAAAATGAAAATGGAATAACCCGTTGGAAAAAGTCTACTAAGCAAATATCCATTATCCTACGTTTTCTTTCCCTTCTTCCGTCTGTTCTGCTTAACGCAGGCATTGGCTCTGGTCTCAAAGCTAGGTCTCCCTCATCCTCTACTAGCGTCAGCGGTTTTTGCAACCTCAGTGCTCTTACACTTTTTCCTGAGATTGCAACCATCCATATGAAAAGGGTAAAAAGGTTTCCTGGAAAATGTGCCGTGACGTCTGAGAAAATATAACACAGAGGCGAGAATATTGTTTTTTCGATTCTTAAAAAACAGCTTACCAAGCCGAGTGATATAAAAAAACATTAACCGTTTGTGATTCAGTTCGGATAGAAGTTGTTTCGCCATCCTGAAAAGTGGAATTGTTCTCGAGCGCTTTCACCTCCTTATCATCAAGGTCGGCAGGGTAATATTCGATTTAGCGCCATGCCCAAGACGCGTAAATAGTCGTCCATTGCAAAACAGTGGCGAAAATGATACGGTGATGTTAAAATGTAAACACTGCGGATTAGCCAGGCAAATTAATGCTTTCAAAAACGTTTCATTAGGAAAACCTTTTTCAAAAACTGTTTCACGGGACAGACCATGTAAATAAACATTAAAATGCAAATGGATATTAAAATGTCGTAAATTTATCTCGAGTAGAAATAACGCTGTATGAAATCTTCGAACGCGAATATACGTAAAACACGAATTTTTCTCCCGATTCCTAATTCATCCCATATTCTTGCTTATGCCGATCGCATTGGGATCTTAAAGATTCATTCTTTCTATCATAAACTATCGCTTACTTCATTTTAATGTTAATATATGCATTGCCGAATGTTATTTTAATTCAATTCGAAACGCTGCAGAAAAAAGTCGAAAATCCGGTGCTAACGTTAGTTCTCGGAACGTAATTAATTTCCGGACAGAATGTTATTTTAAGTTCGCTCAAAATCTTTCAGCAAACAAAATCGACTATTCCGTGCTAATGTTAGTTTTCTCAGAATACGATTACCTCCAAGATATCACCAATTATTCTCTTTTCTCACCACCCCACGCGTTTTTCTCTGAAATACGCCGCCATCTTAAGCTAAGATCTCGCCTAATGGGAGGGTGAATGTTGGAAATGCTAACAAAGAAGGTTAACGTTTTTCTCTCACTCTCTCTCTTTACACATTTTGCTCGACGTCCCTCACACATTTTCTTTGCGTAGTTACTTAATGGCGAGTAAGAGAGCGTGAGCAGTATCCCATTAGACGTTGGACACGACGACGCATACGTATTTTTTATTTAAATTTTTTGCAAAAGCAGATTTCGATCTCATCAATTCAAGTTTAACTCTTCATTTTTGCTCGTCGCACAAAAACTCGCCTGTTGTTTAAGAAAATTCCGCTGATTTTGGTTTAAAACCTTAATTTCTTTGTGACTTTTGCGTGTATGTGTGTGTAGGCTTTCGTATACTAAATGTTACCTTTTAGCTCTCGATAAAACGGCTTTTTAACATTCAAACATACTTTGGAATGTTTTTCAGCTTTTTCTGTTAAATTAACCTGTGCTCATTACTTATTGAGTTAATGTTGATATTACAAACATTTATCGAACTGAAGCTTATTGGTTTTATTTTATTATAGAGCACCATATTCCTATATCATGCTTAATCAATTGCGTAAATGAATGAATGGATAAAATTTGAAAAGTTTTAGCGATTTTTCTTTTGCCACATTGCGAGGAAAATAGTATTTAATGAAAACATTTTCATTGAAAACCTAGCAATTTCGAACGGAACTTCAAAACGTAAATAAACAAAATGGCTATAAACAAAAGAGAAAGCATTCAGAATTTATGAGAATGGATATAACCGATGACTGAAAACAGCAGAAGAAAACTCTTGAGCCATGAAATAAAATCTAAAAATATATATGAGTTGTAACACGTTTCAGAATTATAATTTCGAAAAATGTTTTATAGAAATTTATGAACCCGCGAAAATACCAAAAGGTATACTATATATTTTATCTATTAGGTAATAAAGAAGTCATATTAATTCGTGTTTACTCAAATTCTCGAAAATGAAACCGAATAGTGCAGCCATACGACTTGTATACAAATTCGGAGGATTTTTACTTTTCACCGATATTTAATAAAAATATTTTTATCCTTCCATATAAATGGATTTTAATTAGTTTTCATTCCAATCTCACAATTTCCCATACGCTCTCCTCTTTCTTCCCTTCTACATAATCCTATCATCCTTTCTTCCAAACATTTTCCCATTCTCTCTTTATTGAGTTTTCTACATCTCAAATTTTAATCCTACTCTCAATTTCCCTTCTCCTATTTTTCATTCTCCCGTTCACCTTCTGCTTTCCCATCCCATTTTCTTTTCTCGATCTCATTTTTCTTATATCTTCCACATACTACACATGATCCACTCTTTCCCGATATAGTTCATCCCTCACTTTCTAATCTTCTTCTCGTCTCCCTCAACAACTTTTCAAAGCACGTTTTCTTAAAAGAAAAACGAGCTTATGTGAGCACACCGTAAGTCCGTGATCAATCAACTTTTTTGTTTCAAGAAATATTTAGAAAGTACAAACTATTAGGATTATATAGCCCTTATTAATCTAGTAATTTTCCACATATTGGATTATTCCGGTAGTTCAAATATTTTCCGCTAGGCGGCTCCAAATTCGGAAAATTCAAATTTTTGAAATGGTAATGTAGCCAAACCACTTGAAATATCTGTAAAATTATTTTTCCTTAATTATCAAGCTATGATTTTCCTTTGATTGGATTTCCACGGTATTTCATAGATTTTCCGATAGGTGGATTCAAATTCGGAAAATTCCAAAATTTCAAGTGCTATTGTAGATAAATAAATTACTGAAGCTAAAGTAGTGAATTTTTCACGGATGGTAAGGTCTAGTGAGGATCTAGAAAGTGTGTGATTTTCTTTTCCAACCCTTGCAAAGAAAAAATATTTTCAATGTCAACTCACAGTTACACGATTACAACTTAACATAATCGAAGCAAGAGTTATAGATTCAGTAAATAGAGAAACTGTTCTCATACCCCGAGTACCACTTATCCCATCAGATACTAACATGCCTTTTAAATTTAAACTTAAGCAATTCCCTATAGGATTAGATTTTTCTGTGACTATCAACAAGTCGCAGGGTCAGACTTTTGACAAAATCTGTCTCTACTTACAAAAACCGGTTTTTAATCACGGTCAACTTTATGTAGGTCTCTCACGAGTAAGATCATTTGACTCTCTAACTACTGTAACAGCAAATCAAGAGATTGAAAATTGTGTGTATAAAGAAAGTTATGATACGGAGCAATAAAGTACTAGTGCGCAGATGCTCTGCGCGGGTAAAGCTAGTTTGTATGATAAAGTTAGATGGTTAAGCGCAGTTAATTTTAAAAATTGAAAACTGTAGAGATAAATTATGTAATTAGACACTAACTGGTTCAGCAACGACGAGCCGCTTCATTAAAGCAAAAACGTTTCTGGAACTGACACAATGGAATGGACGATATAATCATTGCTCCTGAATAGACAAGAGGCTGAAATACGGAGCGAGCAGAGTAAAGCGAAGCTTTTTACGGGAAGGTCTTTTTGACAGCAAATAGGGCGAAATGCAAAAGAACCACGTGCCCTTCCATTTTGCCATTATTAGAAGAAGTTTTATGTAGTGCGAGTGGGTGGGAATCGCAAACCGATATTTTTAGACGAAGCATTCAGTTGGGCACGTAGTCCTAGGCGGTTTTAATGGCAAAGGGATCCGCCAAGATGGAACGCTTAGCCGTAAACCGCGGGTAGCAAGAGGATCCCAGAGCTGGTAATAAAATTTCCGACGTTCAAGACGAGAGGAGAGAATGTGGCGAAGGAAGAGAGAATTAAAACTAGGAATTTAAAGTAAAAGAGGAAAGCACAGAGGCAGAATAATGAGGGAAATAGGTTTGCTACATTTCTATCTTGTAATATTTCTCTTTGTTAGACTAATTTTACTAATAATAAATATGCAGATCCAAATCAACGGTGCGTCAATAAACAGAAATCACGTCTAGATGTAATTCAGCAACGGTGCTGTAAAAACAGGTAGTATACAGATAAAATAATTTAGCAAATCTAAATGAAAAAAATCGCAGAATAGAGTTGCAAAAAACTATCGACGCTTCTTCGACGTAAGGCAAACAACTAAGGAGGATGATATTTGAAAATTGGAAGACGAAGGAAAATTCTACTACGTGAGAAAGACTCTTAATGTGATCAGAAGCAGACGTATTTAATCCTGCGTCGCCTTTCTCTCAATTTTAGCGGGTGACAGGAATGATGGCGAAGCCGCAAAATATGACAAGATGGCTTTCGATAAAGTGAAAGGATTATTTACGGGAAACATTCCAAAATTTCGTTTGTGCAAGAGAATTTAATCGATTTTCATGTCCCCACGAATCCGCTAGAAACAAAATTGCCTCTCCCATACCACCATTATTTTCTTCTCAAGCGCGTCAAATTTATAGTCTTTGTGACCGCATTGGAGATACAATGGAGGGCGATGGGGGAGGAAGGCGATGTGTTTAAGAGGGGTGGGGAAAGAGTCCCTGGGAAGTGTAACGAAGCCCAATCTTATTGTTAGTGCGGTGAGAATGAGAAGCACCAAGTGCCTGCCCCCTTTTATTATCGGTCGCTGGGGTAGGTAGAATCTAGATGCTTGCACCGATAACGATTTTCGTATTCGCATCTACACTTTACCCTCGGCATATTCTTGGCGTTTCCGATGGATATGAATATGTTATCTGATTTCAACGACAATAAGTTCTAGGACAAATTCAATTTGGTAGCTTACGAGACCAACTCATTTGCCGCCCCCAGAGAGATGCCGCCCTAACGCGGCACTTTACCTGTTTACCGCCTAGGGACGGCCCTCGCTAGGGCTCAGTTAAAGAAAAATAAAGGCGTTAACATTTATTATGTTAATAAAACTTTTATTTTAAGAGAATGCTACAAAAATCGCAGCTTGTTTGGAGTTTCAGATAAACCTTCTTCCACCATAATATACTCTCTACGTATTTTATAGCTTGCTAGACAAGAAGGATCAATCTTTTAACCCAGGGGACGGCAACCTTTCACAAGTGGCGTGCCAAAATCACGCCAATGTATGGTCTCGCGTGCCAGTAATAAGTTTTAATTTAATTAAATGATATTTTTTAAATTATTAGATACACCCGATTTACTTTTTAAAAAGATCACATTTTAAACGGTATGCATTTGTTCTGAATATTTTATCTTTGAATGTGACTTGAACGTAATGAAACTGTAAACGGGGTGACGCATAATGGTATGAACTGAACATAGGGTGACGCAGACAAAAAAAAGGTTGAGGACCACCGCTCTAGATCCTCACTAGACCTTACCATCCGTGAAAATTTTACTACTTTAGCTTCAGTAGTTTATCTACAATAGCACTTGAAATTTTGGAATTTTCCGAATTAGAAGTCACCTGTCGGAAAATTTATGAAATACCGTGGAAATCCAATCAAATGAAAATCATAGCTTGATAATTAAGCAAAAATAATTTTACAGATATTTCAAGTAGTTTGGCTACATTACCATTTCAAAAATTTGAATTTTCCGAATTTGGAGCCGCCTAGCGGAAAATATTTGAACTACCGGAATAATCCAATATGTGGCAAATTACTAGATTAATAAGGGCTATCTAATCATAATAGTACGTACTTTCCAAATATTTCTTGAAACAAAAAAGTTGATTGATCACCGACGTACGGTGTGCTCACTTAAGCTCGTTTTTCTTTTAAGAAAACGTGCTTTGAAAAGTTATTGAGGAAGACGAGAAGAAGATTAGAAAGTGTGAGAGATGAAAAATTGCGCGATATTACTGCAAGAAAATGGGATGGGATGAAATATATCGGGAAAGACTGGATCATATATGGTATGTGGAAGATATAAGAAAAATCGGTACAACATACATTGTACAAACTTTCTCATGTGACGAGGTCTTGTGAAACACAGCTTGCTCTGTTCGTTCACGATATACTAAGATCAGGAGACCGTAAGACTCAGTTAGATGCTGTTTTCCTCGACTTCAAGAAGGCTTTCGATAAAGTCCCGCACAGTAAGTTAGTGAAGAAATTAAATGACTGTGGAATAAATCGAAAGATAATCGAGTGGATCAGGGACTTTCTTAATGAGCGTGAACAAATAGTAGTTATAGATGGATTTAAATCAGATTCAGTCAGCGTAGCCTCAGGCGTTCCACAGGGAAGTGTAATCGGCCCCCTACTATTCCTTTTATACATAAACGACTTAGATAAGGTTATTAAAAGTAAAATCAAGTTATTCGCGGATGATACAGTAGTTTACAGAGAGATTAACAGTCCTAATGATCAATTATTACTTTCTGACGACTTAAATGCAATTCTCGAGTGGTGTAAAGAGTGGCAGTTAGAATTGAACTTAGGAAAGTGTTCCTTTATGAGATTCTGGGGAAACAAAAACATTGACACGACGAATTACACTGTTGAAGGCGTCCAGCTAAAACTAGCCGATTCCGTCAAATACTTAGGCGTTACTTTAACAAGCAACCTCTCGTGGGATATGCACATACGAAATATATGCGGGAAGGCTAAACAGAAACTAGGATTCATCAAACGCATAGTAGGTAAAAGATAGGAAAAAGTCAAAGAGACATGTTACTTCTCGTTAGTAAGACCGCTATTAGAGTACGCGTCGAGCATATGGGATCCGTACGTGAAAGGATCAATCTCAGAGTTAGAAAGAGTGCAGCGAAAAGCCGCTAGATTCGTCAAAAATTGTTACGATAGAAACAATAGTGTTACAGCCTTGATACAGTACTTAGGATGGGAATCACTAGCTGAGCGCCGATACGCTCTAGGTTAAAACTTCTCGAAAGATTTAGAACGCATATATTCTCCAGCGATGTCGAAGAAATAATAAGAGCGCCAACTTATATTGGTAGAACGGACCATCCTCGTAAAATAAGAGAGATAGCCTGTAGGACTGAGAGGTATAAAGGCTCGTTTTTCCCTAGAACGATAGCTGAGCAGAACAGAAGTTACGAAAGGAAATCAGCCGACGTAGAATGATACTATACATTATTATGCGCTTTACCTTGGTGCTATTGCACCCCCTGCCACACACCATTGCGGTGGCTTGCAGGGTGAACTATAGATATAGATATACTAACGCGTAGTTTAGTTATCTCTAGAAAATGAAAATCGTATCAGCCTGTTTTTAGAAAATTCAATTTTTGTTAAAGTTGACCAAGAATAAACTAGTCTTATATTCATTTTTCGAGAAATATGAACTATACAGTATTACCGAAGACGTAAACTCAAGTACCGGTAAGAGATATTATCAAAATCGTTTTAGCCGTTTTTGAGAAAATCAATTTATTGTTAAAGTTGTCTAGAGTAAACTAGCCTTATATTCATTTTTCGAGAAATATGAACTATACAGTATTATTGAAGACGTAAACTCAAGTAACTGTACGACATTTGATCAAAATTGTTTTAGCCGTTTTTGAGAAAAATGTATTTGTTTTTTAAAATGCGTAGAATAAATTTCCCTTAATTATTTAGCAATGTCAACCATTTCTTCAAATACTCTGCTCTGTATGATAAAATGCCTAATCCATGACGCCGAAGCCAAAGCGGAGCTTTTTGCCGAGCATTTGGTGGGCACCATGACGCTACGCGAGGACTGGGCTAGAACAACGACGGACGAGGAGAATCTATGCTCTCTCCGCCTCTCTCCCCTCTCATCCCCAATACTCACTGCGGACCAAGAATTGACTCGCCTCATTAAAGATATCAACCCTGGGAAGGCTTCCGGATTGGATGGGATCGGGAACCGGATGATCATGAATCTCTCGCCCAAAGCTGTCTCCCTTATCACACAGCTCTTTAATGCATGCCTCACCCTCTCCCACTTCCCTTGGTCGTGGAAACGGGGCCGAGTGATAAGGATCCTAAAACCGGGGAAGGACCCTTCCACCCCTGCCAGCTACCGTCCCATCACCTATCAAACCTTTCGAAATTATTCGAAAGGATTATTATCCTTGCCCGTTTCCATCGCCACATCCGGGCCCACGACCTCATCCGGGCGGACCAGATGGGGTTCAGACAAAGGACATCGACCTCCCACCAAATTTTCCGCTTGGTGGAGAATATTACTGACTGGTTTAATTCTCGCAAACGAACCGAGGTCTTATTCTTGGACGTAGCTAAGCCAATCGACAGGGATGGCTTGAGGTATTAAACTTGCCGCAATGGATTTTCCATTGTACCTGAAAAAGCTGGGCAGGAACTTCCTTATAGGAAGATCCCTGCGAGTCGCGGTAGACGGCCGGCTTTCTTCCTCCAAAAGGATAACATGTGGTGTCCCCCAGGGATCCACATTGAGTCCTATCCTTTTCAACCTACACGTCAATGACCTCCCCTCTTCTCCACATAATCAGATCTATATGTTTGCGGACGACACGACGATCTCGTCTCAATCGAGAATCGTCGACGCGGCCGTTAGACATATCCAAGATCACTTCAACCTTGTACTTCAGTAGTGGACGATGGATTGTAAAATTGACATCAACGCCGAAAAAAGCGTTCATGTCAATTTTACGAAACGGCCTATAACGAAAAATCTGATGTGACCAGCGTATCATTTTCTTTATATTGAGTAATGAATATGATTGTTTTCGACAGCAGCGTCCTTAAGAATAATTATTGGCAATTACACTTGTGAATGATTTTTAAACACTTTCAATAACCTTTACATTGATAAAACAATAAGCACAGAAAATTGTTACCTACCTGTTACTAAGGATAAGAAAATATCGACTGCCAATTAAAAATACCCTTGGCATCGCTATCAATTATTATAACAGTTTATTATACAAAGTGTGAATGTGACCATTATTTCCACGGAATCATTTTTTTTTGTTTCGGTCATATTAATCACGCATTACATGGTATTACAAACGCGGACAATAAATTAACGCATTCACATCCTATTTTATTTTGCCTCGACATATGATTCGAAAATGAATAATTCGGTAACGAGATATTCTAACATGTGTTATCGAGTTCGTCTCGTGGCTCGAGTCCAATTTATGACGGTGAAGCAAGCCAGTCTTGAACGTTTGGGAGCTATATTGGTCCACGTTGCCATTGGAGTGGTAACGCAGACTCCTCTTGAAAATAAAAAAACCTAATCTCGAAGCACTAATCAAACGGTTATCCCCGAATCCTCTGGTAAACAAAAACCTAATCTCGAACCATTTTTCTGAGATAAACGCCATGCATTTTAATACTCGTAACCGTAACATCCCAGTTACCCATTTGCGCAAGAGGCATAGTAAAGGGAAGCGAATGCAAGTTCTGCATCAATGAACTTTTATGCGTGGTCCTCTCTAATCCCTATGAAAAACTCCGTGTGATCAAAGATGGAAACAAAAGTATATGTAAGATTTTTATTAATAATTTAACGTATGAAAAGATTAAGGACTTACAATCAAATATAATAAGAAAATCACAAAAATGAATCACGTACGCCAATCAAGGGTACCACTTTATAGGTGACAGAAAATTAAATTTTCCTCATATCTCGTAAAGTATTGCTCATATCAAAATATTTTTCAGATAAAAGTTATAGAATTAGTAAAGAAGAGTATTTACTTTCCTATACATTTTTATCGTTGGAGTAGCCGTTATCGAGAAAATCAACCAAAAATGTCTTAATTCGAGTTGAACTTAGAAATTTTCTTGCATGGTTACTTCTTCATTGTTGCTAACATAAACAATCTCACAAACAAACATTTAATTTACTTATGTGTACATGCACTATTTTTAAATAGGAAGAAAATGGATTATTTATGAGGAAGAAAAACTTTAAAACGCTCTTTCCCTTACGTACAGGTATATAATTTCTTTCTAATACTCCGTTGCACGAAACGTGCCTATTTGTGATACGCTGTACACTTTCCTAACTTGTTTAAAAATATTTCCAAATGACAATTTAAGTAAAATACTAGGGGCCCCGCGGCCCAATCCCGTGAGAAAAAGTAGTGCTTTAATAACACGATTTTATTTCAGTAAGTTTAATAGTTGAAACTTCAACATTTATTACCTTGCTGCCTTGATTGTTTCATATAAATAGACCATTTACTCCAAATTTCTTTACATATGTGAAAATCTGCAGTCATAATTGTTATCATGTTATCTATAGATATACCATTTTCATCAATCAATTCTTCAAATACAGAACGTCAAAAAGAATGCATTTTTATTTACAGTAATTGAAATTATTGAACGTTCAATTTTTAAACAGTACATCTCATCTAAAACGTATCGAGGACCAAACATTTTCATTTTATTTATTTATTTTTTACAAGTTCCGAAACTGTATTTTCCGAGATCGGTACTTGGAATAAAATTTTAAAAACAAGTTAGGAAAATGTACAACGTATCACAAATGGGCGCGTTTCGTGCAATGGAGTATTAGAAAGAACCTGTACGTAAGGAAAATAGCGTTTTAAAGTTCTTTTCTTCAGCATAAATAATCCATTTTCTTCCTATTTAAAAATAGTGCATGTACACATAAGTAAATTAAATGTTTGTTTGTGAGATTGTTTATGTTAGCAACAATGAAGAAGTAACCATGCAAGAAAATTTCTAAGTTCAACTCGAATTAAGACATTTTTGGTTGATTTTCTCGATAACGGCTACTCCAACGATAAAAATGTATAGGAAAGTAAATACTCTTCTTTACTAATTCTATAACTTTTATCTGAAAAATATTTTGATATGAGCAATACTTTACGGGATATGCGGAAAATTTCATTTTCTGTCACCAGTAAAGTGGTACCTCTGATTGGTGTACGTGATTCATTTTTGCGATTTTCTTATTATATTTGACTGTAAGTCCTTAATATCAAATTTCATGAAAATCCGTTTTGTAGAAGCCTAGAACGAACATGCGGACGGGCGGACGGACGGACAGACCGACGATAATAGGCGCTCACGCTGGAAGCGAAACGCGCCTAAAAAAAGAACTCGTTTTCATTAAAGCTCCTGCCCTGACTGAATAATTTTACGCATGTATTTGCCATTTTCGCCTTCGACATTTACTAAACCTTACACGCCGAATTTAATTCTAGTATATCACACAGTAAAGCGCTGATACGTTTATTAATACAAACAGAAATATTAACAATGCGTTCTTTTAATTTTAATTCAAACTTTGTTATATACCTTTTATTTTTATTAAATAAATAAAATTTTAACTGGCTTTTGAGTGGGAATATTCGGCCATTTTAATCAGTAGTGAATTGCATTATGAAAAATAGATTCGATGTACGAACATATACAAGCGTATGTGCGTGTAGATAGAGAGAGTAGCTATTTCTAAATGCTATTTCATTTAATCTCATACTTCATTCCACAATCATATCACTCCATTGCTCAAATGAATCCAAATCCATACGTTTCATTCGTTACTCCTCCAACTGACGAAAGATTTGAGACTAATGTCTCCCCTTCCTGAAGGACTCACTGTTTTGTATTATATCAAGAGCGTCGGAGAACACGGTAAGGAACACGATTTTGGATGCATCAAAATGCTCTCTGAGACGTTTCTATCCTCGCCCTTAATCCTAAACAACTTCTCCTTGCCAGAAAGTCGGCTCATTAGAGAAACTCCTGCGGATTGACAAGAAGATAACTACGCAACTTCCTGGAAACAACTTGACACCAACCGTCGAGTTTTACCAATTAAGAGGAGCGCTTTCGAATGCGAAAAATAATATGGTCGTCACGTCTGATGTAGGTTTTCTACGGAAATATACGTTATAGGTGTCGCTAAATCCGAAAAAGTGGTTTTCGCAATTCCGCCTGTCTGTTACTGGCTCTAGGGCCTAAACGGTAGAGCGAAAATTAATGAAATCTCGTACTTGGGCATTTTATCATACAGATCAGAGTATATGACGAAATGGTTGACATTGCTCAATAATTAAGGGAAATTTATTCTACGTATTTGGATTTTCTAAAAACCGGCTCATACGATTTTCATTTTCTAAAGATAACTAAACGACGTATTAGTATATGAGAAAGTTTGTACAATGTATGTTGGTCCGATTTTTTTATTTACAGCGTGTCACGTCACAATATTGAAAACGTAGAATCCCGGAACCCTAATGAAAATCCAATAATATGAAAATAAAATTATGTAATTTAATTTAACATGAAACCATAAACTACAAAATAGAACAAACAAGAAAAATTAACAAAAAACGTAATTATAGTTAATATTAAACTTCTGGAGGCTAATATTTTGCAAATGTCTATAAATAGCATCGAAAGGATCATGACCGTTGAGCAGGGCCGCCGAGAGCCAGCGCGGGCCATGGGGCAAATACCATCGCCAGGCCCCTTTTTACTTTCTCCATACGTAGTAATGGGAAAGTATTGTATTCATGAAAAAAATCGACTTCGAGATTTCAACGGAAATACATGTTTTGAGGTCCCTAGAACACGTTTAGACTATTTTCGGAATGATGTCTGTGTGTGTGTGTGTATGTTATTGTGGGCGCTCTAACTCAAAAAGTACATGCCATATCGTTACCAAACTTCATATATAACACTTTAACATTAGCACAAAGAACTGATTAGTTTTTAGAAAATAACGGTTAACCGGAAGTCGAGGTTTATTCGAAACCCGATTCGGTTTTTGCGATATTTCTTCGTTAAAACATCATTATTGTATATGCAATTCTATACAAAGTTTATAGAGAATGTAATTTCCTACAGTTTTCATTTGAAACAATTTTCCATGGGTGTTATCGTTTTGGAGTTATTTATAAATAACCGGTTTTTCGGTTTCCGTTAAATATCTCCTTAAAAACATCGTTATTGGTAATCCTCGTAAGGACCAAAGTTGTAGAGAATATTATTTCTTCCAAGTTTTGTTTGAAACTAATTTTCGTAGAACCATCCATTTCGGATATATTTCGCTTTATCTTAATACCAGTGTACAGCGCCAACACCATGTAGCGGTGAATTCTGTAAACATTCAAAATATACGTACTTTTCGGCAACAAGGACGTGTCTTCTTTTACGATACGAAATAATAATTTTGCCTCGTAATATTATTCATAATAATTTAAATATCTATACCCCAAATATGGGGAAAGTCATGTGTTGGCCACATCAGATTTTCTTTGTTTTAAGTTCAGGCCCAGGACAGCCGACTCCCGACTCACCCTCCCCCCTTCTCTACGGTATTGGCTCGCAGTATTATATGTAGAAATTGTCAAATTCCATCCAATTAAATTTTTTTATCAAAATTATGTATAAAATATGCTGATACTATATGTATCACATCATAATTAAACTTGGTATGATTCGGTTAATTAAAAAACGAATTAGTAAAAATCAAATATTCGACGAAATTTAATTGTCGCCCATAAGTGTAGGTTTTTCATCACTAAATTGTTTGCGAAATTACGTCATGGTTTTTAAATTTCGTTTTCCAAATTAACACCTAAAATGTAGCTTAGTACCAAAAAAGCAACGCGTAAAAAAAATCGGTACTTGTCATAACAGACGACCACATCCGAATCGGAACTTCCTACACTTTGCATTGTGAGGTTCCCCGTGACATTTTTAAGTACGAATTACACGAGAGTAGATCTTACAATTAGTATGAATGAATACCGATCGCCAGATGTCCCTATAGTACTTTAACTAATAAATTCTCATAAAATTTACATTTTTAGAGGCCATACCGATAATCCATCCTCCAAGGGAGAGTTTCCCATCATAATCGTTCCGTATTTGCGTTCTGGGCATTTTTCTAGATTTCTCCAAATTTTTTACCAACATGGCAACTTTTTCCTTCATAATATTTACGTATAAATTAGGCTGTGTATTATAATAGCGTAACATTAAGTTTGTTATTGAATGGTCGCGATTTCGTAATTGTACGATTCAACGAAGTAAGTCGTGTATTTATGCGCTTTTAGTAATTTAATTCGATGGAAATTATCGTCGTGTCAGCCTTATAATGCGATATTAAGTGTACTTAAATATTCCAAGTTCAACGTCGTAAAAGATGGTAAATAAAGAAAGAAAGACTACCACATCTCTAAAAAAAAATTGGGAGTATTTTTCTTTAGAACTGACCGTACGACGACACTCCGAGTGCTTGTGGGTCACAGGACCTCGGGCCCAAAGACGGAATTTCCCGAAAGGGAGAAATATGAGAGTAGTGGGGAGGAGTTTCAGGGTGCTATAAGGGGTGATAGAAAAGCACTGGGTTGAGCTGGGAAAACCCAAATCCAAATCTGAGAAATGGAAATGGGAAATGGAGAAAACGCCGCCCGTGTGTTTTGGGTTGCCGGCGTGACTCGCACCCGCGTATTGCGGTAGGAAAACCTTACGACCGATCCTCAGATGCCCCCCGGGCTCAGGGGATTTTGCCCCGGTATCCCCCATCCTCTCTCAGTGGCCCTGCCGTTGAGAGTCTTTCGCCACATGAACTGGACCTCCAATTTTCTTATTTGGTTTGTTTTCCAAAGCTTCAACACAGGCTTCCCGGCATGGGCGGATTGGGCCGCCGAGACACCGGGCAAAGTCCCGGTGGGTCGATGCTGCTCCTGGGCCGGGGCTGTTTGAGTGATTGATGCCTCGGCCAGGAGCCGTTGCTTTTCCTTTTTCTAAAGTACTTTTTCCCAAACTGTTTTCCAGGAACGAATAAGGGAGGAATAGCGAATGGTGCCTGTATTATGAAAACATGAATCGTACGGCCGCTGAATCATGTAGTGTCAGTTGACCTTTATTTATGAATTTCAACAGATTTAATGAATCTACCACAGCACAACATAAAACCCTGGTAAATTTTAATTCGTACCATATCACTCACGTAAGATCCAGCTTTGCCAACAACGCTCAACCATAACTGAAGGGAAGCCATTAAACAAAAGGTATTGTTGAAAACATGAATGGCACATTGTCAACATTTAATAAATCTTTAAAAAATGCTAATTATATCGCTATCATTATATTTGTAATATGTATATTGAAAGTTGGTTTAAGACACGTCTAGTTTGCCAGAGGGAAAGGAGGCTTTGATAAATGTTACAATCGCTCTTTTATTTTACCAAATGACAAAATACATAAATTAATAGGCAAAAATATTATGAGCTTGGTTTGTATAGCATATTTGTTTTCACTGCTACAACAAAGCTTTCTCTCATTCGCTATATCTTCCGCGGGAAACGATAACCCGGCTATATAGATAACGGGAAAATTGTTTATATCAATAATGCTTTGGAAACAATGAAACGATTTATCCAATCACAATTAGTGGAAAATTCTCGTTTAATTATTTAAGTTACTTACGTAATTTTAGAAACAGTTTGCTTTGGAGAACTCTACGCCAAACGAAAATATCATTAAAAATCAATTAATAGTAATATTTAAATTAAAATAAACAAATAATTGGTTGCCATGCAAACAAAGCAAGATCGCACAAAGAAATTTAAAAACGATATTACGTTAAAAATTTTCCTATATAAATGCATTGAACTCTAAACTTAGGCGACAATGGGAGTTGTCATGGTTGCAAACGAAGAAAATCGGTCCATATTTAGGTATTTTGATGAATGAAGGAAAAAACCATGCAGTCCGAAAAATCTAAAATCCCGTGTAAACTTACGGGAAAATATAACTGTCTCCTTGATTCGAACAGGGAACACTTTAGCAAGCGAATCTTTTCAGGGACCTGCTAGCTAGTAGGAACAAAACGCCGTTTACCGCATATCTCTACGACGAACGGTTTTCGAGTAATACGCCGCTGTAATGCTTCACGTACATACGTACGTACGATTGGAATTTTAATCTTATACTAGGGGCTCCGCCCCTGGCGCCTCCGGCGCCCGACCCCGTGCCACGCTCCGCGCAGCTACATAGTTCTCTTTAGTTAAATAATTGCTTCTCCCCTCCTCCCTTCCTCACCCTATTTCTATCCCTCTCTCTCACCCTCCCTCCCCCTCTCCCTCTCACACCCTCCGCCTCCTTCCCACCCTCCTACCTTATGGGAAATAGAAATGCCTAATTTGTAGTCGAACCCAGTATTTTTCCCGAGATTTTTTTAGTCGCCAACTTACAATATATGAGTCGAGCATTCTTGCTAAATTTAGAGTTTCTATCTCGATTCTTTATCAAGTTATTCGCATTTTTAACGCGCCTTCACAAATATCAAATTAATATAATATAAAGAAGATAATTTATGTGTGGTAACTAGGGATGGCAACGATACATCGATGTTTTCAAAATATCGATATTTTGAGGTCAATGCCCCGATGTTTTTACTTCGATATTTTTAAGGCCGATATATCGATACATCGACGCATCAAGTACAAATATCGATGTTTGGAAACATAATAAATACGAAATAGTATTTCTCCTCGTGGATCGTAGACTCAGATAACGTACCTGTCTACATTTCACTGACTCTAATGTTTGTTTGTCTTTATTGACTTGTTCACTTTAAAGTTGCTGTGTAGCTACAACTTTTAAACCGATTTAATTTATTACTGTTTATTTTCTAAAGCGTACAGTTACACAAACTAGAAATAGACTGTCCGGAAAACTTTTAACAAAACTTCTTCTTTTGAGTGGGTTACCAGAAAAGGTACTGTTCTACTATAGCCCCCCATTATTGTAAAAGTTTAACAGAAAAGAACCGAAAGGGATGAATACATAAATAAATATTAAACAGTCATGGCAATGAATGAGTAGTCATGACGATGATTAAATAGTTTGTTGTTAAATAAAGAACTCACTTT
The DNA here is from genome assembly GCA_036926305.1 of Uropetala carovei. Classification (NCBI taxonomy): domain Eukaryota; kingdom Metazoa; phylum Arthropoda; class Insecta; order Odonata; family Petaluridae; genus Uropetala; species Uropetala carovei. The sequence goes on from JAXCHB010000009.1 coordinate 759,033, forward strand.
TAAAATAATTTTTTGAGATAACCCTTTCACGCAAAACGAAAGCTTGCACACCCACGACTCATCTGCCTGTGACATTTACCCACCTGATCACCGGCGATAGCGCCCGGAGACGGCTAAACCCGATATAAAAGTCAATATAATCTAAAAAGAAAGCGTGCCGGTTTCCTCGGTTACTTGTAATTAAAAATTCCAACTGTACACAATCTCGCAAAATAAATATTTACATATCGATCCCATAAGCCAATCAATAAATATTGCATGGGGGCGTTTAACGGAAAAGAACCCTGAGTTATATTGGGGGAGGGGGGGGGGGGATAATAGACCTGTACTTACTCCAGAAAAATTTTGGCAATAATGTTTATATTGCTATTTATACAAAATACACTATTGACTAGATGTAGTCATTGTATAGATGTGTTTTGTGTATTATTTTATTTTTTGTACCTTATTGAACCATATTTAATACTTAAAATACACTTTATATTATTCTAATAATCAGCATTTCATTTAAAAACCAGTTTCCCGAATATGTTAAACTAATTGAAAAACATCGATGTTTATCGATGCATCGATGTTTTCGTTGCCATCGTTGTAACTGTGTCGATGTTTATCCATGTCGATGTATCGATGTTTTTGTGATTTTTGTCATCCCTAGTGTTAACACATTTATTTATTTTATTAAAGATCCGCCGATTCTATTAGAATTGTCAGCAAGAATCGGCAAAGAAAACTGAGAAACTTTTATAAATTGTCCATATTAAAAAAAAGAAAAAATTGATAAATAAAATATGTGAAGGTAGATGTAGCGTCTGCATTTTAAAAGTAACATTAGAGAGGAAATTATTGCTACACAGTAATTGATCACGAACTTTTATGTTTACAATTTTCTTTGCATCATATTATTGAAATATATGTCCTTTCTTTTTTATACATAACAATCAATGCAACCGTTTATTTATGTTAGCTACGAAGAGAAAAGAACTATGTAACTTTAAATATCTTTTAGCCGCGTTTCGCTTCCAGCGTGAGCGCCTATTATCGTCGGTCTGTCCGTCCGTCCGCATGTTCGTTCTCGGCTTCTACACAACGGATTTTCATGAAATTAGATATTAAGGACTTACAGTCAAATATAATAAGAAATCGCAAAAATGAATCACGTACACCAATCAGGGGTACCACTTTACTGGTGACAGAAAATGAAATTTTCCTCATATCCCGTGAAGTATTACTCATATCAAATTATTTTTCAGATAAAAGTTATATAAATAGTAAAGAAGAGTATTTACTTTCCCATACATTTTTATCGTTGGAGTAGCCGTTATCGAGAAAATCAACCAAAAATGTCTTAATTCGAGTTGAACTTAGAAATTTTCTTGCATGGTTACTTCTTCATTGTTGCTAACATAAACAATCTCACAAACAAACATTTAATTTACTTACCTGAGCATACAATGTTTTTAAATAGGAAGAAAATATATTATTTATGATGAAAAAAAGAACTTTAAAACGCTATTTTCCTTACGTACAGGTTCTTTCTAATACTCCATTGCACAAAACGCGCCCATTTGTGATACGTTGTAGGTATACTTTCCTACTTGTTTTTAAATAACGTGTATCCCTATTCTCATCTAATTTTAAATTTATGCCGAGCGTAATTGCGTTAATAAGCATTACCGATGTATAATATAAAGATTTTACTTACAAAAAGGTAAGATTCCAGCATTCAAACGACGAAATGCCTTGATTAAATCGTTAGAAACGCTTCCCATGCGCAGTCAACAGAATAATTATCCGTAAATATTTATGTTGCTATGCATCATTAATTACCAAGCTTAAACAACAGTTCGAAGCGAACAACGCTTTCCTTACGTCTGTATTGAAGGTAACTGGCAATCATTGAATCGGAGGCAACTATGATGGTCGCCCTGGCAACGTGCGGAAACAGTACGAAAAATTCATACAATTTCGAAAACAATTGCTTATATCTGAATGTTTCGACCGCGTAACATGCAAATATCGCAATAATAAGATAGTACAGAGTTTTATCCGTCGAATAAACCAAAAACAAAGAAAGTCGGTTGATATTTACGTATTTTGATGAATGAAGGAAAAAACCTTGTACTCTGAAAAATCGAAAATCCCGTGTAAACTTACGGGAAAATATAATTGTCTCCTGGATCTGAACCCGGGACACTTTAGCAACCCAAAATATTTTTCTGGTGACCTAATAGCAAGTAGAAACAAAACGCTGTTTACCGCATATCTTTACGACGAACGGTTATCGAGAAATATGCCGCTGTAATGCTTCACGTGCGCACTTACCGTTAGAATTTTAATATTACTATAAGATAATAGATTTGTACCGTTTGTTTCCTTTGTCATTCCGTCCGTTACTCTCAACAATTTATTTCCGCTAACATTTCCGCACTTTTATCGATCGATTTCAATTATTTGTGTTATACTACCATTGGTATTCAAGTACACATTTTCCTTTAAAACCTTTATATTAATTTCGCTTACAGACGGGAATCAATAGGGCGACGTGAAAACGGGTGCGGAGAATTTTTCAACTGAATTTTAAAATTACTTACACCCTTCACGTAAAATTCGGGATGAACAAAAGAACGGCTAAATGAAAATTGATTTTCCTGCCCGCCAATTTCAAGTAGGTACGCGTCGCGTCTGTGTACATATTTGACTTTAATTAAGAAAATTGAGCGTAAAATTTAAATAAAAAAATGTCTAATAATTTAACTAACCAATATGGAAAGCAAAAATTGACACATTGTTAAGGAAACACAGTCGAGGGTTAGTGAAAGAGGAAAAGTGGAGACCGAAAAAGGGAGAGGAAGGGTGAAAGAGGGAGGAAAAGGGGAAGGAAGGGGTGAGGAGAGGTAGAGTGGAGGAGAAAGGGAGGGAATGAGAGGTAACGAGGAAGAATGGAGGAGACAGAAAAGGGGAGAAAGAGGGGAGTGAGAATTCTGCGTGAAGAGAAGTTTTAGATCACGGGCGTTTATTTAAGTTTTACTTCATTATAATAAAAGCTTTCATTTTAAGCGGAATGTTTGTCTTTTTATTTAAAAACTAAGCATAAATAATTTCTAGGAAAATCTATATTTTGGTTCTTTTGTATAAAAGCTCTGCCGCTTTCTCTTATGAAGAACGTTATTTGTTTGTGTATCTGCCATTTAGCAGTAACGTAAACAAATCAACTGACTGTAGTTATCAATGAAACAATGGTAAACAAAATAAACGTCTTCTTTTAAAGAGACATTTATCATTTATTTCTGATAATTTGTCTACCCTTCCATTAAAGAATATGATGAATTTCGTATGATTATGTCGGGAAATTAAGAATGAACACGCTGCAGTGGAATTTCTTTAACATAAAGGAATAATACATTCAAAAAGAAGTAGTAGAAAAGGACATGAAATGGCGCTGTCGTTCAAGGGCAACTTTACGGTGATGCAACTACGTAGAACCGAAACTTCATTAAGAAAAATCGGTACAACATACATTGTACAAACTTTCATTTTTCGAAAAATATGAACTATTTGGTATTATTGAAGACGTAAACTAAAGTAACTGTACGAAATTTGATCAAAATCGTTAGAGCCGTTTTTGAGAAAAATTGTTGTTAAAAATGCGTAGAATAAACTTCCCTTAATTATTCAGCAATGTCAACCATTTCTTCACATCTTCTATTCTGTATGAAAAAATGCCTATGGACGAGATTTCATTCATTTTTCGCTTTACCGTTTAGGCGCTAGAGCAGAGGTCCTCAACGTGGTGCCCGTTTTCCTCTGCATACGAAGATGTTCATAATCCCTTATCCAATGATGCAAGTCTTGAAAATTTCATTACCAATATTTTTGTTTGCAATTCTGCCGAAAATGTTGCTAATGCCTTAAGGAACAGTAGCAATATCTCATTTGCTTCATGAAAATAATCGTTACTAGCAGAACAGTACACAGACATCCTGTCGCCTATGACGAGATATCACCCGTTTCTTTCCATCCAACTTCCTCAACACGAGCTGGTAGAAAAAGTATTAAAAGTTTTTTTTTCTTTTCGCAGAATTTAATTGTTTCAAGAATTAATTAAAAACATTAATTGCTAAATATATTAAATTATATAACTCATTGCGTCATTTATCGTGATTTCTAACAATTTTTTAATGCTTGTCCCCGCATCTATATCCCAGAATTTGCTAAGTGCCCACTGGAGGTAAAGGGCTGAGAATCACTGCCCTAGAGTCAATGACAGACAGACAGACGGACGGACGGACAGACGGCATTGCGAAAACCACTTTTTCGGACTCAGGTACACCTAAAACGTATATGAGAAAGTAAAAACTTTAAATTTAAGACTTTTATTAGTAATTCAAGATCTGAAAAGTTTTAGGATAAAACCGGTAAATCGGATGTGGAGGTATATTCTTGTCATTTCCCCGTTTTTTTTCAAATATCTCCTTTGAAACCCAAGTTGTGTAAATATTTGTTATTATCGAAGTTATAGACAGTGTAATTTTCTACAAGTTTTGTTTGAAATATTTTTCACGAAACGGATTTTTTAAGTGATGTTTCAATTATTATTTAGAAGTACGTTGCTAAGTGATTGTTATGATAAAAGTAACGCTTTGTATTTTGTTAACCATAGCAACAGTTAACAATTTATTTTCTTATACATAGTTTTTTCAATGTGAAAAGCAGGGATGTGAACCGAATCCGAATTCAAACATTTGATTTCAGTTCGGAGTTAATCTAAATGTACAGTTTGTATTTTAATTTAACTCCGGAATGAATTTATATCTTAATTTTGTAATATAGATTCGATCCTGAATCTAAACACTTGCGGAGTTTATTTATTGACTCCGGAGTAAAATGCATCTGAATATTAATTTAACTCCTTTTGTCAGTGGAGTGGAAAGGAGTTCGGAGCTAAAGTCTTTGAAGCTTCACAGAAATAGATTCACATTCTACTCTGGCTATTTCGATTTGAAAAGGGAGGTCGGGACTGTTTGCTTCAGTGTGAGGTGGGAGACCTGTATGTATTATGTTATCAATAGGCTGGGAAGTGCATAGGACGCGGGAGGGGCGGGAAGGGCACTTTGGAAAGTGTGATTCATAGTTCGGGCGGGTTGTTGTTGGCGATAGTAAAATCGTTATGCCATTGCGTTTTGTCCACCAACGTTGTGGAGGTCAGAGGTTCCTTAACCTCAAAAATGGTTGTAAGTGCACGCCAAAGTGTACGTACACATATCTATATAATAAATTGCTTAGTGTCCGTCACGCTAAGATTCATAAAGCTAAAACTCGAGAAGTAATAAAGATAGAAACTCAAAATTTGGCAGGCATGCTTAATTAGCACTTTTTCAGGTGATGAAGAGTTTAAATCGCGAAAAAATTCCTTGGTTCGACTCCAAGGGAGGCATTTCCATTTCCCATTACTTAACATGTAAAACGCGATTTTTCGACGTGCAGCCTCTTATTCATTTGGAAATTAAAATTAGAAGGAATTAATCTACGACCTTCGGAGTTGAACCATTTTGAAGAAAAATTTATATAGTTTCTTATTCTGTTCATATTTTTTCGCCCACAGTTCGAAGTATTACTTGTTAAACGTTTAATTTACATATTTTATGCAAATCTTGCCATTTTAACGGACTGTTGCCATAGCGACTTATTATATTGTTAAACCTCAAAATCCGATTATTATATCAATCCTTACGGGAATATAAATGCACTTTGAATGCTTTAAACGAGAGAGGGGTAGGAAGAGGAAAGAGAGGGGAGAGTGAGAGGGAGAGAGATGGAGGAAGGCAACAATATAAACAATTAAAGATAATCTGTATTATTGATAGGCGTTTCTACTATTTATATTACTACGTTTTAGTAATATTTTTGTCTGCCGTTGTATTCTAAATAGCAAACCGCTTTTAAAACAACGTAAGTAACTCAAATAATTAGACTTAGATTGAATATATTCTGTGGTTTCACTATTTCCGGGTATTGTTTAAGTGCTGATGCATTAACAGCAGAACAACAGGAAACTGTTATTCCAGTCGAATACTTGAATTCAATTGAAACAGCAAGCATCCCTGCACATCGATTTACACTAAAGCGTGGAATGATAGTTATTTTGTTAAGAAATCTTTCTCCTGAACATGGGCTATGTAACGGCTCTAAACTTATTGTTAAAGATATGGTTGGCACAATTTAAGTGCGAAAGTGATAATGCGAACGTTAGGAGGCGAAATCGCGGCAACGACAATGTTTTGATTGAGTTGGTGCTGAAGAATAAGAACCCGTTGGAGTGTAAAAATACCGTTGTGTATGAAGCCTTTTTGGTTCCTTTTCACTTTGTGTGGTTCTCGAATCATACTCTCGTAGAAGAATAGATTCAGTAGTTTCAAACTTCCTTAGACCTTAAGGAGCAAAATTTATCTTCTTTTAACTCCTTGAAAGCAGAGGAGTGAATTAATACTATTCTGAAGGAATTCACTCCAATAAATTCCGAACTATATAACTTCGAATGATTTAACTCCACTTTAACTCCGCAACGTTTCGATCCTTTATAAATTCACTCCGAAATAAATTCACTTCGACTAATAGCTCCGCGGAGTGAAATCAATTTGGAGCGACTCCTTGCAATGACTTCGGATTCGGTTTACATCCCTGGTGAAAAGTGATTGAATGTATTTTTCACTGTGAAAAATATTCAGCGTGTCAAAAATATTCAGGAACGTAATTGCCGATAATAATTCTCGAGGTCTCTGATCCCGGAAGCAATCATATTCATTGCTCCGTATGGAGAAAGTGACGTGCTGGACACATTGGATTTTTTAGATGTGTTGCGAAGCACTTTGTTTAGTAAACAAATAACCCAGTATGTACAAATATAAAATTTCGCTTCAAGGGAGTATCGCGAAATTCTGTTTATCTTTGTATGGGTCCCCCGTATACAAAAAAAAGTCGGGGAACCGCCGCTCTTGGATATAATATTTGAAAAATATCGCAAAAATCTGAAAAAAAAGATAACCCGAATTGATTTAATTTTTTGTAACGGTACCACGCTTCATACACATTTGCGATCGTAGATTCTGTATTCTATCGCTGCCGCTGTACGAAGGCAAAGATTTTTGTGAAGTAAATGGAAAGCTTTCATTTAATCTCCATTTATTTTTATTTTTTCGTTTAAGTTTAGTTTTTATTTTAGGACATTTTTTAGCCCGGCGTAAAAATGGTGAGTCAGTTTTCACTTTAACATTACTATTTTGTTAGAAGGAAGGAAAATATTTCCTACACCCGATCTCACCGCAATAAAGATAATTATGCTGTTTAACTTCGCACATCCGTAGGGAAGTTTTCATGGTTATGGTTTAGTTAAGTTAATTAACGGGAAATTATTCTAGAAAATGTCAATACTATGAATATAAGGATAGTTTATTCTTCGGCAACTTTAACAACAACTGGATTTTCTAAAAACAGGCTAATACGATTTTCATCAAATTTCGTATAGTTACTTAAGTTGATGTTTATAACGATTCTGCATAGTTCATATTTTTCAAAAGATAATTAAACGACGAATTAGTATATGAGAAAGTTTGTACAATGTATGTTGTGCCGATTTTTTGCTGATGAAAACGTACTAAACGTACTAAAGGAATATTTAATAAAACCAGTAAAAACCGTAAAACAATTAAACCATAAAACGGTAGAAACTATAAAAAAAAATTGGCAAAAGTTCCACAAAGTATAAAAGTAAAAATTACGACATGTTTCGACTAGTCATAGTAATCATCAGTTGAGGGAAGTGGGTGAAGCAGCGAAATATATAGACAAGCGGAAAAGTTGGAAATTCTATTACATCTGAAAAACAACCAACATACTCTCACTAATGACCACTTGTTTTTAAGCCACTCTCAATTACTAGCCTCTATCTATCTTACCGGCAGCCACCTCAAATTCTTAGCCTCGAATTTATAACATCCCCTCCCCCTCTTCCTTGTTACCCCCTACCTTCCCCCTCCTACTCCGTTCCCCACCTCCCCCTTTTCCGCTTCTCTATATAATTCGCTGCTTCACCCACTTCCCTCACCTGATGACGACTATGACTAGTAGAAACGTCGTAATTTTTACTTTTATACTTTGTGGAACTTTTACCAATTGTTTTTATAGTTTCTACCGTTTTATGGTTTTATTGTTTTACGGTTTTTACTGGTTTTATTAAATATGACGCAGTTCCACCACATGAAAGCTTCTACCATCGATTACGTACTAAAGGAACCTCAAAACGTGTATTTCGGTTGAAATCTCGAATTAGATTTTTTCTCACGAATACAATAGTTTCTCCTATGCTGCTACGTATTGAGAAAGTTAAAATCAGACGCGGCGTCACCCGGTGTGCCACGGCATCCAGCCTGGATAAAACCGCTCCGTTTAAAGATAACACGAAAAATGCAAATGCGTCCATAAAGCTCGCAAGAGTTTTAAAAAAATGCGAATCAAAAAATGAATTTTCTCGCTCGTAGCGTTTCCCGTCGTAAAAAAAATAAAAGATGTTGATTATTAAAAAGAAGTTCGTTCGTCTCTCTCGCATCGAGTTTTTGATGTCTTAATTCGAAAAATGTTACGAGTTTGAAACTTTCACGAAAGCGTCATAAAACGTAACTTAACTGTTGTTATTCGAAGACTTTTATTCGGAGGAATCGAGGTGAAATGCGAAAGGGTCCGAGGCGAAAGGGATCGGCCCACCTCCCTTAACGTTATTATCTACATTACTGTACATCTACAGGTTACCCAGCATGCCACCAAAGTGGTGAGTGGCATGGGGTCAGGGTTTATCCACCATATTAAACTTTCCTTGTCCTGAGATCGAACTGCGTGAATCTCGGGGCTGTCACCCGCATTTCTTTGTATTCTAAGGAATGTCTTGGTAATATTTTCTGGGACTTAAGCGAGGTATTACTGTAGATATGTATGTACCTTGCGTACAGACTTCACTATAGTATCTTCGAGAAATTGTCCATTACTTACGTTTTTACAAAATTTGACTATATACTTTTTGACTGCACGAAAAATAAAAAATGAGAAAGATGTTTTAAGGAATTGCTACGTTATCTTCCCACCCTTTGCACAGATTAGAAGTTATTTACTCCAGAGGCTTATAGAGGCAGAAAGTTCCATATATTTGCCATAAACACCGCATCAAACGAAAGTCTCGTCAAGCGAGGTAACAAAAATCAAAAACAGGTACCACTTCGTGGGTTTATAGACTCGGTGTCTGAGAAGTAAAGCCTTATTCAATACCATTCAAAACCATATAAAGTATGAATCAATTAAAGAGCAGTCCAACCAGAATGTTTGAAAAGTTTTTTGTTTTAACTCAACGACAATGCACAGTGCAGCGAATATTAATTCAAATGAGATACACTCTAGCAATTTTGTCAAATCCTCCTTATAGTACTGTAGATATTTATAATGCATATTTGTTTATTCGGGTTGCCATTGAAGAGTAACGTAATGGCTTAATTGAGAAGAAAATTATTTCAAGAAATTAAATTATGACAGTAAAAATTTTATAAAAAATCTGTACAACATACACTGTACAAACTTTCTCATACACTAATGCGTCGTTTAGTTATCTTTAGAAAATGAAAATCGTATCAGCCGGTTTTAAGAAAATCCAATTTTTGTTAAAGTTGCCCAAGAATAAACTGGCTTTATATTCATTCATTGAGAAAAGTGAAATACGTAGTATTATTGTAGATGTATACTCAAGTAACTGTACGAAATTTGATCAAAATCCTAACAGCCGTTTTTGATAAAATCGAATTGTTGTGCCGGCCGGGTTAGACTGGTAGGCAGTGCGCCTGCCTTCTAACCCAAAGGTCGCGGGTTCGAATCCCGCTTCGGGCATGGATGTTGTGATGTATGTTGATTTTCTCTAAGAGAATTTGACGGTGCAAAATAACCTTAGCTGTTGACGCACCTAAAAACCTAATTACTACTACTCGAATTGTTGTTAAGAATGCGTAGAATAAACTACCCTTAATTATTGAGCAATGACAACTATTTCTACATATAGGCTGTTCAGTATGACAAAACACCTAAGTATGAGATTTCATTCAATTTCGCTTTCTGTTTAGGCTCCAGAGCTAGTAACAGACAGACGGCATTGCAAAAACCACTTTTTCGGATTCAGCGACACCTAAAACGTATATTTCCGTAAAAATCTCGAGGTCGAATTTTTTCGCGATAACAATACTTTCTCGATACTTCGTATGAGAAAGTAAAAACACGATATACCAGTAATTATACTTTTTACTGTGTAATTTGCTTTAAATATATGCACTTCATAACAGAAACAACGCTGATTCGATGAAAATGAACAATACAGAATATCGTAGCCGCCAGAAGAAAATCACGAGAGATCGAGCCCAAAACATGAAAAAATCAGCCAGAGAGAATTCGATCAGCAAAAGAAACGCTACAAATGCGAGAATGAAATGCTGTAGCACACAGAAAACAACAGAAATATCAGTCGCAGAGAACGTACTGTGGTTGTTGAACAAATAGCTGGATAACAGAAATAAACGATTCGTTAGCAAAAAAAGACGTTCTGACTGTATTGTAAATATATTAAGAAACGAAAGTCTAAAGAACACTAACTGAAGGCGTTATTTTCTTCCTCGCTGACTGCAAGAGGAAGCCGTTTTACCGCCTTTATCGCTAGCACTATCACTGACAAATGGCCATCACCAAAAATACACAGGTATTACCTGGAGAAATTTCGACAAATTAGCTTTAACGCAGAATATTCTGAATTAATCAGAATGAAAATAAATTGTGAAAGCATAGCGAATGCGCGACGAAGATGAGTTGGATAATACAGTAAATGGTTAAAACAAACTTCCGAGTTTTTCTTCTTAAATTCGTAGAATTAGTTATCAGTTGGAAAAAGTGCCAATGATATTTCGCACTTTACAGTACATTCTAACGTGCAGGTAAATTTAAATATTTTCAAAAATTTATAAATAAAAATAACACCATAAAACACAATAATGTGAAATATTTTGCATAATGAATTTTCTAATGTATTGGCAGTTATAAATGAATTTTCTAATGTATTAGCAGTTATAAATTTCTTATGGCGGCAAATTTGAATAAATTTCATTTCACCATTCACTATTATTCAATGAATACGGAATTATGATATAGCAAAATGCGCAACTTATGTGATATATCATAAGCATTTGAATTTTTTTATTTATAATGAAACAATACCATTAATAGCAGTAAAATAATAAAAACACTTCAGTTGCAAAAAAAGCGTCAGATTGGAACACTAACACATTATTCCTTCAATATAAGAAACTATCGTCTTAAGACACCGGTGCAAATTTTTCATACAACTGTTACAACTTCGACACAATTCTACCCTAATACATAACTTGCCTTACATTAAGAATGTAAAATTACCATTAATTACGTTTCGTAAAAGTATTAACAGCTGGTTTGAGCTAAAAACGCTATTTAATCGTCCCATTTCCGGTCTCCGTATTTCACATAAATTCAAGAAAAAACAATATCACGATTACTACTTCGATTTTATGTGTATTTTATACATCGGATATTCCGGGTTTATATTCACCAATATAAATAAATCGAACACGGTAACACGCTTTTCCAGAGGTTTATAATTAATAAAACCAAAAAAATTATCAATCGATTGCTTTGCTCGGTGTATCATGTATCATGTGTATAGCACTATAATGAAAGTTACGTGACGTCTAACTCAATCAAGATGGCGGCACGAAACGCGAGAGAAGGAATTCCCGAGAAGCAGCGTAAACATAAGTTTTCGCTTCTACCCTAAATCACACGCACCAAACCAAAATTCAGTCTCGAACAAAAAATTCAGTCGCCCGAACCGACGAGCGAAACATGATCCTCACGATATCGCTGGACTTTGTAGCGTAACAAACGTTCCATCTCGTCGCGATATAATACATTCACCATGAAAGCCCTTTCTTGTCGCAAAAACGTCGAAAATGTTTTTGTTCGGTAAACTCGTATTAATCCCTAATGAAATCTGAGGCACCGAAGCAAAAAACACGAAGGACTGTAATGCTTTTTCCGGAACTGAAAATGTTCACTGAACTGCATTTAAGATATATAACTGGCTCAAACAAATAACTTCCTACCTCGCTCTATCGATGACTTCGGGCAGAAGACGGATGCGGGACAGGACCTTTTGTTCATCTCACATCAGCTCTGCCATCCTGTGGCCTTCTTTTCGCTCCGGAATCTTCGCGCTCCACTCCAACAAGTCGCGCTCGGAGTGGCTAATCTACTTCTCCTGTTCCCCTGACACTACATAAAAAAACAGTAAAGAAAATACAGAATAATAAAAAACATAATCTATATGGTAATTAAAACATAATCGCACTAGCAATCGTAATTTCTTACCAATAACTAAGACGAGTGCTACTCGCGTACGACCGCTCTCAAGGCTCAGGAACTACTGGCTTTTTGCGATGTTCCAATTGTTTCAGCCAATCAGCACACGCGTGAACCACCTGCCCAAGTAAGTTTTTTAAAAGCAGTTACTCACGCCACTTTTTTCAACCAATCACGGCCCTCCTTATTCTCCCCCCCCCCCCACCCTTCTCCCCCTCCACCCCCGATTCCAAGAAGAATAAGCGACAAGTTGAGACCTGTCTCAGGTTACAAGCTCGCTAAGATCCGGGTTTTTTCCATAAGCCACCAGTATTATGTGGCGAAACGTATCAGGTATTGGGAGAAAACCACTCTAAGAAACCGATATTTAAAAAAAAGCCAGTTTGATAGATGGCGATAGGTCGACACACAAAATATGAGATTATTTCTGAAATAACCAGAAGCGTGAAGGGTAGCTTGCCTTCACGTTTATGATAAATGTATGTACTTTGAATAAATAAACTCTCGCGTTAAAAAGAATGCGTCGTGCCCAGTTCTATTCATTTCACTCGCAAAGTTTTTACTTTGCGTTATAATGTAATTTGGTTTCATTTTGTTCGTAAGTACGACATAATCGTTCATACTTTCGTAGTTACGCCCTAGCAACTGGTGGCTGATTTGGCAAGAATAAGCTTAAAACTCAAGAAACCTTATTGTAAAACGAATGATACCTATAGGGAAACATAATCCTAAGATATCTAATGGGTTATAGGAACATTAAATCTAAGTAATCAATATTACATATATAAAAGTGAAATTCAGATTTTGTTTGCCCGCTATATAAATCCACGCCTTTTAAGATATCGTGAGGAAACTTCGCACAGGTGTATAATTTTACCCTGCGGATAACATAGGCTATGTGGCTATAAAAAATTTTGGTGGATGGGGACGCTTAATTCTATATTTCTATAATTTTAGATTTTTCAATGTGCACGATTTTCTTCCTTCCTTCATCTAAATAGGTAAACACGGACCGATTTTCTTCAGTTTTGCTTAATTCGACGGATACAACTGTGTACTATCTTATGTATGCGATTTTTATATGTTACACAGTCGAAGTTTTCATAAATACGCAATTTGTTTAGACATTTTGTGGATTTTTGTACTCTTTCCGAGCGTTGCCATGGCGACCAGCATTGTTAGCTCCGATTCAATTAAGGCCAATGAAGCCTTCAAATAAACAAAATTTTAGTGTTATTCGCTTCACACTTTTGTTTAAGCAACGAATTTATCGTTGTAGCAAATCCAGCGTTCAATCATGGACAACTATACATTGCCTTTTCACGGGTTTCCTACTTACAAGACATAAAAGTAAACAGTTCAGAAAGGCATAATTACGCAAGAAATGAAGCTGGATTTGGCGAAGGTGATATGACAGGAAATAAAATTATCGTAATATCTGACTGTGAGTGCAATACGCTCGGAAACTATTTGTTTACAAACAAATTTGGTAAACTGTTAGGAAAAGCTAAGTAAGAAAGTATTCTTTATAAGTAAGGTGTCCATACGTCCCGGTTTTCCGGGATTTATCCCGGATTTTAGTCATCTGTCCCGGTGTCCCGAAATTGTTCCGGTTTATAGGAGCACTCTCCGTACTTGTTTTCAATGATCGAGATTTCCAATGCATATGTTATCTTATTAATTAATTGCGTGTTTTCTTATTTTCACACGTTCACTGTTCGAACGGAACGTTTAAAGATGTTCTGTGATTTTGTTGATGTAGAATATAGTAAGTTGCTATCTCATTTGAAAACTCGTTGGTTATCACTATGTACTGCAATTGAACGAATTTTAAAAATTTTTGAAGGCTTAAAATATTATTTTATGTCTGATGAAAAGGCTCATATTTTCATTTTGAATTTTTTTATTAATGATTTGGGAGAAGCATATTTGTGTACCGTACTTCTTGCAATTCATGAATGGCCAGATATTAAAGATTGAGAATACAAACATCACTATTATAGAGGTAAAAACATTGTTGAGGAAACAACTGAAATGATTGCTAGTTAGAATATCTGATAAATTTTTGCCTGATAAACCTAAAGAAATATTGCAACTATGTAAAGATGAAGAAACAAATAAATTTAGCAACGAAATCATCGAATTTTATTCAACAGCAAGGGAGTATTTACTAAATTGGACTGAACCATTAAAGCAGTTTTTGTTTAGTGATAATAGTGCTTTTTCATGCTTCTTGACTTAAAATTCAAATATCTCTTGTAATTTTGAGTTTATAGTAGTGATCAATATTTTTATTTTAATACGATTTATACATTACAACTTGTTTAATTTGTAATTATGGTATGCGATAACAATTTGGATGTTTCAAAGGGTAATACTCTATAAATCAGTTTTTCTCAACCGAAAATCTGCCGTGGACCGGTAAATATTGTGAACGTTCAACCAAGGACCGGTAAAATTTAGCAAATTACATAATTTTTATTTTTTTTCGTCAATGAAATTTTATTAAAAGATAAGAATAAAATAAAGTCACATAACTTTTTAAACAATTAACTCTCAAATAAGAATAAATTTATCTTAAACTTTCCACCAAAGTTTCGCGGACCGATGGTTGAAACACAATGCTATAAATCACAATTCATTTGCAATTTATATGTTCCATTCTTATCAATAATTAATATTTTTTATGTCGTAACCACTCATTCTGAATAATCTGTTAGATAATTGACTTCTTTATGTGATCATGATTTCAATTTCCTTACGTGTAAAATACAAAATGTTATGTATTTAATTTTAAGTGTATAAATAAAAATTGCAAAACTTTGTAAAAGAAAAAATTTTAAACATCCTATTTTCTTATTAATAGAGTTACAGAATCAAAAAATACATTAAAACAATATTTTAATACCTCGAACTACAGAAAATGACTAAAAATGCATTTGTCCTGGTTATATCCCGATTATGTCCCGGTAATTTCCCGGTCTTATGTCCCAGTTGTCCTTGATTTTTCATCCTCAAAATAGGAAATGTCCCGGTTTTGCACCCTCGGCCTCTGGACACCCTATTTATAAGTGATTTCCACGCCTAAAAATCTCTAGGTAACTTACGATTTTACTATAACCCATTGTCCATTTCCAATTAGCCCCACCGAAGGGTTCACTGGACTCCACCATGCAGAAAAGGTTGACCACCACTGCGAGAGCAATTTTTCTCTTTCAGACACAGTGCAATCGATATTTTATCCGTTTGTCTGCTTCATTCAAAAATGGCGACGGAACTTTTTCATTCTTTCTGCCACCTGGCGACAAACGACGGTTGATCGAAAGAACGATTATCGATGGCGACTGTTATCGAGGTTCCACTGTGTGTGTGTGTATATATATATATATATATATATATAATGGTTTTCTCTCTTCCAAAAGCTTGCAAACATGTTGATTTACCTTGGCACAGCCCCTTCCAAGAAACCGTCATGCGCCTGGCTTCCCCTTATTGATAAAGTATGCCCATAACTTTACAGGACGAATAACTCCTATACTGTTTTGAAAAAAAAGAAAGTCGCCCCTTGAATTCTTTTACTTCCTTTTATTATCGTTCGTAACCCGTGGAATGGGCGCGATGCCAAAGAACGCCTATTTTCTTCACCTCCTCCCCTTTTTTTTATCTTATCGAGAAAATTTCATTTTCTTTTTCCTTTCGCGCACCCGTGACAAAGAAGATGAAGAGAAAGAGAGAGAAAAGAGAAGAGAGAGAGAGAGGGAGACGAACCCGGCTGGGACTCTTTGTTTCTCAAAACTTTTTTAGGAAATCGGATAGAAATGCGTAAAAGTTTAGAGGGAATGGAGTATGACAGAAAATCTAAAGACGAATGCTCCAAACGATGGTGTTGGTGATGAATGGAAGGCGAGAACGTGTAGATATTTTAAAAGAAACGACCCCCTTAATGCGATATGACGTGCTACATGTACGAAAATCTACGAGAGAAATCCATCAAAACGCGAAAAGCTTACAAAAAGTTCGGCGATCAGAAGGGGATTCGGCCGTTGAGTTTGCTGGGAGAGACGCTTTAGATTTCGAAATCAACGCGTTAAAAAATGGCAGAAGACATTTGCCCCAGATTATTAAAACTTCTCGGCAAAAACGTAGCTTGACATAGTTTTTTATCTTGATTAATTGCCGAAAAATGTACCATTACTGCCGCTATTTATCCCTGCAGTAGCGGAGTGGTCAAGATATACTCTTTTTAGTTAAATGCTGCATAACTTTTCAGTCCGTAGATCTAACGTAATAACACGACACGTGTAGGAAAAGTAATCAAGTAGTACGGAAAATACCAAGTATATTAATTGTAAAAGACAGAGCACAAGATACTTTGAATTACACAGTCGGATATTAACGCTTAGAAATTTTACAATACGGTGCTAAATTAAAACCAAAGGATCATTTTACAACTCAATATCGGGGAGAGAAAATGAAGGATGGCCATTATTATCTGAAATAAAGATAGTTCGATAAGGTCAGAAACCCGATTCATCACCGCTGCACAGCGTATCTCAAAATGAGCGCGTTTCGTGCAATGGAGTACCTATTAGAAAAAAATGAGATACCTGTACGTAAGGGAAATAGAGTTTTAAAGTCCTTTTCTTCATCATAAATAATCCCCTTCCTTCCTATTTAAAAATATTACATGCACACGCAAGGAAATTAAACGTTTGTTTGTGAGACTGTTTATGTTAGCAACAATGAAGAAGTAACCATGCGAGAAAATTTCTTAAATTCAACTCGAAGTAATATATTCTTGCTTGATTTTCTTGATAACGGCTACTCCTATGATAAAAATATACAGAAAACCATCCGCGGCATATCTAAACTACAAGAAAGCTTTCGCGGACTACTCACATATGAACAGGTGAATGTATATTATATACATTAGAAGATTCTATAGTATTACTGACTAAAAGTTGCGGGTTAATTAAAAAATGTAAAGCGATATATTAAAATGTTCATTAGCTATGTACAACGTTGTTTTTTTACAACATATTAAGTTTTCGCTGCATGGTTATCCGCTCTGGTAGCTGGGCACAAAACTCAATATATTATAACGTCACCGGAAGCTATATTGTTATTTTTTGAGACATGTGACTAATGTAGGATTATTCAGGATACCAAAATCTATAACTGAATGAATTTTTATCGAAATCTTTACAGCATTTTTTGGATTAAATCAACAAATTCGTAATCTTTTAATTTAACGGGAACTTAGTAACATTTTAAATTAAGTCCTTAATCTTATTTTTAAACAGCGTAGAATTTTTCGGGACGTGTTTGAAGATCTCCTCAAAGCAACATATTTTACTCGATATGCCGTCTTCCTCTGTCATACCCATTTGCATTACAGATTCCACGTACTTTTTAAAAATCCTGCTTTATTTTCTAAAGACTCCGAAAGTAAATTTCTCAGTAACCCAGTTTACACCTTTTCTGTGTTTTTCTGTAACGCTTTTCTCCGAACCCTTTCTACATCCTTTGTGTGGCTTACCTTATACAGGCGTTGGATGTGTTGATAGAGGTCCAAATGGTGATTTTTGCATGCTAGTAGCTCTTTTGCTACACAAACTCCGCCTTTGAGGGCCCTCATCTAACAGTGTAATGTCCAATAATATTATGTAAGAAAGATCAAGGCAAACGGGATGATGTATTTCTAGGGAAGAGAGACTGCACGTTTGAATAAGCGACTGAAATAAGATTTCATTACAAAATAGAGACGAATAATATTCCGCCATCCCAACGTAAAGAGAGTGACCAAAGAGGAATACGAACTGATCCAATTATCCGGGACCCGTCTGAGGGCAGATCAACAACGACGAAGATAACTGAACGGAAATATTATTAACGCCATTACAAAAGAACTCCATAAACACGAACGAGGACTTAACGAGAAATTGATAAATACGGTATGTATTGAAACTATGTATTCACCAAAGGTGAAGGTCGTTCGTTGGAAGATGCCTTTTGCATCCGCTCCCTTTGCGTAGTCTTCGGTTGGTCCTGTTTCGAGATGAGATCCTTCCATTTTCCGTTTGGCCTGTATTTCAGGTTTTTGCTCTTCCATTGGCAGAAATCCTCCTCCAGTTCCATTTGAAATTTTTCCGAACTCCTGCGCGTGATGAATTCAACATTATTGCTGCATTTATTTCAAGATTCACGTTTCCACTATTTTTTTTGGCTCATCTGTCATAGTTTGAAAAAAAATTCTCTTTTGTGTCAAATGCAAATTTCTAAGCACGATATTCAATTCTAAGGATTTAATTTTAAAATGTGCGGTTAAAGAGATTCTTTAAAGCAATATTCGAAAGAACGTGTTTCAAGGTTAAAAAACCTGATGTGGCCAACACATGACTTTCTCCGTATTTCGGGTATAGATATTTAAATTATTATGAATAGCATTACGAGGCAAAATTATCATTTCGTATCGTAAAAGAATACAGTCGTCCTTATTGCCGTCAATTACGTATATTTTGAATATGTTTACAGAATTCACCGCTACATGGTCGTGGCGCTGTATACTGGAAATTACGAAAAAGTTAAATATCTCCGAAATGAATGGTTTTACGAAATTTGGTTTCAAACAAAACTTGGAGGAAATATTATTCTCTACAACTTTGATCCTCACGAAGATTAACAATAACGACGTTTTTAAGGAGATATTTGACGGAAACCGAAAAAACCGATTATTTATAAATAATTCCTAAATAATAACTACTATAGAAAATTCTTTCAAATGAAAGTTGTAGGAAATTAAATTCTCTATAACCTTTGTATAGAATTTTACATACAATAATGATGTTTTAACGGAGAAATATCGCAAAAACCGAATCGGGTTTCGAATAAACCTCGGTTTCCGGTTAACCGTTATTGTCCAAAAACTAATCAGTTCTTTGTGCTCATGCTAAAGTGTTATATACGATATGAAATTTGGTATTAATATGACAAGTGCTTTTTGAGTTAGAGCTCCCACAATCACATACATCCATCCATCCACACACACACACACAGATCATTCCGAAAATAGTCTAAACGTGTTCTAGGGACATCAAAACATGTATTTCCGTTGAAATCTCGAAGTCGATTTTTTTCCTGAAAACAATACTTTCTCTATACTACGTATGTGGATCTATAGTACGTATATGGAGAAAGTAAAAATCTTAAAGCCTTTTAAGCTTCAGTAGCGATAGAGATGTTAAGGGTCTAACTTTGCGCTCAACAAATGACATTTTTCAGGTTTTGACAATTTAGTGAAGATCCTTTTAAACTTGTCCCTCTCATTCGCGTCTAACAAAGAGTTACGTTGCGTTTTAATCGATTTCTGCATACAAGAGGTGTGAGGGGAGGGGAGGGGAGGATGGGGGGGGGAGATCGTGGCCTGATTGGATGACGCTTTCCCTCCGATGAGCTCTTAAACCCTTTCCGAGAAAAATTTGATTTGGCGCCACAGATAGGCCCTTCGTAACGGTGGGTGGATATTAGGAAAAATTCACAACTAACCGCAAAAGGCCTCGAGGACCCGAAATCCCCGCCGGGATTGTAATATAATCACGATTTCCATCTTTATTACATAATATAATAAAAATATCCTGATGATTTTGCAAACACAAATACGTTAAATAGTTACGAATAAAACGTTCAAACCAATACTTCAAAATAATGAAAAATGTTAGGCATTGAGAAAGGTAAGGCAAAAAATATCACAGATTAATTTGGGACATTAGCATCAACTCTCAACTCGGTATTTTAGCTCTCTGATTTTATTTATTAACTGCGATGAAATTAACTATTGAATGAAATTTTCGTATATCTTGTTCCAATGACTTTAGAAAAATATGATTAAATATTGACGGCATTTTATTTGGTCAACTAAACTAATTATACATGCGCTGATATTGAGACACAAGCTTTTCTAAAAAATGTTTAATACTACATTATATTAATAAACTGGCATAAGTGCCCGTCGTTTGCGAGATATTAAGCTTCAAAAAGCATTACATGATAAAGGGACAAAGTGACACTGCCTTTTATATATGTTTTATGATAATATAGTTAATAAACTCACGTACTTCATCTTGACAGACAAAACAGGTTTCACTCTGTGGATGAAATAAAAGTCACCATGTAAAATTTTCACTTTAATTAAAATGGAAATTTAAACATTGAGTTTTATTTCGCTTTTACAAATATTTCGCGTTCTTTATGTGATTAACGCATTTTTATACCAAGGCGGAAGCATAATTTTTTGAACAGTTTTATCTTAAATACAACGCTAATGGATAAAGCTGTTATTTCCTGCAAGTAGTAGCATAGTTAAATAACAACAACTAAATACTCGCCATGTGGCACAGGGCCAGCCTTTCCGGGAGGTAAGTATGTTGGTGGATAAACCCATTGACCCCATCTCTTGATAACGACTGCACCATCTCAGTGTTGGGCGATTGTTTAAACCCCCTTGTGTATTTTGAAGCGGTAGGCTCCCGTGTTTACCCGAGAAACTTTCCTGTTATCTAAAGACCTCTAGAAGGACTGGCCGAAAAGGGACAAAGAGCAGGATTTCCCTTTCCGGAAGGGACGAGGAAAATCACCTCTCCAAACTATATCATGCGCCTACCTCTGTCCAACACGCGCAAAAAATCCGAAGGTATACATAGCGACACCGCAAAAAAAAAAAACGGATTCATCATCGATTTGTATCGATCAGCGGCGTAGCCAGGAATTTGGTTTGGGGGACGCACCATATTATTTTTTAATAATAAAAATATATAAATTAATTCTCACACAAATAATTAATTAAATTTTACAGGGCTATTGTACGTAAATATAATCAAACTACAACTTATTTATACGTTATAAGAATTTACAAAATGATGTTAATTTTTCATTTTTTGTAAAATATTCAGCACTTCATCATATGTAACAGATATATTCTTATATATGTACAGCTTGCTAGGTCCACTTAACGTATCTTCTCATGTAGAATTTCTTAGATAATTTTTTTAAATACTTCAATGTGGAAAATGATCGCTCGGTAGTACATAAATGTAGTAACAGGCAATGTTGCCAACATTTTCAATAATTTGTAGATATTTGGAAAAATATCTGCATTGCATAATTATAATGATTCCATAGCGGATTTTGGTAAAGCTGATTTTTCTAAATCAC
This sequence comes from Uropetala carovei, assembly GCA_036926305.1. Lineage (NCBI taxonomy): Eukaryota > Metazoa > Arthropoda > Insecta > Odonata > Petaluridae > Uropetala > Uropetala carovei. Next base: position 780,708 of record JAXCHB010000009.1, read on the forward strand.
CGAATTTTCGTTGCCACAACTTGCGTTCAGCAATTAAAGTATTTAAATTGCATTCTGCAACATCGAAAGACTATTTAGAGAGAAGCGTTTCTAATTTTTTTTCATAACCATATCCATCTCTTCCAGGAATTAAAATATTTAAAGATTCCAATATTGTTTTATGTTTTATGAATCTCTCCTTTAATTGAAACATGAATGAATCCAAGAACTGTGAAAATATGGATATGTGAAAATATGGATATGCGATAATATATCTCAGGTGACTCAATTTTGATATTTATTATAACGAAACGTTTGCCTGTCTTCTATTCGTGGAATAATAATTTTTAAATCTTCCTCTGCCATTTCCTACAAAACTGACAATGATTTTTTGTAAATTTCTCTAAAAACATCTCCTGCAGAACTTTTCGTACGTTTTCCAATTCACTTACGACATCTTCACATATTTTCACTGCAGGCACTAAATCTAGAGATATTGATTGCAACATTTTGCTTAATGGCAACGTATATGAATATACTTTCTCTCTCTCTCTTCCCCTCCCTTTATTCTCTCTTTCTTCGTCTCTTTCTCTCTCTCTCTTATACTCTCTCTCGATAGACGTTTCTCCTCTCTTACTGTTTCCATTGGTCCATATAATCCCCCTTTTCCTCTCTCTCTTCTATTTCTCTCCATCTCTCCATTACTTCTCTTTCGTTCTTCTTCCTCGCATGCTAATATCTCTCACTTCGTCTCTCAGTCTCTCTCAGAAGAAATTAAGATTTCTGTATTAGATACTTCTTTATTTTATAATAATTTCTGAATGATGTTCCAGCTAATCATTATTTTTTTGGACAGAGTACTTAATTTAAAAGGCCTAAATTGTCAGCATTCAATAAGTTCAACATGACAGGTTTTACAGTGGGTGTCAGTTTTAATTTAACATGTATGATATTTGTTGGTTAAGGGGACAGGGGGAGAGGGACCACCAGTAATATTTTGTTGCGGGCCATTCTGCCACTGTTCCCTCTCTCTCTCGCCCCGATTTCTTCCTCTCACCCTCTTCAACTCCCTCTCTTCCTCTCCCTCTCTTCCTCCCCCCTCGCCATTAAACTACAGCGCTCTCATAATGCCTGCGTCAGTTTTATCTTTAATCTTTAAAAATCTGATCATGTTACAGAATACTTCCGTAGACTCTCATGGCTCAAACTTGTATCCCTATTGTATCAAATCCTTAAAAATAAAATCCCTCGTTATCTATCTACTGAGTTCGTTACCATTAATACAGTTCATCAATGCAACACCAGAGGATGTGATTAACTTCTTACCCCACTACATAGAACAGAAACATATAACGAATCCTTTACCGTCACTGCATGCAAACTCTGGAATGGCCTTCCATTGGGAATTTAAAAAACTCATCTCTATACACATTCAAACGTCTATAGTACAAGTATCTCCTATCCCACCCCAAACCTTGAACCACTCTTCCTTTCCAGGTAGTCAAAATCTTGGAATTTTTTAAAAAATTAGTTGTACTTAGACAGGTGATAATCTTCACTGCCATATCAACACGTTATGTCACCTTAATTAAAATTTTTATTTTTATATACAATACTGTTTGTATGTACCCCTCTCCAACTCTCTCCCTCCCCTTCCCCTCCTCTCTCTCCCTCCCCTATCTCCCTCCCCTCTCTCCCTCCCCTCTCTCCCTCACCTCTCCCCCTCCCCTCCCTCCCTCTCCTTCTCTCTCTCCCTCCCTTTCACTCTCCATCTCTCACTCCCTTTCTTCCACCACTTTCTGCTAAATATGAATGTTTTCATCTTATTTTTTTCTATTTATTTTTTAAAATTACCTTGTTCATTACTCATAAAATTAAAATATTTTTTGTAAATCTTATCTTGTTAAACTTGTATGTATTATTGTTAAACTTGTACGTATTATTGTAATTCAACTATTGTTCTTTCACGTATCTAGGGTTTTCGCAGGTTTTTTCCGCCCCCCACCCTCCCTTCGTGGGCGTTTTCCTGCGTGGTCTTTTACTAGGATGGCCAAGTCTGGTCTTTCCTAAGTTTTTACCACAATTACTGTCTTTTTATAGAAATTTTCCGAATTTGTAATTTGGTGTTTTGCTTGTGTTTTTCTATTTTTTTATGGTTCTTTTCTGTAACATTACTATTACTATTTTATTCTCACTTGTAATTGTTGACGCAGGGTTAAATGTAAGAAGGGACTATATAGTCTCAATTTCGCCCTAATAAAGTCGTTTGTCTGTCTGTCTGTCCTCTCTCTTCCTCCACCCCTCTTCCTCCCGCTCTTCATCTCCCTCTCTTCCTCTCCCTTATCTATCTATCTCTTCTTCTCCCTATCTTCCTCCCCTCTCTTCCTCTCCCTATCTTCCTCCCCTCTCTTCCTCTCCCTCTCTCTTCCTCTCCCTCTCTCTTCCTCTCCCTCTCTTCTTTTCCCTCTCTTCCTCTCTCTTTGTCTCTCTCTACCTCCGACGACCTTTTCCCACCTCCGCAATAAATATTCGTAGATGGAGCTGTTTACTCAACACAACGGATAGAGAGAGGTCCGAGAGGGATCATCGCTCGTCAAATAAACCATGGGAGGAGGAGAATGGTGGTCTTAATCCTCGCTCTCTATCTCCTTCGCGCCACGCACACACAGATCGGCCATAAAAACACTCCTCAGTGCAAGTGGCTGTAAACAATATCTCCAAAAACTCTCCCTCTCGCGACATTCCCTGAAAAACTTTCACCCGTTTATAATCCAATTCCGGGAGATGCGAGGAAACGGCTTAAAATACGACCTCGCGACGAAAGCGGTTAATTCGCTTGAGCAGGTTTTCCTTTTGCAGAGGCGTGGTTAAGCGTGCTTAGCTCCAAATTCTTAGGTCTACGGCTACAGATCCTATCGTGGGTATATTCGCATGTGCTAGTCTTTTTTGACAGTGGGTTTTAAAAAATTTATATGCTTACACTATGGCGTATGCTTGTCCGTCCGTGAAGAATCTAAAGTTGAAATTGTGAAGAAACGTTAAACAATTTTTTCTCAAACTGTGAGCCGCGGACCCCAACGGGACCGCATAATTATTTTAGATGTTAGGTGGAATGCCAAAATATAAAATATCACGAGTAATAAAATTTCATCGGGAAATTTTAGGAAATGCGACGTAATAAACATTATTAACAGTTATATAAAATAAAGGAATTCGTATTAAAGTTTATTGTTTTTACTATTTTTCAATTCAAAGGGGGCCGCATAACATTCAAGGGGGCATTTAAAAAGTTTGAGAGCCACTGCATTAAACGATGGAAAGCTGAGACACGGAGAATAGACTTCTGTACTGCTGCCATTTGTTATTCTTGGATTTGAATTTTTTTTAAATAAGCGGGTCGGATATGGGCACATTAAAAATTTTTTATTAGTATATCCGAAAGTGTAAAAGATGGAAAAGTGAGCGTATATTTTCACATTGATGACACCTGCAAACAAAGCTCTAGTTATCATACATGTGGCGGTGTACCCACATAAAAACGTAAATTAAGATAATTTCGGCATATAACAGGTGATCAAAATCCAAATTCTCGTCACTTCATCAAATACGTTAATGTTTATTTAGCTTTTGCCATTTTTTTCAGGTTTTACTGTATACCGTTCATCCAATTCGCTAATTTTATTTGGTCTTTATATTCTTATTTTTCCTTTTTATTTGCATTTACTGACAAATACGACGTGGAAATACGGCGAAAAAAATACCCTTGAATCAAGGGAGTAGGTCCGCCTAATAAGTCCTAACTTACTAGTCTCGACAGCACGCGCACAAGCGATCTACGTGGGCGACAAAAGCGAACTCGCAAAACGTCATCGCCATAGGACGAGAGATAAATATGCACTCTCCTATCCCATCGCTCAAGACGTGCGTCTGTGGGCCAGAAAAGGATCCCTTTCGTCGAAACCTCAAAGAGCCGACATATTCAGGGACGGAACAAATGACAGGAAATGGCATGATATGAGACCTCGAGAGTAATACCAACGCCAAAAGGATAGCGTCGTAATGAGGTACGCTATTCCATCTTCAGGCGCACGTGCATGTCTTGGGTTGGATTACGACGGAATTATAAATTCATCCAAAATTGAAATGAAAAAATCGGTACAGTATACATACATTGGGCTAGCTTTCTCCTATGCTCTCATTAAACTCTTTACTGATTGGAAGGAAATTTCATTAATGCCACCTGTCAATAAACATGTACATATGTACCATACTGTACTCTCCTTACCTATTATATGGGCTTTACTGTATCGATTAAAAAATGTATTCGGATAAAAGAAAACATTTACCACAAAAAATTCCGCGAGACCACACAATTATGGCTTATAGTTTCGAAGACAAAAATTCCAAGCATAACATCACATATTTTGTTTACATCGGTCGATAAGACGGTTACGTAGGCAAGCAACAATTTTTAAAAAATCATATTTTTCTTTCCCAAGCTCTGATGTGATCTGTGAAGCACAGTTTAATTTTTTTCGGATAGAGGACAAAATTTTTCATTTAAAAAACATCCGCGAGATAACGTAATTACGACATATATTTTCGAATATAAAAATTCGAGAACTGCTCAATCTTTAGAAGGCGTTTTGTAGATTAATCCCGTAAAGAGCGCCTCAGATATCTCCGCATTTTCCATCTATGGGGTACACGTTTTTCTTCTTGTTGATTTAACGCCATCCACACAGTCAATTTGTTTCAAACGATGACGTGGACTCCCGGATTCTACTTTGTTTATAAAGATTATGAATAATAACGTAATTTTAAGTGTTAAGTGGTTAAGTTTTTCGAAGCTTAACTCACTCACGAGTGGGCAAACTTTTTTTGGGTCTCCACCTTGTGACGAATTCTCCTTAAACTAGCTGCGTCATTTTTGCGGAATACGCTCAAGAAACACGCCGCGTGATAAGATAATAAAAAAAAGTCTCGGATAAACACGAATGATGAACGGAGCCGAATGGAGCATTCGTAATCGAGAAGTACGGCCGTGTAAGCGTCTGATTAGGATCGGGACTCCGCTACGTAATATTTTCAAGCGGAAAACTCTCCCAGCTCTAAGATACGTAATTGTTTAATTATGTACCTGGAACGATGTTCATCGTGTTTCAAAGTCTGGACGATATCGTATACATGTTACCCTGCAGTTCACCTAATTGGTGGGTGGCAGGGGGTGCAATGCACCAAAACCTACATAAAACTTATCTCTCGCAGGTTTGACTATCCAATAGTGATCTCGTATATTCCTCAGAAAGAGGAGAACGCTCCGTTCTACAGTCTATCTCACATATTTTATCGTCACGATTGTTCCTATCAATATACATACGTTGATGCTTCGATTATTCCTAAAACTTCCTCTTTTAGACTTTCTGACATGCATCATGGGCCTATGAATTCATACAAACAGACTCAAGCGCCCATCGTACATTTTAATTTACGCAGGGCCATCAGCGATTATATTTTGTGTACATGGTGGCCTACCGTCTGGTATAGACATAGCAAACGATACATAAATGTACAAGGTATCGATATTTAAACTCTTATACCTGAAGACCTCCATGTATATATCTTCAAATTGCCATGTCGTAATATTAAATCACGGCCACTTAACAGGTTAAAACAGCAATCGGTCATAAAATAATCCGATTTTCGTCTTTTGAATTCATAGTTTATCTAACACATTTTTCCCAGTACTCCAATACTGAAAATGGATCTCCATTCGGAAATTCTACCTTCCTCAACAACTGATAGCCACATCACTTTTGAAATCTGGATATCGATCATTTTTTTTAAATCCACAGCAATAAATAAATGCGTACTTAACAGTGACTCATAAATCTTGAATATCGTCAAAACGTGTTACAACGGTAGAATTATCTCACTTCTTCCTCGCATGTCTTTTTAACGCTACACGCAGCCACAATAAACCATGCGTGTGTGCTTCTAAGTGTCGTTGAAATAGGATAGCACGATAAGAGGACCGCTGGGATCAAAAATTTCATCTCGTCTGCTAGAGGCAAGCATCTAATGGACCACGTGCATGAAACTGACTTCTTGAAGTAAAAGATATATAGGCAGCACGTATTGCGGAAGTGATTCGAGGAGATGTATTCGCCCCTCCCCCGCTTGATCACAAAATCCCTCAGCACGTATACACGAAATTCTTGTCAGGTACCTACAAGGTTATTGCCGCGCGAAATTGCTGAATTTTTGACTGCCTATATCTCGAAATATGTAGGAAACTTCTCAGAGAAATAATCCACGGTAGTCAACGTAATAAACTCGCCAACGTCTAAAAATATTTACGCGATATTCGGCCAATCCTGGAAAACACTAACAACAAACGCCATAAAACAAACGCTGATTTTAAGGGCAAACGGGTAGAAACGACTGGTTATGGAAAAGCGAAAACTGAGAGTATCCATGAAAATTTCACAGGCAAAGTAAATAAATTCATATGTTCATCTTTCATCTAATTTAATATACCTTAGATATCACTCTTAAATAATTTTAAACGGTGAAAAATCTTGGTAAAGAGATATTGTTAGAGTGAAATATAAAATAATTATTGATAATTTAAAAAAAACAAATTTTAAAGTCAATAGAAAAATTAAAAAACTTCCCGCATAAATAACACCTGTAGAAAATCGCATTTTAAGTTACTTTAAGGCGCATTTTCCGCAAAATTCCGTCTGGCAATTTATACAGTGATAAAAACGTTTCGGCGATATAATTCTTGGAGGCGAATTTGTGTTCCTAAAATTTGGCCCATGTTCCTTAATCAGCCAAGGAAGGTCTCATTTCGTGGAATGACATTATACGAATGAAATCAAACTCGCTATTTCATTTTTTCCAGATTGATTAATCTCTGTGCCAGGAAAGATATCGCCTGGGCATATGGCAGATGACCGAACCCAAATAACCTAATTTTTCACGAGTACGAAAAATTACCCAACACGAAAAAATAGGACAAAAAGCGGGCATTTATCAATAAAATATTTAATTAAGATAAACTAGCTGTTTTTAAGCTTTTTTTAAAAAAATCGCTCGCTTGTCTGACTGTCCGTTTGGGCAATAACTCTTGAATCCTACAAGCCGGAAGTGCCGATTTTTCAGGATAAGTTGTTAAATATGAGAGCTAGACGTAAAAAAAATGGTGAATTTAGAATCAGCTTCTGGGAAATAATCAGTGTTTGCGTCAGAACTTTGTTAATAATTAGAGAAGAATTTCTGCAAGAAAGAAAACAATGAATGAAACGGTGAAACGGACTGTGCATCGGATTTTTGGAGCTCTTATTATCGAAGATCGATTTCGCGGGAATTAATTGTTTTAATATCGTCTTAAATATTTTTGTTTTTTTTTTTTTTTTAGTAGGACCCGATAAAAATTATTTTCGTGAAAAATGCGCCTTATGTAATATACTCTGCGATTTTTCCCTCACTCGTTAAAAAGCGTCCCTGCCTTCAAAAACAGCCGTCGTGTTTTTTTGTCGTTTCCTTTTATATCTTTATTTTTAAAAAATGCAGTACGCGGAATCCGGACTGTTGGGACGGGAGGATAACAAAATAAAAACAAACTGCGAGCGAAGCACACTCGCCGAGTTAAACCATCCTCCCTCTCGCTGGATGCTCGCGCATAGCTCTCGACCTGGATTCTATGAGGAATAGTAATACGAGCGCGTCGCCTCCATCGAAGGAAGAGGAGAGGGGTGGTTCCATCTATAGCTACGAACAAGAGAACAAAACGGAGGCGGGCATTGTAGAACGACTTTTCCCATTTGCTTCTACAAACATGCCGGGCGTGTTTGTGCGGGTGGTTATAGCGCGAAGAAAGAGGAATAAGCAATGCGTATGTTTCACCGCATTTCGAAGTTGCGTTTTTTTCTTTTTTTTTTAATGGGTTACAATTGAAACGATAAGTAGGCGCATATACACGTGAGTGTAAACAGAGCATTGAAAATTTTCTTGGTGGATTCAACTGGCTTGGTTTATCTGTTTTCGAATGATTGATACGGTGTTGTCATTTGGTGGGATCAAATGGGGAAATGATGCGGGATATGGTAAAGGTAACATAACATTACTGTTCATTAAATCTCGCAAATAGCGATGTTTCTGTTTCTGTACGGATATTTTTCTTTTTGCCCCCCTCCCCGGTACACAAGGTAACCGACTGACGAATGATACGAATTGTTATACATGGCGCCAACTTTTTAAACGAAACGTGCACAGTTATTAATCGAACGATATTTTGGTTCGCATCGCTGGATGACGTTATCAGTTTGATGGGATTTACATCAAGATTTTTTTAACTCAATATATTATTATGTTAAGCGTATTTTACAAGCATGTAAGACAAACTTTAAAGGTCAAATTCAATGAGTCATACACGAAAGTTTACTGAAGATAATTTTGGCCACCTTACGTCACAACTGCCATTTTCGCCGGCCAATAATACGCTTCGTAATGGATTTTTTTCTTAAAAATCTGTCGAAAAATCAACGTGACAAAACTAAAATGTTCCAAAAATCCGTCTGAATGAGGGATACTTTATGAACGCTTTAATTACATTTGACCTCATTCGATTTCAAACGTCACCAGCTGTCTTGTGTGTACTTTCAGAATTAGCAAAAAACAATTTTTTTGGAAAAGGATGCCGTGCGCGATGTAGCCCGTGTGTTGTTGAAGGGTCGTAATATAGTGACTGAAAATATCTAACTCCAGATTAAGTTTTATATATGAGTTTGTTACACGCTTCTAATTAGCGAGCCTATCTATAATTTTCGTGATGGATATGACCGGGTAACACACAACCCGGCGCAGTTGCCATGACTACTACTTCGCACAATGATGCAAAACATGTCACGTTCTTGAAAAATTACAGCAAATCCAAACCAATTTACAACAAACACTATATACAGTATCTAGACTGAGAATTTTTTTAACACGATCTTAAAATTTTTATTGAAGAATTTAAATCAACAGAACTAGCTGTTCTTTAAAAACTAAATGTAATGCCATTTAATCTGATGATAAAATACATCGCGCCTTATCATTTTCCCTCAAAACTCTAAGCAGTGCTCTTTCTATAACTTCCTCAAAAATCAATCCGGTCACCGAAACATTGAGGTACCGACCGAAGGACTGAGTCGAACACCGCCTCATTTCGGCAAAGACGACCTAGATATAGGATGGAAAGCAATTATCGGAGCCGGAGATTAATTTCCCCGTTCGTATGAGTGACCATGTATCTTTGGGGAGAATCCAACGATTTAAAACCACAATCCTCTCCCATCTGAACTCTGCAGATTGTAAGTTATATTGAAAGGTATAAAAAAAGATTCTCCATTGACAGAGAATTTTGGCGACGGTTAACCTCAAAATAAAATCAGTTGGAAATATCTTTAAAGAGTTCAGATTCGCCAGGTTCGCTTTTTAGCGAGTTTTATTTTATAAACACGCATATATATATATTCGTTTTGTCAATCCATTTCAACTAAAAAGATAATAGCAAGTAAAGTAAGAGATATCACTAAAATTTGCAGGGTATACGTGATCCCTGATGCCATTTATTACACTGTCAAAGAATATTTTGAAGAAATCGGTGGGTTGAAGGTGGTGCCTTTAAAATTGTTACATTAAAATTCTGAGCAAATGGTTATAGATAGAAAGTTAAAAATTTTCGCTAGTTGTGCAACCTTAATTTCCATCTACAACTCAATAGGAGAAATGTTTTGAAAAATCTGTGTGCAGCAGGGGATGCCTTCATAATTATCAAAGTAAGATTCCGAGCAAATAGCTTTAGATAGAAAGTTATAACTTTTAGGAGCGTTTCGCTTCCAGCGTGAGCGCCTATTATCATCGGTCTGTCCGTCCGTCAGTCCGTCGGTACGTCCGCATGTTCGTTCTCGGCTTCTACAGAACGGATTTTCATGAAATTTGATGTTAAGGACTTACTATCAAATATAATAAGAAAATCCAAAAAATTAATCACGTACGCCAATCAGGGGTACCACTTTACTGGTGATAAAAATGAAATTATCGTCATATCTCGTAAAGTATTAGTCATATCAAAATATTTTTCAAATAAAAGTTGTAGAACTAGTAAAGAAGAGTATTTCTTTCCTATAGATTTTTACCGCAGGAGTAGCCGTTATCGAGAAAATCAGACAAATATGTCTTACTTCGAGTTGAACTTAAGAAATTTTCTTGCATGGTTACTCCTTCATTGTTGCTAACATGAACAATCACACAAAAATACGTTTAATTTACTTACGTGTGCATGCAATATTTTTAAATAGGAAGAAAATGGATTATTTATGATGAAGAAAAAACCTTAAAACGCTAATTCCCTTACGTACAGGTATATAGTTTCTTTCTAATATTCCAGTGCAAGAAATGCGCCCATTTGTGATAGTTTTACACTTTCCTAACTTGTTTAAATTAATTACTGAATAAATCACCTTGTCGTTCAGTTATATTACTAAATTTATAAGGAAATTTAAGCTTACATTCTAAATAAACCCCATTTATTAAAACTCGCTTATTTATAGTTCGTCGGCAAATGATGCTCTCGTTAAAAAGTTATTTTCTATAGTCACTGAATTTTCACAACCTGGATTTACTTTGATTTTGATGGGTGACCAGCGTGCCTGACTCTTGGATCTTAGGTCACGGGTTCGAATCCTGCCGAGGTCACTGTTGTTTGTGATCGTTTTCGAGATGTTTATCACACTCATTTTAAAAAGGCTGGTATTGGATGTTTACGAACTAGTCAAAATATATACATACTCCCGAAAATTTGAATTTCGATGTGGCATTTTGATTGAGAGACATTGGCAATCAGAAAAAAATGTGCTTAAGCAGATTGGACACGTTTGAGATGTGGGTGTAGCGTACACTGAACAGAGTTAAAAACAAATGAAGTCGTAAATAAGGTAGCTCAATTAAAGTAACAAGAGAAAAGAGAAATAAGTGGGTCAAGTTTCGAAAGGGGGCGGTTTACTGAAGAAAATCACAGAAGAAAGAATATATTAGGAAAGAGGTAGGAAGAGAAAAAGTATATTAAAAGCATTTAGAGAAATAAATGGTTATTAGAACTTGAATAGAAATGGCTTAGGTCAGGGGTCGGCAACCTTTTCTATACGGTGGGACACATTCGCTGTTGTAAATGCTTCGGGGGGCGCATGGGAAATCGCGAGAGCTTCTGCGGGCAGGATGGGCATTTAAATGAGAAGTGACGTAGAGCATTTGTGGTCTCATATTAGTGAAAATCAATTCTAATTTATTTTCTAGCGTTAAAACTCCACTATAAAAGGTTTGAGACCATAATTTCACTGAAAAAAATATGTAATTGACTGTGTTAAATTATACCGATTATTTATGCAAGATGGCTTCGCGGGCCGCATGAGGTCCGCGGGCCATATGTTGCCGACCCCTGCCTTAGGTAGTTCAGATTGGGTTTGTAAGTCAAAATCCTAGAGAAAGCTAGGGTGGCTATGATAATGACTTTTCATTAAACCATTAACACAGGACTAAAATTCTGTACACAGCCATGTCAAATTAATGTTTACTTAATGAGTTCAGGAAGACCTAATTCTTATTATCCAGAATTTCCGTCGTTTACAGACATATTTTCCTGTTATTCCCACAAAATTATTTTTCAAATGGTTTTAATCTATCCAACAGCGCATATCAATAATGCTTTCTTCAGCGAATGCAATTCTTCTAACTAAAACTCGTTTTAACGCGAATATTTCATTATCTTCTATTTACAGAGGCTAGAATTTATAATAGTCCCCTTCACCCATTTAAACAGGCCTTGTCTTTCGGATATAAGACGGCCACCATTAGTGACACTACGCCGCTTGTCAATGCTAAATATAAATATAGTCTTCGTAAACTATAATTCCAGTTATCTGACTTCTATAACAGGTGTCGGCAACCATCTGTATATTAACGGACCGCAACCGTTGGAACGATTATTTCCGCATTATAACCTGCACCGGAAAATGGTTACGAGATTCTGTGGTAAAAACCGCATTTAACAACATTTTTAGCGGTAAAAATTCGTCATACAGGAGTTTTAAAATAAGTATTAAAACGTACGTTTTAAATTTTGTGGATCACTTTTTCAGGATAGCTTCGGGGACCACATAAAATGCTGTCACCGCACGTGTGTTGCCTGCTTCTAGCCTAAAACATGGGTCACACATAGGAGTGAAATATCGAAAGAAAATATCGATATTCTTATCGTTTGAAATATCGAGGACGAGTATCGATAATTATCGATATTCCGAAATATCGTTTTAATTCCTATTCAAAAGACATCCACCGAAGGTAATTTCGACTGTCCGGGTTACGATTCATTTTGCGCGCAGGTCTCACGAGAGCACAAAAGTGCATCAAACCGTTGAAACAGCAAATCTCAGCGGCCATGTTCGTGAGCGTCTGCGTGCATTTATACCTACGCTCGTGCACATGTACGAGTACGTGAGCGTACTTTTTTATCCTAACAATAAGATGTTCGTTTTCCCTGGAGCAAGGGTCAGGGACCTCTGCTTGCAAACCGCCTTATCGATTGAGGGTTACGTCACGTACATGTTTATAGCCGACATTCGAGTGGACCTAATTTCACCGCCAATGAGAACTAAACTCTCTGGATAGAACTTAATTAAATTCCGATCCCCCGGAATTAAAAATCAAAGTTGAAATTCTAGGAATATCTAATAGATAACGTGCCTGCTTGTTACAACCAGCTAGATTCAAAATAAAGGAAAACTTCGAATATCCAAATCAACTAATTATTTAAAGGATAGGTTTTTCCTTTAAATCATTAATATGCATGATTTAGCGTTAAATTTTGGTAAACTTTAATTTAAAAATTAATGAAGCCAAACTTTACATGCGCTAAAAAGTACATAATAAACATAAGAATTCACATAATAGAATGTAAAAGATTTTGAGCATGTTAAAGTTCATTTTGTTAAATATTACTCTATACGCCTTTTATATGCCCAAAACTATTTTAACTTTCTGAAACATAGAATTAAAATTGTTCTTTTAGGAGTTCTTTGCTTAAAGTCTCAAATTCCTGTGATGATTCTAAGTAATTTTAAATTTCAATCGATTGGTATGCCACGATCGTCCCCGTGTTAATAAATGGAGAAAATAAATGCTGATAGAATCGAACCCATAATTTCTATGTATGCGGCGAGCAGATCAAAATTTAAAAGTGGCTTCGCAACGTAATTTCTGAAAGTTTGATGGAAAAATAATGGATTTTTTTATTATAAACCTTTTCCTTATTCTACCATTTAACAAATGGCAAATGATTTTTGTGTCGCGTGCCAAGAAAATAAAGTGAATCATCAGAATTTTTTCGCATGCCACTATGTTACTCTTTATTTGAGGAACTTCGTATTTTACGCAGAGAATATAAACTTACGGGTGCCGATTAAATTCCCAAGCGTGACAGGCATTTGCCTTTCTTTCCGTATAGTGTTACACCGTGACCAAACTTGCTTATTTAAACATAGTAAGATATATGAATGCATACTCAAGGTATGACCATAAAGTTTCCAAGCTGATTTTTTTAAACAAATTGTACGATATTAACAATGCACTGACTGGACTGGAAAGCTCTGATTCTCTCTTCTCAATATTGCATGCGGTCACAACCATGTGTTATGCCTGATTCGTCCTCCCGTTATCTTGCCGCTTCCGTAAAAATTGTTTCGGAAGTGTTGACCTACGAAATGAAAACTTTAACGGAACAAAATTAATTTAATTTCCGTATACTTTTTATTTGGAATCTAACCAAGTTACGTATTCTAGCGACAATATTATTCTTTCCTTTCCTTCTTATAATGTAATTTCAACAAGTAAGAGCTAGCTTAGGTGATTATATTATCATAAACCATATGCTGCCTATTGAAAGATGGCAGATTATCCTCTTTATATTATGTTGTCCGTACACGCGAAAGGATTAAAATTTTTTTTTTCATTTTCGTAATGGAACTTATCCACCTAATCAGCATCCAGCTAACTCCTGCATGCGCCGAACGCACCGAAAAATTCTGTCTATATGAAACAGGTATAGGTAATCACTTGACAAAAAGAAACATTACAATTTAAACGTGAAAATGAGCTGAACCGCTGAAGACATTTTCTGGAAAGTTTGGAGGTCAATTTCGGCATCTCTTTCGCTGGAGACGCGAGAGAAGGAAGAAAGTTCGGGTACTATCAGGAATACTACTGAGGTCGTCAACCAATAATTCGACCATTTAAAAGACGCGAATGAATGAATGAGGGTTGGAAGTTGGTCATTTGCCTGCTGACGGCGTAGTCTTTGGAGCAGGGGACCGCAACTTGGTGCTCGCGAGCACCGCGGTGCTATTTGTCTTTCTGTACACTTCTGCGATGCTAAAAAGCGCCTTTCTTAGTAACATTTGCTCGCCTGTTATCTTTCTAAAAGTAGGAGGAAAGTAGTAGGAAAGGACATTTTCATTCACTTTGACGTTCATTTGACGTTATGAATGATCATTCTAACTTTAACGAAGGTATAGCGGTTATCGCTGGGTGCCCTAAAATGTAGATTGGTGCTCGCCACATTGAAAAGGTTGCGGACCCATGCTTTAGAGGGTTAATAACGTTGATGTAGTCGATAATTTGTTCAGTCATTTGTTCAAATTTCATAAGATGATGATAATGTGTCGCCAACACTCAAGTACTGTATCGCTTTATTTGCGAAAGTCGTTGAGGTTTCTTTAAAGAGAAAGATTAAGAGATTACATAGTGCGCAAATGGAAATTAATTTTGTAATTCGAATCATATAAAATCTATGCGATTGCTATTCCTCCGACACAATGGCGAATTAATTTTTTTTATTATTACTATGTGTTAAAATTACTGTGTATTAATAAAATTAATGACAATAAACTAACAGTGAGCGGTTTAATGATGGATGCGTGACACGGATAAGGTGATCCTGAGGGTCAAATGCTATACCCAATTCATGGAAATAAACTATCGTTCTTTCCCTTAATTTTAAACCTGATCTAATTCATAAAATAAAATTTATGGATTCAAATTTTTTTGATAAGTTAAAGCCATCATGAAGTATGTATGACCTAGTATAATTTTCGCGTACAAACGTACGTATATTTGCGAGTGCGTGCGTATAGACTATTCATTATGTCATTACCGAGTCCTCACTTCTTCAGTACCCTAATATTTTACTCTTTGTGTAAAACCGTACCCTTCATATTTTTTTAACCATCCCCATCCTAAAAGGCCCCAATTTCTCCCGAATAAAATCCTTCGTTTGTCTTCCTTCCTAAGACCTGCGCGTGAAAGATTATCTTTTCCATTCGTACATTTCTTCGAAATCCTCTCTCTCTTATTATTTTTTATAGGACCCTTTCGGAGTTCTCTCCTCCTTCACTCATAAGCCGTCCTAATAGGTTTCCCCAATCTGGCGTCTATCATACTTGTTAAACTTCTCCACGCTCTGGCATGAAACTTGTTTGTTTTCCTCTCCTTATAGCCGAGTTTCTCTAATACTCCCCCCCACGCCCACATCCACAGAAGCCTCTAATCTAAGGGTTTCATCTTTTCGTTATGATAGAAATAGTAAGTTTCTCTATCTCTCTCTCTCTTCCTCCTTCAAAGAACTTACTTCGTTTCCCTCTCTGCCCAAACTCCGTAAACCGACTCCTTTGACTCACAACCTTTCGCGATGAAACTCGATCAAACATTTTTAACGGTCCTGCTTTAACCTTTGCTTTTCGCACGTTTTTCCACGTCATCGGCAGCTTTAAATCTTCGTATCTCGTGTTACCTTCCTAGGTTCTATCTAATATTTTTTTCGTTTAGACCAGTTCTACCAAGATCTAAAAAAAAATCACAGTTTCCTGTTTTTGTATTTCTGAATCTGAGTACGCTTTTGTGCGGCTGAATCGTTAATTAAATATTAGTCCAAAATTTGCGCTACAAAAACACCGATTATTTTTATGATGCACGCAATGAGCGTAGTGTCTGCGTATTAATCAGAACGAAGCATACGATGTGGAATCGCTTTATGACTTCAATCGATGCGTGGATGAAAAGTATTTGCTAAAATTATTTTTAATCCAAATGATGAGGTTTTTAAGTCTCGTCTTCAACGCGTCATTTTCATGCCATGATATCCCGAATTGGACTGAAATGGTAAAACCTTATGAAATTTCTCACAGAAAGATTTTTCTTTATTTTAATGAATTCATTTGGCTCCTGCATTCCATGTTAGACCTAATCTAAAACAAGTAAGAATTTTAAAAAAATTAAAAAATAAAATCTTTTTGCTTTACAAAATAGGCGGCATTAAAAGGATAAAACAAGAAAAATCTGACTATTTTTCGTTATAAAAGATTTTGGTGTCATATTCTTTTCATTACTGTTGCTTTACATAAAATCCTTGTAGCCGTTTTTGAGAAAATAAAGTTGTTGCTAAAACTGCCTAGAATAAACGGCCCTTAATTATTCTTCAATTTCAATTAATTCTTCATAGTTTATATTCTATTCTACATCTTAGAATGATTGATGTCAAAGTTCGTGATTTGTGGAACTTTGTGACTTCATACGATTCTAGCGCTAGTAGGCTAGTCAGTTTAAATCACAAAGCAAATATGATAAGAAACCCGGTACCAGCATTATCCTCCTCTTTTCGAAAATACCATGGAGGATCAACGGCTTTACGTCCCTTCCGAAGGATGAAGCGTTTACTCGCGTGCTCTCCCCTAAACATGTAAATAGAGGGCCCTAAGATCTATTGAAAAAATCCCACTTTCGCAGGTTTTGAAAGGGTATGCTCAGCGTAGCAGCCCAACTCCCTCGCCACTACGCCACGGCACCCCATTTCCCAGGTTTTGAAATTTTGAAAATAATTTTCTACCTAGAAGCTATCTACCGCAGCGTGAGGAATAAAAATACTTTCCCAAAGGAACCATCTACTGATAACGATATGTCAATCGTTTTATGAAAAAGTTCAAATTTTTTAAACTAATAGTGAATATTAATGAGGCATAAAATGACAATAGAAATAAGCTAAAATTTTTTACAATTAAGCGTTATAAATTCTCTCGCCATATATTGGTCAAAATAACAACTCACGATGAAATCCATATTTCCCCCTATCATTTCAAACGTAGAGGCAAAGAATGCTATGACTATGTAGTACTACTTCAATTTCTTGCAACTAAAACGCCCCCAGATACCAGCAGCGCCACCGCAACCAAATCGATTTTTAGAAAGTTTGAACATTCAGAGTTTAACTTCTAGATGAGATACGAAATTGTTTATGGACTAAAATCCATCTGCACACCATAAGCTTTCAAATTACATAACACTCCTTACGATGATATCATTCGTTCAAGTATCGTCTACCCCAAAATATATAAATAAATAAATATCGGACGAACTTATATAAAATATTTTATAATTAAATTCCTGCTGGAATTACACTCGAGTTTTAATTTTCATTGTTCATTTCAAGTAAAAAATAGCACAGTATATATATATATATATATATATATATATATGTAATCAATCACAATGTCAAATCTCCCAGGAATTCATTTAATTCGAAGAAACCCCTCAAAGTATAAGGCTAATAAACATCATCTAGAGAGACTCCATTGTCTCGAGAGTTTGACCCACGGATGGACTTTCTAGTTTATCAAATTAACTCCTCAATTCAATTATAAAATCACCCGATCTCCAAAAATAAATGTTTCGTTCCCAGAATTTTTATCCATTCGTTAGAGCATGTGTTAAGAAGGGCTTCTTGAGAAACCTATTCGGGACCGTGATTTATTTTAAAAACAGAAACCGCAATCAACTACATTCTTTCAGAATCAAACCCTTCGCCCATAAAATTTGATGAAGTAGCTCGTCGCCTTCCCAGGCGATTGATTTTTACTTTCTCATATACGAAGTATACTGAGAAAGTATTGTTATCGCGAAAAAAATCGACCTCGAGATTTTGACGCAAATATACGTTTTAGGTTCTCGCCGAGTCCGAAAAATTGGTTTTCGTAATGCCGTCTGTCTGTTACTGGCTCTAGAGCCTAAACGGTAGAGCGAAAATGAATGAAATCTCCTACATAGGCATTTTATCATACAGAGCAGAGTATATGAAGAAATGGTTGACATTGCTCAATAATTAAGAAAAGTTTATTCTACGTATTTTTAACGACAATTTGATTTTCTCAAAAACGCCTTTAACGATTTTGATCAAATTTCGTATAGTTATTTCAGTTTACGTCTTCAATAATATTGTATATTTCATATTTCTCAAAAAAATGAATATAAGGCTAGTTTATTCTAGGCAACTTTAGCAATAATTTGATTTTCTCAAAACGGCTAAAACGATTTTGATAAAATCTCTTACCGGTACTTGAGTATACATATGCAATAATTCTACATATTTCATTTTCCTCAATGAATGAACATAAGGATAGTTTATTCTTGGTCAACTTCAGCAAAGATAGGATTTTCTAAAAACCGGCTGATACGATTTTCATTTTCTAAAGATAACTAAACGACGCATTAGTATATGAAAAAGTTTGTACAATTTATGTTGTACCGATTTTTTCCCTTTAACGTCCCTTCACTCTTCGCCAAGGAAGGAGTGGATGAAAAAAAGACGTGTACGTGGCTAGAAGCGATACCAAAAAATACCGAGTGTACCATATCCCATAGCACTTAATTTTTATAGTGTTCCCTAGTCCCGGCCTGTGATCGATCGGAAAAACTACGCAACACAAACATGTCCCGTTCAATTTCTTCGATCAATTCCTAACGAGTAGGCAGAGAAAAAGGAATAATCGATTGTTCAGTATTGAAATAGAAAGGATTTTTATACTCGTGAGGAAGAGAAAATCGAAGAGCATTTTTCTAATCAGCGGAAATGCTTTACTTAAGCCATCGGCTTTCGACCCACACGCTGCAATCAAGCAAAAAGTTCGGGGTCCAAATAAAAAAAGTAAAAATTAACGTCGTATCATGGTCTGATAAAGGGGAAAGACTTTACCTAAGAGACAGTGGGAGGCTTAAGATAAGGTAAGGGTAAATTTCCTAAGAGACAGCGGGAGGCTTAAGATAAGGTAAGGATAAATTACTGGGCCCGCGAACCGCGCATTGGGCCCGCGAAAGCATCTCAAACAGTCATAGCGGCACAGAAGCGTGGGTGCTTGGAAGGAAAAGGGGATGCTGGCACGGCCCCAGGTGCTGATGCTTGCGAAAGTGCTCCGCTACACGAATCGATATTTCGTCAAAGAGTTACAGGTGGCGGAAATGATTATTGCGAGCAGGAAGTGAGCTTCATTTTCTTCGCTTTCAGGTCGATAGGATGGAAAGGAAGGAGAGAGAGAGAGAGGTATAATGGAAAGGATACGGTGGAAGAAGAGGAAGAGAGAGAGAGAAAGGAGATACAAATAAATGTACAGTATATAAATCAATAAACAAGTGAGGGAAGAATTGCGGGGCAAATTACATTAGGCGCTTTTTTCCTGGTTTTAAGATTATGACAAATATATATATATTCACTTTAAAAATTTTATAAATGCAATGCTATGAATCCCAGTTATAAGCAGTGAACTCGTTGCTACGGCAGTTTTATTTCCCGTTTTTTTTTTAATGTCCCCTCTTCTTTGGAGCAAAAACAATTGTTCGCTCTCATTCGACACAGACTTGAATTCTGTTATCATAAAATACTAACCTCAATCGTTCATCTATAGAACTGTCCATGACCATATATTACTGTTAACTAATTTAAAAATGCAAATTTATAATACCATAGACCGATTTCAGCATTTCCTTATGGTGGTCGGAAAAAGACACCAATTACCCTCCACCAGCTAAATCTAGGATCCACCAAATTTGTACCATATCTAATAGCTCTCATGTAGACCGCTATTCATGAAAATTTAGCTTCTCCAAATTGCTGGATTCCAGAGACAATGCCCGGACAGACAGACAGACCGATTACATAAGCTTTTTTTTTACAAAAAAGCGCTGATGAATAAAAAAAATCGGTACAACATACATTGTACAAACTTTCTCATATACGTACGATTTTCATTTTTTAAAGATACCTAAACGACGCATTAATATATGAGAACGTTTGTGCAATATATGTTGTACCGAATTTTTATAAATTCGTTCATTTGATTTGATTACGAAATTAAAACGAACAAGCAAGGAAACAGCTACAGAAGCAGAGAGTAAATGAGTTTTTTCCAAAAAAAATATCAGACAGGCGGAAATACCAAGTAGGAGGTGCGCAACGAGACAGAATACTGAATCGATTGGCGAAAAAATGAACTCTCTATCTGCCTTTGCTGTTTGTGAATTAGCGGGTCAAACAGACGGGCACACACTGAACGCATGAGTGGATTTATAAAATAAAACTATAAAAATTAAGGTCATTTAAAACATAACGATATACGTACATAATGTTTAAGGATACTCAGTAGATAAATGGAAGAAAAGACATCGCAATAACTGACTCGAATGAGAAAAAATTTCGATTAATGAAAAGAGAAATTGGATATAGATATCGAAGGAAGGAAGACAATAAAGAAGACGTTAAAGGGAATAAAGAAGACATTAAAGGGAAAAAAGAGAAGGAAATCAAGAAAAGGAATGGTGGAACGGGACCAGGGAGAGAAATTTGACGGAAATGGGAAAAATTTCATACGTTTTCCAGCCGATTAATACGTTGTTTTTATTGCTGCAAAATCTTTTAAATGAACGGGGATAAAAGTTTTCAATTTTAATGTAAGCACTCTAATAAAAATACGCAGAACTTGAACTCTTGACGACGTTTTAATCTAAATAAATCCTTCTCATTTTTCCGCCGTCATTCTTTAGTGCTACCGAAAGCTGTACGAAAATAAACCTGGAAAGATTACGAAAAACGTCGCTTAAAAAGATAATGTTAAGATGTTTAAATTTAGTCTGTATAAAATGATGGACGGGGAAATAAACAGGAGAAGAAAGAGAGGAAGAAAAAAGAAAAATAGTGACTAATTGGAACATCGTCACATAATCAAGAGGAAACTTCAAGCATCACCATTCTGAAGATCCCCCAAAAAAAAAACACGAATGGATCCAGGCAAGCGGATATTCCCTAGCAATCCTATTCACCGTCGCCCATAATGCCTTCCGATGCTCCGATGAGTACCGCGCCCCGTTATCATCCCTTCTTCCTGCTCGCGTCAGTCCCAAAAAAATGTCAATTCTTTCCTCATTTCCCCTCCGAATTAATCCTATCCTCCTCGATTCGTTATCTTCTTTTTTTTTGGCCAGTGCGAAGACAAAGCGTTCCTTCGATTTGTTTCCACCTCTTTCCTGACGCTCCTCCTCCGCTTCCTTCCGGATCTCGTTCGTTTTCGTACCCCATCGCCCTCGTTAAGCAATTATCTGTATCTCTCCCTTCTTCCGATGTGCTTTCAGCGAACTAATCTACGCGAAAGGATCGGGTTGAAAAAAGAAATTTTAAAAAATAATAACTGCGTCCTAGAATGTTTTTACTTTCTCATGTACCAAGTATACTTATTGAGAAAGTATACTGTAATCGCGAAAAAAATCGACCTCGAGATTTTTACGGAAATATGTGTTTTAGATGTCGCTGAGTCCGAAAAAGTGGTTTTTGCAATGCCGTCTGTCTGTCAGTCTGTCTGTCTGTTACTGGCTCTAGAGCCTAAACGGTAGAGCGAAAATGAATGAAATCTCGTACTTAGGCATTCTATCATACAGAGTAGAAGCTACGAAGAAAAGTTTGACATTGCTCAATAATTAAGGGAAGTTAATTCTATGCATTTTAACAACAATCCGATTTTCTCAAAAACGGCTATAACGATTTTGATCAAATTCAGTACAGTTACTTGAGTTTACGTCTTCAATAATACTGTACAGTTCATATTTCTCAAAAAAAATGAATATAAGGCTAGTTTATTCTAGGCAACTTTAACAACAATTCGATTTTCTCAAAAACGGCTAAAACGATTTTGATCAAATTTCGCACAGTTACTTGAGTGTACATCTACAATAATACTACGTATTTCTTTTTGCTCAGTGAATGAATATAAGACTAGTTTATTCTTGGGCAACTTTAACAAAAATTGGATTTTCTAAAAACAGGCTCGCACGATTTTCATTTTCTAAAGATAACTAAACGACGCATTATTATACGAGAAAGTTCGTACCGATTTTTTTGTTTGGAAAACAGTCTTCGCTTTCTCTCTTTTATTTTTAAAGCGCGCGAAGATGGTCCCCCCCCCCCCCCCCCCCCCCTCTGCCTTCTAGTGAGGGAGTGTAAAAAGGAAAAGTTTTGTAAAAACGTAAACCTTTCGATGAATTTAACGCTGCGAAAAGTTTCCATTCGGCAGCCATTTCCTTAATCTCCCTTTCGCGTTCTATTGCAGTGCCGTCGGAAGTTCTATTTCGAAGAAGGGAAATTAGTGTGGGAAGTTTTTTATTTCGTTAGTTACTTCTGACCCGTTGCTATCCTCTCCCCAGTTTCCCGCCTTATCATTCCAACCCTTCCTTTTTTTCCTCTTTATCTCCCGATTCCGAATTTTAACGGTAATTACACCGCAGTGCAGCGAAAAGTTATCTGAGATAAATATTCGTGAAGTTATGAGCGACAGAACTGAACGAAATCCGCACGAATGTTACCTTAATGTACCTAATTATTATTATTGTTATTCAGATGCCTCGCTTTAAAATACAAAAATAAATTCTTCGTAGAATGTTTTCGATGATAATTAACGAATCTGAGGAGATAAAAGTTATTTCCGCCCTAATTACGCATTATTAAGAAAAGAAATTTTTTAAAATTTCATTACTATTAAGAACACTTTAAAGTTGGCCAGATGGATAAGGCGACAGAGTTTTTTTTTAATGGTATCTACGAATATATTTAAGTGAGCTGAATACTATTATTTGAAAAGTTGTACATTTCGGACGCGTCAATATATAACGATAAAATATTTTCAGCATTTACGATACATTATCAAAGAGAAGAACAATACGAATTTGCATATTACATACGTATAATATTCAACAATTTTGCACACACTGCCTTCAAGAGGCCCACGTGGGAAGTTCTCGAAGCCCCCTCGAAGATAAACTTCCGATTTTCTATTCCACAAATTTTGGAAATGCTTTTTCTAACGCTTGCAGCATTTCCAACAAATCTATTTCGTCGCTAAGCAGAGTTTTTGCGCGACCGATACATATATAATATCCCACAAGTTCAGCGATGTTGCGACGATTATAGGATTCTCATTCAGGTCTCGCTATTACGTTTTTGTCACGTCTTGCGGCTCGTCACAAAACCTCCTTCAGCTTCCTGGAAAACCAAGACCATGATTAAATCACACTGTCGTAACTTCGCAACGAGCGATAGTTTAACCGGTCTAGCCTTCCGCTCACCGCAACCCACCCTTTCTACTATAATTTCGCCTAATCACCTCAGGTTGGTTGAAGCTCTCTCTATCTCCCTCCCTCTCTCCGCCCTCCCTCCCTCCTCTCTCTATCTCTCGAGTACCAATCCTGATACTAATTGAATTCGCATCACCTTTCCTTTTTCTTATTGCAACTTAATACGATATGGTGATTTTTTGCATATTTCTCTCGATGCAAAATATTCAATTCGATGTTTCTAATGTCCGCCATAAGAAACGCCACCTTCACAATTACTTTTTTTATAAAAGAAAATAGGTAAGATGTGCGAAGATTAATGATTTCGCGACATGCGTTCAAATCGAGGGAATATTTATCGTCTGATTTTAATTATTTTTTAATCATTGCCATCTTCCAAACTATAAACATGTGAAACGGATAGAAATGAGTCATGGTGAGAATTTTTTCAATTTGTCACCTACATCTACAGTTCACCCTGCAAGCCACTGCAATGGTGCGTGGCAGGGGATGCAATAGCACCAAGAAAAAGCGCTTAATAATAAGGATATATATCACTCTACGTCGGTGATTTTTTATCGTAACTTCTGTTCTGCTCAGCTATCTTTCTTGGGAAAAACGAGCCTTTGTACTTTTCTGTCCTACAGGCTATCTCTCTTATTTTACGAGGATGGTCCATTCTACCAATATAAGTTGGCACTCTTAGTATTTCTTCGATGTCGCTGGAGAATGTATGCGTTCTAAATCTTTCAAGAAGTTTTAACCTAGAGCGTGACCGGCGCTCAGTTAGTGATTCCCATCCTAAGTCCTGTATCAAGCCTGTAACACTTTTATTTCTATCGTAACAATTTTTGACGAATATAGTGGCTTTTCGCTGCACTCTTTCTAACTCTGAGATTGATACTTTCTCGTACGGATCCCATATGCTCGACGCATACTCTAACAGCGGTCTTACTAAAGAGAAGTAACATGTCTCTTTGACTTTTTCCTCGCTTTTACCTACTATGCGTTTGATGAATCCTAGTTTCTGTTTAGCCTTCCCGCATATATTTCGTATGTGCATATCCCACGAGAGGTTGCTTGTTAAAGTAACGCCTAAGTATTTGACGGAATCGGCTAGTTTTAGCTGGACGCCTTCAACAGTGTAATTCGTCGCGTCAATGTTTTTGTTTCCCCAGAATCTCATAAAGGAACACTTTCCTAAGTTCAATTCTAACTGCCACTCTTTACACCACTCAAGAATTGCATTTAAGTCGTTATAAAGTAATCTTTGACCATTAGGACTGTTAATCTCTCTGTAAAGTACTGTATCATCCGCGAATAACTTGATTTTACTTTTAATAACTTTATCTAAGTCAAAATCCGTAGTTTTAGGCGTAACTTTGTGGAACATATCCATATTTGGAGAATAAACGAATTTCATTTTTTATCTAAGTCGTTAATATATAAAAGGAATAGTAGGGGGCCTGAGGCTGAGACTACGCTAACTGAATCTGATTTAAATCCATCCATATTTACTAATTGTCTACGGTCATTAAGAAAGTCTCTGATCCACTCGAATATCTTTCAAGAACGTTAATGAATATTTATTGCTTTCAAATTACTCGAGAAAAATCGCTTTTTGACAAGACAAGGGAATCCAATTGTTGAAGGAAAATAACTACAAGCATCTCATTGAATGATAAAATTTACAATTAAAAATGAAGAATTTGTCCGTTGTGTTAGAAATAATTTTGAAACGGAAGAAAGATTCTGTCATTACTGGGAATCGAATCTACATCTACATGATACCCTGCAAATCACTGGTGGGTGGCAGGGGGTGCAGCACACCGGGCCGGAGGGACATTCTACCGCTAAACAATGGTAGAATTTTTCTCTCGTTTAAAGATTATTTCCAACTTTCCAGCTTATGCCTGTCTGAATAAGGATATTATGATAAATTTATTACTCCAATTTTAATTTTTGTTGCATACAAACTATGTACTTCCGATGTTTTTTATGATCGGATAAGAGTAAATATATTAAAATAAATAATAATGAGTTTAAGAATAAATAATATACAACAGTAATAAGAGTTTACAATGAATAATGCAATCTCAAACCCATTCTGAAATTATTCCGCGGTAATAATGCATGTATTTTGCATTGTGGCAAATATAGTAAACTGTTAGCAGCAAGTGTGTCATCTCAATCCTAATGGATACCGATACCTTATCAGGCCTAAGTATTATCCTTAGCGTGAAACTGAAAAATCAGAGAAGCGAAACTGATGGAGATATTTCTAACGGAAATAATATATGCAGGGCCGTAGTGACCACTTTTGGCGCCCTGGACAGGGGATTTTTTGGCGCCCCAAAATGATCCAATAAAATGATAAATGCAAATTTTAAAAGGGGTATTTAACTGAAATAAACAATCATTTCTTTTAATAGATATTTTTCAGGCTGTACTAGCGGCAAACATTGATTATGCCATTGAAATCTATATTTATAACAGTTTATTCAATAGATAAGATGGCTAGACAAAAAAGTCTTTCGTAGTTCATTAATGACCGTATGTAATTTTTGATCAATTTCAATTTACAAAAAGAACGCTCTCCATTTGAAATTGATGTGACGAATGTCAAGAAAACTATCAGAAAATTTCCCATATTAGGAATAAATTCCAGTATTTCTTTCTGCGTAATATTTACACTTTTTTCGAAGGCTGGTGGTGCTTCAAACTGCAAACTCTTCGATTAACTCGCGTTCATCCACATTGCTTTTTATTACCTACTAGCAGCATTTACACAGGAATTTATGATTTTATCTTCGGTCATATTATATAAAGTACAACTTAAAATGTTCTGTTGTTTAGGGTATTGAGGGTGCTTCAGTTTCCATCGTGTCATGAAATTTCCTTTTTCTTTTTCTTATTTTCGAGAGCACATCAGGTATTCCTTTTTCATCGCAAAATTTCTTTGCCTATTCCATATACTCTCCCAGTCTTGACGTTGAACTTTTTATGTCTGGTACCGAATCGCAGATCATGTCAACGGCTCTAGCTACAGTTACATCGGCACCCTGAAGAGATTTAGTGAGGTGGTTGATCTTCTGGAGACAATCGTCCCAAAATAACAAGAAAAATATAAATATCCCTTTATGCTCATTCTTTAATTTTATTACCACCGTATAAACTCCCTTCAATTGTTCTTGATTTTCGGTGCCTTTTCTCGTTTATTCGCCCGAAGTTTCTATACCTTTGCAAAAAAATTCCCTAATTTGACGGTTAGTTTTTTCTGCGGAATGATAACAAGCTAAATTAAGCGAATGCTCTGTACGTGGCATGAAACGTGCAAGAGGGTTATGTTTGCAACCGTTCAATTTACCGGTCATATTAGGAGCATTTTCATACTATTGAGCTCTCATATTTTGTAAATCTAGTCCATCCTGTTCCAACTTTTGGATTATTTCTGGCGTGACTTCGTCTCTTTTTCGATTTCACACCAATAAAATCAATAAAGGCCTCCTCGATAATTACTTTTTTATCGACAACTTGAGAGAAAATTTTGCTCGGATAATGCAATGCGACAGGGCGCGCACATTTTTGGGGACGAGGGTAAATAAAAGAAATTACATTCAGAGTGTAAATAGTAGAGGGAGCCTAAAAGCCGCCAATTAAGTTTGCACACGTTCATCTATGACTTGGTACAGTCATGTGGACCTTAAGATGAACCTCAGGTTGGCCGTCACATAAGTTGCTAAGAGATCGAAAAAACAAAACTGTAACCACATTTTATCAAGCGTGTAATAAGACTTCTATTTGGCGCCCCCTTACGAGGCTGCGCCCTGGGCACGTGCCCCGGTTGCCCCGCCCTCACTACGGCTCTGAACGTATTTATATATTATACATTATATATATTATGCAATTACAATACTCGATAATATTTACTTGCATGACTGAAAGTAAAAATGCAAAACATATAGAAAGTATGAGGGGAAAGTCATAATTCGTGTAATGAAAGGTTTTTTTTTTTTTTAAATGCCAATCTAATCATAAGCAAGCGAGCAATGTGTTGAAATTTTTCGCGATTTCTCGTGCCAAAGCAGGTGTGCGTATTTAAAAAGATAATAAGGCACCCAATTGTCATAAATTCCATTTTAATTTCTCCTAATGTTTCAGACATGATTTTCTCTTAAATTAACTTCCTTTCGATGAGTATGTGTACGCTTTGTTGCCAAGCTGAGCTCATTTAGAGTCGTATAACTCTTTGGAGCGGAAATGTTAAGACGAAACGTTCGAGGTTAATCACTCAAAGTTGTGACCTTTACCTAACCCCTTCTCTTCCATTTGCCGTGAAGAAAATTACATTAAAAATGCAACTTTGTTGTTCGCAAATTTGACTCACAGATTACCTGTGGCAGCAGCTGAATGTACTATTAAACAAGTTTATACCCAAATGTCACGAAAAATTCATCGTTACTCGACGACGAATTATTCGAAAACTTCACGGACTCTGCATTTAAAAACATTCAGCAATGTATGTACATAAACGTTCGATTTAAGCGGTCGCTATTGAATCGCAATCGGGACCAGTATCACCTTGGGAGAGCTTTAATTTTCCCGAAAGTTCTTAACGACAAAGTAATTCATTCCCGGCTTCATCTTTTGAAAAATCCGTTTAAAATAGCTCAAACAGATACAGAAATTCAAGGAATTTGGCTGAACTTTACGGTAATTGATACTCATGTTAACGAAGAAAATAATAACTTTGTTAGATTCCACAATCGTGGAATTTAACAAAGTTATTATTTTCTTCGTTAATATTATATCCTTATTAAAGCAAAGCCGGTGCAAGCAGTTCGGAACAGGCCTCCATAGATGGAAGCATAGACAGACATAATCCTTTCCATCGAAAAGGCATCCGGGAAGATTAAAAAATAATGCGATAATTTCAAACTGAGTACGCCCGTGAGTAGCAATTGAAGGATTAAAAGACAACAATTTGTTCATCTCTAGTAATCATGGGCACTCCAGGGGTTTTTCATATCACAAATGTGAAACAGCGTCGTAAAGCGAAATCATTCTTTGGAAATCGCCAAGAGGCTTTAGCACATTCCAGACAAACTATTAACCGAAATTTTCCTCTTTCATTTTGTAGTTTCAAAGTATTCCAACGACACAAAATTTTTTAAAAATCCTTCCTGCAGGGACCTTCCAGTTTTCGATTCAAAAGCTGCACATTTGTATTTTTAAAAAATAAAATCGTTTGAACTAGCGTAATAAAGTTCACACCTTTTTTTTCGTTTTTTACGGTGTGTTAAATATTGGGTGGAAAACTTAACGTGCGTATCGATAAAAATCGTCGCCAAGGTTACGCACCGTCGATGCGTGACGATATCAACAGAAAAGGAATGATAAATGAAAGACGACATGGGCGGCAATAAAGAGCTTACCAAATAAATTACAGTGGCTTCGTGCCTCGATTTCCGCGAATACAAACAAAAACTCATAAATCTAACTTTCAGTCACGCGCATCCAAAACTAATTAAAGGCAAATGACGATAGATGGAAGAACGTAATATACACTTTTAATTGGCGAGAAATTTAAAAGGTCAGATCCGTTCGAATATTTATCATGCCGGATGACTGATGCATGAATATGATGATGTTTTTTTCATCAAAAGTCGCCATCCGATCAATTTGGAAACAATTCTTAAAATTTCTCGCGCCACTGCTTGTGAAATTCAAAGCGAAATTGCCATTTCCTAATACTGAGCCAAGGATCATGCACAATGAGTTCGAACGAAACGATTTGAAGAAGCTTTTTTACTAAATAGGTAATGAAGGATTTGTCTAATGGAGCAATTATCAATGGAGACCATGTTTAAGAGAATGAAAAATCAAGACAAATTAAAAAAAACATCATATAGAACAGGGGTTCCCAAACTTTGTGAAGGTACGGAACCCTTATATTCAAATATTTTTCTCCCGGAACCCTAACTAAGATGTGATAAGCTAAATCGCAGTAAAATTTACTTTATAATCATTATAATTTTTATTTACATAGTTTATGTGTCTTACAATTTGAAGTTTACAAGCGAAGCTCATGTTTTCTGCTGTAAACAAGAGAAAGAAGAACGTATCGGGTCTTCTCCTCTGTCTATCACAAAATTCCATTTAGCTTCTGCGGAACCCTTGAGTTTTGGAAACCCTGGTATAGCAGAATAAATTCCCTAAAAACTGAAGTGAATTAGCCTAAGAATAAAGAAAGAAATAAACATATTTCTTTCTTATTCATTCTTATATTATTGCAAATACGCATCGCCGAAAAGTTGTCTTATTTTTAGTCAATTACATAAATCCCTGTGACTATATTCAGCAACTAGCGTAATTTCTAATAGAAAATGGCGATAAATGTTAATTTACATGAGGTAACATACAATTATTTACATACTAGCAGCCCGTTGCAGCTACGCATGCATATAATCTAAATAATTCGGCCATAGGTTAGATCTTCTTTGTTGCCTATTCATTTGACGTATTTCCCTATTTCTTTGTCTTTCTTGTACTCTCCGCTTCTCGTCTTCACGTACAATCCTATATGCTTCCGCATCTATTTCTCTCTCTTTCCTAAGATACTCTTCGTTTGATCTCTGTCTCCTCTTATTTTCTCTGGCAGCTGTAGCTGGACTAATAGGTCCCCTTTTCACTGGTTTACCCCTTGGCATTTTTTAATTTTCTGCGATTTTACAGCAATATATTAGAGCAATTACGTGATAGCAATGTCACAGAGTTACCCAAGCTAGTTTAATATCACGGTTATTCAAAGAGGAAAAATTTTAAAATCTACCTTACCTTAACGTGACATTTTTGCCTGCCCTCGGGACTTTGTCCACAATCCCGAGGGACTTAAGCCCACCGAGAGAAACCAAGCCCGAACTAATCGCCCCTCCGCTGGACGCCGCTCCGCTGAGATGCCGCGGATTGTTATTGTTATTGTGGGACCTTGCGACTTCAAACGACTACCAACGCTAGTAGGTTTCTTAGTCTAAATCGCAAAGCAAGGGAGGAGATAAACCCGGTGCCGGCATTAGCCTACTCTTAACGAGATGCCGCGGACTTTTCTGGATGTCTCAATATATACCCAAAAAGGAGTGTCCTCCCTCCAGCTCAACGAACTTTAAGACTGGAACCACAAATCCAAATACTCCCCTTCAAATGTTCGCCAATCACGACTCAAAATTCCAGAGTCACCTGTGAACCCCTCCCCTCTTCCCCTGGAACTCGGTTCGAGGCAGTGAGCGGGCTACCGCTTTCTCTGACTCTCTTCCTAACCGCAGCAGGAGAACAACCCCTCACTGCAAGAGATAGGCTAACCTCGCCTGAACTTTCCAGTGAGTCCAAAGTGCCGAACCACACAGTGAATTAAATTGTGAGAATTGTTATTTTGTTAGTTTATTTTGGTATGGTTAATAAATTGTTCTCTAATAACCAAGGTTATTTGTGTAAATTGTTATCTATGTCGCATAACCAATTGTTATTGCTTCCAATGATTCTCGTTGCACTCATAGACGAACTCACAAACAGTCGCTTTCCTTCAAGTGTCTATCAACGACTGCTTTTAACTTGCTACAGGACCTACAACCTGCAACCGTTTATTTAGATTAACAATGAAGAGAAGATAACCATATAATGTGTTAAAAAATAACATACTAACTCCATATTCTCATCTAATTTTTAATTTATGCGTGAGCCCCATTATAGACGTACATGAAATATAATGGTTCTACTTACAAAAAGGTAAGATTCTAGCATCCAAACGATGAAATGAAGATTCAATTGTTTCGATTAACTCGTTAGAAACGCTTCCCATATGCAGTCAACAGAATAATTATCCTTAAATATTTACGTTGCTATGCTTCATTAATTTCGATGCTTAAACAACAGCTCGAAACGAATAACCCTTTTCTTTCGTCTATTTGAAGGTGTAAATGGCATTAAATGGAGTCTCCTTGGCAATTCTCGGAATGAGTACGAAAAATCCGCAAAATTTCGATAAAGAATGCGTATATCTGAAAACTTCGACCGTGTAACATATAAACATTGCAAGAATAAGACAGCCGTCGAATAAAGCAAAAACGAAGAAAACTGGTCCATATTTACGTATATTGATGAATGAATGAAAGAAACCTTGCACTCTGAAAAATCGAAAATCTCGTGTAAACTTATGAGAAAATATAATTGTCTACTGGATTCGAACTCGGGACACTTTAGCAAACGAAAATATTTTTCCAGGGACCTCCTAGTTTGTTGAAACAAAACGTAGTTTACCGCATATCTCTACGATAAACGGCTTTTGAGATACGGGGGGGGGAGGGGGGAGGGGGAGGGCAGACGTACAGACTGACACTTGAGAATTATTATATTATTATATGTACAGTAATACCCCGCTATACGTCGGAGATGCGTTCCTGAAAAATGCGACTTATAACGAAACAACGTATAGCGAAACAAAGATTCCCATAACTATGATAAAAGTAGGGCGGGTATATTGTGACACATCTGTGTCCCAAATAATACATATCAATACAGTACATTAGACATATTATGTTACCACTATGTGTTTATAACTCATTGCTACTAGGGGTTAATAGACATTTAATCGTAACAACGAGTAACCAATTGCAATAATAAAATCAGAAATCACCGAAAATAACTGTCTATAGTGTGATGGAGCATAAAAATTGTTTCTTTACTTACACGCACACCGATACGCACTTTCGAGTACTTTTCATGCAGATGTCGCAATCAAAAGTATATCCTATATCTCATGAGATATCAACGCAAATGTAAGCCGGGATGAAAGGACATACAAAATGTTAGACACAACTGTTCACAAAGCTCTCTTATAGCCGACTGTCGCTCAGAAATAGGTTTTTACACATCGACATTAAAATTGGGATAGTCCATTCTATCCCGTGTGACTTGTGAACCACCTAACCCATCATGATCTCTCAAACACATAGCCAACAAATGTTTATTCTGAGTGTGATTTTACACGAAATTAAATTAATTCATATAAATAATAATAAGCATGCAATTAAAAGCCGAATAGAGGGTTTTTATTGTTATAGTTGTAATTTATGCACCGCAATTGGAATTTAAGAAATTTTGCTCTCTAGCATTTCACAAACGACGTATATGCGAAGCGACACAACTTATAACGAAACATGTTCCTTAATTGATTGGGGACGTATATGCGAAACAACGTATAGCGGGGTTTTACTGTATATAGATTCTATCTCCAAAATATATTGGTATCCATTATCAAAGCACATATATTAGTAGAAATCGCTTATCCAACTAATGTTTACGGTTATTACTGCTGGTACAAATTAAATTACACCAACGTTATAAAATCTTAATAATTAAATTATTCTTCGAGCCTCGAAACTTACAACTTTGTATTTGATTTATTCGTGTTTAAAATACCGACGTTTCAGAAGGTCATTCGTTCTGTTTCCTGACGGAAATCGGTTAACAACCCTGTACATACGTAACATTTATTAACCCTTAAAGTCTTAAACCATAACACGTACGACATACCCCAGATTCACACACGCTTCTGCGTCAGTCCGTTCTATTAATAAGCCACGCACGAAGACGGGACGGGGGGATAGGAGACGGGGAAATTTTTCTACGGCGGGCCGCGGCGTCGTCGGATCTTTTCCTCCCCAGGTCTGAGACCGTGTTGCTTAAACGTACAAAGTCTCGAAATGGGCCTTTAACGTTTCAGACGTCGCTGAGGACGATTTAAGATATTGCGGGCACGTAAGGGAAGGGCGAAACAACGCTTTGAGGAAGACGGAGAGAAATTGGGACTTGGGAGGTAAAATGCCCCAGGCGACGAGTAGGAGGAGGATCGTTAAAGGAAAAAGAAAGGTGTTTCGAGAGGAGCGACGACGATGAGAATGGGTTACCACAGGGATCCGTATCAAAGGAAAATGAGAATAAGTTTTTTGGAGATCCCAGAGGGGGAACGTTCTTCGGATAATTCGGGCTTCTGGGAACTTTATAAATTAAATGAAACTACTCAGGGAAGAAAAATATATTATATAAAGTGAATTTTTTGCAATGCTTGGAGGTCCAAAATGTGGCTACTTATCGCTTTTATTTATTAAGTGGCAAGCCGCAAAACTGTCGGCTGCGCCTGCTTTATTGGTTTTATAAATATATTTATTGAAGAAGACGGAAGTATTGATAAACAGCAGACGAAGAAAATATTGAAGCACTTCCCTTTCGGATAATGAAGAAATATTGGCTTGTATATATATATATCCATCAACGTCTACAAATGTCTCTCTCCGACACCCCAGAGGCTCTCTCTCTCTGGTAAGTGCTCACTGGATTTCCATGCATGCATATATGCAGGGCCTAAGAGAGGTGAGATGGGACCCGGGCCAGGCACAAATGTGGGGCCCCACCCCACTCCGAAAGTCATACAAATATATTAATAAAATCAATAAAACATAAAAAAACAGATTTTTCACCATTTATCAAAATAAACTTTGATGTATATAACGGAACTTATTTACATTATCGATTACAATGCTTCACAATTTAAATATAATTTACATTTAATTGAGATATACATAAACTGACGACCTGTATAATATTACCCGAATTGAAAATTGAAACGAATTAAAATTATTTTTTAAACGCTTTTCGAGGTTTATTTTTTGCAAATTTCTTTATTATCGTTGAAAAATCTATTGTCCGCGCAACGTCAGAATTTATGTGAAGAATTGATAGCCCATTTAGCCTTTCTTGAGACACTGTAGATCTTTAAAATTACAATACTTACCCACTGTATATAGTATGATGGGTAAGTAATAAGAGAATGCCTGTCGCTATTCTCAGTTTCCTCTGTTCAAAAACGCAACAATACTCCACCGATTTGATAATATAATTTAATTTTTGAGAGGTAACCGATAAGCGATCATCTCTATCTCTTTCTCTATCTCTACATAGTCCAACCATCCCTTCCCCTTTAACTGCTGATCGGTGCTTATTTGCGCCTGGGTTATTTGTTCAATATATATTAGAATAAATATATTGAACACATAACCTTTAGAATAAATTTTGGGGGTTCCTCTGGGCTCGGGGCCCGGGCCAAATGGCCCTGCTGCCCCTCCCCCCCTCTCTATCTGGCTCTGCATATAGTATGTATACCATACATACTGCCACCCATCATTTTAATGTAAATGTATACACACACACACATTTCAACATAAATTCTCTCTTTCCGCTTAGCCAATTCTTCTCGTCCTAAAAACTCCCTAGTTGGAATTTATCCGATTAACAACCTGGAACCGTGAATTTTCGTACAGTTTTTCCCGTTAAATCTTCTCACAAGGCGACGAAGCGCAATCCCTTTGTCACGCAAGCGATATTTATCATTTTTTACAACACGTAACTCGCATATATTCTCGGCATTACGCTTGGTAAATGCTAATTTATCTCTCCCTCATTTTCAAGAAAGTCCCCTCGTGGCGTTTTTGTTTTTTTATCTTCTTACGTTTCGCGTTTGAAGTAAACCCATAAAGAATTTCTCTATGAGTCGAATTTATTACGTTCTTAGCAAAAGTGAGATAGGAAATTCTCAGGGTTAGCAAAAGGAAAGCGTAATTAATAAATCCCGCATTCAGCTCAACTACGGATCGTATACCTATTAAGTAATGGCTATATGATGTGGAACTTTTATGAATCGAACCTCAAGAGAAACAAAAAATAATTCGACTTATAGAAAATTCAAGTTATAGAAGACAAATAACACGAAAAATCTTTTGTCCTGAAAAATGAATTCACTTCGAGTTGTGGAAAATTCGAGTTATAGGCGCTCGACTTATAGAAGTTCGACTGTAGTTTCTAGTCTTTGAAAAAAATGGGCGATTCCAGAATGGATTATTGAGCTCGCTGTCTGTCTCGAGTCCAGTAGAATATGTAGCTCCAAAGAGTCGTAATATAGTCGAGTAAAACATTCTCGTTTCAGGTACAAAGTGGTCGCCCCCACTGTTAATTAACCGATCGATTATCATAACAAGTAAGGAAAGAGCTGGTGAAGCATAAAGTAAATGGCAGTATTTAAAAAAAAAACAGAAAGGCAAAGGGACAAACCGAGAAAACGTGCACAGCAAGACAGAATACTGAATCGGTTGGCGAAAAAGCGAAGTCGATATTTGCTTTCGTTTAGGAGGGGTTAGGTTGTTTTATTACTCATAGGGGTTTAGTCGCATTCATTTCTTTGGTGCAACATAAACAACAATTCGTTAGAGAAAATATTATTGCCCCATTGACCTACAAATATTTTCCAAATCGTTGATTTATTCATTTAACAACGTTTTTTTCGAGGCTCCCTAAAAATTAAGCTGCGTCGCCCCATCGTTTCGAGGAATGCCGCCAGGAAAACCTTTTTTTTATTACTCATAACCATTTTACGAACTCGCAGCATCATTAATGCGTGATTTTACGTAATATTATAGAACATTGAGGTTGAAATTAATTTACCAAATATTTTAAGGGGTAAGGTTAAAAGGAGTGTGAATTTCACTGGTTTAAAAAAACAATATTTTTACTACATAATGAATTTTTTTAAACACATATTCTAAATTTTTCTCCGCAATAAAAAAAATATCTGACATTTACCCGGATGATTTTGAAGGATGGCGCAATAGTATAATTGGCATGTGTTTGGGAAAAAGATACAGTTTTTGCTTCCGTTCAACAACCAACCAAAACTTTTTAATCTATTGATGATTGTAACTTGCGGCGATTATTGTGACTTTGAACCCGCCAAAAGGCGTCACAACGTATTAATTTCGCATCCGCGCATTAATAAAGTCCAAAAATAAAAAGAAAAAATACAACCAACGGAATGATGTCCCAATGAAACTTAGGTTCGTCGGAATTC
The DNA here is from genome assembly GCA_036926305.1 of Uropetala carovei. Classification (NCBI taxonomy): domain Eukaryota; kingdom Metazoa; phylum Arthropoda; class Insecta; order Odonata; family Petaluridae; genus Uropetala; species Uropetala carovei. The sequence goes on from JAXCHB010000009.1 coordinate 817,159, forward strand.
AAAATCAACTTAATTTCGTTCGTGACGGGGTACAATGGCGAAAAAAAATTCCATTTCCCCCCGAATCAAATTAGCTTCGGGAATGTTTTGTTTAAAAAAAAAACGAGTTGACAAATTGCAGGTTCGGTGGTCTCGACAAACGACGGATCTCAAGCGAGCCGTTATTCATCACACCGGTGAAAACGCGATTCGTGTCAACAGTCGGCGAAATCGAGCAAAAAAAACATTCATTCTATTGAGCCCAAGCATTGGACGATAAATAAAAAGTTGGTCAGAACTTGAAGGGTCATTTTCCTCTCCATCCTACATACCTTCTAATCCCTCCCTCCCCCCCCTCCCCTTTTTCCCGTCTCCCTCTTCCCCTCTCGTTTTCCTGTCCATTTTTTCCTTTCCCCTATCATCTTCCCACTCACTTTCCTCAACCTAACTTTCCCTCTTTTTTTTAACCAACTCCGCTCAAACATGGTCTCTCAAAAAATTGTGTTCACACCTTTATTCAAATATATACAGTGTGAGTACAGATGATCTTTACTATTTCAGAAATTTATTACGAAGCAACCAGGCAAGATACGACATCCAAACTTTCAGACATTAAAACTACAACTGTCAAAGATTTTTTATACCACTTGGCAACTCTAAACACATCAAACCGATGTTCCAGTTCCATCCGCACATTTTGCAGCATTTGGAGACAGATTCGACAGCACTTCTAATTCTGGTTTTGAGCTCAGTAAATTTAGGCGAGGATTTGGTTTTCCAGCAAGATGGGGTGCCTCCCCATTTTTTATTGCGAAGTAAGAAATTTCCTGTGCAGGACTTTTCCCTAAAAATGGATAGGACTTGATGGAACTGAAATACCAATTTCACGTGTGTAGAGTTACCTATGGTGCACATATCGAACACCTCAAAGTGGTAAAAGAAACTTTGACAGTTGTAGTTTTAATGCCTGAAAGTTTGGATATCGTATCTTGCCTGATTGCTTCATAATAAACCTCCGAAATGGTAAATAGTATTTGTACTCATCCTGTATCTGATCACGAAACATAATGTTTATTACAAATTGTCGCAGCGAGCCAAATTAAAGAAGCCATAAGCGTAGTACTAAAAAATCTCCGGCATTAATCAGAAACATAAAATGGCGTACGCGGAAACGGAGAATGTGAAAGAGGTGCAAAGACGTTGGAGAGATGAATCTGACACTTAACCGCACATTTAACCGTTTCCAGTTTACGTGATAAGTTTGTGGCGGACGATGCAGTGAATAAGGGACGTCCAGGAAGACCGAGCACGCCATTTGATGGAGACAGCGCCATGAATGTGTCGCGGATTTTCACGCGATCACCCAAATAGCTTCCAAGACTATAAACTAACACCATAAACTAAGTACTGCGACAATTTGTAATCAAACTTATGTTCTGTGATTAAATACACAGTTAAATAAAACGTGTATGCAATTTTTGAGACACCCTCTGTTATCTCGTCTCCCTTACAACTTCACTCCTTCTCATCCTCCAACTCCTTTTTCCTCAAATGACTATATCGAAGAGGTCATACTTCATCACTCCACCATAAGCCAATATCCAGTGCTGTGCTAGGATCGTTTAGCAGGAACCGGTAGTTACATTTTGAAAAAAAAATGTAGAACCATTTTGTTAACTGTGTTGCAAAATCTTGTAAACTGCTGTTGAAAGATGAAACGCCTTCAAAGACAAAATTGACAATGAAAACCAAGAAGCCATTTGGAAATTAGCTACACAATTTCTTGTAAGTTACATATTACTAAACAATAGCTAAATTTTTAAATGAAATTATTTTTATTGTATTCTAGCAGCACTAGGATAATAAATATAGTGTTTTTTTTTTGCAAATATAACATTATAAATTATCTATAAAACAAGTACACTCTGAATGAAACAATTTTTTATTTTAATCCATATTTTTCGGAAAGAAAAGATTTTAATTTTTAGATAAATCTGTTATAATTTCACTACCGTATTTCCTCGCGTAATTGCCGAATAATTTTCACTCTTTGATAAGATATCTCTTTTGGCCGCACGTGAGTCAGCATACCGAGTTCGTATCTCATTTTAAACTAATTCTAGAACGATACCTTTCCGCTCTTTACCACGTAGTAGAATGAACTTTCAAATCACTCCGCAACAAAACTCTTTTTTCCTCCCTTTACATCGAGACATTGGATGCCACTGTTTACGCAACGTGACTCGTTCGAGATCACTGCCAAGTTTCGATAAAATAAAATAAAAAGTGGTGCTCTCGTAAACCAATCTGCGCTGGAAAAAATACCAGTAAATGTTTTTAATTCCATTATCGGTATACCGCGCTCTCAAAAAGACCACTTCTTTAACACCGTGAGAAAAACACCGTGTATTTGCCTCACCCTTTTTCCTTTGGTAGGAAAAAAAAGCGAGAAAAGGTGTTACAATTACGAGAGTAAATACGACATCTATCTTTCCCATTCTCTCCCTCTTTCCATCCCATCCCCTTCACCGTTCCTCTTCAATCTACCACGAGTAGGGTTGCCAGCCCTCCCGGAATTCCGGGAGTCTCCCAACGGACCTTGCCCGGGAGACCTAAATATCCCGGAAATTAGTTACTTGCGAATTAATTGCTCTATTTACGTAATTCAAGTTTGAAAATTCGGTCTGGCCGTCACATTTGATCGAAATTAATGGAAACTTAATGTATCTAAAAATGCATACTTTTAGACAGCATCGTACTGGTGATAACTCAGGTGCCCCACAAACGTTTATTTCTTTTATCTCTCGATCCTTCTTAAACAATATTAAAGAGAACTTCTTTTAAATCTTTATCCTGAGCTGTAATTGTGACGTGAGTACCACATCTGTAGCGGAATTTTTTACCTGCGTATGAAAAGCGAGGCGAAAAAAAAAACTTTTTTGTAAATTGAAGTCGCGTTTTATCTCGCGTCAGACGACAGATTTCCTTGGGGACGTCTTGTTTACGCATTGGCGCCCTCTCGTTTCTGCGATCATAACCGAAGTCAATTTCTATTCTGTCGAGCAAGTGTACGGTATCATGACAACAAAATTCAGGTCGAATCCTCATTACATGTTTACTAATAACTGAATAACCAAGTTTTACCGCTCGGATTAGTTGTTTTTCGGACAAGAAAAATCTCCCGGAATTGACAACTCCTAAAGGCGTAAATCTCCCGGAATTAACCCCTAATAAGGTGGCGATCTTAACCACGAGCCTTCATCACGTACTTGATTCGCTTTCCCCTCTTATGTTACGCGCCACCGCCATCTCATCCTATTCACTCATACTCCGTTTTTTACGTAATTTACTCTATTTTTCCATCTCTTCTTCCTTCTTCTGTGAAATTATTATCACTATTTTATTCTCATTTGTAAATGTTGAAGCGTGGTCAACTGTAAGAAGAAGGGACTATATAGTCTCAATTTCGCCCTAATAAAGTCGTTTGTCTGTCTGTCTGTCTTCATCCCGTGCCAATTCGCTTCGCCAATCTCAATCTCTCTTTACTGCAGGTTCTCTCTCTCTTTTTTCTCAATGTCCTCCCGTGTCTTCTTTTATATTCCCGTCATTATGGCCTCCTAAATTCCAACAATCTCTTTCTCTCCCATCTCATTCCCTTCTCTTCTTTTCCTCCCTCTCCTTTCATCCCTTAATCACACCTATTATCTTCAAACTCCAATTTTTTTCCTCTCTTCCCCCTCCCTCCTCCCCTACTCATTCTGTTTCCTCCTCTTCATTTTCCTTTTATCATTCTCTCTCTTTTCTCTTCTCGGCTACTTGTTCTTTCTCCTCCTCCCTCCCAAATTGCCTTTTCTCTCTCTCCATCTCTCCTTCCTCTCTTTGTCCTTTTTCTCTCGCGCCAAGGAGAAAATTATTCCAAATCGTTCCCTCGAGAAAATGTAATACTGAAATCTCCCCCCCCCCCCACCCCCCCCCCCCCCCCCCCACAGAGGCACACCATTGTCCTCCTCACGATTCCCCCTTCGCGCTAGGAAAAATTAAAAAGAATAAGTAAATAAAGAAGTAGGAGAATAGCGCAGAACCGCTCCAGGACCTTAATTCTACAGACTCTTCCGCCGCATGTGGCGTCACGTTCGCCACTTGAATACCAGTTAGCAGGCATCTTTTGTTTTATTTACTCGGATCGCGCGGTCCAGTAAAATATCCTCGGGGCGATTTTTACTTTCTCATATACACTTTTCCACGTCGCTGAATAAACGCGAGCAACTACTAAAAAAATCGGTACAACATACATTGCACAAACTTTCTCATATACTAATGCGTCGTTTAGTTATCTTTAGAAAATTAAAATCGTATCAGCCGGTTTTTAGAAAATCCAATTTTTGTTCAAGTTGCCCAAGAATAAACTAGCCTTATATTCATTCATTGAGAAAAATGAAATACGTAGTATTATTGTAGATGTATACTCAAGTAACTGTACGAAATTTGATCAAAATCCTAAGAGCCGTTTTTGATAAAATCGAATTGCTTTTAAAAATGCGTAGAATAAACTACTCTTAATTATTGAGCAATGTAAACCATTTCTATGTATACTCTGCTCAGTATGATAAAATGCCTAAGTACGAGATTTCATTCATTTTCCTCTACCGTCTAGGCTCCAGAGCCAGTAACAGTCAGACAGACGGCATTGCGAAAACCACTTTTTCGGATTCAGCGACACCTAAAACGTATATTTCCGTAAAAATCTCGAGGTCGAATTTTTCCGCGATAACAATACTTTCTCAACATACTTCGTATATGAGAATCGGAAATCCTCCGCCGCAATTTTTATCCGCCGCTTAGTACGCAGCGTATAGTAGTAATGGAAATGTGACCCAGATAAAAAAAATTAATGGGATCGTTTCGTAAATAAATACATTCATCTTGAGCGATGAAACGGAAATTCATAAGGCAGGCAAAGTTAGGAAATAATTTTTTTAAAAACTTTTACGGTAATGAGAAGGCTAAATAGAATTCTGTCTTTAGAAATCATTTTTTAACGAAAAAATCAAAGAACGACTTTTTTACTGGGTGAGTGAAAAATGTTTTTGGCCAAAAAACCATGGCCTTTGTGTAGCGATGCACAAATTTATTTTTGTAAAAAATATGTCGTTTAGAACGCATACGAGTCTTTAGACCAGTGGTTCCCGGAATCCTTATAGATAGGCACGCTTTCAAAGGTAAAGAGAATTTTGCCTTTTATCTTCAAACAAGGTTGTATATTTTTACATATGGTCATAAAAGAACCTGTACGTATACTTTGGTTGACGCCGCATAGTCATCAATTTATGAGGGAATCACTTGAAATCAAGGCATCGAACAGTAATTTTTCGTTCCGGTTTTCGTTCCGGTTAACTGAAAACACCAAATTTCGGTTCGGTTCGTTTCGCTCCGGCAACCATCAGTGAACCGGTTCCAACCTGTTTTTCGCTTGGACCTTAAAATATTTTTAAGAAACTTTCAAGAACTAATTTATTAATTTACGTAATTTTCTGCTTAAATCAAATACATCTTCACTATAACAATAGTGGTATTTTTTAAAACTAATAATCAAAATAAGAAAGTAAATTATTTAAATGTGAATATTTAGTATATATTTTATTTATTTAAGATTATATTTAGAATTGAATAATTACAAAGCATACATGTCGTAAATTATTTCAACAGGTTAGGAAAGTGTAAAGTAAATTACAAATAAGCACGTTTCCTGCGATAGAGTTTTATAAACTTATTATCTTATGTAAACCATTCATCTCATTTCCTAATTTACTGTTCTTATTGTTAGTATTTAGTACCAAATTTCGGTACTTGTCGTTTATCCCGGACCACTTTTTGAAAATAATTTATAGACATAATTCTGTTGGTAACCCATGACTGATTGGCCGGTCCCTACATTTACAAACCCAATCTCCGGACAACGTGGAGGGTTTCTTTGGTTCCGGGCGAGGCGAAGGACGCGGTAGCGCCCGGAGACGACTACCCATTACAACAAAGCGAGCCGAAGGCTCGTCGATATATCCTCTCAATTTGCGGCGCAACAGTCAAGAGGATATAACATTGAAAGGATATATTAACGAGCCTTCGGTACGCTTTGTTTTAATGGGTAGTCGTCTCCGGGCGCTACCGCGCCCTTCGCCTCACCCGGAACCAAAGAAACCCTCCACGTTGTCCGGAGATTGGGTTTTTAAATGTAGAGACCGGCCAATCAGTCATGGGTTAGCAACAGTACCTTTCTTTAATAATTTAATATTGTATAAATGATTTTAATTTCCGCTCCCCGTTAATTGTTACTCTGTTTACAGAAACTCGATATTGACATATAAAATACAGTAAATCTCGTTTATAAAGATCACGCCTAAAACGAAATCTCGGCTATAACGAAGAAATGTCTCGGTCCCTTGAACTTCTCCATAAGGGCATTGGTTAAATTTCTCGGATGTAACAAACACGCATTTTACGAATTCTCGGCTGTCACGAACAAATGTTTGGTCCCGTGGTAAAAAATGCCCCATATATAACGAATTTTGGCGAGCAGAGCGATAAGTAATGAATACTTTCCCCCCGTTTACCGCGCACTTGTTCGTAGAGGTCCCCTTCCTCCATCTACCCCTTCCATACGAATTTCCACGCTCCCTTTGTTTTGAAATTGATATTAAAAATGTTAAATGTTTATGTAAATTAATGACAATAATAATATTAATTGACCATTTAAAAAATCGTATGTAATAGCAATCGAACATTTTACATGCCGAGAAGATGATAAGCATCTCTTTGCATATGTAAGTACGGCATTGAAGTCGACTCACTGCAAATACAGTAAAAGCTGTGTTATCCGGCTATCTTGGGGATTGTGGAAAGCCGATTAGGAGAAATATCCGGTTAAGGGAGCCATTTTCGATTTTGACATCGCAAATTTAGCAATAACCAAACAAAATTGGGCTTAGGTTCACTATCGTACTCCCAAAACGTAACTATGCATGGGGTTTGCATTTTCCATTTTAATTCTTCCACACGTAGTTAGATATAGACACTATTTACCCATTCTTATTTAATACGTTGCTACGCTTACATGCAAAACAAAAAGATTATTGAAAAGTTTAGGGCGTCCGGGAAGTTTGGGGATTACGGCAGTGAACCTGTTCCCAAAATTGAATTTATTGGATTATATCTTTCTTATTTATCTTTATTATTTATCTTTATTTACTCTATTAGAAAAGGACGAAATTATTTAATTCTTCTGAACATTTCTGTGAAAACCAGTCATATAATATTTTATCCAGCTCCTCCATTTTTGGCTTATGAAGCGTATGTTTATTAATTGATTTACTCGTCTCTGAAGATGACATAAATTTCATTAATTTAGCCTTATGAGCCTTGATATCGTAGAGCGTGGAAGATCCGTTGTTGAACTCTTTTGCTATGGCTGCTCTATTTTTTTCCTTTTTCAATTCGTTTGATCAGCTCCAGCTTTTGTGATAGCGTTAAACCAACCTTTTCTCTCCTGTTCCTTGCTTTTAGGTATTTATTTTGATGCCATATCCAATGGATGGGTAATTTTTTAAATAATAAAAAGCGATAAAACTGGAAATTGTAGAAGTACACCAAAACATCTAGACAATGCAAATGGCTTACGTAAACAAAAATGCCATGCTTACTCGAGGTCCCAGAAGTATATGGATTAATACGTAATACATACATCTTATATTTTAAGAAATTTTAAAGTGGAAGTTGTGTTATTACACAAATACAATTCACACAAAAATTCATAAAAAAAGAGAAAGAGATACAGAATGAATTGTATTTGTGTAATTGCCGGTATCTAAGGCTGGCCGGTTCTAAATAGCCGGATAGCACAGCTTTTACTGTATGTGTATACGTGTTATATGGGATGTATAGGTCAAAAACCATGTTTCTCGTATATAACGTAGTCAAGCTTATAACGAAGCAATTAGTCGGTCCCCTCAAATACGTATTAAACGAGTTTTACTGTATATTAAATGACGACGAATTGAAAGTGGTCCGGGATAACCGACAAATACCCAAATTTCATTAAAATCCGCTGAATAGCAACGGAGAAAAGAATTGCATCCGGATAGATGAACGGACAGACCTAAGTTAATATGCGCTAAAGCTAGAATGCCTAATAATGAATTATTAATATTTCAATTCACAAATCGTACGACAAAATAAGAGACCGCGTTGTCTCAATAGTACCAGTAAGTTAAATAAAATGTTACGTTATTTTCATTAACAATTTGTGGATCACGTCTACTGCTCATATTATAGTAAAAACTGTAAATGCACAGCTTTATTTTTTCATTCAAAGATCAAATTAATGCATGAAAAAATGTATAAAATTTTTGTGAAGAAGAAACCCGCGGAAATTGATAGTCCGAGAATCCATAAAGGCTGAGAAATGTTTATTAACATGATAATAATATAAAATTGAATTTTTCGAGTTTACAATACATACCTATCTAAAATTACTAACCTGTAACAAAGGGCAAGTAATGCAAGAAACAAACACGGAACGATCCTCCTTCAACAATTAGCAAGGCCAGACTGATGGATGCTACGCACAGTTCATATAAAGGAATGAAAGGTTGTGGACGTCTGCAGCAAACGAAACGTTGGGGAAAACTTCCCCTCTCCCTAGGCATTCAAAGGTTCAAGGAATTCTCAAATGGGTAAATTTCCCCATGGAATTACCGGAAGTCGGTAGATATTATCTTAGAAAATACTGGAAGGTCGTATTCCTGGAACGACCCAAGGGAATTGAGGATTATGAACTTCATAATGAACTTGGTCGGGGTTTGGACCCCATGGCGAAAGGGTATGATAGCGTGAGGGAGGCGATGGCCATTTGAACATGGAAGGTTACTGAGCGCTGGGAAAATTACACTGTTTATGCGAACCGAAATAAGGGAGCGATATAAATATCGGTTTCGGTTCGGGTTCAACATAATAATTTTTTTTCGTTTCGGGTTCGGTTCCACTCAGGCCAAACATATCGGATTTTTCGGTTCGGGTTATCGGTTCGGTTCCGGTTCGATGCCCTGTTTGAAATCGGGAGAAAAATTCCTCAATGACCGGGGATCGAACCCGGGTCTTTCACTTGCCGGTTATTGAACTATCGTAGCAACTACGAAAAAAACCGCTTTCTGAACGGGAAACAGTCAGATATTATAGTTCAGCGGTATAACATATGTCCGACAAGATGAATACCCGGGTTCGATTCCCGGTCATGCGAGAAATTTTCTACTCTACATCAAACTGTTCCGAAATTTCGTTCTTCGTCCAACACGTACTCGATGTCGCGCCTCAGTTTTTTTAACCCTCTTTAAAGAACGAAACTATTGTATATAACTCTATAATAGCCGATACTATACACCAGGCATGTCAAAATCGAAGAAACATAAGGGCTGCATTGAAGTGATAGATGGCATAGAAGGGGACGCATTAGGATTATAATTATTTAATGAGGGCCAGTCCCTGTAAAACATACTTAATCTAGACGATATTTTGCTATTAAAGACAATGATTTTTAGAAACCGCATTCTAGTGTACATTTCTGAATAGGTAAGAAAAAGTCTTGTGTCGTTTTCACAAAAATAAAGTATATAAAATCTCGGACGATTTACCTGAGAGAAAAATTAGCGTTCGGGCCTCAGTAAAGCAGAGAAAGGGCCGCCAGTTTCACATGACTGCTATACACGCTATGTTTTAAGAGAAAATAATACGGCGCTGCAATATTACTACGAGTAGGTGGAGGGATACGGTGGCGATCTACTCCCAACTCTGAAAAGACGTAAAAGGCTTCGGACCTGAATAAATGGCGAAGCTAATGGGTGCAGGGGCTTTGTTTACGCCTGCAAACGGGCCTTTGTTCGCATAAGGGTTTGATGGAACGAATAATGTGCACATATGATACCTCGTGTGCTTGCTTCATTGCTTTTCCCTTATAAAATTAGGTGTACGAAAAAAATCTGATGTGGCCAACACATGACTTTCTCCATATTTGGGGTATAGATGTTTAAATTATTATGAATAGCATTATAAGGCAAAATTATTATTTCGTATCGTAAAAGAATACAGTCGTCCTTACTGCCGTAAATTACGTATACTTTGAATATGTTTACAGAATTCACCGCTGCATGGTGGTGGCGCTGTATACTGGTATTAAGAAAAAGCAAAATATCTCCGAAATGGATGGTTCTACGAAAATTTGTTTCAAACAAAACTTGGAAGAAATATTATTCTCTACAACTTTGGTCCTCACGAAGATCACCAATAACGACGTTTTTAAGGAGATATTTGACGGAAACCGAAAACACCGATTATTTATAATAATTCCTAATCAATAACTGATATGGAAAATTGTTTGAAATAAAAGATGTGGGAAATTATACTTTCTACATTTTTTGTAATGGTCAATGTATACAATAATGATATAGTTAACTTATTCGTAATTTCCAGTATACAGCGCCACCACCATGTAGCGATGAATTCTGTAAACATATTCAAAATATAATTTACGGCAATAAGGACGACTGTATTCTTTTACGATACGAAATAACAATTTTTCCTTATAATACTATTCATAATAATTTAAATATCTACACCCGAAATATGGAGAAAGTCATGTGTTGGCCAAATGAATTTTTTAATAGAAGTTGTTTTCCGTACTATTCCCATTCAAGAAATATATAAGCTAAAAACTATATAATTTAAATTAACATATATCAATTACGTTAATCACCAATCAAACCTTCAACATCTTCATCGCATAGCCTAGCTTAACTTTAGTTTTCTTTGTAGAATTAGTTCGTAAACTCCAAATTTCTACATGGCACTAAATGAGTCAATGTAACCGACAAGCCATGTAAATGCGGGTAGACTCAGTTCGGCTGGAAGCGTGCTCGCTACCATGGAGACAGACTTTACTGTTGAATTTGCCACATCATACAATCTAATCTAAATGATACTAACATTACAGGATAAATTTGAGCGTAAACGCATGACAAACACCTGTGAGATTATATCCTTAGGGCACGACGCACATTTCCGAAATTCTAAGCTTCGAGCGTTCTCGTTGCACCTGTACATACCTCCTTTCGACACGAAATGTGACAATAAAATGGATAACCCAAGCTTGAAAAGACACCGTAACTCTCTGATCAGGATTCCTCATTATATGATATTGGCGCAGCATTCTTTAAGGTAACAGCTGGTTTAGGCGGTCGCCAAATTGAAAAAATTCTTCGCAAATCTCGGCGAGAGGGGGGAGAGAGAAACCAGATGCACGAAGATAAAATTGGATGAACTCCGACAGACGAGATGGGTCCTATATAGGACTTTTAAACAACTTCCTTGACAACTTTGAATCGACGAATTTCCTACCTTTCGTTGACTTCTTGATTCATCATTTCAAATCCTTCCACTCCAGATTCTCATAACTTTATTTAATTTATTTTTCCTGTGTCTGAATTTCAGTCACGTAACGAAGCTGCAAGTGGGGTGCATCAATCCCATACGGTCCATTTTACGCTATCGAACACATTGCGATCGAAAAAAAATGTTTTCTACCTTCGAACACGATTCGATACTAAGCGATGGAAAATCGATACATCGAAACGGCGTTTTTTATCCTCGGTCGTGTTTCGGGAGCCACACGACTGCTGAAGACCGAAAATTCGAAATTTCAGCAACCTTTCCCTTTTCAGACGCTGAAAAGAAATTTCGCGACATGATGAGCACGCTTACAAAATAACGAACGATCGGAATTCCACCGGAATAAAAAATTCGCACACGGAAACTCCTTTTCACGCGCGCGCGTCGCCGGATAGTGTTCTATAATTCCGATCGCATCGTCGGATACGCATATTCTCCAGTCTCTTTTTTTATTTCCCCGTGAAATGCATTTGCGACCGAATATGATGACACGCGAAGGGATTCCGGGAACGGTCTCCCAATACGGCGGGAAACGGAAAACCGCATGCGTATGTATAGATTGAGGGAAATTTTGAAATAAAAAATCTAGCAGCACCTATCGTAATGCAAGGGAATTCGTTCGCTTGATTTGAGATGAATGGAATAAAAAAAAAGCGAACACTAACGTCCCGATGGAGTATCATTGGTTGCGCCAAAAAAGGGAAGAAAAAAAAGAAACACGTATCGAAACGATTTCCATAGAAACGACAGGCTGAAAACGTTATCCGTAGAGACGGAAGGGAATACATACAGAGATTCTGAATCTCATTCGACGACAAGAGTGATTGAAGCGGACCAAATCCAAAAAACCTTTCGATCTAGAAAAAAATTAAATTCTCGAACGGGACGAATTCTATTCTAGTTGCGCCGCTGACATTTTCTTTCTTGTTTTCTTTCATAAATACCAATTTCATGTTGCTATAACGATTTTATTACTGACACAAAGTACTTCACAAGATGGACGAGAAATTATCCGGAAAAAATTATTTTTCTTTGTTTTTGTGGAATAAATCATTCCGCAAGAATGACGAAGTTTCACTTGTTTTTAGGCCATCGACCTCTACGGACTGTTATTTAATTTTGGGACAAACAAAGTACATAGAGCAAACATTACGAAAATGTGGAAAATTTTGGCTGAGGAAAAGGTGAATAGATGGCTCTGTAATCCAAACTTTGAATAAAGAGAAGTCAGGGTCCGCACACATGCGCGGCCAATAGCTTATTGGGTTAGGATCGTAGAGTAATATATTATTACTCTATGGTTAGGATAGAAGAGTCCGTGCGCATGCGCTGTTAACCGGCCTCGGGATTTAAAAAAAAAACAACAAATTACCTTTCGTTACACTAACCGCTGCCTTTTTTATCACTAACTTTTTGGATTTAAAAGTATAAAAAATTAAAGTCCCGTTAAAAAATATTGATGATGGAATCGACAGGTAAATTTATTGTAGAAATTATTTACAGGAGCTCAATCGAGGGAATATAATGATAAACAAAACCGATGTCTCGATTTTTAGAAATTGCGAGTGTGGATGTAAATGCACTTTCGTTTGGATGGCTGCCGTATCACTGGAGGTAGCCACATTGAGATTCTATAACTGCATCAAAGAAACTCCACGTTTCCAGCTACATTACGCTGCATTTGGTCTCGTGTTTAGCAACATACAGTAAAACTTCTATCATACAAACTCGGTTAATACAAAATGTCCGTTTATAAGCAGTGTAATTCGGTCCCTCTGCAAAAACCTAGGTGTATATCTCTCGCTATATGGAACTCGTTTTTACAAACCCCGTTTATACAAATCGAGAAATTTTGACTCCCTTGAAGTTTGCACTAACGAAGTTTTACTTTATAAAGAAAGTTACAGACCTTGCGAGTTGTTCATCTACTTTTGAATCACCCTGTATATTAAATTGGGGATTACTTGTCGATGAAGAACCAGTTCAAAATCTTTTTTGGCCGAATGTAAACTTTTTCTTATCGGAAGGCCAGAGTGATCCAAAATACGCTCCTCCTATGTAAGATTTAATAAAACATGCTTTCTTTAGACAAAGTATTGTCCTAATATTTTTCCACTATTATCCTCATATTATACTTTCGTTTCCTCTTGGATTCCATGCGTAGTTAACATGATACACGCAAATAAAGCACCGAAGTGAGATTTTATTTAGAATTTTTTGAGTTGTCTACATTTTAAATGTAATTCATCATGACAAATTTCTTCTACCTAAATCTTTTATATTCTTATTTTCGTAACTCCCTCCTTTCAGAATATGTCAAAATCCCCATTTCCACCGTTTCTCTTTTCCACTGAAATATTATTATCCTCTCTCTCTCCCATGACTTCTCTCAACAGTCCATTATATATCTAATACACAACGAATAAATAATTAATTTCATTTTATAATGCCTCTCGAAATAAAATGATCAAAGTCTGTTCTGAACAAAATATTTTGTTTTTAAGTTTGAACAGCGAAACAAGGAAAGCAAGAGAAAGAGAGAGAGAGCAATGTTGAAACTTTTTCAAGCGACATAAGAGCAAGTGGACAAAATAGCAAGTGAACAAATATGCAACAAAAAGATGAAAATGCATGGGATAGGAGGACGGGGAGAGAAGAGAGGACGTAAGAATTCTTAAGGAAACACAGTCGATTTTGATATGAATCAACTAAGAATTTTATAGCAATTATTGATATTCAGCAAAATATGAAAATGGAGGGGCTAGTTGGAGGGAGAGGAAATGTGAGGGCGTGAGAAATGTTAAGGAGAAACAGTCGGCACTGTTATCAATCAACTAGGAACTTTATAACAATTCGAATATACAGCAAAATATAAAAATGGAGAGGGCTATTCCTTTCGATCTGAACTTTTCCAATAGGTTAAAAGGAGCTCTCATCCGTCGTTCCTACAACGATTCTCAATTTACGTCTTTTAGTAACGAAATAACACTACACCGTGCCCAGGGCCTGCGTGATGGGAGATGAAGCAGATGCTATGCTTCGGGCCCCCCAAAAGAATGGGCCCCCAAATTGCGTTTGTCCTATCCCTAACCTTCGTCGATTGCCGACGAAATATAATTATTTTTAATTAATATAGATAAATTAGCCGGTTATAAGCATCAGATGCGAATGCGAAAATCAGTTTTCGTGCAGACCTCTACGTTCAACTTATTGCGCCGATCAATTACAAGAGGAGCCATTTCTTTTCTTCTTCCCCATTGTGGGTTTATCCGGGCTCTCCCGACCTTCCCTCCCCCCGCCATACTAATTACAACCCCTTCTCCATCTCCTTTGTTTCCACATGTGTGCCCCTGCGCTTGAGAAGAAACAGAGGATGTAGGAGAGAAATTGTTGTCCCCTGTGCAGTGTTGCCAATTTGGAGTATTTCCCGCTAGATCTAACTTATTTAGTCGACCGTCTGGGGTACAAAAATGTTAAATAGTGGATAGAGAATTTTATGGATTATATTTCATGTATAATGAATGAATATGGAGGTTTTTCCTAACGTGTTTACGAAATTTCGAAAACGTTAAAATCTTCTATAGCAAGGTTTCCCAAAATGTGGTATTTTGATTGGCACTATGGTACTTCAAATCATTTGCGTGATGGCGGATTTTTCGTTCTTCCATTTACATTTACCTAGAATTTATTATTCAGAAATGTGTAACTGGTTTAGCAAATCCTAATTAAGGCAAGGCAATTATAAAACATTGTATAATAAAATCAATAATGCTTGCGACCCAAAAAAGAATCTGTCAGGTCAAGTCAAACTCGCTGGATTCCTATTGAAATTGCTGTATCAAGAATACTTGAACAATATGAGCAACTCAAATTTCATTTTAATATTGCACGTAATTCAAAAAAAATGTTACACTGCTGAAATATTGCTTTTATTATATTCTGATGAAAGAATTTTAGTTCACACGCTATATCTCAAATCAATATTAATAGAAGTTCAACAAGTAAATAAAGCTTTTGAAGCTAATAATGCTGACTCCACTAAATTATTAAAAGATCTTACCGTTCGGTTCTCGTTTTACGCGAGGATTGCAATAATTCATTCGAACCTTGATAAGTGGACTGTGTACATATGCACAAAAAAAACATGAAATACTGCCCCAACAAAGGCCAAAGGATTCTTTTATATAAAAAGAACCGCCAAAGTCCACCCCTGTGTGTAGAAATGGACGGCTCGGTTCCACTCTAGCTGTTGGCAGATCACCCATTAAAGGAATTTTTGGATTAGCTCGTAATTTGAAACAAATAATGCATTTGAATATATGACTGCGGATGATTCGCCTAGCCGACAAAATCCAGTATTTACAAGCAAGCAGATATTGGAGAGTAGCCTGTCCAGCATGATGAGTAAGAACCGCCAACAGACTGTTTGCATCCAGATGATCGTAAAATGTTAACATATTTACGTCCAAATTCTAATAAAATATGAACTGAGGGAAAATCTATTCCATGGTTCTCAATCTCAAATTGTTTCTTGGTATTCCTGTCCAAAGATCTAGAGGCTAAATAAAAAAAGCATAAATTCGGATAAATCTGGAATCTGCATACCTAACAAAGCGTTCACATACTCCGAAAACACATCGATAAAATTTTGTAATCATTTTGGAGAAGAGGAAAGTTGAATAACTTATCTAAATAAGGAAAGCAAGTACTCGTTTATTCTCGTAATGCTGTACGAGCGTTTTCCACGCAATGGCATAATTCTCGGATATGATAGGGATACTCGATACTAAGGTTAAAGCTTGCCCTTTTACACTTGATAAGAGATAATGATATTTTTCAATGTCCGATAAACTGCAATTTTAATGTACTAAACTTGGAAAAATGTCAAAAAATTGCTTAAAGTTAACTAAATGCCCATCAAAAACGGGAATATTAATCTTGGGCAGATGTAAAGTACATGAAGAAAGAGATTCTTCTTCCTTAACGTTAGATGACCCCGACTTTGGAATAACTTGGCTACCAACAGCATTAATCTGATGATAGTGACATTCGATTCTCTCTTCTAGCGCCCATTCTGTCTCGTCAATTGTTAAGTTTAAATCAATTGCTAGCTCCCGCAACTGATCAGTCATGCTGAGGGAAGTTTTATAATCATCTTCCAAGTATGAAAATCGACCGGCAAATACAGATAATTCATTCCGATTCGAAACGACCTTATTTGACAATGCATAAAGTCGTTCAATCCTACGTGTCGTGGCTTCACGTCGCGATTTAGCGAGAGCATAATTTCGCTTGAGTACACGTAACGACCGTGTATCACTGCCTGATTCCTTTTCACTGTCCTGAAACATAGTGAGGTTTAACTCTCGTTAACCTATAGATAAAATACAACATCCGATAGTTTTCAAGTATAAAAAGATATATATCCAACTACAGAAACAAATGATACAATTTCAAGATACTAAGATACATATAGATATATGACACACAACGGCAAGATAGCATAACAGGTCAAAATGAAAATACTAAGAGTTACATAAAGATACACTTTTCCCAAGATAAGTAAGCATCAATGATACAAGCAAAATGTCACGACATTCAATTTGACAACGTATGAAACGATAGCCTTAGTCTGGTCAAAACGAAAGAAAATCCGGCCCGAAGGACCAAAATGTTCGGTTCTCGTATTACGCAAGGATCGCAATAATTCATTCGAACCTTGATAAGTGGACTGTATAGATATTCACAAAAAACATGAGGTACTGCCCCGACAAAGGCCACAAGAGTTGGTATTGCTTACCTTTGTAACTTCTTCTGCTCGTTGAGCTTCCTCCGTTCGTGTCACTTTCTAAAACTCCACCTGTCATGAGCCGATGACTCAGAATAAGTACTTTTTTCGAAGTAGCCCTAGAGGGCAGTAGCAAGAGAAAAGCAACACTCCCTGTAGTGGCCTTTCGATAATTTAAAATGGCGCTAAATACGAAACACTTACGTTATTGATTAATTCCGTCGGAAGAAGTTTGTTTTACCGCCGTGCAAACTAGATCCCTTAACTGATAATGTAAAAGATTATTTTGATTCAAAGCCATATTTGGGATATGGATTTGAAAACAAAGTACTGGAATTAAAACAAATATTATCTGCTGAAGAACGTATATTAAGGGAAAGTTACAGGCAATTTTTAATGACATTATTCATTTACCTATAGCAAAGTCTACCGGAAAATATTAAATCATTGCAAAAAGTATCATTTTTCAGGTGAAAATGTACTTAACGCTTTTAAAGAAGCAATAACACCACTTTTAGAAGAGTTAAAAATTCCAGCCAATATTGTAGAATTAATTACTCAACAGTATAATAAAAACAATTTAGTTCATTGGGTAGAAAAATACGATACTGTAAAGTTTTGGCATGAAGTCATTTCTTTCAAAGACTGCATGGGAGGAAATACATTTAAAAATATTTCTGAAAAAGCATAAATATTGTCATGATCAAATGCTGAAGTGGAGAAAATTTTGTCAAGTTAACTTAATCAAAAATAAGTTCAGAAACAGCATCGGAGTTAAAATGATGAATGCAATTCTGTCAGTGAGATATGGGCTACAAGGTCACAATAAATGTTGTAATGATTATAGAATACCTGTGTATTACAAACCTTAGGAACAAACAAAGCGTATCCAAACGAAAGTAATATTCCGTTGGAATAAAATTTTTAATTCAATACTAAATTCTAATTCTAAACTTGATTTATTTCGTTTATTATTCAGATTATTTTAGTCTAAATCTAGAGGATTTTTTAACAAAGACTTAGCGGGTTTATTTTTTGGCCTTTGTGGCAACGCTGTCCCTGTGAGTTCTCAGGACAATGAAAAGCAATTCTCTTCCCCCCTATCATTCGTGAAACCACTCGGCTTCTCAGATCACAAACAAACGAAATTTTGTTCCTATTATTAATTCCTTCCTCTACAGCGAAGACCATCTTGAGATATTAGACGGCTTCTCTATAATACCCGTCCTCCCCTATACTCAACTTGAGAATATACGACGGGGGATTAATTACAATTATTTATTAGGGATCTTTCTCCTTCCTTTCTTTCCTTCTCTCTCTCTCTCTCTCTCTCAATCCATCGCCCACCCTCCTTTTCTCCTACCGCTAATTCTATCCCTCCCTAACCGAATCCATACTAAATTCAAGCAAAATTTAAGTCACATAATTTCGGGGAATAAGCCGAAATTAAATTCACCATGACGGTAAAACAATGATCCTTTAAAAAACGCAATTTTCGCATTAAACACGAATTTTACGATCGATTCGACGTATATTAAAATATCCACGGCAGGAAAATGATTTGTACAATGATTATAAGTAAATGTAAAGTGTAAATCAAAATACCCTTCAACCATTACCATGCCATTCGAATAGAGAAAATAAACATTTCAAAAATTAAACCCATGATGCTACTGTGGACGGTAAACAATCTAAAATTTAAAATAAGCAGATCCGAGTAAATCCTAACAGTGTGACTGAGATTGGAATCGCCGATCTATGACTTATTAACAATTATGTATGCTTCATACTGTAAAAATAATTACGTTTTTTTATATCGGCAACATGTAATTCACCAAGACGACGAAAAAATGTTGACGAACATCAGTCGCTCAATTTTCATATAACAAATTTGTATTGAATAGAAATTCGTCGATTTTAAATAAAGTTTCTCTTGTCTCCGCAACCTTACTAGCACACGTCAATTGACGACTGTGGTTGCAACACTTTTTTGTAGGGGACCGCCAAAATCGCTTTTGCATCAGGCCTCCCAAAAGTATCACGCCGGCCCTGACTGCGCATCAAACATTTGCTTCACGATTCTAGAACTTTTCTGTCTCATGGGAGTCTCAAACTGCCGATCGTATATTTCTGTGAATTTTACATAAAATGGGAACAATTTATGAAGTATAGGCTAAATTCATAGCTCAATGTGTGGTGTGTGTTTAATTGTAGGATATATTAAATATCCATTAATTTTTTAAGAGCGATTAAACAGCAGTGTCTTCTGAACTTTGGTTTTTTCGGGTTATCCCGCGTAAATGTTTTTGCGTTAACCGCCAACGTTTCCTCTCCTTTGCCGGAGACTTCTTCAGCAGATCCCCCTGAAGAAGCCTCCGACAAAGGAGAGGAAACGTTGGCGGTTACCGCAAAAAAATTTACGCGGGATAACCCGAAAAAACCAAAGTTCAGCATGACAAGCACCCGCGAAAACTTGAACCAATTAATAATAGTGTCTTCTTGCATTCGGTCCTTATGTAGAATTCAAATCAATTTGTCGATTTCAATAAGGAAGATCATTTCTTTGATAATGTGAGAAAGAATAATTCTGTTGATTAACATTTAGAAGAAGGGTATAAATTAATACAATTTTGAGTCATTGACGCAAATGTGTGAAGTAACAGCAGTTACATGAGTTACAATGGAAACTTCTAAAACCAAATCTCATATAGTTTTAACGCTTACCTGGCAGTTGCCGAACAAAGATTTTAGGCATGGTATTTCAAGTGAAATTCTGAACATTCTATTTTTCATACTTGGTCACTAGAGCTTCGTTTATTATGTAACCTCACTATCCCCCGCCTTCCACCCTGTCTCTTTCCCTCCCTCCATTTTCATTTTTGGCTGTATATGTATTAGTAATTGTTATAAAATCCTTAATTGATTGTTACCAATGTCGACTGTGTTTCCTTAGGAATTGTTTCGACCCCCCTCCAGTTTCAATTTGTGCTGCATATTCTAAATTGTTATGAATTTCTAAGTTGATTGTTACCAATGTCGACTGTGTTTCCTTAGGAATTGTTTCGACTCCCCTTCCCTCCCCCCTCCTTCTGCCCCCCTCCATCTTCATTTTTCGCTACATATTCGTAATTGTTATAGAAATCTTAGTTGCGCTCCTCCCCCTTCCCTCCCCGTCCTTCTATTCCCCTCCATTTTCATTTTTTGCTGCATATTCCCTCCCCCTCCTTCAGTCAATTTACATTAAACATTTCTATTTTGTCCACTTGCTCTTATGTCCACTTGCTCTAATGTCGCTTGCTCTTTTGTCGTATAATCCGATGGAAGATATCATTCCTTTTCGAAGAATATGTTGAAGAAGAAGAAAAAATGCATAAACATTTTCTTCCTTCCTGTCCTGGAAAAGGAACAGTGTTCCATCTCTGAATGTGAAAAGGGAAGAATTTTTCTCTATCTAACGCCAAAACGATCTTTTGCTTTTACGTAGGCAAAAAACACAGCTCTTATTTTTAATAAGAGGAGAGTTTTCGGAAGATTCGACCACAGACACGTTTCGGCTCTGCACATGTTCGTTCTCAAAATTACTTTAAGAAGATGGCAAGGCAAAAAGAAGAGGCTGGAAAGTAGCAAATGTGAACCCATACGAAACATTTGTTACAGTGCGGCACTAAAAGTTTGTCTTGGGTGCAGTCGTGAGTTTGCTAAGTTTTGGCTGGTTGTTTAAAAAAATAGACTTCATGAAGAGTTAAAACTTAAACACCTTTGAATTAAAACATATTTCCTCCACTCGAGCCACCCGTTGGAAATGGAATTTCAAAACAAACATGTTTGAAATTTGATCAAAATCGTTAGACCCGTTTCCGAGAAAATTGTTAAAGTTGTCTGGAATAAACTGTCCTTAATTATTGTGCAATTTCAACCATTTCTTCGTAGTTTCCATTATGTATGATAAAATGCTAAAGTACGAGATTTCATTCATTTTCGATTTAACGTTTAGGCTCTAGAGCCACGAACAGACAGACACACAGACATACGACATGGCGAAAACCACTTTTTCGGACTCAGTTACACCTAAAACGTTCGTGTATTTCCATCAAAATCTCGAGATAGAATTTTTTCGCGATTACAATATTTTCTCAGTATACTGAATATATGAGAAAGTAAAACTGCTCTAGAACCCGCAAAACTCTAAACGAACCGACAAACCGGGCTCCGTAGAAGAATCGCTTCCCATAAACCTGACAGTTTCAATTCTATTAATCAATTTAATCTCTCTCCTTTTATTTCTCCCTAGTTGATAATTACTAAATTCTTGTATTTTTCTATGTATTACTAATTACGGCAACGAAAGAATGCTTTCTTTAAAAAAATACACAGTAATCTCAGCATTTACTTTTAATGAAATTGATAGATTTATGATAAAATAATTTTCACTCCCGTGAAAATTATTCACATATTCTACATTTATGTTTTAATCAGCTCATAGGCAGCACTTTACAATGAAGGCAACCACGGTGAAGGAGAAGAAAACATACGACCACGACCTCGGCAGGATTTGATCATTGTCGATTTATACATGCTAACCATCTATCTATCAAGGTCCGCACTTATAACCTGCCACGCTTTTATATCTAATGCATAAATTAAGACCGAAAAATCCCATCTCAGCATATCTTTCGAAATTCACCCACAGTTTGAACGGTACATCGAATGTCTAAGGTGCGTCACCGTTCATCTACGACAGCAAAATAAGGTCGATTCCAATTGTTTCTAGACTTGAACGCATGTGGCACCCAAATAACTAGGTTAACCTACGTCGCAGAAGGAACTTAGATAAAGTTACCGAATTTGCCCTAAAATTAGTTTCCAATAACTCGAAAATGTCAAATTTTCGCTGATTTTTTAAATGGGATTTTTACGTGATATTTTTTAATCGATTGCTTCACACGCTACCGCCTCATTTGCGCTTAGAATACAAAGTTCCGTTGCTTCGGAGGTGGATAGCAAATTTGCTTTTTTTTTAGCTTTTGTACGTTATTTGATTAACGTTTATTTCGTACCGACCAATACAGTTGTTTATGTTTGGTAACGTAGGAGACTAAAGGGGGCGGACGATGCTTCCCTATCGTGCAGAACTGCGAGAGAATTTCCGTTTATTGTTTTTCGTCCGCTGTTTTCTTTATTAATTGTCAATTTATTTTTCTCTCGGCCCAAAATATATACACAATAAAATTTCGTTATAACGAATGTTGCTAGAACGACAATTTCGCCATAACGAAAAAATTTTAAGTCCCAGCCAACTTCCCTTATAGTCCTTTTTAAATCTCGTTAGAACTAAATTACTTGTTACAAAAATTCAGTATAAGGAAACCTTTTTGAAATCATCTATGCATAAAATATTTTTTTTCCTGCCCACTCTCTCTTCTTGGATAATTGTTATATTTCCAACGACCCTTTTCCTATGGTCTCCACTTTGCACCACACAAAAATCTCCTCCTCCACTAATTAGCCAACCTTGAAGCTATATCATTTTTGCATGCC
The DNA here is from genome assembly GCA_036926305.1 of Uropetala carovei. Lineage (NCBI taxonomy): Eukaryota > Metazoa > Arthropoda > Insecta > Odonata > Petaluridae > Uropetala > Uropetala carovei. Next base: position 839,954 of record JAXCHB010000009.1, read on the forward strand.
TTTCCCCCAACTCCACCTCCCGCTGTCCAACCTTGAACCGTCACTCCATCGCCAACCAATAAATTCCTTTTTATAACATAAAATTTTAAACTACAGTGGCTTATAAGTAAGCAGTGGAATTTATTGTTTACATTTACATTTACATCAATACTCTGCAAGTCGCCAGAATTTGAATGAGTAATTGATCTTGTTAAATAATTTCTGGTAATATTCGTTAGAACGAAATTTCAGTACAACGACATTATCCACGCACCCCCGAGAAATTCGTTGTAAGGAGATTTTACTGTATATAGATATTTTTTCCCTCCTCTCTTTGAGTTAAGAGGAAAATGTCAGGAAATAGAGCAACCTTACTGGGTGACACGCGTACATACGAGTAGGCGTCGAAGCGTAGACTCCCTGTAGAGTCAGAGAGCTGAGTTAAGTGGGGGGTCTGACGCACGAAATCGCTTAGGGGATGAAAAACTATAGCGTTTCTGAAACTCTTTCGATGAACGATAACATCGAAATCCGCCTGGAACTACGCGGCAAAGCCTCTTTCGTAGATGTTTTCCTAAATGGACGTGGCGGTATTTCCTTTAAAAGCAAAAAGACTATTAGAGTGACAGAAACTTAAACATTACGCGTTGCAATAAACGTTAAATGACGTCATGGCGTTGTATTTTGATTTTTAATGATTTTTTTACAAGATCCCCTGCGCACGTCTTGACTATATTTCTCGATGATGTCTGTGTGTGTGTTCCTGTGTGTCTGCGTGCGTGCGTGTGCGTGCGTGAGATAGGGAAGAGTAGATAGGGAGAGAGGTATCTAGGAAGAGGTATAGGATTTGATTTCCGTCACTTTTGATGGATTAAAGTTTGCTTTCAAAAATCGTTCTTCCGAAACTATTTTTCGAAGAATTTTCCCTGAGCTTATTTTTCCATCTCACGAAATAAGCCCAAGACGCAATTCTCTTTTAAAAGATTTACATTTTCAGCCGACAACACTAAGCTTGGATAAAGTCGACTTGACAGTACTCGAGAAAATTCCATGAAAATTTTCATGCGCATACGTACATGGAATTCTCTTTACACCAAAATAAAGCTGTCGAGTTTTCGAAATACGCAAAAGATCTCTATCTCCCCCCTCCCCTCCCCCCGGAAGAAAAACATCCACAAATTCACTAATTCGAATCTCTAGATATTCTGTTGCATATCGAGTGAGCAAATAAGCATTATAAGTTTCTTTATAGGGGGCACAGGCGACAACTAACTTCTCAGAAATGAAGTTTGGTCCGCAATAAAATCCGGGCGAATCGTTCGAAAATGCGCAATCGCCGAATTTTATATCGGTTACGCTTTATCTTGGAAATAGAGAGGAACAGTCTCGGGTCCATCAACGCTTAAAAGATATCGTTTTTACGATCGACTAATGCTTCGTCGAAACTATGGATCCCGATCTCTTTGTAGTCGAGTGATTCTGCAAAAATAAAGTCTAATAAATAGACCAAAATCCATATAAAAGAAAATAATCACCGTAAAGTATGTAAAACAGCTCTACTTTTCCAACCGAATGGCGAAAGTATATAGAACTTCTCCGCCCGTAAAAAAAACTCAACATATAATCGGTGCATTGATGAGTAAAGAAAAAACTCTACTTATAATCGACGATTAATAAGTAAAGAAAATACATATTTTTTTAAAAATCGCGACGAAAAGGGAAGACATGCTATATAACTACGAATCTAAAAAAATGACTAACGGCAAACAAGATGGACGCCTTTCATAGGTAGCATTATTGCTCAGAATTGCAGCGACGCCGGAAAGACAAGGATTGCGACCCATTTAAGATCGGAAAAAAATAATGACTGGAAGTCTGAATAAAGTTAATTAAAAATAGTTAATCGGAAATCCTTATTAGGAGCGCAGCAATATATGGATGCGAGACATAGAACACGAGGAGAAGGAACGTGCGTGGAATGAAATATTTTGAGATTTGCGTGTGATGCAGACAGAAAAAAGTTACTTGTATTTATTGCTAATGAGAATACGTTAAAATACGGTAGGAGAAAATAAGCTTAATGTTAGTGACGACAAAATGAAATTTTGCTGGTTTAAAAAATTAAGAAAGGAGTTTTCGAGCGGCGTTGACTGTGTTGGACAGGAGAAGGCGATGAATCACCGAGAGATGGAAAGCGAACTGAATTTAATTACCGCTCTTGAAGGCTACTTTGAAAGTGATATGCGCGAATGGTTAGCTTATAGCCTTTTATGATGACGGAAGTTAACGTGTTGACTTATTTCATTCGAGCCATAAAGAGAGCTGCATGATTCATTTTTGAATTATTCATCTTCGAATTGATAGGGACGTCAGGAAAAATTTCTAATATTTTTTCGCCGACTGACATAAAGAAACGTCTGTGCGCATATTTCGATTTAAAATTTGTAATGTTTATGATATGAATGTCTTTTGATTTAACGAGATTTAGTTGAATATTCGAATAAAATTTGTGACCTAACAAATTAAAAAATTTTACTAATATCTTTAGATCGCTATAAAGTAACTCCTTATCGGTTTATATTCCTCATCGTTCGTCAATGAAACCGCGTATTTACTTTACTTATCGCTTATCAACCGTTATCAACCAAGATAAAACGTGCATTGAGAATATATACCGTTTGCGGATTCAAATGGCTGTATAATCACCTAAAAAGTTCACAAATATTCCGTCATGTGGCGTTTGTCCCTTAACTTCCGATTTCTTTTAAATCTTTCATAGCATAAAGCAGTGCTGCCCAACCTAGGGCCCGCGAAGGATTTTTGTGATGTGCCAAGCCGTGTTGAAAAAATTAACACACAAATTCGTACATTTTACGAGAAGTTTGATAATAAAATTTTTAATATTGTAATGTTAACTTAATTTTAACTCGATTTTGGCCATATAGCATCTCAGAATATATAGGTAACTTCCTATTTAAACGCTAATCCGGCCCGCAGAAGAATTTGCAACCACCGACGCGGCCTGCCGAAAGATTCGCAACCAACGATGTGGCCCGCCCCTTAGAAAAGGTTGGATACCTCTGACATAAAGGATAAACTGTTCGTTTGCGTTCCTCCCAAAAAGTATTTCATTCTCTTCATAATAAGAGAAAGGGACAAATTTAGATTCGTATTATTTACCATTCCGCACCAAGATTTATTTCTACGGTGATAAGCAGGACGTACTTTGGCAATGCTTTTTCCAGCAATATGAATTAGAGTACTTACTCTTTTCTCCCTAAATTATAAAATAAAATAGGCCTAAATAGTGTCCGAGATGCTGAGAAGAGACTACGCTAATGTCGAGGGCAATTTCTCAAAGTCGAAGGCGGAATATCGTTAGCATGCATTATAAATATACAATTAAGTCATTTTGCTCTGGAAAATTCGCGATCTAGATCAGAGGCCTGCAACATCAATTTATGCGGCCCGCGAAGTTTTTATGAAAATATATTATACTTATTACAGACAATGTTGCACATTTTAACTACGATTGTTGTCATAACCCATTGCCTGATGAAGTTTCGACGCTAAAAAATGGTTAAAACTTTTAAAATCACATAGGGTTTCTCGAGTAAGTTTCTATATAAACTCGCATCCGGCATTCGCGTAAAATGGGAGCACGCCCCTGATCTAGATAATTTTGTCTTGACAGAAACGCCAAACTGCGTTTCACCAATAGCCATAAAACGGTGTAATTTTTAATTTTGATCGGTGAATCATCACCGACTTTGTAACTCAGAAGTTCAGCTGGTTGTCACAACCTATTTATGGCTATTGAAGAGACAGTTTGACGACCTGATTTTAGCTAAACTGCGAGCGTTGTAATCTCTTTTCGACTTCATGGATATGGCGAGCCAATATTTGCTGCAGAAGGTTCTTCATTGTTTTCTTCCCTGCAAAATCGTTGTCGGAGCCCAACTGGACTTTTGCGCGTCAGTCTTTTTCGGCCAATTACGTTAAGAGTGACAAAACGTGTGTTCAGATCTGATGTTCCAAAAACTTTGACATAATGACTTGAATGTCAAAAAAAAATGTCTTTTTAATGCATGTCTGAACAATCTGAACGTCGTTCGGGGATCGATTTAATTAACGTGTGACCAGAAAAAGTTTACATTACATCAGTGTTTTCAGCCCAATTTGCATCTTTATTGCATGGACAAAAATGTTCACAATTTTTATCCGTTATAACATGCGAGAATAACTGGCTCAATGCAATGAATTGGAGGATGTGGATTTTTACAAGTGATGATTGCAATGGAGGAGTTATTTTCTCGGTACTATTTTAAAATTAAATTGACACGTTACTATAGGTAAGCTAATATGAAAGTTCCTTTACAAATTAACCGAAAAACATTTGGCACGGATGTTACCCGCGTTTAAAGTCCTCCGCTGGATATTTCACGTAGATGATAGAATTTTTTTTCATTGTCGACCAAATGAGGCAATTTCATCATATTCACCACCTATCAAGTTATCTATATTTTTTCGATGATTTAAAATTTCGGAAATGGGTAAAAAATGATTTATATAAAGAAGACATGAAATTCTTATCACATAGGTAATTCATTTTTCCTTTACTTGGGCCCTATTGAACTGATGAAGTTGCCATAGCAAAGTTAAATTGAGCGAACTTAAATAAATGCGCGGAAACAAGCGAGTTATTTCAAGGAAATTCCACCCGGAAATTTTAATTGTTTTGTTTGAATTCTAAGTAAATAGAACCTTAATTGAATAATTAATTGGTAGAGACAGAGATAAATATTTTCTCCCAGGGTTTTAAAATCATTTGCGAGTGAACGAGATAAAATGGACGAAATAAAACTAGGGCTTCGCGCTAATTAACATTAGAACTCTATCCTAAGAGGACGAAAAGATATGCAGATCGCAATTAATTAATCCGTGCATCAATTTATGCAGGGTATTTCCTGGAGAACTACAAAATCGATAATCTTCATATGTATTCTCTGAAACATAGAGTATTAACGCTAGTAAACTAATTAGAATTGATTTTCACTAATAAGAGACCACAAATTCTCTATGTAAATTCTGACTTGAACGCCCATCCGGACCGCCGAAGCTCTCGTGATTTCCAATGCGGGATCCAAAGCATTCACAACAACGAATGTGGCCCGTCATATATACAAGGTTGCCGACCCCTGATCTATAGCCAGGCAGACAGACAGACGGCATGGTGAAAACCACTTTTTCGGACTCGGGTGCACTTAAAACGCATATTTCCATCAAAATCTCGAGATCGAATTTCTTCGTGATTACAATACTTTCTCAGTATATTACGTATATGAGAAAGTAAAAACTAAGCACCAATAGAATCACAGGTACGACTTTTTTAAGAGGATTATACATAATCCTATCCATATTATTTATCGAGGCGAAAAAAATAGGCTACGAGTGTAAAAAAACATTTTCTATTTACCCTCTTTGATTCCACGTGGATGACAGCTGAATAATAAAAGAAAATATAACTTCACTCTCCTGTCCGCAACTTTTTAAACAATTTGCGACTTTTCGTTTTAAAAGTCACGTCATAGAAATTTCTGAAGCATATCTCATTCGACATGATCGACATTCTTTTAATCGCATACGACCTATTTCCTTTACCCGCGTTCTGTATAGGTTTTATAAAAGAGGCTTATTTATGAACTATCCAAAAAAAATCAATTCCCCTCAGGATGCACTTCAAGGATTCATTTGCGATGCGCACGCAATGTCGGAAGTTTTTACGTTAGAAAAAGTAGACAAGTAGAGCGTTGTCTACAGTGGCGGATTTAAGGGGGTTCACACTTGGCGCGCGCCAGAAGTAAGGGGCCCCGAGAAAACTGTTTATACATGAAAAATTATACATAAATCTCAGAAATATTAAATATATTATAAAAGCCACGAAGGAAAATATATATTTTGCACTTCAAGGGTTTACTTATTAAAACGGGAAGGGGTCAAATAAAGGGGTAGTCGTTAGGTGAGGTTTCAGTATATATTTACATTGCAGGGCCCCCAATTGTTTAGCGTCAGGGGCCTCAGAATGTCTAAATCCGCCGCTGGTTGTCTATGAACATTGATAAAATTAGCGCGTTATTATTTATAACTAAATTCGGTTATATTTTGCGTTATATTTCACTATATTTCTCCCATTTATCCAATTGAAAAACGGAGGAGAATTTGAAATTTAATCTCTTTATTATATACGTAAATTTATCAAATTTTCATTTACTTTTTATGTTGTTATACCGTCATGCATGCAGTCACTACAGCCTACTTTGTAAGTGACATAAATGTGGAAATATACGCTCAAAATTCCAACTTTCAATCTTTTATACCTTCGGGATTATAAAAAAATTAATGGGCCCTATCCGACCATGTATTTTTTTCAAAACAAATCTATATAAAATCAAATCGCAGCAGTACAAAAGTCCACTCTCCATGGTTCAACTCTCTATCGTTTACGGTTTGTCACAATTTCAATTTATGCAAGTGCGCAGACAGACATACAGACGGACAGACAGACACCGAAGTGAAACAATATGCGCATTTAAAAAGAATGCTGTAAAAACTTGCCCCCGACTAAAAGGGAATATATAACTAGAATATTTTAACCCTATCAAAAACAGGGGGACTAATATGGCGGCAAGAAAAAGAAATAATCGATAGGTAAAACGAACATTTGGAAAGGTCGTAATTTGGGAGCGCGCACCTTTTGAAAAATCCTCTCCCGTTAAAAATATGATTACTATAAGTCCGGATTTTCTCAGACTTGTCCTCTTTGATACAGCCGTGGAAATCTGGGTGATTTGGAAAAGGTTGAGTGATTTTGATTTAATACTATTATTTTCGTAGGTAGTCCAATTTTTTCGACAAATTTTTAATATTTTGCATTTTCGGCAACGCAGTCACAAAAAACCCTCTCCGCTCTAGGCTACAGCCGAGAGAACTGAATATGGAAATGAAAATTGGTCAAAAATACAAAAAATGGAAGAAGTCGGCCGGGAAAATTCAATGGAAGTTTTTAAGGCAATACGCAAATAATATAATGAGGCATTTTGTCGGAAATACGATGAATATTTTCGTGGATTGACCTTAAATTACACATCTTCTAAAGGATTTTTCATTATTTTATTGAACTAGAAGAAATGTTTACAAATTACTACATGCTTAACGATATATTAGATACATTTTTTCCCTGAGATTAACTATTAAACTGATTTTCTTTTCAAAGAAAAAATTAGAAAGATCACAATCAAGTTGATATCATACAAAGTTAGCTTTGCAATTGAATTCCTCATTTATGATTTACAAATAATATAGATTCATTTATGACCTGAAATAAAATTCGAGACGTTCGATTCGGGCTGAGTTTATACCTCCCTTCCAAATGTTTTTTAAATTCAACTGTATAATTCCTTTAGCTGATTCGCATCGCAACGTTTTTCTTATACAAAACCTATCCCGCATTTTAGGAACCAAGGGAAAATTAAACAACTAACGATTTAATAATTAAACCCTAAGGTTGATTACGAACACATAGAAACTCATGTGAAAACTGTTTCTAAAACCTAAATTAAATGTACATTTTCGTCAACATTTATATAATTTTCGTTTTAAAACGAATCTTCGTCAATTTAGAATTGAGATGTCGTATTGGACATGTGCATCATCCTTGCATTTCCGCGAGATTTTTACACTAAATAAATTTGGAAAAAAAGAGTTCGAGGAATATACATGGACAGCCCGTTATTCACAAACGCCCTCCAGCGGGACTCGTACGTATTTGCTCACTTTCGTCAAAGGATTATTCAGGACCGGATTTCAATTTCGCCCATCCCATTTCCTGTTCTAAGCGAAAAAAAATCACGGAGGGATGAACGAGGCAAAATAAAACGCATCGCCAAAAAAAAAACAAAAAAATCAATTCCGAAATTAAATACTTGTGAATAATTGTCAAACTGCGCTAGCATCGTGTTCAAATGTGCTAAATAGATGCACATAAAATTTATCTTGTTTATTTGTTTTGTGCTAATATAACTTTAGCTTGTGCCAAGTTACCGTCGTACGACGTAAATAACTTACGTATTCGACTCAGTGAACGCTAAAACGACATTAATACGCGCCAAAGCTATTTTAACGTGCCACGCAACTTTAAAGATGTAATCTTATGATGACGTCATAATCCTTAAACAAAAGGAGGGGGGGGGGGGGGGGGGAAGGCGCCTTACGGAATTTGCTCTGCACTTGTTTTAACGTCCTACTCCCAAATGTTGGCCACGATGCACGAGAAAATAGAATTCATAGTCGATATTCCGCCGTGACAAGTCTCGAAAAGAAGAGATGTAATTTTAGAAATTTCAAACAAATCAGAAATACAGCTGTGCGATTATCTGACAAAGTAAATTTATTCTTCGAACAAATGGATACTATACGAGACTCGTGAACACAATTTAAGTTCGCTCGTCCAAAAAATTTAATAAAACGCTCTGATGAACGGTGAAATATATATCTCTCAAAACAAACTCAAAATCTGGAGAAAAAAATTATCGAGAGATATAAATAGTCGAAATGATGATTTTTGGGGAAAATTATTTTGTGAAACGTGACGAAATTCCACTTTTAACACTTTAACACGAGACTAACTTCGACTAGCGTTGTAAGCCATCGCTGCTTTTCGAGTTTTAAAATAAGAAAATGTGATTAGTTTTCGTAATGTCCGCTTTCTAATCTTGTTATGTCAATAACACGAAGCTCCGAAGATATATACCGCTGATTTGCTCGAGCATACACTAATATATCTAAGAGCCAATAAAATAAGAAAGGAGATTATCAAACTGCTTTAGATTCAAGTCCCGCCATGGAAGAGAGGAAAAAATTTTTAAGCGTGCGCAAAGATCGCGACGCTAATTCCAACGATGGAGTTGGTAATCCCGATGAGCTGATATTGAACGAAAATGAGGTAGATGAAGCGATCGTGATCCCAGAGTCCACTCCTGGAGACATGGCGATGTCAAAGGAAAAAAGGTGGAGAAAAAGAGGCCTATATAATACCGTAACCATACCAACGGCTCACATTATAATAAACCCTTCTAAGGGTCGGTAACGCATTATTTTTCGCTTTCCTTGCGTTTAAAGCGAGCTTTTTTCCCCAAAAATATACCAGTTAATCTTTCAATCGTTACGAATGAAGATTGCACATCCAGTACGCAATGACATAAACGACAGATAACGGATGGAAACTGTCGGAATTCTTAAAGTGTTTTCCTTTGAGGTTGCGTCGTGCATTAGAAGATAACTAAAAAAAATAAGCGCTTGAAAACCAAAACTGAATTAATTTCGTATCTCATTTATCTATAATGTCCATAAAAAGGTTATGAAAAAACCATACGCGCATTCTTGCTACAAGGCGGTCATCCTCAGCGGTATTTACCGAGAATAGATTCCAATGATAACGGTTGCCGAAATATTCATATGGTTCATTCATAACATTTTCATGAAGATACCTAAGATTCTTATATATTTCAATTTTGATTTTTTTGTTGAGTTTGTTCTTTAGACGAGCTCGATAATTGTACTTTGAATCAATACATCAGAAGCTAGCACACAAAGTCGTAAAAACTGCAAGAGAAAATATTTCCTTTGCAGTCTATATATATATATATATACATACATACACATATATATATACATATATATATACATATATATATACATATATATATATATAAGGGTAGCAACAGGGTGTTGGAGGAAGCCCAGTGGACACTTACCTAGAATGAAGAGCCGCTGGGGGTGCTGAGGACACACGAAAAACACAAAAGAACAAAAACTACACAAAAATGGAGCTTTATATATATATATATATATATATATATATATATATATATATACATATATATATATACATATATATATATACACACACAGAAATGAAAATAAAGGCTTGAAATAAGCTTCTTCGCCCGCGTGAAATGTTTATTTCCTCGTTCGTCCGCCCTAAGGGCACATAGTTATTGGATCTTGCAAATGAAAAGGGCGTTTCGTTCGTGTTATTTTTTTCTTAATAACATCATAGTGGCCAGGCAATTTTTTCTCTGCTGACTGCCTCATCTCGACATAAGAAAACATCAGGAATGTATATATTCATTCAAAGCGACATTTAAAAATATCGCAATATATAAATTAACCCCAGGCCTGTTCAACCTTTTAATGTCAGCGGGCAATTTCAAATAAAAAAAATCCAAGGCGCGGGCAACATGCGTTCTATTTACTCACGTGAAAATATCAATATCGTCAAAAAAGTTATATGCATCTAAACATAAGTATGTTCGTAAGGAAAAGTTGGTTATTTTATATTTTTAATAATTCTTGCGTAAAGTATGACGCTGAATTTTGGTGTTTGAAGGAATATATTTCGTCAAAGCTACTCTCATAATGTCGTTCAAATGCTTGTCCGTCAGAATCGATCTGCAGCTTGCCTCAATAATTTTCAGTCATTTTCGGTCAGGTTCACTTGTGTACGTTGAAAAGGAAATATGGATTCACTCTAAGAGATGCCTATTTTAGGAGTGTGATTTCATCCAAACGATATCGTGCGTTTTCAAGACGACAAGAATAACCGAAGCCTCTTTCGCTGTTAACTGGAGTGGAGTTCGTATTCTTCAGAGCAAAGATATATCTTTATTTCAAAGAAAATGTAAGGATATTTTTTTAAAATTTTGGTGCAACAGCTTATGCAAAGTTGCAAACGATAAAAGATTCTAATACAACCGTTCAGTTGCAAAAAGAATTTCTTGAATTTATTCTACGGTGGTTGATTATATACATTCAGAAGTAATGACTATCCTTCGTCTACTATATGGTTAATGTTTAAAACTGCTGAAGATATTCAATACGATGAAATCTGAAAATCGGCAGAAATTAATACTTTTCTATTTGATAAAAAGTGGGCTACTTTATTTAAAAAGGATAATTTCGTTGATATAAAGCAGTGGTGGGCAACCTTTTATACCTGGCGGGCCGCACTGGTAGCTGCGAATTCCTCGGCGGGCCGCACTACAAATTGTCTATGCTTCTGCGGGCCAGATCAGGATTTAAATGGACGTTAACTAGTTAACTGAGGTATCACATAAGTGAAAATCAATCCTAAATTAAGTTTTTAGGGTTAACATTTCAATATAAAAGTTTTATTATAATAATTTGAATGTTTATGATATGGATGTGTTAAATCTCTTTTTAATCATAGCTTCGCGGGCCGCAAAAAATGCTCTCTAGGGCCGCATGAGGCCCGCGGGTCGTAGGTTGCTCAGAAACTACAGAAACTGGTGCTTATCATTTTCGCGATTCCAAAATCGAAAGCTAATGTTGAGCGAGTTTTCCCATTGCGTAAAAAAACATTGGGCTAACGATAGGAACAGACTGAAAATTGAAACAGTTAAAATTTTGCTACAAGTGAGATGTAATTATGCCTTGACTTGCAGTGAAATGTATGAAAAGTTGCTAAAAGACGATAAATTGTAAATATGTTCACATACAAAATATATGTAATTAATGTTTTTAAGATAATATTAATAAATAAAGCTGGTAAATTTATAAGTGTACTGCTTTTTGTAAAAAATGTCCTACTTTTTGCAAAAGAAAGTCCTATTTTTTCGTAAATATTTAATACCTTTTGTATGAAAGCACCTGGGAACCCTAGTTATGCTGCCAAAATAATTGATATTTATTCGAAGGCTTAACAAATATTGTATATTTGTTCTTAATAAAGATGTTTTTGAAAAAAGTTAATTTTCTTCGAAAAAGGAGCATTCTTTATTCGCCAGAGACGATTAGGCATTCTTTTTAAAAAGAAGCGAGCAAGAATAAATATTTTTTCTTTAAAGAGACAACAGTAAGTAAAAGAATCGAGACCGTGCGTATAATGTTGCTTTTTTTACATTTTTAGCCAAATATTTTAATTCTTGATTACGATAATAAAATCTGAGTTAATCTAATAAAGTTATTCGTTGATATTTTTTGCGACCCTTGTTCTTTGCGGTGGCCACTTTGGCATCTCGTTTTCCACCTTTTATTTAACGGAAACAAAATAAATTTTTAATACAGCTCTCCCATTGGCTAACACCCGGTAGATAAGATGTATCACTTGTGGCCATAAAACGGTTGAGTAAACCAGATGAGCGTCACAGTAATTTGGATAAAGGAAAGGAGCATAACCGCCTAGAACAGCTACTTTGCGGAGGAAATGCGCATCTGGTTACCCAACCGTTTTATGGCTACAGGAAATGCCCCCTAGGTCATCTATCTTGTTGGCTTGCAGGACATTAACGAAGCCATATACGGCGGAAGCGCCATTACGAAAGCTCTGATCCAGCCCAAAACGAGGCATTTTTTTAGGGCGCAAAAAACTTCCATCTTTTGCGAAGGAAAAAAGCATTTTCCCCGTGCTAGAGAATACTTTTCAGCCTCAGAGCGACACAAATGTTTCATCCCGATGAGCAACGGAGCGCGTAAAACTTTGCGCCTGCGATTATAAGCTCGAGAAGGACCCACACGAGCTGCTGTGGAATGCGAGAGCGAACTTTATGCTTCCCTCGGACCGAAAAATTTAAAGCAGAACATCGTTTAACAGGATAACTAAATTGAGATTAGCTTTTGAGGAATTTAGAACCGTCCGTTTCACTTTTATTTTGTGATTTAAATCTAACTAGACGGCTACAAAACGTTGAAAGTGAGGTAGACGTAATCAATCGATCAATCGGCAGGATTAAACTGATTTGAGCTCTAATATAGCACACAAATGCGGGCATTCATCTACTCGTGAAAATATAAAATAAGGACTTTTGTATGAAGTAGATTCGACTAAGTAAGAGTTCGTAATACTCATCTTAGCCTAACTTATGGCTTGTGGCAAATAAATTGCGTAGATGAACCCTATCGCAGTATAACAGATACCAATTTAACGAGTATAGGAAATAGATACACCATTTCTTTAGGAAGCGAATACACCGATCCACGTTAGCACTAATGGAAGATGAGCGCTATGACGTTTACTGTTAAATTAAGAAATCGAGTGAAAAAAATAATGACTTTAGCGACGTGGTTTCACAACCAATTCCTCAGCCGGATTGAAAATTTTTTAAATATATGTTATATCAAATTAATTTTGCGTTCATACGCAAAATCGACGCCTTCACATCTGTTTTATAACGCACCTATTCGTCAATGGTAAATAATCGTCGTGTGAAGTATGATTTCTTATTTCCTACATTTTTAGAAGCGAGCAAACTCAAAACAGAAATGAAATATAGTTCATCCTAGATTTAATAATATTTTTTCGTTGTCTCGGTGCATGATTAAAACACTAAAGTTCCTAAAATTAAATCGCGGTTTCGTCGTCCGTTGATACTTTTAATTATAATATGAATTTTGTGGCTGTTACGATAGACAAATATTAACATGCGAATTAATGGCTGAAAAAATTATAATTTTTTAAGCGAAAGTAATCGTAAAGTGCATGAACAAACGGAAAGTAAACAATGACGAAAAATAAACAGGATTTAACCTTTCCTGTATTCTAAATCAGTTTACATAGTTAACATTTTAAACGGACCTTTGCAAAGTTTTCTCGTGTTAATCTTTCGTTAAACAGGAGTAGAGTACAACAACTAAATGAAGTTTACTAGGATGAGCGGCCTTTCGGTTTTAATTATCAAAGCTTTCTAACTTTAACTACACCGCCATAAATAAAACTTTCAGAACTCAAATCCCGACGGTTACAGTATATATTTTCGTTTTCCCTCTAATATTCAGATGTCATAATTTTTTATATTCTATCTTTTAAATTCCCAACCGTCTCTACCATGAACCTAGAATGCCATGTTACGATTGAAAAATAAATAAACAAACGGAAATACTTAATGAATCACAGAACTTACTTTTTGCATATTAATTAAGCGAAACCACTAGACTTTATTAATACCAGAAAAATTCATGCGTGTTTTTTTACTTAAACAATATTTACGCTTAGAATATCAGAATATCTGTAAACCAGGAGTGGGGAACCACTGGCCCGCGGGCCGCATTCGGTCCCCGAGAGTTTTGTGAGGCCCGCGAAACAGTGATGAAAAAGAGATCCGTAACATTTAACACAAACTCATATTATTTCATTCGGATAATGATAATAATGCATTTAATATTTAAATTTTAATCCTAAATACTATAATTTAGAATTGATTTCCACTTATATGGTACCTTATAATCTCTCAGTAACTTCAATTTAAACTACGATTAGGCAATTTCCAATGCGGCCTCCCGAACGATTCGCCACCACTTATGCGGCACGCCATGTGGAAAAGATTCCCCACAGTGTAAACTATTAAGATTCTTCTACAGAAACTCCGATCGAATGAAAAAAATTGCTTCCTCTCTCGGCATTACTCCCTCAACATGTTAATGAATTCCAGATGATTAATTTCACCATCGATATCCCTACTCGTAAAAATATTTTCACCCTAAATTTTAATTTTTGCAACGCGAGCACTTCTGAAATGGGATTTTTTGTTGCGAATTCGTCGACCTCGAAATAAAATATGCTCGGAATTTCCAGGATGTAAATATCGTATGAGAAAGATCTTTCCGCTCCATTTATTCCGGAAGAGCAAAGCCAAAGCACCCAATTGGATAACACCAGCCTACAAGTCGTTAAAAATCTGATATTCGGGCGAACGACTCATCCGTAATTTTTAATGGAGAGCATTTTGGTAGATTGCGAAGACAATTATCAGAGCGATCGCTTTCTTGATGGAATATAATTCTTCATTTAAAAAAAATGAGCCATCAAAAGAGCAAAGCTACCCAATGAAAGTATATACACGTCAGAAATCAAACTCGAGGAAATTTTTAATACGGCGACTATTCAAACCCAATAATACCGCCTGTGAACTCTATTGATGCATGTGATGCTAAATAAAATGCAGAGCAATTTTTTTATGTAAACTTATTTAGGAAAAACGTTAATTTTTTTAAGGTCGACCTATAAAGTAGATCTGCATAAGCAAATTGTCTATTTGTCTAGCAAGAGAATGAGCAACTTGTCATCATTTCTGTGTAATTTCAGGAAATGAAGGTTAACATAAAGACGATGCATTACAAATCGAACATATAACAAGCATGTCCGATCGTCTCCGGCGAATATGGAATGGTCGTTTTAGAAGAAAATAAACTTCTTTACTCAAATTTGCATTTATTAAGAACCAATAAGTATACAATGCTACCCCAAGAATATTTACATTAAAAATAACTACTAGTTTCTAGCTACTTTATTACAATATATTATACATACTATACTTTGTGCTCGAATTGGAAATTTTTTAAAAACGGGAACGCTGTGGGTTTCATTTTATATCAAGTGAGACGGCGTTTCCATGTTTTTCCGTTCAATTCGAGCACTGACTACACTTATATTTGTTGTTAAATAATTTGAATAACGTTTGAATTCATCTAAAAGGTAACCCAACAGAAATGGTCTTAGGATAGTCTAAGGCAGTGGTTTCCAAAGTCTACAAAGCCGCGCTTAAACTAAGAAAAATGTCCTTGCGCCCCCTTATATGTCATATATATGGCCAATGATACGCCCTAGTCACTTTAGAGCTAGAATTAGGCGACTGTATATTGTAGGTCTCACGATTGCGACAGTTAAAACGGCAGTAAATACAATGTCTCTTTGCGCCCCTCTGACATGCTCCTCCCCCCAGTGATCCCACAGTTTGGAAACCACTGGCCTAAGGTGATCTCGTAAATAAATGTTGATTTTAAATTCATTAACGGCGCAGAGGTAAATACTCTGGTCCCTCGTAGAATTCCTAAATATCAATTATTAATGGCAGTTTAACAAGAGCCACCGAAGAAAAGACATCTGTTTGGCATGTTCTGTCTCAAATTTCAAATTATGCTAAATTTTCTATAAAACTTTACTGGAATATACTGATTTCCGTAGATTTGAATGCATCATTTATTAAATCGTCACCGCACCCATCTAAGCATCAACTTTATAACATAAATAGGCTGTTTACAATATTAGTTTAAAGTTTACTCATTTTCCAAATTTAGCGCCCTTCAACAATGGAAATTCAAACTATAATATTCGTAAAAATCGAATTGTGATCGAAAGGTAATTAGTACCTAACTAACCAAAAACGAATTTTTATCTCTTATGAACAAAAAATGTCAAAAACTACAGACGGACATAGGAAAAAGCTATAACAATACCTCGTTAAATGCTTTTTTTGAAAACGAGCTAAAAATATTCGAAAGTGTTTATAATCCTCTATCCTATGCATTAAAATTGCTTTTTCCCTTATTTAAATCTTCAACGGGATTGAATTTATCATTTTACAATGTCATTACTCAGAGATAAAACCTTATAAAAAAACGTGAAATATAAAAGTTTCAAAATAATTCCTGTCGAACAAAAAATTCTCCCACCCAACTAGAGAGACTAGAGAGACAATAATTCGTTTTAACATTTTACAGCATAGCGTAAAAATCCTCTTTAAAACGTTCGTATGCCATTATTTGAAACAATTTATAGCATGATGGGCGTGAAATAGGAATGGCAATTACCTGTTGGGATTTGCTCAATGAATTTCTTGGTTTGATCGGCGCGATAAAATTGCAGAAAAAAATTAATTCGACACGCAAGCGAAACACGTATATTTAGACCAGTGGTCTTCAACCTTTTTTGAGTCACCGCCCACTTTTATCATATGTTGTCCTTTGAAATAAGTTCACCGCCCACCCAGTGCCGTAGTGAGGGTTTCTGGCGCCCAGGGCAAAGGATAATTTTGCGCCCCCAGTAGCAAAGCGATTTACGGAGGTAAGGTAACCCTAATACTAGTGGGATTGTCGTTAGATGAGATTACCGAATACGGTCTCAGTGGTAATAACAGTGTTTAAAATAGTTGTACAGAATATGTGTGCTTTTTTATAGAATTTTATTTTTCAGTGTAAAAATTAGAATAGCATTTGGTGAGTTCTTTAACGCCCACCAAAAATCCAAAAACGCCCACTAGTGGGCGCTATCGCCCACCTTGAAGACCACTGATTTAGACGATGGAGTGTACCTGACCCAAGATATCAGCAATTAATTTCGCAGAAAACGCACCAAAGAAAGAGCGTATCTGAACGTACAAGCCATAACCTTTTGACGGCGGTGAAATATCGCTCACCCGAATCCGTTTTCTTTTTGCGGGCTACATTCAAGTTTCAGCGCGAAATTTGGCGCAAGAACTTTCTCGTCTCCGTAAATTTCCGACCAATTAACCGCTAGATTCGTTGTTGGTTTAATAATGGAAGCCATTTCTGTTTCAGGTCGGATAAACCCTGATGTTATTACCTACAGTTTCAACGTTCCTCAACCTACGTCTGGTGATGAGCTCTCACCTTGACACCAACAACAGCATGTTTAATGCGATGGAAAATAAAGGTTCGTTGCGATAAGCAGTCAATTTTTTAAACATATATTCCACGGCCGAGTGTTACGTACGCAATTTTCTATTTTGAGATTAAAACTTAATATCGTTATATTCGTTTTTTGTCGAAATTAATAACACAAGCCAAGCAGGGGGTACCACTTTACTGGTGATAAAAATGAACTTTCCGTCATATCTCGTAAAGTATTCGTCATATCAAAATACTTTTCAAATAAAACTTGTACAACTAGTTAAGTTATATTATTTCTTTTCCTATACACTTTTATCGTAGGAGTAGCCGTTATCATGACAAGACTGTCTAAATTGGAGTTGAACTTGTAAAATTTCTTGCATGGTTACTTCTTCATTGTTACTAACATAAACAATCTCACAAAAATACGTTTAATTATCTTACGTGTGCATGCAATATTTTTAAATAGGAAGAAAATGGATTATTTATGACTTTAAAACGCTATTTCCCTTGAGTACACGTATATCATTTCCTTTAAATACTCCACTGCCCATTTGTGATACGCTGTACACTTTCGTAACTTGTTTCCATATGATCGTGTAATTTTAATTAACCTCACTCAAAATTATATCGTATTAGCTTTAGCAATGTTACAAATTCAATCGACATCGGTTCCTCCTAATTCTCCGTGTTGCTTCTTTCATTGAAATCTCTGCAAACAAATCACCAAATCTACAAAATGTCGAAAACCACTAAAATAATTTTGCTCTGTGACATTAGGGATCTAAGTCTGGTTTGCATTTTTGAAAGCCGACGATGCAAAATGAGGCTAAAATTGGGAAAGTAATATTTTTTTGCGGCACCCTTCAGAACACTTCACGGCACCCAGGTTGGGAAACACTGCTTTACGGGAACATTCCTAAACGACATTAATTATGCGATATTCGGTATCTTTCCGCAGTGCTCGTTACTCTCCGATAAGGATGGCAATGAATCGTCTTTGGGACTGATCTAATCGTTTAAGATCGGGAAATATCAAGTATTCCGCATGCGTAGTACACAAAAAAAATCACAACGTTAACTCAGCCGTTGAACACGCGTTGCAGATAAATCGTGCCTGTGAAGCGAGAGAGAAAATAGAACTTTATCTTCCATTTCTATAAACTTAAAGCTAATTTTAATCGGAAATACTTTCAAGGCGATAAAGAAGATCCAGTCGAAGATGCTAATTCGTCCATTTGATTACGGCCAATAAATCTTGCGTGGTGAAGCTTTAAAACTAAAATTTATACATATATGCACTTGATATTTCGCTTGTACAGGTTTCCCTCGAGATACGTCGAGGATGTGTTCCTAGGAAACAGTGCATATCCTGAAAAAGCGTATCTCGGGAAACATTTTTCCGTATAACCCTATGTTATAATGATTTCTGTTTTCCCAGCTCTCCAAATATTGATGTGATTGACCAAATTTTGCTAATCTGTTCATTTGCCTCTTTTTTAATCGAAAGAGTACTTAAAGACACGTCTCTTTGAACCTGCTCTTCAATCCAGATATTACCTAAGTAACTCCTCCATCTCCGCCATAATAGGATTCTGTTACATACATATTCTTTTATCTTTTCACTAGCCTTCAATATTGAGTGCACGTTCATAATGTGGAAAAGTACTTTGTATCTCATTGTGAATAATGTCAAAAACTTCCATGAAGTCGCCTCTGAGACTGCTTTATTGTATGTACAATTACCGTTCCACGCTGTCTTTTTTCAAAGCGATTCAAACATTCGAGTTACATTTCAAGGGGAATAGCCTGTTTTCTCTTGGAAGCAATTTGAACCTTATTTTCCGACATAGTGGTTATTATTTAACTAGTGTAAGTGCCCGTCAAAAATGACGGGGAGTAATTTGGTTTATTGGCACGGTACACATTAAGTACAAATGCATTGATTGGACATAAATTCGGACAATGCATATACAGAGTTGGCTAGCATTTTTAAATTGTGGAATTTTTACAATTTCATATTTTTCCAATCGGTTTTGTTCAAAAACATATAACTGTGCCAAATTTCAAGCTCATCTGAAAGTGCCTTATAATTTTTATCCTCGTAAGGGGCGATAATGGGGCGAGATAGCCCCAAAATTTTGAACTTTTTATAATTTCGGAGTTTTTCCTTGGTAGTGAAAAAAAAACCTAAAATGGTGCCAAATTTCAAGACTCTAAGTCGTCTGGAACGGTCTCATAATTATCATCCTCGTGTTGGGCAATAATGGGGCAAAACAGCCCCAAAAATGGGAAAGCTTACCCCTATTGAGCTCGTTCCCACGACAGCCGTTTGTTGCGACCCAGAAAAATTACCACTTCTTTCCGATGAAAACTATAAATTTACGCTAATTACTATATTCGGATTTGAATTCTGTCTTCAAAAATATGAAACTACTATTTCTATCCTTTCCGATAGTTCAAGTCCCGAGTTCGAATGTTGAAGGGAAGTAATTTTAAAAAGCAAATATAAAAACCTCTACACTAATTTACGTATTTTCTCATGGGGCAAAAATGTGCCAAAATATCCCCTCATAATTGGAATTTCAACAATGTTGGATTTTTTCCTTCGGTTGTGACCAAAAACCTATAATCGTGCCAAATTTCAAGTTTCTAGCTCATGTACTAAATAAAGCGTTCCTGACAGATACACAAACCTGGCCTTTTAATGCACAAAAACAGTGATCACAAATAATGTAATGGAAAATTCACGTATTGCTCAGTCTTTATCGCCAGTCATATCATCGAGAGAAACAACAAGTCAGGAAAATGAAATATATGAAACGTCGTATTTAACGAGGAAAGATCTCGAATTTTGTGCCCTTAATTTTGTCGCGGCGTATCAGCGAAAAAGCGTATCTCGAATGAGTCTATCTCGAGGGATATGTACCTGTATTAAATTTCCCTTTTACCTGACCAATGGTTTATGTTATTATAAGAACCACAGAACCGCTCAAAAGGTCTAATTCAGTCCGCGGAAGCATTCACCGTCGTGTGAAAAAGCTTTCCCGACTATCGTATTAAGACAGTTTAATTACTGGGAGCTGGGTTGCAACCTCTTCGAGTTTGACCCGGAGTCTCCGGGTTTTGAGATTTATTCTCCGGGTTAAGGGTATATAATTCTATGGGTCAACAATACCTATGAAATCCAGTGTGGAATAAATCACTAAATAAATACGTTACACACATTTATGTGAATAGTAATTAAATATTGTGTATCGAACAAATATTTTTTTAAAGCATACTTTCCCTTCTTCATCCATGAGAATCCACGGGTCAAATTATGAAATCTCCGGGACAGATTAGAACCATGGCACCGTGGCTGGGAGGAATTTCGGTATCCAGGGAGAGACGCTGCTTCGTAAATTTTAATGTTAAGATGTCTTTGAAAGAGCCTATCAATTTATCCATCGCTCCGCAAAATGATCGATAATGATTAGAGAAAAGGATTTTGTCTAGATCTCCACCTGTCCCGGTATCCAACGTTTATTCGCCTGCAAGTATATATTATAGGTCATGTATAGATTTAAGGGTCCGCAAACTGATGTTAGCGAGCTCTTCAAACAGCGCACTTCTACGATGCTAAAGATCGTATTTTCTATTTAATACAATTAATCTGATTTGTTCGCCTGTTTTATTTAGGTGTGTTAATATTTTGCTCCTCCATTCCCCAACAAAGGATAGGAATACAAGTCAGTGGCGTAACAATATAGCGGCGTAGACTATGTTCTAATGGCTAAAATTTGCTGGGATAACAACACTGTCCTAACGTCATTTTCGGAAAATATTTTTCAAAAAGTCACAAAATTTCTTTTTTTTTAACCGCAGGTTTCGCGAGTTAGACGACGTTAAACGTAAGTTGCGAAACAATCTATGGCGAGATTTAACGACAGGCTTTCCTATTCAGTTTCTGAGAGCACTATTGCACATTCCCTAGAGAGTTTCTAGCGGCCAACAACATGCGACTTGCTGGGGAAAAATAATTGGCAACACTGCCATTGCGCACTTTTCACGACGAAACATAACAAGGAGACTTTTTATGGCGTTTTCAGCAGAACAGTTTTCATGGAAAAATCCCAGCAAGGAAATGTGATACGGCATCGTCGACACCCCCGGACTGTTAGTCGTCCCGGTGTAACGCTGACCTTGAAAGTTTTACCAGGACCAAGAGATCGTAAAAAAAAGGTTTCAGAAAGGTTCCCGGAAATGCATTTACCGAGATTTGCATTAAAATGTTATTAATAAATATATAAATACGAGCACATGCAAAATATTCGCATCCTTATTTTTTTTTAACTTTTACTTAAAAGCTGCACCTGACGTGCTTAATCGAGTGTTGAAATTTTCAGCGTTCCGAGGCATTTCATTTTCGCTGAAAATCGTTTAACCTTATAAAGTTTGAGCGAAAATTAATTTTTTAATGTTTTCGTTTACTCCCATTACAACCGCCGTAAAGTTAGTTAACTCTTTTGGCGACAAATTGAAAGTGACATGATTATTTCTTTTAGCGCTAGCGGAATATTTCTTATTGCCACTCCACTTCGCTATTCAGGAATACTGGGAGTGTAAATATATTTTCAATTCGACATTTGAAAGTAAAAAAATTAACATCGAAAAATACTCACCAGGTATGGTGGAGCTTGTGGAGGCCGGCTGTAGGTTCAAAGCGTGGAGTTACTCAAAGCGAAAACCCAGATGCGGTTCCTTCTTCATCGAAGGATACCGCTTCATACATTTCTCTCAAGAATGCCGAAGAACTTTGGTCTTCATCTTCTGATATTCTAAGTAGAACGGAAATTCAAATTAAACTATCGAAGGAAGTTTTCTAGTTGTTGCCATGACAACGCAAAGCAACAAGGTGCTTCCAATAATCAGTCATAGATGTCTCTGGGTGTTACTCCAGCGCTCCAGCGGTGGCTGAATCTTGGCTATCGCATGAAGGGTCTCCGCCAATCACAAGAGATGGAACGTATTTGGCTATTTTATAATCTTGAACTGTCATTTCCTCCGTTGAAATAAATGCTCTTACTTATATAAGCTTCCAGATTAAACGCCTGTTGATGTGCCCAGCCAAGACCCAGCCCATCAATTTCTAATACTGCTTTCAAAGATATCGGGATAACATTTAGAAATATATTTGTCAACAGCAGCGGCCGCATCACTTACTGTAATATTACTCCAACTCTTACGCTTCCCACAACGTTAACAAAAAAAACTAAGACTTGCCCCAAAAATCCTCGAATCTGAACTATTGCTGTATTATTTCTTAAATCCTTCAAATAGACACTGCTGTATTATTTATTAAATCCTTCAAACAGACATGTTTTTCAAACTATAAATCGCGTTATAGTTATGATGACCCTGATTATCGATGTAAGCATTCGAGTCTTTCCATATTTTTAAAAAACTTAAAATCACCAGATTTGAGAATTGTCTTGACCGAAATAAGAAGTAAATTGGAGAGGTCCATCGGCTATTCTGCAACGTCTCAACAACTTTTAAATTGTCACTAGCGTATCACCATTCTCGGCACAAATATCACTTTCTGGACGTATTTCACACGTTTGTATAAAGACTCAGTAATATATTAACACTTAAAAACGATTTTAATACACGAAACTTACATACCATGAACCGCGACGGCTGGGCATGACGATACTGAAGGTAGATTACGCGCGGAGAGATGGCGATTGTTTGAATTTGTTATAGCGGTTACAGCTAAGGTGTGATTGGAGGATTACGTAATCTTATCGAATAATTAAATGACAAACGCTGTCCCGTTCGCCTCACATAAGAAAATATTTTTAGTTTCTAATTCATCCACGACGGTTGCATAAGCTGTACGCGTATTCATTTATACCGCTATTATCTATCAATAGCCATAAACTTTGAACATCTTTCTAAATGATACAACTTTTTTTTTAAAAACGAGGGTGGCGTTTCCTATCGCAGGTAATACGCTTTATTCAAATTAAAACGTTGATGGATTTGAATCCCCGCGACCACTGGGAGTAGTTTCGAGCAAGATTTTTAAAAATAGCTCCTACTCTTCATACTGCAATATTTTATCTTATTCTACCAATCAGGTAATATTGTTACAAAAAACTAAAAATTTTGATAAATGTTCCACTTGCCAAAGAAAATCGTTAAAATTTGTAACCTCTTACGAAATTTAAAGCTCTGGTGTTTATTTTACTATCTTCCTTAACATTTTCATTAGCCTAAAATTGCTTCTAAAAGAAATTTAAAAAATAGAAAATCCAATACTTTTAAACTATCTTTAAAAAATGTCCTAATGTTATTCCTAAATGCTTACTTCCAACTGGTTTACTATATAACATTGCAGGAAATTTTATTAATGGAAAACATTAATCTTGTTTGACATTAGTTTTTCCTCATAATAGCATTGTTTCTTTAATGAACTGTGTTTGCACTTGTTACACTGCCCCAATGTTACATTTTAGTGCCTTTGGTAAATAGATTCAAAATAGGTTTTAAATCGGCAACCAATTAATGAAAATTTTTAAAAGCGGCTGTTTTTGTCCAAAAGCAATCAAGGTCAACGCAATACAAATATCACTCGTTCATACTAAAGCCTTCTTAGTCATTACTGTCACAAAATCCAAATTTAATTAAGTAAATTGCACTGAACATTATATGTATTACCTCACACCTTTCATTTTTCACTACTCAAGGTGTCATAAAATAAAAGCTCAAAATTATGCTCCACTTACTTTATTAGCCCTTTTTTGCGACACAAGGAGGCAATAAGGCAAGATAGTTACTATACAACCATTACTACAGGACTGCAAATAATGTGTCTATATTTTGATTTTCTTAAGAGTTTCATATATTAAAATAGACTAAATGGACCTTCACAACTTGGCCTAAATAAATTTGTATTATATTATTCACAACCAGAAAATGTTACACTTAAGTCTAAAATAGTGTTCTTCCTTGAAATAAAACCCTGAAAATGCTAGACAGAACCCACAAAACAAATATATTTGATTAAAATTTCATTTTTATAAACAACAAAATCTTAAAAAACAAATTGCTCATGAAAATCAGTTTATCAGGTCATCACATTTTATAACTCCATTATCTTGACAAAAAATACTCAATTATGCACTAAAATATAAAACATTCTTTAATGGCAAGTACAAAAGAAGACATTCTTTTTTTCTGGGAAAGATGAGCTTGCTTCCCAAGCCAACAAAATAACACCAACTACAATTTTTATTTTATTTTAACCAACAAGAAATGTACAAAATTCACTAATTATGGTATTCATGCTATATTTGTAGGTTATGATGACACATTATCAAATTTGGCTAAAATACTGTTTTTAATCAGAAAAATACACTTAACTACTGTTTTTTTATTTTACTGGGGTTGCTAAACTAAACAAATGAAATAAGTCTATTTAAAACAGTGACAGTAATAGTCCACATAAGTCACCTTAAAAATTTTCCGAGGGAAATATAGATTTCTTATACATATTAATGCACTATTAAATCACAGAACTTGAATATCTAAAACAGCAATAACTAAATTTAATGCATTACTAACAAACCTTAAAATTTGAACAATGGTAAATTACAATGAATTTTGAAGTAAGTATTCAATCAAAGGGCTGCAAAACAAATACACCTTCAATAAAACCTCTACAAGCTATAGTGTGAAACGAATACAGCATTAATTTACGGTGCTAGGCTTAGTATATCTGTAAAGACAATGTGCACATTCGTAAGAACATTTAAGAGTCATTATCTTTTCTCATCAACCCATCACTTCATATTCATCCCACGATTACACAATCCATATCCTCAGATTACACAATCCATAACCTCACAGGCCTTACATTACATCAGTCACAGCCTTATCTTTTGACAGGTCTTATATAAATCCATTGCAAAAGATCGCTTCAGATTAACACCCTCAAGAGTATTCTCTTTCAAACTTTCTTAAACACCACATTAGTTTCAATTTCATCCACTGGCCACATACTTCCACAACAATGTCACTTGCAACACACCATAGTAGCTTTCTCGTCATCGAAATCTCTCACTGTTTCACATTCAATGACAGTCTTGTCCTTGCCATCTTCATACCTATCAATCGACCTAACCACACTGACATCTTCGAAAGGCAAAGATTCGTTAATCACATCCGAGATTCCATTTATTGCACAGGAATCGTAACCTTCGTTAACATCAATTCCCTCACTAACTAATCCATTCCCATTGTTGCTTGAACCACTCGTATCCTCCATAAGTTCCTCACATTGTTTATCGACAACCGAACATTCTGCTTCGTTTCCTAGCATCACCGAATCAAGCTTGTCTACAGGTGAAGGTTCATCTAGGCAAGGGCTCTTGTTTTCCACATCTATCATTTCCTCATTAATACGTTCACTACTTTCCATTTCTTCTGCTGTATATCCAATTACCTCATCCTCTTTATTGTCATTAAACTTTGTTTCTGCCTCTACAATTTCTTTACACAATCCGTCCTCCATTTCTGCTTCTACCAAAGCAATTTCTTCGCTCTCTCCCAACTCTGGGTCCAATCCTTCTCTTTCCCCATCCTTACCACTGCTTTCCAAATCTTCTACTTCCTCAAGAATGTCATTTTTATCGGCAACATCCTCGCATCCCATAATATTTTCACTGCTTTCCAAGCATTCGACCTCTGCATCTCTCTCCTGTATATCATCGTCCACTTCTCCACTTCCGGCTTCCTCTTTACTTTCCTCCTCATCACTTTCAACCTCTTTCACATCCTCACTGGCATCTTCGTCAGAAATGGAGATGACTTCAACACTTTCCGGTTTGTCTCCGCTTTCCTCGGCAAACACAGCCTCCACAGAGTCCAAAGCCATGTGGAACTCAATCGCTCCGTCATTTTCTGCCTCGTCCCTTCCGCGATCCAAATCCTCGTCGACTTTGTTTACCATCTCTTCGTCGTCAATGTATTCAAACTCTCCATCGCTGATATCTTCAAGTCCAGTTTCGTTTGTGCTGACTTCACGTCCATCAACATTATTCTCTCCTTCGTTGAGAGCAAGATTCATACTTTCTGAATCCTCTTCCAAGATGGCACGTTGGAGTTCAACATCCTTGTCGGACTTGGCGTTCACATTTTCCAAACTGTCTTCCAAATCCACACATTTAAGTCCATTTGTGTCATTTTCATTCGTGTCGGCATCTACATTTTCCGTATCATCCTCTTCTTGAGGGTTTTCAAGCCCATCAGAGCGGTCCACAACTTCGTTAGTCTCAGAGTCCATCACATTCTCTGAAACACCCTCCTCATAATTAATTTCCATTTCATTATCATCCTCCTTTAACTTAGATCCAAAATTTTCTGAAATGTCCTCAAGATCAGTAGTTACACGAGTATCCACATCACTTCCTATTTCATCTGAATCAGCGTTTGCATCGAGGGAAGCATCCTTCGCATCATCACTTTCATGTTCTAAGACTTTGGACTCATTCCCAACTTCGTCATCATCCAACGTATCCATAACCTGAGGTTCCTCCAGAACTTGAGGTACCTCATCATTTACCACATCTCTAGCTATGTTGTCTTCAACACAACTACTTGTATTATCTCCTTCAACTTCCGACGTATCAACTCCGTCAGGCCTCTCGGATAATAAATCGCTGTGTGTTTCTTGAGAAGTCTCTAAATTTGCTTCACATGAAACAAGCTCAGTTTTTATATATTCACTACCGTCGACGACTTTTTCTACATTTTCTTTAGGAAAAATCACTTCAACATAATCATCCACATCCTCTTCTGGTGGGCTGGTAACTACAGAATCTAAAGCATCATTACCCGTAGGCAGACTCCTACCTCTACCTTCCAAACGGCATGGTTTTGTACTTCTTAATGTGTGTTCCTCGTACTTCTTCGTGACTTTAACCACTCTGCCACACCTGGTGGTCCGATGTGTCACATTTTCCCACAATCTCATTTTTACGTGAACCTTTTTTTTCGCCTTCCTCGTTCTTGAAGCATGGCTCCTCTTATTCTCATCTTCGTCGGGAACAACTGCGGATGTCTCTTTGGTTTCTGAGCCATTTAAAGTCTCAGGAGCATCGTTCTCCTGTGAAGGCTTTCGTGTCGAAGATTCTTGGTTTTCTTCTTCTGATCCAGATGCATCATCATAAGCATTATATTCGTCTTCGTTGAGGACGTTTTCGACTTTTAAAGGCGGACGAGTATCATTACCACTGGATGAGCAATTGTCCTCCTGCGGACTCTTCAAGGCAGCGACTTCTTCAAGATTGACATAAACTGGCAATTTAACAGAAAGCCCATGCAAGTTGCAGCGGTGAAGTGAAACATGCAGCTGACGAGGCTCCTGATGGCTGAACTCGTGCTCTAAACGGTTATCAACTGAATCCAGCTGAATGCCACAAAAACTACACCACTCTATTTGAATTTTTTTGGACCTTCTTCTGGCCTTTCTCGAGTCTGGGACTTCAACGGTGATTGGACTTGCATCTACATTTTGCGTATCTTTTGCTTCTACCAATTCCTCCGTAACTACCTGGATTTCTCCTCTTCTAAATGAGGACAGTTTTGTACTTTTAACCTTTCTTGTCTGTCCTGATTCACCCTGGGAGGTGACATCATCAGCTGCCTTGATCGTTTGTACTTGTTCTTTTTCTGGAGAAATTTCATCCACACTACCCACGTTTAATTTACCACTTTTCCTCTTAATTCTCAAATTTGGTACCACCTCAACGTTCTCAGTCTCTACCTCCTTAGGCTGATTAAGTGAATTTCTTTTCGATAATGTCCTTCCAACCAATCGCTCACTTTCAACTACTTTAACCTCACACCCTTTTTCATGCAATTTACTGTTAATGTCCATCTCGCCACTCGAATCCAGAGTAAGAGGGGAGGACAATTTCCTCTGACTCTTACGTACACCTTCTGCAATGGAAAGACTGCTAGAAACTTTTCTCTGTTTTGCAGGAGTTGTATCGACTTCGGCAGCAGATGTTTGCTCTTTAGTTGCCATATTAACTCTCTCCTCTACGCCATCGGGCTTGCTTTTATTCGGACTTTTATCCTGGCCTCTAGTTCTCATTCTCGATCTAGCATGTTGCTTCACGGCGACCTCTACCGATGCAACACTTTCGTTTGTTCTTTTGGTTCCCACACTCGGCCTTCCTCTGCCCGATCTTCTTAAAACACTGGCTACCATTGCATCACAATCTGTCTGACTTTCGTCTCTAGTATCGACAACATTCTCTGTCGCATCTTCGTTCGAAGTCACTTCAACAACTGAGGAACTTTCACTCTGCGTACTCTTTCTTTTCGCCCCTCTCCGAGTGACAGGTTGTTCAATGATTGATGCACTTTGATTCTTATCATCAACACTTGTGTTGTTTTTCACCACTTGTTTCACTCCGCGTTTGGGTGTTTCGATCGATTTCACTTCCTCGTCTTCTTCGGCTGTCACGACCTTACGTGTCCTTCTCTGCATGTGATACTCTGTGGCACCTTTCAGCAAGCTGGACGATAACCTCCACACGTCTCGCCCTTTGTTTTCCAATCCAAGCTGGGTTTGCAGGAAGTTGTCCTTCCTGATGTCCGTGACTAAAACTGACAGAGATCTCATCTTTTGTGAGAAGCTGTCAGTCGATGATGCGACTCTTTTGGCATTGGTATTATGAAATATCCTATGAAGGGCTGCCGTTGAGGATTCCTCCCCCTTCATTCCGCGTACGTCCTTTCTCTTCATGCTTATAGACCTTGAAGAAAAGAAATTTTACAGTGATTATGCATCTATTAAAAGTAATCAATGAAAAATGTCTTAGTATACACATAAATATTAAAAGAACATAGCATTATTGCATTGAATTCTTCCACGATGCTACAAAACAACCATAAAATGACATCAAGATGGAATTTTGAGTAATTTTCAAACAGACCCTGCACAAATTGCCAAAATATTTGGATCTTAAACAGTCTTACTTTATTCTTCAACCCAGAGATAGAAATGCTACAAATAAAATTAAAATTCCCTATGAATTAAGTGTTCGTAATTCTACTTTTGCATTGAAATGGGAAAACCGCTACAGATAAAATTCATCTAAAAATTCTGATAACCTGACAATTTTAAAACAGGCTCTCCAGTCGTATAATAAGATAGTTAAATTCGTTGCCACCAGAGGCAGGGCTGCTGCTCATCGGGGTCATACAGAAGCAGCAGCAGGCATTAAGGCATTACAATATATATATATATATATATATATATATATATATATATATATATATTGTTTTGGTGTTCACATTAAGGTCTGCATGACCACTTCAAGTATCAATAATCACTCTGCAGCATGTTTCAATAGAAATACTCTGTATAGTTATATTCTGAAAAAACTTCCAACTTTTTGACATTAAAAAAACTAAATTTTTAAAAATAGGGTGGCAGAACTCAATTTTGGAATAAAAAATTATTTTTTAATTATTTATTCGCGTGGTTTTACAACCAGTTGAATGCCAAAATAGTTTTGTAATGAAAGCTTTTTCAAAAATCCCCGTTTTGAAGTCATTTCTCTCAAATCAGTTTAGGAAGTAATCTTTAGGGGGTCATTTCACCTCCTAAAACTACAGGTAAGCCCTGCTTAATGTGGCCCTGACCAACGATGATTCGTTATAAAGCGGATTTTATTTCAAATTAAAATTAATGCCAATTAAACCTTCAAATAGGTGAAAGAATAGCATTACTCGCTTCGAACTATTGTTTAAGCATCGAAATTAATGATGTATAGCAACATACATAGTTAAGGATAATTATTCTGTTGAATGCGTTTATAACGACAATTCATCGTGTGTATGCTGGAATCTTACCTTTTAGTAAGTAAAACCTTTATATTATACATCTGTAATGCTTACTAAAGCACATTTATAATACTCTCCACAGAAATCACTCGACATAAGTTTGTGGTTGTGAATAAAACGTCTAATCTATACAAGGTTTTCTAGGATGCCAACATTTCCCCAGAAAGTGACTAATGCTTCTTTGGTTCGTAAATGACACACATACCACACAGCAATATATGGGACATTTGCTGTAATTAGAAGGTAAGTATGCTTTATTAAAGATTCGATCCCATTTTGAATGTTCTTACAAGTTAAAATTCTTAAGATTTATGGATTACAGTGTAAAGGTGACTTTCTCTTGGTCACTTGGTTACGTGTCTGGCATAACCCGGGCATCGCCGGGTACTTTCAGCTAGTAATAAATAAATTGTAGCTTATAGTTTCATTTTCATTATTGACTTTTATTTGTATGTGTAACTTTTCTCCCAAAAAACATGAATAACTAAAGAAAGGTGCAATTTGTTTGTTTCACTTAGTAAGTTTGCTCTGCAATTGATTTTATAATTAGTAGGGTTGGGTTTTTGACCAGTCAAAAACTTTTCGGTCAATTGACCGGTCAAATTTTGTCAAAAATAGGTCAAAAAAGTCATAAATGGTCAAAAAATAGTATTTGTATACATTTTTAAGTAAACACAATACTTTTGTATAACTTATAAGTATTTAACATGAACATTCAAAAACAGAACCTGGAGTTTAAGCCAAAATAAAAATAAAGATTAAAAACAATAATGACGTTGAAATACTATTCATTGTACAATAACAAACTTTAATAAACCGTTCTGGTTCATGTAAAATATAAAAAAAGCAGGTTTTTGTAGTGTCCAACAGTCAGTTTCACTTATTTTTCATTCAGTGTTCTCACTACGGTTATTTTTTTTAAAGCAATTCACCTTCCAAGTCCTCACTCAATTTCTCCAGAATCTGATTCCATCTCTGAATATGTTAACAAATCTTCATCCTTTTCAGAAATATTTTTCATGAGTCTGAGATTATGATAAACTTTTGCCAACTTCCCAGCTGTTTCTTCTTTGAGTCTGTTTTTGTTTTCGGTGTGGATGTTCCCCCAAACTGACAAGTTTCGCTCAGCACAAGCAGTATAACTGGGAGGTGTAAGCAGAATGTCAGCAATTTCCGCTAGTAAACTGGAAGGGCAGAGACCCTTCCACCAGTTTGATGGTGTAATTTGACCTGCATTAATAGATTCAACTGCATTCCGTATAATTTTTCTGTTGAAAGTGTCACTTCTTGCTTTGAAATTAACTATTACAGCAAAAATACAATTACTGTCAGGAAAATTTCTAAATTTGGCCACATTTAGTATTAATTTGCATGCACCATCAAACTCTTCATTTTTCAGCAATCACCTTGATATCGGGGATCTAAAAGGTATGCTGCATTGTGCACATCAGTGATTACTTGGCACTTGAGTTTTTCTATCATTTCTTTTACCAGTTTTTCCTCAGCTGCTGAGAGTGGTAATTCTTTGCATTTGTCATTTATGTGGTCCTGAATTTTCATGAATTCAGACTTCACATCTGTCACCTTCAACTTTATGTATTGCTTCAGAAATGGGTAGCAACATATCTAAATATTTCAAATTTTGTAACCAAAAGACATTATCATCTAGCATGTCACTTCTAATGTCTCGTGAACAGACGCTAGAAATACTATCCTCTATTATAGCTGACTGCAAAGCTTTCTTACATAGTTGAAGTTTCTGCAAACACAGTACCACTGATGTCCGTGTAAGACAAGGTTAGGATAATGTTGAATTTATATTGTGCTGTTTATGGCACCGAAGAAGTACAGCAGCTAGAACATGTTTGTTTTTGAAGAATTTGACAATCTTCTTAACTTTTGAATTGTGGGATTGAATTGACTGAATACTTTCTAGATCGTGAATAAAGAGCTGCAATGTGTGAGCAGAGCAACTGTACAGCTGTATATGTGAATATTTTTTTCTTCACAATATTCCATGCACATCTCATGTTTGCTGCAATATCAGCCAACAGAAAATACTATTTTCAAGCCTAGTTCTTCAATAACAGTTTCAAACTGTGATGCTACATACTCTGCTGTGTGGCGGTGTTCTGTTGTGTTTAAAAATTTGTAGAATAATGGTTGAGGAACGGCTACCATGAAATTAATGATACCTTCATTTTGAACACTAACCATATGAGACAATAGATAGATAGGATGCCTCTTCAGTAATACTATCAATTTTTTGTTGTATTTCGTCATAAGCCTCATCAAGATTTCCAGCCAAGCGTTTTCTTCCTGGTAGAGTAAAAATTGGGTGCAATTTACCAAAAAATCTACAATATAGGGGTTTTCTATAATGTGAAACAGCAAATTACTTGCATACATAGTTTTAGCAAACACCCTGTCAAGTTTTCTTCTCTTTTGGACATTCTGTCCAAAAATCCTAATAATCCTGCTTTCTTTTTTGAAGTATAACTCAATAAAGAAGAATGGCTGGAAACTGTGTTTCATTTAAGATGAATAATATTATGCGCTTCCACGAAGTTATGCCTGAATCCAGTGGTGAGCTGCCAAGATTTTAACAATCGGTTCTCTCACAATATGAGAGCTATAAAAAATTTTAACCACCAGTTCCTTTATGTGTAAACTTTTTTTTTGAAAGACAACAAGTCCATGCAAGTAATAATGAAGGCTGGTTTACATTATAAAATAAAGTACAGGCAGATCTCGTCTTTCGCGGCTTTATCTTTCGTGTGTTTCGATCTTTTGCGGTTCTGCATTTGCGACCAGTTTTGTCTTTCGAGGTCTTATGTTTCTCTCTTTCATGGAAAAAAATCACGGAAAAGGCTACGTGAAATTTTCTACATATGGAATGAATTGTGTTTTCCTCAAATTTTCTGTCATAGACCTGAAAAATATTGTTGCATTTTTTAATATGTAAAAATATTTACGTTAGTGCATTATTGTAGTATATATGCGTAATTAAAAAAATTACATTCGGGGTAGGGGCGGACTGAGTGGTGAAGCAAATGTCTCTTGATATAGCTAAATTTCAATATTGTTGACAGACAGGAATATGCGGTAACGGTTTCATAAGGGTCTGTGGAAGGTGATAATGAAGAAACTAATAAACATGCAAAGACTACGAAGAGCGATGTTTTGAAAGGTGGCCCGCGACTTCGGGAATGCCGTTACGCGGTCTGCACAACGCTGGAAGTCTGAGTCCCATGCTCTATAGTACATAAATTTATTATTTATTCGAGTGACGTTATCACCTTTTTTTTTCACATTATGCTCTTCAATTGGTGATCCATTTCATTCATTTACATTAGCCCTCTCTGAACCAATAAAATCTTCACCTGACTCGGAAGGCTCTCTTTATTATAAAATCTTTTATCAGCATTCGTCCAATATTTATTTATATATTTTAGGGTAGACCATTTTTTGTTCCTTCATATCTCTTGAACGAATGATCGGATCATAAAGAATGTTACATTGTTTGAAATCTTATGACTTGCAGATGGTTTTTAGTCCATAAACAACTTCGTATCTCATCTAGAAGTTAAAACTGTGAATGTTCAAACTTTTTAAAAGTCTATTTGGTTGCGGTGGCGCTGCTAGTGAGTCTGGGGGCGTTTTAGTAGCAAGAAATTGTACTACTACATATTCACAGCATTCTTTACTCCTACTTTAGCAACGTTAGAGGGAAATACAGATTTCAACGTGAGTTGTCATTTTGACCAATATATAGCGAGAGAGAATCTATTATGCTAAATTGTACAAAAATTTTAGCTTAATTCTATTATGTCATTCTATACCTCTATAACGTTCACTATTAGTTTTAAAATTTGAACTTTTTCATAAAACGATTGACAACACGTAATCAGTAAGATGATGATGATGGAATATGGTATGAAAATGAACATTAAGAAAACCAAAGTAATGAGAATAGGGGATGAGGAAACTATGAATGTGTTAACGAAGGATGGAAGGATTGAGCAAGTAAAACTGTATAGATATTTAGGATGTTTGCTGGCAGACGATTGGAAGAGTGGAAAAGAAATAAGATCAAGAATAGCAATGGTAAAAGAATCATTTTATAGGAAAAAAGTTATTGTGTGGTAAAATGGAATTAAATTTGAGGAAACGTCTTGTAAAGTGACATGTTTGGAGTGTGCTACTTTATGGATGTGAAACATGGGTGTCAACAAAGAGAGATAAGAAACGGTTAGAGGCATTTGAAATGTGGGTGTGGAGACGATTGGAGAAAATTAAGTGGACTGAAAAGATAAGAAATGAAGAAGTACAGTAAAACTCGTTTATAACGATCACGCCTAAAACGAAATCTCGGCTATAACGAAGAAATGTCTCGGTTCCTTTAACTTCTCCATAAGGGCATTGGTTAAATTTCTCGGATGTAACGAACATGCATTTTACGAATTCTCGGCTGTAACGAACAAATGTTTGATCCCGTGGTAAAAATGCCCCATATATAACAAATTTTGGCGAGCAGAGCGATAAGTAATGAATAGCTTCCGCCCGTTTATCACGCACTTGTTCGTAGAGGTCCCCTTCCTCCATCTACCCCTTCCATATGAATTTCCACGCTCCCTTTGTTTTGAAATTGATATTAAAAATGTGAAATGTTTATGTAAATTAATGACCATAATAATAATATTAATTGACCATTTAAAAAATCGCATGCAATAGCAATCGAACATTTTACATGCCGCAAAGTTGATAAGCATCTCTTTGCATATGTAAGTACGGCATTAAAGTCGACTCACTGCAAATACAGTAAAAGCTGTGTCATCCAGCTACCTTGGGGATTGTGGAAAGCCGATTAGGAGAAATATCCGGTTAGGGGAGCAATTTTCATTACTGTTGCTCTACATATCATTTATGTAATAATTTCGATTTGATCGGAGGTTTTCAAGGTTGAGCTTCATTTAAAAAAATGTGTTTTGCTATTAAGTTTATATTCTAAATCAATTTAGATAAGTAAATGATGTGTAAAGTTATAATAATGACAAGAACATGACAGCAAAATCTTTTATAATGATCTGAATGATCTGAAAATTTTCGTTTTATTCTTTCAAGCCCACCTATTTTATAAAGCAAAAAGATTTTATTTTGAATTTTTTAAAAATTCTTCCTTGTTTCTAAAAATGGTCCCAAAGCTTTTCCAACTGAGTTAACAAACGGTTCTCGGGAACCAGTGTGAACCGGCCCCAGCTCAGCACTGCCTGAATCTATCTACTATAAACTATAAATGGACACTACATATAATATTATTTTACAGAACATATTGCGTAAACTCGTGTAGAAGTTCAAGAAATTTTTTTTTAAATCACACAAAATTGAGACAATCCTATTTCAGTGACGTCTTAAAATTTTCTTTTGTATGAAAACATAAGAACAAATATTTTGAACCTTATAGCTTTTCGTACATTTGACTAAATCAAATACCAATACGAAACAAGTTCGTTATTTCCAATTGTTGCAATCGATAAATAATAGTAGAAAGTTGAAACTCGATAATATTGCTGATCGAGCACGTAAAAAACAGACACATGAGTAACAGTGTTGCCAATTCAGCAACTTTGTCACTAGATTTAGCGAGTTTTTACTTAAGAGACTTTTTTTATGGTTTAGCGACAAGTAGCTAATTTAGCGATTTTCTCCTAATCTGACGACAAATTTAGCATCTTCTGTATTTGGTAAGAACAAATCTAGTTACTTTTATATAGCTTTATTAAAATCAATATAAGTATCTGGTAAATCTTAAAATACTTTTTACTGTAATTTCCCCAATACTACAGAAATACTTAATATAGCTAAAATGTTTGTCGAAGATTCAGCATTGCTGACTCGTATTGATTTTCTGTGTAAAAAACTGCATACAGTTATGTGGACAGAAAACTCAGAATCGTTAAAACTTTGGCTGGAAATCCATTAGAGGTCATTTGAAATCTGGCATTAATAGTACTCACATTACCCCACTCAAATGATGTAACGTTGAACGTCAATTTAGTAACATGAGCACTATAAAGTCAAAATTAAGGAAAAGAATGAGTGTCAAGACGTCAAAGGCAGTTTTGGCTATTAAATACGGTTTAAGAAAAGACATGGAAAATGTTGTTATGATTACGATCTACCCAAGAGTGTTGTGAATAATAAAACTGGTTCCACTGGTGCATATAGGTATTCAGCTGAAGAGAAAGCAAAAAGATGGTAATTTAAGTGGAGAAGAATTACCCCAATGTGATTTGTTTGTATTTGAAGAATTACTTTAGTATTTTTATTGTACATTTTCTAAAATCTTTCACTTTTCTACTTATTTTATAAACTTGGACTATAAATGCTTTTATCCTTTCCATTTTGTAAAAATTCTGCATTATTTTATTCTAATTATTCAAATATTAATTTAATTGTGATTTCTATTGAAGAAGGTTATAATATTACTAATTAGATGTAATAAAAAATATTTTAAAGTATTTCTGCACTTATTTATTTTTAGCTACTTTTGATGGTGGATTTAGTGACATTTTCAAATTTGTTTTGCCAGCACTGGTCAGTAACTGCTGTAACAGTAAAATCTTTATCTTTTGAATGATCAGCAGTGGCAGAGCAGAATCGTTCAAGCCGCCCCCTCCCTGCCAAGTAAAACAATGGGCCCTCGATATTGAGCTGTATTTGGGCCTGGGCAATGAGGGGGAGGAGGGAGGTTGCGGGGATGTCTGCTGATGATCAGACATACAAGTATTTACATAAACTTGTATTTTTATGAAGCTTGGCTGTGCTGAGATTGCAGTAGTTCAGTGTAAAAATATCCTATATACATATTACGTGGGGTTTGTTTGTCCACTTATCCCTAAACCATTTTTCAATAAGTATTACTTAATGGTTTTTATGTAGAGAGAGCAATGTTTTGATACCTAACCAGAAAATATCCCAAGTTCATAGTATGTGTTTAACATCCACCAAATTTGTTAGTGCTACTTCAAGTTTTGCCTCAACAGGTCCAGAATGGCAACAAGAAACCTGCATGTATTTTTGACCAATTTTTGACTGGTCAATTGACCGGTTGGCCAACCCTAATAATTAGTATAATAGATCATTTGAACTAAATAATGCCTAAATGAAAAACATTTTTTCCTATAGTTTCTTTTTATTATGCTTTAAGACTAGTAAATTATTTTTGGACTCGAAAATTTTATATTCAAAGCTATGAAATTCCGTCTTTGGATTATGTTCATCGAGGCTTTAAAAGAAAATGAGATGAATTATAGTTAGTCATAAAGATGATGAAAAGCATCGTAACACATTTGACTTTTACTCCTTTTTAAAGTATTCATTTTTTCCCACGTATAGGCTACCGATTTATAATCACAAGAAAACAACAAAGTGTCTTCACGTCATGGAATACTTTTTAAGAAGCTGCGACTTGCATAAGTTTTTCTATGGCGTATAATATCGTGAAGTTCAGTAAACTGTTTTTGGACAGTGAATTTGTTAAAAAATGTATGGTCGTTGTGGCTGAAATAATGTGCCCAGATC
This sequence comes from Uropetala carovei, assembly GCA_036926305.1. Lineage (NCBI taxonomy): Eukaryota > Metazoa > Arthropoda > Insecta > Odonata > Petaluridae > Uropetala > Uropetala carovei. The sequence continues at coordinate 877,904 of JAXCHB010000009.1, forward strand.
AAAAATCAAATTTTGAAAATGTAAGTTTATCTAGGAGAACAACTGCCCATTGTGTAGAAGAGATAAATAGTGACTTGCATAACCATTTAAACTTAGCAGGTAAATCTTTTGTTTGGTATTCACTAGCACTGGACGATAGTACCGATGTAAGAGACACAGCCCAGTTACTTATTTTTATAAAAGTAAATGGAAATTTTGAAGTAACTGAAGGATTGCTATCTATGGAGTCAATGAAGGACACAACACAAGGAGAATTTATTTTTGAAAGTGTGTCAGAAACCACTGAGAGATTGAATTTGCCATGGGACAAGTTGATAAGTGTCAGTACTGACGGGTCACCTAATATGGCAGGAAAAACATTGGACTAATGAAAAGAATTAGGGATAGAGTGAAAGAAAACTTTCCCGATTGAAAAATTCTGTTTTTACATTGCATTATTCATCAGGAGGCACTATGTAAAAGTGCCCTTTGTATAGATCACGTGGCGAACACAGTTTTTAAAATCTTAAATTTCAATCAAGCAAGAGGGTTAATTAATTGACAGTTCGTGACTCGCTAGAAAATATGGGTACAGAAAAAACAGGTATCCCATATCATTCATGCGTTTGATGGTTGAGCTTAGCTAAAGTTCTGAAGAGCGTGTGGAACTTGATGGAAGAAATTATGTTTTTAGAAATGAAAAACAAAGATAAAGAGTTTCCACAGCTGAAGGATGAAAAATGAAAGACAGATCTTGTCTTTCTTATTGATACAGTAGAACCTCCATAATCCGGCATTCCATAATCCAGCAAATCTCCTAATCTGGCATAGTCTCCGAGTTCGCCTCGTTTCCCGTGAACCACAATGTTTAGAACCGTCGATCGCCAAGTCCAATCATTATTTATTAACCCCTCAATGGATTAAAGGATTTGAATATGATTTCCTTTATTACCAACTTTTATATTAACTTAGCTATATTTTTATAGCAATCTTCTTTATTTCTGTGCGGTAATAATGAAAATGTCATATTCTTTGAAGAAATCATCAACTCTTCTGCCTGTGAAAAGGTGCTCTGCATGCCAGGTGTTGAGTGTCTGATTGTGAGATCGATAATTATAATATTTGTCCATATAAATTGCTATCTTCCAATAACATATACACACAACGTGTATCACCTTACAATGGAACAATTGATTGTGCTTGCCTAGGAGTCAGTTGGTCTTTATGTCAGGTTGAGAAGGGACCTTGGCGACTATACACTTTTTTCAAGTGAATGTATTTGATTTTTTACCACAACCTTCTATATTTCTGTGCGGTAATAATACAATGTAATTTTTTTCGAATAGGTCATCGACACTTGATTGTTTGAGACCACAAATTATCATATTTATCTATACTATTTATTTGCGCTAATACTTATTTGCAAAGACGTTTTTTTACAAATTTATATTAGTAATCATTGGTCCCTTACTGTATTTTTTGCACTAATGAATATAGCCGGAATCGATGGCTTTATTATACTAGAGAGTAGCACACAAAGTAAAATCCACTGCAGGGAGATTTTGAAAACACTTTCAAAAGAACTCTGCACAGACTACTTGCAAATTTGTGCCCAAAAGCATAAAAGTAAAGATTAGGCAATTCGTAGAAATTTCCGAAGAAGAAAGACAAGAACAGAAGAGCAATGGACTAGAAAAACGCCCTTTTTGCTCTTGGAAACAATACAGGAAGACCCGAAGTACTGTGTAATATGCTCAAGATATATATGCAGAGATCATTCTGTTACTACGTGTCAGTTGTTCCAAATTTCAAGATGAGGATTAGGAAGATGACGAAGATTAATGACTGTAACACATAACAATAATTTTGAATCACAATTTTCAAAGTCCATGTTTTATTTTTATGTAAAAGTTATTTGCGTTTGAATTAAAATGCTGTACTCTGCCTTGTATACATTTTTCTAAAAATATTTTTCAGTTTACTAATACTTAGTTATCAATGTAAAATCATTATATAGACAAAAATAGATCTAAAAATAAAGAAAAGTTGCATAGCAATATTCATTTTAGTGTATTTTAGCCTGTTTATCCAACATGGTCAAAAAGACCGTGCGCGACCTGATACGTCACAAACGTCCGCGCGACCTCTTAAGGGTTAACAGTGGCATTTTTCAATTTTTTATGGTATCAGTGCATGAAGAAACTGTGATTATGCTGAAACTGTCAAAATCGTAATTCGGACACCAATGTACTCGACAAACACAGATTTTCTCAGTTATCTTCAACAATATCCATTTTATGCGAGCCTCCAAATTTACGTAAACACAATATGCACCCATATACCACAAAATAAAATGCACCGCATATCTTAACTTTTTTTGTCTATTACCTTATTATTGTAACTTATGTTTAAATATTCTGTGCATTTGATTTCATATTCACTATATTACAACATGTAATATCACGAAGAGATGGGCCAGGCTTAACTTTAGGATTAGATTCCTTCCATCTTCCAGCAAATTCCCTAATCCAGCTTCAGTCAGATCTCAAGGTTGCCAGATTAGGGAGGTTCAACTGTATTATGGAATATTTAACCCTTTAATGCTCACAGGATCTGAGGGCACTTTTACATAGCCTAATTGTGGTTAAATATTTTCAAAATACGTTTCTGTGACCATTATGAAGCATTGACAATATTCTTTATAAAAAATCTGTGACCAAGGCGTCAACAAGTAAGTAAGCGCTTACTGATGCAGAAGCACTGAATTTAATTGCTTATGATGAAAAGTATTGTTTCTTTTGTGAATGAGACTTCAGAAGGATATTTCTTAACTTCAGAAAGTGAAATTGAAGATGTCAGTTGTGAGAGATTTGAAAATTGAAATGAACTGACTGCCTGTGTTTTTCGTTGGAATGATATCGAGACTGCAAATGTAATTTCTCCTTTTGATTGTGAATGTGAAAGTGCTGTAAACCTTAAAATTTTAAGTGATATCCCGCTAAAGTTCTTTGAAAATTTTTATAGTTTTATAAAACTAATTGTTGAAGAGACCAATCGGTATGCAAGCTGTTATTTGGAGAAAAAGAAAACTTTTTCCTTTCATAACTCTAGGTTTTCAAAGTGGTATCCCACTTCTCCTAATGAAATAAGAGTTCTGTTGGGAATGTGTATTCTAATGGGCATCATTTCTAAACCAAATATGTATAAAGATGTATTTTACTCGTAAATATCTTTTAGAAACTCCATTTTTACCAGATATTGTGTGTGAGGATAGAATTTCTCTTCTATCGCTATTTCTGCATTTAGTGGATAATAATAACAAGGATTTAATCTATAGTTATCCCAAAGGTTAGTTGATAGGCATACTGATACTGTTGGCACAGTAATTTTGTTGCTATATTTTTAGCACTATATATATCTGACTTATATAAATCTAAATGCTTTGCGCATTTCAATTTTCTTAAATGTGTCAATTGTTTTCTCAGCTAATTTGTTTCGCAATAATGTGATTCTTCGTGGAAATGAAGGCTAAATGGATGGGGATTTCGATGAAAAACAAAGAAATGGTGAAAAGTGCTGGTCATTTTGGATGGAATGTAAGCTCCATGTTCTCAGTTGTATTATTATGTATGGTTTCTGTATAATATAACATTTACATAAGCGTTTATTATTTATCATTAACTATTTTGTCACTGTTTATGTTATTAGTTATTATTGTAATTTATGGATAACTTACTTAACCATTAAATTGTATTATAAATATACCAGGGTATAGCCTGTCAAAAATGATGGGAGTAAAGAGACTTCAAAATTATGTTATCATACCAAAATTTCCAAAGTGAGAACAATTATATCTTAAACTTAAAATAGTTCCATATATTCTTTCATGAAAAAGAATGAATGTATTTTCAATATAATAATTTACGAATGTTGTTTACTTTGGTTGCTCGGAAAATCGTTTCCCTCTTCTTCCTTCTCTCTCTCTCTCATATTATAAGTATTCAAAGCACACTTATGTCTACAAGGATTGAAATAACAATAGGGTTTTGAGGTCTAACTATGTATATACAGTGAAACCTCGATTCTGCACTCTCCGATTTTACATTTTTTTCCTATTTTGCACACTTTTTGTCTGGTCCTGGCCAAAAGCTCATAAGAATAATGTAAAATAATAATTTTGCCTTATAATGCTATTCATAATAATTTAAACATCTATACCTCAAATATGGAGAAAGTCATGTGTTGGCCACATCAGATATTCTCCTTTCTCCATATACATAGTATAGAGAAAGTATTGTTTTCATGAAAAAAATCGACTTCAAGATTTCAAAGGGAATACATGTTTTGGGGTCCCCAGAACAAGTTTAGACTATTTTCAGAATGATGTCTGTGTATGTGTGTATGTGATTGTGGGTGCTCTAACTTGAAAAGTACTTGTCACGTGTTGGCCACATCAGATTTTTTGTCTTTATAATTTTCTGGTGCCACAAACGTTAACTTATTCCAGTACAAATTAATTTTTTTTCCTCTGAACTGGATCAAATATAGGGGTGCACATGGTACACGAAGGTGTGGATTATACAAGTAAATACAGTATTGAAATTAATTATTTTAAATCTTCTAAAATAAATGTCATAAAATATAAACACTGGAGTAGCTGATTCAAAATGGCGACCTCCTACACCGAAAGATCAACTATCTTCGTAAATATCGATGTCCTTCATCTGTAATTTAAGGTTCACATTTTATATTCAGAGTATCAGTGACTTTAAATTTTAGAAATTTTTTTTTAAGCTTCAAAGGTCGACTTATATGCCATTATATATGGCACATCTATTTTATCTGTTCTCCAAATACCCTATCACACACTGAAACAATTTATTATTAATCATCACATTTTTTGTAAGAACTCGATCCTCATTCATTAGACTCCTTTGATTCTCTCTATCAGTCAAAAATATTCCATAATTTTTACTTTCTCGTATATGAAGTATATTGAGAAAGTATTGTAAATGCGAAAAAATTTGACCTCGAGATTTTGACAGAAATATACATCTCAGGTGTTGCTGAATCCGAAAAAGTTTTTGCAATGCCGTCTGTCTGTTACTGGCTCCACAGCCTAAACGGTGGAGCAAAAATGAACGAGATCTCATACTTAGACATTTTATCATACTAAGCAGAGTACATGAAGAAATGGCTGACATTGCTCAATAATTAAGGGAAGTTTATTCTACGTATTTTTAATTGATTTTCTCAAAAACGGCTATAACATTTTGATCAAACTTCGTACAGTTACTTGAGTTTACATCTTCAATAATACCAAATAGTTCATATTTCTCAAGAAATTAACATAAGGCTAGTTTATTCTGGGCAACTTTAACAATAATTTGATTTTCTCAAAAATGGCTAGAACGATTTTGATAAAATTTCATACTGTTACTTGAGTATACATCTGCAATAATACTACATATTTCATTTTTCTCAATGAATGAATATAAGGCTAGTTTATTCTTGGGCAACTTTAACAAAAATTCGCTTTTCTAAAAACCGGCTCATACGATTTTCATTTTCTAAAGATAACTAAACGATGCATTAGTATATGAGAAAGTTTGTACGATGTATGTTGTACCAATTTTTTTACATCTTTATCACAAATAAATATAATCAATCAATAATAATGTAAACACAACTGGAAATATTTGCACTTGCTAATCACCTAATAATTTGGCTATTTATTTCAATCAATTAAATAAGTAATTTGTAAATAAGTATAATCAATTAATTTCAGTCCATTAGTATTCGCAAAAAATCCTCGAATGATCTTCGATTGTGAACTATTTCTCTTTCAAAAAACGTGAAATCTTGGCATTCAAAACAAAGTTGTGGATAGATTTGATGCACATTCGAAAATCAACAGTATGAAAACAAATTTTCATTCTTTTATGCGACCTTTGTTTCAAGTCCTGAGTTTGTATGACGATTATAAATAATTTTAAAATGGTAAAGAAACAAGTAGTGTGTTATCCATGAAAATGGATAAATTACTGGTTTTCATTTTTCATGTAGTTATAACACCACATATCCGATCACTAGATCCTTGTTTAGTTTAGTTTTGAGCACAATCAACTTTGTAATATAATTTTGTATGTTTCCCTATTCACCTCTGTATAGTTATCAATAACTTTTCAACAATAAGTGGCATCACTATGGAAATCCTCACTCAACCATTAAGCTTTCCATCTTTTATACCTTTGGAGATATAAGTAAAACAATAGAAAATTATTTAAAACATACCTCACTGGAATAATTGTAACGTAATCTTTACAGTCAATTTCATTTCTTAGTTGTAAATTATCAATTCTTTTTCACTTATGATGTGCTTTGTGCACACAATAGAAAAATTAACATAATTACGTTCATTTCTACGCCTTAGATAATCCATTTTGTTTAAATTACTATGCTGTTTGCACAAGAAAAGCGATTTAAAGTATTTATATTTGTAACAAATCTGGTTTACTCCAGTTGCTATGAAAATTGTTTTTGTTGACTACAAACGATAAATGCATTTGAGAATTTTTTTAATTTCAAAATAAATTACTACTTCCTTGTTGGATCTTTCTTAAACGTTTCAACAATAAGTGACATCAATGTGGAAATGTACACTCAAACACTTAGCTTTCTGTCTTTTATACCTTTGGAGATAAGTAAAACAATAGAAAATTATTTAAAACATACCTCACTTCAGTCATTGTAACAATCTTTACATTACAGGCAATTCCGGATTTACTTTAATGCAATTTAGACAATTGCCTAAGGTGCAAAATCTGAAAAGGTGCATTTTTAAAATGCTAACTCAGCCTAGAGCTCCATCTATAGTCTTATTTAAGCTATGTGTGTACCTAACCATTTTCAAGCAAAGAAGGTGCATTTTAATATAATTCCCTAAGGTGCTAATACCTTTAAATCCAGCCCTGGTTAAAAGTCATTCCTACATTGTAAATTACCCACTCTTTTTCACTTAAGAAAGAAAAATTAACATCTAAAGTTCATTTAATTGCCATAGAGAATCCATTTCCTTTCAAAATAATTACAATCTGTGTACACAACAAAGGAAATTAAACATGTTTACGTATTTATAGTGCCTTGTTTACTTCAGTTGCTACGAAGATTGTTTCTGTTGATGAATGATAAATCTGCATAAGAAATTTTCTAATTTCAAAATAAATTACGACTTTCTAGTTGGATCTTTCTCAAACTTTTACAGAATGTGTGACATTAATGTGGAAATTTAAGCTCAATTTTTCGGCTTTCCATAATTTTTACTTTGAGATATTAAAAACATTTTTAATATCTTTAATTTTAAATCCAAGCTTGTATATTTTTAATAACTCAAATTTAAAGAAAAACAAATGACAGCAGTACAGAAATCTACCCTACAAGTTTCAACGCACTATCTTTTATGGTTTCGTCATAATTTCAATTTAAGCAATTGTACTGACACAGATTCCAAAGGGAAACTATAAGTGCATTTTAAAAATACACACTAAAAAGTGTTACACGCTATATTTCAGAACATGTTATTCAAACAGAGAAAAGAAACTCTTGGATTCGAACCCTCATCTTTTTTTCACAATGTTTTTCACCATTGATTTCTAATGTGAGATTGAAGTACTCCTATTCAATCTTCTACCTGGCCAGCAAGTTTGTTAAACTACGTTAAAAACCATACACTAAGTGACAGTAGCACGTGAAAAAAATTCTGATGATTCACAATACTGGTAGTCCCCGCTTTTCGTCGGTCCACTTTTTGTCATTTCACTCATACGTCAGGTGCAATATGACACCACTGATTCATTCTTCCATCCTTGTGATCAACTTATTCATCGCATTAATGTTTTTCGTCATTCCGATTTTTTTGTTACGATTCAAATGAAAGTGCCTAAATGAAAACATTGTTTCATTCTTCCATCTCTGGGATCTGTTTACTATGTACGCCCAAATTACTCAATTGTTTGAGATTTCATCATTCCGATTTATCTATCGGCCAAATTTGTGGTGACACCATCTAGCGTTTAGCGGCCAAATTATTAACTTTTTAGTGAAAATTTCATGTTTCACCTATCTCTGGAAGTTTATCCTGTCAGTTTTTAAAATCCTAACTTAAACTGCAACAGTATTTTAAATAGGTATTTCGGGGAATCTTCGACTTTAATGTTCTTGGTCAGGTACTAAAATGCTCATTTAAAAAAATGGGGCATGCATCGAGGTGTGATAGCAGTGATGCAACATACGTAGATCAAACTGAATAGTGCTACAAGTGAAGGGAAAAGATGTGATGATGATGTCATAAAAAATGATGTGTAATCTGCTTTTTATGTTGGACTAGCATAAGTGCCCGTTGAATTTCAACAGGTTTAATGAATCTAAATTTTCGTGAATGCAACATGTAAAAATTGCAAGAATAAAATTGTGCACTGTTTTAACCATCGAATATTTCTATATTATAAGTGTTTTACTTAATTACCGAAAATATCACAGAAATTCCTTGTGAATATAATAGTACCTTTCTTTCTACTAAAATAGCCATTGTTATTAGTTTTAAATTGATTATAGCATTAGGATTTCAATTTTATTAAATAAGCAGAATTCCGGTTCCAAAAAATTGGTTCAATTTTCAATTTCCTCTGATAATACTTTAAATAGATTTTGGAATATAATGTACTTCAATATCGTTTATCATCTGCTCAGCACTCTTGCCTTCTCATTTTCCGAAACAACTACTTTCTTAAGTTTAAAATGGATTTCAAACTTTGAAGAGAACTTGATTCAACTCAGTTAAAATAACCACAATACAAACATCTTATTCCAAAGAGAATCCTTTTATAATATGCAATGTTAACCTAGAATTCATTCATTCTGAAAAGTGAATAAAAGTATGTACATATATTTCTTTCAACTAAAATAGCCACTCTTAACAGATTTTAATGGATTAATGCATTAGCATTTCAATTTCATGAAATAAGCAGAATTCCGGTAACAAAAAAATTTGTTCAATCTTCAATTGCCTCTGATAATACTTTAAATAGATTTTGGAATAAAATGTATGTACCTTAATATCGTTTAGCATCCACTCACCACTCTGGACTTCTCAGTTTCCGAAACAACAACTTAGATTAGTTTTAAATTGATTTTTGCTTTGAAATATGTGTGTTTGAGTCAATTCAGTACAACTTCCACTTTACATACTGTAAATTCCAAGGTAACTCCTTTTATAATAGGCAATGCTAGCCTAAAATTAATTCATTCTGCCAAGTGAATAAATAAAGTTCTCTCTTTAAACTATAATAGCCACTGTTATTAGATTTAAATGGATTATAAGGCTTAGAACTTACTCTGTATTAAATAAGCACCAAAATTCCTTTTATAAAAACAAATCAATTCACTAAAGATCCACTGCTGTTTCTTTGAAAATTTCCTGTTAACAGTTTTAAATGTCCTTTCAATTTAATTTCCAAACTTCAGCCATTGTTACAAAATTAATTCGAGGAATAACAATATAAATTCGTAAGCACGTATGGTTTACAAAGAATTTAATTTAAGAATGCTTTTTATTTCCATTTTTTATTTAAATGACACTGCTCATACTTAAAATTTTTTATATTTACGTTAATATACTTATTTTCCACAAAACACGCCAATCTCTCCCCTTCCTCTCTCTCTCGTATTGAAGCATCCAAGGCACGCTTATTCCCAGAAGGATGTATATACAATAAATAGTAATTTGAGGTGTAACAATGATAATGGTCGACATAGCAACATCACGTTAAAATGGCGAGATTTCCACAAAATATGCAAATTAAACGTTTAACATGGAATATTTCGAACTGTGGGTGCAAAACGACGAACGGAATAAGAAACTTGATAAATTTTTCTTCAAAATGGTTCAAATCCGAAGGTCGTCTGTTAATTTCTTCTAATTTTAATTTCCAAATGAATAAAAGCCTGAACGTCGAAAAATTGCGTTTTACATGTAAAGTAATGGAAAATGGAAATGTCTCTCTTGGAGACGAACCAAGGAATTTTTTCGCGATTTAAATTTGTCATTCTCTGAATAAGTGTTAATAGAGCATCCCTAACAAATTTCGAGTTTCTATCATTATTATTTCTCGAGTTATTAGCGTTTGCATAGCGTGACCAACCAGCCAACCAACCAACAGACGACAGCTAATATTATATTAAATTATGATGCATTGCATCGATATGCGTACTGTGAAATTATTAAAAGTTTTAAGTGGAAAATTACAATTACAATTTCATGGTATATTTTAAAATGGAAATATTTCACATCGTTACCCCAGGATCAGTGAATTTTATACCTCAACGTAATGTTGTGTCTATGGAAAAGACTGATCTGCTTCTCGTCTCAGTTTTCATGTACGTAACCTGACATATAAGCGGGGACTACCAGTAGCTCCTTGGTACACGACAAAAATTATTTGCCATTCCTGTATTCGAGCATAAAAGTTATGCAATTAACAAAGCAATCTAAGACATAGCAAATCATCACCTTAACAAAGTTGTTTATCTTTCATAAAGAATACTGCAAGAATGGAATAAGCACAGTTTTATTTAGTTAGTTTTTACAGCAACTTCTACTCACCTGATTATTCTAGTCTCTTCTGATGAAAAAACATCCTATAAAATGAAAAAAAATTCATATCAGTAAATATCTCTGAGCAAGTTAAAACACAAAAGCTAATCAACACTTAATACAAACCTTATTAAACCATTTTTCATCCAGATTAAAGTAAATCAAAGTTTTAAATTCAATGTAGCATTCCACATGATAATGACACTTGTAGCATAATTTTATAGTGCCGGCAAATGGATCCTGCAAAATTGAGGTAAGTTAGATTCGAATCAAATTTATTTATCCCAAGATTATACCATAGGTAGATATAAGACACGTCAGATAGAATAATATAAAATACCTTTACAAAATGCAAGAATTAGATACACAAAGGAAAAACAAAAAGACAAAAAAATCAATCACGCATCATTTAGAAACTCAGAAACACTCTATACACATTTACCAATACGATAAAGAAATAATTTTGTAAAAAGATTAAAACATACAATGCTCTTAAGGATTTTGTGTAATTTATTGTACAAATTTATACCCACAGCTTTAGGGCTTCTACAAATAATTTTTCTAGGGTTCAGGAATAAATGTAGATCGTCAGCTGATCGGGTAAAATAATTGTGGACCATGCTTTTTTTTCTCGATTTTACCCATATTTTTCTTGGTCAATAAGACCAAGCAGAAAATGTATACAGGAAGTCCCCAAGTTACGAACGGGTTGCGTTCAAAAAGTTCGTTCGTTAAGTCTTTTGTTCGGAACTCGGAACACAATTTCCCATAAACACAATAGTATAACTGGCGGTTAGGTCCCAACACAATAACCCATTCCAACTGCATTCACCTTACTCATGTGTTTCTCCTGACACACCCACGTTTCGCTACCATACAAGGTGGGTACAAGCACACTTCTATACACAGCCATTTTTTCCTTCCTTTGACACTTCTTCACGATTTAGTACTGACCACATGCTACCCACCACTTTTCTACCCGCATTCTCATGCCTTTCTATCTCTCCATCTATTCTTCCATTCTTAGAAAACATTCTTCCCAAGTACACAAACTCATCCACCTGTTCAACAACTTCACCATTTATGCGCAGCCTAGAGTCATTCAATTCATTCATTCTATCAAACACAACCACCTTTGTTTTTGACACACTGATCTTCAGATCCATTCTCTTTGTAACTTCAGCCATACTATCTAACATTCTTTGCAACTCATTCGCGTTTCAGATATCAACACAGCATCATCAGCATACAACAGCACCCGCACATTCACTTCCCCAAATCCTCAGACCATTCGTATTTGCACAGGCTTCCCTCACACATTTATCCATAAACACATTAAACAACCAAGGAGACATCACACACCCTTGCCGAACACCACTTTCAATCTTAAAACCAGTCACTCAGCACACCATTTATTCTTACGCGAGCCTTACTTGTTGGAGAGCAAAAATCTGATGAGAACACCCCCTACCTGGTATGCAACCACACTGTACCCCCAAATTTTACTCATAGTAGCCATTCTAACCTTTTCAATAAGTACTTTACCAAACACTTTCCCAGGTATACTCAATAAACTAATAGCTCTGTAATTCTTACATTCTACTTTACTACCCTTCCCTTTGTACAAAGGACCAATGATGGCATTCTTCCAATCATCTGGTACAGCTGAAATGTTAACACACAAATTAAATAAATCGCCCATCCAACTCATAAGTAAGCTACATCCATATTTCAGCATTTCACCCATAATTCCATCCACGCCTGGAGTCTTCCCATTCCTCAACATTTTCACACATGCCTTAATCTCACATTCGTCAACTCTGTCTTTACTGGACACATTCATACAGTCAGTATCACTTTGGATGCCAAACTCTTCAGAACTACCTCCATACAAGTCTTCAAAATACTCCTTCCAACATTCTGTCACTTCACGTTCATTCCACACTGTTTCTCCATCTCCCATTCATTCCATTGTTGCTGCCCTGTCTCACCCTTTTTATCCACTTCCAGAATAACTTCTTATTCCCTTCAAAATCATTTGCATCTTTACAGTCTCATTCACACGTACTCGTTCTTTGCTTTCCTTAACTGCATTCTTAGCAGCCTTATTTTTCTTCCTGTAATCATCATGCAGAATCCTTCTTTGATTATCATTCCTTGCAGCAATCATCCTCTTATATGCCTCCTCCTCCTCATTAGCTGCTTCACTCACTGTTTCTTTCCACCAAGCATCCTTTTTCATACAGCCCACTAAAGTCATTCCACACACCTCTGAAGCACAATGCGTAACAATCTCTTTCAGTCTATTCCAAGCATCTTCCACGTTTCCTTTCCTTTTATCCTCTTCCCATTCAGTCTGATGGGCAGTTAATTTATATTCCAACACATTCATATACTTGATCTTTACCTCACACTCTTGCAATCTCTCTACTTTCACTCTAGTCTGTTTCACACCCTTACTCTTCCTCCAGGTCCACTTCATTCCAAGATCCACTCTTAGAGACAACCAAAAAATGGTCTGTCCAATATTCAGCTCCTCTCATCACCCTTGTATCCTTCACCAGATCTCTCTGTCTTTCATCATACAGAACTAAATCAATCATACTTTTTGAGTCACCCCTCTGCTTATGTACACATGTGGATGTTCTTATGCTTATACCATGTATTTGAAACAAACAAACTCTTTTCCATGCAAATTCCAATCAAACTCTCTCCATTTTCATTTACTCTGGGCTCACCGAAGGGGCCCACCACTTTCTCAGTGCCCTCCCGTCTGACACCTACCCACCCATTCATATCACCTAATACAATTATTCTCTCACCTGCATCACAATTATTTAACACATCTCTCAATTTCTCCCATAACCCATCTCTAATTGTTTCACTCTCACTATACACAGGAGCATAACGTGCAACCAACAGAATTCTACGAATTCCTACTTTCATACAAACCCACAACAATCTGGGTGATACAAATTCTTACTTTCTCACATATATTTTAGCTCTTTCATTCCGAATCAAACCAACTCCTTATGTACTCCCATATGTACATACATCCACATCAGACCACAGAGCCAAACTACCACCACAGCATCACTCCCCTTCCTTTTTGTCTCACATTCGCACAGCACATCCAATCCTCGTACATTCATTTCATTCACCAACTCACGTTCTTTGCCATACACTCCTATAACATTCCACATGCCTAACATCCACTCGCGTAAGTCATCTAATGATGGGCCAACCAGTTTTGACCTCTACCGCCCACCATGGCTTTGGTCATCTGAGGCTTTTCGTGTAGCTTTAACACAATCTGTTTTACTGCTATTCAGTTTTAAATCATTTAATTTGCACCGTTCATTCACTGAAAAGAGACTGTGTATAATACAATGCATAGTAGGTAATTTGCAACTGAAATGCCACTGAAATTGACAATGTTTCATTTCGACGAACATTGTTTTTCTAACCTCCAACCCTTCTATTTTTAGTTACAAAAATAGAAATATAAAACACTTTTGGTAAATCTCCAACTTAAATCCTCTAGAAAAATATTTTTTAAATCTTATTAAACAATTCCGCCTTTCTCTCCAACCACATCCATAAAAAACGAAAAATAAACCACTACGATTATTTAATTTGTAATGATAAAACGCCAACAAATGAAATTTTACATTAAGACTCAAAGCAAATGATAAAAAAAACTCGTGCTGGGTTTCAAACGCAAATGGTTTCATAGTTAGATCCTGTCAATAAAATCAGCTACAAAATTACACCTAATATTACTATTTCCACATTGAATATAAATCACAACATAAAACATTACACAAAAAGAAATACTTCTAATAGGTAATCTAATAAAAATGCACTAATATAAACGGAATTACTTCAGTGACAATTTTGTTAATTTATGTAAGATGACTAACAACAACGAAAATTTACATAGGATCAACTTTCTACATGCCAATTGAAGTCACGCTAACAATAACGGGGTTTACTTGTCAAACTATGATATTATAAAAATATTGTCTATTTTGATTGTACTACGGTATTATACAACTATTCTATTTCGATTCTCCAAATTCAGTGAAAGATGACCTTCGCCATTTTAAAAGCCATTACCAGCAATATTTCACAAAAAATAGAAAAATATACTGACTTTACACCGGAGAAAATCCTGTATTGCGACAAAGTAAATATTTCCAGGATATAAACATGTTTCAAATGATGTCGTCTCAGTTTTGTCACATAATAGGCACTTCCCACCCAAGGATCGCCTCTTGTCCGCGAACGTATCACACGACCGTAACAGTAGGTGAGTTACAGTTACATAAAATGAACACTTGAAGCATATTTCCTCTATGGATGAAAGTTCTTGAAAGATCTGTAATTAAAGTTATTAAATTATTTCAAACTTATCTGTAATTACAAATAAAATTAAACGCACTTCTTTTTTTGTTTTTAACTATTAAGTGACTTACGTCGAGCGGAAATATACGTTTCATGATCTCTTTAAGGTTTCTCCCGCTACCTATGTTTGTATGAACGGATATAAATGAACATGAGACACTATTTCTACACAGCAAGCACTTTGTTGAGGTCATTTCCACAATAAGGGAGATACAAAGAAATGACTAAACTTCCACAATCAGCAATTTTTTTTTCGACTTAAGTACTACTACGGCTTATTTCTAACTGAATATAAGAGGATTAGACCCATAAAAGGTATGTTAATTGCAAATTAACTCGTTAATGCTTTAAGATACTGCTTAAATGAAGGAAAGACGCTTGACGCTTCAATTTACAAAGCATGCCCCACTACAACACTAACAAGATAGTGCTGCGAAGCGAAATATATGCGCGGGAAAAGGGAGGGTAGTACCGGTAGTACTCTGTTGCATAACTAAGTAACACACGAACAAATAGTTAAAAGTTCAACTCACTAATCTAATTACAATAAAAACTACTTGTCTTTAAAAGTTAATCGGTGCCATGGTTGATAACGAATACCTATTGTGAACAACAGAACACGAGTGATTAATTATTATGTACAATATATTACATAAAAACCTTTTTAGTTTATACAACTTATGTCAAAGGACTCAGACTGAATTAGTTATTGGGATTTGAAACACGGCATCCATACAGGTCAAGTTATTATAAAAGGTATACAGATAAATAAAATAGTAACTGCACATTCGTTTACATCAGGGGTGCCCATAACGTCTCCCGGTAGCCTTTTAGGCGGGTCTGTGTCGTCCACGCACCCATCAAGGCATTACGCTTATATGCATGAGTAAGGAGTTCTATTTTCTAATATGAACTTAATTAAATCAAAAACCAGAAATGCTCTCACTAATGAACATCTCGAGAACTGTTTACTTCTCTCTGTTTCTAGTTACATGCCCAATTACCATTCACTAGCTGAAGATATGCAGTGTAAACGTGCCCATAATCGCACAAATCAAGATTAAATTAATCAGTTGTATAATGTTGTTTGATGTATAATATATAAAAATGCATTTTTCGGTAAATTTGTAGTCTAATATTCTTAAAATCCCTTTTAAATATTGAAAAAATAAGTAGTCCGCAAGACAATTATCAGGATGAGAGTAGCCCATGATATGAAAAACTCCATAAAAGTTATAACATTAAACTTGGGCTCCATAAATAATTCGTTATTAGTATAAATATTAATACTGTGAGGCCCCCATTGATATTCATGCTTTGGTGCTTGGCCGACTGACTGATCCAAAAAAACCGATATTTTTGGCTGGTGTGTAACTGAGCCCAAACCGAAAAAATTAAATGTTTTGAACCCAAACCAAAACCGCAATTTATTTTGCTCCTTTTTTCGGTTCTCATAAATAGCGAAAGCGAAAGGCGGGATTTTCCCACTGCTCAGCAATCTTCCATGACCATATGCCCATCGCCTCCCTCACACTCGCCATGGGGTCCAAACCCTCAAGTCCCTTGGGTTGTTTCACGAATATGACCTTAAAGTCTTTTATAAGATAATATCTACCAACTTCCAGCAATTCCATGCAGGGAATTTTTTGTATTGTTTTAAAAATCAATATATTGTAAAAATCTTCTACTTGTCCCTCATTCTATAAACTTCTATATACCAGTCCAATTACCCATCAAATTGAAAGGAAGGAAATATTTGGGTTAATACATTTGCAATACTTATTTCTAAATACAATCTTAAATAAATAAAATACATACTAAATATTTAAATTAAAATAATTTATTATCTTGTTGTGATTATTAGTTTTTTTGTAGCACTAATGTTATGGTGAAGATGTATTTGTTTTCATTAAAAATTCCCTAAATTAATAAATAAGTTCATGAAAATTTGCTAAAATATTTTAAGGTCGGAGCAAAAAAAAACTGGTTCGAACCAGTTTACTGATAATTTCCTGAGCAAAACCGGAGCCGAACCAAAATTTAGTGTTTTGAGTGAACCGGAGCAAAAAAATTACGGTTCGGTGCCCTGAGTGCAACAACAGCAGATCACAAACATTTGTGCTGGCGTGCCACCCTCACATTGAAACAAGGCTGTATATTTACGCATCCGGGTACCAAAATGTACGGATGTATTCATTTAATTGTATTACACCATTATCAATTTATTAGAGGAAAGTTAATTGCCTTAAGGACTTAACATTCCTGAAACTGTGATGATGTTTTCCTCAGCACCCCAGCATGCTGCAGCACCACATTTAGGAAACACCGCATTAGATGATAACACATCTACAATTGTCATTTTAAAGGTGCTTAAGCAGCTGCTTGGTTCTTAAATGATATTCTGGTAATTAGATAGAGGCGATTTAACGGGGATGCAGAGAAAAGTTATAAGGCCAATAGCAAAAGGAAGGTCTATATAAGCCAAAAATAATTTCCTTAAACTCGAAAGCTATCGATAAAAATTTCCTTACAAGAATATCACAAAAATAAATGCATATATCTCCTCCATAATATTGGCAGTTGTACATCCAAACTCATCTATTATGTCAAAAAAAAAGACAAAAGCTTGCATCTGAACATATTTTGCTAAGCAAACGAGTTGTAGAATGCAATATACCCAAATTGGGACACTTTACCAGCATTTAGAAATGTTTTATGAGATACTATTCAAATTTTTTGCTATGTAAAGACATTTTTAAACCTCTCTGAAAAAACATAAATGAAGTACACTGTAATTCAAACATGACTCAGAATACAATAAAGCTATTCCCAGTGCTTTTTTTTGGAAAAGATGGGGATACACAAAAGTGATGGAATGAAATATTTTTCAATTTTTGTCATTATTTTGTATTTATGACAAAGGTGGGGGTACAGCATACCCCTGCTAATCCAAAGAAAAGTACCCTGGGTGTCACCACATCGAAATCGAGCTCAAATAACAAAAGTGGTTCATTTAACGATAAAATATGGAAAAAAAAAGCTTGCCCAAGGGCCATGTTTTGCAAAACTGGCTAGGCAGTATATTTGTTAAAACAGTTATTTCACATATTTCAAGTTTAATTTGAACAAATGCATTGGAAATATTGCCCAGTCTTCAACATTGGCCTATTAGTAATAACCACTCAACTGTCCTAGTAAGGTACAGCATGATCAATTACCTCCTTCCTTTTATATGATTACTTTCACTTTATTTTAAGTACATAGTGTCAAATTAATAAATATTTAAATGGAAATTTTTTAAAAACCATTTCAAATGTTTTATTGTATACTAAATGTATAAAATAAATTGTAGAGCAAGAATGTGGAGAAGATGTAAACTCACTCTTAAGTATGCAATAAGTTGATTATTTCATGTTTTTTGTTCTATTATTTTTTACATTTCCTGTAAATTTTTCTATTGAAGGCTTATTTGGAAAATTATAATGATTCAGTAATAATTATAATTGCTAATATATCAAACCTCAATTTTATTTGGTAAAGCTATAAATTTTAAGAGTTCGCCAAATAATTTATTTAGTTGTCTACAATGCATTCAAGCAATATGTATCCTGCATACATAATGATAAAAATCTTTGCCAAAATAACCCAACAGGCCTAATAATCACAGATAATTTTAACTACAGCTTACTGCTAAATGGTCCAGATCAAAAGAAGCTGTATGGAATTTTAGAGTCTTAAAACTTAAAACGGTTTATGTAGCAGATCCGGGGCCATGTTTCGGAAGACTACTTGCTCTTTGAATTCGACCGTCATTAGTAAGGATTAGCATCCCTTGCTTGGACTCAGTCACCGACCATAGCTTGGTGTACTCTACCTTCACAGAGGGCGGTGAAATTACCGATCTATCATTGCAAAATTGCAATACTTTTTGCAAATAAGACGATTGAAAGTTAAATCATTGCATTGCAGTGAAAATGCTGATTATTGACGTTTTTTAAACGAAATTCTACAATACATATCAACGGAGTTAGGAAATGAGCAAGGTAGAGGGTGGGGGAGGAAGAAAACTGAATGGAGAGTGAGAGGTACCAACATATGCACCTCTACTTGCCTTAAACATTTTAGGAAGGAAATTTGAAATCGACATTACCTTTCCGAATTACAACACGTACAGCGACTCTGTTCTTTCAGATTTTCCCTTTCAAATAGTTTACATGGCCCAGAAAATATTAAACATAAAGAAATGATGATGAAAATATGAGTGTTTTCATTGTCATTGGTCTATATTTCATGATTTTCTTGGGATTTCAAATTTTCTTCTTCGGAAGAAATAAGAGCAGGGTCTGCTAAACATTTCTGTTGCGCTTTTCTAAGATGATAAAGTAGACCTTCAGGAGATGTGAAATGAATGGTCCATTAAAGGCACAAATATAGGCTGAAAATATTAATGCAGTTTTCTGTGGATCAACATAAAAACATTAAAAAACATGAACTGTTGCCATTAAAATCCACGTCAATCAATACTTTAAACAGCCTTCAAGAGGGCTTTGTCATACCTAAACCTAAAGAGATGAACCTAGCCTAAAACTTCCGTGGTTACATAAGTTATTCATATAAATATAAAACTCATAACTTGGGACAGAAACACCTAATAGCCTTTACAAAGTGCTTCAACAAATTATCCTTGCTACAGTGTTTTCTTTGCCACACATACTCTAAAAGGTAATCTTCGAGGCACTCTTCCGACATGCGGCCAATTCTTTTCCACATACTCCTTTTTATAACGGACCAGTATCCCTCAATATTTTGAGTGTGGGTCGAATGATTGGCAGGATCTACAAAGTTGGAGGAGTGGTTAACAGTGGAATGAGCGTAGCCTAGCTGCCACAAATGCCCGTGACCTCTCCACATATCCGTAATTACGTTGGATCCCACTGCAACGTTCTCCTGCATCACTTTTTCCGGTTCATGATTTTAGCAGCCTTCAAAATTGATCTTCATATTTAAACCATTTTCCCTCCTTAGCGCTCTTGAGGATGAAATATGTAATTATTATTTGAATGATGATAAATTAAGATAAGAGCGATCGCATTCAAAAGCAAGTCCAAATCTTACATAGAAGGGAAGGACTGTATTAAAATACAAGGGGAAAGCATTATTAAAATATTTTACTTCAGCCTAGAACAAAGTCTGAAATTATTAATTTTTGATTTCTTTGCAAGTAAAAACAAAAAAACTGGGACCAAGTTTTACCACATGTTGTAAAAACGTGAACTTATAGAAGCACTCATATTTCCTCATTTCAATACGATATGGTGATCCACAGAAAACTGCATTAATATTTTCAGCGTATATCTGTGCCTTAAATGAATCACTTGAATTACGTCTAGTGCAAAACTCTCATATTTTGCGCATATGAGAGTTTTTTTCATTTCACATCTCCTGAAGGTCTACTTTATCATCTTAGAAAAGCGCAACAGAAATGTTTGGCAGACCCTGCTCCTATTTCTTCCAAAGAAGAAAATTTGAAATCCCAAGAAAATCATGAAGTAGAGGCGCATATGCTGGTACCTCTCACTCTCCATTCAGTTTCCTTCCGCCCCCACCCTCTACCTTGCTCGTTTCCTAACTCCATTGATATGTATTGTAGAATGTCATTAAAAAAACGTCAATAATCAGCATTTTCACCGCAACGCAATGATGTAACTTTCAATCGTCTTATTTGCAAAAAGTATTGCAATTTTGCAATGATAGATCGGTAATTTCACCGCACTCTGTGAAGGTAGAGTACACCGAGCTACGGTCGGTGACTGAGTCCAAGCAAGGGATGCTAATCCTCACTAATGACGGTCGAATGCGAAGAGCAAGTAGTCTTCCGAAACATGGCCCTGGATCTGCTACATAAACCTTAAAACCCCTTGTCAATAAGGATCACACCAAGACTCTTTTCGATAACATATACACTGATTCTGGCGAATCTAACATTGACACTTCAGTTTTTTACTCAATGTCAACTGACCACCACGCAATCCTATCTTACTTTAATTTTTCTGACCCCTCCACTAATTCTAGATCAACTTATCCGAATATTTAGCAATTCCAAAACTCAGCTCCTCTGCTGTGGCACAAATAGGATGTTATTTGTACGTTTCTTATAAATGGCATTAAAATGAAAGCGCGTAAATCGGATTGGCATAAATCGAGCGTCATCTGTACCAAGATATTTTGTAACCTACATGTTCTCAAAAAAAATTTTTCACTAAGCAGCAAGGGCCCCAAAGGCCAAGGGTATTAAACTATTCAACCAGCTACCCTCCCCTATATTAAAAACATAGCTAGGGTAGCAGTTGTTTAAAAAACCGTATTTGAGTTTTATGTATTACAATGCTTTTACCACGCAAATGAATTTTTGAAACAGGCTACTTGTAACTGAATGGACATCTGTAAATAGTTTGTTCGTAAATAGACTAATTTACAGTCACTGATCCACTCTTAAGCAAAATCCTTTAAAAAGCCTTTGGAAACTAACTTGGTTCATGAAATTCTTTGGCATTTGTTTCACATGCCTAATTGTTTCATTGATATAATCTGCCAAATAGATAGGCAAACACATTATTGCGCAAGAGAAACAAAACTTGTTGAAATCTGGATCAGCTTACATGTACAATAAAAATTGACAACATAAATCAGTGCTATAACACAAGTGGAAAACAAAAATATTGGGGCATGATCTCCTCTGTTATGGCAATGATTTGTTAGTGATCCTGAAGTGAAACAGGTTTAGTCTTTTTATACAATATTTTAATGATGGTACTTTATATTGTTTTTTAAAAAATCATTTGGTTTAATAGCTATAAGTTGAATGTGTTGTTTAGTAAGTACATGCATCAGACTGTATAGCCCTAATTTCCAAGGGCATCCTCGAGAATTTAGAAAACTCTGAATAATGTTGCAAGACAAAGCACTGAATACTTTCTATAGTTAATTTAATGTCAATAAGGCATTGGCTGATATAACTGCAGCAATTTTTTCTGGAATTTCAACTGTTAGCTAATGTAATATTTCAGACCAGCAGTTTTGCAAATGTGTATAAATAGTTCTTATGCTTTAACAGCCAATTAAGTAAATTCTCATTTGACCAATATTTTTGTCAAAAATTTACAATATGTAGTACTTTCCATCAACCCCACTCAAATTTTTGTATTAAAACAATTATAAATATAAATATTATTAAAGAAACGTTTTACCTAACAGCAATCTTATTCGTCATGACCGAAAAGGACGAACCCCGAAGAACCACAGGATTCCTCTCGTTCATTCCTTAACACGAACAGGTAAGATATGGAAGTGTCAACTCTTTTTAATCTGAAATTCAAATAAGACGTATTATAGAAGATAACGTGCAAAAAAAATTAATGTCGGGAATTGTGACAATTTATACACGATATCTATTACCAAAATTTGTAATGAAGCAATTTTGCTACTATGTAAAAACAAAGGGACAATCAGGAAAGAAAATTACCTTGCTCCACCTTGCTCTTTGAATCTTTTTTTATTCGATAACTATAATGCAGCCTTTTAGCTGTTATTAAAGACCGCTTGCACCCCCATATACATTATAAACGATTTAGACACGCAGAAAAACACTTCCACATTTAACTTTAATATAAACACCAATTTCCGTAATTTTATTTATACGAAACACCAATTTACGTTTACTTACGTGACCATAAAAATTCACTAATCGCGAATTATACTTTCGCCATCTATATTTAACATTGAAAGTTGAAAGGTATCACGTAAAATGTTCAACGCAAAGAGATTAACCTCCCTCAGAATAATAAAACCAAGAATATAAAAATTATTACGTTCTGCGCATTATCTTTGCTTTTACCTTTAAAGAGCACTGAAATCGTACTCATCGATTTACCAAAATCGCAAACCACACAAAACAAAACGATTTTCCAGTTATGATTTTCAACCTACGAAACGTCATTGATTAGGAATACATGTCTCTAACTCACATATAGTATTTTATTAACGATTCTCATAAATGATTGCCTTATTTTCTAAACATTGATAGTCATTCTAGCACGACGAACTTTATTTGCTGCAATTGGTAATAACGGCAATAACATAAGTTCGATAGATCGGATGTGAAGGAATTTTTCGTGTCTGGCATACTTTTTGTAGTGATACAACCATAGTGTTACACGTTATTTTGTCACAGCATAAAGATGTGAGCCTGAACGACCTAATTACAAAGTCTGGAAGTGTTATGTAACGTGATAAACACGCATCTAGCTTGTTTAATGCTTTTTCAAATAAAATATGATGACCGTGATTTTGGCAATAATAACCGATGCCGAGATTTAAGCAAGCAATTTTATTATAAATGTCAATAATTAAACCACGAGTAATCAGGTGACTAAAGACGAATTTTAGTAAGCGTACAAGTAGTGTTTAGTTAGGTTAGGTTAACGGCAAATGAGAGAAAGGCAAAGGAAGGAGAACACGTAAAACCGTTAGTGGTAAATCATGAGGGGGGAAAAGAGGAATGGAATCAACACCATTAATAGTTTCAACGTCTTTGGAAGATGCTTAACAAAATATTTTCGGTTGATCAATTATGTAAAATTTTAAGGAATTATTACTTAATGTATAGAGATTTTAAGATTCTGTCCCAACAGGTCGTGCCCACCCACGCCCTTTCTTATAGTATAGTACATATCACTTGTAATCGAAAGAATTAAACTTTTTGATGAGTGAACTATCTAGGTCAGTGGTTCTCATCCGGTATGCCGCGAGGAAGAGACTAGTTTGCCGCATACTCCGAAGATACTTAATTTTTATGAATTATGTATGTAGGTATTTAATGTACAATAAAATTATACAATTATTGCTTTACCAACTGCAACAATCTAATATAACTGCGACTTTTACTTGTTACATGAAGGCGTGCCGTGGAGCAAAAGAGGTTGAGATGCATTGATCTAGGGTGACCACATATGGTTGGCGATTTTAAGGGATAGATCCTTCAAAAAACAGGACAAAATTTTTACGGGACTTTTTCAACCTTGAAATTAAGTAATTAAAAAATATTCTTTTAAAGTATACAATAAAAATATATTTTTACAAACAAACCTACGCAAGATAAACGCCTAGCAAATAAAAAAACAATTATTCTTGAAAAGTAAAACTAAATTGTACACGATACTAAGAACATTTTCTCAAATAATAGTTTTAGCCACAGTCAAAATTAAACAATATTTCTCGTCAGATTTTGTTGACTTCAGAAGATCTTCATAAGTAAGGACATACTTATAAAGGTATTTACAAGAAAGATAGTTGCTTTTCACCTGCAGCTCTGCTTTTACTGCATTTATATCAAATCTGTTCCTATTGTCAGTCCATTATTACGACAAGGAAAATATTCTTTCCACAAGAGCATTAGAACCAGGTACTGACTTAATAAATTGCATCAGCTTACAAAATTATTTTTCCGCAAGATTTTAATATCCCATTCCATTTATCTAGGAGAGCTGAAATCTCGTTTGTAACTTTTCGTAACAGTGGGTTCATTTCGGTAAACTTTTCATACATTACATATACGAAACAATTTTTAAATGAATTTTTCGGAATGCTGTTCAGGTGCTTCGTCGTATTTGCTTGGATTGTTTCAATGTCGTCGAATCTCTTTCCTTTCAACGACATTTTCAGTTGAGGGAACAGCCAAAAGTTGCAGAGTCATGTCAGGTGAGTAGGGTGGTTGTTGAACCAAAGGAATGACGTGTTTTGCCAAAAAAAACCTGAACAGAGTGAGCTGTGTGCGACGGCGCATTGTCGTGATGCAGTGCCCACGCGCAAGATTCCCATTTCCTCTGTCAATATGGTTTGGCACGTGCCGTAGGATATGCCAACCTCTTCAGCAAGTTCACGCACAGTTAATCGCCCATTGTTACGGATTAATTCTCGTACACGAGCCACACTCTCGTCGTTTCTGCTCGTTGACGGTCGCCCAGATCGTCTATCGTCATCGATTGAGGTTCGGCCTTCTTTAAACCTCTTAAACTACTCAAACATGCGTGCACGACTCAAGGACTCCTCACCGAAAGCAGTTTTTAACATTTCAAAAGTCGCCGTACCGCTTTTCCCAAGTTTAACACAAAATTTAATGCATACGCGCTGCTCCGTCTCTTCCGACATTTTGAGCACGGACAGAAATGCGACGAAGGACTGGTACACGTGTTCGTTCGACGGGAACTGCAAGGGCAATTACAAAGGATTTCGCGCCGTCCTTTGTGCTATGCGGAGGGAAGAGTCTAGGTTGTAATAATATTTACACAAGAGACGCGTCACAAATACATTTACTTACAAATTTGCAGAGCCAGTCTCGGAACTTTCTGATCACACCTCGTATTCAGTGCCCGAAATGGAAAATATTACGAAATGGAACTCCCGGGAAGTAAATATATTCGGAATTAATCGCCGATATTTTCTATACATGTGCAGTCTGGGTTCGTTCCGACTTATTCCGAACACTGCATTTGTTACATTAAAATACGGAAGGTGGAGTTACCATAATTGTATCCAAAATCAATATATATCTGTATTCATGAAAAATACAGGACAAATGCGTCCTGTATTGATTTCACGCGGGTAATTTGAGAAAAATCGACCGAAATACGGGACATGTGGTCACCCTAGAACCATCCAATTGTCTGTCATCAGCTCACAATTTTATTTCACCGACATTACACGTATTAACTTGATTAGAGCACCTAAGGATGGATTATCTGTTTCATAAAATCTGCACTTTAGGTATCAGAAGTAAATAGGATCCAAAGTTGAATCACCAAACTCTGTTTATAATGAGTGATATGGTTAACTTCTAATGTTGTTAATTAGTACTGCAAATTAAATATATGGTGCTGGTCATTGTAATTCTTGATACTAACGAAAGTCATTATTTATATAGTTAAACAATTACAAAGGAAGTCACATTGAGTAACAAAACAACACTGCATTTTAGATAGAACCTTTTATGCACAATTGTTTTTGTAAGGAATATACCCTTCAAAATTATATGTTAGGGGAAATGTCTAATTAGAGTAACAATTTCAGGTCGGGTTACTGTAAATTTGATCAGAATACCTTTCAAGATTGAATCTTCAATAATCGATATTAGCATCAAACAATTGCCTTTCCTTGTACATGGCTATAAAATCATGCTTTGTATAGTATGTGATTAAATTTAATTGATTTTTTGGTAAATACATGATTCTGAAATGGATTTATTATATTTAAATGATAATCACCTCATATAATTGCAGTATAAGTGGGGAATTTCAATGCTATATTCAAGTGAAACTTGAAAATGTAATATTTCAGGAGAAGATGAATATATGATTACACAATTGTGTGCCTGGTAACTCAGCAAGGGATGATTTCTGATTAGATATTTTGATTTCTTGGAAAAATATAGCTTATAATCAAGAGTATGGCCTAAATACTGTGTGTAAGTGTAGTACAAAGCTCATTTTTAATGGAAAAGAAAATATATTTAAGCCACTACATTCTTTGCCAATATGTAATCAGGCCTTCAACCTGTTACTGGTATCATGGAGTGAAATGAATCCAATGTGCTTTTTTGTAAGTACCTATGCTAAAGTAGTTCTTTGCAAAAATATTTTTTTATTGGAAATAAATCCTCCAGTGATACATTTACTTCTTTCTTGTATTTCCATGTGTACTTCCTCAATCACACTCAATATTAGGGAAAATTTTCAAATTTCTATATGAACTGCTTGAAGATGGTAACTGTTGTGATTCTATTCTTAGACAAACTGATGAAGTAGGTACATGGTAGGTATAGATATAGTATTGGAGATACACTGAAGTTAAAAACATTGGATCAGAGACAGTCATATACACTGGCTAAAGATATTTCAAAATAATTTATAAACTTATGAAAGTTTTATATGGAAATTACATCAGAAACTGTGAGGTGAAACTTATGAGAAATAATGATTGTTCACCCAATGCATGATAAATACTAACACATATTCATCACCTGAGTAATTGAAAATTTTTGATGTTAATGTCTTTTGTGCAAAATGAAATATAATTAAAGCTCGTTAATTTTTCAGTGATGCATTCACATTCATCTTTCAATTTTATACTAAAATTGAACATTTGCATCGACAGATCTTATGCACCCTACAAATCGTATTGTAACGATTCTAATAATGAAAGCACTTAGGTGATTCATCTGGATATTTAATGGTAACATTTCAAAAAATCATTAACTTACAAGGGAAATGTGATCACACGGTTCTTTCATTAAATTCGTAGTTTATCATTTGAAGCAGCTTGGAAATATAGAGTACATACCAAGTTTTTGAATAAATAATCTGCAGATTAAATTTTGACAATGTGGAATACAGTATCATTGACTGGGAAAGAATGCAATTCAAAAATATATATTTGATTAAAAAAGTCTCAATTACAAATTATGAATAAACCATTGTCTCCTGTATATCTAATTTTGGCTTTACACATTCATCAGAATGAGAAATTATTAAGATAGAGAACTTGCTTTATATGCATTGTAGAGTATGGTAATACAGATCAACCCCTTCAGGACTGAATTATGAATGACATGCTTAATATAATATGAGAAATCATTGATTGCTTAATCTTGAAATACTGCCTGTGATTGTTATTTAAATAAAAAAATCCCAGATTTCAAACTTTCCCAGCAGATGATCATGAAGAAATTTTCTCGGGTTTCTAGCCAGGTTACAGGACACCTAATGGCCAACGTTTCAGCGACTAACTCTGTCGCCATCATCAGGTTTTAACCCGGCTAGAAACCCAAGAAAAATTTCTTCAAAAAAATCCCAGTTTTCATAATTGAATCCTATCTCCCAATTATTCCAACAAGTTTCTTTTGCTCTTTTCCTATCAGTGGCTTTCATAATTTTTATAATGTTTTCAAATTTGTTGTTCCTTATGTTTTTCCAATCAGTTACATTATTTGAATGGATTAGCAAGCTTGTCAAAGAATTATGCAAACCTACCAGAAGTCATACTGAAGCAGTTGAATATAAAAACTAGATATTTCAAATATCTTCACTATGCAAGTAAGATTTGTTCTTGATATCATCATCATCATAGGTAGTCTGTCCATAGACAGGTCTGTGATTATTCATGGTTAAACTTGACTCTCCATATACTCCTATTTTCTGCAGTCTTCTTCATGTCTTGATAACTCTCTTTCCCTTTCAACTCGTCTATCAGCTGAAACCTTTTCCTATCTCTTTCTCTTTTTCCTTCTAGCACTTCTTTAATCATGCTCTCTCTTCTCAGGTATGTCCAATCCAGTTTGCCTTCCTCTTTTTAATAGTCTGTATGATCGTTCGCTTCTCTCCTATTCTTTGTAGTACTTCCTCGTTTTTCACCCTATCTGTCCATTTTTTCTTCAGCATTCTTCTCCATGTCCACATTTTGAAGCTTTCCAAGTATTTCATTTCATTTTTCCTTAGCATCCATGTTTCTGCCCCACACAAAGTTATATTCCATACATAGCATTTTATCAACTTCTTACGGATATCCTCCTTTATATACCTCATTAATAGGAGTTTCTTTATTCTGAAAGCAGCTTTTGCTTTTGTTATTCTAGTCCTGATTTCCTCAGTACATTTTGCTTCTGTCATTATGATACTTCCAGGGTATTTATATTGTGAAACTTGTTTTAATGGCTTTCATGCAATACTTATGTTCAAATTTTCTTCTTCTTGATTTGATATTCGCATGACCTTGGATTTTTCTGTATTTATTTCCATACCGTATTTTCTACCTGTTATCACTAGTCTATTTATTATTTTCCGGTGTTCCTTTTCCTTTCTTGCTAGAAGTACTCTTTTTGATATATTATGATATATATGTACAAGAGTGGAAAAGTTAACCTTATGTAAGTAATATGGAGATTATTAAAGTCTAGTATTTTCTGGACAAAGGATTATTGCTTAAGTCCAATCTATTAGATTTGATTCAGGCATAAATGCAGATGATAATTCAACATCTTTTCATAGAGATATCTGATATTCTAGTGAGATAATAATTATGGGTTCCAGGCTTTCAGCAAATGTGAACAAAATTTTTGTTGTAACAAAGATGAAGTTTAAATTAATATTTTTAAGCTTTTTTCGTAAGATTCACCTTTTGATTAAAATTTTCAAGAATCCGTAGTTTAAGTATAATTCTTCCAGGGTGTAAATAAAAGTTATCAAAACAATATTTTTTGGTTGCCGTATACAGAATTTACTATTCCTTCTGACTTTCTAGCATAAAATTTGTGATAATATATCAAAATTTAAAATTAATTATTAGCTAACAAAAATCACTCATCTAACGCTACTAAATAAATCTACTGTAAAACTTACAAGTTTCATATCAAATGACGCGGTTAGCTATCGAAATTCGATAGATTTCATGCGATGGTAGGATCTTCCATAGGATAACTGTAGTTGTGAGGGTTAATCGTTCAGTATGATAGACAAGCAAATGTATAAATCTGGATATTCCCTTTAGGTTATTGACCAACTAAATTGTAAATTAGTGTTACGTTCGTTAATAAAATACAAGCAATATCCAGGACCTCAAAATGCAGTGTATAAAGTTATTTTCTCGTTTAAATGCGGTTTCAAGAGAAACATTGAGGCCTATAGTTTGTTCGAGGTGTGTCGATGTATATAACAATAATAATTTTAAAAATCATTTCCACTCGGGTACTCCATTGAGGGTTTGGCAAAGACCGAAAAGGCCAAGTAATTGGTTGCACTATAACAAAACTATTTGGCCTCCTCAGAGTCCCGAAGAAGAGAAAAGGCCAGCTGTAATTGAATTAAATATTATGAGTATACTATATTATATAATTTATACCTCCATTTTCTCTACTACAATTGACGTTTCTGACGATATCATGAACGTTTTTTCAGTATGTGTGCCACATGAAGACCGACATTCATTACAGCCCAAAGAAAATGTGGTACGTCGCCTGTCTGGTACGAGGACTCTCTGTCGATGAGGCCTTGAAACAGATAAGTTTTGTATTGAAAAAGGGAGCCGCTGCAGTGAAAGAAACTATTTTAGAAGCCCAGAAAATGGCTGTTGAACAACACAATGTTGAATACAAAAGCAATTTATGGGTTGGTAAGTAGTAAATGTTTATTGATATTCTTACATTACTGGAACTAACCATTTTCCTTTTCAGAGAATATCACTCTATTTTTTAAATGTTTACTATCATATAATAGAGGTTTCATTTTTATTAACGAAGACAGAAACATTGCTCTGGATTGAAACATCTCTGTTAATGACGGTATAGTCGAATCAAATTATCTGCCTCGATAATGAGAGTGGTCTATGAATTATATGCATCAAAGCTTTGTTATATCCAACAGTCCCTGATATTTTTTTACACTTTTCAATTATTTAATAAGTTGTGCTTACTAAATAATTTTATGAATCTCTTATGCCTTCTTCAGTTTTGATAGAGTGATTATCTTATTCGAAGAACTTTCTTGTATTTTATACTCCATTTTAAAAGATTAACCATGTCTTAATTGTCTCACCATAATAACACTTAAGTTTGTTAGTTTTAAAAGCCCTGAGATGCTGTTTTCTTCCTCAGAAATTTTTTATGAAACTAATAATTAATTATAGCAGCAACTGATCATTTCTGTAAGACAAGTTTTTCTTATTTGTAAAAAATTGAATTAGCTCTGTTTTTCTTTGAATTAAGAGTATTATATACCCATAGCAGATTCAACAGAGAATTATTGAGCTCATCTTTTGGTTGAAAAATTCAAACACAAACACTTTAAAAAAGTAGTTATCTTGGTATTTCCCCCCACACACTCAATAGACACCCATCCACAAAATCCCTGCCTTTTCCACCTCCCTTTCTGCACACACAAAAATAGGTACTCTTCTATTAACGGAGAGCCCAAATTAAAATCATTTAAACAATATTAAATTATTAAAGAAAGGTACTGTTGCTAACCCATGACTGATTGGCCGGTTTCTACATTTACAAACCCAATCTCCATACAACGTGGAGGGTTTCTTTGGTTCCGAGCGAGGCGAAGGGTGCGGTAGCACCCGGAGACAACTACCCATTACAACAAAGCGAGCCGAAGGTTCATCAATATATCCTTTCAATGTTATATCCTCTTGACTGTTGTGCCGCAAATTGAGAGGATATATCGACGAGCCTTCGGCTCGCTTTGTTGTAATGGGTAGTCGTCTCCGGGCGCTACCGTGCCCCTCGCCTCGCCTGGAACCAAAGAAACCCTCCACGTTGTCCGGAGATTGGGTTTGTAAATGTCGAGACCAGCCAATCAGTCATGGGTTAGCAACAGTCAAATGAGATATAATAAATGACTTTATTTAAGTCATTGTTGTATTTGTAAATAACTACAAAACGTAAACATTAACAATAAGCGTAGAGAATTTGGGCTCCCCGTTAATAGAAAAATACCCAAAAATACTATCATATATTTTCTTTGAGGATCTACTTTCAATGAATTTCCACTGAAGATGGCTGCTTTGTAGCCAAAGTGCACATCTGATTTTTTATAATCTTGTTGTGGCTGTTGTAGATACCTAAGATTAGTACTTTTTATAGTGCATGTTCTTGAATACTTATAGCAGGTCATTTACAAAACTGTTAATTTATTATTATCTTCTGATATATTTAAATGGATTAAACTTATTTATCATTCTGTTTCTTTCCATGCTGTAACCAGCTGAGTCATTTGTCGGAAAAGGTCGTGTTATCAAAGGTTTGCGGAGGCATGCCCGAGCACGTGCAGGTGTAGTGAAATATAGGCACTGCCATTATTTTGTGAGATTGGAGGAAGGGAAACCACCAGCCTCACAGGAACTTTACTATGCCCACAACGTACCTGTTCTATCAGGACAGGAAATGTTGGATAAGTGGATAGCTGAGATGAGAGCAAGGAACATAAAAAATTCTCTGTGAAAAAGACTAGAAACAAACTTAGTTATATTTCAAAAGAGTTAGTGCAATTTCTGTCTTTACTGCAGGTTTCTACGGTTTCATTCTGTTGATTTAACTTGTGCATTTTCAGCAAGTTGAATATTATTTAGCTCGATTTTTATAAATACATGTCTTTTGAATGTTTTTTTACTGTATCCTTTTGCAAGCTTTAAGGGCCTTTTCACACGGGGCCGCCATGGCCACAAGGAACATTGCTTTAAATGCACCTTTTCACATGGTGGTGTCGCCACCACCTTGGCCCCGTGGCCAGTAAGATCAGTTGTGACTACCTTTGTGGTGTCCCACTTCAACTTGGTGGCGCGACCTGTCGAGATTTTTTGAAATGTTATCATTAAATATCCAGATAAATCACCTAAGTGCTTTCATTATTAGAATTGTTACAATACAATGATTTGTAGGGTGCATAAGATCTGTCGATGCAAATGTTCAATTTTAGTATAAAATTGAAAGATGAATGTGAATGCATCACTGAAAAATTAACGAGCTTTAATTATATTTCATTTTGCACAAAAGACATTCAATTAATTAACATCAAAAATTTTCAATTACTCAGGTGATGAATATGTGTTAGTATTTACCATGCATTGGGTGAACAATCATTATTTCTCATAAGTTTCACCTCACAGTTTCTGATGTAATTTCCATATAAAACTGACGAGAAGCCACCAGCGGAGTGTCCAGTACAAAATAACCAGTAAAATATACATTGTACAAACTTTCTCATATACTAATGCGTCATTTAGTTACCTTTTGAATAATATGTACTGTGTAGAATTATTATAAACGTCAACTTAAATAACTATCAAAATTTGATGAAAATCGTATGAGTCGTTTTTTATAAAATCCAATTGTTAGTAGTTTCCCAAGAATAAACTACCCTTATATTGTTTTTTTTGAGAAATATGAACTATGTAGTATTATTGTATATGTAAACTCAAGTAACTTTACGAAATTTGGTTGCAATTGTTGGAGTCGTTTTTGAAAAAAATCAAATCGTTGTTAAAATTGCCTAGAATAAACTGCCCTTAATTATTGTGTAATGTCAACCATTTCTTCATAGCTTCTATTCTGTGTGATAAAATGCCTAAGTATGAGATTTCATTCATTTTCGCTCTACCATTTAGGCTCTACAGCTCTAGACGTGTCACTGCTTTTTCTAAAACAAACAGCAGCTGCCTCTTCAGCGTCCATTTATAACTGACGAATTTGGTGGCTAATGTGGTGGCTTTGACGATATTGGTGGCACGCCCATGGTGGCCCAGAGTGAAAAGGCCCTAAGCCAACACCATTCACAAACCGTTTTATATAAAAAAAATTTATTTTACTTTTTTTTTTAGCCATTACTCATAATGGCAATAAGTAGAAAAATATTATTCCTGATTGATTCATTTTGGCTAAGTTACATAAAGCTAATAATAGAGTTAAATAAATTCAGAGCAGTGATGCTGTATCTGCTATATCATGAATGGTTGTTTTTGGTAATTCTTAGGCCAGTGGTTCCCAAATGTTTTATATTACAAGCAATGTTCCCTCCAAGCTGCGTGGGTGTGTGGCCACGCATGTCATTTTTCCCTCTGCGCACAGCCACTGTTTAGCTGCGCACAAGTCAAAATATATCATATGAAAAATTGCAGATAACATTAAACCTAGAGAGAAGCCAATGGAACTTTTGCATTTACATTTTTTTTGCGCACGGGCTTACAACTACTGTTCACCAAGTTTGGTCAGCCACACACTTGTGTACCAATTATCAGTGGTAACGTTTCGATTCGTTCCTTTTATTAGCTTAACTAAACATTTCAACACTTGGTCAGAGATACATAAATTACAAAATCTTTCTGATATACCTATTTTCATGATACATACAGCAGTGATTATCCACTCTATTCGCCCACTAAATCCAATGTGAAAAAGTTAGGTGGCTGCCTACATTCAGGGGAGGGCTCGGCAGTAGCTGGGCATAAAATTCATTATCATGATGCCGCTGTATATACTATATAGATATTTAAAAAAAATAAATTGTTTATGTTATATCGTTCATGATATCAAGCTGTAGATACGGATAGGTTTGAATTGAAATCTCTCAAGCCATTACTGACTTTTTATGAAAATCGACAAGAATAAACTACCCTCAATTCTTGTTATTAATATATATTACATATCAACATTTTATATATATATCTCAGACGATATTATACAAAAATCTGAGATTATATTGTGTTCAACCATTCAGGCTCCAGAGTGTGAAAAAGGCGCCGGACAGATGCCTCTCAAAAACAGCTTTTCGGACTCAGAAGTACCTAAAACTGGATTTCAATCGAAATCGCAAATTAAAATTTTTTTATCATCTCAATATTTATTGTATGTATATTGTGCATAAAATATATCACAATCAACAAATCCCAAAATAACAAAAACTCTAAAACACCATGATGAAGGTTAATGGTGCAGCTAATGCAAGTTTGGTCTAGATAGGCAATAAATTTCTTTTGATATCAATGAAAACATATTGCGTGGGGTCATATTGACTCCATGTGACTAACTAAGGGTTAATAAACAACACTTAAATGTGACAGTAATTATCTAAGAGATCATGTCATTGAAATTGAAGGGCTCAGGGCAATATGTTGGTAAGTCACATTTGTTTAAAAACATATTTTAACAGGATGCAATACAGCATTATGATGGCAAGCAACTACGTAAATGTTATGGACTGTCATCAACAGATGGCAGCTCCCTACTAAGAATCTTGTTTTTGTTACATCTCTGTTGTCCCCTTTATTTTGGTAATAGTGTGGCAAGCCACATGGAAGATGGCAGAAACTTCATTGAAGTATGCTCCTGCAGAGCATGCAATCAAAGATATGTGAAACAAATGAAGATAACGGTGATGTGAGTGAAGATTTGGATGACTCTGACCGTGATCCCAACCATGACCCAATGAAGATATGCAGAGTAGTACAGAGGTAAGTGAAAAAAATTTTTAATTGAGACTTGCCATGTTTTTCCATCGTGCAATGAGGCTTACCTTTAGCAAAATATTTTCTTTGGTTTCTGAGTTTTTAATAGTGTTGTGAAGATCATAACCTTTCTATGGACAAAATAACTGAATAACCTTTATTTCAAATCATTCACTTAATTGCATATCTCGAGGTATTTCTATAACAGTGTCCATTAAAATTTTATGTGGCTTACCATAGTATTGACAACAACACAGAGAGGCTAACTATTGACTTAATGCAGGCCCTCCCAACACCCAAACTCACAGTAGGACCCGCGTTTTACAAGAGAAAAATATGAATTGTGAAGGAGTGCACAGTTGTGGAGAAAATGCACACATGTTCGTTTGGACAGACAATTTTGGAAAAAGGGGAAGCAATGAAATAGGAAGTATTCTGGTAAAGTTTCTATCAGAACACAAGGATAAGAATAGGCTCATTGCCTATTCAGGTAACTGTCCGGGGCAAAATAAAAACTGGGTGATTATGCCCCTGTGGCTGTAGCTAGTGAGGTTGCAGCAATTCACCACGATTGAACATAAGTACTTAATCCCAGACCATGCTTACCTACCATCAGATCGCAACTTTGCGAGCATTGAGAACAGGCAAAGAAAATATGCACAACAAGTTTACAGCCCAGATGAATGGAAGCAAGTAATTTTGAATGTAAGGGCAAAGAATAAGTTTGAAGCTACCAATCTTAAGCAAGAAGACATACTGGACCTTCAAGTTCTTCACCAGCAAATTACCAAAAGGAACAATACTGAAGATGGACATCTGGTGTCTTTTGCTGATGCAGTAGCATTCAAGTTCAAAGCTGATGAACTTAATGCTATATTCATAAAGCATCAACTTAATGATGAGTTCATTAAACTAACAGTTGGGAAAAGAGGTAGACCTGTTGCTGGAAATCTTAAAAGAAAGTATCCGTGAGACCTTCCCATTAACCCCTAAAAACTAGCCTATGTTAAAGACCTCTTACCATACATTGGAAGCATTCATCATCCATTTTATCTTTCTCTCACAGCTGACATGTCAGCAGATGATGAAACAGCTATAGAGCTGATTGGTGATTAGTAGATTATCGTATTTTGCATCAGTTAATTTTTTTCTAAGCCTGCAGTATGCAAGACCATGGTAACCCCATGCAAGGATTTGTTTCTTACTTGTATTATTTTTTTCGTCTTTGAAAATATATTTTACCTTTTACCACTGCTTCCTATTTACAGATAATAAACCACAGAGTAAATAAAAACAAGTTAGGAAAGTGTACAACGTATCACAAATGGGCGCGTTTTGTGCAATGGAGTATTAGAAAGCAATTATATACCTGTATGTAAGGGAAATAGCGTTTTAAAGTTCTTTTCTTCATCATAAATAATCCATTTTCTTCCTATTTAATAATATTACATGCACACGTAAGGAAATTAAACGTTTGTTTGGGAGATTGTTTATGTTAGCAACAATGAAGTAACCATGCAAGAAATTTTCTTAAGTTCAACTCGATATAAGATTTCTTGCTTGATTTTCTAGATAACGGCTACTCCTACAATAAAAATGTATAGGAAAGGAAATACTCTACTTTACCAGTCCTACAACTTTTATTTGAAAAATATATTTATATGAGCAATACTTTACGAGATGACAAAAATTTAATTTTTTCTCCCCAGTAAAGTGGTACCCCTGATTGGCGTACGTGATTCATTTTTGCGATTTTCTTATTATATTTGATTGAAAATCCTTGATATCAAATTTCATGAAAATCCGTTTGGTAGAAGCCGAGAACGAACATACAGACGGACCGACCGACGATAATAGGCGCTCACGCTGTAAGCGAAACGCGCCTAAAAAGTTGAATAAAAATTATTTGCTTATCCAATTTATGGATTTTTTCAAGTGTTTCAAAGAGCTCTCCTGTAAAATTTGCTTCTTGTGGTTTATCATTAAATTGCCCAAGGCCCTCAATTGCTCTCAAAGTTGAAAGCTGGAAAACTCATAATTTCATTCAGATACATAAAAAATCTTTATGATAATTTAGAAAATTTAAATCTTGCCAGCAGCAAAAATAAATTGATGTTTAACTTGCACTAACTTTCTAGTGTTGAGTTTGTATCTTGATTTTAACTATTAAAAAAATGTAAAATAATACTCAAACTTCAGGTGCTAATCACATAGAGAGAAACATTCCTGAAATTATTCAAGATTTTTCCATTTCTATGCATCATAGCTAGGCTTGGTAGGATTTGATTGAAATCGATAAATGTTGATAAGCATTGATTTTTAAAATTTTCAAATTCGACGAAAATGAATTGTTGTCGATAAGTGTCAATTTTCCAACAATACCCATTCTTTGAAATTATGAGATGACCTTTTTTCGTTGGTTTTCCATACTGAAACTTGATATATTTTAGTACCAAGCATACAAAACTGAAGAGAGATTGTTATTTCCCATACCAGACGTGCACACTTCATTTTGAATTCCCAGTACTTTGCTCTTTAAGATACCTGTCATTGTCTACCGTGCTGAGCTGCCACAGAGTGAAAAGATTTATTGCACACTGTATTTGCCCTCAACCACACCTGATAATCCTGATGCGCCTTATGTGATTATCACATGATCAGCTGCTCTACTCTATTTACTGAAAACTCAGGGGACGTCTCTTCTGTCGTCCGTGCGACAAGTTTTGCAGACCTCATCTAAGATGCGACATGGGGAGGACATCCCGGTGTTATTACTGGGAGCAAATATATAGTTCAGTTTGAGAAAGAAAGCAGTGGTGCACACACGGGGGGGATCCACCGGGTCTGAACCCTCCCCCCCTTGTAATACAGGCGATTCCCAAGATTCGACAGGGATGCGTTCCTGAAAACGTGGTCGAATCTCGAACAGTTGAATGTCAAATCAGCAGAAATTCAAACAATTAGAGCAGAAATAATGATGTCTAGACTGAAACTAAACCTCTCGTGGTCGGGCGGGCCAAAAATTACTTTGCATAAACTAGTTTCTAATTCGACCGATCGATCGGCTGGGTCGATTCGACCGGTCGAATTCTCGAGTTGGTCGAATCTCAAACAGTCAAATCTCGGGAGTTGCCTCTATTGTGATTTTTCTAAACTGTGGAAACATACATAGTTATTTTAAATTTGGGTTCATGGGTTCCATCAGAAAGGAATAGGAGACTGTTTGTCCCCTTTGTTTTTTAACGTAAATATAATTATTAATACAGTAGGTGACATTGATATAACTTGCATACAACTTCTGTGCTTGCCTGAGAGAATTCTGTGTGCGCCCATGAAAGAAAGGTTTTCCCAAACTGAAAAATGAGTGCTGATGGCCAGGTGTCCCTATAGCATTTTCACAAACATTGTAATACATTACATTACAAAGTAATTCTACCTTCCAGAAGGTTTTAGGCACACACCACCAAATCCTGGCTATCTAAAACCTCTCTCTTAAAATCCTCATATTCCATTCCTTCTTTCCTAACATTCTTCCTTTTATGGTGTCTTTCAGTAAAACTTTTTCTTTCAAATTTTGACTCACCCATTTCTTCTGTCTACCCCTTATTACTCTAATTAAGTTCCTCTTTCCCACGCTATATTCAAAACTTCCTCATTCGTTTTCCTCTCTGTCCAACTGATTTTCTCTAATCTACACCATACCTATATCTCAAATGCCTCTAATCTCCTTGCATCTTCTTTTCTCATTGTCCATGTCTCGCACCCATATAATGCTACACTCCATATCAGGGTTTTCACTATCCTCTTTTTAATCTCTTTACTCAAGCTGCTGGTCAACAGCTCGTCGTCTTGTAAATGTCTCTTAGGCTCTTGTTATCCCTGTCCTGACCTCTTTTGTACTTCTTCTGTCATTTGACAGAATACTACCTAAATAATGAAAACATTCTACCTGCTCCAGCCTTTCCCTAACCACTGTAACATTGATCTGGGTATCTCCACTCTAGGAAAATCTCACAACTTTTGAAACAGAGTGGGAGGAAGGTTTTAAAAGACTTTTGCCCGGATTCCGCCTCCATTGTATGGAGGGGAAGATGAAAAATCCCCGTGAGTGTGGGTTTAAGATTTTTCTTTCCATCGCACGATGATGGTGAATACACGAACAAAACTTTAAAACTGCATTCTTTTAAATAACTCATCGATTTGGTGGTTGTGGAAGATCTTAGTGGATTGGAAGTGTATTTGAGATGTGGGTATGGTATAGACCAGTGTTTTTCAAAGTACGGGTCGCGAGAGCCAGCCAGGTTAGACTGGTAGGCAGTGCGCCTGCCTTCTAACCCAAAGGTCATGGGTTCGAATCCTGCTTAGGGCATGGATGTTGTGATGTATGTTGATTTTCTCTAACAGAATTTGACGGTGCAAAATGACCTTAGCTGTTGACACACCTAAAAACCTAATTACTACTACTACGCATCGTGAGGTTCATGAGAAAAATCCGAGCACTCGATGCATAAACTGCTGAATATGTCAATAATGACAAGGAACTAAATGCTCTTATTATATAAACACCAATATTTTAGTATGAATTACTCTTTAATGAGAGTTAATGAAAACTCAGTTAAGAATGTATTTTTCTCCATATTGGCTTCCCTTCGACTGGGTTGCAATAGAAAAAGTTTGAAAAACACTGGTATAGACTGTATATAATTGGATGGAGAGAAAAACAATTGAGGTCCTAAATACAGCAGAGGACGAGAGGAGCTTAATTAGAGTAATAAGGGAAAGACAATAAATGGGTAGGTCAAGTTTTGAAAGCCATGAAACAGAGGATGCAAGGAAAGAGGTAAGATGAGGAAAGGAATATTAGATGCATTAAAATAAGGGGATGGGTATGAGGAGTTGAAGATAGCCTTGGATGATAGATTGGTCTAGGTGAGTCGAAAACCTAATAAAAGGTAGAATTATTATGAATGGATGTAATGTTTCTGCCAGGGAAGAAGTAGAATTGTCTATAATTACATACTAAATGGTCAGTTGTTAGTAGAGGATTATATGTGCAAGTACTTTGGAGTAACCTCAGTTTTATGAAAGCTTTGCAGAGGGAGCCTTAAGTGGACAGAATTGTAGTCAAGACATATAAATCTCTGAATTTCATAATGAGTGCATTAGGAAAAAGCAGTCCAATTACTGAAAAAATAGTTTACACATCTACAAATCCCTAGTCAGGCCAATAAGTGCTATGATCTTGAATATGATTTTAGTAGAGTGAGTAAAAAAAGCCAGAAATGGTACAGATAATTGCAGCACATTTCATAGTAGGAAATCACGATAGAGGTAAGACCATTACAGAAGTGACTTTTATCTTATCGTGTTTCTGTCAAGGGTGGATCCAGGCTTCATCTGTGGGGGGAGGGGATAATCAAGAATGAAAAAATAAACTATTTGAAAATATCGTAATTCACATATATTTTAATACAGAAAAAGGAAATATATAACTTTTTGTAAAGCAAAATGAATGTAGCAAAACAGTATAGTTCTCGCCTGATGTGCTCAGCATGTAGGACAAAGTTTAGTGGTTGTTTTTCTAGTTCAGAAATCTTGAGGGTGATAATAACCCCCCCTCCCTCCCTGTATCCTTGGTTTCTGTAAAATAATAATTCACTTTTTATAGCTACTAGAATATTCATTAAAGTGAAAGTTTTTAAAAGTATTTTTTTGCCCATCTTCAACATTGTCAGGATGAGAAAAATGGGACAGGATAGAAATTGTTTGTATAGAATGCGTGTTTTTATAGCAAATTGACCTCTTGGGCTATTATTGGCTTTCTTTGCATTACTCTATGCAGAAGGGAGGGATGGTGCTGGCATTAGCCTACTCTTACAAAGAGCACCAAGGGGGCTATTTAATTATTGCTTAGAGCAGTGGTTTCAACCTGGGTGCTACAGCACATGGGTGCCATAGGTGATTTTTAAGAGTGCTGCAAAAAACTTAAGTTTCTTAATAAATCAATGATTTGGATGTTTATAGCTAAATAGGGCAATTTTTTCTAATACAGGCAGTCCCTGCTTTTCGTTGTTCCGCTCATACATCAGTTCCTAATTAACGACATTGTTTCATTCTTCTGTACTCGTGACCTGTTTATTCGATACATTGATGCTTTCGTTTCGCTCATACGCAAGTGCCTAAGTGTCAAACAACATTGTTTCATTCTTCCATCCCCGATACTCTTGTTATGCACATTGTCATAATTACTCAACTGTTTGAGAACAAGTTGATTTGTCTGGGCCAGTCAGTTCGCATTTCGATTTGCGCCGAGATTTACGTGTTTGTGTGTGCTTTTATAGATTTCTTGGATTTTTTACCCTTTAATAATGGCAGAAAAAACGGAAAACGATAGTGTGTGTGTTATTTTATCCAAAAAGTGCTATAGAAAGCTTCTGTTTGAAAATTATTAAATAAAAAATAATAAAACTTTGTGGTGATGGTATGTCGAATACTGATATAGACCACAAGTTTGAACTGCCTCACATGACTACTAATGAGTCGATATGCATATTGTGTAATTAATAAAAAATTTTAAGTGGGAAATTACAAAGTATATTTTAAAAATTGGAAATGTATCACGGTATATAACAGTGAATTTTATCCCTCAATTTAATGTTGTCTCTATGGAAAATAGTGATCCGCTTTTCATCATAGTTTTCAAGAACGTAACCTGACATATAAGCGGGTTCTGCCTGTAAATTTATTATATTGTGGTGCCAACAAATGGATAAATCTAAAGGTTGTAATAGTCCTATAAAATTATTATGTGGCCCTCTCCCAAGGTTCAGCAATGGCTGACTCCAGCATCCATTCTTCATGGCCCTTCTGTGTTCCTTCAGTTTGCACATGATAGACCACCCGGTTGGGCCGATGTAAACATTGGTGTAGGAACAGGGATTGTAAATGCAGCTGTTACCAAAAAACTTGCCCAGTACACCAGTGTTTGATATAGTTAAGCATATTCTATCTGAGTTATAACTGAAATGCTGCATCAATAAGTTGATGTTCAAGATGACAATTTAATGGGAAAATAATCGAGCTCTTTGCGCTGGTAACTCCAGCACATCATCTGAATCCGAAATCAGAGTTTCTGAACTAAAATGTTAAAATAAACTACACTTTGTTGTATCTGAGTCTGGATTAGAATCCATAAAACCTGTGCTGTCCAAGTCAGCCATTACCAAGTTTCAGTAACAAAAAGGATATAACATGTTGACTAAAAATATAAAGCAAAGATATTTATTAAAAACTTTTTATTTGCCAAGGTTAGATGTTAAGTGTGGAAATTGACTGAGTTAAAAGTTACCAGTCTTTCAGTGTTTTTAGAGTCACTATAGCTAACAGGAGTTGCTATAAAAAAAAGTGAACTTTAATGCTTAAGAATAGTTATGTGATTAGTATGATGACATCCTGATTATTGCAGGCAGGTATTAGTATGTGCATTTTACAAATGCATGACAACACTTTTCATACAATCCTGATGGAAAAAATAGTTATAATTTAACACACACTATCAAAATTTCATCATCAATTTATGCATTTTAAATAGATGCATCTCTGTAATTTCTTCTAAAAAATTGCACAGTAAACACATTTTTTTGCAATTTTGCTTACTGCTAGATATGCAAAAATTGATACAGTTCTGAAATGTTATACAAAAGACATTAATTTTAACCTTTCAAAATTAATGTCATTCAAATGATCTTAAGATACTAATAAATTATCTAATACAAAAAATAACTTAAAGGGCCTAACACTGGGAAGACATTAACAGCTTAAACAATGTGCGTCTGCAGATA
Organism: Uropetala carovei; assembly: GCA_036926305.1. Taxonomy (NCBI): domain Eukaryota; kingdom Metazoa; phylum Arthropoda; class Insecta; order Odonata; family Petaluridae; genus Uropetala; species Uropetala carovei. Next base: position 920,831 of record JAXCHB010000009.1, read on the forward strand.
TTTTTAGTCAATTAATTATTTAATTAAGGCATTACCAGGAGTGCAAAAATATAAGTAAATGCAGGTATAAAAAAAATCATACAGGTAATTTTTTTTAAATAAAACTTTTCTGATGTTATAATTTGTTAATTTGTTTAAGTATCAGAAGGATAAACTGCTCATCCTGATAAAGCTTTCTGAATAGAATCAGATATCACGAAAGTCAAATAGGAAGAACAAACACTAGAATTCAATCCTTCTTGAAGTATGAATGTTGTACAGTGGCTTCTTTGTCTCTCCCAACATTTTTACCATTCACAACCATGTAAATGGGTCTTTCAACCCGAATTGAATCAAAATGATATTCCTGTAATATGAAAGATGAATTCATTACAAAAAGTTAATGGATATTATTACAGAGCAATTGCAACAAACATAAGAAAAATTACATTTTACATGGCAAAACATAAACTAATATAGCTTACCTTCTCTTTATGTCTCACGTTGACCCTGGTTAAAAATGGCTCAGGAATGGCTACTGAATCACCTATAAGGACACCTTGGCCTTTACCTAAGTTGTATACCGTTACAGCAATGCACGTTTCCATCTTATCCACTAAACAAAATGTGCTGAAGGAAGAGATTACCATTAGTTAGCGCTAAGCCACTATTAATGTACCAAAAAAAATAAATATGTTGGAATAGCGCGAAACATTTAAACACTGCAATGTATTGCAGTCACTGAGAGAATGGCCCTAAGTTTGGCTGGGAATGAAGAGTTTGCCCTACTACTAAGTTCTGTGCTTACTTTTACACAAGAGCGATACTTTAGTACAATGTTCCATAATGGGTTTCATTTTGCTGAATCACTGGTGAATGGAATTGTGCATCATAGAATTGAAATGAGGAAATAAATATAATTTGAATGACTTTTGGGATTCATGAGCTGTGTTAGTTTTTGGATGAGATCCAATATCAGAAAATGGTTTCCTGATACGAATTAAGAGAGATGGTTTCGAGAGAATCCAGCCAGAAAATTATGAACCCAGTCCAGGAATTCCAAATGTCATTGCATTGGTAGAGCACCAAACCTAAAATGTTTTGTATGCAAGAATCATATTATCCCTGACAACATCCACAGTGAAAATATTTAGCATTATGATATACTCGTTCTTTGGGCCTCTAAAATTTAACCTCCTTGACCTATTTAAAAATGTACGACATATAAATTGATTTTGCACAGTGATATCTAGGGCTGCGCCAGCCTATGGGTGCAAGGGGTACATCGCACCTGGGCGGCAACATGTTAGGGGCGGCAATTCACGGGTGGAGGCAAGAATCTCTCTTAATTTTGTGTTTTGCACAATTCATTTCTTAGATTAAATACAACTTTTAATCTAAAAATTGAAAAAAATCTGGGTCAGCGTGCTTCTATAAGTCCGTATGGGAAGTCATAAACCGCTTACACCTGGGCGGCAAATATGTCCGGCGCAGGCCTAGTGATGTACTTTCTCTTTTGATGTCAATATTTTATTAACTTGCCGTTTTGCAAAGACAGAATACCTGCATTGATTTTACATCGATATACACTTGATCTTTTGTCCACTTACTCATTTGGATTGTTCTTTTGGGGCACAGAAGTCTATTTTGCTCTGATGCACCTTGAAATTTTAAATTAAGCTACATTGCAAAGTTTTCCCACTAATTGCATCACCTGATTACATTTATCATGCCCTCATTGTTATATTAGTTATTTCAACATCCTTAAGGCACTGAAAAAATAACTCATTTGAAAACAAGCAAGAAATTTAAGACCATTTTCTCAATGAATTTGCAACTACTCACAAGTTAAAATTAAATTACAAAAATTCCAGGTGTTTCCTATGAGGGAAATCTAACAAAATTGCTTTAAAACTGAAACTTGATCCTAGTTAAATAACTCAGTTATGTTAATGAATTTTGAAGCTATGACTTAATGGAACTTACAATGGAACTTCATCTTCTGACACTACGCTGCACACAACTTTCCCAAGGACCACTTTTCCTGGGTTAATCCCAGGAACTAGCTCTGATAAATTAATGTACTCTATTTTGACAGTTTGATTACTAGTAGATAGAAAAGTTCCACATTGATATGGTCCCAAATGTTTGTCGTCAATGGCCTGAAAAATTGCAACTCCATTTAGAAAGTTGGCTTCAGTTGAAAATAGCAACTTTGCATTGGAACAAGAAATAATCTTTTATATAATTTTCATATTTTTAAATTAATAAATGGTGTGATATGATCAACATCAATACAAATGGAAAAAATCTGATAATTTTGCGAAAACACAATGCTGATGAAATTTTATCATAAAAAGGAATTTAACACCTGCTTCTTTAATGCAAACATTTTAAAATCTATTAATAAAATCCTTTTGATTTATAATCAAGGTAACTCCAATAGCTATATATCTGTTGATAAAATGACTTGACTCCATCCACAAGGCAAGCTAAATAATTAATTTTTGGAAGCAAGCCTTTCAATATTGCAATTTGAGTTTTTAAGGATGCAGGTATTCAACATTACATAAAAGACTGACAACATAAATTTCATTTTAAGAGAACAAAATATAAAAGCCTTGATAATAATAAGTTATTAAGGCAATAACATTTTAAATTAAATATTCACTAATAATTCTTACCTGAATCAAATTTTGAAGCTTTTTTCCTTTTAATTTCCCCTTAGTACCTATTAACTCTTGTACGTTAGTGAGGTAACTAACTAATTCATTTTCTTTATGCTTGGCAGTGTCCCATGCAGGGTCCAATGTTATTGCTCTTGAAAATGAATTGAGGGCTTGTTGGTATTCCTCTTCATATTTCAGAGCCTATAAAGAAATTTGATTAGAATTTTCTTACAGTAAAGATGATATTAACTTGATTATCGACATATTACCTCACCATTGCTTTATTGTAGTACAAGTCAGGCTTTGCTCGAGCAACAGGATCTTTTTCCTGGAAATAAAGAAACACATCCAATGAATATTATGTTCTTTATTATTATCAGGGCCACACTACATAGTTTGTTTCCCCACTAGATGGCACTACTTATGCGTGCCGGTCTGCCTACTAAGAACTTTCTATTTTGGCCATTATGTGGCATTATGTGCAATACTCGATATGTCTGCGATGTTTCTATGTTCTCATTCCTAGTGGAATGGGATTTCCCCGTGTGTACGCGACACTGCATTTTTCGCTACTCTTTTGTTATTTGTGAGGGAAAATTGGTGACTAAGGTGCAAAACATCTCGCCTGACTGTTGCGCAACAAATGGAGCAATTTAGCTTGCAAACCCGACTGAGAGATAGGTTCCATTTTAGGCAACCGTTATAAAATTTTCGTAGAACATTATTGTTATAAAAAAGATTGCAAACCAATTTAGATTGCAAACCTATTTAGCTTGCAAACCGGGACTAAGGGATAGGTTCCATTTAAGCCACCCATTATAACTTTTTCACAAAATCTAATTGTTCTAACAAAACTTCCAAGCCAATTAGCTTGCGAACTGGGACTGAGGGATAGGTTCCATTTAGGGCAACCATAATAACTTTAACACCTGACATTATTGTGACGGCGCTATTGCCGCATGTAAGGGTTTCAAAGTAATGGTTGGGTTGTGGCAACCTCTAGACTCGGGGAAATCCCATTCTGCCGGGAATGAGACTGTAGAAACATTGCCGACATACAGGACCACTCCAACCCAGGGTGCAAGGCACCCAGGTGCCTTCCCATCAAGATATTTGTATCTTTGTTTTTGTCGTTCATTTAAAAGCTTGCCTCTTCTTCGAAATGCTTTTAAGAGGAGATAAAGCTGAGCAATTCGCTTGATTGGCAATTGAAAGCTAATGTTAAACAGACATAGCAATGTTTAACTGTAAACATTATCGATAAATTATTTTAAAATTAGAGGCTATCCATAATACGAATAAGAACAGATATCTTCGCTAACATTTATGTAGGGTACAATGGTAGTCTTTTTTAAGGACTGACTAGTAGTCACCTTGGGGGAGGGGAGGGAGGCGCCGCAATTATTCTGCACTCTTGGCGTGGCTCTGCCGACATAACCAGTAATGCACATAGTGCCACATATTGGCCAAAATAGGAAGTTATTAGTAGGCAAACCGGCATGCATAAGTAGTGCCATCTAGTGGGGAAACGAACTATGTAGTGTGGCCCATTTAATAATAAAGTACCGAATATTATATTACTGGGTTTCATACACAATATAAGCCATTTACACATAAAAACACTTTGGTTTAACATTAGACATGACCCATTTATAGGGCTAAAGCCCTAATTAATATGCCCAGATATAGTTTTATGATGTATTTCTATAAGCCATAGATGACTTTAGGAGGGTGATTAGTTGAGCACTTAAGCAACTTGCAAAGAAATCTTATTAATTATTTCAGCATAAGTGAAGTAAATAGGATTTAACTCATGTGTACACCATATCAATAAAGGTTTACAGGCATAGGGTCATCAATCTGCAAAGGTATACACATAACTAATTCTTACATGACGATTATTGCCGATGTTTTTCTAAGAAAACAACAGGTATACCAGTAACTTGTTTTTGATACAGAATATTAGAAAAAGTCATATGATAAACGGACAGCTGGAATTCAAACAATATGAAGGGTTACTTTTCCAAATCCATTCAAATGAATCTGGCAAAGTATATTGGACGTTATATCAAATGGTGGTTGTGTATTTAATGACAGCCACAAAATTTCATAATTTATAAGACATTCTATTTTAAAGGTTATGATATCAAAGGAGGATAATACATAATCTATCCAGCTGTAAGAGCAGAAAAGATTGAGTTAAAAGAAATATTCATGGGGTTAAAGCTTATTTTAGATAAGGTAATGATAGAGATTAAAATAACCAATGCTGTCATGATTCCATGCCATTTCAGAACAGCATCTACAGTAATTCAGTTGGTTGATAGATGACAAAATAGAATACAGTGTAACCTCAATAGAGCAAGTACAGGCTATAATGAGAACTTCATTATAATGAGAGAAAACAAGGTAACCGTCAATTTCTTAACATTACATATACAGTAAAAAATGCATAAAAGAGGGCTTTTCTGCAGCAACTTCATTACAATTAACATATCCTAACATCACCCGACATTTTTCTGAACTTTAATGCAGAAGTGCTATGTTTTTCTTGTATGTAGGGCATATTTATAAAAGTTAGTAATGCTATAACAATACAGTACCCATTGTTTCCCTTGTTAAATCAGTAATGCTCCAACTTTCAAAACATTGTCTGCTGAAAATTAAACTCAAGTTAACAAACATGCTGTTTTGCATGTGTGCATATTTGTGGACAAAAGTACTTAAGTTCGCTTAGCAATTCTGATGTTCGAGGAAGGAACATTACGAGACAAGATATGTGAAGCCAGTGGAATGATGAAATGCCGTATGCATAGAAAAGCTGAAACTACTGATAGCATGACTCCCATCGATGCCTGTAATAATGAGGCTTATGTTTATTATGATTGTAATAACTTAAATGTGGTCATCTGATTTGGTTACAAAATTAAAATGAAAAATTATGGTTGGTTCAAAGCCTATACACCTACAAGCATCTATGCACTTTAATTTTCTTTTGAAAATTAGTGTATCATAATGAGGTATGTATATGGAATATAAGGGATCCAGTTAAAGATTATTTTAATCATTTTAGGACACTGTGGGTATTTGTTGGAACGAGTATTTTTCTAAATTCTCACTATATCAATGTTGTGATGGATTAAAAATATTCTGGATGATTTCACATATGGCTATGGAAACACCTCTATGGAAAAACAATAGCTGCAGAAAACAAAGTGTTCACTAAGCAATTTCTACGTATATCATACCTGTGAAATTTCCAGAGAAAAATAAAATTAACTATGCAGGACAAAAAAAATTGTATTTAATGGAATTATATTGCTACTGGTTCTACCAAAACAAAGGGTGGTAATGTGAAAAACTTGTGAAATAAACATGGCATGTGAAAACCATCTTTGCTTAAGAGGTTAAATATTCTCTCCTATTAATTTTCAGCCCACATACAAGTAACCTTTTTTTGCATATTTAAATAATAATTATGCACAATAACCAAGTACTTAAAAGCAAAAATATCATCTTCAGCTGGAATTTAAGATAAACTGAATATAATTCACAGAGAAATGAGAGATAAAATGTGTCTGTATCTCACAGAAAATAAAATTAAACATCAAGAAATATGTTATCATTAATACTTACTGCCTGACTGTATGCAGAAAGAGAGAGCTTCAATGTTTTTGGACTGTAGGATATGGTGAAGAATGATGACAAATGAGCATTACCAAGAATTGTCCATGAAATCCCATCATTAGGATCCAGCTGAACAGCTTCCTTGGCTTTCAGTAAACTTTCCTCTATGTTACTAATCTTCTCCGATAATGTTTTTGTGGGAATTTGACGAAGTACCATCGAAAGATTCCTGAGTGAAACTTTATTTTTTTGCTGTAAAGTTAAACAAATCCAGGTAAAGTTGATTCAGAATATATATACAGGGAGGGTTTTAGGTGATTAGATCAGGTGATACTAATATTAACTAATTGCAATGCAATATAAGGAAAATATAGATATTTAGTGTAATCTCTAAAATGCTCTTCCATCAATATTTTTTAATGAAAGATAATCAAATGTTCATGCTTCAAGGAAACTTTCATCAGATGTAAGGATATTATGAGCTAGAAAATCAAAGCTATATTGGGCAGATTTTAACATTTGTTGGAATACGTTGAAAACTGGCTTTAGAATAGAACTTTCTCAGTAATTTTTATACTAAGGATTATTAAATTGGCAAACAATTTTATTAAAAGTAATGAACAAATTGTAAATTACATTTATGAAACCAGGCCCAAATCTGTGGAATTTACTCATAATTAAAAGAATGAAAGACTTTTATACCTTCTAAAAGTTTTTTAGTAAAACACAACCAGTTTCGCTACGATTGTAGCATCATCAGGACTGTAAATTGTGTACTGCTTAGTACAGAAATTCGAAATAAATGTTAAATATTACAGATTAGTACTGTAGTACTGAGAGTCTACTAAAATTCAGACCAATAAAATATATGGATTAGTGGCTCAAAAATGGGTACATAAAGTTTTTAAATTGTAGACGCTTATGAAAATGTTATTGGGTCCACATGAAGGGTGCACCGCAGTCACAATGAATTAAGAGCTATTATAAGAAGAGCTGGTCAGAACTACAGGCTTTTTATGGAGAGCTGCAGTGGAAAATATTTTACTCAATTTCATTCGAGTTATTTATTGATTGCAGTAATTAATAGGTTACAATTTGGTTATTTAAATATGGCAAAAATTATATCCTTTTCAGGGATGAAGTAGGTACTACATGCATCCCTGAGGCTATCAGTTTATAGTGCCAGTTTTCAGAGAAGCCCCAGCATTCATAGCTACAATTACAAAAAAATCATTGATAAATAACCTTTGAAGAACTTTCTTTTAAATAAAAAATTCTCTTATCAAGAGATATATTTGTGTTGATGTGGAGAGGGTATTATAACAACATGTTTTTTTGCCCATGCTTCAATATCTATCGACAACTCTTAACCGAGAAATTTTTGCATAATTAATAATTAATCTTTTGGGGGAATATATCAAATGGATTTTAATGCTTATTTTGGCGATTGTACAATATGCTAAACATTATAAAAATGTCATAAATAAATATAACTAAATCAAACCAAAACCAACAGAGCACAACTATTCAATGTATATTAAATGTAAATTAAATAAAGGATCTTACATGAGCCAAGGCACCAATGAAGCAATTCTTTGCCCCAATTATGTCATCTTTCTTCCAATAACATTCTCCAAGTTCGTTCCAGGCATCCACTAGTTTGGGATCTAATTTTATTGCTTTGGATAGAGCTTCTTCAGCCCTTGAATCATGATTATGTTTTACATTCAGAGCTTTTCCCTTGAGGTACAAGAACACGGACCGATCACATTGCTGCCCAATATCTAGAAGCAAATACCATAAAAAAATAAATGGATGACACAGAGCATATCAATCTTCATTGCCTAAACAATATATCTCACCTTTAAACTGTTCAAAGTTACTTAAAGTTTTTTTGAGCTCCTCTTCCACGTTTTTATTTTTATTGCAAGCATCTTCGCTTGAATTTTTTTCAAAATAATTGTCCCTGTACAGATACAGTTGATCCACCTTTTCCTATAGGAAAAAGGTTATGTAAAGAGCACACACACAAGCATAAAAAATTAACAGCGAAAACTTACATAATAAGCTCCAAGATAACTTACTGTTAATAATTTTATCACATCGTTCTCTGAATTGTCTTTCGTTTTATCTACACCTGTCGTGTTCAATGACATAAGGATTTCGGTAAATGAACTCTACAAAATTAGAAGATATATTTATACTCAAATATTACTAACTATGCCAATATACTTTCATTGCAAAGTACACAGAAAATAATTCAACCAAAAACTAAAATTGCTGTATTAAAATACTTTATAAATGCACGTTTATTCGTTTCGCTGTGCATCAGATAACTTGTCATGCACAATGATCTGTTCATGAATATTGAAAATTAATGTCATAAAACTATGAAATAAAGTAACTTTTATAATATCGTATTCACTTGTCAACAATATCTTTGTTAACAATGCGATTGGCTAAGGAAGATGTAGACTAGACATGTAAATACGGTTGAAGTTTCTATCTCGTTCAGCAGGTGGCAGGGAAGTGCATCTGTAGCAATTTCCCATGATCCTTTCGGAGGTGCAGTACAAGAAGTCGCCATTTTCACTGTTTGGTTGAGAGTGGTGGCTGACCGCTACGGAGTTGAAAGTGACTCTACATCATATGTACAGTGCGCTATGCCTCATAAGTGTACTTAGAACGTTATGGCTTGTTTTTTAAGTGTAAACTAGGGTTCTTTACGCCTCTAAATTTAGGAATAATGGCGTAACATCACGAAAGAGCTAGTGTTATTGAATGTTGCTCACGTACTGTCTGCTGTCACCAGCTGCTTGGTGCTATTGGAGGAATTCTATTCCTGGATAATTTTCGTCTGTATTCGCGCTTGAAGAGGAAACACATTCTACCCTTTAAGAATGAGTTCCAGAAACATACCATCAGATAAGGTAAGATGAGTATTTCAGCCGCACCCAAATGTATATTGTTTTGATTATACTTGCAATTATGCTGGATCCCTAATTGAACATTGGGGTGTTAACCATCGTTTCGCGTTGAAATTTAAGTAGTCTTTATATTCTATGGTATTCATAAAACATTATTTAGAAGTATTGATCACAATTATTGTTGTTGAGAAAGGAGCATTTAATATTACTTCTGTGTCTTAACAATGCTTTTAGAACGTTATTCTGAGAAACATTTTATTCGAAAATAACATAATAACGGTTTATGGCGGAATTTTTAATGTACATGATATTTGTATTTCGGCTTGGAGGATATTTTGTATGCGTAATTTAAGACATTCCAAATTTTTCCAACATTGTTTAACCTGCAGTCATTTTTTTTAAATTTCATTTTGTTAGATTTATATAAAGTCGAAAATTTGTTAAATCTGCGTTTTACAAATCCCGCGAAATTGTTTAATCTAGTGCTTATGTGGGAGTGTACCACAATTATTGTATAAGCAACTTCTTGTTCGAAAGATTTTTCGGACGATTGTGACAGTCGTTTATAATTGAGTGCTAGGATTTTTTGTGGTTTGTTTGATTTTTATATCAAAGTCAAATGATGTAATATATTAAATCGACTAAGTTATTTCTATGTAGTAATTTTTGCCGAGTCGAGACATTTCGATCCAAAATCTTTCGTTTGTGCAAGTGTTGAGATTTTTTGTTGACGAATGTTTACTCTTTTTATATTATAAATGCCATGGAGTTTTTCCTAGTATAGAGAAATTTCAGGCCAATACGTTTTTCGGCTACAATTTTCTTATCAAGTTTTTTCCTTGTCTTAATTTACCAGATATAGTTACGGATGTACAATTTCCAACGTGAAAAATCTTATTTTGTGCTAAGTTCCCCCTAACATAAATAAGTGCATCTTAATAACGGAGGAATTTTCAAATTTAGTCTTCTTGTAACTTACTGTAGAGGTCCTTTAAGGTTGTGCGGGTGTAGATATGGTGTTTTTCTTTGGTTAGAGCGGTGGAATGGGGAGGACCCTTTTCTGACAAAGAACCCTGACATCCGTTCCGTCCCTTTTACGCTTTCGTTTAAGAAAAAGCTTAAGATGAATGTCTCGCAAGGAAGCTCGGTTTCCTCTTGATCCCTTGGAATCGTCGAAGTAGGAGGATCGTGCCGGTGGTCTCCGCCGAGAATTCGGTAACTGTAGTTAGAAAACATTTGGCAACAACGATTTCTCTCTGGTTCCGACAAGTCCATGGAGAAATCTTGATCTCAAGACAGAAAAATTTCATTTGGTTCATCCCAGGTTGCCAAGTGTGGTAGAAAGCGCACGGCAAAAACCATGCCTTCACCTGATTTTTAGACGGCAACCGAAAATTTGTCTCTTGTTATACATTTTTTTATTCGGGAGGCCATTAAAAGTCTTTATAATGCACGAGAAAAGTGTCATCGGTGTTTTATGCAGCTGTTCGGTTGTTCCTTTTAAGTCATAGATAGGGAAAATGTTAGTTTGGGCATTAATTTGATTTCTTAACGCCTTCTGAAACTATAGCGCCGGAAACAATGCGCGCAGTGGCGCCTGAGAGTAAAATCTGGCGTCCATGAGAAGAAACTTGGCGCCTGGTGAGGTTTTATGATGTTATTTCAAGCGAGTAGGTCGCGTATTTTATTCAGAGGAAATGGGACGCGGAATTCAGGACCCAATTGGATGGTTTGTTGTCTGGGCGTGGCTTGTTTTTAATTTCTCGCCACGATGTGTTAAAATTCAGAGGAACACCACCAGTGTTTCGTGGGGGTGAAAGGGTTTCTTCTTCGTTCGCGAGTCGATTTTTCTGCTGTAAAGCAACTGGCCGTAATCGTGGCGTAGGGCAACGTCTTCATGGGTTTCGTGCGATGGATGTACAGTAGCGAGAGTCTGGGTTAAGGTTATTATGCACTAGAGTTGCAGTTTTTATTCGATTCCACGCGACTCTGCTGTATGCATAATTGTAACATTTAGTGCGTCTAGACGCGAGCAGTTAAACCGCTAGTCCCGAGTTTGGTGCAATGAGCGGGAGCTTAGCGGTTAAAAGGTGTAACCAAGCCAGCTAATGGTGCCATCAATCATAGATTTAATACTCGGGTGTTTAATTCGCTCTAGTCCCGTTTATGCCTCGTATATCAAATCGCTAGTTTCGTTCGGTGAAATTAAGCGGTGTTTTTTTTTAAATTTTCAATTCTCATCGTTGACGGTAGCTTAAAACGAAGGGAAAAATATCATGGAAATTGAAGCTTGCGACGAGTTCTTCTTAATGAGTCAGGTGGCCCTCGTGGTGAGTCATGGGGAGATTTCAATGAGAGGCAGGTGGCACGGAATGATGCGTGTTTGGTACCTGGGGACCCCTTCCGAGACGAGGCGAAATAATTTATACCTTAAGCGTGTTGGTTGTTTAAGGCCCTTTGTCGTTCCTTCGCTTTCGCAAGAATTCTTTCAGCAATGTATTCAATTAACCGTTTCAGTTTATACTTGTCTATAAAAAAAGTTCGTCATACTCGCGTTTTAACAGGTGCAGTTTAAATGACACATCACGTTTTGTTCGGTCATTTTAACAAGATCGTCTAAAGGTGGTATTATTTCGTCGTGGGATATATTTTTTTATACGAGAGATGATTTTTCACGCGGATTGCAGTTTTTTGCGGTAATCTCATTCGCGTAGGAGTTTAGAGCTCTTTTGAGCTTACACCCGCGTGTATCAATCCCTTAAACTCGTTGAGTTAATTGAATGATTGATTGAAAAAAACAACGTCGTGGTGGTGTCTTCGTGAGCGACGTGGTCTGTTTACATTTTTTTTTGGAAATTCGGTAGCCGGAAATGTTGACTACGTAATTTCGTAAATTCACTAGTTAAGGAGAAGCGATTATTAGGACTGTCATTTGCTGCCTTTTTGTGGAATTTGGTATTAGTGACTTTTTTGTATCTTGGAAAATTTTTCGAAGAGGCATATCATAATCTTTGCGATATTTTTTTTGAGAAATTATGGCATTAAAAACCACGTTTAGAAGTTCAAAACTCGTAAAGTTACCTTGCTCTAAGAGTTTGTATTAAACATATATGTAGTTACTCAGGAGGTTTGTTGTTTCTATTTCGTATTTCTCCCACCACATACTTTATAATATCATGAGTTACTGTTTACTTCATTTTGCATCTTGAAAGAGATGGATTTTCTGATATATCCACTGTTCCAAGTCTCGCATTTATTAGAGCAGCCTCCGCTCCTACCCAAATTGTCCAAATGTTTGGTGGAATATATTTTGTTAGAACTGCCCTCCCCCCTCCCGAGAGAAAATTCTGTGTACGCATCTGTTCTGTATTAATAAAGCAAAAGAAGTTTATATATTGAAAAATGTTTTATGGATACATGCGACCCGGAATTCGGACTTAAAAGTCTGTTGTTAATGTGGATAGTGAATTTGTATAATTGGCAATAGTTGAGCTGTAATTGTTCACGAAAAATAGTACATTATTTTGAAGCACCAGGATCTTACCAGCGTCAGATATGTATAATACATTAGAAATAGTCGTCGAATGATGTAGCGGAGTAAAACTTTGCTTTTGAGTTCTACTTAAAATTTTGGGTAATCATAGATAAATTGCGCCTTCCGGGGTTATCGGAGTGATGACAATTTGAATATGTTTCGGTATTAGATGATTGGCTATTAAAAGGAAACTATGGCTTGCGATAAGGAGTGTCATAAAATTATTCCGATTGTACGATATATACACAAACGTCTGTTAGTGTTTTGCGTATATAAGAAATCTTTAAGATCAAGGGACAATAGGGGGAGTACTCGAGACAGTTTCGAGATTAAAATTAATGTTTACCCAACCGCATTTCAATGGGTAAAACGCTCCCACTAAAGATATAAGTATAGGCCGTTCATCAAGCTGATACATTTATCATCAGTCGGTCCCGCTGTTTCCCTCCTTTTCCTTTGGTATCCAGAAAGACCTCTTTGCAATCCTTTCCTCCGGAGTTTTAATAGTCCTGTTCAATACGTAACGCGATCGATATTTTGTCGGAGGAATTTTCCGTTCATTTTCTAGCACCACGGGCGAGATATTGCGAGCGGAAACGGGGTCGGGAGATGTACTCTTTGTAGCGGGTCGTGTGTGTTTTTCTCTCCCTCTCTCTCTCTCCGCGGATATGGCGATGCGTGATCAGAACCCAAGCGTGTAGCGACGTGTTTGCGGCTGCTCCGACGTTCAAGTCTGCGGACCAGCAGTTCGCGTGACGTCAGGCGTGCCGGAGTGACCTCTCCCTCTATTTCTCCTTGCCCGTTTATTCTTCCTCCTCTTCCCAAAAAGACTCGTCCTTTTGGTCGGCCTTGCTGTGGTGGCAAACTAATCGCCTATCCTCTCTTCTCACAGGTTGACATTTTGAAAAGAAGGTTGCCAACCTGAAAAAGTTGCGTGAACGTTCGTGTGTTATGTATGCATAAATAATGAGATACGTTTTTAATTACATCACGCTGAGAAAGATACACTTTTGAGGGGAGATGGAAAGGGTTTTAATTTAATGCTTCATTCATTCATACCCGTTATTTTTTTATGGACAATTACGTTACGACAGCCGGAAGGTTGTGCTACCAATTATGCATGTAAACATGTAATGTATTTAGATTCGAGTGTTAGGAGAGTTGTAAAAGAGTATTAGCGATCTTTTATTTATTTTTTACTACCAACCGTCGTAAACTGAGGGATTTTTGTGCGTATTAATTCTCTTTCTTTGAGTTTTTTAAAATTTAGGTACATATTTCTTTTTTGTGTGCGACTCAAGTTTTTGTTTTAAACACAGTGATTGTGGAAATGTTGTGTGAGTTGATTTAAATAGAAAATTTTAGTCATAATCTTTAATTATGCTTCTTCCATTTCTTGATTTTTTTCTCTGCGCCTGGTATTTCTTTCGAAGAAAGGGTGCTTCTATACACGGGCGTGGTGTGGTTTTATCTTAGCCAGTATTAAGAAACCTGCGGTAATTGTAATGTTCCATCCCGATATGCACCGTTACATGTTTTCACTTTCTCACCAGCTATCGTTACAGCACATTATCCTCGGTTGCGCAACTCGAGACTGCTTTTGTAATGACCTTTTAAAGTTACGTTCGCGGCGGCGGTGGCAACTTTCTGTAAACGGGTATTCGGCGAAGGGGCTGCACTCGGCACTCAGTTTTTCAAGTCAGTTCACCTCAGGAGTCGGATAAAAATATCCAGTTGCGCAACCTCGCGGAGAGTGTAAAAAATCAGGTCCGACCTTATTACGCGTAAGGATTGCGTACAACTTGTTTCCGGATTTAATTTTCCGCCTCGCTACCAATCGACTCGGTTATTCGGCCGCGTAGCGAATCCGTCCGAGGGCGCTAGAGGAGAGGTCCGCTGCTGCAGCAGCAACAGCAACGAGGACCAATCCCGCAGACAGGAAGATCAAAGAGCGGTAGTGACCCGGAGGGGGGCAGATGGGGCGAGAAGGGCGAGGTGCGAAGCGAAATTGGCCCGCCCCCGCGGGGGTAACAGGAAACCGCCGTTAACCCGATAAGAGGGGGTGAGGAGGGAAGGGGGGGGAACCTGATTTCCCTGTTTTTACACCCGCTCCCACGCGGCACCCCTTTAGGGTTGAGAGCAGGGGGGAGGGGAGGGGGTTATATCCAGTCCCGATACCAGTATCACCCGCTCCTCTTCCCCAGGATTCCCAACCCCCCCGTCCTCCTCCACCACCTTGCCGTCCTTTCCCTCCCTAATCGCGACCGCCTCCGCCCACGCATGTCATCGTTCGTCCCGAGACGCCTCTTATGTGCCCCTTTTCATCCCTCGAGGCCGTCCTCTCTCTTGGTTTTTCTCCCGTGCCACACGTGTGAATCGAAGTGAGGCGGTCGTTTTGGGTCCCCCCCCCCCCAGGTGCGTGGGCGTGTGGAAGATGCTTCGAGGGTGTGTCAAGATTTCGCGTTTCGTTTGTTTTTTTTTGGGTCGTCGGAAGGAAAGGGTTGTCTCCGAGGCGGCGTCGGGTTTCGTTCCATTGGAGATTGGTGGAAATGTGCCCGTCCAGTTCGTTGTAACGGGTGGGTGCATGTGGAGGGGAGGGGATTGCGAAGAGATGGATGTGGAGGTACTTACACGAGTTTTGGTGGGAGTTAGTCGTCGTGGAGATAGGGGTTTTTTTTTTACGAGGATGAGGGAGTTGTATCGAAGGTTGTTTGTTTAGCTTCCTGTTGTCGATTGAGTTTAAATGTAGACTACCTGGTTGTTTCGCGCGAATATAGTTTGATATCCGTTCTTCTTCGTAATTTTAAATCTTTACATTTAAATTTATTGTCCTTTGTTTTCCTGCGAACATTCTGTGAACATTGTCGTCGAATCTCTGTCGCTGGATTTTGCCTCTCAAGATTCGAGTAGCAAGAGTTCAATCTAAGGTTTTATTTTCCGTGTGGTCACGGACTTTCAAAGCGTGATATTAAACCTTATAACGGCAGGATTTATTTATAAAGGAAAAGGAGTTTTTTATTGGCGGAATTTAGCTATTGATTCCATGTAGCGTTGGAACTCCCATATTTCTCGCATACCTATCCGATTCGACGCCGATATCTCATTCTTTTTGGAAGATATTCATTTCTACTTGGCATTGAAATTTACCCGACCGAAAAAAAATCCCCTCCTAGTCACGTGTTCGAAGGTTATCACAACATATCGTATCTAAATGGAAATTCTTAAGGTGTTCGTGGAAATGATTATAGCTATCTTTCGGTTTATTGATTGGAAAATTGGCATCGAGAGCGAGACTCCTTCGGTGTGAAATTTAAGCACCTGCGAAAACGAGCTCGCTTATTTTTAGTTTTCCGAGTGATGGGAGAAACGATTTTTCCAGAGTACATATGTCCGTCTAAGGCTAAGGTCTACTTGCCGATGTGCGAAATGTGATAAAAAGGGAAATGCTGTTAGCGTCCTTGGTTCGACGGCGAAGGTTAAAGCCGAATGCTATGACATTTTAAGGTTATCGCAATGGATCGAGGTCGATGTTTCAAGAGTTCGGCTTTTCGAGAATTCTGCGGGCTTAGCGGTGTTCTACGTTGAGGAGGGGTAAGGTAGGTAGAGGGGCGAAGAAAATGTAATATTTAATGTAACGAAAGACGATAGGAGAACATAATAGGAAGAGGCAACTTGGGAAAAATAGGTATTTTTTAGTGCACTGCACCCCCTGCCGTCAACCAATAAGGTGACTTCCAGGGTATCATGTAGATGAAGGATTTCTCTCGTCTAAAGCTGGAACCAGAGTTCGGGACCATCTTCGATTATCGTAATGGGCGGGTTTTTGCCATAATGTGTGGAAAGTATTCATTTTGTCATAGGGGTTAGGGGTCAAACCAGGATAAGATCAGATCGAGGTGCAGTTGTCGTTCCTCATGCGGCCACGCCTCGCCCTACCCTCCTATCGGACCAATCTATTATACGTCGCGACGTGTCGGATTCGAGCTGGATACGTTAATAGTTCACGACGTCGCTCGTTCTAAAATGCGGGATTGCAGATGAGGTATTCCTACAAATATTGCGGACTTTAACGTAACTCTTATTGATGTAGCAGGGAATACTTCCGTGCCTTTATATTTAACGTAATAGTTTGACAATTTACGGGCCTTAATTTTGTTAACGTTTGGTCGAGAGTATTTAGCTTTTGAAGTGATCTCATGGGGCAGTTTTGTGTATTCACAATCTCCTCTAAAGTGGCTGAATTTTAACGGAGGGCGGTTTGGTCGTTTGTCGTGTTGCTGATATCGATACTAAGGTTAGTACAACGCTCGTTTATCCTGGAAATTAGAGGCAAACATATCAAGGTTACTCGACGGGTATATTTGAGGGATATTTTACTGTAGTCCTAATAAAAAGCGGCAAATATATCAATATCACCGGGCGAATAGGTTTGAGAGATATTTTAGTACAGTCCTAATAAAAACCTCTCCCTTTTACGATACGTTTTCCAAATTTATATCACGTATACACACACAAACACACTAAGGATAAGCGGCATATGTAATCTTTAAGAGTAATAAAACACTTTGGGACGATAAGAGGACATAGTAGGAAAAGGTACCGTATCAAAACTAGGATACCCCTGCCATCCACCAATAAGGTGACTCGTAGGGCATCATGTGGACGGGTTAAACCTTTTTCGTATTTCAAATATCATTCGTCGTGTCTAATATCTTCTCAAAAATCAACGATTAGATCGAAATTGAAACTTGCGTTACGTATACACCTTACACGAGCCGTAAGACTAGCTTACTATTGTATAGTTCTACTCGGTATTGACGATGCGCCTCTGAATGATTCATATCTCACCTGGCTCGAGGCGAACGGAGAATAATTCATGCCAGGTGATATCTGGAATAATCGACGCGGCATAGGGGTTAGGCATAAGTGTTTTTCTTCTATTTCGCGGTATCGCCAAAGAATGAGAGGAAGTGGAGAGGCGTGCGCAGCGGTGGTTATAAAAGACTTAACGCTGATCGCTAACGGATGGATTATTTTTCTCGGAATGGATACGCAGGTGTTCTTTCTCCAGCTGGAGTTTTCACAACTTGGAATTGTTTCTTCCCTTCGCTTTTCTCCTCTCCCTGAGAATACTGAAAGGTAATTCAAGCGTCGGGTTTTGTGTAAATGCGTGAATGGATTAAAACGGGAGGGATTGTAGGGGTTGGGTGCGGAGAAGCGATTTTTAATCATTTAAGGACGTTAGTTTGTCACCGAGCTTATTTCTACGCAAACGTCCATCGCCGTCTGCCGTTTAAAAAAAAAAATTCCCACCGCGTTTTCCGAGTATTTTCAATTTGTCATCTGCGAATGGCGCTCAGGTGTGAAGCCCTCGAAGGGAATTAAAATGTTTAAATTCGGTTTGTCGCTTATACGTCTCGTCGTCATTCTGTCCGCATAGTGGCGATTACTCTCACATATTTTAACGTTGAGAATAGGATGCGTGGAGGTTCAGTTTACGCAGCGAACTCGATTTTGTTTTCCCCGAAATCGGTACGAATTTCTGTATAACGCGAGAAGAAATGAAGTGCCCCGTTAGGAGTTAATCTTTGGTGACGTACCCAGTTTTCACACGGGATTATCTGATGGAGATAAAGAGTTTCGTGGGATGAAGAAATCTTGACTAGAATTCGTACGTGATAAAAATGTTTTATCATCTCTTACTCCATACTTCCAGCCGATGTTTACGAAAACTGTCGTCTCTGTCCTGTCAGCGATTTGCTGCCGCAGAGTTGTCCGCA
The DNA here is from genome assembly GCA_036926305.1 of Uropetala carovei. Classification (NCBI taxonomy): domain Eukaryota; kingdom Metazoa; phylum Arthropoda; class Insecta; order Odonata; family Petaluridae; genus Uropetala; species Uropetala carovei. The sequence goes on from JAXCHB010000009.1 coordinate 939,348, forward strand.
TTCCAACGAAATGCGAGATAGCCGCCCTGAGTTTGCTTTTAAGTCCGTTATCTTTTATCCTGGGAATTTTTAGTAAGTCGGCAGGAGATACAAAGCAATGGCAGAACGATACCTTTAATAGGTTATTAGTTTTGAGTTTCTTCATCCTCCCGCGTACGAGTCATTTTATCTTCGCGTATTTTATCGTAACATGCGGTTATGTTTGCTTTGGTTTTGGTTGGACGGAATTGGTAAATAAGAGTATTTCCGCCTGTTTCTACGAATCTGGTTCGAAATTTGCTCAGAATTTTTTTCTCGAAGCAATGTTTTTAAGTGGTTCGGTGAAGGAGTTGACGGCGCCTCAGTAGCGTAGACTTAAAAAGAATCAGTGGAGAGGAATCCAGGATTTTTGAAATGCTGGATTTCGTTCTTTATCGGAAAAAAAATCGTTGTGTTCGGAGGATGTTTGGATGCACTTTATAACGTACTTCAAACATTTCTGTTTAATAACGTAGCTGGGGTTATCTATCATACGTCCAAGTTTATTAACAAGCATCTAAAAAGATTTGTAGCGGACGCGCTGCGAAAACGCTTTCAAGGGAAACTTCAATTTATTTTTTTCATTTAATCCGTCGATAACGATCTCTCCGTAACGTCAGTACGGAGTCATAATCGAATTCGTCATTACTCCTTCGCTTCGCTTTTGCTGAAGAAAATCAACGTATTCCGTTTTCTTACTTTTAACGTCGTTTTCGCTCGGCTGGTCGTCGCGGTCGTTGGAGCTAGGATGCACTTTTTTATTTCGCCCCGCGTTACCGTTCCTCCTGTATGTCGGTGGGGTTTCTTTCCATCCGGTGAAATTGGAGACCCGTGGTCTCAAGGTATATCGCTCTTGCAGAATGCCGCCCAGTTTCTCGTGTCAAGGGTTGCCACGGTCCGGATTCTGATTTCGATACGGCAGCCGCGAATGTTTTTTATTTCTTTTTACCCTGCGTCACGCAATGGATTTACTACTCTCCTCTCTTTGGCTTCATCATCACGAAATGACGGGGAAGAGAAGACGGTTTGAAAAGCTGTTTTCATTTTCCGCGACGGTTGGTTCTTTCTAATCGTAGTGTCGGGTGTCTTTTTAAGGTTTGCGGCTGTGAAATTGGACTTTTCTTTTAGTTCGCATCTTTTATTTTTATATGAGCGCGAAAGGAGATTTATAAGTGGCACAAGTGTGGTGTATTATTTTAGTATTGTATCGCCAAGTCTTTTGAGTCGGGCTCATAACAACTCCGTTGTTCTTTCGCGTTAACTTTTTGGTTGTGGTTTTTATGTCGGCCTTAAATGGTCATTTGTCTGAAAAGGGTTGGCACTGGAAAGTGTTTGCCATCGAAAATTTATGTCTGGAATTTGGGATTGGATAAAGATACGCCCCGAACTTAATTCACGTGATTCGCTTCGTTTATTTATAATTGAGAAAGGTTAGTGGTCTTTATGAGTGGAGTGGAACGCGCGCTGCTGGGTTAAAGTGAACGGGAAATTCCTTGCCAAGTGATGACGTGCTGCTTAATTTTAGTATTTGAATTTAAATACTTATTATTTCATCGGCGTTTAATTGTAGTTCATTAACCTCTGTGTTATGTTTCAGTATGTCTTTCCGGAAATACAGGCCTTACTGTTCTTTGTGCATTCATTACAATAAACATTAATTTTTTCTTCCAATATATGTTTTGAATTTAATTTTTAAACATTCTTTGTATGAATATATGATTATCTGTGTTTAAAATTTCCTTTTGAGTCTGTCTTTTATGTTCGTCCACTAAATGACGATTTGAAAGTAATTATTAACCGATGTTCGGGCTAGCCAGTGTTTCTCAAACTATGTGCCGCGGCCCCCAGGGGGCCGCAAAATTATTTTAGATGATAGGTGAAATTCCAAAATATTCACAAATAATAACATTTCATCAGGATATTTTAGGAAATGCGATGTGATAAAAATTATTAATAACAGTTATATAACTTAGAGGACTTTGTATTAAAGTTTATTATTTTTTACTATTCTCAATTCAAAGGGGGCCGCACGACATTCAAGGGGGCTGCGGCAGTAGAAGGTTTAAGAATCACTGTGCTGGATGACGATATTTTAGCTAATTGGCTTTGTAGTAAAGTATTTAATGTTAAATCCCCAACGGCAAGTCCTTTTATGTACATTACTTAGTCTCTTGCCAGCAGTTTTTACGGTACCCGAAGCGTGTTTCCGATTTACAATACAAATTCATATAAAATGGTAGACTCGCGGTCATTTAATTCAAAGCGACTAGCGCGGCGGAACTATGATTTTTTTGGCACAAATAACGTTTCAGCATCGATTGTCAAAAAAAAAGAAATATTTAGGCTCGGTTAGTTTCGCCGTGGCTTGGACAGCAATACGCCGCCAGAAAGACGCCGGTAACGCGGTCGTAAATCAGGTGGTGATACATCAAGGGCGTTTTTCTCCGCCCCGTTTCCGCCTCCCACGCCGCCTGAGGCTTTCATAGTTTTTCGCTCGCATTCGGATGCTCCGATCCGCATTTCGGGACGCCATGTCCGTCGCGAAACCTTGCTTAGCATATCCGGGTCCGATAGTGAACTTGCCAAGTAGGTGTATAATACATTAGCGTGTCATCCGACCTTGCTGTACCCCTTGTCAGGCCAGAGGAGGATGATTCACCGCTCTTATCTTATCTTACCTGCGCATTGTGCGTGTCGGTTTATCTGGTTTATCGGTGTCGCGCGCTCTCAGTTTAGTTCGGAAAGAAAGTAAAACGATAATCCCACGGACTGCGGTTAAGGCAGTCGTTACGGTTAAAACGTACTGTCGAAGGAAAGCACGAACTAACAGGACGATTAGAAAATGCGTGTCGTTTCCACAATCGAGGAGCTCCCGTTACTTATCAACCGTTAGTCTCGTTTATTTTAGTTCTTTATTTACTCTTCAAAACGTAGGAGTTTGTATATTTTGGTTTTATAGATAAGAAGATGGCGATTCTGTAATCCAACGTCGCTATTCCAGTTTACTAATGAAGCACATATAACATCGTAAAGAAAATATTAGGCCTTACAAATTATCATCCTAAAATTGTAGCAGTTTTGGAATACATTTTACGGAAGATCCCGTGCTGAACTAGTATGATACTGCTTGCGATAGCTGAAAATTCTGATCGAATGAGTCGGTTATCTTTCAACCTTCAAATATTTATTTTTTGAATAGTTACTTTATGAAGTTGTACAGTAATGTTCGTAAAATTACGTTTCATGTAAAATTTATGTATGTAAATGGTTTTTGGCCGCACTGGAGCATTAGATAAATCGAAAAACGTAATGATCCACTTACACTTTAGTACTGTTTGTTTACTTATATGGCCTTAGACTCAATTTTACTGTATTTATACAAATTGAGGTCGGATTCTTAAGGCATATATAAAGGAATCTTTATTTCCAAACAAGTTTTATATGCACACCAACCATTTGGCACCATACAGAAAAGTTTTTAAGATGTTAATTTTTTCCTCTCACTCCTGAAGACTTGATTAAAATGTTTTTTCGAGTAAAATATGTTTTAGGTGGATTCGGAAAATATTTAAATTCTGTTGTCAGTGAAAGTAAATAAAAAATAAATATCAAGTGCTGAGCTCGCATCTTGGTTTTTAGCTATTTGAAAATGCAACTCAATAAAACCCCGTTTTAATCAGTTGCGTATACCTACAAAGTTTCAGCTATTATCATATTCTAGTAGACTCAGAACAAAGTGTGACAGAAATTGGCAGTCTGTCATGTCGACCGAAGTAATTTGTAAGGTAAATTCAAATGTTTTTTGTGAGTTATCGGAAGGTCGTTATATTCTAACGAGACAAATATAAAAAGCAGCTGAACGCTTTTCTGATACTTCGTTTACGTTAAAGTTACGGCCCCGTCGAAGGGTTTTAGGTTTTTATCAGGCCTAATTCGAACGCGAGCAAAATGGTGTGGCTGTCCTTCAAAATGTCAAATTACTCGTTCGGTTTTTTTTTTCGTTGACCCTTTCCGTGCTCAATTCGGACATACCCCGATGGTAATGACGAGGACTTAATCTCTTTTAATCCTGGAAACGTTTCATTCCTGGAAGCTCTTAGCGTCGTGTGCGTATTAAATTCCAGCCGTTCCGCGTAAGCCGGTCCACGACGCCATTTTCCGTTCGTTTGTCTTTCGATTAATTTGGAACAATGAATTGATTGCCGTGGAGGAATGTCCCCCTCGTCATCAGTTCGTGTACGAAAGGGTTCCCGAAGGCGGCCGAGTAATTGACGGTCTAGGATATGTCATATCCGGATATACCGTTAAATTGCCGCTCGTATATTTTCATCCGCTTGGTCTGCGTTTCTTTTGTTTCGTAACGGGTTTTGGGGCATTTCAACTCATTCGAGTTGAGTTGTTTACTCGATACCGTTATAAACGTAGCATCGTCGGTTTATTTGGTAATTATAAAAGATTTTGCCCACATTTTTTCGCCGACAATTTAAATTCAGTGCGTGTTTTTTTAGCAGCCTATATTAGTACTTTATTTTAAAAAAATGTTTTGGACAGTTTTAGTCACGTTTGTGGTGTAGTGAATGTAAATTTGATGTGTCGTAAAGTATTTATATTTGAAGGATTTTTTTGCAGGATGTACTTTTTTATGCTCGCAACAGTAAAGGAGCGTATGCGAAAACGTAGGTTTTCGAATCACGATGGTTTTTTGAGCTCATCCCAAGAAGGTGGTGGTTGTTTTTCATAGTCCGTGGATGTAAGGCTTTTCCTAGTGTAATTAAGGTATTAATAGCGCTCACGTGGTACCAACGGCCTTTGAGTATATGCGTTTCAGCATTAACAAAGACGAATACGAACGATAACGTACTTGGCAGGATCATAAGGCTTAGTTGGAGAAAGATCATCTCCCTCGCCTGACCGTCAAGGCTGGCGAGTGATAATGCCAGAATAATATGTATAGATTGTTCGTAATACTATCCTCAAGTTGAATGAGATGGACTCTGGAGTTTTGAATCGTCATCAAGTTCTTCCAGAAGGTTGAGCAAGTTCGTCCTTGCCTTGTCATTCATGTTCAACCTTAGAGGAAATGTCAGGGAGGGGGGATAGTAGTATACACATTTTCGTATTGTCACTCGAGACGATGATTTCTCAATTGTCTAGGTTCGGGGACGACGGTCAATTTAACATTGGTACTTCGGTCGGTTTCTATCTCGTCACGTGACAGTCGAATCTTTGGATAGCTCATTTTCCCGTCCTTTGCCTCAAACTCCGCCTACCCTTTCGGTTCATCCTCACTCCGCCTCGAATCTCTTCATTTCCCTCCCTGGTTCTTTTGATATCCAAGGAGGCACGGGGTCTCTCAACCACGGCTCCTTCCCATTTCTTCCCAACCATCACCCATCTCCGTTCCGACTGTCCCTCCGCAACCTCTTCCTGCCCCCCCCCCCCTCCTTTTCAACCTCTTCCTGCCCCCCCCTCCTTTTCAACCTCTTCCTTCCTCTTCAGCCTCTTCCTCCCTCTTTCTCTCCTTCTCCTCTCCCACCCGCCATCCTTCTCGGTTATTCCGAACACGCCTTGGGGCGTGCGTGGACCTGCGTTTGAGTGTGCGAGATGCTTCGCCGGCGGAATATCAACGGGATGCAAGTTATGAAGACCCTTACCCCCTCGAGTTGGAACCGAGCCATCCCACCCGCCCATGCGCGCTCTCTCTCTCTCTTCCCCCCTCCCTTCCCTTTCTCACTCTCTACTCCCATCCCCAAAGAATCTCACGTCTCCTCCGGGTGGTCCTCTTTTTATTTTTTTTTTCGCCACTTGTTTTTGTTGCCGACGGGGATGCTCGCGTGTTTTCCCCTCGTGCCCCTTTCCCAGTAGCTTCCTTCTCTCCCTTTTTATTCCTCCCCCCTCCCCCCCTCCGGTAGTTTCTAAGCTTATTGTTCCACTGGTTATAGAAGTGTAGTAGCTTGATTGTCAATTGTTCTTGGCTTTATGTGTTAATTTATGATGCATGGGATGAAGAGTTGGGCGGTAATTCATGCTAATTAGTGGGAGAAATTTCGACGTGGCGTTCGGAGTCACGATTTTTGTATAAAAGAATCTTAAAGCTATGCATCTCACTGGTGTTTATCTTGAATATGTCGGAATTCGATTGTCGAATCGCTGGCGTGGAATTCATAATCGGTTCTCGTTATGGGACTAATTTGAGTTGAGGAGGAAATTCCGTCATGACCGGGAATCGTGTCTTCCACTTGCCTGGCGGATAATTTATCAATGAACTATTGTCATAAAATAATTCTCCCGTTTAAACTGTTGGATGAATTCTTATTTGAAGCCGGGCTAACTTAAGCTAGTATGTGCCTTCCCCAAGAGGTTGGCCTCCCTGAGGTACGCCAAAGAAAACCCACTACCTACCTTTTACTTGGTGTGGTAAACCTTGGATTTAGAAAAAGGTGGCTCGAGGGCTTCTAAAGTGGTGAGATGACATCGTGAACCAAGAGGACGAGAGAGATTTGCTGTGATGTCATGAATTAAATCGTTGAAAACCTCCCTCCCCTCTTCGACTTCGCTCGATTCTTTTCGCGTTCGCTCTCTCTCTCTGTCAACACTCAAGAAGGAGAAGCTCCTTCCCCTCGAGCACCTTCGAGAGCGATGTCAAATGACACAACTTTCGAAAATCAAGGAAGGGAGTCAATAGCATATTGTGTTTTTTACATGGTATGAAAATCTCTGGTGCGTGTGTGTCTTCTGTAAGGTCATGATTTGGGATCGCGCCAATGAAGGAAATCTTCTCTTGAATGGTTTCCTAAGTCTATAGCGGGGATCAATTTGGTTATTGACTCTATTCTTCCGAAAATATGTAGCAGTTGAGTGCAAAGGTTAAGTCGATCGGGAGCCGGTTATTAGCTTTTATGTGGCTTCTTGAATGGATTCGTAGGTGGATTTCGAGGGAGCTCGCATGCAGTATTAGACGTTACAGGATTTTGTGATGTCTGTTAAAAATACTTTATCATAAATTATAGTCAGGACCGCCCCAACAGAGGTGCGGGGCCCAGGGAAAATCGACCTATCGGAACCCCGTTATCATTAACCGCCAAATTCAATTTAGACTTTCCTTGTTGTAATGTAGAAGCGCGGGGCCTGGAGCGGTCGCCCCGATTCGCCATGCTTTAGGGACAGAGGCGGATCCAGAAACTTCTCAAGGGGGGAGGGGGTGGCGATCGCTCCTCCACCTAGCGAATCCGCCCCTGCCATCTGCCCTATATTTTGAAAACCCATACCCTTATCAGAATCCTTCTTTCCCTTGCTGTGCAGACCTAATCTGCGGCGTATAATTGAGGATTTTTGCGCGGAATGAATTTAAGAAAGCATCCAGTGAAGTGCAGTGAGGTTATCTAAGGAGGGGGCGATCGCCCCCCCCCCCCCCCCCCCCCGTGGATGGCCCTGATTGTAGTACGCAGTATTAAGTTATGTTTTATCTTAACTGCTTCGTATAATCACAGGAATTACTTTTATATATGAACTACAGAATATATGTAAGCGAAAGCATAAGTTGCTTAACCCTTAATAACGCTGACGTAGATTTTCGTCACGTTAGATTATGTTTGTGAGAAACGTTAAATAGTCTTATTGTATTGGGCTTGATTATAAGTTATCTGTTATTAATGTTTTAAAATTCCTTGACTCCTGGTCGTTTGAACAAATAAATGCATGGTACTTTATTTATATTTGCGTTTATAATAGCATCACAAGAGATTATATCATTTTTCTTCGAACATTTTCGACTTAACAAGAGAATGACAATGACAGAAACTCATTTCGATTACAGGATTCGGATCTAGAACTTCGTATTACAATGAAAATAATCAAGCTACCGCACCCAGAAAGCGAAGTTATTCATCGAAGTAACCTGCTGTTTACCATTAAAATAATGCTTTAAGTTGTCCTTCTAGAATCCCATTTTCTTGCCGTGCACACCTAGTTCAAGTTCATTTGTGCCTTTATTGCGAATCCCTAGGGCCTTGCCACCCCAAGCAACTCTTGGAACCTGTCCCGTATAAAGCGCGTCACTTCTAATTTCATCCGTCACGTTTGGGAGTGCTTCTCTCTCTCTCGCGCTTGCTTAGTAGTGTTGATGGAATGTGCGGATCGTAGATGCATATGAGACAGGAATATGCCGGAATAATGGAGAAATTAGAAATGATGGGAGCGTTTATTGGTGAAATATGTTTTATATTTAAAATATTATTTAATTTTAAATAGTCGGAGCGTCACGGTGTCTTTTTAAGTCTCCGAAGATGTGGTTAGTTACACACACACACACCCAAATTTTTTTGTAATGTATTTCTCTGTAAATTATCACCGAATGAAGTACGATTCATAAATGTTGAGGGCGAGTTGGGTTCCGCCTCTCGGAACTTGGAAAAGGAAGGGAGGGAGAAATAGGTTATTTGGAATGTCTCCAAACCTGTAAACTGTAATAATATTTTGCGTTCATGTTCTGCCCCGTTGATTAAAGAGGTTAAAACATTCATCCTTTATTCACCTCCCTTTCCGTTTTCTTATCTGGTCCAGATCTCGTGAAAATTTAGATGGATGACTTTTTCTGTCACGGATGAAACTTATGTTGTTTGGGAGATTTAAAATCTCTGGTGTATCGAATCGCATTTTTCTGTAAGGTTCTCCGAGAATCTTCCATCATTAGGCTCCCGATGTTGTTTTCTCTCCGCTCCGGAGAAAGGGATTCGAATTTCGTAATTTTTTTTACGATTAAGTTCACATTCGTGCGAAGGTAATGTGATTTCCAGTCTTTGGGTAGCGCCTTTATATGCTTGGGGAAAAGGGAAAAAACCAAGTTCCGTGGAAAGGGTTGAAAATACTTTGTTACTTGAGATAAGTCTTGGCGTCGCGTGGTATGCAATAAAGAGACCTCACCTCGGCCCGCGTGAAGGTCCATTACGTCCCGATCTTTCTAAATTCTCCGTGTTTATTTATACTCGCGGGCTCACTTGTCCATCTGGCTCTATCAACCAGGCCGCCGTGACCCCATTAGACTAACTGCCCTTTCCTGAATGGCCGCAAGAAATATCTCAACTTCGCAGAATTTTTCGGACGCTCTTATTCGCGCTGCGGTTATGCCGTGTTATTTCTATTTTTTCCTCCCAGCGTGGATGAGGCGAGGTGGGGCAAAGTACAAGGCATGGCTCCAAAATGCGTGTTATTGTTTGTACCTTATATGTTCTCGCGTATTTGGATCACGTCCCGAGTCCTTCGAGGCGTGTTTTAATGTTATGCATACTGGAGGGATTCGCGCGGGTTTAGGCCGTATCGGATCTCTTTTCCTCAGTGTCGCCGCCCTAATTACCGTTTGGATGCTGCGTGTATTTTTTGATGACGTAAAATACGGAAGTAAAGATACTAGGAAGGGCTTCTTTTTTGACTGACAGTGAGATTATTTAGCATTTTTCGCTCGCGTTTTTACGGCTGATTTCGACAGAGGTCGTTCTTCCTTTTTTTTGCCGTGTTGTGTTGCTCAACTCTTATTTGGGAGATTAAAGCTCGTGCAACTGATTTTCCACTTGGGTTTTCTCGGGTTTCGTTAAATTTGTCAGTGTTTATCCGACGTCGTCTGGAGCTGGCCTCAAGATTGTCGTAATGGCATATTTTTCACGTTTTTACCGTTAATTTTTACTTGATAGCAGCGCTGCCAAATGAAGGAGTTCACTCCAGTGGCGTAACGATAGGGTGGTGTGGGTGGCCAAATGCCACGGGTACGGGGGGGGAGGGGGGGGGGGGGTCGGGGGCAATGGGGACCCTCGAATTTTTCCGAGTGTAGCAAAAATTGAGTTTTTTACGTTTTTAATTTTTAAATTTTAATCATTATTTTTGGACGAAGTAATTAAAAAACCTAATATTTTCAACATATTTATGTAATTGATAAATAATTGCAAAATTGGTGTGTTTTACAGCGGGTTTCATTTTTAACTATAGGCATGTATTTGTAAGGTGGAGGGTCCCTCGATAATATTTTGCCGCGGGCCCTTCCGTTCCTAGTTACGTCACTGTTTTGCTCTGCGATTTTCTAGTAAGGTGGGTGTCACGGGGGACGTCTTTGCCCTTCTTGCACTTGAATTAATCGAGTTGAAAAATATTTTTATCCGCATCGTATAAAATATCTTGTTAGTGACGCAACAAATATAGTGGAAAAGGTTATACAAGGGGTGTTCAAATTTGGCTTGGAATTTATTTATTATTAAATCGTAAAAGTAACCCAAAACAATAATAATAGTCACTTTTTTATGTACTCTCTCTCCTTCAGAATATACTTGATCCAGCGTTCTAGTAGTTTTTGTATTCCAGTTTCAAAGGAATCTTTCGGTTGAAGTCGACACCAGTTGAGGACTGCATTTTTCAGATCGCCATTCGAACTGAATTTATTGCCAACTAAGTGCTCCTTCAACGGCGTATACAAATGAAAGTCACACGGTGACAAATCAAGACTATAAGAAGTATGGGAAAGAACGTCCCACCCCAATTCAACCAGTATATTCAAGGCCAAATTATTCTTACGTGGTTGGGTGTTGTCGTGAAGAAAATAAATTCTTTTGGACCGAAGACCTGGTCATTTCCTCCTTAGAACTGGTTTCAGACTGTTTTTAGGAGCGCTGAGTAATAAGCAGCATTAATTGTATGGCCTTGTTCCAGGAAATCCACATGAATAATGCCTTGAGCATCCCAAAACACCTTGTTTGCTGATGCCATCGTTTTGAATTTTTTTTTCGGTGTAGGAGGATTTGTCTCTCCACTCCATACTGGAACGGTTGTTTTCTGAAGTAAAGTGATGGACCCATGTCTCGTCCGTGGTTATGATACAATTAAAAAAATCAGCCCCTTACCTCAGAAATCGTTCACTCAGAAACCTCTGAAATTTGAATCCGCATCGCCTTTTGTTCTGGTTACAATTGTTTGGGCACCCATCGAGCACCGACTTCACTGTATCTAAGGTTGTAATGAAGTATAGTCTCAACACTACCAATACTAATGTTAACTTGCGACGCTGATTCACGCACTGACATTCGCGTGTCCCTCCGAACGAGCTCATCAACCTGCGTAATTGTCACATCATTGACTGCAGTTGCTGGTCCTGCTTTGTGTTCTTGTTCGTCACGCATTTGCGACCCTCTTTGAATGATTAATTTGTACCACCCAAACATAGAAAACCGAGACAGACAGGATTCCCCGTACTGTTCTCGAAGTAGACTGAAGTAGAAACACGTTCAGATGCCATCTTTGTTAGCTCTGACATGGATTGCTATGGCGACAGAAGTTTTTTTGTATTGCCAACATTATAATGATAATGTACACACGTCATCAGCTCGTATTATATATAAGATGTTAATAAAAAATAAAGTCCAGGTCAAATTTGAACATCCCTCGTAAATCGGTAGACGTGTAGTCATATATATATGGATGTCAATCCTGAAAGAAAAACTAATAAGATCGAGTTATTTAAAATTCGAGCCATTGAATATCAACTTATGCAGACGTTATACACCTTGGTGTTGTAGTACATTATAATTTTATAGATTCGTGTAAGATATCTTTACGACGGATGGCGATTTGAGAGTTCCACGTTTGTATCTGATGTATTCGGGGTAGTTCTTTTTTTTTTTTGGCGTGACCTAACGTGCAAATTTCTCACGGTCTTTTTATTTTTTGTCGAAATCCCTTCAATTATTGCTCGTGCGTCATCCATTGCTTTTTTTTTTTACAAATCCCAGTGTTTCCCTAACCCTAATTTTAGGGGACGGAAATAAAACGAGGGGACGAATTTCATTAAGCGCGTAAATGTCTCAAATCCCTTTAGGGTAGGGGATCGTTTTATTTGCAAATTATCGCCAACCTTTCTTCTTTCCGTGTCGAGGATTTTTACATATTCGTCACCCTTAGTTCGCCGTTTAGCTCGCCATGGGCTTCCAACCTTTTCAGCCTTTCCTAACTTTTGTCCTGCAGGGAAGGTCGAAAAACAGTAGCCCTCAGGATCGACTTCACGGAGGCCGTGGCGTGTGTCGGCTCCCTCTCAGTTGCCTCAATCTCAGATCGCTCACTCCTCAGCCGTCTGGTCATCTCGTATGTGCAACAGCGGTGGGCTCTCGTCATTGGCAAAGCTCCACGGCCGGTTAAGATTCGTCTTATTATATGCTTGCCAAGAGGTATCTCAGTAGCCGCGAAGGCTTCTGATCTCCCTGAGATTAAAAAAAAAAGACAGCGTCGTTTTGTGGTTTCCAAGGATAAGGAACGGAGATTTTTTGGGAGTTGGTTTGGCGATTGTAGATTTGTAGTGTGATCTCTGATTTGGGAGATGTGATGTTAAAGTTCGATTAGGATTTGCTCTCACAAATTAAATGTAACCTCATAAATTGTATGTAATAGTCTATGCATTAGAAGTAATTAATCCATCATTTGTTGCTATTTATTCGATCGCCTTCCAAGGATATTTATCCGATTTTCGCGTCCGACTTATTCTCTGTACGTTTTGCAATTGCGGGTTCGAGGGATCCTCGCGCGCATGCGCAAATACAATCGATAATTTTCAAGATGGATGGTAGCGATGCCCGCAGTAATGGGGTGACAATGGAAGTTACACAAACACACTCTCGCTCGGGTCTGGCGGAGGCACGTAGGCAAAAAAAAAAAATAACCAGCAGGCAAGAGAAAAAAAACGAAGATGATAGGTTTTTCGGAACTCCTCGGAGAAAGCTTCTGTTTCATTAATTAATTTCGCGGCTGCCGACTGTTCCGTCAATCTTCCTTCGTTTCCATTCGGTTCGTGCGTAAGTGAAACGGAATTAATCCACTCCTTAAAAAAGAGCTTCCTTTTGTCTTTGTTAGCCTCGCGTGGAGCATAAGATCGGGAATAGGGAGAGAGGATGGCGCGGATGCTCCCATTCCTCATTCTAATCACCCTCTCAGCATGTTCCTAGGCGAGACAGGGCGTCAGGGAATGATTAATGTGCCGAGTAGAAAGGCGAAGCATGTAGAAATCCCCTTGCACATCCGGAATAAGGGTCGGGAGATTATGCTCCGTTTTAGCGCGTTATTAATTGCGAATTTCGCACGCCTCCCCGATTTTGTTTTCGGGAGATTTAATCCTATAAAGCGTCGCGCGTGATTCTGTGACATTGGGAAAGACCTTGGCGGAGAAGTGTAGTCGTTCGTTTCTTTTTTCGGTTTCGCTCTATAGGGGCGCTAGGTTCGTTTTACCTTTTTTTTTATCATCATCTCCGCCCCTTTGTGTCTATGCAAAACTGCTGCTTATGCAAGATAAATTTCCGTCGAGTTTATAAGAAAGTGGTCCGATAAGAAAAAAATATCCTCCCGCTTCTGTTTCGTTTTGAAAGGTGAAGGCTATTTTTAGTCTCTCTCTCTCTGGAATTATCTCAGTCTAAAGGATGCAATTTTTATGAAGGATCACAAGGTGAACGCTGTAAGCTATATTTTGATCTCACGAAAGAGGATTTCTTTGTTTTTGGAGAGGAAATTTTAAAAAATCGAGTTGTTTGCCGAACTGAAGTGGGTATGAATTCATTGCCAAGGTATACGTGACTTTATACATAATACATCAAGTGTTGAGTAATACATTGTAAAGTGGTTTGATGCGAAAGATATGTACCTATAAATTAATGAAACCGAGGGGTAGCCGTAGCGTTAGAGAATTTTTTCGTCCGTGTCCGTTAGCCGTGAAGCTTTTTGTGTCGTTGAGTGGAAATTGTTTTCATTTTTTTAACTAAGTTCCTGTGCCGCTGTCGGCGAGACTTCGAAACCGCGGGACACCGTTTTGTTACAAGAGCTCGTTTCCGTTAAAACAATCGTTAAATCTCCCGGAAAATGACAACATTAAATGAATGACGAAATTGCGGTATCTTCCTTAATATATTAGTTTTTAATTTAGTATTTATCATGCAAGCAATGAAGCGAAATCTTGTGAATTTGGGCGTGTTTCTTTCACGAGAGGAAATTGCTTCGCAGGATAATGGCCCACATTGTCCTCACTTTTCTTCCCTCTCGAAAAACCTTTAATAGCCTTTTGAAGACCATCGTTACACGTCATCTATTCATCCTTCGCCTTCCTTCCTCTGACAGCTTATCTGCACGCCAGCATAAACTTCCATAACGTTCACTGGACCTTTGCGATACGGGGAAGATTATAACGGGAAGTGAAGAAACTGATAATTTCTGTTGAATTTCAGCTTCTTAAGTCGTCGAGCGACGTTATTTACGCGAGCTCATATTGTGTTGAAACTATTCACGTTGTTTTATTTCTTTTATGTGGTATTTCTCGTCGAAGTAATAGTTTCCTGACGTTGGCGTTATGATCCAAGGCCGAATTTGCTAATCCGTTTTTCTCCTTTCTTCGATCTACTCTAATATAATTTCGTGAAAATGTTTAATTTAATCTCTTAAAAGACGTTTTTATGTCGATGTCTTGTTGATGCAAGATTTTTTTAAACCCTAAAACCAAAAGTCTTTCGAAAGAGCTATTCGTGAACTTTCCGATTAATTTATGCATTTTATTGGTTGGGTTGGGGCAACGTGTTATATTTCTAGATTGGTTAGCGTACATATATTAAAAATATAAGCGCTTCAGAATCAAATATTGAATAAATAAGTACTTATCTTAGGTAAATACGATAGTCATAACAAGGTTACGAAAAGCCAATAGCACATTGTTACAAAAAAGCCGTCTTCAGTGATAGTAGATTCTACTAAGAACTTTTTCGAGCCACATTTAGGTGAATCACAACTGAAGATGGCTGTATTGTTGCTTAAATGCGCATCTGGGTTTTCAAATCCGTCTTATGGCTATTGGAGATACCTAAGAAGAGTATTACTTTTTAAAATTTGTTATTCCCAAGTGCTTGTTTTTGGATTTGTTTTCAGCCTTAAGACGCTAGATAACTCTCAATTAAATTAGCGTATATAGCAATTTTATCGAGGAGTGTGAGGGCGAAGTTGGTAATATTTCCGGTTACGAGCAAAATTCGATCCGATTTTATGTGCCTTGCCATCGGGGCCGTCCGTAGGGAATGGCGAATCGGTGCGACCGCCCCGGGCCCCGCGTTTTCAGAGGCCCCGCGCTTCTATATTACCGCAAGGGAAGTGTTTAATTTGGCGGTTGCTGATAACGGGGCCCCGCATAGATCGATTTGCCCAGGGCCCTGCACCTCTATTGGCACGGCCCTGCTTGCCATATTCTTCACGTCGGCCTTTAAACTGCGACATATAGGAAGCACATCCTGTTTTAATAATTGAAAATTCTTTTCATTCGTGGGACAAGGCATTTCCGCTTGATTGCTCCAGGATATGGAATAGAATGTTCGATGAATGTAAAATGATGCGGGATCTCATAGTCAAAGTTCTGACCTTACCGCCACACATTATTCATGCCCGGATGCGGGCTTCGGTGGGTTTTCGACTCTTTCCATTTTTCTACCGCCATTTTTTACGCGCCGTTTTCCGCTTTCCCGAGGACGATTTGTTTGCTCTCGTATCTTGGGCCAAAGGTGCTGCCAAACAGCATATAATCCGACGGGCGATTTGTCCGCTCGCCTCGTCCATCGATCAAAAACTTACCGCCGCCGCCGCGGGTTACGGGCACATTGAATGCGTTTTATTTTCACGTAATGAAGATTTCAAGGGTGCGGAAATTTTGCGGCGATAATGACAGGTAGTGGAGACGTGTCGATTACATCGTGCCGCGTCGACAGTTGTATTTTTATGTCGGCGTAAAAAGTATTCACGTAGTTTTTGTTTATCGTTACAATAAGCGGGACCTCTCACAATCAGAGGGGGAGACAGGAGGGTATTCGGCTTTGGCATCAAACTCATGAGGGGGGGTAGAAATTTGCGCTTGAATGGACTCGTCATGTTTAATATCGTTTGTAAAATTGCACGAAAATGAAATTTTTTCTCAAAAATCGATACGTTTCTATGATAGCAGTTAAATAATTAAAAAATATACGAATTACATTTCACTTTTTTTACTAACGATTGTCTTATTGAGTGAAATGATGGAAATTTAACTTATATGCGTGTGTGCATAGTACAGAGAATACCCCAATTCGAGAATGTAGAATTAGTCTGGCTTGGTAGCTTAGTTGGTTAAAGCACCTACCCGGCAAGTGGGAGATCCGGGTTCGAGTGCCGGCCAAGTTCAGAATTTTTCTCCTTCTCAAACCACATTAACGATGTCTTATTTTGTTTTCGTGTTTAATTAAAGAAAACTTGTATTTTCCACAGAACAGAATTTTTCTTTAAATCATTATGGAATCATCCCACAAAGTTAAACCTGAACAGGTTGATTTTGTTTTTATGTTTTTTTATTATGGTCAAAGGCCTCAAAATCTGGAAGTAGCCCGGGCCTCTATGAACCACTAATAGGACCTGACTGTAAGACAAGTGAAATACAGTCGAATTTCTCCAAGTCGAACGTCCATAACTCGATTTTCCCATAACTCGAAGTGGATTCATTTTACAGGACAAAATATTTTTCGTGTTATTGTTATTCTCCCCACTCGAATTTTCTCTGATTCGAATATTGTTTCGTTTCGCTTGAGGTTCGACTTATAGAATTTCAACTGTATTTGTGTTTGATATACCAAGCAAAACGTGACCATTCGCCGTGGAACATTCTGGGGAAGGTGCTGTGGCAAACATCGTAACGAGAACAAAAGATTTATTGCGCTTCGAGTATAATTTCCGTCGCTTGATATAGTGCGTAAAAGTCCGTGTGTGATTTATACCGCGGTAAAGTTATTGTTTCTCCCCTCCCCCGTCCGAAATCCGTTCGGTATAAATTCATGCACGATATTCTACGTGTACGTTTGCGAATTGGATTTCGGGCGATGATGATCGCAGTTTATCACACACTGTCAAGTCAGGGCTCTTTAAGCCTAATGGTATTAATCGATGGGCATAGAGCACGAATAAATGGAAATTACGCGAAAATGTCGTGTTGTTCAAGTATTCGTCCATGCTCGGGCATTTTGGTTTATTTTTTCTCTCGGAACTGGCTGTTGCGGATGATGCGAGATTTATTTTAATCGAGTTGGGAAAATATCGAGTCTCTGCCATGATCGTTATTATGGTGAGTTTTTTATTCGCAAATAGAATGGGTGGAATTTACTGTCGCACTAACTCAGCTTAGCGGTTTCTAGCGGAATATTACGTTCGGCTCTCGTGACCTGTTGTTACGTCTACATTACGGATTTTCAACTATAACATTCCGTTTAGAATCAAATGTAATAAACGTTACTTGAGAAGGAAGGTGAAAAATTACAAGTTAATGCAGCATCTACAGTGTTGTAGCCTAAAAATAATGAAACAGTTAAGGGGTTAAAGATTGGCATCCTTTCATCACGTATTAAATTGTGCACGAAATAACGCATGGAATTTAAACATGTAATGAATTCAATGCACAAGTTGGAGCACAGTATGACTTTATTACTATTTATAAAACATGAAATTAATTATTGAGCTCGCCTTATGGCTGTAATCCAGCCGATGTTTAAGGTCAACTCTCTCCATTATGGTCGTCTCTTTTGTAGCTGAAACTCCCATCCATTTTACTTCACCGCTTTGTGTCTAGGTGGAGTGAACTTGTTCTCAAAATACACCGCTTCTTCTCAATGACGTTCTCGAGTTTAAAATAATACGATAACCTAATATGATGACCCATTGTGATTAACACGTGAATATTTATCAGTTCCTCTAGAGAAGACGGTAGGGTTTGTTCCTTCGCCAGATTCTTAACGTATCGTATGGTGTAGAATTCTTGCTTTAAAAGGATTATTTCTCCCCTTCAATCGCAACCACAGTATTGCGGAAGAACGTTTGTGCCAAAGTCCGTAAGCACGTCTTCGTAAGAATGCACGTACTTTCCATATGGACATACTTGGTCTCAACCTAGGTCGCGTATCCTTCTTCTTCTTCTTGCTCGTGTTCTGCGAGCCAAAGAATTTAACTCCTCATCCCATCACCCCCCACGTTGGCCATTCCGCTCTTCTGGACTCGTTCTTAATTAGTGTCTGGTCGTTTGGGTCGTTAAGGAGCCTGAGTCGGAGGGTGTGAGAGAGGAGATAGTACGTGCGCTGCATCGCTAGGGTAGCGGTCGAGGAGATGCATAAAGCCCCTTTTAACGGGTTAAAGAGGGTCGAATTAGTGGAAGGGGAGAGGGTATGAGATCACGGGTTTTTAACCCTTAAAGAAGGTCCAATTCGCGTTGTGTGTGGGGTGGGGGATGGTCGTAGTGTTTCACTTTGGACGTCGCCTAAATTTGTTTCCGCCTTCTTGGTAATCTGGTGGAGATTTTTACGTGGATTTGGAGGATGAAACCTTGTTAGGAGCAATTTAGTCGTTTAGTCATTTTCCTCCGGAGCGAGCCCTCGGGTTGATGATTTTTTTTTATGATTAGATTTTTAAGGGTCGGGCGAAGATTGGATGCTGGGTTGTGTTGATGAAAATATTTTTCGTGCTTATGCCGTCTTTTTTGGCTACGATGTCGGAAGAAGTTTGGGGGAATTGTTTTTTTTGTTAACCTCGTGCCAAGTTTCGTTTCGCCCAATAGGTGTGCGGAGAGGAAGTGCAGTACTATTGCTAAGTGCCACAGAGTCAGGTCCACTTACTGCCTTAGTACTCAGGCTTGATTTTGGTCCGACATGTTATTATAGTAATTTATGATCGGAGCTGGTATTCACCACTAAGAAAATAAAAGTAGTTTGATTCAGGACCGACGTATTCAGATGATTACTGACGAAAGTTTACGCCCTTCGATGTGAACAAGTATAGAAATTCCTCATTTTCGTCGTGTTTCATCACGAAAAAATGCTCCATCACGTGTGCCTTTATCTTTAATGGTGAAAATTTGATGAATTTGATGACCCGCGGATATCTATAGGGAGTTTTTTTTTTCACGGCAGTCCATCCTTTTTCGTCCATCTTTTGTTTTCGACTTTCGTGGAATTCCGTACGCCTGCTCCTCTTCCTCGCGTACTTATCCTCTTAATAACGCAACTCCTTGACAAATGCTTCAACGGCATCACGTAGCCATCTCCTTTACAGCTCTCGTGCACCATCTTTGGCTTCGTTCCAAAAGGATCTCCTTAAACTTTCTCTCCCTCTCTCTCTCTCTCGAGTGTGCTGCACGAGAGAGTAAGTAATGTTGTGCGTCGCAGCTAAAATGGCCACACTGATTAGGTTTCGCTCTCGAGAAGTGTCGCATAGCGCGTTCCTATCCCGGATAAAGGGGAAGGAAAGCGATGTACTCGCGAAGGCACCGTTTTCGCGGAATTTATTTGCGGTTCGCGTCTTTACTTTCGAGTGCCCCCCCCAAAAAAAAACGTGAGAAAGGGGAAGAGGGTACGTTTCCCCTCCCTCCCCCTTTACGATATGGGATTAACCTCTAGCTTGAAATTTCCGAGTCGACTCGAACAATTTTGCCGTCTTTCTGAAGTGACTTTGTAATAAAGGGAATGTAATTTACCGTGTTAGGGTGCTACAAGTGATGTTTTGGGAGCCGTTCGTGATTGTCTCGTTACTGTAAGGTGCACAATTCCCCAATGGAATGATATTTAAGTTAAGCGTCACAACCCTTTACGACCAAAGTTTGTTATTTTTTTGTCGCTTATTAGTACTTTTTCGACTTATGAAAGTTGTGTTGTAATGCATTAACATGAATTCGATTTCCAATCTAACGAGGGTTTGAATTAATGTTTGCGTTGCAACCCGAGCGCAAAAAATAATTTTCGCAAAATTCCGAGTTATTGTTTGTTAAGGCAAAACTCGAACGAATCCGTACGACTTCGCCGAGTTTCCCATGGCATTCCCCAGGGAAAGAATGCGGTATTTGTTACCAATTGAAAAGAAACACTTTGACCCCAATATTATAGATTTTGCTACTCGGGAACGCCAGGTAATTTGATTACCGATCGGCAAAATGGATTAACTCCGTCTTTGCGGATTTGGTACACTGTTTCATCTAAAGGATTAAATAATTCATCGGATTTGGGTTGTGGGTCGTAGGCAATATTATATAGAATCCCGCGTCAAGTTAAATTAATAAATGAACAAGCGAGAGTTATAATGTAATACTATACTAGCTGTACCCGCGGAATGATTACGCGTATATTTTTCAATTAGTTTATAAAAAATAAAGAAGTGTGTGAAGTAAGTAATTATGCTTGTAATAATTGTCGTTGATCTCAGTTATTCACATTTAATTCTAATAATGCATTTCCCCTGTATAGGATTTTAGTGTCTTTGGCTCCCAATGTAAGGTTTGCGGATTCGAATCTCGCTGAGGGTATGGCTGTGTGCGCGTATTGACAATTTATTATCATTTCCTAGTATTAAGACATACAGTTCGCGCGTATATGTTACGCAGATAAGGATTGAGAAATAATGCGCTCTTCTGGGTCGCCATGGCAACCTCCATAAATGAACCCAAAATTTTTCACAAATACGTAACTTGTCAAAATACGAGCGATATCGAACCGAAGGAGAAAATCGATGTTTAGGATAAGAAACCTTCATTTTACTTCAAAACAGTTAAAATCCGAAGATCGTAGGTCGATTTTTTCTAATTTTAATTTATTTATTAAGTGGCAAAAATTCCGAAACTGCACAAGATCAGTTACACTGAATACCGTAACAACAATAATTTGGACGAAGCTAACGACCATACCTCAAACCTGCTACTCTAGCATTGGGATCTAGACAAGCCGACCATCCCTCTACCAAGACCGGCGAAATAATGGTGTGCGCGTCGAAAAATCGATCTTTACGTGTTATCTAATGAGAAACAGAAATCATCCCCTTGGATCAAACCCGGGCCTTTATTAAAATGAAAATAGTTTTCCAGGAGTCTCCTAGCTAGTAGAAACAAAACGCCCTTTACCGCATATCTCTACGACAATGTTTTTGAGATACAGTGGAGGACGGACGGACGCTTCTAAAATTTTATATAAGATGAAATGCGCAAAACGTAAAATTTTGGTTTGAAAATATTGAAATTTGTGTTAAGCTGAAGTTTTCCTTATGTCAAAGTATCGACCAACTTCATATTTCGTGGCTTCTTTTCATACTATTTAGGGTCATAAATTAACTCGTGTGGCGAAAAGCCTTTATAGAAACTTTTCATCTCAAACTCCTCTAAGAAACTATCGATTTTCATCACAGCTTTTAACTTTATGTAATATGAGATGGAACTCAATCATTTTCTTCCGAGATGCTGAACGCATCTCCCAATAATGTCGTACTTTTATGGGAAAACGGCGCTCTACATTCGACTGTTCGAGATTCGACCGCGTTTTCAGGACCGTAAGTCTGTCGAATCTCGGGCCTCGCCTGTATCTAAACACGTGCAATATAACCCGCGCTAGGCCGTCACCATTTACCCAGCGTTTTTTTACGCCCTTGTTTAACGAAGGAATTATATTGCGCGGTTTCAGTTCGATCAAGCGGAAAAAATCTTTATGGTTCGTACGTGTTGTGCCTTAACCCCAGCGCGTTAACTTCCGACCCGACACGTTGTGACACTTAAGAAGTCTTTCTTTACGGAAGGTAGCAGTTGTACTCACGCAACGAGTAACTTTGCTCAGTGATGATATGGAACATACGTCGGAGCAAGGCCGCGAGTAAAAAAATAGGTTTCGCGCGAGCGTGTATGTATACTTAAATAAATACATATAAGCAGGGCCGTGCCCAGACATTTTGCCACCTGAGGCGAGATATATTATGGCGCCCCCTTAATTTTTTTATTAATTGTAAGTACTTTTATTATATGCTAGTCGAAAACGATAGGGAATAATAAAAATCTATTTATTCAAATCCATAATTTTATTTCAGATCGATCTAAACTTTTGTTTAAATTTATTATCGAGTAAACTTTAAGAAGTTGAAAATTTGAAATCGTGTGATAGGCTTAGACAGGGCTGACTCAAGACATTCGTGCGCCCCAAGCAGATTTCAATTATGGCGCACATAGAGTCATACACGTTATAAGAGGAATAGTTTATTAGTTTAATAGGATGCAATTATTTTGATTTTGTGTGTATTTTTATGATTGATGAAATGAACTGCATTTTCACTTGTTACGGATTCTGTCAATGCTAGCTCTTCTTTGAGGAATTTATGTAAAGACCCGGATAGCTTTTTCATTTCTAATTGAGTCTTATCCTTTCTTTTGCGATATTCAACACCAGATAATTTTTTATGGTCAACCGTCGTCTGGCGCGGGCTGGCCTTATGAATTTATTTTGATAGGTTTACATTTTTGTCAAATTTTGACGCCCCCCTTCAGGAGGCGCCTGAGGCAGTTGCCTCGCCGCCTCACCCATACACACACACACATACATACATATACATACTCACATACATACATATATATATATACACATATACATATATATATATACACATATACACATATATATATATACATATATACATACATACTTACATACATACATACATATCTATACATATATATATATACACACACATATATATATATACACATATATATGGAAAAGTCTGGGGGAGGCCTTCGTCCGTCAGTGGACTGAAAAAGGCTGATGATGATGATGATGATGATATATATATATATATATACACACACACACGCATATATACACATATATAAACATATATACTTATATTTATATATATCTCCGTGCATTCCGTCACGTCGTTGAAGAATCTCTCCGAGTCGTAACGGTCACGCAGACGTCCAGGTACTACCTTTAAGGAAGTCCAACCCAGTTACCTAGCGCTCTGAATCAATCTGACTCGAACGGGTTTGATGGGTGTAGTAGCTAGCCGCGGGAGTGGTTTACCGGGAATGGTCGACAGGTTGATGGGATCGTTTCATGAGAGTTGTTTCTAGCTTACTAGGAAGGATAAACGTGAGATTCATTAAGGTTTGTAGGGAGAGAGAGAGAGTAATATCTACTGACCTGTTATTTTTTTTTATAGCGACTGGGTACGTTATACGTAAATGGCGAAGTGTATGGTCTGCTAGGAGATCAGTGGAATGTCTTTTTAAGGCCGAGCAAAAAGATAAAAAAAAGGTAATGCAATGACTTAATCAGGACGAAGTTAGCGGAAAGTATCGTGCTTCGTGCGGACGGGTACTTTTTCGAGATGGTCGTGAAGTGCGCTCACTAGGATGTTGGATTAAAAGAAAAAAATTCCATTAGCGCGGGAGCAGGCAGAGTTCGATCTAATTTATCACCGTCATGTTTTTTCTCTGTTTTAGTAATCGACGTGATTTATAGTCCCTTTTATATTTCTCTCTCGTGGTTTACCTTTGTCGTGACTAATAGGATCGACTCGTGACGGCATAATTTTCGCTATCAATTTTTATTTTTTTTATTTTCTCCACACGGTGGCGTTAATTATTTAGTAACCGAAATGGGCGAGATGTGATGAAATTTTGAAACTGTTTGTAGCTCCGTATGTTTGTGTTAACCGGGATTTCTTCCTTAGAGCGAAGACTAGGCTGTTTTATATACTTATATATAGTATATCTACTATAATATATTTTGGGGTGTGTGGTTGTTGGTTTGTCCATGGAACTCCTCCTAAACGACAAAAGCTAGAATAACCAAATTTGGTACGATTCTTCCTTACATTCTTAGTGAATGGTCAACCGGGATTAATCAGTGCTGCCAATATAGGGGATTAACATTTTTCCATAAGATAACACGTGTGAATCGATTTCTTGACTAGCAAGGTATTCTTCCTTCAAGCATAAAAATACTTAAATATGGACCGATTTTTGTCGTTTTTGCTTTATTCGACGACGATGTTTGCATGTTACACGGTCGAAGTTTTCAGAAATACGCTGTGTTTCGAAATTTTCTGGATTTTTCGTACACTTCCCGAGCGTTATCTAGGCGGCCGTCATAGTTACCTCCGATTCAGTTAGCTTCGATGAAGCTTACAGATAGACGAAAGTTTAGCGTTATTCGCTTCGCACTTTTATTTAAGCAATGAAACGATCGATGTCAATATTTATACATAGCAACGTAAATAGATACCGATTATTATTCAGGAAACTGCTTGTGGTAAGCGTTTATAACGATTGACGAAAGCAATTGAACCTTCTTTCGTCTATTGAATACTGGAATATTACCTTTTTTGTAAGTAAAATCATTATCTTCTACATTTTAATGTTTATTAACGTAAATAGGTTCACGTATCTGGTGTACATTTACCGGAGTCAGTGTTCAATCATGGACAGCTGTATGTTGCCTTTTCACGGGTTGCTTACAAGACATAAAAGTAAATATTTCAGCGAGGCATAATTACGCAAGAAATGAAGCTGGATTTGACAAAAATGATATGATAGGAAATAAAATCATCGTTTTATTTGAATACAATACGTATGGAAATGGATTGTTACAAGCAAATATGATTATTTGTTAAGAAAAGCTAATAGCAAATGAAAAATTATCTACTGTATATTTTAAAGAGTTTGTATGTTGTGCTGTAGTAGATACACTAAATCCGTTGAAATTCGACGGGCAATTCTGCTAGTACACACACACACACTGGCTGTTAGAATACCGGCGACGGGGACAAGAAAGTGAGCAAATACTCTGTTGTTCGTTTTTGACGCGTCAAAGCGTGTCTAGGCTTCGTGGTCACGGTGCGTGCGAAAGTGCAGTTATTGTCGAAGGATCGTCCCGTGATCGCGGTTTGCGCGAGTAAGCTTGTTTGTTGGCATGTTGTTTGATAACCGTTGTCCGTTGTCGTTTTATCGTCGGTTGTGCATTTGCTGCCGTGCAGAAGATAACGTCGAATTGCTATAGTAGACACTCATAACTCATGCCGACTCACGTGCGCCTTATATCGTGCCGTTTGTCGCTGTGCCTAGTGATTCAGAGGTGAATTATTGAGTTCCCCTTACCGCTAAAAGTCGAATTGACAACCTACATTTCTCTAGATAGCCATAAAACGTTGGGAAAACCAGATAAGCGTTTCGGTTACAAAGTAGCCGTCGTCGGTGGTGATTAGGCGATTGTGGATTCCAACACTAAGGACGGCTGCATTGTAGAGCGTCTGGTTTTCCCATCCCTTCTAATGGCATTTGAGAAATATAATTTTTCAATTGTGCCGATGGGTGTGTAGCGATTGATGCATCAGCCGCTTCAGAATTGCTAATAAATAGTACTGTAAATACTTTTCCGAAGTGAAATTATAAACTAAAGCGTTTTTCCCCCGAGCAACTTATTCTTAACTTATTCTACACAACTCGTATGTATATGGCTTTCCATGAAGGTCGTTGTTTTATCAGTTTAAAATGTCAAGAACTTAGAGGAAACTAATTAAAAATTTTGATTGAAAAAGATATTGGCGCGAGGAAACGATAAAATTTTCTTTCCCACGCAAAACAGGCTTCGGTTTTTATTAGCGTTTTATGGCGGTCTTTATCTTAGAGGCATGAGAAACGAGTGAACGCCGATGTACACTCTTGTCTTTATCGCGAGCTTAAACTAATCACGTGTTGGCATTAATGGGATAATTTTCGCCGGGAAACAATGGGGTGATACCTCCCTCCAAGTGAATTCCCTCGCCACCCAGAGAGAAAGAGAGAGAGGAGGAGAGAGAGAAGGAGAAGAAATTTTCGCTTCGTTTACTTCTTCCTCACGATCTTACACTAGGATCAGCACGCCACGTTTGGCAACATTAATGTTTTCCCCCCCTTCGGTCGTCCATCCTCTTCCGCTTTCATCGACTCGACTGTTACAAACCGCTTACGAATTTCAATCGCGTGGTTTTGGGTTCCTTTTAAAAAGTTTTCTAGCCATGGTAGAGGGGTGGTTAGTGTGTCTAGCTCCTAATGCAAGGGTCGCGGGTTCGAATCCTGCCTAGGGCACGGTACGTGTGTTGTGATCACTCTATTATAACACGTAATTAGGGAAATCTGTTTGTGTTTAAGAAATTAATATATATTGATTACCCACTCGAGACGTTTTACGACGTGTACGTGTACGGACCTTTCAGTTCTACCTCAGCAGCGGTTGTCAGCATGTACTACGGACCCTTGACTTCTCTTTTTTTCAAAACCAAGTGTGGACCCTCTACTTACCTTTTTTCGGCACTAAACTAAAAGCTCAATTGCGAAATAAATTAAAAGGAGCGAACGTGGATTTTAAAAATTATCTTCGTGAGGGGTTAATCCGAATGGGATTCCTCGGTAACTTTTATAGTAATCACTCCGTTGGAATCGTGCCAATGCGGTCGTGTAAAAGGGGGGGAAATCATCGTTCTTTCATATCTTCCTGAATGTTAATCCATTTATCCACTTAATGGATCGTATCATAAGCATCGGCAGCAAGAGATAGGATTGGTATGAGACGAGAGGAAGGAGGTCTTCCGTGGCCTGAGCGATTTTTGTTTTTTAGTTTGGTTAGGACATAAAAAGTTAACGACGGGCTCATCGGATATCCACTGTAAATTGCTCGTCATTACAAGAGAGGATTTCGTGTGCGACTATAAATATTTTCATTCGGTTGTTTGGCGTTTTATTTCGTGATTTTTTTTATGTTTGAGGAGGAAATATTTCAAATTGTTGGGTTTCAGTTCTAAAGCTCCAAAAAAAAACGGTCTGTTAATTTGTGTTTTTGTGAGAAAATATCACGTTGAATTCAACAACCTCCTGAAATGTTTAGTCGCGATAATGAAAGAACAGAGTCTTCGTTTCTGCGTAGAAATTTGGTGAATTGCCTTTACCTATTATCAAGAAAACGCTAAAAATTTATTTTTTGCTTGTGGAAGTCGTGAATCGGGTAAAATCTTTCAATAAGGAAGTTGACGACGTTCCATCTGTATTATATTATTTGAAGTAGTATATCCTATTTACCAAACAATTTTATCTTTTATATTAACATTTGACCATTTATTTAAATTGTTACATTTGTCACATTTTTAATGTAGTACGAATCAATCAAAGGAATAGCGTCTTGAAAATCTAGGGAAGGAGGAGCGCCTAAAATAATTTCTTCAGCTTAACAACAAGCTTTAATTGCCTTAAAATTACCAGGATAATATGCCGAGATGTTAACGGGAATTTTATTATGTCTTTCATTGGAAAAAGATTCATTCCTTACATTGATAAACGAGTAGCAAATGTAGGTTAAGGTCTTTCGTTACTTCACACTCTTGAGAGGTAGCTGCTGCGGCCCTTTGGAGACGCTGGGTGATAAGTTGTCGGTGTTGAGGGCAGGATCGAGTGGTGCGAAATGAGAAAGCATTCCGGCCCTGGAGGCTGGTTGGCTTTCTCTTTTTTCCCCTTTTTCAATATACGCCATTAAGCAGTGCTCGTTCTCGTGACACGCACCACCTTAAATTCCGGCCGAGGATTTTTTGAAAGGGAAAAAATTGCGATTTTTCTTCCCCAAAAGAGCCTTTGGGGCGTTCGGGGGAGGGCGAAGGATTCTCGTCCTTATTATCCCAATCTTTCAGCCTCCTTTCATAGATTTTCGTCTAGATTATTCGGTTGTAAGAGCTATAAAAATTGGAGTGGTCGAAAATGCATTTAATCGAAAATTCGTTTGATCGAATGTTCGATTTATCGAGCATTCGCTGTATCGACAATTCGATCAATCGAACATTCGATTTGTTTCGACCGTAATTTCGTTAGTGTAATCGTACACTAAATATTCTATTGTCCTATTTGTCTAGCCACTAAAGTTTTAAATTACCTTCGGTCAGAGTGCTTCGCTTCTTACCAAGTGTTCCGCTTAAAATTCTAGTTTCTCTCCTCTTTCTAAAAATAACCTCCTAACCCGGGAATGTAGTTGCCACTTCGCGGTAAGGTTTTGCGAGTATTCATCTTGTGTGGCACAGCCTCCACGTTGAATGGTTCAATTAGGAAGCTGCTTCCACGGAACGCGCATTCTTAGTTTCGCAGACATATTAATCTTGCGGGAGCGGCTCATCAGTCTTAGAGTGAGTCCTATTATTCTCAGTGCCAACCTGCAGCCTCAGTGTTATTTATACACGACGCTTGAATAGTCGTTTTAAGGGTTTATCTGCCGTCCTGAACGTACTCGCGCGTAATTTTGCCCGTATCTGACCTCCGTTAATTATATCTACGAAATGTTTTAAGTGCCACGTTTACATTTTTAAAAGTTTTTATACCGTTAGCGAAGGTTGAGCGAATTTCGCGCGAATCATTTTTTCAATCTTCGTTCAAAGGGCCTGCTTGTGATGGTTCGATCGCGTATTAATTACTTCTTTGCATTTTGGGCGGTTTTGAACTCCATCAACCGGATTATTTTAAAAAATTTCCCTTTAAATCTCACCCATAATTAAGGGAGAGAAAGGCCAGCGTTGGCTCGAGTTAAAACCTTATTCGTTACTCGAACAGTTAAAATTAATCCCAAGTATGATTGCTTCCCTGCGGACGTATAATTTGCGGTCGAATTCCATCCCCTTGATTAATGCCGACGTTGTAGCAATTTAAGTTGCGTTATTGGTTCGCTGTTGAAGATGCCTTGGAAGTCTCGTTCTCATACCTTCACCTATGAGGTCTGGAATGGAATCAGAGGAAGCGGAATGGGAGCCATGAAAGAGAGAGAGAGAGAGAGGAGAGAGGTTACAGGGCGTGTCTGGGCGTTTTGGGTTTTGAAGTGCAGGAAGGAGTTTGGATCTTCCCACGTCGCATAATTAGCCCAGGGAAAGCAGTGCGCCATGGAAACCCCTTTCTCCTCCCTCCCCTCCGAAAACTCCCTCCGTCTCGTCACCTTGCGAAGATCGACCGTGTCTTCGCTCTCACGCCTCTTCTTCTCCCCCTTTACTTTACCCTCTCCTCTATTCCTTCTCCCCTTTCTCGTACCCTGTCCCTCTCTCTTCCATCTCCTATTTTCACGTTACGCCCAACCCTCCAACCGAGCAATCTAGTCCGACCCTACCCCCGGCCGTTCTCACTTCATTAGCGAAAAGTCAGCGTCTCTCCGACATATCTCAATTAGAGCCCGTGGTTATTTTTGCGGTAAGGTATTAGCGCGGACGTAGAGAGAGAAAGAGAGGTATAGTAGCGAGGGTGAAAGAGGGCCGGGAGGTAACCGAAAAAAATATATCGAACGACAAAGGTGGTGGATGGAAAAGGGTGTAGGGGTGAGAGAGGGGGGGGGACGTGTTTATCGAGCGGTGCGTTGTTTTTCAGGTGCTGTTTGTTAGTAGCGCGTGTTTGTTTCTTTTTTGGTTTATTATTTTTTTGTATTTTCTGTCGCCCCCCCCCCCCCCCCCCCCGCGAGAAAGGTCGAGGCGGTGGGGATTATTTATGGGTTGATGGGCCCGAGTGTAGCTCGTCACCGTTGGATTTTCATCTTTCTGGAAGGAATTGTCCGCCCTCTTCGGCATGGTCCGCTTGACGTAGGCGTGTGGGTCGTGTAGAGTGAGGGAGGTGGAAGGAGGGAGGTAGAGAGAGGAAGAGGAGGAGGGAGGAGGTGGTGCCTTGCGGGAACGGATCAATGGCCTTGCGTCCTCTTCCATCTCTGCCTTTCTGCCTTCTCTCTCTCTCTCTCTCCCTCTCTCTCTTTTCTCCTCCCTCCAATTTCGGCCCAGCTTCTATCTCCATGCTCACCTTCGCTATTGGTCGGACCTTAAGCGGGGATTTACTGCCCTCTTCTCGTCCAGTTAAAGGCAATTTTACTCGCTTTCGCCTCGCTTCTTGTTTTCTATACGTTCTATCGTATAATTCTCGATCTCCCGTCAATTTTAGGGACCTCTTATTTTTCCTCGTTTACGTTCGGAGTTTTTAATCGCCTTTACCTCGTTTCTCGTAGGCTTCGGGTCGAAAACATTTTTTCCGTGTTTTTTGTTCGCAGTTTTCAGCCTCGCTGGATTTCCTTCGTAGCCTTATCTTTATATAGGTTTTTTTTACTGATATCTGTGTTATCCGCATCCACTCAAATCCTTGATTTCTTTCTTCGCTTACGAGGTTTCGTCGTTCTTTTTCCTCGCTCGCTCGCGCGCGATTTTCGCTGGGCAATAAAATGAAATACCTCGTTCTTTCCTCCCGCTTCTGTTTTTCTCTCCATTCACTCACGATTTCCTTCCTCGAGTTGCTTTTCATAATATATCCTCTCCTTGATTCGCTCTTTATTAGCCTTCCGTCCCGCGCCGTTTTGTTCATCTTTCCCAGTAACCTCTTTTCATCTCGTGCCAGGATTTTCCCTTTTCTTCTTCATCTCGCGATCTCTTATTTCTTTTCTCCACTCGTGCAATCGTTTTCACCCTTGGCCTTCCTCCTCCTCCACCATTAAAACGTGTTCCGTCCCTTTCTTCCGCCGTGTCGCCCTGTTATCTCTTCATCATTCCGTCTTCTCCTCTTCCCGTCCTGGTCTCCTTGTCACAGTTCTCTTCGTCTCATTTTTGCGTGTCTCGTAACCTTCCACCTTCCATTCTCTCTCTCTCTCCCTGCCGTATCCTACTGCCTCTTCCTCTTCACCGGTTACACGCTCATTCCTCGCTTCTTTTCGCTTTATTTGCCGCTCGCGTCTCTGTTATTATTTTACACGTGTCCACGAGGTTAGTCATAGCTTTCAACTCGCCTTCATAGTCGGCGTCTTCGTTAATTAAATCGTTTCGTGTCCCTGCGTGTGGTTTTTGTTTGCCCTTATGGAGCAGAACTCGAGGATTTTAATTTTTTGTCTCACGCTTAATTCGGCGTGCCCTATGTGTGCGTTTATGTGAGTATATGTATTCAGTTGTGTGTGTATTTGTATGTTAGTGCACGTGTATGCTTAAGAAAATACCGAAATTCGGTAATTTGTAAGCAAAAAAAATGTGCAGCGTAAGAAGTTTTGATAATTTGCAAGCATTTAAGTGATAATTGAGAAGGGGTTAAAAGACTACGGCGAGATGGGGGTGTAAAAGGAAACTCCTTAGCCGTAAAGTTTGAATATTCAGGGACAAGACCCTGAATATTCAAACTTTACGGCTAAGGGGTTTCATTTTACACAAACATTTAAGTTACAAAAATGTTTTACGAAAAGCGATAAAAGGAAGAATCGTGCTTTATCGATTTAATTATTAATTATCTTGTGTTACATACCGTAAAAAAACCCGCGACCTTAGTATCTGGTGGTTAGAGTATCTGCCACGGATACCAAGGTCGCGGGTTCGAATCCCGCGTAGGATATGGATGTTTGTGTTCGTCAGAGTTATATGTAAGATTGGACGTGGTTGTCTAAATATCGCCCTTAATAAAGACGGTTTATTATTATTATTATAAAAATGACATTTACACTTACGGAAACGCTTTGTTTTGTATCGATTTTATTCTTTTTATGCTCATTTTAAGATAATATGTAATTCTTTTAACATAATGTATAAAATAAAAAACTATTCTTGTTTTTCTAATTGTTGGTTCTCCTTTTATTTTTTCCAGGTAATTAACTTTACTGCCAAGTGCTAACCGTTATCTTAGCTCCACGTCACGCGGAAAAGGTCTGTTATTTTATAAATATCCTTTCACTTACGTAGATATCCATACTTTGGCTTTCCTCGACCTTCTTCAGGTTGCGCAATTATTTATCGTCTTCCTTCTCCCATCGTCGTCCTTCGCTTTTTCTCCTTTTCCTTAACGTTCTGGTAATTCCTCCGGAAATCTTCGATCCTAAATTTCTTCTCTTTTTCTTCTCGATCTCTCCTCATTCTCGCTCTTTTTTTTTGGGGGGGGTTTTGGTCCTTCCTTTTCGATACCTCTATCTCTGCGCCTCTTTCTCCCTTTTCCTCCACACCCTCGCTTTCTCAAAGGCCATGTTTTTCCTTCTTCCCATCTTGTATCTACCTCAGGTATCCGCATTCTCACCTGCCCTCCCGTTCCTTTTCTTCCTAATTTCCTCCCCCTTCCCTCCGCCCACGTCTTAACGTTCCTTTTCTTTCCTTTTGTCAGTCTTTACTCTTCGTGAAATACCACGCTGGGTTACTCTTTTCCTCCCTCTCACTCCGGCGTCTTTCGTCTCCTTCCTTTCTTTTTCCTCGTTTACTTTCTTTTCCTCCTCTTTCGAAATCTCTCGACGCGAAAATTCTTTTATCTCTCTCTCTCCAAGAAGAATCTCGGTATCCGCTTCCAACTTTTGGACGTTTTCTGAGCGGTGAAGGTGAGTTTTCGGTTTTTTGAGCGGTGCACGAGGTGTGGGATTTTCCTCCCCTTTTTCTCTACCGACCTAGTTTTAAACTATGAGCTCTTTTTGTTTTCGTTTGTGTTTTTTTCCCCTTGCCTCTTAAACTTTCGCGCTCGTTTCTAGCGTTTTGTTTGATCGGCGCTATTCGCGTTAAACGGGCGTTGATAAATTTCCGTGTGGCTGGTTGGTAATGGGAGTGAAAGTGAAATTCAGCCGTACAAACATGTCTGCGTGGAATCCGTCCTTCGTCCCGTAATTATCTACGCGCTGTTTTTTTTCCCTGTGATTTCGGTGTTTTGATTGATTTGATTGGATTGACGCGGTCATATGATTTCACGTCGGTTTTTATATTTAAAGTCGCTTTAATCTTTTCCGCAAATGTTTACTTTTGCATCCTATCGCGTATTTATCAGGGATTAAAATAATTTCGGAACGTATTTTAACACGATGCGATTAACAATGTCATCAAGTCCAGAAATAATTGGACGGTTATATTTATAGCAGGTGTTTTGTAATTAAATGTCGCATTTAAATTTAGCTGCCGATTATAATTAGCATTTTGTAAAGCCAACGTGGTTTTTTTTTAACAAAATGGTTATTTGTCCTTAACCTTAGATAGTACAGGGCCATCAAAAAAACGACAGACAATTCAGTTTTTTAAATAACTTTTATTCTTATTTTTATCAATTATTAATCTCAATAAAAGTTAATAAAAAACAAGTCAGTCCTTTCGTGAATACCCTGTATGTTTTGTCATTATCTCACAGGCATCCATGCAGTCTTATTAGTATAAGAAAGGAGTAGTCCATGAAAATGTTACCCTGTCGATGATCAATCGTGTTCATTACCGTTTAACTATAACCTTCACGTCTCATCCGAGAAGCATCGTTGGCCCTTTCGGTCCACCATGCCATAACTCGGATTCCTCGTAGCAGGCTCCAAGTTCTATCCTTTGGACTTCCCCTGCAGGCGACCTCGTCTGGGATGTGGCGTGTCGTCCACCGGATTCTTTCGCTTCGAGTGAAGGCCGGGGCTTGGTAGGAGCGGAATGGGATTGGAGAGAGTTCCGGGGGTAAGGCACCCCAAGAGAGAACTGGGTGGGTCGTAGAGTCAGGGCGAGAGGCTGTTTTGGCGATCTACCAGCGATCCATACGTCCCGGAGCGGTATATCGGGTAGAGAGAGAGAGAAGTAGGCTGGGGCGGAGTGTTCGCCACCCCACTATCTCTTCGCCCGAAAAGTTTCGCCCCCACCCTCTCCTCCTACTGCCCCCTCCTGCCCCTTACGGCCCTCCTCCTGCCCCCTTATGCCCTCCTCCTGCCCCCTCCCTCCTGCTCTCTCTCACCTCCTCCTCTCTCTCACCTCCTCCCCCCACGTGGCGGTATCTTTCCTCTCCCCGCGTTCGGGAAGTCCAGAGTTATGCGGGTACCCTAAAGCTTTGCTTCTCTCATTCAGCGGTGCAGTAGGAGAAACGGTCGATGGTTAAGATTCCAAGGCGTTCGGGAAGAGCTGAAAAAATAAGTACCTAAATAAAAATATAAACGCGGGAAGTAGGTCGCGTGTGTTTTTTTTTAAATATCGATTTCTCGTTTACGTTAAGGGAGTCGGGGGATGTGTGACGTCACATCAAGGTGGGGAGAGGTTGTTTTTTTACTGGAGTTAATAGGTCATTCAGGTGTTGGTAGAGGTGCGGATTTTTGGGTGCTTCGTACCACTCATTAGCTCTTTTTATTTTACTTGGAGTTGTTAGCGTAGGAGGACGTCAGGTGGTGTGTTGGGGGGGGAGGGGGAGGGGGGGGGGGTCAGAGAATTTGATCTATTTCGTGTGAGTGATTGTGGAGGAGAGCTTTGAGTGAATTATATCAGGCGGTAAAGGGAGACGAAGGGATCGCGTAGCGAGGAAGTTTGCGTGAAATATTGCCGAGATTTTGCATGCCATCGTGGAGGAAATCCTTGGAGAGTTCGTGGTAATTTTTGTTCTTCGATGTTTTTCCTGCCGTTGTTCAAAGATAATGATGATATAGTCGCAGTGTTCTTCGCATGTTTTGTGTTACTCGGGATGTGCTTAATAGTTTATGGGCGTTGTTCGGTGAAAAATTGTTCTTTTAAGATGCCTTCTCAGCGTTCAACTGCCCGTTTCGAAAAGTTAAGCTATTGAGTGTAGCCCATTTTTTCAGAGGTTTACGTAAAAAAGTGATACCGAGCGTGAATTTTCGCGTATCACGCCAAGAGTCATACCACTAATGGCGATAAATTATTATTAAAACTGTCGTTACTTAATTATATGCGTGTCCAACGAGGTTTTGCGTGCCTTTATTTATCCCCTTTTAAAATCTCTAATTTATGCCTTCCCCTTCAGTTTATTAATTTTTCACGAATTCAGTGGCAGCATTAATTAAATGCTTATCGTCGTGGGAAAGAGCTCATGAACGCTTTCCTTTCGCAGTGAAAACTTTTCATAGCCCTTTCTTATTTTTGAAAGTAAACTTATTACGGGAGGGGTGTCTAGGTATAATACCCCGAGGAGTTTGTTTATCTCCACGAAATTTTTCGCTTATTTTCTCTTTAAAACGGGCCCAACAAAGAGGTCACAGTGCCCATAAACATATCTTAAAACCTTTTTACGATGAAATGATCGTGACCGAAAGGATCCATATTCATTTTCCACCCGTCTTCCCGAGAAGAATGTCATTCTAAATTTTTAGGGGATCTTTGTTTTAATATATTCACCGATTCCATCTCGCTTATTAATTAATTAATGCCAGGGATCCCGCATTTCCGAGGATTGCGTTTTTCGGCGTTATTCGTTTCAAAAACCTCTCTTAAATAGATCGATAGGGAAGCCGTTCGGATAGCGGGAAAAAAGCTTTGTTACGTCTGCTGATAGAGAGGGGCCCTCCGTGAGCAAAGTCCATATTCGGCATTTCATGCGTATATTATTTGCAAAAGTACGGAATATATAACAATTTTATCTGTAGATCATCATCATCATCATAGATAGTCTGTCCGTGATTATTTGTGGTTAAACCTGGTTCACCATATACTCCGCAGTGTCCTTCATGTCTTGATAGCTCTCTTTCCCTTTCAAGTCGTCTACCAGCTGAAACCTTTTTCCATCCAGTTTTCCTTCTAGCACTTCTTTAATCATGTACTCTCTCCTCAGGTAATGTCCAATCCCGTTCGCTTTCCTCATTCTGATAGCCTGTATAATCGTTCGCTTCTCTCCTATTCTCCGTAGTATTACTTCCTCATTTTTCACCCTATCTGTCCATTTTATCTTCAGCATTCTTCTCCATGTCCACATTTCGAAGCTTTCCAAGTATTTAATATCATTTTTCCTTAGCGTCCATGTTTCTGCTCCGTACAAAGCTATACTCCATACATAGCATTTTATCAACCTCTTGCGGATTTCCTGCTTTATATTTCCCGTTAGTAGGAGTTTCTTTCTTCTGAAAGCGGCTTTTGCTTTTGTTATTCTACTTCTGATATCATCGGTACATGATAGATATACGAACGTATATACACATGTATGTATACTTATGTCTTTATGTGTATGTGTGTATATATATATATATATGTATATGTACTATATACTATATATATATATATATATATATATATATATATGTTTCTGAATTATATAAATGCTTAAACATTTGCTATGAACAATTAGCCGCTCCGAACACTCGACCTTGAACGTGCTAAACAAACATCGCACCCTGCTCGCGGATGCCTATGTCGCGAATAGTAATTGAAGTGTCGCTCGACATTTTTCATGCCGATGCACTTGGTTTCCGTCTAGATTTTTTTCAAATTTATGCAAGGCTGTGTGCATTGGCAACCTGTCGTAGCTAGTAGAGCCCATCACGTAGCGTCGTTT
Organism: Uropetala carovei; assembly: GCA_036926305.1. NCBI lineage: Eukaryota > Metazoa > Arthropoda > Insecta > Odonata > Petaluridae > Uropetala > Uropetala carovei. Next base: position 975,433 of record JAXCHB010000009.1, read on the forward strand.
TTTATATCGCCTTTCACGTCCTATTCATCCCAGTATTCGACGCTGTAGTCGAATTGGTTTCCGCGCTGAAATGAGTTGAAGGCATGATTTGGAGCACTCCGATCGCATCTTTATAGTGTAATTCGAAGCGAAACTTCAAGCACAGCGACTTTCGGCGAAATAACCGTTTCGACCAAGTGTCGGCATTATCGACAGATCGAATCTCATTTTGCGAAAATATCGATCAGTTGTATTTCATATCTCGACAGCGTGGATCCAGCGCTCTGTAAAAGCCAAGCTTTTGAAATTAGCTGAGGTAGTGTTTAGTGTTTTTTAAAGCAATGATAGAGATCTGTGGAAAGTAACGCGGTTTATAACAACTGTTATCCAAACTCTCTTCGTCGTTTCACCCTCCCGGAAGGAATTTTTTTCGATGTAAACATTACTGTTCAATAAAAACGGGAAATGTTTTGGAGCGAAGCCAGCGCATAAACGTTAATTTCTTCGAATTAGCTCTCGCTTTAGAGAGCGGGCTTCGCACTGCTTGCCAAAAGAGTTATATATTTTATGTCATTCCATCCTTCAGCTCGACGGACGTACCTGATTTTTCGATCGTTGGTTTTTTTCATTTGTTTTTGCGAGCGGAACAAAATCGTTTGTTTAAATAGCCTGTCACCGAAGGCACGAATTTCAATTCCGCCGGGTCATTTTTTGTTTTTGATTATGCTTCGGTTTCGTCCGATAAATATTTACGCTTGGCCAACGCTGTAGTTCTGTGTGTGTGTGTTGCGAAACAAAAACGACGCGGATGTTCCTCCACGAATTTTTCATACGGCGGAGGATTATTGCACTAGCTCTCTTTTGCGATTTGCGCGCCTGCAAGTCCGTTCGTTTTTACTCTCTTTCTATCGCCGCCTCTTTGTCATCCGCGGAATCGGATAAAATAAGTGAAAAAGTGTTTTATTTTCCGGATGACGTTTTTTTCCAACGATTAAATTTTTTCAATGCTTTGTCCGCTCTCTTTTACGATCCATTGCCAATTATGCAATAAAACAATGCGTTCCGAAGTGTGGAGTCCGGCACCCACTGCGTATGGATGACGAAGCATGTAAAACATCGAAAAATAACGACGGATTGCATTCGTTTTGTTAGTCGTTTCATTTTATTTAACTTTCTCTGTGAGCTTTCGATTTATATCCGGACTAAGTCATAAATGTTGCTGCCCTTGTGTCACTAATGGAAATTAACTTAATTTGACCTCCCTCTTGTAAAATTGGCGATCGGTAATATATAAAAGCCTTATTCTGTCCCTTTGTCACTCCATCTGTCACGCTCTGAAACAGCAAAAATATTCAATTTGGACATTAATTTGAAAAAAGTTCGTTTTCTTATAGTGAATTCCATGCTGAATCGCATTATGTATGTTTTAAAATTCTGAAAATCGGCAACTATCTTAAAAGTTTAATAAACTTAATGTCATCCTTTTTTAAGACATGCAACATCATATCTCGGCTTATATTGATCGAATAGTGTCAATTATTTTTATATAACTTCTTTAATGATTCCTTATGACGTTCCTGTAACCGAAAAACATAAAATTTATGATGTGCCTTTAAAAAATTTAACAAACGTAACTTTCATCTCAAATTTAAAAAGATTCAATATAAATGACATTAATAGTTTTCATGATACTGATTTATATATGAAAGCGCGGGGCCGTGCGCGGCCAGATAAGCCATCCGTACACTGTTGGCTGGAAAGAGATCGTTGGCTGATGTTTCTAAATAACATTCAAAATTAAATAATATAGCAATATCCTTTGAAATACCTTTGGGTGATTTGAAATAAAAATAATATCGACTTCCTTTGGTTTCTCATCAATAAAACCCCGTCACTTGCGGAAGAGGAAAGGTAAATGAGGATATTTAGGGCAGCTAGGTGTTGAAGGAATCCCAGTTGCCGGAAGGAGAGTCGCTGGGGTGTCGGAGAGACACATTTGTAGACGTTATTAGAGCTTTCGGGATGATCCCTTCGTCAGCACAAGGAACACACATATATAGTGGTTAATTCAGTATTTTAATGTTTTATGCACTAGGAAAACGGAAAAAATATTATAAATAGATGGGTTTTGTATGTCAGGATCACATCTTTGTGGTAATAGTTGTTATTTCTGTTAGTATTTGTTGATTAAACTGTTTTAAAACGGCTTATTTTGACCCGGCTGCATTTAAACCGAAGCCATTTTTTTCCTTCATACAATTTTATGTAACTTTTGAGCTATAATGTTATAAATTAAGCTTATATGTTATCGAAAAAAAAACCAGTTAGCTTCCGTGCTTTAAGTTAACCGAAAACATTGCGTAGTTCAGTCCATTTATTTATCTTTTAACAGCAATCAAACGACATAATTATCATCCTCGAACGGGTTTTTTGATTTTCTTTCTGGCGTATTCAAATCCGAATTCCTCGTCCGCGGGTGTCCGACGTGCTTACGTGTTAGATAACCTGCAGGTAGCTCCGCAACGGAACTCCAATGCTTCAGTCAGTCTTTCCGGCATTCCAAAGTTGGCCAGCCTGTCCCCCCAAAAAAAAAAACCTTATATATTTTCCCCTCCCGAACGTGGTCTTCTGCGGCCCTCAAGTTCCTCCTCGGAGGGGCAAACCTTCGCCTCAGGTCAGCATACCTCCTTCCCCTCCTCGCATTATGCAGTCGATGAACGATTATTTTTATCTTTTTCCTACAGCCACCTACTGCTTGCTACTCTCTTCTCTCGCCACTTTCATCTTTTTCCCAGGTTCCTTCGGTGGCGTCGTTCGTGCCTGGGTTAGGACTCCACCGCTGGTCGGTTTAGAAGAGGTGGAAGTTAGGGCAGAGGGGAAGGAGGAAGGTTGGAGTAGGGCGGAGGAAGGAGAGCTGATGGTGGAGGGAAGGAACCCGTGCGTTCGGGTGTTGGAATGGGAAGTTGGGCCCCTAATGGAGGAGAGAAAGGGTCGTGACGGCGTGGCTTTTCAACATGGAGAGTAGTCCCTCACTCCTCCCACGACTACCTTTCATAATCTATTCTTCGCCCAAGGGATAGGTAGAGAAGGTTTTGGGAGCAAAGGCGAGGTCCTCTCTCTCTCCTCTCTCACACACACACACACCTCTTTCTCCCTTGAATGAATACACAGTTTCGAGTGGTGGTGCCGGGTGAAAGTTGCTCCCCCGACGGGAAACGTGCATCGTTCGTTGGGTTTTCCGAGGCGGACAAGGAGGCTGATTATGTAGCCCGGGAAGAACCTCACCTTGACGCGTCTCCTAGGAGTTTATCCTCTCATTAATGGCTGTATTATTTACGTCCGCGTCGCGCTCACGTGTGTGTGTGTATGCGCTTCGCCCTTTCCTCCACGGGTTTTCTGCCGTCACGTTCATCGGTCGTTTTTATCTCTCTTCCTTTTTAAACGTCGCCGGGGTCTTCTTCTCGTCTTTCGTCCCATTCACGCGCCGCGGAACTCTTATTGACCTTTTATTTCCCGTGTTGGGGGGGAGCTCTCTCTCATGTGGTCGTTTTCATTCTGTCGACTCGAAGATTTTCTCTCTCACTCTTTCTCGCCCTCTATCTCTCCTCTTAATTCGTCAATTACGAAGAATAGGTCGACGTGTGATAGGACTCGGGGAGGTTATAAATGGATTCTTGTTAGCTAAGAGTGTCGTTCGTGGTATTACATTAGTGACGGTCAATTTGTGTCGAGGGTTTTATTAAAAGGGCTCGTTTTGTTCACGGTTCGTCTTGTTGGAAATCTTTCTTTTTTTTTGGTGAGGATGCCTTCGACAATGATCAGAGGCCTTTTTCGCATTAGTTGATTGGATGTTTGTCTGATTTTTGTGCTTGGTTTTGGCGTATAAAACTGCCATGTTGCAAATGGAGCCGTGTGGTTCGTAGAATTGGTATATTTAAGTTAGAAGAAAAATTTTACGGGACAGTTTTACGAAAAAATGTTAATTAATATTTTCGGGTATGTAATAATTTGTGGATTTTAGATTTAGTATATTTAAATTAGAATACAAAATTTACGAGTCGGTTTGTCAATAAAAAGAAAATTAATATTTTCGAGTAATCATTTGTGGGTTTAAAATTAGTTTGTTTGAATTATAATAAAACTTTTACGAGACAGTTTGACGAAAAGTGAATTAACATTTTCGAGTAATAATTTGTGGAGTTTTTCCGTAATTAATGTAATACAAAACGTATATGTTAAAATTTCCCTTTTATAATATAAAATCGTATACTGACAAGTTTACGCTCTGTATTTATAATAAATGATAATCCTCGTAATAAGACATGAGGCATCATTCTCACGTGATTACAGCAATTTTTAATTATTAAAATCCTGTTTCGCTCATTAGAACCGTGAGAAAATGATCGCCGACGTTTAAAATAAAAAATGTGGACGCGGTTTCGGCAATCTTAAGAGATTTGTGGGTAAATTATTGTCTCGAAATTCCTTCGGCTTATATTTCCCTAAAGCGCCGTTATAAATTCTGGTCCGACTTCTTTCTTTTTCGGAAGTTCTTGAAAGTTTTTTTTTAATGCTCTCCTCCCTCTCACTTTTCTGTCATGCTTCAGCGGTTCGTTATCCGCGGTGAAAGCGAGGATACATTTGATCGCTGGGGCATTCCTCACAACCTTTCCTTCTAGTTTAGTCTCGCATAAAGCGCTAGAGAGTTTTTTCATCTACCTTCGCGAGGCGCGGCTCAACCGCTCATCTTAATTCGTCCGCCTCCTCCTCCTCGCCATTTTTTTCGCGCGGGGGTTAGAAATAAACTATCTGTTTATTCTTTTTTTCCCCTCCTACCCATCCTCTCCCATAATGATAAGGCCTCGAGAAACTTTTGCGCGCGGGCGAATGTAATTCCTTGGCACTATCTATCAAACGCGGGCCCGTACGCACACGAACACACTCCATTTGCTTCTATCTCCCGGCTTATCCGTCCATCTAGCGGTTGCTCCCCCTGAGCAGCTCCCCTTTGCTTTTTGCTCGCTCCCTTATCCTCCGCACTTTCTCTCTTCCTCGACTCGCGAGATCCTTTCCACTCTCCCCTGTGACTCTCCCTCTCTCTCTCTCTCCTTGGATCTCCCTTCATCCTTTCCTCTCTGACTCTTCGTCTTCTCCATCCCTTCTCCTATCGGACCTTGCCCTCTCTGTCCATTTCTCTTTCCTTCCCTACGTGTTTTTCTTCTTCCATTTCTCACTCCATCTCTCATTCCCATCGTCTCTCTCGCTCTCCCTCTTCTTCTCTCCCTCTCCTATCTTCCCTTCCTCTCCTATCTTCCCTCCATTTCCTATCCTCCCTCCCTCTCCTATCCTCCCTCCCTCTCCTGTCCTCCCTCCCTCTCCTGTCCTCCCTCCCTCTCCTATCCTCCCTCCCTCTCCTATCCTTCCTCCATTTCCTATCCTCCCTCCCTTTCTTCTTTTACCTTCCTCCCTCTGCCCGTCTATCCTCTCTCTTTCCTTCTCACGCGTCTAATCTCGCTCCCCCATCCTCTTCACCCATCGCTAAAATATTCCTCCTAAACACAGCCACCCATCCTCCTCCTCTTCCGGTCTTTCCATCTCTTAAACCTAGTAGTTTAACCAATCTCCTATTTTCACTTCTAAGCTTTCAAAACTGAGGTCCATCTGCGTGCCTCCGAGGTTTGGTCCTAGTCATTTTCCAGGACCAGGGATCACCAAACATTTTCCTGTAAATGGGTTAGGAAAGGTTCTAACAAGTTGTAAGCCGCGAGGAAAACGATACAGAATCTGTATTACAGAATCTAAATTAACGCGTCGCTCAGGTCACTACGAAAGTTTGAACCACGTCGAATTTTCAGTCCGATTTAAACAGCTGCTTTTGACAGCCCTTCGTCGAGTAAGGAACTCATTTTGTACTGAAGGACGATCTGTGGTCTGACGAAAAATGGAAGTTATAAAGTCTTTGCTTTGTCATTAATCTCGCGCGCGTTACAAGGTTTTCCGTTTTTGTGTTAGCTCGAGTTCGTGTGGCGTTTCAGAACGTAGGGTGTAATTGAATTCTCTATATACGTCTATAACTCTAAACAGATTTCTTTTTGAAGCGCATTGCATTTTTTTCTATTCTTTTACTAGCAGAAATGATTAATAAGAAAAATATTACGCGTTTCTCATATTTTCCAAAAATCGCGTTCGTATATTGCTATTTCAGCTGTTTGTGTTTATAAATAATCAAGTCGACAAATAATTAGAAGTAAACATCAGGATTTCGTCTTTGCGTCCTGTTCTACAAGCATTTCACGGCGTTCCGTTTGAAGATGTTGCTTCGAAGTTCACGCGTCGCTCCGTTCCAAAGCATAGATTGTTTATGTCAACGCATGCAAGTCTTTCATTGCTTGTGCTGAGTCTTCGTCGTATTTGATGACGCAAGGCGGTCGTGGGAATCGTCTATCTTTCTCTCCCAAGAGTTCGCTGTTTTATTCATTCCGTTCACATTAATTCCTTCCACGCCAGCTCCGTTCCTGCATCCAAACACTTCCCAAGAGCATTGCTGTCACCCTCGTCCGATCGTCGAACCGCCTCTCCTCTCAATTCCCGTCCACTCCTCTAATCTCTCCTCCCTTTTGCTCTCTCTCTCTCTCCACGTGAAGAGCTCGCCCTTATCTTCATTCGTTCCCTCAAGAAGATCCGTCGTAGTTCTCCTTTCATTCGGAGTAGCACCTGGAGGATGATGCAGGAGGGCGTCACGTGTAAAAGATCGTGCAGTCTCGCACGGGAGGAGAGAGAGAAACATTTTTTCTTTCCTTTTAAAAGTTACCCGGAGCGGTTGTGCGGTTTTTGTTTAGATCCGCTTGATTTTTGTCCGTTTCCGTTTCGTTTCCCGACCCGACATCTCCGGAGTTCTCGACGCGATAACCCCTGTCGCCCGGGAAGGTCGTGGAGGAAATCACGGGACGAGGCTGTTTTTTTTTTTTTAAAGGTTTTCTTCATTTCGAGGAGGATCGCGGAAGCTTTAACACTCGATCCAGTGGTAGGATGTTGCCGGTAGGGGAGTGGGATTTGGGTGGATTACATTTTAAATGCAAAAGCTTCCGGAAACTGGGGGATCCGAAACCTGTTCGGCTGAGCGCGTCGATTGAGTGCTGGTTCGACGTTCCGGTTGAAGTGGCGCGAATTTTGTTTTAAATATTTAGGGTCTTTTGTTGGCAATATTTTGAGATGGACTTGTAAAAGGCCGTGACAGATATTGCGAAGTATTTTCAGCTAAATGTATTATTTTTTGGGTCTAACTTCTAAATGCCTTTTCTTCGAATCAGCTAAGGAGATGATCATGGAATTCGTTTATAGCAGGGGTTCTGAACCTGAGGTCCAAGGATCTTAAGTAGGTCCGTGGAAAATTAAATGTGCTAGTGTAATTGCCCGTTAAAAATGCCGAGTATGCATGAATAGAGTAAATTAAAATAAAAACATTTCCCGTTTACCCACTCTCTCTTCCATTCGCTATCATTTTTATTGGAGACTTATGGATATATATATATAAATGGTTAACACTTGAGGTTCATGGCAGTTCGTAGCTGCAGAAAGGTTAAGAATCCTTGGTGTATATGATTCTGTTAATGCAGCTAACGGCGCAGATTCCGTGGAGCTTTTTTTCATATGCGGAAATAAAAACCTAGCTAACCTCATTGTTTTGCATTTTTCGACATGGTATTTCTATTTTTTGTAATTTATGCACTCATATATTTACCGAGTACATTTCGTCTCTTTGAGCTTTCGAGCTACGTGAAAGTGTAATTTCGAAAGTAATAATTTTATATTATTTCCTACTCTACTTTTAAAAATAGTTTGCAGTAATTATTTGTAATTCCGCAATTTGATTTTGCATGTGAATCGTAACGTTTCAGAGTTTTTTGTTATCAGTTTATGAGTCCATCGCATATGAATTTTGTTGATACTGTAGTATTTTTTGTACAAACAACATCCGTATTGAATTGTCAAGAATGACGAAGAAACGTCAATTCTTCGTCTTGATGAAAATATATCAATCTCGCAGATAATTTATTTTTTGCGCACTAGCTCTGGTTTTGTGAATTTTTTTACCGTCAAAATTTTCTCTCGATTTTAAGGAAGGCATTCGTGATCCGAATCCGCGTGTTTCGGCCACGAAGGAAATCTCCATTTAATCTCAAATTGCCATTCGGGAATTCATTAGATTCGACGTCAAACGAATCCTGTCCATATAAAAGATTTATTTCCTTATCATTGCTTCTTATTCGGTGGACAGGAACAAAAATAAAACTGCGGGATCTTATTGATTACCCGGGGAATGACATTCGAGTCGGGATCATTCACCCTTGTTAACTTTTGAGACTCGCGGCTCGACTGCGAAAAAAGGAGAGAAGTGACCACATAGTCGGCTTCATTTCCTGGAAGACATCATTGCGAATTCGCGGGAACACTCTGGAGGCGTTTCCGTTGTATGCGATGAGAAATTTCAAGTCGGCGGCGATATTTTTTTCTTCGGGCGCCTTGATACCGAGACGTCTCACCAATGTTTGAATTCCAACAAGCCCATCCCCATCCAACGACCATAGGACGGTTTATTAGGTAATTGTTTTTTTAAGGCGGGAGGGAGATGGTTACGTATTTATTTTTTCGGGTCGCAGGAGTTGTATATTAATCGGCTTTCGGATAAATACGAACCAACTTACGTCATACGCGTGTTCTTCAAACATCAGCAGCTGGTTGGCCCATGTTAGGACGTATCTGAATAATGCTGTTCTTTCTTCCCGCTTTTTTTAATCAGCTACATCAGTTTGGTCTTCCTTAATCTATCTCGAAATAAGGCGCAACCCGCGTGTTATTTTTTAAAATTTTATTTTCCAAAGCATAAAAGAAGCTTTGGTATTTCAATTTATTATTTCGTAGTGTATTATTTCTTATTACTTTATATATCACCGGACTTGGCGGACCCGAGAGAGGTCGTCTTTCTCATTTAGCATCCACTTTATCCGAAAAACCAATTATTTCAAATTAAGGTCTTGATTTAACAGCACGAAGGAAGGAAGGATGATATTTCGTTTTCGCCCCAGGCAGGCCTTAATTAATTAGGATTAGCTGCGTGCCCCTCTTTCACAAGTTTTGGCCGAGGTCTTGTTGAATATCCCGGCAAAAGTTTTAAGGTGGGGACAAGTTCTCAGGTGATGGGTGGCGAGGAGGTTGGTCGGTTTGGTGGAATAAATAAATTTTTCTCCTCCGCCTCCTTTTAGGGAGGCAAGGGAGCGCGCGAGCCCCGAAGTCGTAGGTTTCGGAACCCGTTAAAGATGCGCATGTAAGATGCGGTGAGACATCTCCTGCGTGTGTGTCCGTCTTCCGTTTCCTATTAGAGAGAGTGAAGAGAGAGAGAGGTGTTGAAGGAAAGGAGAGGGGGTGAAAGATGGAGGTTGGAAGGAGGGAGAGATTTACTGAAGAGAATAAACTCCAAAGGCCCGTAATATGAATAGAGTGTCAAACAAAATAAGATGAGAGGAAAAGGAATTAAAACGCAAGTTAATAAAAATAAAGGAAAGGACATTAAAACTTTTACCGATTTTTAAAAAAAGGCAAGAGGCCTCCACGGATACACGCACAAGCGCAAAAGACTAGCGCCTTCGCGTAATAACGCGCACGTAACAGATGCTCACGAACGTAAGGAAAAGGGGAAATCGCAAAAGTTGGGAAGAAGAAAGAATAGGGATGGAGTAAAGGGAGACAAGGGAGCGCGAACAGAAAAAGCAGCGTGCAAATTGAATTGGATAAAGAAAAAAGAAAACACAGGGACTAGAAAGAAAAAATCAGCACCCTAAAAATGGCACTTTTTCATTAACGCGTTTCAGTAACCGCGCTCTCATCGTCAGTAGGTGATAAATAGGGATAGATTGGAAGAAGGATGTGGGAGGGAGAGATGTGGGGATCGGAGATGAGGGAGGTGGATGATGAGGGAGGAAGAAGGTGGAAAGGAGATGGACGGAGTGTGTAGAGGTGGTGGGGTTTGAAACACCCAACACCTCGTGTTGTTTAAAAGGGGTCAACGGTATGTATGTTTGCATCGAACACGAGCATGTCTGTTGCGTGCGAAGCGGTGGTATTTCCAACGCCTGGTTCTCGTTTTCGTCTGTCACCAAGCCGAGCGCCTTGGGTCGCTCCTTTGTTTCGTCCACCACTCTCCGTCGACAACGTTACTAATTCCCTAAACGTAGGTATTTCTCCATCAAGTCACACCGTATGTTTCTCGACTCGTTAATTACTCGAAGTGGTAGAGCCGATGAGATAGGCTCGGATAGGTATCGAGAACGCGTACCTGTCTGCCTCCCTCCCTCCCTCCCTCCCTGTCTCCCTCCCTCCCTCCCTGTCTCCCTCCCTCCCTCCCTGTCTCCCTCCCTCCCTCCCTGTCTCCCTCCCTCCCTCTCTCCCTCCTTCCCTCTAAGAGTTCTGCGTCGGGTGGTTAGAACGTTCTCTTTCGTAAATTATTCATTCCGTTCCTCGGGAAAGCGGTGAGAAAGTGGCGATCTATAAGATTGGGTTTAATTGTTAATTTTTTAAAAAACTTGGTCCACGATAACATTCTGGGATTGTCTTGTGGGAGCTGACGAACTGTTTAAGTCGTGAGAGCGAAGGTAGAAATTGGAAAGTTTAAACGAATTGGCGAGGTTGTTATGTACGTAATTAGTAATCAGCCGGGAGGGCGATGATAATTTTCAGCTCCCTCCAGCTAAATGTCGGTAATTCGTCTTTTTTACTTTCTCCATACGTAGTGTGAGAGAAAGTATTGTTTCCATGAAAAAATTCGAATTTGAGATTTCAACGGAGATACATGTTGTGAGGTCCATTGAACGCGTTTTGACCGTTTTCTCGATGATGTCTGTGTCTGTCGGTATGTGTGTGACAAATTTTGTGGGCGCTCTAACTCAAAAACTATTCATCAGATCGGCATGAAATTCTATATTTGTGATTTTATATACATTCTTAAGATTTGAAAATATTTTGATAGCAATTGGTCAGCCGAAAGTAGCGGTTTACTCTTGTCAAATTTTAGTTTTTGTGAAATATTTCGCTTAAAACTAAATTTTTGTTAACGTATGTATGTGTGTATATGTGTATATATATATATATGTATATATATGTGTGTGTGTTTGTGTGTGTGTGTGTGTGTGTGTGTAAGTATATATACTACGGAAGAGGAAAGGTAAGTAAGGATATTTAGGGCAACTAGGTGTTGAAGGAAACCCAGTGAACACTTACCGGAAGTAGAGCCGCTGGGGTGTTGGAGAGAGACATTTGTAGAGGTTAGAGCTTTCGGGATGATCCCTTCGTCAGCACAAGAGAGACACAACTCTTTTATATATATATATATATATATATATATATATATATATATATATATATATATATATATATATATATATATATATATATATATATATATATATATATATATATATATTAGTGGGCAGCTCGCTCGCTGGTAGTGACGGCAAAGGTGAATTTACCCCCGTTGTTGGCAGTGAGGCGCGGAACTTACGTATGGAGAAAGTCATGTGTCGGACACATCAATTTATTTATAATTTACGAGAAACGGATTGCCACTTTCCGCTTCCCGAATACGAGCGAGTGAATCGACGACGTGTCTAAATCGGTTCGCATTGTGGAGTGAAATAAGCGTGAAAGGTAAATAATCAACAGCGCCCCTATGAAATTCTATGGAGGTAGTTTCCACGCTGCGAAACTGTAACGCGTTTTGAAAACGCTTCGTGAGAAGTGGATGAGAGTTATATTTATTCTGTCCTCCGGCTACGCTCTAGAGCAGGGGTCTCAAACTCGCATTGGTGTGCGGGCCGCATGACGGCTCTCTGACCATCAGCGGGCCGCATTCATTACTTTCCCAGTCCTCGCACCTTTTCGTATTCTTCGTATTATATTCACTCTCCCTTTCCACAAGAGAGGAATCGTTCTATTACGCGTCTTAACACGCAGTCATTACAAAAATGCTAGATTTGGCGTCGAGGGTTATAAAGCCCTTCTGATGCGCAAGAAACTCGCTGGCGGTGGGATAAACATTCTTCGGTAACTCAACCGTGCAGGCTGGTATAAATTGGAATGACTTAATTCACTTCTCAGATTGTTTGTAAGTATTTGCGTGCAATATTTTGTAAGAAATAGATTTGAGTTCGGGTCGCGTAGTATAAAGTAAGTTGCTTCGCGGGCCGCACAATTGCATCGCGCGGGCCCCATGGGCATATTTCGTACGAAGGCTAAAAGTATTAAGCTTTCTCTTTTAAACGTAAAGCTAACCGGTTCTTTGAATGGGGAAAAAAAAACGAGGAATCGTTATTTCTGGTCGAAACGAGTTCGATTTGATCGAAAAAAAAAACTGTATCACGAATGCCATCTCGTATGCAAAGACCTTCGCCTATTATGCGCGTAGCACATTTTGAGAAATTCTTTTTTTTTTGTATTTGTTAACCCGCGTTGCAAAATCCGTCCGCGGGTTAAAAAATCCTTAAACGGATTAGGAACGGGATAGCGAATTACTCCATCGTCTCGGCCGTGTGGATTTAATTCGTTTTTGTGACTCGTTTCGATCGATTTCTTGATCGTATTGGCTCGATGTCCTACGGCATTATTTGTTTAGTGTCTCATCGGCGTTCCGAATGATAAGTCGAGTTTTAAAAAAATCTTTGATATCGCATCGTCGATATAGCGGCTAAGGTCACCGTGGGTGTTGTGTGTCAACGAGCTTCTTCTTTTTCGTACCTTTTCTTTATATTTTGAAGTTTAATTTTTGGTACTTGTCTGATTTGCCAATTTGGTCTTTGTATGGTCTTATATATCTTGATGAACTTTGAAAATCACGTGCGTTTTTAATGTTTATTTTTTTTGTTAAAATAACCTATGAGCTTTGGAAATTCCTTCTATATGTCATGCCTGCCATTTACAGACTGTTGTTAAATTGCGTCAATTCCGTTCTTTAATTTGAAACTATAATTTCTATCTCGCAGTTGTTTTTTTTTCGAGTCCTCTGGTATCCCCAGGGCAGAATAAGTTATCGGGCTATCGGATGCTGCACATTTTGTAATTAAAGAACTCCTTTTCTGACCTTTCTCGTTTTTGAATTCGGTATATGGTATTGCCTAACGCTTTCGACGTATACGTACTATCGATTTTTAAACAGATCGATAAAGAGTTAAAAAAAACTTGTTTTTTATCGGGAATCGCAAGGTCAGTCAGTGTCGTGACTGGTGGAGCGGAAAGATTTCTCTAACGTACGAGTCGGGTTTTATGCGATATCTTTAATTTTAATATTTGAGCGAGAAATAATGAAGCTGCTTCATGTCAGCAAATAGCGTTCGTAGATTTTCGGAGTTTTGAAAAATTTGCACGATAATTTTCTCCTATATATGGAGCGTTTGTTGACAGAAACAAGTTACTGTTTTTTTTAAAGGATGCACGTTATTTAAGCATCAAACTACTTTGCCGCTGTATTTAAGAAGCCATAGCGCCAGGAGAACGACTTCGTTTAATATCGAAATAGTGGAATTTTCGCCAGTGTTGTTCTGGCATAAGAATAAAGTTTGAGATTAACGACCATAAATATTTTTACTTAAATTATTTTTTGTAAATCCATCTCATATTTTAAAAAGGGGATATTTTCATCTTAAGTGGTCACAAATTTTTAAGTATTTAGTTTTGGTTTTCATGGCGCAATCCTACTTTTATGAAGCTATTTAAAAAATCACTCGATATTTTTCAACCTTATAAGATCCTGTTAGTTTATTCCGAGGAGTGTTCTTCAAACGTTATCGTCAGAATTCAAGATTTCCTTCTCGTCCGTCAAAGCCTCTTCCTGTTTACGGCCGCGTAATGATTAATCCGGAAGATTAAAAAAAAACGCTTCGAGAGAAAAACAAATCGCGCTCATTTATTCGAATTACGGAGCAATTCCGCGTACCGCCGCGGACGCGTAGCTCTAAAAAGGCTCCATGCAAACTTCGTTCGAGATTACCGACTTCATTTCCCGGACGCTCATCTTTGAAGATAACGTTCCCTTCCTCCAGTTTCTCAATATGCGGCCTTAAAAAAAAAAAACCGAACGCTTCCGAAAGAGCAGACACTTTTGCCGACGCTATCACGCGGCATTGCTCGCCTTCTCTGTCTCTCTCCAGTCTCGACTTCTTATCTCTCGTCCTCCATCTTGAAAAGTCAACTCGCTCAGAAGATCTTGTTTCCTCTCTCACATATGTCAGGACTTCCCTCGCTCCTTTCCTTCTCCATTCCCCCTTCATCTCCCAGGATTTGAGTCGTTCTTTTTTAGGCGCGTTTCACTTCCAGCGTGAGCGCCTATTGTCGTCGGTCTGTCTGTCCGTCCGTCCGCATGTTCGTTCTCGGCTACTACGGAACGGATTTTCATGAAATTTGATATTAAGGACTTACAATCAAAGATAATAAGAAAATCTCAAAAATGGATCACGTAACCTAATCAGGGGTGCCACCTCACTGGTGACAAAAAATGAATTTTCCGTCTTATCTCGTAAAGTATTAGTCAAATCAAAATAGCTTTCCAATAAAAGCTGTAGAACTAGTAAAGAAGAGTATTTCCTTTCCTATACATTTTATCGTAGGATTAGCCGTTGTCGATAAAATTGAACAAGAAAGTCTTAAGTCGAGTTGAACTTAGAAAATTTCTTGCATGGTTACTTCATTATTGCAAACATAATCTCACAAACAAACGTTTAATTTCCTTACGTGTGCATGCAATATTTTTAAATAGGAAATTGTTTATTTATGATGAAGAAAAGTACTTTAAAACGCTATTTTCCTTACGTACAGGTATATCACTTCTATCAAATACTCCATTGCACGAACCGCGCCCGTTTGTGATACGCTGTACACTTTCCTAACTTGTTTAAATTTATTTCGAAATGTTTTCTCTCTATCTCTATCTCTCTATCTCTCTCTCTCATACACAGCCGGGAGGAGAAGCCGTGACCCCGCGAGCAACTGTGTTTGGTCTCGCACGAATGGGAGAGATAAAAAAAATATTTCGACGTCTTTTCTTCGCGGTTTTCTCGCTCCAGGAAATATTCGGGATTTTTTCTGCACTTTTTTCGCGTTTTTTTTTGTGCTTAGCTGGGGAACTCGAGGAATCTCGTGTCTACTTGTTTTTTATGTCACCTTTGTAGGTTTGGATGGTTTATTCAAGTGGAATGTGAAGTTAGTAATGAGTGGTGAATAGATGCATAATAAATAAATGAATGTGATGTGATGGGATTAATAACCAGGGTCGTTAGCGTGTTTGCGTTCTGAGACAATGGTCGCGGGTTCATAACTTGCTGTGGGCAAGGATGACTACGATTGTATTTGTTGCCGAGTAAAATCACCCTTTATAAGTCCAAGGATGTGCTATACTTATAGGATATAATAAAAGTAAATTAGTAAAGGTATCTATTTATAGTATTTTTATAACGAATAAGTATAAGCTTACCCTAGGGTATATTTATCGATTCCAATTATAAGACAATTGAGCTGTATCCTTTTGAGCTTTATAAAATTTATTTTGAGCAAGGATATGGTATTTTTATTCCATTATTCAATGTAAAGTGTGTGATATGTATTTTATATAATTCGAACTGTATAAATTTCCCTATTATTAAATCTAGGTTATATAACTTGAATGTCCCATGAGTCGGTTTTTGTGAGAATATCCGAAGTTGTCGATAGGCGTTGTGAGGATTGTAATTTTAAATCCAAATTTCTTTTGATCCCTTGCAAAAGGTCTTGACGTCAGCGGTGTGATTCCTGAGTGTTTTTTTTGTACTCTTATTTTATTCCGTTCAGAAATATTTTTTTGAGGTTTCATCGTTCTGTTGCCGGCGGTCGATCTCTTTCACGCCAGCTAGTAAGGCGTAACTCTTCGTTCCCATGACGACGCTACATTTCCCGGTTAAAAACAAAGGCTAACGGTTGAGGCGATTTCCTCCCGCCTCTCACGAAGCTTCTGCAGGATTTTAATCCAAATCGCGAAATTTCGAAAGTTTTTTTCCTTTTGCCATTCGCCTGTTTTTTTACTTTCATTTTCTCACGATACTGCTCACGGTTAAATGTGTGTTTTAGATTTACCAGTTGTTATATTTGTAGCAGACGCTTTTCCAGGAAAAACAGGCAGATTCCTCCGATCATCTTGATGCTTTTCCTCAAACGAGTAAAATTTCACCCGGGGATGTCGTGGTAACATTTGAATTGGTTGGTTTCTGCGAACTTCAAGTTGAAATATTAGTGCGTGATACATTTGCGTGTGGCAGTTATTAAAATAGAGATAAAGGTCGCTATTTTAACATCACAAGGTTTTGTGGAAGTGACATCGGAACGCGTTGATGGGTCTTTGTTCTTTTAATTTAGTGCCAACTTGTGTAGCAGATAACGAATGCGGAAGAATTAATTCGGCATATGTTACGTTTCACTTGAATAAATGGCTCAGTTGTTTTGGCAGTTGCATTTCACATTATATTTGCTCATTGAAATAAAATTTGGTATCGAAATTGATTCATTTCGGTGAAGTAGTAACGTTTTGGTTGGCTGAAACGGATTCACCTGTTCTCGGCCACCTTTCTGTAATTTTCGCCTTTTATCTACACGAAACGTGTTTTCGTGAGTGACAGCGCTTTTATTTCATACTAGCGTAATTGCCCGTCAAATATGACGGGTATGCGAGAATTAAGTATTACCTACGTTAAAGTAAAATAAAAATTCAAGACACCAACTTTGAACTAAAACGTAAAAAAATTAATATAAGATCCACATAACCGAATGTATGGTATATGTTAAGGAAGATTTATTCGTTAAACATACTAAATAATGATATAAAAATAACCGAATGTATTATATATGTTAAGGAAGATTTATTCGTTAAACATACTAAATAATTATATAAAAATTTTGTTACATAAATATAAATAACCTAATCTACGGTAAACGCTATTCAAATTGTAATGGACTTTCATGTGCTCGTTTTCTTGCATCTATAAATCTGTTCCTTGTCTATCGATTTGCTGTTGCTTCCGGTGAATCATTAGCTCTATGCCTCGCTTTTTGTTTGTTGTTCTGATCGTTCCGTTTCTCTTCTCCCAGCTTTCCTGAAGTTATTGGACAGTCCTCTATCTCTCTCTGTACTCTCCTACGTCAAAGGTGCTGAATGAAATATCCTCTCTCTGACGCATAAAAGTCATCCTCACCCGTCTTGACCCTTTCGGATCTCAAGACGGCGTGTCATTTCGAAACGGTTTCTTCCGAATTGTTTTCATCCCGTTGTCGGTCGAGTACGCGTCCTTTGCCGCTTCCACATTATCATCTCACGGGTCTTAACTTCCGCTAAACTAAACGGATGCGTCGTATTTTCTTTTTTTCCTGCCGCCACCACTACCACCGTCCTCGCATCACGCATCAACGCTCCGATGCTCGAGCGGTCTGGTAAGGTTTCATTTTTCCTCGGGTGTGGGCATATAAAAAAAGAAAAGAAGCGGCGGAAGCGAATGAAACCCAGTGTATCGCGGAGGGGGGAAGTGCGGTGCGGTACCGTCGACGTCAGGTGAAAGCTCTTTTAATAAGCCCTCCTTCCATTGTGTTCACGGAAGGGATTCATTGTTTTACTACGCTGCGGGGGAGGGGTGATTTCTTTTGTAACGGCACTGCGGTAATTGGGCGTAATTTGTTTAAGGAGGTATTGAGATGTACTACGGGTTTGGGAGGGGTTCTTTAAGGGAATATGTACTTGGGGGGGGGAGTCGTCGCAAAAAAGGAGACGGTTCGGTGCGGTGGGGGTAGTTATGTACCGGTTAAATTCGATCGATTTCCGCTTTGTGTTTCGAAAGGCTGTTATGGTGCGTCCGTACATGAGTCTTTTTACTTTGTTTTTTCATTACGCTCTTGATGGATAATAAAGGCCTAGTACAAGGAAACATAAGTATGATACCCTTGCTTAAGTAAGAGGTGGAGGCACGTTTTATTAATAATTTTCATTGAAAATCTATGAACCACCTGGCAAATCCAGTCTGTGGAAAATCCGTACGTTGATAAGTGCGTTCACATCCAAAAAGAATTTTCCTAATATTTTCAGTAGTTGGCTACACTAACGTTTGAGAATTTTGAATTTTCCTATTTTGGAGGCATCCTGTGGATAATCTGTGAGCTGCTTAGAAAATGCAATCATTGTAAAATCCATTGATTTATAAGAGATGTCTAGTTCAAAAAGAAATTCCCAAATATCTTCAGTAGTTTGGCTACAACAGCATTTGGAAATTTTGATTTTTTTCGATTTTGGAGACACCTAGCGGAATATCTATGAACAACCTAGAAAATCCAATCAGTTGAACATTCATAGATTGATAACAGCTATCCAGTTAAAAAGCAATTTTCCAAATATCTCTTAAAAAAAAAAAGTTGGTTGTCCACAGACAAACAAACCTACGGATGAACAGTGATCACATAAGTACCGTTTTTTCCTTTTAAGAAAACGTGCTAAAAAGAAGGTAAAAATGGAGTAAATACAATTAGTAAGACACGATGTTGTTAAGTTTTTGTCCTGACATTTAATCTTAACGCCAGCGTCTTAATCATTCGGCGTTAATTGGGATGAATTAATCGACAAGACAGCTCCGATTACGGCCGTGAGAGGGCTTACATTACGGGCGTTAATGTTGCCATTATCGTCGGATCCGATCGAAGGCCATCCTTCAAAATTTCGCGTCCAAATGGAATTCTTCGTCTCCTCGGTCCATAAATCTTCTCTCTTCCACTGGCGTTTTCTCTTTCAAAATGGAGAAGAAATATATATGAAGGGAACTACGTGAAAATGCGTGGGAACCAGGGAATAGCCGATAAGTAATGCGTCCACCTCTAACGCCTCACTAAATAAATGGGTTATGGGAAACGTCTGACTTTTACTTAGAGACTTATGTTCGTTTTTTCCCCCTGCCCATTTCCGATACTGCTTTGCCACGTCGTCCGCTTTTTCTGTCAGCCCCATCTATATACGTTTTCATCTTTATTTCAATAGATCCCTCTCTAGCAGAAGCCTTTTTGGGTCTATTCATTAGTCATTTCCTTCCTCTCTCTCCTAAACCTTGAGTCTTTTTTTCCATCTCCGTCTTCATCTACCTCCCTCCTCTCATCCCCGGCGCCATATTCTCCATCCCGTTATTAATTAGCGCGGCCGCAGGGTTGCCTTTTTGTCGTCATTAAAAAAATGGAACGTAGCAGGCAGAGAACGCTTCCACGTTGATTTTCGTTTTACGGATCGAGTTAAGTCTCTGCTATACGTCGTAGATATATTTTTGATAATTACGGCGTATAACGAAACGACATAGCATAGCGAAACCTATTTTCGCATAGACATGATGAAAGCAGGGGTTAAGTTTCTGTCGCACATTTTGTGACAGTTGTACCATTTGCTCCCAAAATAATACATTATTATACAGTATATAAGATATACTACGTTAGAGGCAGCCTAAAAAATGAAATAAACAAAATTAATACACACAAAAACAGATGCTGAAGACGATTCTGAATTTGGAAATGTATAATATTACCACCACATTCAGGGAATAAAATTACATAACTAATAATGAACATGAAATAAAAAAAAAGACTAAAGGGATTTTAAATTATAGTAAAAATTCATGTACTGCGGTAGAAATTTCTCGAATTTCGTCGTTGAAAGACGACGTATATGCGAAGCTACGGAACTTATAACGAATCTTGTTCCGTAATTCACTGACGACCTATATGATAAACGACTTGTAACTAGGCGGCGCACAGCGGAGAATTGCCGTACACCATCTTTTTCTTGGTCTATTGGTCATCTCGGCTAGTTCCGTTTCTTTTTTTTGACCTCGCGTCAGTGTGTTTCACGTGCACAGAAAACGGGACTGCGCACCACGGAACCGTTTCGTTGGTGTCCGTTTGGTACGGGTTCGAGAGGTTATTTTTTCCGCCTATCGAGTTTTTTCGTTTTTTTTTTCCTCCTTCCGTCTATTCAACCGCTTCGCCTATTTGGTGGTATGATTTAAGGCATGTATCGCCGGCGGTGGTTGCATTGAAGCGTAGCGGGAATTGATTTTACGGTTTTTCAACGGGACGAGGGAATGAAACCTCGCACGCTGGCTACGCACATTATCGGACTTAATTACCCGAGAAATTTAATTTTTTTCTGGATATCGCTCTTTCGACAAAAAATAATAATGGAATTTTTGGATTGAATTCGTTTTTCGAATTCGTTGGTTTTGATGGAATTTCCGTTAGGTTGTTAAGTCTTCTCGTACCATGATGATTCTCACCCCATCGTTAGGAAGCTTCTGTTTCGCGTGTAAAGCGCATTATTGTTTTTCTTTTATTCGTTGCAGTGTGTGGACTGACTCTTAAAAGTTAAGAGGACTGGTGAGGGAATTTTGGGAGCCTTTATGTGGTTGTGTAATTCCTTTTGAAAATTAAAAAGAAATATCATGGTTCGCTTCTTAGTTTTGTGTCTTAGTTTTGAATAAGTATACTTTTTGAAACCTTCACATTAGCGTGTTAAGTTTTCGGATTACGTTAATAATTGTATGGTTTTTACGTGTTTTTCCCAAAAGATTTTTGTCGTCATCTTAAGTGCCCTAACCATAGCCGAGTTTAGAGCAAACCCAACAAAAACAAAGACTTTACCATTACTATTACAGCTTTATGTTAAACGAATGTAGAAAGCTGTCAGTATCCATCTTTCAGTTATTTTTGTTCGAAAGGTCCTGTTAATTTCCAGGTTAAGAGTAATAATAAAATATATTACATTATTGTTACCGGGAATTGCAGTCTTAGGTTTTAAGATCCTTGGAACCTATTACTGGAGGTATTATTATGTCGTAAGGAGAAAGAAGCTTTAATTTTTTTTTATAAAGTTGGTAGGAGTTGGGTGAAAATGACGCACGTAGGCCCCTCCATCCTTGGCGTTTCTCAAACTGTTGTTGGCTGGTTGTTTGACGAAGAAAGCAATAAAATATTTAAGATGCAGGAGAAGTTCTCCCGGTGCGGACACTCTCAACTCTTCAAACTTCATCGTCCTCGAAAAACTTCTCTCTCTCGTCTCCTCAATTTCTTTCTTAACTCATTCTTCCTCCCTCACTCTCCTTTTCATCTCAGCCTTCTTTTTCTCTCTTCTTTCTCACCTTCTCCCCCCTTTTTCGTCTCCCTCGCGCCCCCTCAAGGAGTCGAGAATCGTCCAAAAGGAGTGCTTTACGCTGCCACTCTACTTTCACTGTACCCTTCCCTCCCCCTTCCTCTCTGTCCTCCTCCTCCCTCTTGGTTATTCTTCCCAACTTCCGGTTGTGCTCTTTCTCTCTCTCTCTCTCTCTCTCTCTCTCCATGCTTACCTCCCTCCCTCTCTTTCTCTTCCACTGCGACGAAATCTCATTCTCCACCCTTCTCTTTGGAGAGGGCGGCCCCCCCTCTTGCAGTCCGGGTTTTTTTTCACATGGCGGACGGCTTGAGTTATGGCGTCAGGGAATAAATGACGGCGAAATTCTTTACGGATCCTAGTCATTTTTCTCTCCCTCCACCCTACTCGTATAGTCGTAAAAAGGATCGACCCTCTCTTCTTCCCTCTGCCTCTCATTCCATAACTTTTTGACGCGGTCGAGAATAAGGTGGAAAAAAAACTCGAGGGATGCATTGCCCTCGGGGAATGAATTGGTCTTTAAGAGAAAATTTGTATTTCTCTCTCTCTCCCTCTCTCTCCCCCCCCTCTCTCCCTCTCCCACTCTCTATCTCTCTCCCTCTCTCTCCCTCTCCCACTCTCTCTGCCCCTCTCTATCCCTCTCTCCCTCTCTCTCTCTCTCCCTCTCTCCCTCTCTCTCTCTCTCCCTCTCTCCCTCTCTCTCTCTCCATCTCTCTCCCTCTCTCCCACTCTCTCCCCCTCTCTCTCCCCCTCTCTCTCCCCTCTATCCCTCTCTCTCCCCTCTATCCCTCTCTCCCCCTCTCTCTCTCCCTCTCTCCATCTCTCTCCCCCTCTATCCCTCCCCCTCTATCCCTCTCCCTCTCTCTCCCTCCCCCTCTCTTTCCCTCCCTCTCTCCACCGGGCTAATTCTCGTATTTCCGGCAGTGGCTATTTAGTCGGCAGGGGAGGCAATTTCTTTCCTTAAAGCATTAACGAGTAAAAGCCTCTCCTTTTACGCTCATTTCTTTACCGTCTCGTTTTCTTTTTTTTTTTGCTCCTCCCGTTTTTTATTTCGGCGGGTTTTAATTGTATTTTTCAAGTACCCGTTTGGATAATTTGCCTCGTGTCGTGAAGGAGGGGGGGGGGGTGGCTTTATTCAGCTCCTTCACTCCGTCGAAGCCGCTCGTTCGGTTTTTTAAGAGTTTACGGGGTTTCGATTTGATCTGCGTTTCGATTTTCCGTCGTAAAAGTGCTACGAGATGAATGGACTAGTCGCTCTTACTCGGATTAATCCGAGGGGCGGGATTAGGATGGTAAGGTAATTTATGTTAATGCGTCGATATATTATTAGGCCAATGTGTTAGCCTTTGCCAATTGATTGGAGCATTTGTTTTAAAATGCAGTTCTGCCAATGGCGGTCACTTTTTGCCGATCGCCGATAAATTCTTTACTCGGGATGGTATACTTCCAGCGTAACGCTTAAAGTTGTTTATTTTATAGGTAATAATACTGTAATTGTCCGTAAAAAAACATGAGGGGTAAATATTCTTTCGGTGAAATTCTACCATCTTCCCTCCACTGAATCCATTCCTTTCACCAACTTCATTGTCTCCATACTTACACAAAGAAGTGTTGCCTTGAATATCATTGGAACTAAATCTCAAAACAACTTTATTTTATATATATATATATAAATCCTTTCGTCACGCTAATGGTTTGAAATATTTCTGCTATAGTAAATAATTACTTTATTCGCTGCATCTTGTGTAAACGTTCATTTCGTTTTTCCGCTTTATCTTTTAGTTCTTTATAGTGAAAGATTATAAAGTTGTATATTAGAAATAACAAAATCGCTTTACAAAGATGATACTAATACATAAATTATTTCTTACAATAACATTTAATTTTAAATTCAGAATTCAGGCCAACCCATCTATTGTATAGATAAAGATATAATAATTGCCATTCTATCTGCCAATCCAATTTGGTTTTCGTGATTTCGCAAAGTTAGCCACTATGTGTGACGAAAATTTTTCATTTCAGAAAACGTGAAATTTTCGCGTTCAAATAAAATTTTTGGGATAATTCTACGTATATTTGAATTTTGGCTGCAAGAAATTTAATTGTATTCTCTTAGTAATTTTTGAATTTAAGTTCGAACAATGATTATATGTAATTTTAAAATGTAAATAAAAATACTGTACAACCAATCACGTGTTAACCCATTGGACAAAAGAAACGCTTTTGTAATCGAAATCATGATGTTAGTAGATGGGGAATAGTCTAAAATTTAACGGATGAAACTGAGTAAATCCTATATAAAGCATGATCAAAAATTGGAAAAACTTTCTTTGCTGTTGACGTTCATATATTCTCCCATTTAGCTACGTGCTGTGTACCGACAGAAAGAAAAACACATTATTATTAAGATTTCGCTACAAGTAATATCAATTATTTAAATATTTCCATTAATTAATGTTGCTTATGTGATAATTATTCATGCTAAGAAATAGTCGGAAAAATAATTCCATACAGACTGGAATATCAAATATGAGTCAATAATTTATTTGAGACTTCTAAATGTACACGCCTATGATAATTTTGTAGATACCTCTCAATATTATTATAACATTTTTATAGCGAGTATATTTTATGGGTCCTACTATAAAAAATATTTTCTCCTTCCATTAAATTTTATTCTCAGAAACGGAAAATTCCACAAACGCCCTTGAAATTTTCCAAACGATTCCAGAAAGAGCTTCCCACGAAGCGTCTTAATTTTCTCTGCTAGAGGATTTTTTGACGTTTCGCCTTCGGTTTCTTTTTTTTTTTTTAATACCGCAAGCCCGTGTAGGAACCAGATCGTCTGTTACAGCTGCAGCATTTTCCCCCCGAATAGAAAAAAAATAGCAGGATCCCCCTCCAAGCATTTCCAAAGAATACAAATCAAGTAATCCTCCATTTCAAAGGCTTTTGTTTCCCCTCCCCCTCTCGTACTCTCTCGAATGGCTTTACTTCCACCTTATCACCGCCCGGTTGCATTTATACGGCCCAATCTGTTTTTGGAGTCCGTCTCGGTAGAGAAAAACGGTTTTTTTTTTAAATTTGTTTTTCTTTCTCCATCTCCAATTGATTCTCATAATGGTCTCGAGTGTTGCTCCTCCGAAATCTCCCGGGACGAGATGAACAGCGTGAGGAAAAATGGGATTTTTCGGGGTTTCCCCGTCCAAATGAGGAGGAAAGAGGAAGTTTTATTTGTAAGCTCCTTGCGGAATACGTGTGGTATAAATGAGGGTAGGTCTCCCGAGCATCGGATCGCGAAATAAGTTAGGATCTCACGAGGAGGAATAAGAATCTCAAGCATGTCTGGCGGTTCGCACAGAGAGCCTTAACTACGCGAGACGGGAGTTTTGCGATTTACTCGCTTGGTATTCTTAACCCCTCTCTCTCTCTCCGTCCTGAGCTCATTTCCCACGAGATTCATTTGTTTATCCGTGTTTTTTTTTATTTTTTTTTCGTCGGTTGTCAAGTTCGAGGCCATGCGGGTCGGGCGTCTGTTTGTCTGCGGCGGTGACGCCAAAATAAAAAGGAGACGGTAAAAATTTCGTCCGAGCAAGACACCCGCAAGAGCTGCTTAAAGAGGTTTTTGTTCCCGTTCTTTTCCTCGCTTTCTTTCGGGGTTCATTACTTTAGGTGCGTCGGCGGTGATTATTTTTTTTTGTGTGAAAGACGTTGTGATTTAGCTTTTGACGACGGGTGGCGGCGCTTATTTTCTGTTTTTCCCTCGATTTAAAGGGATTTCTCACTTACTAGCTCACTTAATTTCGTTTGTGGTTTATAAAATTTGTTTCCCTGAGCGTCTGTCATTGTCAGCTGCGGTTTCTTGTTTTTATAAGGATTCTAATTCATTTTAAAGATCCTAGATCACTCATACTTTTATATTTGCCGTTTTTGCTGAGCATATTTATTTAATCAGTAAATCTTAACGTTCACTCTTTATTCAATGATTCAAGATCATATTTTTGTTTGTGTTTATAGTTGATTATATACCACGAGGATTTCTGCTGTTGAAAGTTTTTTTTCAAAATTACGCGACATTGAAATGAATACAGACAAGACTCAACTTAATTTCCTTAGCTCTTTATAAAGAGTTATACCGTTTTGAAATGGTGCGCAGAAGGGCATAAAGGGTTACCGTCTCTTTGAAAATGTAAATGTAAAATAAGCGTTCAGTGCTCGATATTTCGACATGCCTTGTTTAAAAAAAAACTTTCTAGCGAAAAACAATAACGGACGGCCGTTCTATTTGCGTAGTTTGAAATTCGAGAGGAGTTGTCGCTCTCCGACGTTGTGGGAACACGATTCGGAAAACTCCTCGTGTCTTCCCCGCGTTCCCTCGACTGAGAACGACTTTCGACGCTTCGAGTCATTAGTCACTTTTTTAGAGAGTGGCGCAGAAAGGTTTTCATCCATGCCAACTCGGAATTGCCCCGTTTTTTTGTCCGAGTAAACTCCACCCCCTCCCCCGGGTAATTTTTTTCTCCCTTCTTGTTCTAGGTACGGAGTCATGTCTGCCGATTCTGTTTTTTCTCTCTCTCTCTCTCTCTCTCTCTCTCTCTCTCTCTCTCTCTCTCTCTCTCTCTCTCTCTCTCTCTCTCTCTCTCTCTCTCTCTCTCTCTCTCTCCATCCTCTTCGCCTTCCTCCCTCAAGCATCTTCTTCAAACTTACCAACGTTTTTTTTGTTATCTCGCTCTCTTTCTCTCCGCTCTGCTCGGACGATTTAATTCAGTTGGGATACGCGAGGATGCGTCCCCGGAGTGTCGTGAAGCCCCCGGAGGTGCTCTCGAAACGTGGTGGGGGGGGACTCTTGGGCTTGCATGCCGTAATTTTGTATGCAAATGCAAACCATCTCTTTCTCACTCGCTCCCATTCTTCCTCTCTCTCTCTCTCTTTATCTCTTTCTCTCTTCTCGCTTTCCTTCTCGATCCGGAGGGAAGAGGAGTGTTATTTTTTCCCGAGCAATATTTTCTTCCCGGTGCGGCAATCTTTTCCACCCGGGTCGCAGGTTGAAGAAGGGTTAGAGAACCCAAGTACTTAAAACCACTCTCCAATTAAGCTTTTATCTCCTCCTCCTCCTCCCTTCACTGTCTGCTTCAGTCTCTGATTTGGGTTAATTCTCAATCCGGCCTTACCCTCGTGGTGTGTCCTTCTGCCTCCCCGTGTGTCAATGACCTTTTCTTCAGTGGTGCGCAGTTATTCTTCCACTCGATTCCGCAGAGCTCTCTCTCTCTCGCTCTGGTTTGTTTTTTTATATCAACCCTTTATTCTTCGGCTTATGTTCCTCTGACCTTTTCCTCGGTCATCGCTGTAAAATTGGTAAAGTTCGGCAATTGGGTGGTGCGTGGTGTGTTATTTTCGTCGTTTTATTTTGGTCAGGGCAAGAAATTCGATTTGTGGAAAGGATTATCCGGGTTGGGATTTCTGCTTGTGTGTGTGTGTGTGTGTGTATGATGGCTACATGGTTTTAAACCACCTTAACCGTAATGCGCTCAAGAAGACAATCCGCTTACTTATCTATAGACGTCAGAAATGAGTCTTATTACCGATAATAATCTTATTAGGATTAGTGGTGAGGTCAGCTGTATTTTTAAAAAATATTATTAAATTGTATCTACTGTGTTTACGGTCCTGCCTTTCCACCTTTATAACTTAAACACGAAAGCAAAGTGAGCATAGAAAGAATATTGCGTTTTTATTTGATTTAGGCGATTTTATGTTGTGTCGCGTTAAAAATCATGACAATTTTTTATTTCCGCTGCTGGAAAATCAAAAATGTTAAAATTATTTCCATTTCGGTTTCAAGGATTGTAAGGATTGCTACACCGCTGATGTTTTTTTGAGAATATCGTTCATTTTGCGTTTGAGTTAACAAACGAAGATTTGCAACTTCCAAAAAAACTTGCGATGGAAAAATATTAGTTAACAAATGTTTTCTGTTACCGTATGATTCATAGCGTGCCAATTTCTCATGCGTCTTAGTGGGTATATTTCCTATTTTATTCTTGACATCACCATTTTCGTGTCGAATGTTGTAAAAGCGTGCTTTAAAAACTATAAAAGATAGAAAGCAGTAATTTCATTGTCATTACTCCAAATAAACGATCTGTAAGAAGCGATGAATAATACCCACACCTCACAACGAAACAGGTTCGTGTGGATGAATTTGCATAATTTTCGAGCCGTGATTACCATATGAACTTGGAAGAGAAATCCAGGTGTCGACGTGGTTATATGGAAAACCAATTTCTTGAAGGAATACAGGAAAACATCGGCCGAGATCCATTAAAAAGAGGGGAAAAAGATCAAACGATAGGGTTAATGTCGTTCGGGTTTATATCTAGTGGTATGAAGTAGCTTCAAATTGAAAAGTTATCGCATGCGAGATCGACTATCGAGCGGTTGTCTTTTGTTTAAATTACCTTAACACGACTGACCTGCAGCCAGGCGCGTAACTTGGGAGGCGCAGGCCCACGCAGTGCGTGGGGGCCCCAAGATATTTGAAGCCCCACAAAAATACTTAGAATTTTTCCCGTAATCTGATGTAAGGTATTCGAAGTACTAATATTCTTATAAGAATGAAAGATTTCATCGCTCGAAATGAAGACGAAAATACCCATCTCAAATGTTTGGAGTTATGTCCTATCCTTATAATGTTAGAATTGTAGAAGTCTCAATGTATTTTTGGAATTAAAACGTAAAAAATATCGATAAAAATCAAAACGGTATAATAATTTCATATATTTTATATAAAAGGGGGACCCAAAAACTTGACTTGTGTGGGGAGCCCAAAACCGTAGTTACGCCCCTGCCTGCACCCCACTAAAGGGTGAAGGCGGGTATGCCATAACACCCCACATGCATTACATTAAAGGAGTGAACTGGAATATTCAAAGTGTTTGAAGCCCCCTTTGGCAAAATTGTTTAAATATTTTCATCCTCTTTCGTAATCAAGAAGTGTGATATCAGTTGGGTTTGTCATTTTTCGCGGTAGTTGTAAGAAAATGTAAATGTGCTGGATTAAGTGATCGTGGCTGATTTAGCCACGAATCTGTTAACTGTCTACGCCTTCCTGCTGCAGGATAGGCGTCACTCGTGCAAATTGTTCGATCTTTAATTCTAATTATCAGCGAACTGTAAATTTAGACGAAATATAGTTACATTTTTATTTTATTGCAATCCTAGAATACTAAACTTGTTTTTTATGTAGGATGGAAATGGTGACTTTGGCCTTTCATATAATCGCCGCGATGGGAGGATTATAACTTTTCATTACTGTAGCGTTATTTTTTGTTTTTCGAACGTAGTAGTAGTAATTAGGTTTTTAGATGCGACAACAGCTAAGGTTATTTTGCACCGTCAAATTCTCTTAGAGAAAATCAACATACATCTCAACATCCATGCCCGAAGCGGGATTCGAACCCGCGATCTTTGGTTTAGAAGGCAGGTGCACTGCCCACTATTCTAACCCGGCCGGCTTTTTCGAATGTATTATATGCGTTTCCCAAAGCGGGGAAATGCGGGACTTAATTAAAGCGAAAGCATAACGCTGTCAAAAGCACTAAGGGAAGCAAAGAGAGAGAGAGAGAGAGACCCCGTCTTAACGATCCGCAATACCAATCAATGGTTGCGTATATAGGGTTCGTGATCCCGCAGCTTAGCACCAAAGGTCCTTGACCCTGTAATAGACGAACACCCGTTTAAAAGGGGAATGGGCGCATCCTATCTATATATATATATATGTGTGTGTGTATATATATATATATATGTTTTTCGTGTGTCCTCAGCACCCCCAGCGGCTCTTCATTCTAGGTAAGTGTCCACTGGGCTTCCTCCAACACCTTGTTGCTACCTTTATTATTACCTTTCCTTTTCCTTAAGTATTTATATATATATATATTTAGGGCAACTTGGTTTTGAAGGAAATCCAGTGAACACTTACCGGAAGGAGAGCCGCTGGGGTGTGTGCGTGCTTGTGTGTGTGTGTATATATTTATATATATATGGCTAGGAAGGAAGGGGAGAGGGAAAGGTTTAAAAGTCGATTTTCCCGAGCATTACGTCAGGATATTCCACTTCGCCCTTAACCATTCCGTCGCTTTGCTTTCTCCCTCTTCTTCCTGCGGTCTCTCCCTTTCTGCCCCTATACGCCTGTTTTACGACCTTACTCCCTTCACCTCCCTCCGTCATAAAATTTCCTCCGCCGCCTGCTCCTCCTCCGGTCGCATTTACCATTGCACCCTGCGGCACCCACGCCTTTTGAAGACGCCACCTTTTTTCCTTACTTCTCCTCCTCCTCATCCTACGAGTCCCTAGTTATTCCCCATCCATGCGTCATAAAGGATGTGTGGGTTGGTGGGGAGAGGAAAAAAAAGGGGGAGGAAGGGTAGTCGGGCAAGTTTGGACGTGTCGTGGGTAGCCTCTCTCTCTCCCTCCCTCCCTTCTGCTCCCATCTCTCTCTCTCTCACTCACTGTACGGATGATCAATAAAGTTTCAGTCCCTCCCGTTTTTACTCAAACCACTCAATTGCAGCGTCATTTCCTCATTTGCGGTACTTTGTGTCTGTCTGTCTCTCTCTCCCTCACTCGCTCTCTCGCTCGCTCTCTGTGTCTCAGTCGCCCCTTGTATACTCTTTTTTTTCCTCTCCCCATCGCTGTTTACGTTTGCGGCCCCAGAAGTTGTTTGATCGAAGGAATGGGTTTTTTTTATGTTGCATTCCGCCGCCTTTTTGTTTTCCCTCGTCCGCCGCCGTAGCTTTTTGCGTCACGCGGATGGATTTCCCCCGAAAGAATGGTTCCGTAAGGCCACATGTGTTCTCGTTCAAGGCTGTTTGGAGGGTGCGACGTTAGAAAAGTACACGCGACGCTCTTGAGATTATTGTTTGTGGTGGATTTTTTTCTCGGGTTCTCGGGCGAGGAATCTAGCTCGCGCGGCCGAGGTTGTTTTTTGGAGAAGTTTTTTATTAATAAAACCGAACATTGATTTATATTCAAGGTTGTCTCGGATCGATATTTGGGAATATTTTATCCATAAATTGTGGCCACTGAGTTCGATTTTTAATAAAAATAATTTGATGTAGTTCTCTTTTGCGAATAGTGGGTGGCGTTTTTGATGAAGGATCTTGTCTTCAAAATGATCACGGAATAGTTTAGATCCGTATTCCAAGTTTTTTCATGATTGATTGCCCTGCGAAATACAATTTGTAGCATCGCTGCGTACAGTTTGCTTTTTTTAAGTTCAGTTAGGTTCGTTTCGTGATGACGTAAGAGGGAAATGGTTACTATGTTCGAATTAACTAGTTTAATTGTGTTATGTTATCGTTGCTAAGTCTTAAGTTATTCCATTTTTGGTGTAGTTCATTATATGATGAAGGTTATTTCTATTTTTGAGGCAACTAGGTAACGCGTGTTTCGTCTAGAAAATATTGTTAATTATCCGATGTTTGATTTTGAAATGGTCGTCAAGATGACTCGAGCCTTAAGATGAGCATGATAATATTTTTATGAATTCATTGTTTTCCTTTACTACACTTGTACTTCGTTTCTTTAGGGCATGGGTTTGCAACCTTTTCATTGTGGCGAGCACCAAGTTACATTCTACGGCACCCAGCGACAGGTCCGCCCCAACAGAGATGCGGGGCCCAGGGCAAATCGACCTATGCGGGGCCCCGTTATCATTAACCGTCAAATTAAATTTAGACTTTCCTTGCGGTAATATAGAAGCGCGGGTTTTCTGAAATCGCGGGGCCCGGGGCGGTCGCCCCGATTCGACATGCCCAAGGGACGGCCCTGCCCAGCGAGCACCGCTACAGTTTTGTAAAAAGATGAATGGTCGTAAATAAAATCAAAGTGATTGAAAATGTCCTTTCGTGCGTTTAGAAAGAATGCAGGCTTACGAATAAAATTACTGCTTCTAGGAAAGGCAATTTTAAGCATCTTAGAAGTGTACGGTAAGACTTCTAAAGAGCGCGGCGGTGCTCGCGAGCACCAGGTTGTGCGGACAGATGCTTTAGTTTAGGACACAAAGTAGCAGCGAGGATAAAGCCTAAGACTTATCTAGCCAATTCTAGTAGAAGGATATATTCGTTCGCTTGAAGGTTCTTAATGTTAACCCGTTCTCTTCATCCGGATTCTTGTTTATTTTTCACGTTGGCCCATTATCCCGCTTTTATACCCCTTTGAACCTCTGGATATTTCGGCCATTCCAATTTTCTGACCCTTTTTCCGCCGAAGATTTCCTCCAATCCCTTCATCCCCAACCCTTTCCTTTACCGCCCAAAAAGCCCTTCTCTCCGTCGATCGCAAAAGGGGATTCCGGGAAAGAATGCGAAGTGGCGTAGTAGCGGTTTTTTTGGCGTGGGAAAGGGGTTCCTTTTTTTACGGGAAGAATTGATAAAAAAAATGGAATGGTGGCGCCATAGAGGGTTTTTACCTTTGAAGCGTAGAGGGTGATTTTGAAAGGGTCGCAAAGGGGATGGAGTATGGAGTCGAAAGGGTTAGGAAATACGTCTTCAGCTTCGCCCGTCACGTTCGATAT
Source organism: Uropetala carovei (assembly GCA_036926305.1). NCBI lineage: Eukaryota > Metazoa > Arthropoda > Insecta > Odonata > Petaluridae > Uropetala > Uropetala carovei. The sequence continues at coordinate 1,007,214 of JAXCHB010000009.1, forward strand.
TCACACCGCGCGCCTCTCCATTCCCGTCACGTTCGCGGTTATTAGGGGGGCTATATTCCGTGTAAACCTCGGGGAGTAATGAGGGCTATCGGATGCTCGTATTCCTTCTCGCGGTGACTATTATGCGAGCAAGAGTATATAACGTATTGGCGGTTAGGTGGATGAAATACAGCGTAGCATTTTAAACGCAGCTGATCAGTGTACTACTTGAATGAAAATTTTTTGGCCCCGCAGCTGCATAAACAAAGTTGCCGCCGTGCTTATTTAATTATAGCGCGATATTTAAACCTTAGCATACATTTTCAGTTTATTATATTCCTTCAAGTGGCAAGCGAGTAGTTATATTTCCTCTGGGAATCTTATGAAATGGTTACAACCGAGTAGAGGTTGCGTTTCGTGCTTCTGGTATATATTTGTCTTCGTTTCCCGGATATTTGTTTGGGAAACATAAGACGGAGACTTTTTTTTCGAATCAGGCGCTCGAAAAATATACTGTAAATTTCTTCTTCCTTTTTACTCGCTCTCACATTTTTCTCGAAAGCCCAATAGACCGGCGTAATTGCCTGCTTAAGCGAACTGTTTGTTTAAGCGTGAAAAACATTCGTGTTCCATCTCGCGCTTGCGTCACTGGAGATGTAAATCCTTTAAGGCAGTGTTTCTCAGACTGTGGGCCACAAAGTTATTTTAGATTTTAAGTGAAATGCCAAAATATAAAATATTCCCGAATAAGAAAATTTCAGCAGGAAATTTTAGGAAACGATGTGATGAAAATGATTAACAGATGTATAAAATAAAGGAATTTGTATAAAAGTTTATTATTTTTTACAATTTTCAATTCAAAGGGGGCCGCGCAACATTCAAGGGGGCCGCGGCAGTTGAAAGTTTGAGAACCACCGCTTTAAGGTGTGAGCACATTATTCTTGCACCGCACGTCTCCGCGTGACGTGTTTGCGATATATTACAGGATATTTTTTAGCTCGGGGCGAGGGAGGAAACTGTGCTTTATGTTGCGCAAAAGAACTATGTATTTCGTTTTGTAGATTCGACTCTACTCGCCGCACTTGTCGAGTATTTTAAGTTTAATTTTAGAATTCTCTCTTTGTGTTATTATTCGCGTCGTGCCCGAATCCATTTGGCGCGGTAATTTCCCCGTTGCAGCCGTCTGTTCGGATCCGTCGGTTTCTCGTTGGCATTCTTTTTTGTTTGCGAATGTATAATATCGCGCATTCCTTTCATCTCTCTCTCCCTTTGCGTCGAACTTTGCTACTCAAGGCAGCCAATTTATGAAATTACCCTCTTCTCTAGCGGGCACGCCGTGAATCCGAACTCCATTCAACCCTTACGATTTTGAAGCTGGAAACTCGCTCCGCTTCTCTCTCTCTCTTCCCCCGACATCGATTTCCTGCTGCCCTTTTCTCGACCGAGTCGTTATCGTTATCACTTAATGTCCTTCTCGTCATTACGCTTCTTACTCCCCCGCCGTATCTTCTCTCTCTCTCTCTCTCTCTATCTTCCTCCTTACATTTTACTCCTAATGACTTCCCTTTCAAGACGTACCCGGGGAGTCTTCTCCGCTCCTCATTTCATTGTCCTCACTCTCTCACCCTCCCTACCTCTCTCTATCTCTCACTTCGCCCCCCATTTTCCTTTCATTCTTTTCATCCTCCGCCCATCGCGTCGCCTTACCTATTTTCTTTCCTCTCTATCTCTCTCTCTCTCATTCCCCGTCACCGTCCATTCTGCGTCTTCTTCCTCCTGTTTGTTTCGGCCATCTCCCTTTCAATATATCCCGTGTTGCCTTTACCTCGAAATGAAGCTTGTTCGTTCATGACTTTCTAGGCTCTTGTCACTTCCTGCGAAAAAGAAAAGGTCGCTAGACTCGTCTTCCCGTCCTTGCTCCTCCCCTCTTTTCTTCTCTTTATCTTCCGTTCGACCTTTATCGCGCCTGGTTCCATTTTTTTTTCGGTTCCTTTACGCGTTGCCGTACCTCTCTCGCTCACTCTCTGCTTCGACTTTCTTTGAAATTTCCCCCGTTTTTTGGACCGTATTTTTTCCCGTCTCTTCCTCCACGGCGTAAATGCATACCTTCGTTGGTGGTGAATAGTATAAACGTGAGCTTTTCACAGTCCTCCGCCAAGCGGGTAGTATGCGTCTCCCGCGTGTGTGTGTGTATGTATGCAAGCGTTAAAGGATAAAGCATACCGGTGTGTTTGTGTGTGTGTGTTAACGTCTGCAGTGTGTTTTATCGAGTTTTACGAGGGTGTTATATCACCTTTGTGTCGTGGGTCGGATTCTTCTATTCGGCCTTCCTTTGTGGTGCCGTGAAAATATTCGCCCTCCGAATGGCGTGGGATTTACGGACGGGGAGCGTTTTACTTCCAACGTCGAGCTAGTTCTCTATTCCGTTCAGTAAAAAATAATAATACACAGCCCTTCAGGCGGTATTCTCTCGAAATGCTGGTTCGTTTTCGGCACCTCTAAACGTCGCTTATGTAGAATAGAAGCAAAGGTTTTTGATGATAAATACACACGAAATTCGAGGCACAAACGTAGTCGTGGAAATGATGGAATGTGCGCTTGATGTGCATGATTAATTTTTGCGCTCCAGAAAACTTTTTGGGCCGAGTTGTACATACGAAGGGCAACTACATGGTGACAGCAGTAGCTGTATTTCTGTTTCCGCGCGAGTAGGCTTCAATATATCTTTCGCGTTAATTAGTGTATTTTTCATAGGTATGTTGAGACAACAAAATAGGATGAAATGGATATAGACTTAGGTCATATGTCTCATAACCCTTTACCGTATCGTAGAAGTTAGCCAATAGCGATCGCGTGATTCCGTAACTGTTCTTTACAGCATTTAATATGCCAAAGTAATCACGTATTTTCACATTAACCTCTCTTTTTTACGATGCTGAATAAAGGGAAATAGCCGAGGGAAATCTTCTAACGACCGGGAATTGATCCCGAACCTTTCGCTTGCAAATATCGTAATAAAAATCTGGTGGGGGGCTTGAAGAGCGGTCACCCCATAAACGAATTCCAGGTTCGATTTCCTCTTATGCGATACGTCAATTTTACCTTGTTATTCAACACCGGTGGATGGCAGGAGGGGTGGGTCATTGCAGGTTTGACTCTAATGATCCTAGGAAAAATCGAGCGTGGATATCGTTCTTTTTATTTCGACAATCGATCTCACGTATTTATTGTCATGGTCGCGCCTAACATTCCTACTGATTCATGTGTCTCAACTTAGCCTACGTAATCGGCTGTACTTCCGCCCTTTGCTGTTTCGTACTGGGCGTATTTGGTAGCAATCGTTATGGACTGGACTGGAGTTCGTTTTTTGGGCTTCGAAATACGAGGATCACGGGTGATCTCATTTTTTTTTTTACTCTTTCCCTCTGTTCCTCCTCCTCCCCAAGGCTATCGGTGGTTTTGAATTCGCGTGACTCAACCGCAGACCGCGCGTACGTAAAAGTTCTGATCCTCAGATTAACTAAAGGATGGGGAGGAGGTAAACCTGCAGAAATGAGTCACTCCCAATCGGTGGCGTGTGGGTTGATATCGAGGCACGGTCATTTCTCTCGTCCGTCCCGCTGGTTGAGACCCTTCGGAAGAAGGAAGAAGGGGGTCGTTCCCCTTTCCTCGAACCTCGAAATGTTTCTAGAAGGCAGCCGCATTGCCGTGGACAGCCTATGGTTAATTCTATTAAGCCCACTTCTTTCCCGCTTTTAATGTATTATATATTTTTTGGGGAATTCATCGAGCGAAGCTGTTCCTTGGCCTGAGATTTCTGTCTCGTTTTATTATTGTGTGCGGAGTCGATCGTGTTAATGACCTGTTAAGGAGAAATTCTTTTTTTGCCTCTGATGTATTAAGTGCTTTATGAAGTGCTTTTGTTTCGGTGGCTAAGATGTCGATCTAGGAGAAGGCTAATGCTTATCGCGGTATTTTAATTCCGAATGGCATGAAAATAAAATGGCGGGACCCATAACTTGATATTTATTTATCGCGTGGCGTTTTATTTCTATCATCAACAGTTTTTTTTTCAGAAATACGCTAACGTTAGAAATAACGTTCGAATTTCGTAAAATTCCGCTTAATTTCGAAATTCGTACGGCTAAGCGTAATCGGTCCATTTTAACGAGTGATGTGAAAAACGTTTTAAAAAGTAAAGCGATTTTACGGAATTAATATGCGTTACGCTTTCTCGAGGTGATCGAAGACTTCCACTATTAAATTTAACGCTCTGCTTTTACTCTTGGACGTAAAACTCTTCCCGTTTTCCGTCTCCGAAAGACTTTTTAATTACTCCAAGCAGTAAAATCCCTGTTTCACTCTATGTTTAACGAAGTAGGCATTGATCGATCAAGTTGCTCCCTGGGATATTTGGCGAAGATTGTTTCTTATTTCTCTCTCTCTCTCCCTCTCATAACTCCAAACTTTCTCCTTCCAATCGTTAATCAGCGAGGATCAAATAAAAGATCCCAACCATTCCGCCGATTAAACTTGCTCTGTTTGATCCTCCATCCCATCTTTTTCTCTCTCTCTCTCTGCCGGCGTGCTTTTTCATTCTTCACGCGTCACTTCGTACCATTCCGTCTTCTTCGTTCTTTACTTCCTCGTATACGAAGTATATTGAGAAAGTATTGTAATCGCGAAAAAATTCGACCTCGAGATTTTGACGGAAATATACGTTTTAGGTGTACCTGAGGCCGAAAAAGTGGTTTTCGCAATGCCGTCTGTCTGTCTGTTATTGGCACTAGCGCCTAAGCCTAAACGGTAGAGCGAAAATGAATGAAATCTCGTAATTAGGCATTTTATCATACAGAATAGAAGCTGTGAAGAAATGGTCGACGTTGCTCAATAATTAAGGGAAGTTTATTCTACGCATTTTTAACAACAATTTGATTTCCTTAAAAACGGCTCAAACGATTTTGATCAAATTTCGTATAGTTACTTGAGTTTACGTCTTAAATAATACTGCATAGTTCATATTTCTCTAAAACTGAATATAAGACTAGTTTATTCTAGGCAACTTTAACAATAATTTCATTTTCTCAAAAACGGCTCTAACGATTTTGATAAAATTTCTTACCATTACTTGAGTATACGTCTGAAATAATAGCACATACTTCCTATTTCTCAAAAAATGAATATAAGGCTAGTATATTCTTGGGCAACTTGAACAACAATTGGATTTTCTAAAAAAAAACGGCTCATACGATTTTCATCAAATTTCGTATAGTTATTTAAGTTGACGTTTATAATGATTCTACATAGTTAATATTTTTCAAAAGATAACTAAACGACGCATTAGTATATGAGAAAGTTTGTACAATGTATGTTGTACCGATTTTTTAACGCAGTCCTCGGCTAGTTCTCCCTCCGCCCACGCGGCAGTTTCCCTCGTCTCTCTATCTCTCTCATATCCCTTTTTTGTTTGATCAATCCTCTTCAAACACTCCTCTCTGGTTCCTCTTCTTGTTTGTGGATTCGTCCGTCAATTCCACATCCCGTAACCCCAAAGACAGAGAGAGAGATATAGAGAGAGAATTCATTTTTTTATAAATGCAGGATGTGTGTTGTAGCATTTATATCTTCCGTTCATTCTTTTGTGTGTGTGTGTGTAAGAGAGCGTGAGTTCGTGTGCGAGTAGTGCCCACTTACTAGGGATATTTTTTTACAAAGGGATAGGGATGCGTACATCGTCTGGAAGTTTGAAAAAGAAGTGGATATGCGTTCGTTATTTATTTGAGTTTTACTTGGGATGGATACGGAAGTTCATTGTTGCGTCGCATTCAAAGCGGACGTTGATGGTTTTTATGGATGTTTTGTTACACGAGAGTAGGTGTTTTTTTTCGGTTTTGTGGTCAGGTATTACGTGCATGCGTCGTTGTCTAAATATATGTATCTCGAAGTTGAATTAACTGTACCTGTAGGATATTTTTTCCGATAGGTTTTTTTTTAGTATTATGCCTTGAAGTTCTATGGCTTAAATTTTTTAAAATTACAATTATTTTCTTTACTTATTTGTCTGTATTTCACAAACAACATAATGGCCTTACGTAGAGCTTTAACATTGACGGAAACAAACAGTTTCATACGAACTGGCGATCATTCTGTTGGTTATCGTATGCTCTACCCACCCCTTATTCCGTAGTCTCTGGTGCAGGAGAAGGTACCAGGGCCGCACTGAAGTGGTGTTGTAGGACCGCATGAGGATTATAGATGTTCGATGAAGGCCAGATTTGGAAACCCAGACTTTATCTAGATGGTTGGACGTTAGTTTTGCCATTAAAACTTATGATTTAGAAAACGTGTTCTATTGTAACTCAGTATTTATGAAAAAAATATTGTCTCCTTTTCACAAAAATAAATTATGCATACAAAACCTCGAACGATTTATTTAAGACAGATATAAGCAATCGGGACGCAGTTTGGCAAAGAAAGAGCCGCATGCGGCCCGCGGGCTACTACTTTGACATGTCTGTTGTAGTGTATAAAAATGGGCGCGTATACATGTGTGTGTGTATATATATATATAAATAACAGATAACTTCGTATGTATGCGTTTGCGTGTATGTTATAAATATATTCTTGCGCGTCGTACTGAAGCATGAAAGCTTTTCGTGAGTATGCTCAATAGTCAAGCTGCCGTTGATTTACTCCGATTGCCTCTCTCTCTCTCTCTCTTTACCTTATATAATCCAGAAAGGGCTTCGGTACGAAACCTTCGCGTGGGATTAAAATTCCGTGGCCCTTATCGTTGACCGCTTGGGAATGGATTTCTTTCAGTCAGGGTAGAAATTTGGCAACCGTTGAATATAAAGGACTCCTTTTAGAAAAGTAGCGGTTTGAAAGGGAAAACTCGTGACGTTCGGAAAGAATGTTAGGAAAGTGGTTAGTGTTTTTTTCCACTATTGGATGTATAAAAATCCCTATCACGCAATCCGGACTTACGCTCTCGGTCCTCCGACGGGTTATTATGTTAAACGCTCCGCCACCTCGTATAAAATCCAAAAACCAATCCTGGCATTTACTCGTCCGAGGGGTTTTTTAAATATATAGTTGATTTTTTTATTCCTGGAACGAGAGGGTTTTTGCCCCCCCCCCCCCCCCCCCCCCCCTTTCGTTATCTTATCTGTCTCGACAAATTAGCGCGGTCCAACAAAATCCCTCGCATTATCTTTTGACCCGGGTCGTTCTTTTTTTTTATTAACGGCGCGGGAATGTCGTTGGACTGCGAAGAATTCACAAAGCGGTCGTGAATCCCATGCTGGAACTTTTTTTTTCTCGCGATGCGTATCTGATTCATTTCGTAGCGCTTGGATGTATGGTAGGACGTGTTATTTTTTCCCGCTGATTCTCGTTTTTGCTGTTCCAAGGAGCGGAAAATGTTGTGTTTCGACTTTGGTCGGGCGTTGCATTTTTACATTTACATGAATGCCCTGCAAGCCGCCAGAAGCGTTTGGCAGGGGGTGTCACCGCACCAAATGTACTCTAACCAATGCCTCTGTTGTCTGTAGTATTTCTCGGTTCTAGCGACTATTTAGACGTATTTCCTCGTACGCTCTGATCTAACATTACGCTCACTAACACCGATGGGTACAGCTATGCCGCGTACGTCTTCAACGAATTCGCTATTAAGCTTTTCAAATAATTTCCGTTTATATTCCATTCTTCTTCATTGTCTGCCATTTCAGGACACTCAAAATCTCTGATACACTCGCATCATACCGATATTCTCCCTTTACAAATCCAGCCTCCGTACACTGGACCATTTCAAGCTCCCTAGTTAGGGCCTCCTATTATATTTTTAGGGTTGCGTGTTCGAATCCTGCTTTGGAAGCGGAGGTTAATTTTCGTGGTTATTACCGTAGGTATATGTTTCTGGGTATTGACGTGAAGTTCGCTGGATTGAATGGTGACGGAATGCCATGCAGTAAACTGTTTCACTTCTCACATGCAGGCTTAACTCTCCCGATTGTGATAGCTGGTAATCGTAGATTTGAAGGAGCTTGTGTGGGACGCTGCTGTAGTAGATCCTTGGTGGGAATATTTTCCTATGTAGATGAGAGTTTCGTGTGGCATAAAACCTTCGGCCCTTATTTCTGTAAAAGAGTTCCTCTAACGAAGCCCAATTACAAAAACCTTTTTTAATGACGAGACGCTTTTCTTTGTGTCATTTATTTGGTTAATACTAGCTTCTCTGAGACGAAATTCTATTTCAGATATGCGTTTATGCGGATTACACGTGCTCGAGGCGAAGAGATTTTTGCTAGCTGTTTACGATCTGATGATTAATTCATGATAAAGCGTGTGATACGGAGAGGTTAACATCTCGTTTCAAGTTCCACGATTCCTAGAGAGGGCGGAATGTTTCTAGAAGTTCTAACCTCTCTGAAGTTCCTCGCAATTTGAGCAAGAGTTGCTCTAACAGGCACTCAAGCAGGCATTAAGTTCTCCGGAAGGTCTTTATGCCAATATCCTTGTTTTACGCGATGTGTACCGTGACTTTTGTTGAAATAATAATTTTACCAATGACTATTTCCGTTTTTTTAAAAAGGGTATTATCGTCCAAAAACTTCGTAATTTTCCCTTTCTCTTCACGCGTTGATACCAACTAGGTCCTTTTGCGCAATATTCTTTTTTGCATTCGGATTTGGCTCTCGAGCGTCTACATGACTGCCATCGGATTGTGTTTTTCGATGATCTTTCAAGATTAAAGTCTTCTCCACACTCTCCCTTTCCCTTTTGTGGTCAGGGAGAAATATCCCTCATCCACGTGCCGTGACTTCCTTTGAAACGCGTTGCAAAACTTTCAATGAGGTTAGAGTCGGACTCCGTGGCCGCCGATTCCATTGTGTATCTGCAACCCCTTTCGACCGTGGGGCAACGATATCTCGCAGTGAATGGACCATTGTGCGTGGGCGTTGGAAACGTTTTTCTTTCTCTCTTTTGAAATCGCATCTCAAAATCGCTATGTCGTGTTGATTATCCTCCCGATGGCCGTTTAGCCCCTTAACGAGGAAACGATCGAGAAATCTCTGCCGAGTTCCTGAATCGGAAGAATCTTATACGGTTATTTAACGGTATCTTGAGGGTACATTCAGTTACAGTGCGCTCAGAATATGCTGGTTTTATTTAATTAATGGAAATTTTTCGTTGATTTTGGTCCTGGATGATAAAAAGATTAGTCGGAGCTCTTTATAGGAGCAGCGATCGTTAAATCTGGCTCACTCGAAGTTTTTATTGCTAAAGGAACCGTTTTGATGGACAATTGTTTTTTTTAAATGTCTGTGTCGTTTTTGTAGTGCGAATATGACCTGTCCAAGGTACTGGCTAATCGGTCGGCTCCAAAATCCTGGAGGCTCCTTTTCTACGATCTATTTGACTAGTAGATATATACGGGATAGCAATATTTTAGTATCTACCTAGATTATAGCTGGAAAGGTGGAATCTGATTGGTATTCCTTCAGTGTCGTCGTAGTAATCGTTTTAATTAATCGGTAGAAATGAACGAATTGAAATTGACGTTTAAAATGTCAACTTAAAATTACGCGAATGTCGCGCTGATAATTATTCTCTACGGGTGAATAAACTTGTCACTACGAATGGAGAGTTTAGTCTACGTGGAATGTATCCACTAAATTCGGTTGGAATATTCTCTCCGGTCACGTACCGGCCACCTGATTCGGAACCTTGAAAAAATTCGATACGGACGTCGAATAAATTTCGATTTCGGAATTCGATTCCATAGTTAGCGTGCGGCCACTTTGGCGCGGAATTCACCCTCCCGCGATCGATTCCAAGTTGGAGCACGAGGCGACGCAATAGTTTCCTTGCTCCCTCGGAAACAATGTAATTCCGCGAAACAATGAAAGGTGGCCTTTCTAAACGTAATTGAGGTATTAAGTGCAGATTCCGTGACTTTCGAATCTGACCTGAAAGTTCCCTAACTCGAAGTGAATTCATTTTACAGAACAAACTTTTTCGTGCGATTTTTCCTCTATAACTCGAATTTTCTGTAAGTCGAATAAATTTTGTTTCCCTAGAGGTTCGACTTGTATATGCTCCACCGTACCTTTTTAGCCTTTATTTAGTTCTTGTTTTTCGAATTTCGAGGAAATGCTTCGTATTGAGGTATTAAGTGCAGATTCCGTGACTTTCGAATCTGACCTGAAAGTTCCCTAACTCGAAGTGAATTCGTTTTACAGAACAAACTTTTTCGTGTTATTTTTCCTCTATAACTCGAATTTTCTGTAAGTCGAATAAATTTTGTTTAACCCTAGAGATTCGACTTGTATATGCTCCACCGTACCTTTTTAGCCTTTATTTAGTTCTTGTTTTTCGAATTTCGAGGAAATGCTTCGTATTGAGGTATTAAGTGCAGATTCCGTGACTTTCGAATCTGACCTGAAAGTTCCCTAACTCGAAGTGAATTCGTTTTACAGAACAAACTTTTTCGTGTTATTTTTCCTCTATAACTCGAATTTTCTGTAAGTCGAATAAATTTTGTTTAACCCTAGAGATTCGACTTGTATATGCTCCACCGTACCTTTTTAGCCTTTATTTAGTTCTTGTTTTTCGAATTTCGAGGAAATGCTTCGTATTGAGGTATTAAGTGCAGATTCCGTGACTTTCGAATCTGACCTGAAAGTTCCCTAACTCGAAGTGAATTCATTTTACAGAACAAACTTTTTCGTGTAATTTTTCCTCTATAACAAGAATTTTCTGTAAGTCGAATAAATTTTGTTTAACCCTAGAGGTTCGACTTGTATATGCTCCACCGTACCTTTTTAGCCTTTATTTAGTTCTTGTTTTTCGAATTTCGAGGAAATGTTTCGCAAATGTTTTTGGCCATCTTAAACGATTTTGAGTCGTAAAATATCGTTTTTAGTGTTGTGATTTAATTTTCTGAAATTTGAACCGCGTAATTTCAACTTCCACGAGATTAAATATTTTGAATTTCATACTTATTCATCTCGTTGAAAACTATTTATGATCTCGCTTGCGGAAGTTGGTTTCGTTGGACGGTCTCTCGTTTTCTTCGGGATTACTTGGCAGAGCTGGTCGTACTTATCTCAGGGATATATTTACGCACAAATTTGTAGAGTGCTTCATGTCTTTGCAAGCCAAGAGGGCGTAGGTGCATATTTTCCAACGGGATTTCGGGATGATATTAGCCGTGCAAATATGGTAGGGGTGTTTGACCTTCGTTGAAGCGTCTCCTCTGTATAACCCTTGTTAGAGTTTTTTTTTTAAATTTCGTCTGCTCCCGCCTACCTTGATATTCAGGATGAGAACATCGTCCTCTCCTTATGCAGATAGGCGTGTGGGGTTGCTTAACGGTAAAAATTATGTAGAGATGAACGTTTTTGTTTGATTTTATTTTTAAAAAATAGAATCGTCTCGCTAATGTTTTAATACTCGAAAAGCCCTTTTGGGTTTTATTTCTTTGTGGCAATAGTTTAAGTAGAAGATTTTTTTTTTCTAATCTTCACCGAAGGAGCGCAACAGCAGCGTTTTGATAGTATTAATTCTGCTGGCGAATTTCTGTAGCTCGAAAATTTTGATATCTCGACGTTTTTCCACTTTTTTTAAAACCCTATTCGATGTATAAACATGTTGAAGGTATGCTCAGTTTTAGAAATGAGTCACCTATCCTGCTCAACTCATGCCTGGAATTCGCTGGAGAATATCTGTCCATGAAATGTTTTATAAAAGCAGATATGTATTTTAACTAGGAAGCAGATGCCTTCTCTGACGGTTCTCCATTTTTTTCAGCATCTACAGTATGGTTTACCAACCGTTTTTTTTTACATAGGAGTTGACTGGGTTTTCATTCATTTTATAGAGCAGAGGCGCAAAAAAAGCGGTCCGTGGACACATTGTTTGCGGATTTCGTCCCTGCGGCATGTCGCAGACAATCTTTTGTCTATCTATCTATAGATATCTATGAAGAAAAGTGTTTGTATGTGTGTGTGTGTGTTTTAATAGCGCAACAGCTACAGCACGTAGAGGCAAGAGGAAGGTGTCATTTTAACCGAAATAAAGAGTTAAGTGGTGTAGTCAGGTTTTTATACCGATTTGATTGGCCTTTCTAATTTAAAAAATAATATTTTCTTTTTTAATTTTCTCCATTTCAATAACATAGGGATGAGTGCAACTTATTTTTATTTATTCAATAGATAAGATGGCTAGACAAAAAGGTCTTTCGTAGTTCATTAATGATCGTTTATATTAATTATATCGTTGTTGATATCATATGACACCGCCTTCTGTCAATATATGCATGTCTTAAAGAAATTAATGAGGCAAAGAATGAAATCACTTCGAATTTGATGTATCGGTTTCCGGTTTCGTAGAAAAAAATCTACCGAGTTTTATAGATACCCAAAAATATATGTTTTAAAGACCTAAACCCTTAGGGAAGGGAGTTTCCTACTAAAATAATTTGTCCTGCGATATCTGACGCCATTTCGTATGCCAATGTAAGGTACAAGGTCTCAAACATTTTTTGCCGCACATCCTCGGGCTTTTTACCACGGGGGAGGTGCGACCACCTAATTACGTTCAAGGTTGATTCTTTACCATTTTAAAAGCATTTTGAGACGTTTACCGTCGTTAAAAAGGGTTCCGTTTATCAGTGTCAGATTTTCAATGAGATCTCATCGTCTAACTTGCATAAAAATCCTTTGACACGGTTTTCCCAACAAAAGGCTGGAAACTTACACGCGGTTTATCAACGTCACTTCTCTTTTTTCCTTTCTCTAGCCTCTGTATATTACTTTTTGCGGCTTAACCTTCAAAATAAAGAGTTTCTCAGGCAACCGAGAGGTGTTGATTGTTTTTACTAACGAAGCCATTCGCATTAAAAAAAAAATTTCGGCGTGGACGATCTCCCGGAGTAGAAAGTCGAGTTTGGCGTCGGTTCCCACATATAAAACCTTTATGCGCGAGGAGCTTTAGAGAAAGTAAATGCGGGAGGATGTGGCAAAAACTCGGAAGGAAGTCTGCCGATGAAAAAAAAGGTAAATTAGGCCGAAAAAAAAACGATCACGACGAGATTAGTTTCGCGTGATTCACTTTGGGTCGACGCAAAAAAATTAGGAACGTTTATAAAGGTGGAAGGAAGAACTTTTTTTTTTACGCATTCGGGTCTCTTGGGCGCCCACGTTAACGCGCAGTACTTTTTTTTACTGCGGACGTCGGAGGGGAGGGAAAAAAAAGGTTTGTGAGATCCGGTTCGTAGCGTCGAAGGTGCGGTGTGAGTTATGTATCCTCCCCTCGTCGACGTATAAGAGAGTGTTTCAAAAGCATGTCAGTTGCACAAGTAGACCTGGTATATAATACGCGGGGTTTGAAAATAGTTCTTTCCTTTTTTGATACGCCGGGAGGTTTGTCCGCCGCCGGTCTCGTGAGCACGCTTATGGTCCAGTTTGGCCCAGATACCCTTTGGCTTTGAAGAGCCCTTTCTCCTTCCATTCTCTCTCTCTCTGTCTTAGTTAGTGGGAGCTCGGAATCGTTCGTTGAAATCGTAAACGTCACGTGATATAAGTTCGACTCTTAAAAAAAAAAGACGGAAATATTCGTGTTTTTTTTTATAACTTCGTCCTAAGTTAATTAACTGGCGTTGTGTTAGACCTTCTTGGTTGTCATTAGTGGCAGAAATTATTAACGGATAATTAAAAAAAAGATTTTTTGATAACGATTTAAAAGAGATGTTATAGTTTAGATAGCAAATATGTTTCTGACGCTATTTAAAGGGTTAATTACTGTAGCCTGGCGTGAAATTTTTGATAATTCTAAAAAAACGTTCGCGCTCCTATTTTAATAATAATTCACGCGAGGAAAATTGTCCAAATTATTTGTTTTTATTTTTGAAAAAATAATCGGCGCGCTGTCTTATGCGCTTGTTTAAAACACGTCGCGTTGATGTTCTAAATAGTTGGTCGTTAGGTGCATTCATGACATGAGAAATGCTATTCTTATTATAGTAACGTTTTATGGTTAATGTATCATGTCAGTGGGAAAAAGGATTATAGCATAATTTAGAATTTGGAAGCGTTAAATATGATCTTAAACTTGTATCCCTCATCATTCCTAGAGCCTTTTGGCTTTGTGTTGCTCAGTATTTCGTGGAGAGACGTATCCATGACCTAACCTCTTTTTCTTGGACCAATTTAAAAATGAATTACCGAGGTCACCTCAAAGAATCGTTTCAATTTAGTAACTACATGCTTGTCCTTACCATATCATTTGGCGGTCGCGTAGTTTTCTCGCACGAATTTCGCGTACTGGTATTTACTATACATTTTTTCCCAAATCCCGCATCAAAACGTCGTAATATCGAAGATACGACCTCTCGATACAGGAAGCATCTCACGACCTAACCAAATACGCTCACGAGATGGTGAAAAGTCAGTTTCCGTTGCGAAACGACCTCGCCGCCTTGTATTTTTACCCTCAAAAATAGAACTTTAACAAATCTGCCGATTTCATAAGCGTACCTATCTCTCTCTCTCTCTCTCTGGAGAGATAGAGAGAGAGAGAGGGAGGGAGAGGAGAAAGAGCCGTGCCAAGTTCTTCATTCGCGGACGGGAAGTCGTGATTCCTGGCTCGGGAATTACACGAGAGGAGGTAGGAGAAGGGGCGGGGGGCATTATAACGGTCTTATATTGCCCCTCTTTCGCTCCTCGACCACCGCCAAACGGGGCGGATAGCATCGCTTTAAACCATCTTTTTTTTTTCCTCCTCCTGCAAGCTCGTGACCGATGTCGTAAGGTGGGAGGAGGAGGAGGAGGAAGAAGAGCTCAGAATCATTACGTTTTTTACCTCTTTTTTTATACGGAGTGCATGAATGGGGAGGTTTTGTAACTCACGAGGCTTACCGCAAGGATTTGGAGAGAACACTCCTCTCCCCGTCCTTTCGTATGAAAAGGAAATCTTTATATAAAAAGGTCCGATCTTTTTTTTTTGTGAAGATCTCGTTTGCGCAACTGTGCTTGTGTATTTGTGGGGTCGAGCGTTTAGCGTGTGGTTCGGGCCGGACAGTAGTTGTAAAGAGCAAACTGGTTTTGGATGGTGCCTCGCTTCTTGCCGCAGTAGCACGGGAGCTCCGTACGCGTTTTGTAAAATTATATTCAAACCGTAAAATTTGCGAAATTTACGATATTTTATTTTAGTTAAAACAAATCGAAAACCGTTGTGTGTGCAAGTTGTTGCCGAAAACGATGGCGAAGACGGGTCGGACTCGTTTCGGAAGAAATCCCGTGATCGCTCCTAGAAACTCCGCGCCCTGATTCCGTGCTCTCTAGCTTCTCTATCCGTGCCTAGAATGGAGTTGGAAAAATCAGCGATTTTTATTACGGCCGAAATGTGGGTCAGACGTTCGGTCAAGCGATCGAAAATGTTTTCGTCGGAATTAATAATCAGCGGATGACGTTTTGTTTTCTCGTTTCGATAGCCGCATGAGATCTTCTTGTAACGCCGCATGCGGAGGGTTTTAGGGAAGGGGAAGGGAAATGCGAGGGAGGTGAAAGAAAAGTGTCCCTCGCGTCGGAATGCGAGGGTTTTTTTTTTTATCGGCTGGTAAAGATGCGGATGAGATTCTGTGACTTTGGTTAGGATGTATGTGGCGACCGAGGGAAGGAGATATCTCGGAGATAGGAGGAGAATAACGCATCAGTCGTATAAATTCTTAGGATTCCTAAGCTCTCGAGTCGGATTGTACGTTAGCGTTCGTTTTACGGTTGAAGAGGAAAGTTCGGACGGAAAGGCATTCGGCGAATGTTTCGTAAACTGGGGAGATTATAGAGAGGTTTCCCCGTGCGCTTTGGAAAGGTATTCCCGTTGATTGCGGCCTTTGAGACGTCGTCTTCCCTCCTTTCATAAATATTGTTTGAAGTATTCGGGGTATTCGTTGAAAAGGTTTCCATCGCCGGCGGTGTAGCAGTCATAACCTTCATCGGGTCACGTCAACGCTCGGGAGATCACAAGGACTGTTTGAGCTAAAATTGGATCGGTTTTGAAGTCAATTCGCTTCTCTTTCGCGCTCCTCTCTTTGAACGGGAACTGTTCCCTTCTTTTTCCGTCTTCTTTTGATGCATTCAAGTTTGTTTTTATTTTTCTCCCCGCATGCATTCACCCGAATTGACGTTTTTAAGAACTGACAAATATATAGGAAATTTGCCAAAAAGTGTGGGTGGTTAACGCCATCGTGGTCTTTTTTGTTTTTTTTTACGTTCTTATAGGCTGAGTGTATAGAGAAAGCATTGTGATCGCGAAAAATTCGACTTCCAGCTTTTGATGAATGTGAAGACTTCGGACGATGAAGTGCTTTTAGCATTTCCGTTTTCCTGAAGTTTCGTCTTTGCGCGATTTTATGGGATAAACGGTTTTATGGAATCTTAGGAAATCTCCTATTCATTTAGAACATCAGTCTGAATCAACATATCGTGTCACTAAAGAGGGTAGTTGTTAATTCTAATAGATTTTCAATAAATGTCTTTTTATTCAAGCAAAGTTTGTAAGGATTTTGATTACACCTACATGATACCCTGCAGATCACTTTATTGGAGCAGAGTGCACCGCAAGTCTCTTAGTTTTCCTACCTTACCTTTTCCTATTAAAATTAAAATTTTTATGATTTAAATTCAGCCAGGCGTGGAGGTTGTTATCATATAAAGTAATATAAAGCCTTATGTCTAAAAAAAGCTATAAGTATAGAATCCAGTGGCATTGTAACCTAGATATCGAGCTTTGCTCCCAGCTAGGTAACCAATGACATTATTGTCAATGGCGGATCCAGGCTTCATCCATAGTGGGGTAATCAAGAATGAAAATACATATAAACTATTTGAAATTATCGTAATCCGCATATATTTTAATACAGGAAAAGGGAATATATAACTTTTTGCACAGCAAAATGAATGTAGTAAAACGGTATAGGTCTCGCCTGACGTGCTCAGCACGTAGGAAGAGGTTTAGGGGTTAATTTTTTCTATTGTTCGGAAATCTTTTTGGGGAGGGTAATTATTCCGTTACCCCCTTTCCCCTGTATCCGCCCTTGATTAATGTTTGGATTAAAACCGGGGTGATATGACAAAGTTTTGTTCCAACGATTTTTTACAGGTAATTAGGTCAATATTTATTTCGCAGCTCGGATTTGCATTTTATTTCACATCACACAATTGAGTCGAGATTTTGTTTTTTACTTTCTCATATACGAAGTATACTGAGAAAGTAAATTACGAAAAAATTCGATCTCGAGATTTTTATGGAAATATACGTATACCTGAGTGGTTTTAGTCATTCCGTCTGTCTGTACGCGGCTCTTAGAGCCTACACGGTAGAGTGAAATTGAATGAAATCTCCTACTTAGGCATTTTACCATACGGGATAGAAGCTATGAAGAAATAGTTGACATTTCTCAATAATTAGGGGAAATTTATTTACGCATTTTTAACAACAATTTGATTTTCTCCAAAATGGCTCCAACGATTTTGATCAAATCTCGTACGGTTACTTAAGTTTACGTCTTCAATAATACCAAATAGTTCATATTTCTCAAAAAATGAATATAAGACTAGTTTATTCTTGGCAACTTTATCAACAATTTGATTTTCTCAAAAACGGCTGTAACGATTTTGATAAAATTTACTTGAGTTTACGTCTGCAATAATACTACATCGTTCACATTTATCAAAAAATGAATATAAGGCTAGTTTATTCTTGGGTAACTTGAATAACAATTGGATTTTCTAAAAAAACGGCTTATACAATTTTCATCAAATTTCGTATAGTTATTTAAGTTGACGTTTATAATGATTCTACATAGTTAATATTTTTCAAAAGATAACTAAACGACGCATTAGTATATGAGAAAGTTTGTACAATGTATATTGTACCGATTTTTTAATGGATCAGTTTCTTTTTTAAATATTTCCGCCTCTAGAAAATTTTGAACCCCTTAATGGATAGTTTTTCCTTCCTAGAATTATCCACCAAAGGGTAATTTATTCGTTTGTGCATATGTACGCAATGGCGGATACAAAGGGCGGGGGAGGGGGGAGCATTGGAAATTATCTATCTTTTATTAAAATTTATTTGTTTTTTATATTATTTGCATTCTTTAAATATTTCGCAAATATCTGACCAATGTATAATATCCACTGTATATTTATAATAACGAGGCGTTATTATTTTATATAAATTTGTTTCGGTGGATATGTTTGTCTTCTTATTACTCTCCCTAAGCCATGCTGCTGGATCCGCCTGTGCATGTAAATGAACATACGTTTGTTTTTGTTTGATGTCATTCCCCCTTAAAAATATAATTTCTTACGTAAATGTTCAACTTTTCCCGCATACGGAAGGGTCAGCCGTTTGAGGCCGAACGAATCCGATCTCGGCCGCTCTGTTGCCAAATGGGGCGTGGCACGGACACGGTTCGTCCTTTTTTCCTCTCCCCCTCCACGAGATAAAGACCGCGCTCCGTCCGACCTAAATGTTTATACCGCGCCGTTTACATTTAGAGCTCCTCAAAACGAGAGAGATCGACTCTCCATCCTAAATTCGCCCTAAGCGTTGGTGAGTCCGCCGTAAACCGTTCGGAGCGCTCGAGGTCTCCTTAATGACGGTCGTATTTTTCTCCATCGCCCTCTCACATTCTCGGTCGTACGTATGAAAGGATCCGTTGGGGCCCTTTCAGCCTCAGCCCCCGCTATCAGTATCACGCTCCCCCGCTTAATTAATGGAAGCGTACAAGCGTTGGGATGGTGTAGGGATGGAATGTTAATGCTTGACTGTAGCCGCCGCGCGATATAAATATAAAAACCCTTTCTTTCCCACCCCACTCCTCCCTCTAAACAAAGGTTACTTCCCATCCCAAACGCCCCTAGTTCACCTCTGATGCCCCCTGTGTACAATTCTTCCTCGCAGTCTCCGGACTCCGCCCTCCGTCGGGATAGGGATAGGGAGGAAGGTGGAGCCTCCTCCTCTTCTATCCTTTTTGCCTCGGATGTATCTCTCTCTCTCTCTCTCTCATATTCTCTCTTCCTCATTAGCTGCGAGATTTCTCTCTCATAAAATAGCCACCTTTAAAAAAAAGTCCGAAAGGGTTGGGTCGGTGGATGGAAGTAGGCGTAGGAGTTCGTGAATGTTTATATCTTTTCGTGAGGTTAGCTAGCATACTGGCAATGATGGGTGATTTTGCTGTCGTAATCGAACGGGATTTTCGTTGAGGTGGTTACAGACCGAAGTGATTTTTTAAATAGGTTTTGTTAGGTTTTTGGAGTGCTGATCCGATACGATTTTTTTAAAAAACAGATGGATAAAATAATAGAAAGTGACTAGGTAAGGCTACTCTAGGTGAACGGATTTGGAAATAGGGAGTAGGCACATAGCCGGTTGTGTCACGGTATATGGTTCCCATTGGTAATAGATTGACATTAGAACCGTATAATTTTTTGAAAAGGAGGTAAATCTCAATTTGTAAAGTGATTAAATTATTTTCCGCAAAAATCTTTAATCACTATTAGTAATTACGTTGATTTTTTATACAATTTATGGTCACGTGAATTTTTATTGGCGTTTCAATGACGGCCTTTTTCTCTATTGTCTAACTGACAAAAACAATTATGAGTTAACTTGTTAAAAATAAAAGATTAGTAGTCAAGGCCGATATGTTCGACATAAAGTCGAACCTCTGTAACTGGAATACCTTTAATTCTAATTTCGTTTACTTGAATGTATTCTCCCATTATATATTGGTCGGCTTCAAATTTTATAGCCGAATTACCGTTTGGTTTTCCATTAATGTTAGATTTGCGGAAGTTCAACTGCATTTACTAAAAACACTCTGCCCTTGCGGGGTGTACGGAGGGGCATAATAAACATTTTCGTTGGGATTTCAGCATTAATGCTATTTAGAAACTCGGCAAATCTCTCGCGTACGTAGCTCTTTCATCGTGCGCAGGGTATCTTACTAGCTTAACCGTACAGCCTATCCGCATCCTCCTTATCCCTCCCACTTCCTCACTGGCTTCCATAATCTCGAAATCGTAGGCGTCGTTTCAGAAACACGGGTCGATTTATCTCCGAATCGCTATTACCCCCGTACATCAACTAGCGGTTTGAGGCAATTGGATTCCCGCGTGTTTTTCACGGCGCGTCGACTTGGGGTATTGTGTTGGTGGAGAGGGGGGGGGAGGAAGAGGATAGGGATTCCCGCCCCGGGCCTCAAAAGATCCCATAATCAGTCTCGAGAGCATAGGAGGTTCCAGAAATAATACGCAATTTACCGCAGTCTTTCGCTGTCACGCATTTCACCACGGCGAGTCTCACGTCTGGCGTGCGTGCTCTGGGTGCTAAGATTTATGCGGCTCCATGATGTCATGCAATCTATCTCGATATGCATGGGTTGGATGGGAGCGAGCGGGGGAATTTCCGGACGCGGCGGGTTTGAGATGCAATGGATGCTTAAAATACGTGGTTCCCTTTCCTCCTATATCCTCCACCGCCCGTCCACCCCTCCGAAGGCCCCCGCGTCTTTGAGAGGCGAAAGAGAGTAATGCCCGCTCTTCGGGCGTGTTCGGCATGCTGATTGCGGTGACCTCTTGGTGCGTTTTGTGTCGCTCTTTTGCCAGGTGGACAAGGAGTAATTACCGAGTTCGCGAGTCGTTTTCGTGGTCGTAAAACGTCCAATTTAACTAATGGGTTCGACTTGCCTTATTATGACGGGTTCCTTTTCGAGGCTTGCTTGACTTTATCGCTTATAAGGCTTAGATTTCGTGTTTCTGTGAGGTATCAAGACGATTTATTTCAATAAACCGTGCAGAAATGTTGTAGGATATATGCTCGTGCCATTTAAGTTAGTGCGCGCATTTAATCGGTGATGCAGACCGACGTGTGTCAATTCTCGTGTTTAATTTCCTCGGCGTATATTCCGCTTTACCGTTAACGACGGCGTTTTCATGTCGTGTTGACCTCTTCAAAGTGCTCATGCGTAAACGGTACATCTTTTCGTGTTCATGTTTTGTCTTTTTAAAGGTCATACGTGGCTTTGTTATCTCGGCATTTTTTCTTCTGGCTCGCTATCCCGTTAAAACGAAATGAAAATAATTAAATGCGTTTACTGCTCATCGATGTGGAGTGTCAAGGAAAAGTCCTCTTTCGTGGTTCTTTTGGCATGCGCGCCTCAACCTCGTTGTATCTAACACGTGCGTTGGTGATGCCTGGGATTTATGACATTCTCTAACGTGATAATTTATCCAATCCTCGTCGCCTGATGGGGTTTCGTAAAGCAAACGCTTTAAAAAAAATACAACACTGCTGGAATTTTAGTCTTCTAAGCTTTTCGTCACGAGATTAGCCTTGTATCTCTTGGTAAAATTTGTGTTATTGTTTTTTCACAAGGTTCTATTCTTACAAACCGGATCATGATGAATGGTTTTAATAGATGTAAAGTGCAGGCGTTGAAAAGCGGCGTATCTTTTACTTCAAGCTGAGAACGTTAAAATTTTTAACCCCTTACGCGAAGCGGGGTGTATTTTGTAGCCAGCTCGCTTTCAGAGCGATAATTAAATATAAATATTTCAAGCGGAATTCGGAAGACTTGATGTTTAAGCTTTCCGTTACGCTCGGTTCGTTCTTTTCTTTTTCCGCCCTGCTTTAAAGTCGACCTTTACTTTACGCCGGCGGATTGGTCCTAAAGTTTTAATTAATGGCGGCGTAGAACTGCGGCACTTGTTTACGTATCTAGGACGCATAAATTTGCATACTCTTATGTATACTGCGGTCGGAAGTTCCTCCGATACAAACTGAAATTAATTTTTTGGAAAAGAACTTTTAGTTACCCTACTCCATTCTCGCAAAGCGCGCACAACCCTTTGAAACTGGTACCGGAATTATTTTAGATGGCTGTCAAGTATTTTTAAGTATTACGCTTTAATGATAACGACGAGTTTAAGTCTTAATAAGGGTAAAGCATACCTATAGCTTACTGATGAGAAAAATATTCGAAATGGGGATGGATAGGAGAATGGTTCGTTGGATAGGGAAGTTAATTTCGGATCATAAAGCTAAGGACGAGTTAATAATTTAAGAAGTGCCACATGAAGGTTTATTATTCTAAATTTTGTAAACGATTTAGAAAAATCCCTTAAATCCGATGCAGGGCCGGCTCAAGACATTTTGGCGCCCCAAGCAGATTTCAGTTATGGCGCCCCATCGATACATAAATTTTACATTAAAAGTCGGTAGTTTAGCAGTATAATAGGATATAATTATTTTGAAGTTTTGTGTATTTTTATGATTAAACAGTTTAATAAGAAAACAAGGTTTTATTCACAGAAAAATAAATTTCAAATGTCGCAAAGAAATTATAAATTGTGCGATACTTATTTCAATGACAATGAGATTGATTGGAACTATTTCATCGATATACATATGCACAGATGGGGCTCAATCAAATCAGTCAAATTTTCTGGTGCAGTAAGTTTCATAAAGAAGGCATCGAAAAATTCAACATTGACACATTGCGTTATTCATAGACAAGCACGTGTTGAAAAACGCATAAATAAAGGCGGTGACGAACTTATCTAAAGCCAATTGTACAAATTGCTCTTTGAATGAAATAGAAAGGATGAAATTGAATCTTGATTGAAAAATGCACTTGGGAGTCTGTGAATACTGCGAAGGAAGGATGCAGAGGAAAAGGAAGCGACGAAACGAATAGAATCAAGCCTTATCTTGGAAGTGATCTTAGAAAGACGTTCCAAAAAAAATGATTTAAAAAATGTAGGTCGTCGGGATGAAAAGCGGGCTTTATCGTGAATAAATGAGACTTCAAATTTATGACTGATTACGAACTTCAAGAGCAAGATGAACATCGTCTATTACTTGGAATCATTACAACAAAGGACAACTTTCGTTACAGAAGCAGCTTACGAATTTGTTACCAATTTAAAATTGAAAATTTAAAACGACCTTCAGGATGAATTTCTTAAGAGGAAATAAAATTGCCCAATACTAGAGTTAATTACCACAAATTTTAAAGAGAAAAACCTCTACGTTAAACTGCTTATCAAAGGTTGGTTTAAGAAAGAGTATAATAGCAACAAACTTATTTGAATTAAACTAAAAAATTATTTACCCATACAACGTGAAAGATGTACCTATATAAAAAGATCGAATAAAAATATTTATAAACTAAATTCCTGGTTTAGAAGATCTTCGTTGATCGTAGACTAGGTATAGCTCCAACCTCAGGGTGAAACACCCGCTTTTATCATTGCGAAAAATAATATTTACACTAAATATTGATGTCTCTTCTTGAATAAAGACAAAAACATATCAATTATGCCCAAGGAAAACTAACCTGCAATAACTTGATAACATTTTTCAAACGCTAAAAGACGCACACCACTCGACTGACGTTTCCACAACGATGGGCGTATTGGAACAAATGCGGACAAATACTTCTTTTTCGATGTCATCAATGCAAAATGCGAGGGAGGAGGAAATGTTGAAGGAGAAGGGGTTGAAAACATTGGTGTGAGAATATGTACCCTGTCCTCACACACCCTAACACAGCGTAGCAATTACTAATAAGCAGTAAAAGAAACCCAAAAGATATGTATTTCGTCCTCAAGCAAGAGCTGCAACCAATCAACCGAGAATTTCAAGTGTGCCTGAATAAGTGCACGTGGAAACAAAGAGGAACCGCAGGAGGGAGGGTCTTTGGATATTCCGTATCCTCCTCGGACTTTGTAAAGATTTCCTTGCTCTTGGACACCCTTGCAAATGTCTACCGTTGACCAACTTCTGATGAGACTGCAGAGGCTAGTAAGGCGGGGGCGATGCCAAGGCATGACCTTTCTCCCTCCCCCCCTCCAACCTAATGGAATGCTTCTCTCTTCAGGCCTTTGGTACAAGGGATACATTGCACCCGGACAGAAACCCTCGGGGGCGGCAAATCACAGAGGGAATCAGCTAAAAATATTAGGTGCGGTGAGAACTGCTTTCACCCGGTCGGCAAAGATCCCCGGCATGTAACAGCAATAAAATGTTAGAAAAACCACATCCAGCCATCTGTATTCGGTAGATTTCTCGGAAGCCGCTTTCGGAAATACTTTCGCTTGGTCTGCTTGTATTGTTGGGCCGGCCCTGATCCGATGCCAGACTATTCGCAGACGACTGTAATCTATAGACAAGTGAGAGTGAAACCGATTGTAGTATGTTGGAAAAGGAAGTTGCTCATATCGCTACAGCAACATACTTTTTTATCTAATCTAATAGAATTCTTTTCGTTTTTTGTTGATATAATTTTATGCATATAAAATTGTAAATATGACACGCTTGAGATCAGGGGTGGCCATTACGTCGCCCGCGGGCGGCCGGTCACCCTTGAGGAAGATTGGAGTCGCCCGCGGAGGCAGCGAGGTGCTATAAAAATAAAACATCTGATTCGAAGGACGTTTTTTTTTTTAGATTTTAAAGACCTCTAGTCCATTGCAACATTTTTTCGTCGAAATTGACATTGAAGAAATTTCCAGCAAAACAGGAGATGTTCAACGTGGATGCAACATATCTGCAAAATGAAATATTAATTATGTTGCAAAGTGATATGGAGTTGAAAGCAAAATATAACGATTCAAATTTTTGAAAAATTGTTTCATCTGAAAAATTTTCAGATATAAAATATTTATTTTGAAAGCATATTTTCCTTCAACTTATTTATGTGAATCGATATTTTTTAATATGGACCTAATTAAATTTAACAATAAGACCGGAAATGCACTCAGCGATGAACATCTTAAAGATTGTTTACGCCTCTCGTTTTCGAGATACCAATCACTGGCTGAAGATGTGCAGTGTAAACGCGTCCATAATCGTTTAAATAAAGAATAAATTTAAATAAATTGGCAATTTTTTATTTTGCCGAGTTTCATACATGGTGTAGTATAATAAATGCTTTCTTTGCGGTTATTTTTGCGTTTAACTTAAAGTTACAATACCCTGAAATACATGTTGAAAAAGTTGAGTAGCTCGCAAGGCAATTTACAGAATGAAAGTTGCCCTTGGCATAAAAAAGTATGGGCCCCACTTCTGTAGACAAAATACGTTCAAAGCGATCCGAACGACAATGGAGAATATTCTTTTACGTTTGTGCTGCATTGTTATTATGTTGGCAATTTTAAATCAATTTAAAAGAAAAAATAATGAAATCTCTAGAAAATGTTGCTGTCACTTTCATGCAAAATGTTCCTTTTCCTTCTACGTTGTTTTTTTTTTTAATTTTGCGTCGACATGTTCGCAATTCCTGTGTAAACGAATTCGTTTTTCTCCCCATCTTCTAACCGGCCTGTCGTTCCGTTAATTTTTACGTCGTTTCTCCTCATTTTGACTCCCCTTCTTTTTCTCTTTCCAGGTGAGTGAAAGGTCCTTGACACAGCTTTCGCTAGTCAAGAGTCGAGTTGACGCCGATGTAACATGTCATATTCTTCGATCGTAAGTAGCCATCCATATAAAAATAAAGGGCAGGGTTGAGAAGAAAAAAAAGTGTCGTCAATCTCGAAAGACACGCGCATTACTCTTCTGCCCGATTTTTTTCTGCGCTGACGGCGCTTGAATAATGCTTTAAAAATCCCGATCGTTGAGAGTTTAGGAAGGAGCAAAAATTTTCCAGCCCGGTGATAGCTGGTTTTATTAAATTTATTTATATTTTGTTACCTATAAAATCAGTTTGTTGATTATATATATAAGTCATATACGTTACCTCGTTTTATAACCGAGCTACCCATTACCGTCCGCAGTCATTTAATATTTTCTCTGGAATGCAGTTTTAAAATTTCGGTTTCTCCAAAAAAAAAGACAGCTCGTAAGAAAAATCTGCCTAAGAGTTTCCTGGAAAATTTTATATGAAATTAAATTAACAAGCTGATAGGCCGGTGTAAGTAAAGGAAAACACGTTTTCGTTGTGAAAGGGAACCTATTCAGAACGAGTAATTTCAGTAAAAATAGGTCTGCGTGTAAAGAAAATAAACCAAAGTACGCGCACATTTAAGAGTTAAGGATTATCTGCTCATTGTTTTTATGTATTCATAATTGTACGCAAATCGATGATTTTTTTACTTGCAAAGTTTCATGCACACGTTATCCGAGGAGTGATCATAAAAGTTTTTAAAATTCTCGATCTATTTATTTGTAGAGTATAAATCATTTGTTTTTGGATTGAGAACCTCGTTTGTGGGAAATAGGTTCGGAAAAATCGATTTTGCTTTCGATTTTACGATCGTTCTCCACGTTCCTCAGCGATAACCGCGCAAAATAAAAGCGGGCCGTTCGAGCATCCAGCAAATTAATGAACCGAGTTTTAATTGCGGTCTGTTTTCCTCCTGATTAATTCGCCGCGTTTCTCATTCCTCCATCACTCTCTCTTTCGTAAGACTTGTCGTCAGATGCGCCAACCCTTCTTTTTTTTAAAAAAAAACAACGTCCACAGAAGCTATTTACGACCCAATTTGAACTTCCCCTTTTTTGTTTCCTGTTCTCTTTTTTTTTTTAATTTCTCGGTCCCTTAATTTTCATTACCCCATAACATATCGACTCGTTTTCTACTTAAAAAGTTCTCTCCCTCTCATCTTCAACGTGTCCTATTTATCATCCAAGGGAGAGGGAATAAGAGAGGAGAAAAAAGGGAAGGATAATATTTCGTTGTTTTTTTTCAAACTTCTTTCCTTCCCTCTCTTTCTCTGTGCCCTTCGTTACCCTCTCCCTGTCCTGCACCATGTGTCCCATCTTCCTCGTCCGGTTTTTTCCCTCCCGTTTCATGTCCCGTGTCAGCATTTCTTTCTCACCATTCCAGTTTATTTCCATTATGTAGTTATCCAAGAAGCGGGATGATTTTTCCAGGCCACGTGTGTGTGTCGTTTTTCCTCCTTCTCTCTCTCTCTCTCTCCCTCTCTCTCTCTCTCCCTCTCTCTCTCTCCCTCTCTATCTCTCCCTCCCGCGGCGGAGCGGCGACGATACACGGAATTACGCCAGGATAAGGGTGTCTTTCTATTTTCGTTATTAGTCACGGTTTGGGTGCCGTGAAGGGGATGCATACACAGTCTGCAGCTCATGTGTGGTAGGTTGCGTTGTCGGGTTGGCCGGTCGTCGCCAATGGAATTGCGCGTATTTTCTTAATGGGCGGGAAAATTGTTTTTAATTTCGCGTCGTTATCCGCGGCTATTTCTTTTCGTGATTATTTATTAATGGAATCGAAATATACGCGGTATTTTTTTATTTTTACATTTTTCCCTCTGATATCGGGACATTAGTGGATTTTTTTTGTGCTGGCTGTTTATGTTAGAAATTTCCGGGATTGATTTTTATGAACATTTACATCTGTGAAGATTTCACGCGTATATACGTTTGATGAGCTGTCTGTCTGAATGGCGGTAGAATTTAGTGAAAGTCGAGGTGTTTCACGTGGACTCAGAAGGACCCAAGCAAATCGTCGTGAAAGTAACGTTTTTTTACGTCTAATTTGCGCGTTTAAGAGAAGAACGAGAAGAAACGAGGCCAATAGTCACGTGCTACCCGAACACATTTATTCTGTCATATTTCGGCCAAAACGATGTCTCGACTCCGCGCCCCCCGACCGGAAACCATAAAATGCGATAATTCCATCGTAAGGGAACGAATAATCGCATGCGTCGGGTTTTTCTTTCAGGGTTCAACGCTTTTGATGAATGGTTCTGTGCACTCTGATCGTCTTTACGACAGGGGCATCGATTTGCGACGGAGATAAAAAGATGTTTGGTACAGCTGACGAGTCGTAAAATCTACCCCCGGCTCATACCGTCCGCATTCCCGATATCGAGTATGTATATTTTTTTATACACGTCACGTCATCTCTCGGCTCTCTTCTTCCTCCGAGCACGTTACATAGGCATGCGTCTTATCTCCAATCTCGGCAACGCCTTAAAAAAAAAATAAAGGGATTTATTCCGATTGAGCAAAAAATGAAGTCAGGCTCATACCCCTCTGTTGTCATGTAGGATGGTAGTAACGTCACCCCTCCACCTCTTTCTTCTTCTCTTTCTCCCTTCCTTTCTCTTCTTGCTCCCTCTCCTCTTCCCTCCTCCCTCTTTCTCCCCCTCCTTTCCCCTCTTCTTTCTCCCCCTCCTCTTCCCTCCTCCCTCTTTCTCCCCCTCCTTTCTCCCTCTCCTTTCTCCCCCCTCCTCCCCCCACCTCCCTCTTCCCCCATTTCTCTCCTTCCCTTTTTCTCTCACCCCCTCCCCTTCCACCCTTTCCTCCCCATTTCCTTCCCCTTCTCCCCCCTTTCTCCCTTCCCATTCTTCCCCATTTCTCCCTCCCATTCTTCCCCCTTTCCCCCCTCCCGTTCTTCCCCCTTTACCAGGACGGTGAGTGTGTGTGTTGAGACGCCCAACAAATCTCTCTCTCTCCCTCTCTCATCCTCCTCGGCTCAAGACGTAACTCTACTTGACGATATGCCTCCTCCTTGTTGCTGGTTCAGCTCCATATTCCCCTGTCCTGACCCCCCCAAACGTCTCTTTATCTCTCTCCCTCTCTCTCTCTCTCTGCCTCCGTTCCTCTGCAGCTGTCGCCGGACGATGATTGATGACGGAATGGGTTTCCTACTCCTTAGGACCCGTGTATATCTCTATCCCGCCTTCTCCCCGTTCGTCCCACGCCCTCTTCTGTCGTCATCTTATATCCAGACCAGAGAAAGGAGGGAAAAAAATTGTTTTTTTCCTCTCCCTTCGCCTCTTCGACCGGTTCCTCCTTATTTTTTTCTTCTCACCCTCTCCCACGTCTCCGTCTGTCGTTCTTCCTCATTTTCTTCGTGTAAGTAGTACGGTATGTCGTTATCCTCTTTTGTCTCGTCTCGTTCACTACTTCTCGAGGTTTTCCGTCAAGAGGGAACCTTTTTTTTTTATATCGGGGCAGGAGAATGTTCGCTTTAATTCGGGTGTGTCTTCTTGAGGGGTGTAAAAAAAAAAAAGATGGGACGTGATGGTTTTTATATCGGCTTCGCGTTAACCCCTTGAAGTGTTAAGAACGGGCGTGACTCGTGCCTGCATTAAAGGGTTGTATCGCGAGTCTGACACGTTTTCAGCTTTTAATTTTTCTTGGCGTAATGCGAGTGGCTTTCGAACGTAAGGGGCATTGCGTTGCATAATGCGGGAAATCGGTGAACTGTTTTTCGTTTTTACATTTCGATTTATTCCTGTTTCAGGATTTATATTTGTAACTCATTTTTTTCTGTCGCTATTGGACTAAGGAAATAATATAGAAACGAAGGGAATTTTGTAGCTATTGAAGGAGATGTAACAAAGTAATTAATAAATTTGTACTAAAATGCTGAAAAGATTCGGAATTCAACAGGCTGATAAGGTCCGTATAGAACGGCTTTATTTCACGGAATAAGTGCAGTTGGAAAATTGAGTCAATAAATTTCAGTCCTGACTCAGCGGTCTTTTTGATCTTAAAATACGAAGCCTCGGAGGCATCTTTTTCTTACTTCCAGGGAAATTTCGAATGCAATACGAAAGCACTAAATTTAAAAAAACAGGGATATTAATTTGAAAATCTTGAAGGAATCGTGGATTTTTTAATTTTATGTCGTTGTAAAATTCAGTCTAATTTTTCTCCTCGAAAATGTACCTATTCCTCGAATTTTATTTACTATTAATAATCACCGGAATAACCTTTCATAATGCAGAATTCTGCGGGTACCGGATAAAAGTTTATCTAACGGATTAACTCGATGATATACTGTATCACTAACCGCTCGACATCTTTAAAGTTCATCGTGGAGCAGCGGAAATTTTTCCACTCCAGAAATGCGTGTCGCCACTTAGTTTCAAGACCGAGAAGACTGTACATTTTTCGTCTCGTAAGTATTATCTCCTTGGAGACAAGGTGGCGTAAAAAATTGCACCCTCTCTGGACGATTACGGCCATTTTTCAGACGTAAGAGAGTGTCTTATATTTGTTTGCGTTAACCTTGCCAGCGGTCACACAGCCCAAAAAAATATCCGTTCTGGGGATTTTTAGTACGAAAAAAAAGAAGCCACCTCGCTCGATTGCGTCACGTCACCGCGCATTTAATGTCCCTTAAATGCCCTTTTTTTATATAAACGTATTTGATGGCGCCTTTCCCTTCCTCAATTCGTCCGAAAAGGGGACGTTGTTTGCGCGATGAATTTCCGGAAAGAAGTCGATATTACACGTGGGTTGATTCGCTCGCAGATCGGATCGTGGGATAAATTTTTGATGGAGCGGATGTGCGGGGTATTAATAGAGTTTCTGGTTTTATAGAGAAATGTGGCTCATTTTTTTTAAAGGAATCGTTCCCGTAATTTCCTCGTGAAGGCGCCACGTCATTCTCTTCATCATCAGAAAGTGAAGGCAGGAATTCCGTCGGGAAAAAGAGGTCGAATGTCACCCGGAAAGTTTTTTCCTCTCCGTTCTTACCGCGTGCGTGGTACGCGCGGGAGTGAGATGTGTGCGTTACGGGTGCGCGCGCGTATTTGTACGCGCGAGGTAATAGGGGGGAGGGGAAGGGTGTGCGTGTGTGTGTGCGCATGAGCGATGGTATAACGGCCGTCGTTATGGAAAATTCGGTCTCTTAGTGACACGGCAAGTCGTCGAGGTGACATGGGTGGCAGGATGTTATTCGGCTGCGAGAACTCTTAAGGCGAGGTCTCATCTCCCACGTCGAGTTTTTTTAATCCGTTTTTTTCTCCCTTGTTGACTGCTTGGGTGGTTTTTTTTTTTAAATTCCCGAAATGAAAGAGGAAACGGCCTTTTACGCTAACAAAATGTAGCGGCAAAGTGGATCGTGGCTGTGCATGAAAGTAAAACGGTGAAATGTCTCGTACGCAGTTAGGCGACTTATATGTTAGTAGCTTACAAGATGACGGTAGCTTTTTTTGTATTCTCTGATATTCCTGGGAAATGCGTACCGCCATTAAGGGTCCGTCCTGCAGTTTATATCTCATGTTCTATCGTCGAGATAGCGTCTTCCTGTTTAATTTGGAGTCGAGCTTACTCGCGGAGCTTCATTCTCCTGAATTCTGAGCTTAATTATCCGTTGTCATCGTGCGATTAAACCAGTTTATCACGGGTAACTGAACTTATATATTTTTTCACTCAACCCTTGCGTTGAATTCTTTACGATCAAAGATTGTCCTCTATCCCGTGTTTGTTTGACCGAATCTCGCTCATGTTTGTTTGTTTGTTTGTTCGACTCATTTATTATTTTTTATCTTATCATTTATCTAGCCGGATCTCACTTGCGGGCTTTTTTTATCCGTAAGAGACGCGAGCAAACAAGTCGGGGACGATTCGTCGAGCTTGACTTTTGAATTAAACGTTTTCATTCAGTTCAAACGTCGCAAGTTGCAGCAATAATAGTGAATAGTGATGGTTTCTTCCTGTTATTATTATGAAATACTGGGAAATTTACTCGAGGAATTCGAAACGTGTCTGCTACGGAAGGCTTTATAAGGTCATGGTAAAGTTGAACTGCCAGCATACAATTGGACGAAATTATCCCGCTGTTTATTTCAAGAAGGCAAAATTACCTCCCGTTTATTCGATCTCTCGGGCGAACTGAACTTTGCATCTCCTCAGCGATCGTAATAAAGATTTCTAGCGGCGCCCGAAATCATAATGTCCAATTATAATCATTGATGTCTCACGCCATTAAGTACCCACCGACGGGAAATTGTCTGTTGCCTCCCGTTGCGCCCGCTTCGCTTATATTGGAAGAGGGAAGTTTTGCGATCGGAGATGATCATTAAGGTAGACTTATTGCATCTCGCCAAGCCGTGAACTCACTCGAAAATTCTTCATCAGTTTTGCCGTGGCAAGTTGGCGAAAACGAGCGATGTTCGAGACAATTGAGATTGCCCTCGGCGAAGCATTTCCCTAGTTCAGCTAAATTTCCGGGGAAGGGAGCTTTGTTTTCCTTATCTTTTTCCCTAATTTGACGTTTTTTTTAAAGCTTTTTGTGCCGTGAACTATGTTATAAATGTACTACTTCGTCGTTTGCCTCTTCGATGAACAATTTTTCGAAGAAAGGGGTGCACTTCTGTTGCACGAATGTTATGATGTGGATTTAATATCGCTAGGGGTTCTGTCTCTGGTCCTTTACGGAGCCCAACCCTGTCCGATGACTAGCTACGCCCGCCTATTATTTTCAAAGGTATAGAGATAATATAGATTATCAAGTTTCATTTAAAAGCAATGGATTACCACAGCATTTAACGTTTTTCATTGTTAAACACCGGAAAAATTCCTTTTTTCAGATTAAAAACAAAATTTCCACTAGTTCGGCGCTGAGTTGAATTTAACCCAAAAGTTTTAACTTCATCCTTTCACCTATAGAACTGTTGATGTCTCTAAATCGAATCGCAATCTTAAATAACTTTAGATATGCAATTTATTATGCTCTGAACTGTTCTCCACGCTTCTCTTACGGGCTAGGATCGAATTAGGGGGACCGGGAGAAATTCCCTTAAAATAAAAGTTTTTGGAATTTTCGTCGGTTGTATCCAATGCCCTATCGCCTTCCAAATTTCAGACCTGTATCCACTTCCAGAAGTACGTTAGGTTTTATATAATCCCATATCCTGCTGTATTTGTGTGAAACACGTATAGATAATAGACATTTCATCCGAATGACGAACTTAAAATCAATTGCGACGGCTACGGGAGTGTAGTTAAAGAGATTTTTACCGGTTTTTTTTTGCGAAACAGAACATATCAAAGCGACGGCGTATAATTTTTTCACCACGCCTCGAAGAGTTACCTAAAAATGTGGCACTTTTTAACCTCGAGCTTCGACTTTCATGGACGGATATTTCCGGTAGTAAAGGTTATAAAAATACATGGGCCATCCCCAATCCCCATCGCGCGCCATAATATTCACGTCCGTGTGTAGATGGAACTTATTTTTTTTTTCATACAAACCTATAGGTTTTGGGGTGAGTGGGAAATATTCGTTTCCTCCTCCTCCTACTTCTACTGCTGATACCACCGCCTTCTAGGGGCGAAGCTAACGCTTTTCCAATTATATTCGGAGTGAGAGAGAGAGAGAGGTAGGTGGTGTGCGCGAAGTCCCGGAAATTGAAAGCCTCCCGAGATGAGGTGCCGAGTGCTATTGGGGAAAACGGGTGGGAATCGTGGCTGTGTGAAATGGGAGCCTGCCTTATCTCCTAGGACCTTCTCTTTACCCCCTTTTCTCTCTCTCTCTCTCTCTCTTTAAGACCTCCCTCCCCTCCTCCCTATTACTGCTTCCCTCTTCCCGACGAATTCCACCTTAGCAACCCGCAAAAACGACGGTAAATTCGAATCTTATCGGGCGAAAGTGGGAGAGAGAGAAGGGTGAGGAGAGTGGGAGTCGGGGGCAAGAACGTTTTCGAGGGAAGGGGGTGAGGGTTAAAAATATACAGCACCTCTCTC
The DNA here is from genome assembly GCA_036926305.1 of Uropetala carovei. Lineage (NCBI taxonomy): Eukaryota > Metazoa > Arthropoda > Insecta > Odonata > Petaluridae > Uropetala > Uropetala carovei. The sequence goes on from JAXCHB010000009.1 coordinate 1,040,709, forward strand.
TTCGTTGTGCGCGATCCATATAAGATTTCAGAGGGGTTCTTTTGAGAGAAACGCGTTTACCGGGAGGGGAAATGGAAATAACTTATACTCCCTTTAACGTCTCGGGCATATGTACCATCCATAAAAGTTTTCAAGTTGAAATTAATGTGCCTTTATTATATCTAGGTGCTGAGGAACGTATTCCTGCACGCTGCAGTAAATTTTAGACATCGCCGAGGTCTGTGACGTGTGTTTATTCGTTCTAGAAATTTAAATCTACTAAGCGTTACTCATCATCGGGAAATGGAGACTAATTATGTCGGCATTGGATCGTTATGGCGCGTTTTTTTTATCACCGTCTAATTTACGAGCAAATTACTGCCTTCGTTTAAAACGTCGGCTTTCCCAGATTACATATTCATTCAAAATAGTGATAAGCGCGGAGCGTTGGACTTCCGGAAAAATTAGTATGCGTAAAGCAATGATATTTTTTATTTTAAACTGCGTCGATTTTAAGTTTTCATGAGCGTATAGGATCTTTTTGAGGTAAGGGAAAAGATATCAAGGTGCGTGGCTCTATTCAGCGGCATCTGCGTAAACATCCGAGATTGTTTTGTAGCATTAAGCATTAATCCCTTGCGCTTAATTGTTACGGAAATCCCATTAATACGTTAAGTAAGAAGGATTCCACTGTACAATTGATTTATTTGCTGGTATCCCGCGGGTGTGGTATGGTCCTTAGCATAATGTCCTTATTCTACTTTTTTTTAAACTGGTATTTTAATCCGCCTCGAACAAAAGGACTTGGCGTTTTCATTTCTCATTCGCGTCACGTTTCTCGGTTTGGAAAGTGCTAATTATTCCAGGCACGCGATTTTTTATCTCGCCTCTCGGTTTAACTTTAAACTAATCCATCACTTTTTTGAAAAAGCTACACGTGGAGAAGGTTTGGGATTTTCGTCTATCTGATGGTAATACGTATCAGTTCACGTTGGTTAATTGGTGTTTTGCACGAGCGGAGGCGCATCTATCCTTATAGGTTTCATTTTGGCGTCCATGAAATTGGCATATGTTTGCCGTAAAGTTATGGAGTAATTTAAAAAAAATGTAATACATTCCTCCGATTTCCAATTCCAAAAGTATTCATCACGATGTTTAAATATACTGTGTGATTCGCAGCGATATGTTCTTCTCTAGTTAATACGATTTTGTGCACGTAATTTTCGTTCGGTTTCATCTGTATTTTTCTTGTTTACGCCCTTTCTAATGGTAATCTGTATCGCTAGGTTTCCATATCTCGCGAGGCAAGGTAATATTTGAAGTCAAGTTATTCCCTTCTAGTAATTTTGGTCAGGTCGCATTGATATTTTTTTAATTCCTCACTTTTATATGCTTAAAATAACCGCGCAGTGTATATTTTGATAAATCGTAACCCCAATAGCTATAAATATGTTCAGCTTGCAGTCTCAACGGTCAAGTTACTGTCCTCAGTAATAATTCAACGATCGTCGATTTCATGTTGTCGTTAAAGGGTCGACGATCGGTTTATTTCTACAGCCACTGGGTATCCGAGTCGCTCAGTATGGATTATTCGAAAGTTTTTAAGGGCTGTAAGTATTACCTGTACCGTTTATTTGACGCCAACCATAATCCGGGATTTGAAAAAAAAAGAAAATTCATTTTTCGAAACCAAATAAATCCGCAGCCATATATCCTTTTTATTGCCCGCGATTTTCTTTCCCGCCCTTTCATTTCAACGCGTCTTTCTCACGAGAAACTTCGAGCCGACGAAAAAAAATGACCGAGCGAAAATATGAAATCTTGACGCGACTTATAATGGGATCCCTTCATTGGAAATCTTTCGGTTTTATATATATATATATATATATATATATATATATATATATATATATATATATATATATATATATATATATATATATATATATATATATATCTTAGTCCGCGAAATCTCCCGCAAACACCGTAAAGCCCATCGCGGCAATATCGCGTCGATAGGACTACGGGAGGGGGGGAGAGAGTAGGGGAAGGGCAAAGGGATCCAACTCCCACCCCTCCCCCGCCTCTCTCTTACTATTTACCCGTTTTTTCCATCCGGATCGCCGGAATTTTTTTCTTATATATTTTTTTCATCCTCTATGCTCGCCTCCGCCGTCTCGTTCCCCTCAAATCGAGCGGAACTCCGAGGGAAGCGAGAAAAATGAAAATTTCCCACTTATTTTCTCCTTTTTTTTGGTAATCCTCTTATCCTCACGTGGCGATTGTTGTAATCGAAGACCCAGCGCTGCTGTTGCGTGTTTTTTGGAGATCCCTTTTGGGTATGTGTGTATGTGTTGTTGGAGTGTGTGTGTGTGTCTGCTCGCCGTTCTCTCTCTCTGTCTCGTTTGCTGTCGTGTCACAATCCCAGGGTTTTTTTTTTACGCCGCCCAAGGAATTCTCGTAATTCTTATCCTTTCTCTTTAATGCGGAGGCCTTTTTTTTATTATTTCGGTTATCCCCTTAAAGAGAAGGATGCTGGAGTATTAAGAGAGGGATTAGCCCGCTATCTCTCTTCCATTTTCTGGTTCTGCCGCCGACGTTCCCGGGATCACGCCCGCGGAGTTTTTTTTTATAGGGCTTTGCCTTACGGGAGAATCGCTCGTTTTATTTTATTTTTATTTTATTTTTTGGCACGTCCGTCGCAGGAGGTTGAAGCACGTAAAGGTGGACGTAAAAGGATCTCTTTACCGTAAATGTCGCGGTTTATTTCAGGGTTTTTTTCTTCCATTGTCGCGTTTTTTTCTTGTAAGAGTCGGGAAAAATCGGGCGGCGGTCGGGGTTCTTCACCATTTCTGAAAGAGGGTGTTCTAATTATGGTCGGAAAGTGTTGTGTCATGTTTGGGGTTTTTACAATGTAACTGTAGATGCTGTTGAAGGATTTATTTTCGTCGTGAAATTTTACCTCAAGTGTTTCTTTTTGTATTGGAAATGATTCGTGTCGTTCTTTATTATTTTCGTAAGTATTATTTTAAATGTTAACTGTGAGATAAATTGATAATATGATTTGTCTTACGCCAGTATGTGTTAAAAAGTAACACCCGTAGTCATGAAATGGCCGCGTCAACTTTGTAGCATAAAATGCGCATGTCATTTGATCAACTGTTTTATGGCTCTTCCAACGTATTAAGCATTTTCTTTACCCGGCTAGTTCGTGACGTTAACTGATCTAAATCAATTCAAGAGTCTTGCGTGTCTAGAAAGCAACGCGATATACGTCGAAATAATTTTCTCCCGACTCAATTAGTATCCATTGTATACACTTCCTTCAGCTTTTAGGAATTAATGCTTTCACCGTTGATGGACATGAGAGAATACCGACCATGAAAGATTTCCTAATTTCGACCGCTCTAGAGCCTGAAATTAAAATTAATTAAGGGTCGTGTACCAACAGCTGTCTCCCAGACGTAGATCTCGGGCGTGTTGGCTCAAGATTCAAAAGTTGCAGGCGCAATCCCTTCGACTAGTCGCAGCAGTTCGTAAACATATGGCCGTGAGACGCCCAGTTCTTCCCCCACGCCCCTTTCGTCCTTCCCTCCCCCGTCATCTTCCGCCTGTATTCCGCGAAGCGCACGACGTAATTTTCATCCGGGAGTAATCTTACCTCCTTCGTCCCTCCGCCTCCTTCCCACACCTCAACCTCCGGGCGCCACCCGAGAAAATGACACGGTCGACGGAACGCACATCGTATTACTCATTACTTCCAGGGAGGTTTTATCATAAAGTGAAATTCAGGACGCGGCAGGCGTAAGATGTGCCCGGTTTCGCGCAAGGGTTTTAGCTCGGGGCGTTATTGTCCGTGAATCGGAGTCGGAAACTGCTAAAGCGTCGCTCCTTTCTCTCCCCCCCCCACCCTTCTCCCCACGTCTCCGCGGAGGCTGGCTCACTCTCATTCCGCTCAGCCCATCGCGTCATCCCTGTGTTTATGCGGCATCCTGCCGTTTTAGAGCGGGTTCGGCGTATATGTGTGTGTGTGGAAGGGGATTAGAGAGAGGGGGGGGGGGAGTATATAACACTCCCGTTAGGTTCCCTAGGTTTCCTTCCATGTTGCCTCACTCACTCTTTATCTCCTCTCTCTCTCTCTCTTTCCCTCTCTCTTTCTCCTCAGTCCTGGGAAGCCAAAACCTTGGCGGCTGTAGCACTGGTGTTGGTGGTATCGATCCCCGTGCGGGCGTGAGCTGGCGCCTCCTCCCTAAGGCACCCTTTCTCCTCCCCCTCCCCTCGACACCCCCCTTCTTTCTGCCCCGCTCTCTTTCTCTCTCTCTCTCTCGGTGAATTTTTACAGTGTTGTATCTTGAAGTGGAGGATGCTGAAGCAAAAAAAGAATGAGGTGGAGGGTGTCTTAAATGCTTAAGACGGCGTTCTCTCTCTCTCTATCCTCCCCTCTCTGTCATCCTCTCCTTCTCTGTCTGTCATCCTTAACAAAGCTTTAAAAAAAGTCTCCCCTTCCACGTAACCTCATCGGGTCCTTTATGTTCTGCAGGGGTCAAGGTTATGTATCAGTCACCTTATGGCGACCTCTGTGATCTCTTGCATGTGGGGAGTGTGGGGGTTTTTGTCTTTGGGTGTGTGTGTGGGAAGTGAGGGGATGAGGGGGTAGGGATGGTTTTGGGGGGATATCGACGCGCCCCACTTGAGCGCAATGGGATGGTTCGGTCTAGCGCTTTGCGTAATTTTGGTCGCGATAATCGGTACGTGATCGGTTTTGCCTGGAAGTTGGTTATGTCTCTGTATGTGATGGGATTCGCGCTTGATCGCTACGGATTCGCCCAAATTGGAGGTCCTCGTGCTAACCACGGTCCGGGGATTTTATTAAGTAAATGCTCGGTCGTGTGTATCCGAGCGTTTTTCGTAACTTGAGAGGTAATTATAGGTTCAGAAACGGATGGAATCGTTCTTAAAATTCGTAATATTTTCTAAAGTGCTTCCTGTTTTGCTGTAAACGTTGCATAATATTGATATAGTACGTAGGTCTCGACACGTGACCTTCAACCAATGGCGGATACAAAGGGGGGTAATAGGGTAATTATCCCCCCCCCTCCTGATGATTAATGTTCATTAAAATATTATATCAATCCATGTTTTTTATTACTGGAGTTATAAAACATTGCATAATATTGATATAGTACGTAGGTCTCGACACGTGACCTTCACCAATGGCGGATACAAAGGGGGGGTAATAGGGTAATTATCCCCCCCCCCTCCTGATGATTAATGTTCATTAAAATATTATATCAATTCATGTTTTTTATTACTGGAGTTATAAAAATATTTTGCGAATGTCTAATGAGACATTATTTAACATAGGTATCAGTAAATATAATTGTTTTCTTATTACTCCGCTATGATATGCCGCTACATCCGGCTTTCTTCAACTGATCATGGTGAAAGTGCGGTAATAATTTGCGATAAATAACTCGTGCGATTTGTAAACTCCGGGTTGGATTTTTATTTGCTCGTATGTGACGGATGGAAACAAATACGTGGCAATCTTATCTCCCACCAAGTTCACCCAAGGTAAAAGGTACAAGGTCGTAAGGTTCTTTATCTTAATCTTCTGGTTGACTCACCGCGGTTTGCCGGTGTTTCTTCTGTTCTCCGCCGTTTATTGAACACGACCCATTTCTGCTTCCATCATATAAGTCTGCAGCGCGATAAATACTCATGTCGACGTCAACTACGGTAGGAAAAATGGCTCTATTAGCAACATCTTGGGGACACTCATTACGGCCTGTTTTTTAAGCGTTTATTATTTTTTTTATCGAGGACTCCCGCAGCGGTGTAAATTCTTAAAAAGCGTTAATGGCAACCTCACGGACTATAACGAAAGCAAAAAAGCCTCGAGTTGTCACTCGAAATAGGTAACGCACGCGTTAAAAAGAGAACGGAAATGTGGCACAGTGTGTTTCGCTCGGCCTTTTTTTTTTATTTCAGCGGGATTTAGGTGACATCAATAAAGAGACGTTTTAACGGGGGGGATGGAAACGTTCTTAAAAACTTTATTTTCCGAAGCAAAGCGGGTCGTGGAAAGAAGTAAACGACCCGTTTGTTGTAAGCCTAGTTCTAGTTCTAGAACGAAAAAAAAAGGTTTATTTTTTTGCATTCGTACGCCTTCTGTTCGGAAATGTCATATCACGCTCTTGCACCAGAGGGAAGCTGGAACGATCAGTGGGGCAAAAAAAAAGAAAGAAGTTTCGAGTTCTTCTCGTCGATCCATTAACCCGCCGCGTGTCGGGAATGAGTTACTTTTCAAGTCGAGCAGATCTTGAGAAAGAGAGGGGGTTGTCGTATCCGCAGACGGATTACTTTTCCTTCTTTAAAAAGATAAGTGATTTCACGAGCCGCGTCGAGTCGAGCCGCGTCAAGCCGAGCTGCGTCGAGCCTCGCGCGACGGCCGTGTCTGAGTCTTTAATAAATCAATGAATCTCCCGATTTACAATCCCATAACGCGTGTTCCCATGAGTGAAATTAGCCATTCGTCCGGGAAGGGGAGAGAGGACTTGTGGGGTTAATGGTAATTGCCTGCGCGCGCGTGAACACATCTCGTGCTCTTTCTCTCTCTGTCTCTCTCTCTCTCTACAGTTATTATTTTCGAATTTCCTCTTGGAGCTCATCCAAAATTTCGTCCTTGGTCTCGTAATCTGCATTTGAGCTCGCGTTCTCTGTGAGAAGACCAATAAATTGGTTTTCTTGCATCTTGGAGGGCATCTAATGACCGAGCCGTTCTCAAATGCACCGCGATAAGTCTTGAAAGCAGTTTGTTACGCAGTTAGCGAGATGAATGAGTCTTTGCAGTTTGATGTAAAAGCGTTTAAATCGATCTGAGATGTAGTTCGATAAATGCCGCAATCGATAATGGTTAGCGCGGGAAAATTAGAAGGGGTCGTCGTAGGAAGATTTAATGAATGGGTTCTACACAACTTCGCAATGGAGAATTATCAGTGTTCACTAGAGAATGGATACGGTCAGGACGAAAGAGGTATAAATCAATTTCTTTTAGTTATGCCATACGTATGGTTTTCTGCGTTGTTCAGTAGAAAATTCAGTTTATTACGCTCATCAATGTACTCTGCAAAAATTTACTCTGAAAAAGCAAAACTTTTATTTTATATAAATAATAATCGGGTTTTGTTTATAGCTTCTTTCATTTTGCCTATCAGTTTCACTTATACCACTTCCGCTCTGACCGGCTCAATTATCAAGCTCGTCTTATAGCTGAAAATAAATTCCAGAATAAACACTTGAGGTATCAAATATTGAAAAAAATAGTGATCGTCGTAGGTATCTAATATAGCCATTTTATAACCTTATGGCTGTTGGAGATACTGAAGACAAGTACTAATTTTCCAATTTTTGACACTCATGGGATTATTCTGTGCCTTGCAGTGTGTTTTCTAAGATAGTCACTATCTGCTTGCGTAAATTTTATCTCTTTAAAATTCTTCTAGCGTAAATAACATGCAGTGAAAAACAGTCCTATAACAAGCCCATATTACTCCAATTTAAAGGAAAAAAGAAATCATTCGACTTATAATCGACGCATAGAAGTAATAATTGGAAAATGTCAGGCGCGTAACTTGGGGTGCGCAGGCCCACGCAGGGCGTGGGGGCCCCAAGATATTTGAGGCCCCACAAAAATACTTAGAATTTTTCCCGTAATCTGCCGTAAGGTATTCGAAGTACTAATATCCTTATAGGAATGAAAGATTTCATCACTCGAAATGAAGACGAAAATACCCATCTCAAGTGTTTGGAGTTTTTTGTATGTTAGAATTTTAGAAGTCTCAATGTATTTTTGGAATTAAAACGTAAAAAATATCGATAAAAATCAAAACGGTATAATAATTTAATATATTTTAATATAAATGGGGCCCCCAAAAACTTGACTTGGGTCCAAAACCGTAGTTTCCGCCCCTGGAAAATGTACTTCAATTATCGAGTTTATTTTATAGTTTCGACTGCACGCTATACACACTTCGATACTTGCCGTATTTCATGCCGGAGACACGTGTACCGATCTTTATGGTTTTTTTTCGCCAAGGATCAGTAGAAGGTCGTAACCGAATCCCAATAAAGAAGCTACCTTTCTATATACTCCGAGACATGAGTAAGTGGGAGTCTTATTTTTTTTTTTTTTTAGATGTGCTCCCGTCAGGCGAGAAAAAGGGATGGACGAAGAAACGACTCGTGATAGCAAAAAACAAAAGGTGCATGACGTCTTTTCGAGGTTAATGGGACTCATTTCGTTTTCTGGAGCATTTCGTGGGAGAGAAGGGGAAGTGGAATGGTCGTGAAGACCTAGAGATGCCTTTCTTCTTTAGAAGAGCTTTCTCACTCACCTCCTCCCTCCCCCTCCTCTCCCTTCTTTGAGGAGCTCTCGGTGAAGCAAAAATAAGATGAAGTTATTTGGTATCTCATGTTCGTAATGGTGTAGGAGGCGTCATTCCTTAAGACCGAGGCGCGTCTTTTCAAATTAGGAAAAGAAGTGCGAAAATGCAATTATTCCCCCCCTCCCCCGTGTGCAGGCTTTTTAGCGTGTGTGTGATTCTGTTTTACGGATTGGGGTCGTGGATGTTGCCTTCTCGCCTTCGACTGTTATGTCTCAAAAAGAGTCTGTCGGCAATTTCGTCACGTTTTGACCTTGATTTTGCAGCGCACGGCTCGGCGTAGCGTGTTATTCAATGCGTCACCAAAACGTGCTGAACGGGATGATTAAGTCGGACCTTTTTGTGTTGGTTGAGGATGTCGTAAAAGTCGGCAATATAACGCTTTAATCAAAAATTTCATTTCATCGCGCCGGGTTAACGATTTCCAAACTCGTTTCCTTTTAATAAATATTAGCTCTATGAGCAATTTATCCTGTTAGAGGGAAACGTAACGCGACGAATTGTTAGAAGAATTAATTTTCAAAAATTCGATTCCCGTCTCCTCCTTAACGAGCAAATTTTGGGATACCGTTTTTGAAGCGTAGATTTTTAAACGGTCACGGTAGCCAGCCCCGTAACTAGATATTCTAGCGCTCGGGGCAAACTACTAAATATGCGCCCTCCCTACCTTCAAGATATTATTTTATCTAGTTTATTTAGTTACTACTATTTGGATTCTTTTGCTCCCCTTGCTTAGTTACGCCCGGGGTAGTTGCCCCGCCCAAGTTACGGCACTGACACGGTAGCTAATGAAATTTGAGAGTCTGTTGGACTTGGATAGATAGCTCTCGTTTTTCGTTATATCTCGAAAGATGTATATTTGATCAAAACCAATATTCGTTGCGAAGATAATGAAAACTTTCACAATAATAAATGAGTTTTTTCCGAGCTTTGTCCCTCCTCGCTGTATTTTTCCACATACTTAAGCCACAGACCGTTTGGTATAAATATAGAAGTGCCTAGTAATTCATCGGAAATATCAAAGAATTTTAAATTTTAGTTGCCGCTAGGTATTGAAATCAGACCTCACTGTCGCCGTCGCGTTCCGAATCCGATTAATTTTCGGGCGAAAATGTAGCGTCACGTTTCGTGCGGGGACTATTAATGCAACCTAGGCCGGAACACGGGATTTACATTTTTCGAGATATGATTCTAGGATAGATAACCTTTTTCGCCATCCCATTCATCCACGTTTTCGTCTCTCCGTGAAGGCTGGCTTTGATTAATGCACGGGGTAAGTAAAGTGACGGTAGGCTGTTATTAGGAGGAGTATATGGTGATTGATTGGCCGCGAGGTTTTTAATTAGGTTTTAGGTTTACCGTATCAGTTATCGCGCGAACTTTCCACTCATCCAGGCGATTCCGTATGCGTGGTCATGACCCGGGTGCAATCTTTTATTCAAAGAATTTTTATTTTCCGTTTGCGAAAATAGAATCGGTAACCTTGGAGATGGAAACTAATACATATATATATATATATATATATATATATATATATATATATATATATATATATATATATATATATATATATATATATAAAGCGATTCCTCGTCTTTTTTATTTAGTCCAAGCTATTTTGTATACTGGAAAGTCCTCGCTCACGACTTTTTCTAATTCAGGTCGGATAGCAAAAATGTCGGTTAAAATTATTCATGCCATGCGTATCACGTTTTTCCCCTCTCTTGATTATTGGTTTTTATTTTATGAGACGACCCTTAAAATCGCTCGTTTTATGTAATTATGCTGGTTAATTAAGTCGCATAAAAGGGAAATATTTTTCGTACTAAAAGTGAAATTAAAAAAAAATGGAGACATTCGTTTTATTTGATTAGAATGCTCATATGAATTTATGTTTATGTAATTTTTTATTAATTATTTATTCTCGATTATCTGTGTGTGTATATGTATTATTTCGTGACTATTTTCCATATTTAGTGTAGAATGACTGATTGATTGGAATTTAATTACATTTTTAATTGATATCATGTTGCATTCTAAATCATTACAAACGAACATGTGCAAATATTGTGCATTTTGAATGGGAATTGTCCCGTATTTGGAGGAAAATAAAATGAAAGGGAGAGAGAGAGAGAATCAAATGCTGTATCAAGGGGCAAAATCGGTGGACGAAATTAAAGATTCCGATGACGTCATTCTCGATAGAACACTCAAAAAATGCATTTTTAATGCCTTGACCCCTTTCGCTGTACGAACGCAGTTGCTATCTTTAAAATAAAAGCAATCGGATTCAAAAACTGGTTGAGAGAGAGTGGTGGAGTGAGAGCAGTACGTACGTCATCTTATAATTTCCGTGACCTTTAACTTGGTAAGGAAACGTGACTACCCATTTAACATGGGAGTTATTTTAAGTCGGGCGAATATATATATTCACACCATTGTTAGTAAAACTTAATGCATCATATAGAGCATATCATTTTAATTTTTTTTACTCTAAGACTATGGATTAATAATCTACGAGGTTGTTTTTTCCTTTTCCAAACCTTTCACTTTATGTAGTTTCTTGCCGTGATGCACGAGGGGTTGCCTGGTTCTCAGGCGCAAGGCTTTTTTTAAAGTCCGCCGGTGGCTTTTCTGGCCTAATTTCTCTAGAATTTCACCCGACGTTATTTGTGGCATATTGTTGCTGCATAAGGATGTTGTATCGTCTTATTGAATATTAACCGATGTACTTAATTGATTGACAGGGTAAGGTCGGTTCTCGTTTTTTCATCGAGAAAGTTGTTCTTGGTCAGCCGGAACTAATCGTATGTCTAATGTAATATTTTCACGGTTTCGATTAAATAACCTATCATTTTCGATCCTTAGTTTGGTAAGAATTTTATTTAAATTAACTAGTTTTTTTTAAGCCAAGGATTAAATGAATCGGCATTTTTTTTGATTTGTGGAAATACGTTTTTAACGTAAAAATTACCAATATTAGTTACTTCCATCATATTATATCCGTTTAATTTTCGGTCAGAGATCATAGTAGGCTATCGTGGATTCGTATGTTTGCCGTTGGAGAGAATTAAACGCTAAGTATCATCTTTACTAAAAAAAACTATTATATGAATCACTTTACGTGATGTGTAGTGCACCACTGTATTCTTGTCCTTCCAAAATGGTAAGTAGATATTGGTTGAAAATCATGATACCATAATACGTTATCTGTTGAATTCGGGTCAAGCGTAAATATCATTTAATAAGGAATAATTTGCTATTTCAACATCCTCAGCTCAAACGTGGCATTTATGCTGGCGAATCCCGTTCTGGACGTTTCTTCTCCGTAACCGCGTCGCGAGATCACGACAATGACACAGCAAACGAACATTCTCATTTTTTTTCTCTCCTCTACGGTTAGACACCTTCTTTTTGTCGCGTCGAGCCACACTGGCCACATTCCAACAGCGTACAGAAAATTCGCGAAATAGGCGAGACGTCCCCGCGAGAATCCTTCGCTTCAAACTTGGCAGTGGCATTCTCGATGTCACGGTCAACACAAGAGAAGTAGAGGTAGGGGGGGGAAAAAAGAGGGAAGTAGGATTTTCTTCGAACCGTTCGCTACTTTGAGCGAAGTCCTTTGAAGAGGAGAAGCGGCGAAAAAGTACGAGAAGGAAACGCCGGTAGGAGACACACTTAACGGCGACTTTCTTTTTTTTTAATTTTTTTTTTCTCTCGCGGCTTTTAAATTTTTTTTGTGTGTGTGTGGGGGGGGGGGAGGGAGAAGAAGATGGATCGTAGATGACAAATCCAGACGGCTCCCTCTGTCTCACTCCACTTTCTCTCCCTGTCATCTCCACTCCCACGGCCCTTCTGCTCCGATGCCTGCGGTGTCGTTGGCGCGGTCGCTTTGTCTGTCTGTCTGTCTGTGTGTGTGCGCGCGCGCTCTCGCTCTTCACCCCATCTCATCACGTATTCCTCTCCGGTACTTTTCTCCCCCCCGACAGAAGCCCCCTCCCCCCTCTCCGGTTTTTTTTCGCGCTCTCTTTCGGGCTCGTCTTACGTAAGGAGAAGGGATCGATGGGAGAATGACGGCAAAAGCCTTCTTCTTCGCTCTCCGCTCAATGGCTCAAAAAAAAATGGAGGAGATGGAGTAGTCGTGAAGGAGGGAGGGGTGTGTAGGTGGAGAAAGGACTCCCCACCCGGAGGGGGGTGAAGGTTTTTTTTTTTATTTTTCGAGAGGGTGGTGAGGGAGTGGTGGACTTAGAAAGTCCTCCGCTTTAATTCCGATCTCACCCCGATGCGCGGTTTTTTTTTTAACGGTCCTTCCCTACCGCGTCCAGAAGAAGAGGTTGACCTAAATCCCTCGGTGCCGTCACCCACCACTCTCCTTTTTCCCTTTGCTCTCTCTCTCTATCTCCCTCCCTCTCTCCCCCTTCATAACCAACACTTTCCATCATCCCTCGGCCATCTATCTCTCGTCCACCTGTCAGTTTCCCACTCCTCCGCCCCCTTCACCACAGGAGTCCCACGCCCCCGCGAATATCTCTCTCTCTCTCTCTCTATCTCTCTCTATCTCTCTCTCTATCTCTCTCTCTCTATCTCTCTCTCTATCTCTATCTCTCTCTCTCTATCTCTATCTCTCTCTATCTCTCTCTCTCTATTTCGTCCTACCCTTTCCCCTCCCCTAAATTCCCACTCCCGTCGCTAAAGATGGCGGATTTCCATTCAGCCACCGATGTCTCGTTTCTCCGAGCAATTACCTCTTAAATATTCACTCGTGCGTCGTTTTGGAGCCGCGTCCCAAAACCGCCGTCATTTTAGGGGAGTCGAAAGTGTAGGGAAAAGGGGTTTTTTTGGCGGGTTGAAAGCCTGTGAAATAATGAAGCTTGTTTCTGACACGAGGGGATAATTTTTAAAGGATTGGTTTTTCGGTCGGTTTCGAACGTCGGTTAAGTTGGCGTTTGGTTCCAGCCCCTGTTGCCAAGGCTTATGTTTCATATTTTGTAGTCGTTTACTCTGTCGTTCAGAATCTGAAATTTATTCAGTTTCGCCATAAAACTGCTTTTTATTATATGTTAAAGGATTATATACTGGTTCGAAGTTTTTGTGCTCATGCTTTCTTACCTTAATTCATTGGCATTAAATAATCAGTCGCAGTGAGCATGTTGCGCATTAAGTCGTAATGATGGCAATAACATTGTTCCGTCTTTTCTGAATTAATATTTAATTGGCTCAAGCCATAATAATAATGGAATTATATATCGTTAGCATATTTCGTTGATGCTTTTATAGTGCCTTCTGTTCAAAAGAAGAAGGAATGAGTCGGGCAAAATTTTCCGCTCCCTTTGTCCGTGAGTTCGATATATTTAATGTTCTTTTAGCCCTCGATCCAACTTTTATTTTTTTTTAACCCCATCGAAATTTGTTTTTCATTTTCATACAAAGGTTAATTGCGTCGAATTATTGCGCAAGAAGCTAGTCATTTATGATGTCAGAGTCCTTGACTCGTTAACTCAAATATTGGATGCGCTACATAGCTACTCTTGCGACACGTTCATTTTTATGTCTGATTCAGTTCCATTAAAATATTACGTTTACCTTTGCGTTGAAATGCGCACGTGTTAAACTTAACCGTTTAGTGCCTCTTCTAAGTTTTTGCAGATATCCGTGCGCATGCGAAGCTCTCACGCCAAGGAGAAATTGTACTTGTAGTCACGTCTTCGTCAATGGCGAAACTCTCTGCTTAACATTATTCACCCGCTGTATCCTCTCGCAAATAATTCTTTTCTCTGAAAGTTCTACTCTCTCTGTTCGGCATCTAAGTCGACGAGAATAAAACCTGCCGGAGGATCACTCGACTTGCTGAGCTGGTGATGTCGTCCGGAGTTAAAAACGAATAAAAAAAAAAGAGTAAAGGTCGCCTTATCACCATCATCCCACACACATCGAGAGGTTCTTTTATTTGAGGTTCGACGAATAGTTTTCGAGTCTCTCCGCATTTGCGGTGGTGTATCCTCCTCCTCCTCACTCATCCTCGGGTGTGTTCCCGCCTCCCCTCAGCCTCTCCACCTCGCCTCCCTCCCCCTCTGCCTCCCGATGACCTACACTCCTGCTGAAATTTTGCTGATGGAAAGGAAATCCTTCTCGTCGCGTCCCTGGGAGGGATAAAGTCTTTCCAAGCCCATCCTTTTGTGAGGGAAAGGAGAGTGGTTGGCGCACTGTTACGAAAGACCCTCAACCTCTATTCCTATAGAGACAGCGAGCGAATGAAAAAAATGAAGAAAGAAGCGGAGAAGAGGAGGGATAGGGTGAGTGAGAGAGAGAGGGAAAAAGGGAGCGAATCCTTTTATTATTTTTTTTCGCTATTATCGAACGAACCCGTCCGACTTTTGCTCTTCGTTCCCCTTCACCTTGTTTTCCAAGACCCTTAATGTGAAATTTACGTCACGGTCGCTTCGTTACGTCAGTGGGGCGGTGGCGGTTTTTTAACATGTGAACGATTTTTGGAAATAAAAATATTATAAGAAAAAGAAGGGGGGGGGGGGCTCTCGTCCCTTTGTCTCGATAAAAAGTGCATGTGCGGCGTTGCCGTTTTTTTTTGTTGTCCCATGGAGATTTCGCCTTTTGTTTCTCTCGACGCCGTGGACGACGTATAAAGCTCTCGCGTGCTGTTTGCGTTGGGATTTTTGTCGAGTCGTCGTCCTCGTGACGTCTTAGGAAATTTGTTGCGTCGATATAAAAAAATCGTCGTGGAGGATTTTCGCCGCGCGCGATGTTTTTATGGGAGTTGTATTGTACGGGGAAGTAAATACATCTAAGTCGTGAAGAGATTCGTTGATTTTTAAAAAAACAATGCATGTCGTATGTCGGCTTAAAATCATTTGGATTTATGTGAGTTCCGAGGCGTTAAACCTTTGCTCAAATTTGTGCTAGAATCGGTTCAGGAAAATGTTAAGTTGAATTTTTAATAAAATCCAAGGAATTTGGCTGGTCTTCGTGGTAATTGATACACATATTAACGAAGAAAATAATAATAACTTTGTTAAATTCCACAGTTTGTGGAATTTAACAAAGTTATTATTGTTCTCTTCGTTAATTTGAATTTTTAAGGTGGTTGGAATCTAAGTACGACCTCGGACTTTGCACATACCTGAGACCTATATAACGACTACACTATTGCTTCATTACATACCCTTTTGAATAGGCGGAATTAGTTGGTATGCATGAAAGCGTCCTTGAACAGGTATTATACCATGAAAACATTAGAGAATATGAGCTGGTCAACATTCGTTTCTGAATTTTAATCCGTCAAATAAATTAGTTTGTTGTTGTTCTCATTCGTTAATTTCGTAAGGATGAGGATTTTTAGGAGTGTCGATAAAAGCTATGTTCCGTGAACGCTTAAAAGGAAGGTGATTCTAAGAAAAATAAAAAGATGCATCGAAGGATTTTTCATTTTTGTTTTTCCGGCAATTATTTATCATGGTGTAAAAATAAAATTTAAATTAAAAATAAAATGTCCGTTTAAAAAAAACAAAACGCACGTACATGACATTGAAGAGAAAAATAAAGATTATCGAATTTTATTTTTAGGATCGTAGGTTCCAAAAATAAATGTTTTCTCGCGTTAGTTTGAACACGCAAATTTTAATGTTACACAGTTTATTTTTCCAATTTAATTTTTCCTATTCAAGCGAAGTCCAGTTTTTTTAGGATATTTTTATTTATTTTTGGTTTCGTTCGATGGTGTGACGTCCGCGCGTGATTGATGTCGCAACCTTCCGAATTCGTTTTATTTATTTTTTTCATTCCGCCAGAGAGGCAAACGTAAATATTTAACTGGTTTTTGGGTTGGTATTGCTCCTCGTAACTGAATTAGGTGTCGCCGTCTCGAGGCTAATTGTTACTTCGCATCCGCTTCGCTCGACCCCGTATCATTTTCTCCGGCGTAACTTCATTCTAATTGACGGGAAGAGCGGCAAAAACGCCCACCGCGCAAGGAGGGAAATTAGCATACACCGCGGCTCGCGCCAGTTTCATTCTCAAGCGGTATGCTTTGATGCATTCGTCTGGAATGATGCCTGGGAATTAGAACTACCCGGATACGTTCGGTGGATGTTTCCGCCCCGCCCACCGACGATCACTCATTCGGTCGGCAGGGCCAAGGTAATCGCAATAAGCGTCAGTATAGAGCGGCGTTTCAAAAGGTTCGAACTCCGGATGCTTTCCAGCCGGTAGGCCATTGCTGACTGTTTGGTTTTGCGAACTGTTAAAAAATTTCTTATCTCGCGAAAATGCTGTCAAACCCATCTTCCCTCTCGTTTGCTTTTCGGAAGTAATACTTTGGGCGAGAGTAAACAACTCGAGCCTCGAGGACGATTTTCGAAGACACCTATTATGTTTGAAGAAACGTTTGGGTTAAACAAACATGGTCGTCAGTTAGGAAATCCTCATTTTTGTAGCTTTTTTTACTTTCTCATACGAAGTATCGAGAAAGTAGTTTTCGCGAAAAAATTCACGTTTTAGGGGTCGCTGAATCCGAAAAAGTGGTTTTCGCAATGCCGTCTGTCTGTCTGTCTGTCCGTCTGTCTGTCTGTCTGTCTGTCTGTCTGTCTGTTACTGGCGCTGGAGCCCAGACGGTCGAACGAAAATGAATGAAATCTCGTACTTCGGCATTTTATCATACTGAGCAGAGTATACATAGAAATGGTTGACATTGATCAATAATTAAGAGTAGTTTATTCTATGCATTTTTAACAACAATCCGATTTTCTCGAAAACGGCTCTAACGACTTTGATCAAATTTCGCACAGTCACTTGAGTTTACGTCTTCAATAATACTGTATAGTTCGTATTTCTCAAAAAATGAATATAAGGCTAGTTTATTCTAGGCAACTTTAACAATAATTCGATTTTCTCAGAAACGGCTCTAACGATTTTGATCAAATTTCGTACAGTTACTTAAGTTTACATCCTCAATAATGCTGTATAGTTCATATTTTTCAAAAAATGAATATAAGGCTAGTTTATTCTAGGCAAATTTAACAACAATTTGATTTTTTCAAAAACGGCTCTAACGATTTTGTTCAAATTTCGTACAGTTACTTGAGTATACTTATACAATAATACTACATATTTCATTTTTCTCAATGAATGAATATAAGGCTACTTTATTCTTGGGCAACTTTAACAAAAATTGGATTTTCTAAAAACAGGCTAATACGATTTTCATTTTCTAAATATAACTAAACGACGCATTAGTACCTATATATGAGAAAGTTTGTACAATATATGTTGTACCGATTTTTGCATTTGCTGCGCTTGCGAAGTTATTTTCCATTGGCAAGAATGTTAACGTAATCATCAGTGCGGAGTCTCGTCGTTGCGATAGGTTGCGGTGAGTTCATTTCTCGACGTGCTGGTGCGTGTGAATCGAAAATGAAAATCTCCAGAGTTAATACGACTCGAAATATATTTTTTTAAATTCTGTGCTCTGATAAGCGTAGGCTTGTTGGAATGAAGTTCTCGGATTCTTACTCCATCAGTCGTTTCGAGGTAAATCGAGTACTAGGAAGAAATATTTGTGTTTCGTTTATTTGCATAGGTTCGGCGAAATTTCATCTTCCGTCGTCGTATGTGAGTTACCTTGGTAGATTCGGATTCATAATTCTCCTTCGAATATATTCCGAGACTTTTTCCAGGTACCGTTTTGGGTATCCAATATACTACCTTAAAAAAATAATGAAGAAACGTGGATATTGGATTTTAGTTTCTGATTGGAAGGTTTTTTTCTCTTAAAATTGGAAAATTTTTGATAAAAAGTTATTGACCTAATTTTTGTGGTTTATTTTTTGCCGATTATTATGTATAATAATATTCACGGAGTGGAGTAATATTTTGAGGTAACTAAATCTTATATGATAAAAATGACATTAAATTATAATAATGATTTTAAATGTGACGTTATATGTCCTGAGGAAGTGATCAACCGTCAAATATTTTCGCGAATCCCAATATTTTTTCTCGGATTTCGCAATCAAAAAGCTAAAATCGCAAGAAATATCGACATCATCCACTGCTCCCGATTCAAAGATTTTTCTCAATGACGTATCGTATTACTTCCCAGCCGGACATTCTGTGCCGCGCGGAATGCAGCCATAGCTTCCTACCCCAGCGCCAACTGTCGTCAGTTCCGGAGAATCACTCCTACACGGAAACGAGAAATCGTTACATTTTAATAATAGCGAGTTGTTCTCTTTAAAAAAGAAGTATAAAAGAAATCGCGAATCATTTTCAGTTCGGGGAGAAGTACAAAATGCGAGGAAAGAGGCTCTCCTATCCCTTCGTACATTCTCAATTCGTCCTTCTCCCATCGCTCATTTTTTTTTACGTTTCGCTCTGCATGCGTGTGCGACCGTTGATGCGGAAGGGGGAGTAGTATCTGTACGTGAAATACCTCAGCGCGTCGCCCCACGTCTTTTTTTAAACGAGTTTTCACTCTGTTGGAATTAAGCCACGGGATTCCGGCGGTGTCGGGGAACGGTTTTTTTTAGGAGAAGGGAGACCGTGTTGGGGTGTAGGGCGTTGGAGGAATGGGCGATGGTGTCGGAATAAGGGTACAGAGGGAGGGCGGCGGAGGGGGTGTGCGTCCGCTATTCGGCGTGGAGAGACGCGTGATTGTGGGGATTGCTCTCGTTCTTTCGTTCTCCGGCGTTGTTTTATTTTTTCGTGCTCCTGGATTACTTCTGGTCCCCTTAATCCTGTATATTCCTCTCCTCCATCTCTCTGTTTCTCTCTCTCACGCTGACGGAGTTGGGTCACGATTCTTAACAAACGAAACTGTTGCGGGTTTACGCTGATTAAAATGGTTCGGGAAAAAAAGAGGGAGATATTTCGCGCCTTTTTTCCAAGCGTCGTGGCGGTGTTTGGTGGTGTGAGTGGTCGAATGGGGCGGGATCGATTCTTTTCTCTCGGTTTTGATGTGGTTTGTGCGGGGATGATTTAAAAAAAACCGTTTTGAATCGCGATATATGGTTCGGTAAGCCGTAATCGTCGAGTTGAGCGTTATTTTTTCTTTCCCTCCCCCCCAGGGTTGTTGCCATAATGATAGTGGCTGTTTTTTAATAAGCGGTGTGTTTCGATTATTCCCTTAAATTTTTCGCCGTTGAATTTAGTTCCGAGGTCATTAATGCGTGTGAGTGGCTTTCTGCGATAAAAGAAGCTCTTCAAAATATTTGGTCTTTCCCAAAATTGTCCACTACGGATGGAGGAGTTTTAGTTGTCGATTGTTTTTGTAAGCATTTTAATATATAGGAAAAGGGTACGTTAATATACTTATTATTGTACCCTTTCGTAATCTACTCTATATTAAGGGTCGATTTTGGCTTTTAATTTAGAAGGAACTAATTGGAAGCTGTGGGGCATTTTTGCCCCTTCTGACGCCAACGGCGAAAAAATAATAAATCCTCGCTATAGACTTAATCATCAAAGCCATATGGCGCTCCCAATTATCACGGCTAACGTTGACGTGCGATGAAGAGGCATGGAGAACCTTGGATTGCTCTCGGCCACCAATATTGATTATGAGAGGAAATTCATTCCGTGGAACCCGAAATAGGACGACGCGGACTCATCAAACGATGTATACAGTGTGACGAAAAGGCGGAGGAATAAAAAAAGAGAACGACTTTATCCGTCCCCTGAAACGCGATAATTGCATGGAGAATCGGTTAGCTTTCCCCCGTGGATGCGGTTTTCGTTTGATCAGCGAATATTACACCTTCACAGTGATTGTTTTTTTTTAAGGGAGGGAGTTTCAATACGATTCTAAAAATAATTTGTTTTCCCAGGTCTAAGTTTTAAAAATCGAGACTCTTCCGCGACGATCATTTTAGATAATCAATTAATTCTAGTCTGGTATTTTCAAACGTAAATTTACCTTTAAAATTATTTAGGTCTTTGTTTCGTTAGAAGTTATAAAATGCGTTGCTACGCTTTTTTAATACAATTTTTACTTTATAATTTAGTTATTTTAACTAATCATTTAATTATAGTATGGTATTTTCAAAAGAATTCACGTGTAAAGTTGTTGGTTTTTAGTAAAGACTGTAAAATCTTTAAAGTTCGCTTTTGTTGTTACCATTTCTTATCATTTTGAACTTCGTAATCTAATCGTGTTTCAATTCCCTACTGTACATGTTTTTAAAAATCATGTTTATTCCAATTTCAGCAAGTTTTTTTAGCGAGATACAATATTTTTCTTAAAATATACTTACGCTGCCAAAGGTTACCCCAATTTCTCTTCTTTTCCCCCATTATAAAATTGCGTATGCGAAATTATTTGTCTCGACCAATTTTACGTAAAATTTTCGGAGATGGAGAAAACAAAATTATCATTTACTCCAAGAATGCTGCCAGGAATAGTTTACCGTCACCCTGACCGTTTGTCCTATCGTTTTAATAGTTCGCATGAAGATCATTTTTGGTTCATATCCCTTTGTACTTCATTTTTACGCCCTTCAAAGTGAGTGACTCTCGAAAACAAGCACTCCCCAGTTCATCTTCCCTTCCCGTTCGTTCACAAATCCCATCTCCCCTCGGAATCCCCTTGTCTCTCAGTCGTTTTCCCACCCTCATTAATGCCTCCCTCCTCCCCCTTCCTCTTCCTTCCTCCTCCCGCCTCCGACTTCCTCCTCCCGCATCCCACCACCTCCTCTTCCTCCTCCCGCCTCGAATTCCTTCATTCTTCCGCACTTCAACGCTCCGCCCTTCTCACAGCCCCCGTCCCTATCTCGTCAAGACCCTCCTCACTCTCTCTCTCTCTCTTCCTCTCTTTTCCTCCCTTATCACCTCCCCGCAATATCCCCTTCCTCGCATTTCTCTCCTCAAACCAGCTTCTTCATCCTTCTCGCTTTTAAAAGACGTTTTTCGTGGGTCCCTCTTTGCTTTTCGCCATGGGCTTATTCCATTTCTTTGCTCCATCCGAGGCCGTTCTCTCCCAAAAAGGGTGTATTCCGAGATGGGCGTGGCACTCTTACGTAGGAGATTTACGGGGATCCGTCTCTCGTTCCATCGTGGCTCTCTCTCTCTCTCACTCTCTCTCTCTCTGTCTATCTCTTTCTCTATGGGTCCTTTTTCTTTCTCTCTTCCTCTCTCTCTCTCCATTTCCTTTCTTTTCTTCCTTTTTCCCTCTTCCCCCCTCGGTTCTCTTCCTTCACTCCGCTGATGGCCGACTTATGGTCCATAAAAAAGGGGCCCCCATCACGGGACGTTTTTTCCCCACTTCTTTCTCCCTGGGAGAGAGAGAGGGCTCCCAAAAGATGCATTTGCACGTGTAGGCGATAAATGCGACCGTTAGGATGGTGGTGTGTTCAAAGGATGCGGGCGTCTTAAGGGGTACGAGATGTCGGTTTCCGTGGTTTTTCTTCCTTTTTTTTATTTTAAAAGGGGATTATAACGCTTGACCGGTAATGTCGTGGTGGAGCTCCCGCTACGCTGTTATTTTATTTTTTTCTCTCGGCGTCATCGTATTTTCGACGGGGTTGGTTTCTTTTTTTTCCTTTTTTTCTTTTTTTAAAGATTGATGAGAGGGTGAATTCGATTCCGTGGCGGGTTCATTCTGTTCCCCGAGGGGAGAGATGAAGTGGTTTTTATTGAGGAGACGAATTCCCTAGGAAAGGAAAGGGGAGCGATTATGGCGTCTTGTGTTTTTCGTGTTTCGACTCTCGTCAGTGGTAATCGACTTACGGACCCCTGGAATTGTAAGTTAATCGCATAAATCCCGCGAAAACAAAGACGGTAATGTTGTGCGAATGTTGTTAAGGAATGTTTGGTCATAACACAGGGTGGCTCATAAGTCCCAGTGTGTTATATGAAGCAAATTTTTTTTTAAATCTAACTAAATTTAAAAAATAGTTTTAGAGATATTAAGTGAAGATGCGTGTTACAACGTATAACCACCTCGTTAAATATTTCCAAACTTATTTTTAAAATTTTACTTCGGTTTTTTTTTCAATTTTGCTTCATCATACCCAATTGGGATTTACGACTCCCCCTTACGTAGTCATTTTTTCTCCAGGTTATTTTTTTGCTGTATAATTTTTATGCCGAAAGTCACACGTCGTTAAATTTATCGCTTGTTAGAAAGTGGACGCTCTTGAGAATTTTTTTAAAGGCCTAAGGTGAGAGAGAGATTTCAGTTATTTTATAGGACCGTTCGATAATCATGCGAATTTTCTTATCGACGCATACTTCGCGTGAAAACGATAACGTTGTTTCGTCAACGTTACACGAAATCGTTCACGTGACATTCGACGTGTCCTCTCGTATTCCTTAAAACGACTGTAATTACGCCTCCTCGATTCGCGTATTCTCTTTTTACTTCCGAGACGTACCTGTGTGTGTGTGTGTACACTCGACATCTCCGTGCCTCGCTACCTGTTAAACCTTTCTCCTTCCTCTCTTTGTTGATAAGACGGCTTCTCCCTCAAACGCATCCTTCATTAATCCCCCCCCCCCATCAGCCTCCCCTTCCCTTACTGCTTTTTTCCTCCTTCCCGGCGATTCCCCCCGCATCGGAAAAGCATCAGCGGTCGGTCGTTTACTTTTCATTTCGCCGTACGAATTCATTTTCCAAGGGGACTGGTATAGAAAAAGAAAGGGAGTTAGGGGCATCACGGTTTTCCTCTCTTATTATTTTTTATACTTTACAGCGGCGGCGGCGGTGCCCGGTAAAAAATAAATAAAAATAAAGAAGGGAAGTCGAAGAGTGGGGGAGGGGGGGAGGTGTTGCGGCGGGAGGGGGGGGGGTGTAGGCGGTTATGAATTTTTCGTATCCATCTCCCCGAAGTCCAATTAGGGAAAAGTGTTTCATTTCCTGAGGCTCTTGGTTCTTCCCACTCCTTTTCTCTTTCTCCATCCCCCTCCGTTTTTTTTCATCCCGGAGCAGGATATTAGGATACGCGAGGAATGGCGATGGCCGCGAACTCGGGTATTTCGGGAAGGGAATTGGTGAGTCTAAGGGACCCCGAGAAGAGGGGTGGAGTAGGAGGAGAATGGGATGGAAGGTTCTACTTTCCGTAGATTTCCACTTAACAGAATTTTCGCCTTTTATATCGCTCGGCGTATGGGGTCGCTTAATCGATTTCTTTTTACGTCTTTCTTTCTCCTTTTCGATTCGTGGGGGCGGGGATTGTGTGAGGCGATGAATGGATGCCGAGGAGTCATCATCTCCTTTTTTCGTCGCGTGAGAGCTTCTTGCGAGAGTTTTTTTGGAAACGTTACGCGAAAAAGACGGCGTCATTTTTTTTAAGGTGCCTCTATATTAACTCGGCTTAAGGGATATACACCCACGTATACATGCAATTCTTAGGATATATGGTTTCCCGTCAGTTGTACCTTATGAGCTGTCGTCGTGCAAAATTTCGAAACTGAAGTCCTAAAAGTGCCCTAGATTTTTTTGTTACGCCAGTGAGTGAGGCCTGGCGGTTTTATATAAGCAATGCTTTTAATCATCTTTTACAGTGGGCTTAAACCTTTCTGCCCTTGTGGTCAAAACAGAGTACACCAAATTTGTTTGAAGTTGGAAAAGGATTTTTCTTCATTTAAAACCTTTGAAAAACGATGTATATGTTCTTTTTTACATTTAACGAGCTCGAGTGAAACATGCTAGCGACGAGGCTAAGGGCTGTAATGTAACGATGTCCGTAACATTTTTCAAATTAGCCAAGGAAATGAAAAGGTCGAAACGGTAAAATAAAAAGGCGAACGTACATACCGATTCCCATGTCAGAGGATATTGGATAAATCTTGGGGAGTCCTAAATAAACATTGTGGACTTTGAAATTTCAATTGAAGGTCAGTGGCGTAACGAGGGGGTGATATGGGTGGCTAAATGTCACGGCCCCCTCGAGTTTTTCCGAATATTGAAGAAATAAGCTTTTTAGCGAGTTCTGTTTACAGTCCTAATTTCTGAATAATTTTCCAGTTAATCAATATTTTTGGACAGAGTGATTTGCAGAACATTCATCACAGTTGATTATTAAGCACAACTTGTTAGGCTTTAGAATGGGTTTTAATTGAACATATGTATCTGTATGCTGAATGAGTAAGGGTAGAGGGTCCACTAATAATATTTAGACCCTTGTCCTTTTGGTACTAATTATTCCATTGTTACAAACAAAATGTTTGCATAATTTTCATGTTTATATTAGTTACTATGGTACACGTAAAATAACCTCGTGCGTGCTCGCGACAAAAAAGAACGAAGCGTGTTTTAATTGCATCTCCGTTCCAAATATATCCTAAATTATTGAGAGCTCGAAAAATAATGAATCTTTATTTCCACTTCAAACGGCTCTCGTCGCAGCGGAATTTGAAACCACCCGATAAAAATGACGCCTGCAAATAAACATTTTTATGAGAACGTCAACCGAATGGCGCATTTTGATATTTATAACTATTATAAGTATAAATGCCCGGTTTAAAATTTTTTTGGTGAAATACAATAACGATAATATATCTGGTTTAATTCTTCATTTGCTTTATTCGGCGTATCAGATTTTGCGAGTTTCATTCGAGCCATCAGCGAAAAATAAATAAATAAAGCCGCTTTATAATTCAACCTCGTTTGGTGGGTGCGTGCGAGAATTGATTTTCCTTTCCCGTCGCATCGGCTTTAATATGCGGCGAAAAACGTAATCGTGTAACGACGCCTAATATGCTAAACGATTTTTATTTTCCATACGAATCTTTTATTTTTTAAAATGGAGTCGTCATTTCTGTTCTTTCTTCTATTTTTATGCGGAAAAATGGCGTCGCCGATGATTGCGGTGACCTTTTGCTCTCATTGGTCCGTCCTTCGTGTGACGTCAGTTTTAATGAAAAAAACAAGAGAAGAAAAGTCTTGGCAAATGATTTTTGTATAGGTCTCTCGCTGTATTTGAAGTTCTCCCCGTGGTGCCTTTGTGTATATATAAGTGCGTGGGTTTGGGTCGGCTAAAGAATTGGGTCGACGGACCCAAGATGGATTTGCGTTCCGAATGAGACTATTTGGGTTATCGGCGGAATTAATTTATTTCGTGCCTCGGATCTCTCCGGTCCTTTTTAGAGAGGGTCTTATGTAGCGTCTATACCAGGGATGGCCAACCTTTTTCTGTAAGGTGCCACATATTACGCTGAAGATGTGTCGCGTGCCACCTAATATTTTTGCATTAGTGGTAGTCTAGATGGCAGGGACAATGCGGAGGGAAGACCCCATTGTACTAGTTTCGAAGATGTCTATGGTCCTTCTGACTGCGGGTTGGAAGTTTTTAAGATCATTAATACTATCAAAAATGAATATGATATACTAAACCAAGATTTCCGGCAAAAGTGAAATGAAATTTTTGAAAGTTTATCAACTGCTTTCTTAACATATACATATATGAACTAATAACATAATGAATGTACAATTTTAATTGGTTAATAACGTAAATTAATAAAATGTCGTTATTACTGCGACTCTGCTCCTCCGTTTTCATGTTGCTATAGTCGCTTCACCATCGGAAGGCTCTTGGCCTACTTAGAGCAAGTAGCCAATCACGAACGTTTCCCCTTCCATCTCCCCTCTCAACTTTCGTGCGGGAGAGCAGATATCGGTGCGCGTTGCCAGCTCTGCGGATTTTCGCCTTCATCTGATATACTACGCAATTCTAATGGCAACGCATCCCGGTGTGATCTTTTCGAGAGCAGGAGTGAGACTGGTTTCCTCCTCACTACCTTCCCAAACAAAGTCTCCTATTGGCTGCTGCTAACTGGTGTACGCCCCGTTTTCAAGGCCAGGAGTCTTTATATGTTGGAGCGACTATAGTAGTCGAGACGGCAAGAGATCCACGGTGGATCAGTCGCGATTCCTGCTGAGATGATGTGTCTCTTGCGGTTGCTGATTTAAAGTTTGACATTGACTTTATCCCAATCAAAAAATGGTAAAAATGCTAAATTAACGTACGTCCCATTTCAGTACGAAAAAGAGAGGTTTCTTAAGGCCTCAGAACTGGCTATTTCGAGATGAAGAATCAGACCAACTCATTCTCATGGTTCTTAAAGGATCTAGGGCGAGAATATAGTAATATTCTAATTTAGTAGATGTAATTTTGTGAACATATGATACTATGTTAGCGAAGCTTCGAAATGTAGGTAGCGCCAGTATCAATTCTGTCTCGTCCACCTGAACCGTATAACAACGCGAACACTAATCGCAACATTTTTGAATTTTCACTGCGGAATTTCCGACTTCGTTTTAAAGGAACTTCGTTCTCAGAGGCTTCGTTAAGCGAGGTATACCTATAATCTATATAGGAGTGAGGCAGTTATTTTGAAATGTTTAGATAACTACCTGGAAAACAAGAGAAGTCCAACTCAGTCTTGAAACAGTGACTAGTTTGTGTACATAATTTTCTTATAATACAGTCTCATTTCGTGGGATTAAAGTAGCCGCACGCACACACAACACAGTCTGTTGTCAAAGAACAACATTGTAGAACCTAGAATGTTAACGTTGACATTTTTCAGTTTATTTCTATACATTTTATTTTTTCAAAATAGGATGGCGTGCCACTGACAAGACCTTCACGTGCCACTATTGGCACGCGTGCCGCAGGTTGGCCATCCCTGGTCAATAACTCTAAATGGAGGGAAACGGCAGATGGGGTCCTGTCGCGTGCGTGGGCGTTTTTCGTTAGCCGAAGTTATTGTTAAAAAGGGCGGAGTAAGTGGGTGGGTAACAGTGACGATGTTGTGGTTAACCGTAGCGTAATGAATTTAAATGTAACAACAAATAGTGTTTTCCATGAATACGGATAAAATTAGCGAGTTTTTCTTCTATTATTAAATTCGGTAATACTTTGTGTTTTATTTCGCTACTAGCTTGAGTACCCGGTGTAGGAGGTAGGGTGGACTCTACCGGCATATTGTACTCTAAGAGTCCACGGTACCTGCAGGCAGGTTGGACTCTAGAGTCCACCGTGCCTAAACAATACGCCAGGTAAAACGTACTCTGCCAGGTAACATGGACTCTATCACTTTAAATCAATATTTTCACATATCTTTACATAAATATTTTGAAGAGTGTGTTTGTTCTGTATAAAGTCATACTTCGCGATAACCTACAGTTTTGCATAAACTATCCTGCTGCTTAAACTAGTCGAATGCGCTATTTTTCACACCGAAATATGCTGGGTGAAAGGTTGAAATAATTATTTTTGTTTTCCACTTGAATATCATGTGAATGCCTCGAATTCACAGTGCAGGACTTTTTATTAGCTTTTTTGAAGGTGACAGAATTAAGAATTAAGCTATCTTCGAAGAAATGAGTAAAGTTTTTATCCATGTGAAAGGACTTCGCATTTAATTCTAAATCGCTCGAAAATTGTTTAATTTCGGAGTTGCGAAATGAAAATTGATTTTCGCATATATCTTATTTGAAACGGAATTTTCCAAGGAATCGAACTTGGGATACTTTTTCGAAAATTTAGATTTTTCCCGACCCTGGTGGAAATTTGGGAGAAAGTAGCAGTTGGAAAATCTATCCGTTATATCTGAAGTCCGTTCTATCGAGGTCCGATATACCGATGGTTCACTGTACATTCATTCTCTTTGTAGAAGAATATACGCAACTATTTTAAGTTTAAGATATATTTGTTTCACGTTGGAAATTTCGGTATGATAACATAATTTTGAAGTTTCTTTATTCCCTTCATTTTTTACGGGCCATATACTAGTATAAATATTGACATGGATACCGAATCCCAGAAATAATACGATACATTGCTTCATTTCTAAACCGGTCCCTAGCTAATTGGATCAAGGAAAGTTAGCGACCAAATATGTGTTTTTACTTTCTCATATACGAAGTATATTGAGCAAGTATTTTTATCGCGAAAAAATTCGATCTCGAGATTTTGACGGAAATATACCTTTTAGGTGTAGCTGAGTCCGAAAAGTGGTTTTCGCAGTTCTTCAATAATACCAAATAGTTCATATTTCTCAAAAAATGAAGATAAGGCTAGTTTATTCTAGGCAACTTGAACAATAATTTGATTTTCTCAAAAACGGCTAGAACGATTTTGATAAAATTTCGTAAGTTACTTTAGTATACGTCTGCAATAATACTACATATTTCGGTTTTCTCAATGAATGAATATAAGGCTAGTTTATTCTTGGGCAACTTTAACAAAAATTGGATTTTCTAAATACCGGCTGATACGATTTACATATTCTAAAGATAACGACGCATTAATATATGAGAAAGTTTGTACTATGTATGTTGTGAGTGAGTTACATTGAGTGAGTTACATTGTATGTGAGTTACTTTGTAGTGAAAGGGAAGGCAACGCTGTTGGTTGCCTTCGGGACGGAGGCGAGTTCATACATGATCGCTCACACGACGAGATGTGTTTTCGGTGAGCTCCACACACCAAGTGTAATGGTAGTGTTTATCCTCTTAAACAGTGCGATTCAAACACTAACTATCAACATGCTCAGATACACAGTGCTAACAAGGATTCATTTCAAGTGTTCTGTTTTTTTGAAAGTGTTTTTCACCCCCTAATTGTGTCGAAGAAATATAAATCTGGAGATTGTTCCACCTATGTTTAGCTTTATTAAATTATACAGTCCACTTGCATTTACCACAACGAGTCACCGTCGGAACATATGTTGTACCGATTTTTTGCATTGATTTAAGAACACGAGCTACACCGGGTATAATTGCTATTTATAAATTAAACTGAAATCTTTAGGTGAAAGTAAAAAAGTTTAAGGATTAAGTTTTTTCTCTTTTCATGAGTACCGTTGGGTTTTTTTTATGGGCTTTTAAATCTGAGCTTTGCTATTAGTCATCCCGTTTCGGCCATCGCTTTGAGATTTCTACCACATCTAGAAGTACCAAACCATTTATCTCCTCCTGTATCCTATACATAAGAAGCGTCCATATATGCCATAGATAATCCATAAAATTCTGTTAGTGGTGAATTTTTCGCGACGGTGAATTGCTGGTGGTAAATTTTCCGGCGGTGAGTTGATAGCGTTGAATCTTCCGCATACCGTCATTTATATACCAGAGAATTTAAAAGTCATTTAAATTTGATTGAATGATTTAGCCTGTATGTTTGCAATGAAAGTATTTTTCTTACCTATTTTAAAAGTAACATTTAATCGAATTAAGTATCAGTTGAGCAATTCCAATCATTTAAATTTGATTGAATGATTTAGTGTATATGTTTGGAATGAAAGTACCTATTTTAAAAGTAACATTTAATGGAATTAAGTGTCAGTTGAGCAATTCCAATCAGTGGTGTTCTAACCATTCAATCCAATTTCATTTGAATCCAAAATGTTCGTAAGAGAATGCTTCAGAGTCTATGCTGTGATTTTCCATAAATATACTGACGAAATTGTCAATAAGTAATTGTAAATTGGTAGTCAAAATGTATGGTATGATACATACATCAATATATGGCAATTAAAAATTTATTTAAACATAGAGTACATCTTACCTACCAAGGATCTCAGGTAGCGTGGACTCTTAAAGTCCAAATCACCTGCCAGAGTACGCTATGCCCGGGCTTGTGTTTAGGCATGCCGAACTGTAGAGTACACGCTACCTCCAGGTACGATGTACTCTAGTACGTGGTACCTAGGTAAGGCGTACTCTAGAGTCTGTCTTGCCTTGAGTAGACCTTACCTGCCACACCGGCGTTGCTCGGGACCAGATGGAAAACAGCATTTATTGAATTAAGCATCCCCCCATTTTTTTATCGCCATATAGCGTATGTTACTCTCAGGGTGAAATTATACACCTAAGCTCTTTATCATTTACGGTTTCGTCACAATTTCAATTTAAGCAAGTGCACAGGCAGACAGACGCCAAGGTGAACCTATGAGCGCATTTTTACTTTCTCCATATACGTAGTATAGAGTATTGTTTTCATGAAAAAAATCGACGTTTTGAGGTCCCTAGAACACGTTTAGACTATTTTCGGAATGATATATGTGTGTGGATGGATGTATGTGATTGTGGGCGCTCTAACTCAAAAAGTACTTGCCATATCGTTACCAAACTTCATATATAACACTTTAGTATGAGCACAAAGAACTGATTAGTTTTTGGACAATAACGGTTAACTGGAAGTCGAAGTTTATTCCAAACCCGATTCGGTTTTTGCGATATTTCTCCGATAATACGTCGTTATTGTATACATTGGCCATTACAAAAAATGTAGAAAATATAATTTCCTACATCTTTTATTTCAGACAATTTTCCATCGCAGTTATTTATTTATAAATAATCGGTTTTTCGGTTTCCTTCAAATATTTCCTTAAAAACATCGTTATTGGTAATCTTCGTGAGGACCAAAGTTGTAGAGAATAATATTTCTTCCAGGTTTTGTTTGAAACAAATTTTCGTAGAACCATCCATTTCGGAGATGTTTTGCTTTTTAATTTGCGTGTAAAAGTATAAACGTATAAACGGAAAGACATTGTAATATATTTCGGCCCAGTAGTAGTTCAACTAGCCGTCCTCAAACAAGGACGGCCGGCGCTGATGTATACAGCGCCACCACCATGTAGCGGTGAATTCTGTAAACATATTCAAAATATACTTAATTTACGGCAATAAGGACGACTGTATTCTTCTACGATACGAAATAATAATTTTTCCTTATAATGCTATTCATAATAATTTAAATATCTATACCCCAAATATGGAGAAAGTCATGTCTTGGCCACATCAGATTTTTTTCTAAGTGCTGAAAAGGTAGTATTTTCTCCTTATTTTAGTGATGCCGATTGTATAGTTGATGTAAACCAGAAGTCCATACTTTGAGGAACTCTATATAGTACGGAAGGACGGTTGTAAATAACACTCGTACACTAAATTATTTATGTAAGGACTAAGTTTAAATAATTTCCTGCGTGTGCTTTACTCACCGTCCACGTCCTTCCGATATTGCAAATATTTTTCTAAATAATGTCTTTGACCTAATAATCGGTTGTGAATTCCGTTTGTGGCGAATAAAATTTCTAAATTTCACGTTTTATATTAGGTATTGTATTACTTCTATTATTTATATAGAAGATGTCTCGATAGGGGCGTACAATGATTTGCGAGGTCGTACATTTTTTTTTTTTAAATAGTCCATTGAGAAAATTACGGGAGTTTTCTCAAGGATACGATATTTGGACATGAACGCGTGGAAGAACCGTCGTGAGACCTTAGCCGGGTGTAGATAAGATCGGCGAAATACACGTAAAGGTGAAAACAACGGAGGACAATGCATCGACGGTTGAAAGAATTTCCACCCGGCCCCCTTTTTCTCCCCCGCACTTCGGCGTTTTCGCGCGTGTATGTATGTTCTTCCCTCCCACCCCCGTGTTAATAGCAAGTGTAATCGGAGGGAAGTCACGACCGGAGTTCCGCTCGTCGGGACAACGCCTTATAGCTTCCGTGTTGCAGCAACGGTCCGTCCTACTAGAAAGAGGGAAGGAAGCTTCCAAGGGGGAGAAGATGGAAGGAGGAATCGCGAGGGCACGTTGCGCTAACAATAAGTGTTAAAGAAGGGGATGGCCGCAATTGCGTGACGGAGAGGGAGTTTTTTTCGTTTCCGCGCTTGGCGCAGTCTCCCCCCCCCCTTTCTCCCTCCCCCTTTCTCCCCACCCCCTCCTTCCCACCCCCTTTATCCCCCTCCCCCGGTACACGGCCCCTTTCGTACCATCTCTCCTATCCCTCCTCTCCCCCCCCCCGCCCTACAGCGCCCCTCCCCCGCCCTCTTTAACTTCGCCCCACTGTGACAGCGCATTGGTCTCCGCCGTGTTCCCAACCGACTCCAATTCGCCGTAAATAAAATTGACTTTCTTCTGCGCGCTTCCGTGAGAAAAGTTCCCGATGAAGTTTTTTTTTTATTTGAGGTAAAAAGTCCGGGGTATCTTCTTCTTTATTCCCCCACGAAGGCTGGGGATTTATACCGTTGCGTCGGATGGCATTAATGGTATCGGTCACGTCTCGCTAGGATCCTGTGAAGTGTGCGGTCTGCTGCGTGTGTTTGTGTGCGCGTAAAGTTCGATCTTTTGTGGCCGTGGGAAGATATGACGCGTTGGATTGCGCTGCGTATTGAAATCCAGCTTTTTATTCTTTGGATTCCGTGTCGTTGTTGATAATAACTCGATGATTTTATAAATAAACCTAAAGCCGCGGTGGCGATGACGATGAATTGCAGGTATTAGTTTCTGGTTCGTGTCAAATGATTGTTGTGTTGTCGGTTGAACGAAGTGCGTCTATTTACATCTGAGGAAGTGTATGCTGTTGCTGAAATCTTTTATTGCTGTTGAGTTTTCATATCTTTTATTTAAAAGGCGTATTTTGGATGTCGGGTTCGTCGATGCGCGAAAGATAAAATATCATTTAAAATGGATGAGCAGAATAAAAATGTTTTAATACCTCTAGAAAAGTTGATTTAGTATTTGTTTTTTCGATGGTTATATGAGTCGCAACAATGTATTATTCTACAGAACCGCTGGACTAATTTATATCTGGGACGTGTATTTCTTCGAGGGTTTACCTACCCAAAAAAATTAAGTTTCGTTCGCCATTTATTGTTTTTCTTCTATCTAAACAAATAGCCTGTTTGAAGTAAAAATAATGTCACAACAATCTCATAAGTACGTTTCAGATATATTTAAAATAATACAGTAACCTTTAAAAATTATGTCACAACAATCTCATAAGTACGTTTGAAATACCTTTCACGTGTCTTTGGCTATACTAGTCAAATTAATTACTCATTCATCGTTATGCGTGCCAGTCGACCTAAAATTAATTTTAGAATACCATCGTAAAGAAAAGAGGTTGAAAGTAATGGTTCAGTCGCAATTAATTTATGCGGGCTTTCGGTCATTAGGAGAGAACGATTTTTTTTAAATTGCTAGTTATATTGAAGAATAAATCAAGCAACAAACATAAAGTACACATGCCTTCAGGGTGTTTTTGAACCTATGACGTAAGGGTCAAGAAACTTTCCCTATCCCTTTCACCCGTCTGGATCGAGATTTCCAAGGTTTTTTTTTTTTTGGCTTCTCCATATATTAGCTCCCTTGATTAAAATCACGTTCTTCTCTATTTTTTTGCGATTCGAGAATAACCGAAATTCATCCCTGTTCGTAGGTATGAAAAAAAGAAGTTTGAGTTTACGACGAAGTTTTTGCGAAACTGCAATTGCGTTTTATTGTAATGCCCCGAGTTTTCCGCGTTATAAAACCATATTAGGGGAAGGTATTTGTTTTGTAATAAATATCATTCGTCGAAAGCGGTTGGGTAACTTAAAGTTTGCGGAATCGTTACAAATTTTATAGCATCGTGTCCAAATTTGTTTTATTTTTCAAATCACGGACATAATCCTATTATGGATTTGCACAAAATGTCGGCCTCTTTCAGAAAATTAGAAACTATATTAAATTAAAAACTCTATCGATTGTGGTATTCGTAAAGGTGTTAAAAATGTATTTAATTAATTGGTGAAGCCACTATACATAAACAGTTGTTTTTTCCACGAACGAAATTTTCGGACTGAATTTGGGGAGAATGATGCGAAAGAACAAGCGTATATGCGAATTTTTAATTTATTTTGCGCCCGTGGCCCTTTTTTATTTTGAAAATTTCGTCATCTCCCGTCAGTAACACGTCAATTACCGACTTCCGAAAAACCATTTCCTCGGTAATGATTTTACGGAAATTTGCTCATCCGACCTCGTACGAAAAAATATCGCGGTCTAAAAAAAAAAAATCGTCACGCGTTGGTCGCTCGCTTGATAACGCTCGGCATAATAATTAGCCCGTTATCTTCACGGGTAGAAGCTCGGCTTTATTAGGGAAATGAGATAATTAGTTCTCAAGCCGGGCAATTTTAAAGTTTCATTTTTTTTGTAGATCAGCACCTGATTTCGCGTTCCTTTAGCGTAAAGTTGCGTTTAGTCCTTGGAGCAGGTGGCGACTCTACGTGGACGCTATTCAATTACGAATGAGCATGGCCTCGGATTCCTCGAACGAGACGTAGGATCACTCGAAATAGCAGTTGAAAGTTGACACACGACTTCATGAAATGCTTCTCGAGAATTCTCTCGCCCGATGTTCCGATTTGGAAAATTTCTTACGGCGTGCCTGAAGTTGAATTCACTTGTTTTTTTTTCAGATTCTTTAGGATTTCGCGTGGAATTGCTTGTGCGGATTTTGTTTAGAGCCTCTCATACGCTTGTCTCGGATGATTGATTCGTTTCTCATGACGTATTTCTCCCATAAAAACGCCGTGATCGAGTTTCCAAATAGTTTATTTTTTCCCGAATATCCACGTATTTTTTGCCGAGGCTGTGCTCTCGAAGGGGTTATTCGAGAAGCTATTCTGAAAATTGTATTGAACGCACGACAAGCTGTTTTCTTCTATTCGGTTCCAATTTTCCATTAAATTTCCTCTAGGATATAGCAATGAGATCCCTTAATTCCGAACGTTTCTCCGTACTGTGTTCTACAACATGGCAGTTCCAATAATAGAAGTATGCAACATATATATAGGCAGACAAGAATATTAGGAAGTTTCTGCTATTAAATACTAGCATAATTGCCCGTCAATATGACGGGATATCTTTAGTTAACTTTAAAATAGTTGCCTTTCTCTCTCCCTCTCTCTCCTCCTCCCTTCCACTCTCTCCTTCCCTTCTCCCCCTCACTTCCCCTCTCTCTTTCTCTTACATGTAAGAAGGGACTATATAGTCTCAATTTCACCCTCAATAAAGTCATTTTTCTGTCTCCCTCCCTCTCTCTCCCTCCATTCTTCCTCCTCCTCATTCCCTCTCTACTCCCTCCCTCTCCCTTCCACCTTCTCCTCTTCTCCCCCTCCCTCTCCACCCCTTCCCACTCATTCCCTCTCTCCCCCTCCCTTCCATCCTCTCCTTCCCTTCTCCCTCTCCCTCCCCTCTCTCCCTCTCCCTCACTCCCTCTCTCACCCTGCGTTACCATCCCTCTCTCTCCCTCCCTATCTCGTATTAAAAGCATTCAGAGCACGCTTACACCCATAAGGATTGATACAACAATAGGATTTTGAGGTCTAACAATATAATTGGTAGCCAAGGCAACATTCCGTTAAAATGGCAATATTTCCACAAAATATGTGAATTAAACGTATAACATGAGCGATTTAGAATTGTATGCGGAAAAAGATGAACAGAATAAGAAACTGTAATTTTTTCTTCAAAATGGTTCAGATCCGAAGATCGTAGGTTAATTCCTTCTAATTTTAATTTCCAAAACAATAAAAGCCTGCACATCAAAAAAATTATTTTTACATGTTACCTTACGGAAAATGGAAATGTCTTCCTTGGAGTCGAACCCAGGACTTTTTTGGAGATTTATTTTCGTCATTACCTTAAAATATGTTAATCAAACATCCTTGCCAAATTTTAATCTTCTACCTATTCAGGAAGTTTGTTAAAACGCTCTATATCGGCCATCGTGGTCACGAACCAACCAACAGACCTGGGCTATTTTAGTATAAAATAATGCAGTCGAACTTAAATGAGTCAAACGTCTATAACTCTAATTTTCCGTAAGTCGAGGTGAATTCCTTTTTACAGAACGAAATATTTTTCATGTTATTTTTCTTCTATAACTCGAATTTTCTATCGGTCGAATATTTTTTGTTTCCCCTGAGGTTCGACTGAGAAGTTCCACTGTATATAAAATACAAAGTTCTCTTTTCATGCGTGATTTCGCTTCGATCGTCACGAAGTTCAATAAAACCTACGTCCGTGATCTAAAACCGGAAGAAAGCTGCAGCTTACGTCACTAAATTATTTTTCATTTCTTTTCGGTGAGCTTTTTTTCCCTTCTAGTATTTCAAAATTAATACGAAAAAGATCGATCAAAGAAAAAGAACGGGGTTGGCCGGGGTATTTCCCCACCCACATTCTGGCAGAAGTTATTCCGCCCTTATTTCCATAATGAAAATCGGAGATGAAATCGTTGGAGGTCCTCTCTCTCTCTTCTGGGCTACTCCCCCTCCCCAAAGGATTGAATGTATTGAAATTTTTTTAAAACCTTTGTCCTCTCTCGAGAAGTTTTATTTTTGAATTTCCACGACATGAGCCGCCTCCGACATTTATTGATCGAATCCGAAGCGATTAAAAATTCTCCGTAATGGTCTTTATTTTTGCCGCCGTATCTAGACCATCGTTCAATTATTCGTTGCCCTCGCCCGTTCCAATTTATCCATTTTATTTTCGTTTCAATTTAATTGTTCCAGTTGGATTTGAAGGGAATTTGATCCATTCGGTTCGAAGGGATATCGTCAATTTTTGACCCGGACGGCGATTTTTTTTAGGAATAAGTTTTATCTTTCCAGCTATCGTTAGAAACTTGCGTCATTGTAGACGCTGTGGAAACGAGGTGTATCCATAATTTATAAGTGGATTAATGAACGCAGTAAAAATGTTTTTTTTCAATAAGTAGTAGGTCGTGTTGTTATTTTTTTTACTCGGGTCGGATTTATTCGTTCGTGTGATGCCCCAGTTATAATTTTTTTCTCACCTCCAAGACTTTTATCTTTTATATCTACCGAATTATGTTTATGTACCTAGTATACAAATGTCTCTCGTTTACTCTCACATGGAAGATTTTTTCGCAGGAAAATATAAGGGACGTCACAATTTTCGACTTTCTACTAAATCATTGACTTAGATTCGCGGTTTATCGAATTTAGGTGCCTCGTTAACGAGGCGACGCCCGAAACGAGGGTATATTCGAACTAGAAATATATACATATATAAATATAGGTTGGCCTAAATGTCGCGAGTTTTTTTTTTTTAATCCGGGACGTTTACCATTCACTGGCTCGGTATCAAAGGTCTTTGTTCCTTCGGTTCACGTCTGGTGTGGGATAAAGGGCGTCTCGAACCCTTGCTGTTACCGATCTCAATAGGACGGATGAATCCAGTCGTTGAATGAACACCGGGGGTAGGTCGGTCGTGCGGCGTGGTTGCTCTGGGCAACCTGTTCTTCACTCGTAACCAGAGTAGCCCGGACGTCGTCAGTTCAAATTTGTGGTTTTTTTGACGGAATTATCGAGCTCGTCTTATGGCTGAAAAACAAATCAAGAACAAGCACTTAAAAAAATGTTTGCCTCAGGTATCTCCGATAGAATCTTTTTCGGTGAATTACCACTGAAGACGAATGCTTTGTCGCCGAAGTGCGAATCTGTTTTTTTTTCCTAACGTTTTGGCTACTGGGGTTTTTTCTGTCTGTTGTTGAATTTTATTTTTCGGTGTTTTAAAATAGAATAGTTGCTCGCGCAGTGCGGGTGTTACACTCGGAAATTGCTGCGTTGAAATTAAATATCTTATTTTATCATATTAAGTTTGTTTATTTAATTTTATTGTTATTACGATATTGTATTTAGCAACGTATTGCTCAAATACAAAATCTTATTGCGTCTTCGCAGACGCTACCAGCTATCTCAGGTGACATACATAAGTAAATTCGCTTTACGAGCCCAATTAACGGCAGCAGTTTTAATTAAATTGAATACGTGTTGTGGGAACGAGTGTCACATTTATTTAATCGCGTATAATCATATCCGCATTGCGATATTAGTCCAAGAGGCTGAATCGCCAGAAAAATGCACTCATATCCGCTTTGCGCATGGGTTTATGTCGTCTCGAAGGGCTCACAGCCGAATTTTTCTTCGTCTTTACAGTTATGTCCGAGTTATAAGTGGTTCTATGGTGTCTT
The DNA here is from genome assembly GCA_036926305.1 of Uropetala carovei. Lineage (NCBI taxonomy): Eukaryota > Metazoa > Arthropoda > Insecta > Odonata > Petaluridae > Uropetala > Uropetala carovei. The sequence goes on from JAXCHB010000009.1 coordinate 1,078,926, forward strand.
TTATCGCCGGAAGTGACATTTAAAACGTTGATAAGTCAGCTTTCGTAAAATACGTATATTTCGTTGCTAAGGGCATATACGAGGGTAGTCGTGCGATGATGCGCAGCGTCCACTTTCGGGAACCGGTTAACCGATGTCCTTTGCTGCCACCAAGGGAGGGAGATTCATCAATAGTCGTCACTCGGAACAGGAAATGCATCTCTCTTATCGATTGACCCGCTGTTCAAATGGGGCGGAAGATATTGTTTCTCGGAAGGGTCGACTGTGTTTTTTTTGCTCGGAGTTGGATCTCATAATTTTTTCCTCTCTCCGAAATTGGGCTTTTTGGTTGGGGAGCAGAGGGGGTGGGGTATTATTATTTTTTATTTTCACAGGAAGTTTCCGAAGTTAACCGTCGGTTGCGCGCATCTAGTATGCGAGTTGGGTCTCTCTCTCTTGTCTTTTTTTAAAATTGGTCTAGCATTTAATTCGGAAGACGAGTTTTTTTATTCCTCGCTAATTGGTTTTTAATTTGAAGGGCTCGTCAAAAAGTTATGTGATTTTTTTAAACCCACGTCTCCCGTAATTCAATTAATCTATCATCTATAATTTCGATATTTTTTTTGTTTTTTTACCAATTTTTTGCAAGTCGGAAAATTTTATCGATTGCTGATGAAACTGATGGCCAATCGATGCGTAATTCTAGGTTTTAATGGTAATGCGGTCGAGGATATTTTCCAATTAATTTCATCAAGCATTTTACTAAGAATATTTTGTGATAATAAGCTCTAATTGACTGAAGAGCTAACGCACGTTATTTTTCGATTTGTTTGTCGTGCATGTAAAAATTTCCTATCAAATCCTGCTTCAAATCAGATGCATGCCGAGGACCGAAAAATTATGCCGTGGAAAGTTTATTACTCTAATTTTCAGAAATTCTAGGAAAATATGTTTCCCGATGATATTCCTAGTCGTCAATTTCATTTCCTAGATCTCGGTTTTACATGAGTACAATTTTTACATCTTACTGATTTATTAATTAATATGTTATTACCTTATTAATAGCATGCGCGGACTTTTTCAACATAAAAATGGTCTACAACGGCCACACATCACGCGCAAAACGTCCATATCCAAGACGGAATTCAAACTCGGAACCTCAGCATCGGGAAGAAAGCACGCCATCCGCCGTCTAATATCGTCTGCGTTGCGATCGGTTCTATTTTCAAGCAATTCGGGACTCGCGTTTCATCGACGTGAAAAGTTTGTCTTTTTACTTAATGTCGGGATTTCATTGGACCGTAAAACGATGTCAGCGTTCGCCATATTCAATTTTCTTCCTCTCCAATGCTAGGGCGATCTTTTTTTTATATATATAAGTATATAAAGTCGGACTTTTCGGTCGTCTTCTCTTTACATTTTTTTTAAGACGAGAGCAATTTCGAACCCTGTCATAAACGCCAGATAATAAAATTTCATCGATCCGTAGACCTTTTAAAAAATTAAAAAAACAGAAAAAAAACAAAAAGAATCGGGGGAGGAGGATGGAGCCCTGCGTCACCTCATCCTCTGCCGGGAGACCAATCAAAGGGAACACTTTTGACGTGGCGTTACTCCTAATTTTTCTGATTTTTTCCTCTCTTCCTCCTTAAAAGGCCAATCGGGGGGAGGAGGGGGGGGGGGGGGAGATTCCCTAAATTAAGACTCTGCGAAGATAGCTAATCACCTCAATTCTCTCGATTCTGCGCGACGGAGCGAATGCGATTGACTTCTTTTGTCAGTTTATCATTTTCTGACGGGTGAAGAGGGTGTGAGGGTGGAACAGGCGAAGGTCGTATCGGCTTAATTGAGCGTGCGCGAAAGTAAAAAAAATTAAATTGTCTCTCGTAAGGATCTCTCCCCCTTTTTTTTTGTTTTAATCGAGTGGCTAAAATTCTGGGAAATAATACGAGTAGATTGATTGATTTTTTTTAAAGCGTGTCCCGGCGGTTTTTTTAGTAGAAATAAAAGAAAGGAATGACGACGAATGTTTTACTCCCGATTTTCGGTGCCATTTTGTTTGTTTGCTTACTTTTCTGTCTGATTAGAATATGTTAGTTCATACGTAATCATTAATTTACGAATCCAGTGAACTATTTAGATATGGGTGATTTATTTGGGTTTTTATGCTCCTGGTTGTATTGCACTAAAGGTGTTTTAAAATATGATGTCGGATCCCAAAATTTTTTAAATGCGAACCAGGAAATAGTAATTTTTAAGAGAAAAGTTTATGAATCGATGTTCATTGACTCCAGACTTTCGGTATTATAAGATTTGAGTGAAAGAGTTTTGATGTGGATCTTTTCTTATTAGCTTTATTGTTATTCGGGTTAATTTTTTCAGTCTTATGCTTTAATTAATTTCATATCCATCCTTCGCGACTAATTCCGTAAATATTTACCTCTAAACCACTGCAACTAAAAGGCCTTAATCAATTACTTTAATTCTCGTTGTCGGCTCATGTAAATTCAAAATACCTCGTAATTTATTCTCGCACGTCTTGTCTTTTTAACAATTCATCATCCTGGATTCACTCTGAACACGAACGTATGTGCGAGCAACACAGCGAAACGTTCCATTCGCTCGGTTTACATTTGTCTACCTTAGAGTGAGTGAGAGAGAGAGAGAGAGAGGCAATAGAATTTATCGTTCGCTCCGAGCGAACTTTTACCTCGAAGAGCGTGAGTAAAAACTATTACTAGGCGCCGTGCGGCATTACTTTGAATCTGGCGTTTCCTCTCCCCTTCCCCCCCCCTCCCCATCTCCCTCCAACCGCTTTGATATCAGGCGTATCGTTCCCATCCCTCTCATACGTAGGAAGCGTTGGCTCTTCCCTCTTTCTCCCTCCGTAATGTCTTCCACGTATCTTGAAAAGGTAGCCCCTATCCTCAAGGGAGCCATATCAAACGATTCCTATCCTCTGGCGGATCTTATGCTTTGCTCCAATGACCATTACCTTCTGGTCTCCTTCGCTTCGCATCAAATGAAACGTGTGACCCCTTTGAGGTTCAAATGTGAGGTGGATGGTTGTGTGGGAGGTTGGTGGCTCGAGTAATTCGAGGATCGATACTTTTGTTAGTTAGTCGGCGGAATCCGTTGGAATGCGTAGCTGGGAAAAGTGTTGGTTATGCCGTCAGTTGAAGAGTAATATTACGCATCGAATGAATTTTAGTTTTAAAATTGTAATAATGGTAAACTTACTTACCTCGATAATCCGTGTTCGGATTAACCGGACGACCAGGCTAGAATTTTCCATGGTGCACCTATTCGTATCTTTTTTTGTGCACTAATTGCATGGCTGATTCTTAAGTTTATTTATTTATTTATCGTTAGCGAAAATAATGGCACTTGAACGCCAAATACGACGGGATCGATTATTTTATTTGCGAGTTTGTCCGTTACATGAATTCATATATTTAACGAAGTAATTAAATTTTCCGCGTAGACATCCTCTTGAAAATACAAGGATAATCGGTCATATTATCGCTCTTTAGCGTTTATATTTATTCTACTCGAAATGTGTCGGACGAACGTATTTATCCCCACCCAGCATGTCCATTTGCATCGACCATTTTGTCTATTAACGGGGAGTAATTTCATTTAACGCTTCATTTTTTTGTTATTACTTCGTCGTCGAGTGTAAAAAAAAGATCGAATGTCAAACGATCATTTTTTTTTTTTCGTTGTCGCTTCTCGTTGATTGCAGTTTTGTCCCCCAGATATTGGACCTCGGAGCGGCCTTTCACGATAGCGCGCGCTCGCTCGCCTGTGTATCGTTTTTTTCCCCAAAATAGGCTCCAAATGTTGACCGAGGGCGAAAATCCGTAATAATCAGTTTAACGATTCGAACTCAGAATCTGCGTTGATGAATCCGATTTATTAATTAAAATGGCGTGCCAATAATGCCGATTTATCCGTCATATATCTGTCCGTCCGGACTAATCTCGCGTGCAGAACGTATCAAGCGTGTCGTCGTGACAGTCGCGTTTCCGGTGATCGATGTCGTTTTTCTTTTATTTCTACAGAAAGTTGGCGTCGTGAAGCGTCGGTAATTAGTTTTTCGTTTTATAGAGGACATTTTTTTTTAAAAAAGAAGGAGATATTTCATTTATCGGACGCCGGCTAAATTGAAGTCTGGGAAATTCCGTCGAAAATCTTTACCGAGAAATTGGATATCAAAAATGGGAGGCTTGGACGCGCGGCGTATTACTCGGAAAAATAAGAATAGGAGGAAGTTCCGTCGAAGAAAGGCTACAGCTTTTATTTTCCCCCATTGTCTGTGTGTGTGTGTGTACGCCATGGATGTAACCCTTCACTCTCAAAGAGTAATGGCATCCATTTACTCCTTTCCAATTGCGCGCTCACTTTCCTTCCTTTCTCTCTTTCTCCCCGACTCATACCGTCACTTCTTACCCCCCTCCTCCCTCCTCCTCCTCCCTCGCTTCGATTCCTCTCCTTTTTCTCCCTCTCCCTCTCTTGCATTTCCTCTCTCCTCCCAAACATTCACATCTCATCTCCCGATCCACCCTTTCTCCCACCCTTCCTCTGACGTTTCTCTATTTCCCTGTCTTTCCGATCCATTTTCCTTTCTTTCCACCCATTCACCGCTCTAGTCCTCCCTCCGTTCTTTCCCTGTCCTTCCGTTCCCTATTTATCCCCCTCCTTCAATCCCTATTTCTCCCATTCCCTCCGTATTTCCCCCTTCCCTTCCTATTTCCCCCCTTCCCTCCCTATTTCCTCCCCCCCCCACTCTCCTTTTCACCTTCCCACACTTATCTCCCTCCCTTCCTTTCTCTCCTTCACTTCCTTCCATCTTCCCTCTCCCTCCCGCCCTCTCTCTCTCTCTCCCCCTCCTTTCCCCTCTCTCCATCCAACCCCCTCCCAACCCCAGTCCACCCCTCCGTGCGTCACTATCAACTTCTATCTCTCTGCTCCCGTTCTGAACCCATCCTTCACCGGGACTCCATCCCCTTGGGCCCAAACCTTTCCTTCTCTTTCTCTCTCTCTCGTATTGTAGCAACGCTGAGAAAATAATAAGCGGAATTTTCTTTTTTTCTAAAGCCCTTTGGGCATCAGGAGGCAGTATGCCAGAGGTCCTTTCTTTCTCCTTTCCCGTTCTCTCCTTTTTTCCGTCTTAATCCTGCCTCTATACTTTCTTCTCCTTAATCCTGTCTCTACTTCCTCGCCTCCGTAATCCCTCGTTCTTCGTTAAAGCAGAGCGGCATTTCCTTTTCGGTTGTGCTCTCTCGTGTAAAAAAGGCGTGTAGCATCGGGCGAACAAAAAAAAAGAACGTCGAGGTGTGTGTGTGTGTGTGTATGTGTATATATATATATATATATCATCATCATCATCATCAGCCTTTTTCAGTCCACTGACGGACGAAGGCCTCTCCCAGACTCTTCCAGTTTTCCCTGTCAACTGCCTCCCTCCTCCAAGTTTGCCCCAAGAACTTAACAAGCTCTCTGTCCCACCTGTCTTTCGGTCTTCTTTTTGGTCTCTTGATGTTTCTTGGGATCCATTCGATGACACTGCACGTCCAACGCTGGTCATTTCTTCTAGCAATGTGGCCTGCCCACTGCCATTTTAACACCTTCACTCTTCTAATCACGTCACAGACTCCCGTCTTCTTTCTTACCCAGTCGTTCCTCTTGCGGTCTCTTCGGGTGATCCCTAACATGCATCTCTCCATGCCCCTCTGTGTTGTTTGCAGGCGCTGTATCATTCTGGCATTCATGGTCCATGTTTCACAACCATATGTCAGAACAGGCAGAACACATTGGTCATACAGTCTCCTTTTTAGGAAGACTGGAATATTTGATTTAAAGATGTTCGCATTCTTGCCAAAAGCACTCCATGCCATCTTCACTCTCCGGTTGATTTCTCCAAGAAGCGAACCATCAGTAGTGATGAGTTGACCTAAGTAAACATAGCTGGTTACTTCTCCAAGTTCTGCTCCGTTGATATGTATCTTCTCAGAATTTGTGAAGGAGTTGTACATAACCTTTGTTTTATTAAGATTCATCTTAAGTCCAGCTTCTCGGCTTGCTTGCTCAAGCTCCTCAGTTCTTCTAAGGAGCTCTTCTGGGCTTCCTGCGAACAGTATGATATCATCTGCAAAGCGCAGGTGACTCAGATATTCTCCATTTACCTTTATGCCTTTTTCCTCCCAGTCTAGCCTTTTGAATACTTCCTCTAGAGCTGCTGTAAATAACTTAGGGGACATAGTATCTCCTTGTCTCACTCCCTTTTCGTCCTTAAAGGCACTCGTCTCTTCATGCAGCTGGACAGATGTTGTCGCATTTTCGTAGATATTCTTGATCAAGGTTATGTACGTTTCTTCTACTCCTTGTTTCTTTAGTGCACGTAACACCGACGAAGTTCGGACAGAGTCGAATGCTTTCTCGTAGTCGATAAAGCACATACATAGAGGTAATTCATACTCGTTGGTCCGACTGATTACCTCTCTCACGACTTGGATGTGGTCCATCGTGCTATACCCACTGCGAAATCCAGCTTGCTCTCTGGGTTGGGCAGCATCAAGATGGTTTTGAAGACGCATAGTGAGTATTTTGGTGAATATTTTGTAGACTGTTGGGAGTAGGCTGATCGGTCTGTAGTTATTCAAGTCTTCTTTGGAACCTTTCTTGTGCAGAAGGATAATACATGCGTGGTTCCATGTTTCTGGTATCTTTTTCTTCCTCAGACAGGAATTAAAAATCTTAGCGAGAATTGTTTCCGTATGATTCCCCATTGCTTTGAATACTTCCGCTGTGATACCATCCATTCCAGATGCTTTTCCATTCTTCATACTTCTGATTGCGTGTCTCACCTCTTCCGGAAGGATACCTGGGACCTCTTCGGTGGGCATGTTTGCATCATCATTTACTTCATCATTTCCTAGAGGATCCTCATACAGCTTGGTGTAAAATTCTTGTACCCGTTTCAGGATCAGTTTCCTACTATGGGTTATGGAGCCGTCTTCTAGCATCAAGGCCACCAGCTGTCTCTTTCCGATCGAGAGATGTTGCTTCATTTTCTTGTAACTTCTATTGTTTTCTATGGCTTTCTCGATTAGTTCATAATTATATTTTTTCACATCTTCCTTGATGCACTTCCTTATAGTTTTGTTTAGTTCTGCAAAATGGATCATTTCTTTAGGATCATTAGTAATTAACATTTTCCTTCTTTTTTCCATCAGCAGTCTTGTTTTTTCAGTCAACTTTTTCTCTGGCTTTGTTTTAACTGTTCCGCCTATTTCTTCAGCAGTTTCCTTGAGTATCTCTATAAATTGGGATTCAACTTCTGGGTCTTCCAGTGCACTGAATCGATTTTTCAGTTGGAGCTGAAATTCTTCTTTTCGTTCTTTTAGCACCTGCGTGTTGATAATAGACTTAGGCTTCTTCTTTATAAGCTTCTGTCTTTCTAACTTTGAGTTGAATTTTATTCTGCATCTTACCAAGCGATGGTCGCTTCCAGTTTTAAACTGGTTGAGGACGGAACAGTCTTCAGCCAATTGCTTCTTATTTACTAGTATGTAGTCAATTTCGTTTTTGGTACCATTGGGTCCTTTCCAGGTCCATTTTCTATTGGGATTCTTTTTGAAGAAAGTGTTCATTATATATAGACTAGTACATTCAGCAAAGTCTACAAGGCGGTCCCCTCGTTCATTTCTGTCTCCATAGCCCCATTTTCCAACTGCGCTGTCGTCTTCCTTTTGTTCTCCTACCTTGGCATTGAAATCACCCATGACCACTTTTAGATGGCAGCTTCCTTTGTCGTGCAGTTCTCCAACTTCTTGGTAAAAATCTTCCACTTCCTCATCCGAGTATGATGACGTTGGCGCATAAACTTGGACTATTTGAAGTTGATATCTTTTATTTATTTGAAGCACTAGTCTAGCTGCCCGCTCGGATGAACTTTCCATTTCCACGATATTATTCTTCAATTTTTTGTTGATGATGAATCCAACACCTCCTGTTCTTCCTGTGTCAGTTCCCCTGTAATAAAAAATATCTCCACTCTTCAACTCCAATAGGCCTTCACCTTTTCTTCTCACCTCACTAAGTCCTAAAATGTCCCACTTGATCTTCTCCAGTTGTTCTTGGAGCTCTTGAAGTTTATCTTCACTGGACAAAGTCCGGCAGTTAAAGGTAGTTAGGTTGAGGTTAAAGGAATTGGGTAAGGATGAGAAAGAGTGGCAGTGGGCGTTTAACCTCCGGGGATTCTTAGCACCCTCTGCCTTCCTGCCTTGTTCCTGACCACTGCCACGGTCAGAGGCAATCCAGCCTCCGGAGAATGAGGGCCGTTTTTTATGGGTGTACATATCATGGGGGGATTGTGGGCCTTAAAACACCACGCTGGCCCAGAGCGGGTTGGTGAGTACCTCTTTCACTTTGGCCGGAGATATTGCAGAAAGACTTCACAGCATGGTTGAACCTACCGGTGTCCGAGGACACCACTGTTCTTCGCCCTTTAGCCTCCGTTTACACCCTTCCGCCGACTTTGAGGCAGTGAACTGAGGCAGTTGGAAGGGATATATATATATATATATATATATATATATATATATATATATATATATATATATATATATATATATATATATATATATATATATATATATATATATATATATATATATATATATATATATATATATATATATATATATATATATATATATATATATATATATATATATATATATATATATATATATATATATATATATATATATATATATATATATATATATATATATATATATATATATATATATATATATATATATATATATATATATATATATATATATATATATATATATATATATATATATATATATATATATATATATATATATATATATATATATATATATATATATATATATATATATATATATATATATATATATATATATATATATATATATATATATATATATATATATATATATATATATATATATGATTAAGTGTTTTAGGTTTTATTTTTTGTCTTCCGAGTGGAATTAGGGGAGGTTTTGTGACAGTTTTGGTGGAGTAGGTCCGACGATGCCTATTTGGAAGGAGTTTTGCCGTTAGATGGATGAAGATAAGATCCGACGGCTTTGCGGGTTAAACGCCCGTTGATGTTATGCCGCGTTATTTTCTTGCCATCGGACACGCGTACTGACTAAACTACATCGCAATTGTTGAGGATCAATGCAGTTGACGAGTCTTCAGAGTAGCGAGTAGGAAGCTCTTGGAAGTTTTATGTACACGATTGTTTTTTTTTTGTCGAACTTATTCTGAATCAGATGGCTATAGGTCGAATTTTCGATAGCTCGATATATTCGTTCCCGTTAAGTGACGCGATGACTGGAATTTTTATTATTCGAATTTTCAATTAATCGAATCCATTTTCTAATGCCTCGTGATTCCACTAAATAATATAGGGGAGTTTGTTGCATGGACTTTTACAGACATGTAAAATGTTCCGCAAACGTCTCAGGGGGTCAATCTTTTATGCCCGCAAAAGAGTGATTCGTCGTTAACTTTTTTATTTACTTCACCGTAACTTACATAACTCGGAACTTGGGAGGAGACAACATTTGTTCAAGTTATGTAACGTCCCTTTTGGGAATCGGAATACGATCGGCGAAAGAAACAGAACTGTCTTCTCCTCGGACTCGAGAAATCCCAGTTTATAGAAGTTATATAGAAGTTTTAATTTTGCGTGCGAAAATTCCGCGGTTATTTTTGGCATGCGGGGTAATATCCGTTTTCGTTTCCGGCGTCTTCATTAAATTTTCGGCGGGAGAAAAAAAAAAGAATTAGTAGAATTTCATCTCCCTCTTTCGTTACACGTCCTAAAAATTCGGTTTCGAAGAGCGAGCGGAACTCGACTGCTTCTCTCTCTCTCGTTCGGAATCCCATTGCAAAGTACGTTTCTTCTTCTTTTTCGTTTTTTCGCGCTAAATCTTCCTTCATTAAGTTGTAGTTCGTTCTTTTTTTTTTAATAGCGAAGTCGCATGCGCGGGCCGTGTGATAGAGAAATCCGTTTTCGTTCCGCGCCCCGGACTCCATCCGGGCGATATTCGCGCATGCACATCGCGCCGTAAAAATCGTTGCAAAGGACGCATAAAGCGAAATCTTCCTGCAGCCGTTTGGAGGGAAAATGCAATTTACCTTTAAGGCTTCCACTCGTTACGATCGAAAAATAAAAATTGCAATCTGAAAAAAAAAAGAAAAGAAAAATGATTATTTTTCCGAATGCGTCGCTCGGGTCGTGCCGAATTGCTGCGGATTGCACCGCCATAAATGATTTTTTTAGAAATATTGGCGCATGCAGCTGTATTTCTTTATTTTGTATCGGACGGCGAGTTGTGTGTGTGTGTATATATATGTGCATTTATGGATATGTAGATATGTGTGGGTATGTATGTATGTACACATATGTATGTATACATACATAGACAATATATATAATCTCTCGCAATTTTTTTTTACTCGGTAGGGACAAAAAAAAATTGATGCAAAATCATCTCCGGATGAGAGAAGATGAACGGAAACGGAACGCAATGGAGGCTGGAACGAATAGGGAAAGAGGATAGGGTTGGAGGAGTGGGAGGAGAGGAGAAGGTGAATAGGGGAAGGAGTATGACGGGAAGTTAAAGAGGGGAAATATGAGTGAGGGAGAGGAGTGCAGAGAGAGGGATGTGAAGGGAGGGTAGTAGTGAGGGATAGCAGAAAGGGAAGGGAGGTAGACGAGAGAAATAGGGGAGGAGAGAGGGAGATGTGAGAGTGGGAGAGGGTGACGGTGGGGGAATTTAGGAGAGGGAGACGGAGGAATGGGAGAGTAGGATGGGAGTGGTAGAGGGGCAACAAAGAGAGAGAGAGAGAGAGAGGAGTGAGGTAGGGGCAGAATAGAAAGGGAGGGTTTGATGGTAGAGAAAAGGGAGAGGTTTAAAAGGGTAGGGATGTAGTGGAGAATCGGGAGAGGAAGGATAGAAAGAAGAGGATGGTGGTAGGAGAAAGGGTTTTGGGGGGGAAGGTAATAGGAGTGGAATGGAGAAACGAAAGAAGAAAATGGAGATGGAGAGAGGATGTGAAGGAAGAAGAGAGTGGGGATTGGTTGGTAAGGGAAGCGAAGAGAGGAAGGGAGTATAAAAAGGGCAAGTTGAGAAAGTCCTGTCGCGCAGGAGAGGCCGCCGCCCTAGAGAACCTCCTCTCTCCCTCTTCCCTTTTCCCCTGCCTCCCTTTTCCCGCATAGCTTACCCCACCCATTCCGCGACGACCTTAACCCTAGCGCCCCTTCCCGAAGGCGGGCACGCCCCAGGGCCCACTGGCGTATATCGCGTCGATCGATCTCACCCTGCCTCCGAGCCTCGGCTCTTCCACTCCCTTCTCTCTCTCTCTCCTCTCCTATATCACGCTCCATCCTCCCCTCTTTCTTTCTCTCCCTCTCTTTCTCGGTCACTGTTTGACCCCTTCACGAGGAAACATAGCAAGCCGCAGGAAAAAGCCTTAAGAGAGGTCTGGTTTGAGACCCATTCAGGATTAGAGTGGTGCAGAATGGATATGGTTTTCGTTGAGGAGGAAGAGGGAGGGAGGGGAGGTCCTCGTATCCTATTCCTCTCCTCCTTCCCCCCTCCCTTGCTCTTTCACCTTTTATCTGGACTCGTGGGTGACGCCTGTTTCTTCTTCTAGCGGCGTTGGTTAGTCTTTTTCTCGGATTTCTCTCTCATTGTTTGTCCTCTGCGTGTTTTTAACTCGTATCACAAAAGCTTAGGTCTTATGACATAAGATCTCGGGAACTTTTCTACCGGATGGATTTTTTTGGGGGATGGGGGGGGGGGGATTATCGATTTTATTTTGGCGAGTTTTATTTTTTATCTCGAAGAGGAGTGCTCTACGCAAGGGTGGGTGGTGTCTGTTTAGAAATTGGATTTGTGCGTATTTGTGTGGGGATGGTGCGCGGTTCGGTTATGATGCGGCGCACTTGTGGAAATTCGATCCGTGTCCCTGTAACTCGAACCTCAAGGGAAGGCAAAAAAAACGCGGGGTATTGGAAGCTTCGAATTATGCGAAGAGTTTGTGGAGGTATATAGCCGAGTTATATTGAGTTTATACTGTGTATTGCGTTAATATTTCTATTACGTTTCCAAGTTTTCATTTTTTTGCCATTTTATTTTACATTGGTTGACTTTGGAGCAAACTGATGGATTTTTACTGATATTATCGTGGAAAGTGGTTAAACGAATTTTAAAATGTGGGGATAAACTTCTCCGTTATAAATATATTTATCCAATCTCTGAAATATGTAGGTTTTGTGATGTTATAAGCCTTGATAATCAAGGAATGTTCGAATATTTTGCTTATTTTTGTCTTTATTTTGCAAGTTTCGTCCGCTAAATCAAAGTATCTGTCAGTTTTTGCTTCGTTCTTTATTTTTTTATCAAAGAGAATATTTGTCGCGGAAAATTTAGCTCATAACAAAATTAATTACCGCAATCAAACGGATTGTTTTCTAAAGACGACTAATTTCTTTTACTTTGGTTGCATACAATTTTTAGACTCGTTTCCTCCCATTCATTTCTCAATAATGAAAGTGCCGCTCACGTTAATCGCGTTTCGCAACCGTGATGAGTTTCGCGTGCCTCTAACGGAGCTCATGATTTAAAACACCGGTTAACCTTTTGAGTCAATCCTTTCTCTCAAGATGGAATTCCTTCGTTTTTATCTCTCCCCCCCCGTTCGTTTCTGTTTTGTTTCGGGAACGCCTTGAAAAAAATAAATAGACGGGATTATTGTTCGTTCATCTTGCTTCGGAGTGCAGCGAGGGACGGACTCAGGGGCGTAACGCCAAAGTTGCCAATCAAGCTCCCGCACGCGATTACTTAGTCCCCTCTTTACCTCCGCCTCCCCATTCTCCCCTACCTCTCACTAACCTCCTTATCCTTCTTCCATTCCGCAAGCCCCTTCGTCGCATTCCCCTCACGCCCGCCTCGCACTGCCTTCTCTTTCTTTTTATTTATTAGATTGTTTTTTTTCTTTCTCCTTCGCTTTTTTCATCCGCCCTCCTTCCACGCCGTCCCCGCTCCTTCCGGTGGCCGAAGTGTGCTCGGGCGTCGGTGGGCGGATTGGCGGGCATGCGAGAGGGTTTCTTTCGAGCCTCCTCTCTCTCTCTCACTCTCTCTCTCTCCTACCATTCTTTGCCGTGCTCCCTGCAGACGTCGCTTCCTCCCTCTGATCTCCTCCAAATCCCATCTACGTGGGCAAACACAAACACATCTCAATTGCGGCGTCCCCCTCCCCCCTCCCCTCCCCCCTCTCTCTCCTACTTCCTACCCACTCTCTCCACCACTTCGTCTCTGTCCCTCTTTGTGTGGTTCCCCCTCTCTCTTCCATTCCTCCTTTTTACTCGCTACCTCCATCTATTTATTCCTCTCTCTCTCCCTCTCCACCTCTCTCCTCTTGCTCCTTTTCCTCGATATCTCCTCCTGCATTCCTTTCCACCTTTATTGCTCCCCTTCATCTCCATTCCTCTCTTCCCCATTCTAACTCTTCTTGCTCCTTTCTTCATTTCCCCATCTGATTCTCCCGCCTTTTCTCTCTTCTCCAACTCCCCCTCTATTTCCCTCCTCTCTTTCTCTCGTCATTTCAACATTCTCCCATTCTATCTCCCTTTCCATTATTTTTCTTTTATATCTCCTTACTTTCTATCTCCATTTATCTCCCTTCCCTTTCTCTCCATGACTATTCCATGTAGCTCCCTTACTACTTCCTCTCCCTATCATACAATCTCTCCCCATTTACTCTGTCTTCTCTTCGCTATCTTCTTTTTTCCCTCTCCCTTCCACTTTCTTTTACTCTCCTTCCTTCTCTCGTCTCTTTTTGGCCTCATTCCACATTCCTTCCCTCACCCTCGCTTTTTCTTCTTCTCCTTCCCCTCTCTCGCCGTTTCTTCTCTCCCATTTCTTCCTTCTCTTATCTCCATTTGTCTCTTTCTCACACGCCGCTCTCTCCCCCTCTTCACTTTCATCTTTTTCTCCTCCCTCTTCAGTTCCTTTCTCTCACTCTGGCATCTATTCCCATGCAATCTCTCACACGAATAAGCTCGCCTCTCTCGTGGAATGTTTCTTTGTATGTATTACTTAAAGATATTCTTAGGAGATGCGGTCGCTTCAAGGGAATGCGTGGGCGTTTCACTCTATGCATTTGCTCCGGCTGCGATAGTGGTATTTTCCTCCTGTGTTTCACTTTGCCGTGTGCGTTCACGGATTGCTACTACTAGTTCTTTTTTTGTTTCGTGTCGCCTTGAACATGTTATTGACCTGGTTTCCGAGGTGCGAGATCGCTGATTTGGATCCTGGGATGTTGTTTTGTGTTCGCCGGGTTCATAGTCGAATTTGCTAAGTCTCAATAAGACGTGAATCAAATGAACGCCACATGTCTATTGCCATAAAGCGATCGATCTAGCCTTTAGTACCTTTCATCTGCAAATTATATATCATTAATGATATTTCAGCGTTGAATGGTGTCATTCATATTCATTTAATTTTTCTTTTTGTCGGCATGGCGAAAATTGAAAGAAGCGAAAATGATTTTATGATCGTAGTAGTTTTACAGTCGAAATGTAAGATATCGGACCTTAACTAGAAGTCTTGAAAACTTAAGAATTTAGTACATACTAGTCACAAGTCATGTAAGAGTGCTGTTTACATACGTGAAAGTAATCCTCTCGTACCTATTGAAAATTCGAGTGAAATGGATTCCACAGCACTTCTTGCTCGAGTTGGCCGCTAGTCACATATGGCAAATCGGCCATATACGCATGACGAATTGATGCTGTTCATCAGTTATATTTTATTTTCTCATTTCGAAACAATATTCGAAAATTACATTTTTCGTTAGCTATTGAAACTTTTTCATATTAAGCAGTTTAGAGTTTAATTCTAATCATACTTTGCATTAACTCCATATGTTGGAGGTATGAACGGTGAAAAATACATATTATATGTTAGCATTTCAAAACTAGTTAGTTACTGTGTACAATATCAGTCTGGATTGATGTCAGTGTACAACTTAAAGCCAAATTTAAAAAATTGCACATCTTATTTATTAACACAGTATATATTTTGTATAATGACTTGACGAATATGATATCCTGATGGCCACAGGTGTGGCTAACGCCGACATCGTATTGAACACCCCCGCTTTAAACGAATTGTTTAGATAGAATCGCATTACGTACTAACTCTCATAATTTTCTAAAATGAATAATTCAGCGTTGTATTGCTTACCTTACCTTACCTTTTGGCACGAGTACAATGGATAGCTTCTCTGTTTCATGAAGGAGTTGAGTAAAAATTACCATTTTATTATAACTATAGAAATATCTTGGTTTTCTATGTAATAAATTTGATATCAAGTCTCTTAAGAAAAAAATTAAAATTCTTAGATGTGAATTAGTAAAACAAATAGCTAACCACCTAACTACAAATAGGTTAGCTATTAGACATACTAGTTAAAATCGTTCAATTTTAAATTTTCTATAGAGTTAAAAGATTTACTATCCAGCGTCAAAAGATTCATCGAGCTTTTCTATAGAATTCGTTTTTCGGGCAATTAGAAATTGAGGAAGTTGCATTCGTTTAAACCTAGAAACGTGCGTATGTGGTTCGAATAATTTGACGTTTTTATTCGGTTCAAGAAGAAAGATACGTCTGAAGTTAGTTACCATTACCAGTAGGAGACGTAGGTTCCGAATTCCACTCGAATGTCTAGTTGATTTAGAGATGTTTTTTTACAATCATGAAGTTCTCCCTCTCGCTCAATGGCGAGGTCAATGCACAATTAAGGGGGCGTGCAGCCCAGCTGAAGACTCCTAACAAAAGGAGCCTTTTGGTCTATTGGCACGCCGTCAATTTCGTGTCGTTTATGTTTCCTTGTCGTATTCGTGCATGTTTTTCCTCAGGCATTGGGAAGAAATAAGGATGGCGTCCTCAAAAGAAAAGTATGTCCAATTCAATCATTTCGTTCGCCTCTCTCTCTCCTGGAAGCTTCGTTCTTCTTGTCTGCTCTTATTTATTCGTCCCGGACTGCTTGCCTCGCAGTACCTTCTCCCCTTCCCTCCCTCCCTCTCTCTCTCTTCCGCCCTTTCTCCGAGTATTTTCGTTCCTCTTTTTCTCTAGAGATGAGAGAGGGAGAAAAAAAAGTTCTTGGGGGCCTAAAATGTGCGTTGCTATCTCTCTTTATAAAGTACCGAATGAAGGGATGGTGTTTTCCTTTGAGTCTCTTCTCCTTCCCGTCCCCCTCTCTTCCTCCTTCGTCCTCTCCACTTTTCATCTGCCTTTCAGGCTCTTTAGAAACCTTTATGTGTGTGTGTGTGCGCGTGCGCGTGCGTGCGTGTGTGTGTATATTAGCAGAAGTTCCCGTTGAATTTCAACGGATTTAGTGAATCTAAAACTTCGACTGTGTAACATGTAAACATCGCGAAAATAACACAGTACACAGTTTTAACCGTCCAATAAAGCAAAATGCCCGCATTTACCTATTTAGATGAATGAAGAAAATCTTGCTCTGTGAAAAATCGAACATTACGTATAAATTTATGGGAAAATAATTATTGTATTAAGATGAATGAAGAAAATCTTGCTCTGTGAAAAATCGAACATTACGTATAAATTTATGGGAAAATAATTATTGTATTAAGTTCCCCCCCCCCAATTTTTATCGCCATATAGCCTATGTTACCCGCAGGGTAAAATTATATACCCATCCGAAGTTTCGTGACGATATCTTCAAAACGAAAACTATAAGAAAAACCAGCAAGAACACAATAATCTACAGAAAATGGATGAACAAAGGAACAAACGAAATTAATTATTTTAACGAAAGACAAAAAAGAAAATAGAGAACGTGGTACTACTGGGTTATCCAGGACCACATTAACAGAAACTGATTGGCCGGTCTCGACATTTACAA
This sequence comes from Uropetala carovei, assembly GCA_036926305.1. Taxonomy (NCBI): domain Eukaryota; kingdom Metazoa; phylum Arthropoda; class Insecta; order Odonata; family Petaluridae; genus Uropetala; species Uropetala carovei. The sequence goes on from JAXCHB010000009.1 coordinate 1,095,918, forward strand.
ACCCAGTCACCGGACAACGGGGAGGGATACTTTGGTTCCGGATGAGGCGAAGGGCGCGGTAGCGCCTGGAGACGACTACTCATTAAAATAAAGCGAGCCGAAGGCTCGTCAATACATCCTTTCAATGTAATATCCTCTCAATTTGCGGCGCAACAGTCAAGAGGATATAACATTGAAAGGATATATTTTTTTTAATGAGTAGTCCTCTCCGGGCGCTACCGCGCCCTTCGCCTCGCCCGAAACCAAACTTTCCCTCCCCGTTGTCCGGTGATTGGGTTTGTAAATGTCGAGACCGGCCAATCAGTCATGGGTTAGGAAAGCTACCGCATCTTCTTCATTATTTGGCAAATTATAACAGTGCATTATAACAATGTCAGCCAAGTCATTATCTTTTATATAATGTTGAGAATTGTTTAGAATGAATAAATTATTAAAATGTAATGAAATATGTCAAAAAATTATTTTTCAAAAGGGGTCCTAGATAACCCAGTAGTACCGAGAACGTTTAAGAAATACAGAGTGAATATTATCCTCCGACTATTAGCTCAGTTCTCTCGTCCATGAGTTCTGTTACAAGAAAATTATTTATATCAACGTTATTTTGGAAACAATGAAACGATATATCCAATCACAATTTGTGGAAAATCTACGTCTAATTATTTATGTTACTTACGTAGTTTTAAAACAAGCTTGCTCTGGAGAACTCTACGTCGCACGAAAATATCATTAAAAACTAGTTATTAGTAATATTTCAGTAAAAATCAACAAATATTTTATTGCCATGTAAACACACCAAATTTCACACACAAATTGCAAAACGATTTTACATTAAAATTTTTCTCGTATAAATGCATAGGACTCTCAACGTCGGCGACAATAGGAGTTGTCATGGTAGCTTATAATTGGTATTGTCATAAAATTGATAAAATCACGTATTTTTCTAATTCTAAACGCATTTTTACGATAATTCGATCAGGATTCGTCTTCTGTCTTCAATAAAAATAAACTTTGTCTTTTCCTACATAGAACCATCCAAGTCTCACGTTCGTACCATGTTTCTAAGAAATTTTAAAATTCAAATGAAAAATAAGCTGCACTTATCCATATGTTATTCAAATGGAGATTATGAAAAACAAAATATTTTTTAAAATTATTAAGATCATCAAATCGATATAAAAGCTTGTCTACACCACTTAACTCTTTATTCCGGTTAAAATGATATCTTCCTCTTGTTTCTACGTGCTGTGGTTGCTGAGCTATAAAAAACATATATATACATACGCGCGCACACACATACATACATACATGTATACATACATACATATATACACACGCATATATATATATATATATATGTATGAATGTATGTATATATATATATATTTTTTTTTTATTCCTGGGCGGCAAAAGAGAGAAATCTTTCCCTAAGTCGATTTTCGGAGTCAATCAGCAAATTTGGTTCGGTCGGGAGTATATTTTTTTATTAATCGCGTTATTCTTGATCACTCCTTTTTCGGAATTTCGTAGCGTGAAAAAGTAAGGGCAAAAGCGTCCCCGTCTGTTCCGTTCCGTTCTGTCGAATCTGTTTCGTAGGTAAAGAATCCGAGGTTTATTACGGAGTCGCTTCAGAACGGCGGTGTGTTTTTTCGTACCTTTGTCGAGTCGCATATTTGTTCGGATTCGTCTTGTTTTTTTCCTTCTTTCTCAGGACGCTATGCTATCCTTGGTTCTGGCGGGATTTGACTTTTATTACCGGTGCCTCTGCTTTGTATTCAGCGTAAGGTTTCACGTTGGTATTCTGTGTACGTCAAAATAACTGCAGGGAGAAAGGATTTTTTTATTTTAATCCAGGACCCTGGAGCTCCTCTAAGTCCGGCCCTTCACGGCGTTTCTTGGAAAATCTAGTTTAAGATTACTTTGCCCGTTTTTTGTATTGTTTAGCGTACTTTTGTGATTGTTGGTAGCTTTTTTTGTTTTTCTCCTTACGTCTGAAGTAGCCGAGATACAGTCTTACGAGCGTTTTTCTTTAGGTAGAATGCCCTCCGAAAAACTTCTCTTATTTCACATTTTATTAAACTTGATTTTGTATTTAAAATAATCTAAGTGAGACTCCGAGGTTTTTCACAAATGAATGCGGAAGCTTGTTAATATTTCAAGCGGTTCCATTCATGCGATACATCTCGTTAAATGTTTGATAACAAGGCAGAGGCGTTCTTAGATTGGCAGGCTTTAACAAGTTTAACAAGACTGCAACGAGAAATCTTTTTTATTGTTATATTGTTTTTTTCCTCTCTTGCGTGGGACGTTTTAATTAGCGCTAAATGCTCCGTCGCTTCAGCAATTTTCTTGTTTGTGTAAACACTCGTAATTTCCGAGGAAGGATTTTCCGGGGGGGGAATGGGACTTAAGCCTCAAAATCCTTCAGCCCTCGGCTAAATTCTTCCCTGATTATCTCCCTTCCTCATGCATCCCGCTCCGCTACCGCGCCTCCCCGTCCAATCTCATTTGTCCTCTTCCTCTGCACCCAATCCTGCTTCTTCTCGCTCCCTCCTGTTTTTGTCAAACTTCATTCCCACCTCCTTCCGTTACGCCAATGACGAAGACGTCTTCCCGAGTGCCTTCCCCGAAATCCCTTTTTAAGTTTTCTCCTCCCAATCTCTAAAAAAAATAAAATAAATAAATAAAGAGGAACCCTCCAACCCTTCCTTTCAACCCCTTCCCGATTTCCACGCAACCTCCCCATCCCAACCTGTCCTACCATACTCTTCGATCACGGCTTTGAAGTCGGATTTATTTCCCGCGGGGCCACGTAGGCTCTAAATAAAATGCCCCCTGCCGACCACTCCCGCGCACATACAGGCCCCTCTCTCTCTCTCTCTTTCCCGGAGGACCCTCTTTCTGTTCCTTTTTTTTTTCCCTTCCCTCGCTCAAGATGGCGTCTGCCCACCCTTTTGTTTTATGTTCCGCCGAAAGGACCTCCCCCCTCTACTAACGTCGCTCTCTCTCTCTCTCCCTCCCTCCCTCGTGTCTCCGCGTACGACGTAGTGGGGATGGGAGGGAGAAAAGAGGTCTTTTTCTACCCTTTTCGCCGCGTTTTCTTCTCCTTGTCGATCTCCCGTCCCCTTGTTCCCCTTTGCCTTTAAAGCCTCGAGGGTTAAGGGAGTTAGGGAATGGGAAGAGTCGGGGAGTTTTCGGGAGGGGACTCGTGTTTCACCGGATACTGTCTCCTGAGTGAGTGCATCGCTTTTTGTCTGGCCTTACCTTACCACCACCACCTCCTCCTCCTCCTCCTTCTTCCCCTCCCCCCTCCTACCCGCCTCCATTCCTCAGATCCAATGGCCTCCTCGACGGTAGTCCCATCTGCCCGCGGCCCTAAGGTTTTAGTGGTCGTCTTTTTCTTCTCTCGTGGGTCGGTCGATCTGTCCTGCCGTTTTTCCGTCTACTATTCTTCCTCCTCCTCCTCCGTACGTACTTTTTCTAAGCTTTCCATCCATTCCGTCCGTTCTTCTGTGGCGTTCCTCTTCTATTTGCCCTACAATTTTATTTCTCTTCCTCCCTCCTGGCGTCTCTCCCATATCTTTTCTCTCTCTCTCTCCTCTCCCCCTTTTGTCCTCTTCTCCCTCTTACTATCCATCCTCCTTTCTTTACCACCGTCTCCCCCACCTATCACTCTCTTATCTCCTTCTCTCCTCCCCACCCTTCTCCCTCTCGCTTTCCTTCCCCTCGTCCATCTCCTCCCGTTATCATCTCTTCTCCATTTCATCCATTTTCCTCCCCCCCTTCTTTTTCCTCTTCTAATCCTACCTTTCCCGTTGTCCTTTTCACCTCCTCTCCTCCCCCGTTCCTCTCCCGCTACACCCATTTCTCTCCTCGCTATCTCCCTTCGGTACATCTCTCCCTTAGGTGAACTTTTCAGTCTTACTGCTTCGCCTTATATATCTCTCTCTCGCTTCTCTCTTTCACTTATCTCTGGTTTCGCCCGGGACGAGGCCCTTTATAGTGATCCCGTAGTCGCACGTAATTTGTTCGACGTGGTAGTCCCTTTTACCTTTTTCCTCCTTAACTCCCTCCCTCCCTCCCTCATCTCACTCCTTTTCGTCACCGCCCCGTTGGGTCGTTGAACCGGTCCGAAAAATTTTTCAAATCCCATTTACGTGATGGTTGAGGGTGTAGGAGGAGGAGGAGGAAGGAGGTTCTTATAACGTCTCCGCGTGTTCCTCTTCCGGGGGCGGGGGAAAGGTATTGCTTTACGGCGCTATGCAGTTTTTGTCCGACCTTATGACGCGGTCTTGCGGCTTTAAGGGTATTATTCTTCGGCTCGCCGATTTTCGGTGTTGTTGTTTTTTTGTTTCCTCGTGAGATACACGTCCGTGGCACGGTGGGAAATTTTTAGCTTTCGGATCTGGGTAATATCCAGGGCCGAGTTTGTTTAGCTTCGGCAGCGATTGGCGATGTAAATATTTGAAGGTGATGGCAGCGGTGTCGGTGTTATGAAATTCGGGGAATAAAACCGTGTGTTAGGGTCGTTTGCGATTCGAAAACGAATTAGCGAGTTCGGGTTACGAGTCGTGCCGAATAAATAGGACGCTTTGCGTGGCCGTTAAACGGTTTAATAAAAACGCCCCTAAGGTGTTTTATTGGAATAAACTATCCTCGATCGCAGAAACGTTTTATTGCTGGAGTCGGGACTGGGCGAACCTCTAGGAGCTCGTTCGCCACTGACGACTAAAAATTGCGTAGCGGCGTCTATATTTGTGTGTTATATTTCATCACTTATGTAGAGCTGCTGAGTAGGTTCTATTTTTATGTCGTTTTCAGAAATGTAAGGAAAGAGCTATTGTTAACGCTTAGCCGTCCGTCCAGCTGTGTATCTGCGGACAGTCAATTTTTTTGTTTTAAGAAATGGATGAAAAATTCTCTGTCGATTGGGTAGGCGCTGATAAAATTTTACGACGCATTTTACGAATCCTCCATCAGTTTGGATTTGAAAGTTTACTTTCTTCGAAAATGAGCAGTCCATATTCGCCAGAGGCGATTGGATACTCTTGTTTTCGTCGTATTTATGGTTTGTATGCAATTTGTACAGATTTAAACAAACCTGATTCTAAATCGCATCGCATTAAACTCAACCCTGGCCCCTGAATGATGGAACTGGATCCTAGACTTGGAACGGATTTGTCTGGTCTTATTTTCGCTGTCCACGATATTATTAAATTGTCCATATTAATTACATGCATTACACATGAGCCAAGTGCACAGACTTTTTGTACATCTTGTTTGAAATTAAAGAAACAGGTTACTTTTTCGTCGTCTTTTCAAGTACATATGAACCTGTATATCCTGAAGTTGCATTTGTCGAATTTGCAACAGTTATAGGAAAATACATTTTTCTGCTAACACTTCTATCGTTTAAGTTCAACTTGTATAAACTCGGAGTTTTATCTCCATCCGAGGCTCGACCGTCATAGCATTTTCCGACATGGGAGAAAACCTTTCGTTCGCAAAAGAAATCAGAGCAAGGGCGACAAAAATCCACATTCTTTATACGTTTTTTTGTGTAACTCAGCGACGTAATCGGTCGGAACGATCTGGAAAAAAAGATAACCTTGCGATCGATCTGCGGTCTCTTTCCTAGCGTCTATCGTTAAAAGGAATCACCCGTCCATTTTGGATTTGGTGATTAATGAACGCGATGGCCGAGGACGACGCGAAGTCGAGCGATATTTTTTTTTCATTTTCGGGGGAGAATCTGTTGTCACTGTCTAATTACTCCGCGCTCGGTGTGGATCAGGCGAGTTGAGGTCGTTTTTGAGAGAGATGAGTGATATTTTTAGGGTTTTCGGTCGGACGAGGGTTTTTTTTTTGTTTTTTTGAAGACCGCGTACACTGTCGCTTAATCCGCCTTTTTCAGACATTTCTCCCTCCCCCCCAAAGGCCGTCGTATTTTTATTCTCCCAAACAAAAATGTCGAGGTGAAATTAGTGGGTGGCGCGTTCCAGGACATTTTTTGCAAAGACATTTCGTCCAGGGACATTTCGTCCTAAGACAGTTCGTCCAGTGGATATTTCGTCCAAAGACAGTTCGTCCAATGTTTATTTCGTCCAACGACTATTCCCCAGGCCTTAGGATATTCGGCGTATTTTCCCTCAACGAATGTGTTTTCGGTTTTAAATTACGATTTTATAAAATCTTTGTTTAATTCCGGGTCGATAGATATCCATATCGCCTGTATCTGATAAAGTTTACTTGTCCCCCCTCCCCGTCCTCCCCCTCCCAATTCCTCTGGACGAAATGTTTTTTGGACGAAATGTCCTTGGACAAAATAAACATTGGAGGAAATGTTTTTGGACGAAATGTCTTTGGACGAAATTTCTTCGGACGAAATGTCTTTGGACGAAATTTCTGTGAACCGGGTGGCGATGGGTGTGGTGGGCTCTCTTTTTATCACCCTTCATTTAGGTCGAGTTCGCGTTTTTTCCGTCATTGATTATTAATCGCCACTTACAATTAGAGAGATTCGCGTTCTGCTAGAAAACTTCCGTCGTCCCATCTCTGCAAGGAGATTCGTAACCAGGTCTCTCGCCCTCGTAAGAAGCGACGAAAAGTTTTTTCCCCTCTCTTTCTACTCTCATAAAAAATGTTCATTACCACTCTTTCTCGAGATCGATAATTTGTCTTCCCCTCTTCTCCCGTTACTAAGGTTACCGCCATTAATACCTGTCGATATCGTCTAAGATGAAGTGTATGGGAAGGGGGCATGGGTGCATGGGTACGCCGAGCTATAGAAACTCGTTTGATTGTCGGATGAAAGACGTGGATTTATGCATCTGCCGCTTATTCGTTGAGATTATAATGGTCGGCCCGCTTCAAATTGCTCGAGTTTTGTTGTTGGTGTTCAATTTTTATCTCCCAGGACCGAAGTCTCATTCCGTATGGATTTCGAAATGGCGCGTTCTTTTTAATGCACCGGATTTATTTGTTTATTTTTTCTGCGATTGGAAGCTGCGCAATAGTGCGCGCATGAGGACGCCGGCGGCGCCACGTTATGATTCGCCGTGGCATGTGAGTGATAAACTGGCTCGGGATCGCGTGCCAATTGATGGAATGGGAGTGTTTAAGGTCTATTCATCGTCAGTTGGGGCTAATTTCCCCTTATTGTCAACGGATGTCGTAAACAAGCTTCGATGTAGACGTACACACCATTGTTTCCTTCGAATGATTGTTAAGAGGAATGCGCACTTACCTTTTTACTTTCTCCATACGTAGTATGGAATAGTATTGTGATCACGAAAAAAATCGAATTTGAGATTTCAACGGAAATACACGTTTTGAGGTCCCTAGAACACGTTTAGACTATTTTCGGAATGATGTGTGTGTGTGTCTGTGTTTGGATGGATGTATGTGATTGCGGGCGCTCTAACTCAAAAAGTACCTGTCACATTAATACCAAATTTCATATATAACACTTTAGCATGAGCACAAAAAACTGATTAGTTTTTGGACAATACCGGTTAACCGGAAGTCGAGGTTTATTCGAAACCCGATTCGGTTTTTGCTGTATTTCGCCGTTAAAACGTCATTATTGTATATACAATTCTATACAAAGGTTATAGAGAATGTAATTTACTACAAATTTCATTTGAAACAATTTTCCATAGCAGTTATTGTTTAGGAATTATTTATAACTAATCGGCTTTTTCGGTTTCCGTCAAATATCTCCCTAAAAACGTCATTGGTTTTCTTCGTGAGGACCAAAGTTGTAGAGAATAATATTTCTTCCAAGTTTTGTTTGAAACAAATTTTCGTAAAACCATCCATTTCGGGGATATTTAACTCATTCGTAATTTTCCAGTATACAGCGCCACCACCATTTAGCGGTGAATCCTGTAAACATTCAAAATATACGTAATTTACGGCAATAAGGTCGACTGTATTCTTTTACGATACGAAATAATAATTTTGTCTTATAATGCTATTCATAATTTAAATATCTATACTCCAAATATGGAGAAAGTCATGTGTTGGACACATCAGATTTTTAAAGATGTTTCTGCTTTCCCTATTTTTTGTAATCCTTGAAAACAAAATTTTTCTTGGCCGTAATTTATTGCGTTTAAAAGTATCTGCTCGCGTTGAAATGAAGGAATTTTTACGGTCTCAACACCGTCGTTTCTGAAGGTAAATATATACACGGCCGTAGCGCTCAATAACCTTTTGGGCTACTCGCGTTTCTAAAATAAGAATGTTATTTGACGTTCAGCCGAAATATTTGCATCAGTTCCTCTGATTTATTGTCTCGTTATGTTCATTCCGAGTTTACGACGAGATTTTAAGGAGCACGTGTTTCGTGACGAATTATGCGAATCTTGGCCTTATGACTTGTTGAAATCACTCGATTGTTTAAAAAAGTTTACCATCATTTATTGTGTTGCTTTGCAGTAATGCATTGTTAAAGCCTGTGACGTCGAGTTTATAATTGGTTTTTGCTGGCCAATTTCCTGTTTGCTGGCCATTTATTTGCTTCGTCCTCGCTAGCCCATGTCACCAAACCTCTTCGCCTCATATGCTTCAGGTTGCTCGCGGTGTAGAGGGCGTTGTTTGATAAGTGACTTATGGTTTTGGGTGCACTGTCCATTTAGCCGCATGCGTTATGGTGGCTTAAGCCCGTCTCGACTGCGGCGCCACTGGAGTGGGCCGTGAGCCAGATATCTCGCCGCTAGTCCGCCTTTTGTTTTCCGTCGGTCTTTGTGTTATCCGATGTCAACCTAATCGATCCATGGAAGTTTTCCATCCCTCGACGAAGATATTCATTTGCTGTCCTTGAGAGACTAGTGGCAGCTGCATTTATCCTAAATATCACTTTGAAAGAAAACGGCTTCAAGTGTGGAGAAATTAGCGATGTTTTTATCACCATTTCGGCCCCTGGCTAATGCCTCTACATTAGCAAAAAATCTGATGTGGGCAACGCACGACTTTCTCCATATTTGGGGTATAGATATTTAAATTATTATGAATAGCATTATAAGGCAAAATTATTATTTCCTATCGTAAAAGAATACAGTCGTCCTTATTGCCGTAAATTAGGTATACTTTGAATATGTTTACAGAATTCACCACTAAATGGTGGTGGCGCAGTATACTAGGAAAAGCAAAATATCTCCGAAATGGATGGTTCGACGGAAATTTGTTTCAAACAAAACTTGGAAGAAATATTATTCGCTACAACTTTGGTCCTTGCGAAAATGATCAATTACGACGTTTTAAAGGAAATATTTGTCGAAAACCGAAAAAACCGATTATTTATAAATAATTCCTAAACAATAACTGCTATGGAAAATTGTTTCAAATGAAAGTTGTAAGAAATTCCATTCTCTATAACCTTTGTATAGAATTGTATATACAATAATGACGTTTTAACTGAGAAATATCGCAAAAACCGAATCGGGTTTCGAATAAATCTCGACTTGCGATTAACCGGTATTGTCCAAAAACTAATCAGTTTTTTTGTGTACCGATAGTAGAATTTTGAAAAAATCTACTGGAGTATGCTGCAGGTTAATCGCCGCTGATGATGCCTGCTTTGTAGCCGAACTGTGTGCATAGTTTTCCCATCCTATTCTATAGCTATCGGAGAGACTGTCAGTGAATAATTTTTCCACAGTATAGATTCGTATAGGTTGGGGAATGCAAAGCATTATAATTACCTTCTTACTATTATGTTCAATTTATCAGAGGCATTCCTTCTTCGAATGTAAACTCGGGATTTCAAATAAATTTTTATTTTCCACAAATGTCAGCTGTGTTGTCCCCAATGTCCTTCCTTCTCCCCGTGGCATAACGACCACTATGTTAATTGGAGGTAACATAATTAACTAATTTGCTTAGGTGTGTGTTTTTATTCGCGCGAAACTGAGACAGCAAACGAGTGAAAGTTGCTTTCGGGGATCGTGTGATGAGATTCCGCAAAAAATTGCGAAACGTCCTCAAGGACGTGGAATGTCGTAGGAAAAAAGTCCGAAAACAAAAAATGTGTTTATCTCAGTCTCGTAACATTTTTCACATGCGTGCGTATGTATACTATATAAATATATATTTATGCATACATGCGTGTGAAATGTATACGTATATATGTGTGTGCGTTTGTATGTATGTTTGTGTGTGTGTGTGTGTGCATGCGTGGTTGCGTTTTATTTTGGCGGACGTGGTGCATATTGGTGTAGGTTTTGACCTTTTAGGAAGGACGTTCGTTTTACGTTCGCTATATTTTTACCGCCGTGCCTTTCTCCCTTATATCAAGGTTTATTGGGCTACTCTCGCCGAATGGGCGAGCGCCCATATCCTTTTTTTCCCATTTTTCCTTCCCCCCTTCCTCTCCTTTTCCTCCTCCTCCTCCTCCTCCGCCCTCCGCTGTCTTAAATTTCCCCGTTCTCCAATGATGGGCATCGTGTTGTCTCATAGGGACGTGAATGTCTTCTCGTGAATCCGAATGTTATAACTCTCGCCGGGGCATTTTTTTCCCCGGAGAATTTATTCGACGGGCGATTTTCCCTTCTTTTTCCCCCAAGGGAAAAACCTTCCCAGAAACGACTCTTCTTTTTTTTTTTGAAATGCAGTTATGATGGAAAAGTGTTGGTTTTTTTTTGCTCCAAGTTTCCTTTTTTCATCTGTGAGGATAAAAGGAAAGTGTGAAGGGCAGGATAGGGTGATACGCTAGACCGAATTATCTTAGCAGTTTATTCCGTTTGTCGTAGATTGTTATTCTGTTAATCCGTGCTCGATAATAATGAAAATTAAAAAAAAAAATGAAATGTCGGGCTTTTTTATAGGAAATTATTTAGGCATTGTACTTTGTTGTACAACATTTGAAACAACGAAACGCGAATTTAAAGCCGTTCTCATTGGCGATTCACGGGTTCAAATGAGGCTCTCGCCATCGAGAGCGGTCGTTTTATCGCCAATATACTCATCGATCGTTTTTTGATTGCTGCAATAAAGCGGATCGTCTACTTTAAGGTAATTATTTTCTTCATTACCCGGAAAGGTCCGTGTTATTTTTTTTTGTTACTTCGGCCCAGTTTCGAAATTTGCATTCAAGAAAAGTAAACCTCGTATATATATATATATATATATATATATATATATATATATATAGCATTCGTATATCATATATATATATATATATATATATATATATATATATATATATATATATATATATATATATATATATATATATATATATATATATGATATACGAATGCTATCTGCGGAGAAAAAAATCGATACGTTTCTTTTGCTTTTTGTTACATTCGTCACGCTAATCCTATGACCCGTAATGTCCTCTCCCCTTCGTAAAGATACAAAAAAATAACCCCGCGCTCAACAAAAAATAGTTCCATTTTTGACGTTCCCTCGCGAATCAAGGGGAGACATTTTTTTCGGTGCGGCTACGGTTACTAATCTATCACGAAGGTTGGAGACAGCGTCATCCGTCTCGTCCTCAAATCTCCTGGGCTTAGGCCGCGAAGCTCACCCCATAAACTGCCGACGTGAAACCCTTTCCATCAATCACGCTCGCAGCATTCGACGGCAGAGGAAGAGAGCAAGAGTTTTGGTTCGGATTAAAATTATCGAGGTTGGGGCCTCTCTCTCTCTCTCGTGTTTTTCGGGTTATTCTCGCCCCTTCCGCGAAACCCGGTTTCGCGAAGCCGAATGCATTTGTTTTCAAGATGCGCGTCACGCAGCGGCGAGCGTAAATTCCTTTCGGGTTTGCCACGTACGCCCGTATTCTCTCGTAACGCCGCCTTCCTAGCAGAACGGGTTTTTGATGAAATCGCCATCGATGAAATTTATGGGTCAGATTCATTGTTGGTCCGCGTCCGACATTTTGGTGTGCCATTTTTGCGTGATGTCCCGAGTTAGGGTTTAGGCTGAGAGGTTCTAAAGTTAGATTTAATACGTATAAGCCTGACCTAAATAGATGTATAATGTGATGTTCTTGAACAAAAGAATTGTATAGGTTTACGTATGTGTTAAGGTTGTTTGTATAGCGTTGGTCGTTTAATAGAATATGGGAGCGGAATTTTAAACAAACGTATTAAGCCTTTAATGCGTATTACGCGTTAATCGTGTTTTTTTCTTATTTAGTTTAACTCCTTTTTTTGTCCATTAACTCAAGTGTTGTTAGCTTACCATTTTAAAGCTTCCGCTTTCAACGGCGCTATGTTTCAAGTTATATTAGCGATCCTAATTTTGCACTAATATTCTTATTATATGTATTAATATCAAAATTGGTACTAATATTATTCTAGTAATACCTCTCCATTTACGCCTGCGTAAGCATGTTTAGAAAATGTTGTTGGAATTTTGAGCTTTTGTCAGAAAAAAATGTCATCTTGAAATTGTCAAATTTGAGGGTAAACGGATGTGTTGTTATTCAAGTTTTTAAATAGCATAAAATTGGTGTCTTAATGATTCTCTACCATGTTACGGGCTAATTGTATCGGATAATTTTTATCGGATTTCTCGTAAAAACTCTCGCAAGCCCAATTTGTTTCGGATGCAGAGAAAATAATTCGATTGGTTTCATAGAAATACAAATGCCATTACGCTTCGGAATCTACCTTCTGTGGTGGAAAATCGCTTCGTTTTTCTCATGTCACGTGGAAGCTTTTAATTATCCCGAAATTAACTTCCGGAATACACCGAAAAAATAGCAAAAGTTTGTTATTTATGCTAATTGGATCCCCATAATCCAATTGTTTGTCGGAATTCCTCTGGAAATTGCCTATATTTATTGTATCACTTGAAAAATATTTATCGTGCTCAGAAATTAATTTTTAGAGTTAAATTTACAACATTAATTCGGCGAGTGTGGAAACCCTTTAAAACCATTCTCATTAAAAGTAAATGCGCATCCGATGTACTCTCGACTGTTTTATCAGGCCGTTGACGTTAATTAAGCGATTCTATCGGTTCCCGTTTTAAACAGATTCCCTTTAAAACGGACAAAACGATCTAGTTCTGGGTAAGCCGTGCCGTCGTCGCGTTTGTCTCTACGGCAGGCGCGTAACTTGGGGGGCGCAGACCCTCGCAGTGCGTGTGGGCCCCAAGATATTTGGGGCCCCCACAAAAATACTTAGAATTTTTCCCGTAATCTGCCGTAAGGTATTCGAAGTAGTAATATCCTTATGGGAATGAAAGACGAAATGAAGACGAAAATACCCATCTTTGGAGTTGTTATGTCCTATCCTTATAATGTTAGAATTATAGAAGTCTCGACGTATGTTTGGAATTAAAACGTAAAAAAAATCGATAAAAATCAAAACGGTATAATAATTTCATATATTTTTATATAAATGGGAGCCCCAAAAACTTGACTTGCGTGGGGGCTCCAAAACCGTAGTTACGCCCCTGCTCTACGGTCTACTGTTGTGTATAATCACCTCCGTTATGGATGCGCAAACTTGCGAGAGTCGAATCGGTAAGCTCCGACAAGGCTCCGCACCCGGTCGTCCTCAGGCAAGTCTCCTCGCTGAGATGTTCTTTTCCTCCCGATCGCCGATTCGAATTCCGTGAATGGCAACGTTTGTTCGCGTCCTCCATAACTCATCCCGATACGTAACCAGTAAGTCTTTCCTCCTCGAGCCGTCTTTCAGGACGCTAATCGGAAACAAGCGATGGGGGGGAAAAGTCCATCGTTTGCGAGTATGGTCCGCAAGTCCTCAATCATTTTATGTCTGGCTTTGTGCCCCCCCCCCCTCCACGCCATTAATTGACGTTCGTGCTTGGGAGGAAAAAATATATTTTTTTCTTCTCTCTCTTTTCCCCTCGGTTACGAGAATTCCTCCAGAGGAAGGGGAAGAGAGAGAGAGAGGTAAATCACCAGAATGGAACGGTCTAAGGAGGGGAGTGGCCTTTTCTCCTTAGCGGAAGTGACGGGAAGGCATGAAGGTAGGGTTGTAAGACGGCAAGAGAGGGTTTTTTTTTCGGGGAAGGGGGAAAACCTCATAGGACACGGTTTTTCAAACTTTTTTCTCCGAGACCCAATAATAATAGAGAATGCATTATTCGGCCCAATGAAATTTTACCGTATAAAATATCGCAGATAAAATTTTCTGAGGATATATTTAAAATAAAGAAAACGGCACAGTTTAACGATCTTTAAAATCCAATTAGTTGATTTGAACTTTACAATAATTTAGGCTAAATTGCGTGCCATAATACAGTCCAACGTCTATAATTCGAATTGAATTTTAACTTTACAAAACAATATCTTTTCATCTTATAGTTCTTCTATAATTCGAATTTTCTGTAATATTTTTTGTTTCCCATGAGGCTCGACTGTATCTTTGACCGACCCTTCATTGAGACCCCGTAATCGAACATTTTGCAGCCCACCGATTTGCTGCGTCCCACACTTTGAAGAACCCTGTCCTAGAAGGAAGTGTCGGGAGTGGTGGTGGTGGTTTTTTACCCCCATAGCAAGAAACGTGCTGAACTCTTATATTTCTCCCCTCCTAAGAGAGAGAGAGAGAGGTTCCATCCATGTGGGTGGCGAAGAGAGCGGTATCCTTCCTAGCTGCTACCCTTCTCCTTCCCCCTCGATGGCTTACCCAGCTGCCAAGGGTCTCTACCCTTCCCGACTGATGAATGTCTTCTGAGGCATTCAAGTTGGCCGTTCGTACTTCCACCACCCTTTTCCTCCTCCCTTTCCCACCAGTAATCCTTCACGCCAAAACTCTTTATCCTCTCTCTTCTCCTGCGTGCGATTTTTGAATCCTCTAAGGTCGTCTCACACTCCTCTTCCGAAGCTCTCTCTCTCTCTCTTTCTTTCTTTCCTTAAGGTCCTTTCCGTTTTACCGCTTTCTCGTGTCGACGGTTTTTTTATTTTCGGGTTTCTTCGCCCCAATCTCGCGGTCTCGAATTAACGTCGGAATTGGTTTTTCCTCCTCCGTTTTTTGGTACTATAAGAATGGGAATTTTGGAAAGCGTCGGCGGAGAATCGTGGGAGGAACTTTTCCTGGGGGGGGGGAGTATTTCCCGTCCCGTGCGTTTTCGTCGCGTAATTGGTAATTTCGGTCGTGGAATATCGATTTTCAATTTTTGTCCGTCGGCCTCTGTAGGAGTGGTAGGAGGTCAGCCGGTGGGGGTGGCGTCTGCAGATTCGTAAGTCCAGACTCTTCCGGACACACGTCACCCTAGGAGAGAAAGGAGCTTTTTCTCGATAACTGGCGTTCCTTTTGTGGCGGTTTATCGATCGGTAAAACGAAAGCTGGGATAATTTCTCGCTTACTTAGTGATTTATAACCGTCTGGATTCGTTCTGATCATCTTGCGCTACTTTTTTTTTGTCGTTTGGTGTGAAAACTCGTCCGGTTAGATTCCCGAGTGGGGACGTTAATAAACGATCGAATTCATCAGCAATTCTGTTTCGCAGGAACGGAAAAAAGGGTTTTATTTTGTAAAGGTTCCGGGACTGTGCGATCGTGTGAATCGTTTCGAAATTTATCTATTCCGCCGTGTTTTGGACATAATTTAGCCCGAGACAAAAAAAGTGCTAGAGAGACGTTTAAAATTCTAATGGAACGGGTCCTCTCTAGAGCCAGCTAGTCACCATTTTCTAGTCCATTTCCTTCCGACCATTCCATTTTCGTCCTCGAGGTGCTTCAAGATGGATTTTCCTAATCGAATTCCAGGTAGCTAGCTGGTGGTCTTCCTCCTCGTGATAATCAATTTGCATAGCGTGCAGGATAAACTTTGCTCGTCGTGTGTTTGGGGAAGGGACTGGATAATGCAGAGTACACAGTGTTTTTTTTTCTTCTACTTCTGCTTTGGGGATTCCGTGTTCTTATCGATCCGTAGAGGCTCGCCTTGGAACTGTCTTTTGCTTTTTTATCTTCAAAAGTGAAAGTAGAAGACGTAAATGCTCTCTGCGCTTAATGGATTATGTTTGTTATTTGTCGGGTTTTTTATCTCAGAAATTTAGTTTTTCTTTTCGGATAGAGAAGGGTAAATTTTGAAGGGAAAATAATGTTGCTTAAATTACAGGCGTTAGTTTGGTCGATATCCTACTAAGTCCTGTAGTATTTAATCGTTCTGCCTAATTGAAGCAATTTGTGTTTTATGCTGGTGTCGGAATTTTTTTCTTGCTTTATGCAGTAGAATATCGTAGTGTGCGGTTTATTGATGTTGATATTTTGTGGTCACCTTCTTTGGATATATCACAGTAGATGCCGCTTATCAATGGTTTATTTTATTAGCCATTGTAATTGTAATCAACGGGGAATTCCAAAACAAGATCTAGTTTAAGAAAATTTACCGTTAACTGATATCAGTCGCTTAGTGCAATTATTTAAATTTAGCTCACTGTCATCATATTAATTGGAACCCACTTAAATATCGTTCTTCGTATATTCCGTTGAATTTTCTTTATGTAATTCCGCGTTTACTATGTCATTCATTTAGAGAGGAACTAACATTTTCATCGAAGTGGTCACGTGTCTACTTATGTGTAATTACCGTCCTTATTGAGCTCTTGTTAAATTTATTATTACATGGATAATATTTCAAAAAGCCAGTTATTATCTTATTTTCCAAACTGTAATTACAGCATCAAGAGTAGGTGCTTAACGGAAATTATTGTCATTATGTTCGAAGGAATATTATGTACTGCTGTTTTCAACTTTCGATTATTCTTTGTTGTTTTGAGATCATAAATGATAGGTTTATTATTCACAGAAATTTATTCAGTATAATTGATTAATCCCGGTCTCGCTAGCTCTCATTAGTTTGAAGTCCAACGCGAGAAAATCCATACTCGACTTTATAATTTGCTCTTCGTTTTGAGTTAACGCGATAGGTACTTTTGGCTTCGCGTTGATATTTCTTGTGCGAGTACTCGGCGCCAGGATTCAATTCACCCCTCGGAGATTCGCCTCATGAACTCAAGTTGCCAGAATTTCCCGCGAGAGTCACTCTACGTGGAAGTGAATCTCGAGTTGTAGCTTAATTTCGGCGCTTCCCGGAATTCCAGGAAATCAAAGACCACTTCCCCTCCTCCGCTCCCTCCATCTCGAAACCGCTCCCTAATTTCGAAATTGAAGATCAAGTTTAACGTTGACTGCCAAGTAATTGGCAGATACTCGTTCCTCTCCTTCGTCTCGTCAGACGTATCGCTTATAAATAGGTCGCACCCGGAAGGCATTTAATTTTCCTGCTTTGATGCCGATGATGTTTTCCTCTCTCCCGCGTGATTAAAAGTGGTCTTTTTGCCTGCCTTTTATGGGAGGATTTCAATAAATAAGGTAATGCACGAAGGGAAATATATTTTTATCGTAGGGAGGACAGATTAAGTACTTGCAATGTTAAACTAAGTAATTTTCCGCATAGCCAACGATATTGTTCAACCACTTGTTCCAGCCTGGCATTAGTTTGTCGATCCCTGATTCGAAGAACTTGGTCTCGAGCTGTGATAGCCAATCCAACGGAAGCAAACTTTCCTGTATTTGTGAGGTTTCTTGGGCAGGATTTTTTGTATTTTTTTTTTCGAGTGGTCATATTTTGTTTGGCGTATCTGCCTAACTAATGAATCTAAAGCGACTAAAATTTTAAGGCCGTGACACTATCATCCAAGAATAAGGCGTCGTTTTGGTGGTCGTCCAACATTCAGCGTGATTTTTTTGGAAAACACAATAAAGAATTTGCTATTCTTTCCTCGGTTGTTTATTTTACTGGGTTCTATTCTTCTCGCTTTTCATTTTGTTCGTTTGACGGTTAGAATGAATGGGCAGCCGCTTAGTTTCAGGTCGTCTTTCTCTCCGTAAAACAGATATTCTGCGTTTGTCGGTCGCTCCTTTCCTTCCCGTTCGCAAAACAATGTACCATTGTGTGGCACTTCTCCATGTTTCACGGAAATTTCTGAATGCCTTTAGTTGAAGCTTTAAGGACGGAATGACGTGTGTTGGAACAAAGTAACGAGTGATAAAAACCGTGTTATCGGTGCACCGCACAATCTCTGCGGTGAGCTAAATGATTGATGTCCGTAAATTAAACGAATTCCGTACCTGCTTTCAATTGCTTTTTAATTGATTTTCAATCGACGTGTAATTAATGTCATTCAGTTAACCTCGACGGGTTGAATTCGTAGGGAAAGAAGTTTAAATGTATAGGTACGGAGTTGGAAAAGTGCATTCTCCGTCACATTAATGCAGTGTTAGACGTGGTTATTGCAGGGAGTTGGCTTAAAACCAATCAGAAAGTTACGGTGAAAGGTTGGAACTTTTGTTGTAATTAAATATCTTGGTCCAGAAAAGTTGCACGTTCAATAAATAATGAACTAAAGTTTCTCGCCGTGAAGCTGCTCGCTGGTAAAAGCAGGCTTTGGAATTTTAAAAAAAACACTAAGAATTCGGTTTCGTGATTCTGTGGTAGCGAATGATAATATCAACATTTTCCGTTTGAGTTTGAATGTAAAAATACCTGAAAAAGTTAGTTTGATTTGAGGTATAGAAAACTCGATTTTCACCCAATATGATAAAATTGGCTTTAGCTATTTTTTTCTTCAGCAAGAACGCGAACATGACCTACATCTATAAATTAATTTTATGAGCACAGAATCACTTATAAATAAAGTAATCATGAACAGAGTCACGTTGTATTTCGATCTATAATCTTACAGGTACATGGTACTAAGCACGCAAAAATGTCCGTTATTGTGGTGTGCGCGCGTATAACGCTTGAAAACTTTTATTGCTCAATTCAGTATCGTTTCGAAAGGAGAGCATAGCCAAACCCGCACGAGAAACGTGTCTTTGTTGTTAATCTCATACAGATGGATTCGTGTAAGTTATTTATGAGTTGGAACTATCTACGGGCTTGGCTCCAATAGGACTCGACCGGTTTTTATACACGAATACGTAGACTTTTATATAAATCGTATTCGATAGACAAACGCGCGAATGGGTTCGGTGCAAATTCCTTTGATCCGTCGTCGAAGAAAGAGAATTTATTCGTTTTTTTTTCTTCTTCTTCATAGACTCGGTTGAGAAACTAAACGACGTCGTCAAAGCCGGAACTCCGCGGCACTCGTTATGCTCATCAAAATGCGCCTGTTTCTCTCATAATTCCTTCCGTTTTATTTCTCCCTCTTTCTCTCTCCCTCTCTTTCGCCTCGCTCGGATTAAACCGGCTAATCTTCTCCGCGGCGGGAAACACGGTTTGCCTCAATTCGCCGCCTCAAATTGTCCCGATTTTTTCCTTATACGTTTACTCAACTGGTTTCTCTCTCTACCTCTCTCTCTCTCTCTTTCTCCGCTCGCTTTTATTTCTGTCCGTATTATTTTCCCCTTCTACCTTCCGCCTTCAGACTTCATCTCTCCTTTCCTCACCCTTCTCCTTCGTCGGAGTCTTCGAGCTTACTCTGGATTTCTGTGTTATCTCTCTGGCTGGCGAGGTTTTGAGAAGATTTCCCTTCCCACCAATTTTACTCGTAAACCCTCGAGTAATCATCCTTCGTGCCGCGAGAGGTCCTAAAATAACTTTAATTAATCCGAAAGGGGGGGGGGGGGGGATCGTTTGTGCTTTATGAATTTCGTAATTTTCCTCCGGCTGAGTTTTGGAAATGTCGTCTCCCATTCCGAAAGGTGCTTTTTGTTTCGGTTCTGCGGTTGGGGGGTTTGGGTTGGGGGGTTGCTGCTACAGTTTGCTTCGAATTGGCTATATCGAGAATTTGACACTCGGGGCGCTTAACCTGTAGGTTCATGTGTTAAGTTTGGCGGTGATAATTTCAGTCGGAAATCGTAGTTTGGAAGGAAATTAGAAAGTGTGTATTTTATGAAGTAGCCAAGAACCCGGCTAATAATCGATTTACTTGGTGCCTTTCTTGATGAAGCATATTCGGTGCGATTTAGAAAAAAATCAATATATACTTCAGTAGCTGCTGTATTGCATTTTTAATCTTTTCATCGAGTTTATTTATAAACTGCCAAGCTGAGGGTGTTAATTGCCTTATATTTTGGCTAAGATTTATAATTTTTCTCCCTGACGTAATTATGAAATTGTTACAATTTAAATTGCATTCTGAGCAAAGTTTTGATTTGAATATGGAAGCGATGTAATTTAATTGTGTTTGGATTAAGGCTTCCGTATCGAATTTTCTTTTCCGTTCCCGGAAGTCGATCAATCTTGTTTTAACATTTAAACTTCATTATTTGTCGTGGACATTAAAAGAGTATTGAATTAACGATTACCCGGAAAAATGAAAACAGGTATTGATATTGTGATCTTACTGTGATTGTATCATCAAATATTGTATAAAATCACATTAACAGGCATATTAACCCTAGCCTAGCGATGCCATATGGCATCAGCGTGCAAGGGGAGGCTTATATCCTCTTGTCGAATTTTATTGGGGTGCCTGAGACATCTGGAACTGAAATGTTTCCCTAAAGGAAGCTCATAGCCATGTACCGTCATCTTTCCTCAAATCTTCTTTCCGTTCTTGCTGAGCAATTGACATGTGAAGTCACGAGCAGTTTTGAAGCATCGGAAATGTTTATATTTTCCTTTTAAATTGATGTTCATAAGGCCTTTTTAGTACCATAATTTCCTTTTTGTGATTCATTAATATCATATCCATTTTATTATTGGTAAATATTTAGTGATGGCATATGGCATCACCAAGCCTTTACGTGGTCAAAACCATTAAAATGGATATTTTGCTAAAAATCTTGTTTTACGTCTTAAACGAATTTTAATGTTAATTTGTTTTTTCATTATCAAACAATTTACAGCAGTGTATTATGCTAAATTCTGTTATTAATTTATGAAGGGACTTTTCCTTTTCGTTTTTATTTTGATATTTATTTACTGGAATAAATGTAATGAAACATTTGCAAAGTTCAAGGATACGGTGCAACGGGAACACTAATTGTAAGAGATAATCGCATTCCCAAAGACTGCCCTATAGGCTCCGTCAAAGTGTAAAAAAAAGAAACGGGGAACATACGAGTATCACTTGAGCACAGAAGAAAATGTTACAATCACGCGCTGGGTAGACAATTCCGTGGTTACAATCATGTTGTCATGCCACGGTGCAAATCCCGTAAAAAATATGCAGAGGTATTCTACAGCCGAAGAGAAAAGAATTTCAGTAGAGCGACCAGCTGTATTTGCAACATGCAATCAGTTTATGGGTGTTACCGACCGAATGGATGAAAACATCTTGAATTGGTATTCGGGGTAAAAAAAATGGTGGTGGTCTATTCTTACCGTTGGATGCGGCATTGCATAATGCCTGGATATTAATGAAAAAATCTGTTATGGACGTAACGCAATTGGAATTTCGGCGTGAGATCGTCCTTACGTACCTCACCAGATATAAGAGTTCTTCCTAGGGGTCCAGGACGGTCAAGTTCTGCACGAGGTGGTGATGATGGATGTAGGGTTACAGACAGTGTCCGTTTCGATCGTTTGGATCATAATGTGAATCAAACAGAGGGTAATAAAAAGCGCCGGTGTGCTGCAGAAGGTTGTCGTACGCAAGGACGGACTGAATGCAGCAAATGTAATGTTGGATTATGAGTTTTATATCACACTTTTAATTAATACAAAATTCAATTTTCATAAAAAGTGTGTTCCTGCGTAATTATTTGATTAAAATATTAAATATGCCCTTCGGTTTCAAACGGAAAATATATGTAAAATATTTTATGCCAAAAGGACAAGTCAGCACCGTAAGAGCCTAGCGATGCCATATGGCATTACCCTAAATCTCTAAAACGGCAAGGAATATCTTCTCAAAATTACAATAGTTACTGTTAAGGAACATTGAAATAAAATTTTAAAAAATTGTAAAAAAAATAAACAAATTCCGGCCTTGGAGGGTCAAGAGAAATTTCTAATTTTAGAATGAAACAAACCGCATTTCCACTCGGTTAAGGGAAGCAGATATCAGTTCAATCGATCATGAAACAATAAATAGCTTAGTCGAACAAGATTGCATGACTTACCTTTCTACCGCCCGAGACTTTGGAAGTCTTTACGTGACTCCCCCACAATGGGAAGTTTCATCGGGTGTGGAGGATGGCAGCAATACAGATTGCGTGTTCCGACCGAGGATGAAAGTAGCGGAGGGGGGGCCCAGTGAGCGGGAAAGGTTGGGTTAAAGACTATTTGGTGCTCCCAAGGCTTTTTGGGGTAGGGTGTTAATGGCGGGGAGGGAGAATCCTTGCCACCTCTTGATGATACGACTTTCCGTTATCATTAGGTCATCCTTTATTGGTCAAGTCCACGAAAATCCCCCCCCCCCTATTTGCCTATTTATCGCCAGCCTCGTTTCGTGCGTGAGCATCTATTAGGAAAGGCCCAAGGCGTTCGTGGTGGTGATGGAGTTGCGCATTCTGTCTTTTCTTATTGCGTTGCTTTTTTGTGGTCTCTGCTGTGCTTTTTTCAGTACATATATTGATCCGTTCCGAGGGAAGTGTTGGGATGTCTGTATTCACTTAAAAGTAGAATGGAGAGATTTATTCATGCGCAAGTCTTTTCCAACATTTAGATTATTTGTTTTTGGAGTTGGATGTACTGAGAGGATTTATGTTCTTTCGGGAATATTTTGGTGCTGTGAAGTTTCTGCTGAATTTTACTATCCACTTAAAGAGCATTTTGTGGGTCCATTAAAATATTTTCAATAGGTATACGTAACGAAAACTTCTGTGGCCATAATTGAAAGGAGATGAAACACAGCAGTGCTTATTAAATTTCCATCAATTCCTCTAGTAATATTTTAAGATTTTTGCCGAAACGCAGTCCATTAGAGACCGCATTATAACGAGAAGTATTTACAGGTGCCAAGTGGTAGGAAGATTAATTAAGGAATTATTAATACTTTCTCATCCCTGAAATAACGTAGATAAACAGGCTTCCTTAAACAAAATGAAAGCAATCGATCCATTTCAACTGAATTTTCTCTTCAGGATGCAACTATCCGTAGTTTTGGATTGTTCTTTTTGGAAAATGAACATTATTGGGTCAAGACTGATCTGCTTAATACCGTGTAAGCCATATAAAGCGTGATTTTTAATGATATAATATATAGTTCTCTTTATATATGTATATATATATTTAATTAATTATATTTGGTAACTGCTGTTGCAATAGATCTGTAACATATTACTATGAGATAACTCATCAAACATGACACATTTGATACAAGACAAACTGAGTTTCCAATTAAAATTTAACTAATTCCCTCAAGGAAGGTATTGGATGACATGTATGTAAAATCATGTTCTCAGATTAAAATCCGTAAATGGCAGTTTTACTTAACGCAACTGAAAGTAAATATTTTAAAAATTGATTATAAATTATGTACACGATAAATATTTGTTTTCTTTTATTTTGGTGACAACACGACACTAATTTAACAGGATTTATTAATTTCAGTTTATGCGTTGAGAATGAAATGATCATATTTATGGAAAATCATGAGTTGTGCTATTTTTAAAAACCATTATTGAATATTCTTTGTTATTGAAAATTAGATATGCTGGTTAGTTGAAGCAGATTTGATTAACCTTATGGTCCTTCGTTTCGTAGTTCATTTCTAACACGCTGATATATTTTGGTAAGAAACAAGAAAAGTAGTATAGTTTTAACATTTTTAATCAATCTTAATGGATTTTTAACTCTTCACTTTTTTTTACGCGAACGATCACGGAACGAATCACCCTCCCCTCGAATCCGCGCGAGTAAACTAAATCTCTCTTCTTCGGGAGAGAATTTAGAGTGTCGCATTTCACTGTTTTTTATCGTTCTTTCTTTCTCTCTCTTTGCAGGTAAGAGGACCAAACGGACGGAATTCCACTCGTAAAGCATGTTGGACGGTTCAAAATCGTGAGGTAGAGATATATCTTCCCCTCCCTCCCTTCCCCATTCGACCACCCTTCACCCATTCGACCACCCCCCCCCCTCCCCTCCCTCTCATCCTTATACTCTCTCTCCCTCTCCCATTCAGCCACCGTGCAGTAATTCACGAATCTGGCAATCCTGCGGCCCAATTCTCGTGAAGTGGGGCGTGTTGGATTGTTTTATTTTCTTTCTGATGGTCCGTACGTGTTGTTGTTCTCGTAATCCTCCAGAACCCTCTTCCTACCTCCCCCCCGCCTCACCGCTTCTCTGGTCGGATCTTTTGTTTTGTATTCTCTATTCACCCCCTCTCACTCCCTCCCTTTACCTCCCTCTCCTATTCTCTCCGCCTGTCCCAATCCTTCTCCCCGTTTCTGGAAAGGGTGAGCGCGACCTAAATTTTCATTTGTGTTCCGGTCGCCATGTCGAGCCCTACGCTACAATGTTTATCCCCGCTTCCTCTTCCTTTCAGGATAGAGGTGAATCATCATCTTTTTATGTATTTTTTATGTCGTTTTTATCTGTTTCGTGTTATTCGTTTCTGTTGTATTCCGTTAGGTAGATGGGGGTTTTCTATATAATTTCTTTTTTTTTAATCCTCCTCTCCCCTCCCCTTCTCCACCCCGAGTTTTTTTTCCCAGAAAGATGAGTTCTCTTTTCAAAGACGTCTGGTGTTTTTTGCGGGTAGGAGGGAAGTTATTGAGGTCGCTGTTTTTTCACCTCTGAGTAAATTCGCTTTTCTTTCGTTTCGCGTGTGGGGTGGTTCGAAGGGACGGATTTTATTATTCTCTGGAATACAGTGGAGTTTCTATGAATGGGGTTTCTCGTAGTTCGGATAAATGTTTTTCATTGTAATGCCGTAATTCGATCTGTCCATTTCATCCCCTGCGATTTGAGTTATATAGATGCCAGGGTGGACCTAATTATCTGGCTGAGGTTCCGCCGTATTAATTTTCATATTTTATAGATTTTTTTATTTTTCAGATTCGCAATGTTTGGTCCCGCGATTAATTGCGGTTGTGCAAGTGAAGGAGTGGCCCGAGTTAGTAACTCGCAAGCGATCGTGTGGAATTTGTTTTCTTGTTCGAAAAATTTCTGCTCGCCAAGCAAAATATTACGCAAAAAAGCGTCGAAAGAGCCGCGGAGTTATTAAATTCAGGCGAAATTTATTTGCTCAGGTTTGTGTATACTTTAATGCGCTCTTTTGGGGCAAATGATTGGATAAGCAAATGCCAGGCGTTAATCTCTGAAAACGATTTAAAATGTTTGTGGAAAATTTAATTTTTTCGAAACGTTCAATTTACGAGGTACGCTATGGTGAAATAACTTTTTGTTTGAGATAATTATTATACAGCGTATTCGAGGTTTCGGATTTTATCTTCTTTTTATTTCAGGAATAATTCCTTGGTATCATTGTTCCAGTGATTAAGTATAACCCGTTCCAAAATTTTCTCCCCTTTAGCCGATGGCGACAATATTTGACCGAAAGAATGACAAATAAGGACTTATTGAGCGGTGGACGGAAGCTTACGATAATCTTGGAAAAAATCGAGAAAGCTGACATTAAAAAAAAATTATCCATCCCACAAATACTGCATCTCCGAAAATACGACACGAAGTTTTGACGCATGCGTGTTTTTATTTTCCAGTGGCAAACGTTATTTAAAATGACTGGGCGGTTTTTTTTATCACCGTCGTTATGTAACCGTCGATGTCTTTCGCAGCATTTAACACCTCATTTTGTTCGAATCTTTCCCTTCAATCTCACTATTATCGGTATATTTATCAAAGGATAAATTTCTTGGGTGCGGTAAACAAAGGCTACAATTCGGTACCCTTTATTTTTCTTTGACAAGCGAACGCCGTGGCTGCACGGACTAGGTTATTTTTAACGAGTTCTGTCTGGATGGAACGAATTTCGTTTTTTCCTCTCTCTCTCTCTCTCTCACACACACACACACACATCTAAGTGTCATTGCCGCTCCATCACGTTCCCCAAACGAATAATTTCTTTTAGATGTGTTTTACGGAGCTCGTCTAGTTTGAGACAAAAAAGATACTCGAATTTTAACGATGCTCATTCCGTCGAATTTTGTATTCGGCATTCTTTTGTTTTCAACTTTTCGAACGGTTCCGCAGTTTTTTTTGTACGCACGTAAAATTAATTTTTCTTTGCGGCTTCAATTCCTTCTTTTTTTGCACGCTGCCCTTTTTAGCCTGTTTAAACAAAAAGGATTCGTATTTCGTACAAAGAGACGCTCGGGCGAATTCGATCGATCATTCGGTAAGCGAAAACGTCTCTTTAATGTTCCACGGGCGACGAAAATGCTAGTTTAACAACGTCACGTTGAAATTTTATGGATTTAGAGCCGGGAAATGGGCGCGGGATGACGTTCCTTTAACTACATTACTGTCGGAACAGAAAAGAAAAGAAAGCGTTGTGTTTTTCTCAGAAGGGGGTGCGATAAAGTTTTAATTAAAAATAACAATCGAAGGAAATGAATAATTACACCCCGGACAAGTCTCGCAAAAAAAATGGAGGAGCTTCTTCGTATTTCGGCGTGACATTTCGTTATAAATAGCTTTTCCTTCCGCCGTACATCCCAACAAGGAAATACCGTATCCCGTAAAAAAAATCGCGGAAAGCCCGGGAGATTTTTTAAATCTGGATATGCCCGTCATTTTTCCAACACAGTTTGATCCTCTTATATTCTCTCGTCTGGCATATTCCGGGGAATTCGTTTTTGCATTTTTCAAGTTGGAAAACAACTACGGAACATCTTCACCCCCCGTACTGCGAAGTGTAGTAGATAGATAGATTTAAAGTAGGTATGGTAATATGTTTACATTTGAGTCCATGTTTAAGGAAAAGGATTTTTTAAACGAAAACCAGAATAATTAAATCTTTGTTTTAAGAAGACCAACTATTGATACTGTTTTATTTCACTGCTGAAGTCGAGAAGTTTGCAAATTATATTAAAGTCTGCGTTGTTTGGCGTGTTTTTTAACTGTACAAGCCTTTGATTTTTTGCATTTTTGGCCAAAAATTTGGGCTCGATTTTCTTCAGTTGTTTTCTTCGAGGCATTCAAACGCGATTACGAACGTTGAGCGCCTTACGCTTGGATTCGAACTCCTCGCGAATGGAATTGCGCCGTTGAACCTTTCTTCTGACTGTACCATGAATTTGCATTCGTTTCATCTCTCGAAGAAGTTATTTTCTTTTTTTATTTTCATTTCTCTCTGTTCTAAAGAGTCTTAACGTTTGCAGTCCTGTTTCTTCTTTGAAAATTTCTTCCTTTTTTTCCCGGGGCCATAAAAAAAAATATTCGAAATTGTTCACAAGTGTTCCACATCCTTCTCGGTCGGGACCTTTTGTTTTGTAAAAGCGGGAATGGTGAGAACGGAATTTCCCAATTTTCGTGTTCCGAAATTCTTTGTTGTGCAGTTTTTATCTCTCGAGACCGGAAGTCAGTTAGCCTTTAGGAAACATGAAGAGCTCTCTGTCTACGATTATCGCGTATAACATGTGACGGAGCGCCTTGGAATGTATTCGGCCGTGTGTGTGTGTGTTTTTTCCCTTCGGAAGGTCATTCGGAATGGATAACCGGCGGAAGGTCTTTCTCTTTTTGACGGTCGTGGCGTTATCTTTTTGAGCTCCTGTCACGTGCGTCCGAGCTTCTTTATCGCTTGAAAGCCCGATAAGCGTGACAAATGGTTTAAGAAAATGCGCGCTACCATATCTCCGAGGAGAGTTTAAAAAAAAAAAACTAGCACGTAATGTTGAACGCGGACTTCATCCTACGTGAAAACTGACCGACCAATCCAAAATGTGGGGTCTATTCAGGAGCCCAGTGCCTCTTGAGAATCTCCTTCACGCATGGTAGAGTGAACAACCGTCCCAAATTTGGAGGAACGGTCACTCGTCCCGCTTTGTTAAATGTCCCAAATTTTTGGAAAAACATAGTTTATTTATTTCAAATTTTCATCTAAATCGTCCCGAAACACTGAAATATTTCATATTTATTAAATCTATCTAAGGCTGATCCATCGGTAAATGAACGCCACCCATAGCTATAGTCGGTCCATCATCGGAAGTCTGATGGCCTCGAAAACTGGGCGTGCACGAGTTAGCAGCAGCCAATAGGAGACTGTTTGTTTCGGAAGGTAGCGGGGAGGAAACCAGTCTCACTCCTGCTCTCGAAGAGATCGCATCGGACTGCGTTGCCGTTTATACCGCCGTTTCCTTTTTATTTAGAAACTGCGTAGTATATCAGCTGAGCAAGAGCTGGCAGCGCGCACCGGTATCTGCTCTCGCGCACGAAAGTTGAGAGGGGTGATGGAAGGGGAAACGTTCGTGATTGGCTACTTGCTCTAAGTAGGCCAAGAGACTTCAGATGGGGGATCGACTATAGTACATGTTTGAAAATGTCCCTCCTTAGCCTACGGAAAAGTTGGGCGCCTACTGTGTGATCTTTTCTTTTGCATAAAAATTATCAGTAAATGTGTTTATGTTGAACTTAAAGGAAGAAAACTATGTCCAGTTGACAAGAAATGGAACTGCGAGTATAAATCTTTAATAATAACTAATTTGTCGATAAACGTTTTATGGCTAGGCCACTATTATTATCCTCATTCGGTTTTTGGAGGTATAATACAAGTTAACTTTGTCGTTGACAAGTCTAGGTAATCGAGTTTTCAGTCTGACGAGAATGGTCGTCGGTTCGCATCGCGTGTATTTGCGGTCGGTATCCGCCATTGCGGCTTCGAAGGAGTAATTGTGGTTTGGGTATCAATTTCATTCGGCTCGTACTGGAATTATGCTCGTATTGGTACCTTTTGCTCGTCTATCAGTTCTGCGAGGATTAAAACGCGCTGGAAGTGTGTAACGTTCGGGTCGTATTCTCGGAATTGCTTTCGGAAAGAAGTTTTGTCGGTGTAAAATTCTGAGAACTCATAAGCCTCGAGGAGAGGATGGGGTAAACACTTAAGAGGCAATATGTTCTTCGCCTTTTGCCACGATAAATTTTCTTTTGTTAACGCCTTGACTCGTGTAACTTTATGGAACTACTTCTTTATTAAACCTGAAGCGTTGTTTGATTTCGTGTGTCTCTACGCCTTTCCATATTCAAAGTTCAGGAGAGTTATCCCGGCTTCTCAGTAATGCCAATAACGATCTTCGTGAATGGCGAAAGTTAAACTCGTTTTATACCAATATCTCTCAGTCCGTTGATGAAAATGTTTCTGGAATTTATAAACAATTTGAAATGCGTGTTTGAAAGCTTAAAATTGTTAGTTTTTACGGAATTACTTTCCGTTTATTTCCCCAGTTTTTAACAAAATTCCGCGGGCGTTTCTTCCCGTCGCAGTGTATGTTAATGTTTTATTTTGGGTCGTGAAACGTCGGCCCGACATGATTCTGCTTTCACCCCCTTACTTGCTATTATATTCAGGTTATTCGCCTCTTCGTCGCATGCCAAGAACTTCGGTATATTCGCTTTTTTCTCTTTATGCTCCCGGTACCTGCACTCCGTTGGACTTGAGATGGTGCTGCCGACATTTTTAGCGTGTTTTCGTGATCTTACTCATTGTCACACCACTGAGTCATTGGCCGAGGAGAGGAACGCAGAAAATAAAAGAGGTTTCAACACAGAGCTTTGCTTTGTTCTTCAGCCATAGGCTCATGTTCCTTGTGTAACTTAAATCTTCGCTCGTTCCAATTTAGAACTTCGGAAAGCGTCTTTTTTTTATCGTCCCTTTAAAAGCCAAACCTTTTCTTGTTGTCTCTGTGCTCGGATTTTCTATTGTGACGCTAGTGCGTTTTGCCTTAGGAAAATAAATAAAAGAAAATTGCGATGAATGGACCCTTCCTATAATATGAGCACGTGACAAAAGAGAAGAGATTGTTGGTCGGTTGATTTCACCCATTTCAAATGTCTTATTGCTCCATCGTTTGTTAGTGCTTGTCGCGTGAAACGGGGAACGCTAAAGTTATTATTTTGGTAGTTGTAAAAAACATCAGCATCATGTTTTGTCACATTTCTAACTCACGAGCTGTAATTTTGAATTTTCTCGAAGACAAGCTGCTATTTACTATTACTAAAGGAATATTAATTGCCATAGGGCTACAAAAACGATAACGTTTTTGTAGCCCTAAGGCAATTAATATTTCTTTAGAGATTTCATTACGATCCGCTTACTCAGAATTAAAATACTTTTTTTCTTAGATTTTTATTTAACCGTGTCCGTTAATTATCGCAAGAAAAGTTTCCCGATCCTCTAACAACGAACTTTTTATTTGTATCTCATCGTGAATTAAAAATTTTCCAATCTTTACGGAAGGGCGAGTCATTTTTCTCCCATCGTTAAAAAAAAGAGAATTATTCTTTTGGCATGCGATAATTGGCAAGAATCTCGAAGGGAAAGAATTATCTTTTTACTCCTTAATTCCGAAATAATTACCCTACGTTATTTCCCCTGTTATATAATATCAACCCCGGGGAATCTGGGTGCGGCGCAAACGCGAAACTAAGTGCATTCAAGTACCTTTTGAATGGCATTATCATTGAAATCCTCCCCTTGTGGCCAGTCGGATTTTCACTCCCTTTAATTAATACCCTCTTTCTCTCTCTCTCTCTCCATATAACGGGCTCGTAACTCCTCTTTTGGGATGGAAGAGCAAGGGAACTCTGGATGCACAGTTATTGAGTTCCTTTGAACCTTTTGTTCCCTTTTTCCTTAAAAACCCTCGACAGGACCCGAATTTGGTCTGCTCGAAAAACCCTCGCTATAGAAGCTTCTCTCGGGGCGTAATCTTCGCAGATTAATTTCCCAGAAAGAATAAAAATAAAAAAGTATCCTTACGACTGTTAAGAGCGCGTTTTGGGTGGCCCGAGGAAAGTAAAACAACATCCTCTCTCTCTGTTTCTCTGCGTGGTCTCCTTTCGCTCCCTTTTATTGAGTTTGTGCGTGGAGGAAAAGGCGGTGCCTCCGACCGGAGCCGTAGAGACGGGTAAGATGGCGGCTGCGCGCAAGGGGGGGGGTTTTCGGGGGTATAAGTAAGATGGCGGAGAGCGCAAAAGGGGAGTAAGGGAGAGGAAGTGATGTGTTACTCTCCCTGGAAACCGCAACAAGAGGCACAGCGGGCTGTGGTTTGAGTGGGAAGGAAGGCTGCACACCGTCGTTGGAGGCAAGAAAACCGCAGCGTCCGGAAAAAACTCTTTGCCTTTTCCTCTTCTCCTTTACCTGCAGTACTTTCTTCTCGTCCTTTCCCCTCTTGCCCTTCTCTCTCTCTCTCACTCACTCTCCCTCCTGTAATTCCATCTCATTTCCCGCCGCTCCTTCCTCATGGTGCCGCAGCGGTTTTTCGTGATTCATGGGAGAAATAGCGAGGGTAATCTAATATCCCGTCAAAGAGACGTCGTCGAAAGAATGCGTTTGTGAAAGCTTTTGCGCAGAAAATTTGGAGCGGGAGGGGGAGAGATAGGGTTTCGTAGAGGGGAATTCTTCGGTTCGGTACGTTTTTGAAAAATTGTTTACGGGGTTGGTGTGCCCATAATGCATTTTTCAAGGATACCTTAGACAGTATTGTCGAGGCACAAAGAATATATCGTTTTGCCTTTTTCCAATCTTGTGCATGCACGTTAGTGTGTTTCTATATATAATGCGCTATTTTCGTTTGCTATTGTATGCATATCATTTTTTTTAATGGACGGCAGTATTGCTGATATTGAAGTATATGGGTTTTTGTCGGCAGTGTTTTAGAAAACCAAAGAATCCTTTCGAAATATTATCTTTTTATTTGACGGAGAATAAATTGATCAAAGCTTCGTTTCTTTTGATGTTTTCCAAAGGATAAGAATGTGTTACTTTTGGTTTAGTGAATGGCTTCCCTGTGATAACAGAGGTGTTTTTTCCGCGAATGAATCTATAGGAATTAGGACGAAGTTGTAATCTGTTAGTGTTTGAACCTAGAGATAACATTTTCTTATCGTGTTTATGCATCGGAAATTCGTTCCTTATAATTTTATCTCAAAAGGTTAATCGCGAATATTTCAAAAGTGCTCACGTTAAAGTTTTGTCGTTTTATTCATTCAGCAGAATATAATTTAACATAATTTAATTTATTGGGAACTTTAGTTCAAGTCGTTCGTTATCAATTAAAATTTAATCCGCATTTTTATCCTTTTCATCTTTCTTCCAAATTCGCTTCGCTTGTAGCCTTTCACTCGCTCCGAATGAATTGAGACTAAGTAATCGAGGAAGTTGTTAGGGAATTGTTTAAATGATGGAATTAGTCCAACTTTTAATTCTTGATTATCCTCCCCCCTCCCCCTCCCCCCCCCTCAATAGCATCCTGTTTTATTTCCACGTCGCGTTTCGTCGTTTCCACCCTTATTTTCTCCCGCTAATCTCGCTTCTTTCTAATCTTCCTCGCGATAACCGTTTTCGCTCCATTTTCTTTCCTCTTTTGTTTCTTTTTTTAACGTATATGTCGCTCATCCCGTTTCCCTCCCTTTAGCCCGTCGACACTTTTCTCCTTTTCGCTTTGTCAACGCTCTCTGTCCAGCTTCCCTTTCTGCCTGCTTCCCCTTCCCGGGGAGCATTCCCACTCGCTCTCATTAGGTAACCGTATAAATGTAGTTTCTCTTCATTTCGACTACTATCCGCCTCTTTTTTTTTAAATCATCCGCGTTTCACTTTCTTTCTCTTATCCTCGGTTTTTCCATTCCGGACCTCCCTTATTGCGTCTTTTATCCGCCATTTCTGTGTTTTAATCTCATTTTATACGGTCGCTTACCGCGTGCGGGTACAGAATTTTAATTTCGTTTTTCGTATCTTGCTATTTTTCTCCCTCTTTCTTCCAATAGTTTTTCTTTCTCTCTCTCTGCCAGAGGACCGATTTCGCCCTAATTCGACTGTCTCTTCGGTGCGGCGCGCGTTAAAAACTGCTACCGTCTTTTGTTTTTTTGGAGACCAATATGGCGCCCGGGCGAAATCCTCGAGTATTAATTAATTAGTTAATCTAAAAATTTGGAGCTTTGATCGTAAATGAAAGCGAAAGTTTTGTAAATGGTTATTTTCCTACCGCTTTTTAGATGTCTGAAAGAAAAGTCCTGCTGCCATTACTTTAATGGTCCTTATTGGATAGCACTTTTTGAAATTACATTCGAATTTCCGAGACCCAAATTTCCGTAAACCGGACGATTTTGTTCCAGATTTTATTCGGTGCGTACTATTTAAGTTTTTAACGAGTTTGGAAATTTTTCGACGGTAATTTTTCTGGTGTAGTTACAAAAAACTGCATTGCTTCGCATACTTCTCGGAGGGTGTTATTTTCCGACCTCTTAGGAAACACACGAAAAGAGTGTTCTTTTTGCGGTTAACAATAGTCGCTTGTTTATTTCTGATACAGCCTTCCACCGCTTGTCATAAAGTCCTTAGTGAAGGCTTTTTGCCTCCCATGTCTCGCTGTGAAGTGCCGTTTCTACGGTCTCCACGGTACTTGACAGAATTTAGCGTCGACGCCAAAATAAGTACTATGTGCTGCGTTCACCGCGTGTTTTTGTTAGCATCTGCGGTCGAAAGAAATAAAGAACGTCGAAATTTTCCCAGGCGTGGGCCTGTTTGACGTAACCTTAAATACAGTCCAACTTCTGTAAGTCGAACGTCTGTAACTCTGTTTTTCCATAGCTCGAAGTGAATTCATTTAACGGAACAAACTTTTTTTCGAGTTATTTTTCTTCTTCTATAACTCGAATTTTTTAGAAGTTGAATGTTTTTTTTTGTCTCCTTAAAGATTCGGCTTTCACTGTAGCTTTGCGTTTGGGAGGCATGTCGCATAGAGTTTATTGACGTCGATGAAAAGCCGTAACTTCTTTTCATGCAATACACCAGCTAAAAAGAAAGGGAACCACATCACAAAGCTGGTAACTGTTAGTGTAATATTTCCGCGCCGTTAATGCGGCGGAAGCATCTCGAAAATTTTCGTTTATCGTCCAAACTGTTATAAAAAAAAAAGTAGCCCTGAAGCGCGCTGCGACGACTTTCGCGCGTTCGACGATGGCCCGAAAATTGTTTTTGCAAAATTTTAATCAGGCTTTAGTCGATGCTACAGCCTCCCGTCTCTTATATCCGAAATCTCGCGACTGCCTCGTTTCTGCCATGTTTCGAGCGAAATCGTTACTTCGTCGGTTTTTTTTTCTCTCTCCCTGCGTTGTCCTTCAGCGGACAAATATTGGGGCTCCTTTTCTCGTAGAAAAAAAAAGAGAAGCCTTCATTATAGCCCTCGGGGTGTTCTTATTTCCTCCCTTTCTCTTCCTCGTTGTCTTCTTCTGTATCAGTTTTTCCTCTCTCTCTCTTTCTTTCACTCGATCTCTCTTCGTCTCTTCTCTGGGTCTTTCTGCGCCTCATTTTTTAGCTTTGCCTCGGGCAACGAACCGACGCCGCGCCGTCTTTCCTCGTTTGTTCCCCAGGAGTCTTTTTTTTCCCTCTTCTTTTCTCGGTCTTTGTTTCGTTCTCTTTTTCTTTCTCTCTTCGCCCCCGCCTAGTCGTCGTTACACGGGGGAAGCCCATAAGTTATTTCCACGCGTCATCGAATCAAAGCGAAGGGGACCTTTTACTCTCCGTGTGTGTGTGTGTGTTAGCGGTAGAAAAGGATTTAGATCCCATTCGGGCGCGATCAAATTTTTTGTCGACTCGGTCCACGAAATCCGTCCCAGTTCCAGGGATTAAAAGGGCGGGGGAGAATTAAAAAAGAAGAAAAGAACGTCGAGAGGCGGAATTTTCATTCGCCGCGGAATACGGAGCGTTTTTTTTCCCTTTAAAAAGAAAAGGACGGATTTATTTTGTTGTTATTATTTTTTATGCGGGTTCGGTGTTAGTCTCGCGGTACTACCGCGGTCGAATGAGGGGCAAACGATGGAGAACGTGTTGTTAGGTGTGCGTGTGTGTATATATGTATATGTGTGTGTGTGTGTACACACACACACACATATACATACAATAAGTTCTCAACATACGATCTTTTGTGCGGAACTCGGAGCCATAGACAATATTATATAAACTTGTGTATAGTCCGTCAAAAATGACGGGTGTAAAGGAAATTCAAAGTTATGTTATCACACAGTAATTTCCGAAGTGAGAACAATTATATTAATGAGGAAATAGCCTGACCGTCTTCTGAAAGCTCCTAGCAGTTATAATAACTGCCGCAAGGTGACAGCACCGATCGATGAGGTGAAATCTTATTTGCAAAGACGGACAAAAAGACAGAAAGTGAAAATCATTGTTTGATGATTGATGATGGTCAGGTTCCAAAGTCAGTCCACAAAAACCTATTTAACCCTAAATGAAACTGAAATATTGTACATTTGCATTTGATAATAATAGAAAACAAATGCTATTTTTAATTTTAGTTGTTTTTCATTATCCTCCCGATCGTCGAGCGATCAAGCAACCCACGGATGGTTGACGCCGCGCTCCGCCGTCTCAAGTAATTCCCGAGAGAAAAGGCTGATTCATATGTGCGAGTTGGCGCTTGTATTCCCGATTTATTAAAATATTAACGCCATATGGAGCTTCGTTCGTAAGTACGGGTGTCGGTAAGTCGAGGACCTATTGTATATATGTTTGTGTGTGTGTGTCTGTGCGTGCGTGCGCGCAGAAGAATCCCTGCCAAACTGCAAATGGTACGCCGTGAGGTAAATGGGCCTTTTTTGTGTAAAAGAGGAAACGTCGCTTCGTTTTCTCGCATCGCTTGGTTTAATTCGTCCCGGGAGACGAAGATGGTGGAAAAAGGAAGCGATAGCGGCGTTGTTAAACGTGAGTTACCCCAGTAGTACGATTCGTTCCCAATCCCTCTTAAAAAACGCTGCTCGGCGGTTTAGCTGGTGGTTTTTATGTGACGATTTACATTTTCCGTAACAATAACGGTTACCGTCTTTGTAGAAAAAAAAGGAGTCGACGGGAAGTTTTATAAATCGCGCAAAACGGTAGCTTGTCAAAGAGGTGGATGAAAGCGGAAAATTTATTTTCGTGTTTTTCTTGGCGGAAAGGGATTCGAACTTAATACAGCGGTACGTAAATAGGGCTTATTCTTTACTGTACAAGTGACAATAAGTTATAAAATGTTGGCGAAATATTTACTTCACAATGTAAAGTTTCTTACTTTTCCGTAATATTTTTCCGTTATAAATTATAAATCAGAGTTGGTTATTAATTTATTTCAAAGTTAAAAGGGGCTCCGGGAATCAGGGCCTTTGGGGCAAAAAATAAATTAAAAGCTAAAACGAATAATTAATCGCCAAGACACAAGAAGAATTAATATCGAAAAAAGTTCAAGCAACTGAACGATTAGGAGTCGAGCTATTATAACCCGACGAAATCTTTTTGAAACGTTAATTCTGAATCTTTTTTTATCCAACGTAAAGTTATTAACGGCATACGATTTCATCTGCTAAGCAATATCTAAATCCTTCTATAATGTCATCTTTCATTCCGGAACCATGTAGCCAGCGCGCAAGATTTTAATGTCCGTCTCCTTCAGATTGATCAACGTTGGAAAATGTTGGAATTAAAAACCTCGAATCCCTTTGTCACCTCGTTCTCTCTTTCTTTCTCTCTCTCTCTCTTTCCGGACCCATTTTTCTCGGAAGACCTAGGCCAATGGCGGAGAAACGTCCAAAGCCGCCCGCGGAACTCGTAATTAAAACTTGTCTGCACGTATTCTGGTCGAAGGGGAGACTAGCTTAGATGCTATCTCTAATCTCTCCGGCGATAAATTCTTAGAGGAAGACTTGGGCGGTATTTACTTTGAGATCCACGCATCGGGGATTCTCTCGAAGCTCACCGTGGGGATGGTTCCAATTTTATGTCGCCAGGACTAGGGTGATGGAACGCAGAGCGAAAATCCGTTTGTGTCCACGTTTTTTTTTTGCGCGAGTCTCCCGTTAAAAAAGAAAAAAGGGCTTTTTTCAAAAAAGGTTTCGGCGCCTTCAGTAAAACGAATTTAATCTTTTTAGTCTTACCTATGGTCGAGTTTTTACAAAGAAAACGTGCCAGAAAAAAATGTGGGATGAGATTTGAGCGCAGCAAAATGATTTAATGCCTATTGTAATGAAAGTTTTCGTATGTAATTCTGTCACGCTGTTGTCGCTATGAGAAAGCGTATTGTCATTCTCTTCGTGGGATTATGTGCGCAAAA
Source organism: Uropetala carovei (assembly GCA_036926305.1). Classification (NCBI taxonomy): domain Eukaryota; kingdom Metazoa; phylum Arthropoda; class Insecta; order Odonata; family Petaluridae; genus Uropetala; species Uropetala carovei. The sequence goes on from JAXCHB010000009.1 coordinate 1,133,023, forward strand.
TTGGATTTCTGTGTGGGGCAGTATTAAGTGTATAACTAATCAACTAATAAGAGGCGTAGAATGCTATTTTTCGAGTTGTGCCGATTTAAGTAGAGCCGTATTGAGTGTTTTTGTGTTTTGATTAGGTGCGTGTTAGCACTATAGTTAGTAACGTAATTTGTAATTTTAAAAAACTATAGATGCTTTAGCGTCGGAATTTGAAAAAAAATATTTGCAAGCAGTTTCATTAGAATTTTTTATTTTATTTAATAACACGTATTGTATTTTTTATATCCATTTTGAAATTTGGAAAACATTTTCAACTGCTGTACAAAATTTCGTTTTTAGTTTTATAGTGGCAACCAGTAAATTATTGATTTTATTTTCAACCGTACTTTGTGTTGAGTAGTTCAAAGCAAACTGTCTGGAAAATTATGTAATTAACTTTAGCCAACTTTAATAATCATAAAAATATTACAATAATGGTTTAATTGACATTTATTTTGTAATATTCATTTAAATCTTCACAATGGTGGATTTTTTTACAGTTAACGCTTATCTATGGTCTACATATAAAAATACTATTTTAATTCAACACTTCATTTTTGACTGCCGGTTACACTAATATTAATAGGTACGTAGCATTGTTTGTATGTTTGCATAAAAATGAATAGTTCCCATTTTTGTTTCATAATATATATAGATTCACCACACACAATATTAAGCATAATATTTAATCAACCTTGAAATTGGAAAAGGAATTCGTTCGGAATGAAAGTCCCTTTAATATTTTATCCTTTAATATTGTATCGAATATTACCTTTAATAACGGTTTAAAACTATCAGAGACAATTGTGTAACATGCTTCACAGTTAACCCTTTTACCGCTTTAAAGTCTAAATTTCCTGGAAAAAGACAATTGACTTAATATTAAGTTGCTTCGCTGCTTTTCCATTCGGATTTAATGGTTAGTACGTTAGTACGCGAATCTCATTGTACCAGTGCAGAATTCTATAAAATTTGACGCAAACCATTATCTCGGCTCGCTTGTTCAACTTTGAGGTATATGCTAATGTCACCGATAGAGGTAGAATCGGTGTCCGCCTAGCGTGGAAATTATGCTTTTAAAAGACACGTTTTGTGAGATGAATTCGAAAAAGCTCCGAGAAAAAAAAAAGAGGGGACGACGCAGTTATAGTGCATGGCATATCGCGTTGAAGAATTAATGCGACTCGTCCCTAACGAAAAAGGGAGTTTGCTCATCTGGCGTATCGATAGCGATTCGGGGAGGCTAGCCGTCCCAAATTAATTCGTCCGCCGGTTCATTTTTATCAGGCACCGAGAACAAAATAAAATAAACAAAAACAAAAGAAGGCGAAGTTTCGAGACTAGATGACCGAGTTGCCTCTTCGCCCCTCTCCTCTCTCCCTCTTCCCCCTCCTCTCTCCCTCTCCCCCCTCCTCTCTCCCTCTCCCCCCTCCTCTCTCCCCCTCCTCTCTCTTCTTCCCCCCCCCCCTCCTTTCTCTCTTCCCCAAAACCCGTTTTTTTTCTGCCCTTCTTTCCAACCGGAATTTATTTTGTACGCTCTCCGTGTCGTCTCTTCCATAATAATGAGTCCCGAAAGCTCCTCTTTGTCTGTGGGCGTTTTCCTTTCTTCTCCTCTCTCTCTCTCTTTTTTCTCCCGTCGCATTAATTTTTTTTTTCAGAACTCGCGTCACGTGGTGTCTCGGGAAGGTCCGGTTCATTAAGCCGTTCATTTTGGTGGGAATGGTTGGGAAGGAAAGAGGTGTTTTCCCCCTCCCCCTCGTGTGAGGTGTGAAGGGGTCGCGGACAGAAGTTCTTTGAGGCAAATATCGTAAGTGTGGAAAGGTGTTTTTTGGGGGAGGGGGAAAAGGGGTGAGGATATGGGTGTGGGAAGGGGGTAGTTGGGGAGACTGCGGGAAGTTTCGTGCTCGGGGAAAGGAATGCATCACTCTTGTTCGTTTGCGGAAAAAATACTTTTCCGAGAAGAGGATGTGGGCGGAGATAAAAATGCTTATTGGGTTAGGTTGCGTAAAAGGCCCCCGCAAGTAGTTTTTTTTTTGCCGGTAGGAAATGAGAGGTTTTTTTGGTCAGTCTCGTCGAGAGTATTTGATAACCTTGCGTTTATATCGGTGTCGTTGCTTAAAAAAAGAAGGTAATTCGTTTCTCCGTTAAACGGAGGAGGCGGATTGCGTAAAACAAACGGTGTAGGAAAAAAATCGGGAGTGCTTTCGCTTAAATGCCGGTGGAAAATAATGTTTACCCGTTGTGTCATTGGAGATCGTTGTGTGACTTCTGCGTTATTCAGACAAGGAATCATTTCACATTCCTGATTTCACAGTGTCCATAACAGCGGTTCCCAACATATTTTTGCGTGCGCGGCACCCTTTCGAAGACGGACTATCACCGCATCCCCATCTTCGAGGGTTTAATATCATCGAGTATCACAACGCTCAGCATCACTCATTTATCACTAGTACATTATAATCAATATATTAGAGAAGAATTTTTTTAGTATTAACATTCTTAAACCGTTGATTTATTTAGGTAGCCAAGTTTTTCTTATCTTTCCGTTTTGGAAAAAAAATGTCTGTATAATAGTAGGTAGACAGAAAGACCGAAAACGTATTTTTTGAAGCATCAAGTGCGGAATAAAGGGATTTCCCCTCCGACGGGACATGTGTTTAGACAAATTTTTTTTTGCGACATTTAATGGGACATCTTCCCAAACGAGCGCGGGTGCATTGTCCGTTCTACGGATTGCATATTCTCTAATCCGACTGAATCGATTTCCCCGCACACATTGCGGCTGGATTTCCATCCCTTTTTGCGTTCCCATTCAAATTTCCACGGAGAAAGGTGAATAGAGGTTTCACCTTGTTTGGTCGTCATGGCATCGAGAGAGCCAATTTGCGGTGTCGTGAATTTCACCGCCGCCGCATATATGGCGGAATTTGATGAGAATTCCATCACTTCCGGGGAAACCATCCGTTCCAGGTTTTGGTTTTGAGAATAGCCTATCAAATCCGTTATAACACGGACAGCCGGGTTTCGGACGGTTGAATTTACAGCGGCACTCGTGGTAAGTGTAAGTAATTTTCCATGCGTTTCGTTTTTGTTTTACCGTCGCGAAATGCGAATTTGATTGACTAATCTTGTGACAAGCATATATCTTATTGTTGTATGCAATGGCAGATTTTGAATTTTAGGGACCCAGGGATAATTTCCTCTTTGGGCCCCTCCTTAGATGGTATTTCGATTTAAAAGAATATTTGGTCGGAAATCGGTCGTTCCCAAATCTCGAGGGCCTCGGGCTCAATCCCATATAGTAGTGTAAGCTCGCCTCTCATTAGATAAATGCTACATTTGGGTGATCAATAAGCCGATTATGCTTTTCGAAATGGTCACGTAATAAAATAATGTTTTTGCATCAACGCTCATTGAATCGCCGCTGATGATGTCTACTCTGTAGCTGAAATCCGCAACTGGTTCTCTTTTTGGCATTATGGTCACATGGTTTATCTTTATTATCTTTTGGATTAAAGACATTTGATTAGTTTGATAATCTACTTTTGAACAGTAAAATATATTAGATCTCTATCTAGAATTTAATTTGAATTATGAACACGTAGCTTAAATCTTAAGAATTTGAATAATCGGCAATTTATAGTGACAGAGGAATTTGTGTACTTCGGTAAGTTTATGCGCAAATTCGATCAAATTAATAGAAGAAAAACTAACGATTTTTTATAGACGATGTATTCGATGAGGCAGTTTGAGTTGATTTCGTATTAATAATAATTTACCCCATTAAAATTCAATTTTATTTTGATTTTAATGAAGCGTATCTGACATATGATATTTCATGGCCATTTTAACGAAGATTGCGCTTTCTATTATCTTGCAATTCCTTTTTCGTAACTCGGTATCATGCGGTTAAGCGTCTGGCTTAGCGCATATAATTATAGCTATGTATCAGCGGAAGCATTCACGTCGGAATAAATAATGAAAACAATAACTCAAGTCCGCAATTCGGTAGCTTAATGAATATCGTGCTCCTAACCTCGTCGTTTAGTGTCACTTTATCTGCATGCTGAACAGTATATTCTTATTACAAGTTGCGTAGTAGAGGGGTAAAGAGGTCCAAAGTGCTTTTTATATGGAGAATAAGTTTGCAAATGCAGTCGTATTGGCCGTTGTGCCTTGCTTTAAAAAACGACAAGAAAAAATATGAAAATGTTTTTCTTTTACTGAGATTATAGTGAAAAACAAATTATATAGCTTCTCCCTATAATCGTAAAACGGCTTGAGTAAGCTATCTACATGTTTGAACTGTAAAGTTGCGTTGTCGATAGTGATTTTCAGTTGAAATGGGTTTACTCAATCGTTTTACGGGAGGAGATTGTATAATCGATTTTATCCTAGTCGTAAATCGTCTAACTTGTTCATATTTTCAATGTAAGTAACTCCTGTAGGAATTCAAGGGTTGCGTAGAGCAGTTGTTCATTTCACACTAAGCATTCAACTGTCAGTGAATTACCACCGAGGAAGGAGGATGCGTAAGGGTATTGCTAAAATGCATCTGGTAAACCGTTTTACCTCCCTACGCCATCTGTTTTTATCTAAACATATTTAAATTTTGAAATATTTTTTTTCATTGTTAGATTCTGAATTTATTGTTCAGTGATTTGTACTGATTGCCATTCTTGTACTCGAGGCATTATTAAATATTTCGCTAGGACGTTCGAAATCATTTCTAATTGTGAAAAAGTATTTTGTAAAGCAAAGTTGGTAAGTGGTACAGTAAATACCATTTTATATGATCACATCGGTTTCCATTTAATTGATAACATTAAGCAGCCTATGACAATAAACTGCTTTCCTTATACCAGATTTGGTTTTGTAATTCCAATTTTGACGACAATAACCGCGCGATTACACTAGCAATTATGATAATAACCGGAATCTACTGTGTTGCTAACTTTCTTTTTGCATACTGGACACCTTTTTTTGTCGTGCGCTTTTTAGTCCTTGAAACGGCCATTGTTTGACCCGTCGACGCTAAAGCTACAAAGTATCACGCGCTTAAAAAAATGACTTGTTTCGTTACCGCCTAAATTTTTTTGTCCAGATTCTACTCAAGGACGAGGACACCCTTTCGAAAATTCCGAAAGGTGCGGTTATATTTTGCCCACGTTATTTGCTTGTCGTCAAAGAAACTTAAAATCGCAACTCGTGTTTTACGGCCCGTTTTTTTATTTCCCTTCATTTCCGTCGAGCGGAGAGCGATCGCAAAAATAAAAAAAAAAAAAGATTCCGCCTGGTTCGACGTTTCGCGAATCCGAATCCATATAATTGCGAATCATTGAAACGGAATCCGGAATGCGCCGTCCTCAGCCGTTAACTTCCTCCCCTCGTCGTTTTTTTTTAAAGCCATTTTATGCAACGCTGGTTGATGTATTGTCCTCGTTACCGGATCGTGTTTTTTTCTCCGCGAAAAATCCATTGATAACACGAGAAATGTTTCGGGCGTAATTTATGGGAACGTCGATGCGAAGGTGTTTTTTTATTATCGTTGCCGTCGACGGCGGAATTTGCGTATTTCACGTGATTCGATTGTCTTTTTTTTCTTCTCCCGTCGTTTTGTTCGCGTCTATTTGTTCATTTTTTTTAGCTTCACGTCGTGTGTTACGGGGTCCGTTAACTCTCCGGAAAGAGGTCACGGGAGTGGAAAGAAGTGTTCGGTAACGACACGATTTTGCGTTAAAAAATAATTTACGCGGCGCAAATTGGTGTGGAAGCGCGGATTCAGTTCGTTCTTATTTTTTCAAACTGAATTATTTGGTAGAAATAGTCTCTATAAGAGATAAGTATCGAGAAATGTACGCGCGATCCATTTGTTTTGGAAAAAATGCTACCGTAATGATTTGTACGAGTTGGGGCAATTTTTTCTGAGGCAAAATTCACTCGAGAATTATCGAACTCGTCGGAAAACAAATTTTAAAAATAAAGCACTCAAGCCAGGGTAACTACAATTTTGGGGTCCTCATGCAAGTGAAATTGTCGTGGGGCCAACTATGCAAAAAACCGTTATAAAATTATTTTTATATGATTTTAATTTGTTGAGCATTTCAATTCTGAAAATTTATCTGTCAACTCATTATTTTCCACTTTGCGTGCTTCCGAGTTTCCTACTGAAAGAAGTGATAAATACTTCAACATATACAAGTTCTTAGACATTTTTTCGGTGTCCCAATGCTGCGCTGCGTGGGCCTGCACCCGCAAATGACGCCCCCGAATTAGTGTATAAATTAAAAAATATGAGAACTTATCGTAGTTGCCTCCAGTATTTTCTGATCTACATTCGGTGAATCGCCACTGAAGACGTCTGCATTCTAGCAGAAATGCACATTTTGTTCGTCATAATAACCCTCTTGTGACAATCAGGGTTACTTGAGATAAGCACTTATTTTTTCTTCAATTTTTTGTACTTAAGTGTTGATTTGTTAATTTACTTTGGGCGTTGCTTAAATGATTATTTAACACCGGTGAACATTTTGTTTACTTTGATTCATAAACAGTCGACATACAGACCAAATTACAGGCGATTAACAGAATATTAATAAAACATATAAAAACTTCCCAATAGTAACCCGGCGGTATTAAATTATCTTCAGTATTTTTTAACACAATGTTTTTAGACGAAGCTTATTTTTTGGTCGATGGGACGTTATTTATTTAATTAATATTTCAACATTTCAAACGGAATCGCTATATAGCGTTAGCTTTAAAAAAAATAATAATTCGCGATATTTCAGCTGCGCAGATGTGATGTTGCGATCATCATCCATTTAATAAATTTAAGTTTTACGGGAAGTTTTTTCCTCTTTTATTTTACTACCATTTCGCAATCTCGCGGCCGACGTAAATCGCGAAGCCTCTTTTCTCCTAGATTTCTCTACCTTAGCAAAAAGACTAGCCTCTCTCTCTCTATAAACCTCTCCGACGTGAACTTAAAGAGTACCTCAAACCGCAAAGGATGGACCTCTTACCCGGTTGTCTCTCTCTCTCTCTCTCGATGGCGGACGTATATAACTCCCTTTGTCTCCTCCCTTAATCTGATTGGGAGAGAGATTTCTTTTCGCGGAAATGGATGTGGGTGTGTGTGGGTGGGGAGAGAGAAAAAGAGGTTGGAGTCTTCTCTCTGTGTAAGGACATGCCAGTGTGGACTCCTCCGGTATCACAATGGCAAGGAAGGTGGTAGGTGTGTTGTGGGGGAGAGGGAAGTACCGCCGTGTTACGAGAGATCGGATGGAGTCGATAAAGAGACTTAGGGGAGAGAAGGAGAGAGAGACAGTGTGGTGAGAAAGGGGCGGGGCGGGAATTGGCCGATACCCGTGGAAGGTAGACTCTCGCCATTTCGGATTTCAATCCGCTCTCAGTTGGAATTGTTCCAGGTAATTTTCAAGGACGGATTGGTTGGGGAGGGGGGGTATAGTGCGCGCATGTGGTGTATGTAACGTGTATGCGATAAAGGGTCTTGGTACATACGTGTGTGAGTAGCCGTGGATGGTTGTTTAGGTGAGATGTAGGGAGCTTTGCACGGTCTGCCGAAGAGGATCATCCTCGTCGTTTGAGTGCGCGCGAATCCCGTCGGAGTCGCTGCGATCGTTCGTTCCGTTTTTTTTTGTTCGCTTTGTTCGTGTGGTGGTTCGTGAGCGGATTGACGGGAGTAAAAATTCTTTTGATACGTGCTTCGGATGTTTTGCGTCGTGGGGTTTGGTTCGGGAGCCTTAAATGTTTCCGGGGATTGAATTTCGTTAATTTGTGGGATTGATGCAATCCGGGGTGAAATTATCGTGGGCAGAGCTTAAGGATTGCTTGTGTTCACTCTTTACAGTTGATTTTTACGTTGTAAGAGAAAAAACATATTTAGTCTTATTGTAGTTGTTTTTTAATTTCCTTGGTATGCCATGTTTGTTAAATGCCTAAAAAAAAGGAACCTAACCCGTATTTCTCGAATTTTTATTAACTCGAATCAAACGTTATAAGTGAGTGTTGCCATAACTTAATTCGAAGTTTTGCAATTTACATTTTCACTTGTTTGTAATCCTATTTTCGATTTCGTCCTGTGATGTTCGAGTTGTTGAGGTAGTAGTGTTGTGTTTTTTCGACAATAAAGCGATTTCACGCGTATAATAAACAAGTTGAAATTCGGGAGATATTTGTAATAAATGTACGTAAAATTTAAAGATTCGAGTTTTTAAAATTTTTCGTATACCACATTTTAATTACATACAGTTCTAGAAATGTACAGTGGTCCTTTCTGATTTTAAAAATAACTATTTATAGGATTCTTTTCTAGAGTTACGTCGAATTTCATCGCTAAAAATATTTCCAGCTGAAGGTGAGCGTTTTTTTGTTTGTTTTAATAATCTTCTAAGGCAATCTTTTTGTGTCCACTTTCGATTCCTAACATTCGGACAAAAAAACGAGAAAGTCCAGTGGAATTTAGCCAAAAAAGCAGGAGAGATTGGGAATAAAACGAGTGAGAACTACGACCTCATTCGAAGAAAAAAACAACCGAAATCTAGAGAACATAGCTGTAAAATCACTCAGTCCCGTGTCTTTTTTAAATAAGGAATAGTTTAAAAAATCGTTCGTTCGTGTTTACCTCGTAACTGAAATCTTTGCAGTTCTCGAAACAATTAGGATGGGCGTTTTATTTAAGCGTTTCACGGCTAAAGCGATCGTTCTGGATACGACGCACTTAATTTGATAAAGTGGAGCGAAGATTTTTGTACGCAACTCCAGCTTTAAGATTCTCGTAACGAAGGGCGTCGTAAAGTTTTGCACGCGGCAATTAATTTGGCGAAGGGGTATCGCGATTACTTCTCGTTGTCATTTTAATGATAAGGTGTTTACTCATCAATCAATAGTTTTAGGTGCCGTCGAACTGTTTTCTTAGTAACGTGTATGGTATTATTTTCCGAGCGAAGGATGTTTTGTGTGAAGATCAGGGTTTTCCGTTAGTTCTGCTGTTTTTTTTTTCATTCGAAGTTTACATCGAGTTCCACTTATTTAATTACGATGGAACCCGTTAAAAATGATTCCGTAGTCGAACATGGAGATTACTGATAGAATTTTTTGTGCCGTTCCAATGAAATCGATATTGTATCGCGACATGCATCTTTCGTATTACGATTTATCATCGTGAATATGGAATATGGACTCCATTGTGTAGGAAACGATATTTTTTTTGAGAAAGGATACCTTTACGCATCAACTTGGTCTTTGACGCATTCTGTGCATCTTTAAATGTACCAGTTGAGTAATTTTAAAAATATACACGAAGAGTGCTAAAGGCGATATGTTTTCGGAGTTTCGCAGTCGCGTATTCGTTGTCGCTGATGTCGTTCGCCACGCTTAGGGCGTTTCACAAAACTGTGTGCAGCGGGAAGCTAGATATTACGGCGAAAACTGTTGTTAAAATAAACAAACCACCGATTTAGAAATGTTGGTGGATCGTTAGAGAAATAAAATTTGCTCCAGTAAATTATGTTGTAGTATCTACAACAGATTTCGATACCAGTGTTTGTAAGTGCTTTTTTCAAGGCGCCACTAATTCCTGTTTATCTTTGATAGGGCGCCGTGCCTTCTATAAGCTTGAGAACAACTGGCTTAGATTGCGATCCATTAAATCGTCTTGTTTGCTGAATTCTTTCTTCTCTCGTTAGGCTTGTTTCTTATCTGTCTCTCTCGATCGTTTTATGTCTACCAGACCTCTCAAGCGAGGCTTTAAAACTATGTTGTCAATCCTAAAAATGTGCTCCGGAACGCGCGTTTTTCTCCCTTCACCCTCTTTGAATCGATCGGTAAAAGTTAGTCTCTCTCTCTCTCACACACACACACTTTCCCTAAAATAAGTGTCCCACTTGGTAGTGTGCCAGCTTTTTTCCCTATTATATATGTTTCGTCGTATTCCTTTCTACGCCACATTCTCGCGTGCCATTGTAGGGGACAGTCTTTCTCATTATTACCCTTAATCCATCTGTATATATGTTACGACTAAAAACCAAATTGTGGATAATCTTGGCATCAGCACACAGGAGTATGCGGCTAATGTGAACTGATATGTAGTGTTAAGTTGGGTGATATAATTTAATTTTTTCATGTAATTACAATTATTACGTGTTTTTTTTATTTGAATTAATAAAAATTATTTCTCTTTAATGTTAACAGTACTCGGATAATCTTGACATTAGACAAAACGAGTGGATAAGGGCCGAAGTACATAAAAGTATATTTTCCTGGCACCATCCAGATAATCTTAAGAATGACTACACGGGCGATGTAGGGTTGAAAAAATAAATTCAGCTGCATTAAATAACCGTAATTTTTATTACTTCATATAATAATTGCAATTATATGACGTAATTAGGTTGCACAATTTTAATTGCATTCAAAATTAATTTATAGCACGTTTTCTCCTCGCAAGTCGAATATCTATATATTAACACTGTGTTTAGCTGCCTCCCTTTTTGAAGCAAGTGCAGAGTTTTTGCCTCCCAACACGAAGGACGCCGGTTGGAATACCGCCGTTGTTGTTAACAATGTTGCGGCAAAAAGGCTGGCGTGGCGGTGCTATCTTACAATTAGTAAGGTTGGGCGAGGTAAGGAGAGATTTAGGCGCCGAATCTCATGTTTGTTTTCCTTTATTTTTAGGCCCGATAAATTTGTTTGAGCCAAATACTATAATAGCGCGGAACCGTCTTTTTGCCCGGGCCTCAAACTAAAAAAAAAAGCCCTAGATTTTTATAAAAACTTTTGGTCGCATTTATTTTTAATCTTTGCGGCATCCCTGATGAGTAAGATGTGTTTACTTTTCCGCTTCTAAGAGGAAAGCGACCTAGTTTTCTTTTTTGGCGAGTTACGCCGTCCCTCGTCGTTCTAGAGCGCTAGGAGAGTGTTCTTCGGCGTACATACATCCGTTTGACGTTTTTTCTTCTTCAATGGAGGAATTATAAGTAGGGCGCGCAAGATAAAAGAGACTTTAGCGTTTTCGTTGTCTCCTCGTTTCTTATCGCCAAATGATTTATTGGTTTTCCGATGTCGTTATGGGCCGCATGCGTCAACTTCCTTATTAGCGCTCTTAATTCGGCTCTTCCGTTCGACTTTATTGGATTCGCAAAATTATTACCCGTCTTCGTAAACGGTGTCAGTTATTCATGGAGGATGCATCTTTTGTCGAGTCGATTAAGCGTGGGGCTGCTTCAACGTATGCCTGTGTTCTTCATCAGACCCGTAGCATCGTTGGCTGTCGTTATTCCTAATAACGAGGCAACCCTTCCAAAACTCGACGATTTATAATGCGGATGTCTATTATAGGTATTTTCTTTGTGCTGGTCCTATCCGAGTGTCACAAGCGTTCCAAAGCGATAAATGTTTACAGCATGGTTTCAGAGCTGGACTTTTCTGTTTTACCATACTAGAGGAGTATTTTCCAACCTGAAACATCGCCGTTAATGATTCTCTATGCCTGGGGCGAGTATATAAGTTCAATTTTAAAAAAAAGCTATTTCCTGACCATCCCGTCGTTTTTGATCCAATAAGTTGTTTTGTCTATCTAAGTTTACTATCACGGATTTATTGGAGAATTTTAAAGTGTATCCTCGGAGATAAATTGTAGCGCGTCTGTCGAAATTCACCGACTTAAACTCTTATCAATTGCGTGTTATCTTAAGGAAGTAAATTAATATTCCCGGTTACAGTTTGATTTTTAGGTATACTTAATCAGTTGCTAAAACTCCGACAGCCAACGAAACTATTGAAAAAAAATCAGATGCGGCTTTAGACTACGAATCAGTCATCCATTGTAAATTGTAAGATGTTCACGTGTAGCCGAAATGCGCATCGCGTTTTGATAACCGTTTTGCGGACAGTGCATTTGTCTTCCTCGATTGTACTCCACCTATAGGGCGAGCTCAATATTTTTTCATTTTTTAAATCGATCAAGGTAATTCCTCCATTAAAAAAAAACAATCGGGATAATCAAACACGATTAAATTACAACCTTCCGCGGTGGAAATTTGACGGTCATTGATTTTAAAAAGATTTCTAGCCGAAAACTGAGATACATCGTTCATTTTTGGAGTAATTTTTGTTATCGCTTATGCTCGTACATTATGATCGCTGTCATTTTTGCGAAAGATCGCCTGTTTATTCGATTAATTCACCTCCGCGCGAGCTAGCACTTTCATTTCTGCGGAGCACATATTTTATCGATGCAGACGTCGTTTCGCGTTCCACTGAAATATAGTGGCTGAGAGCTAACGGCGCCGAAGAAACGGGGACGTAACTTAATACATGGCACGCCTCCGTGTCGCGTTTCCTTTCTTTTTTTTTATTCGCCGAGCGATTTTAACTGAGGACGATACGTTTGGGAAAATATATCGATATTTGTATCCCAGGAGAAAAATAAATAGGGACGCTGTATAATATTGGCGAGAATCTGAAAATCATCAAACCTGTTGGTTGATGGTGTCGTCGGCGGGACTGGTCGGAAAGGTATAATTAATCCCTGAAGGTGGTGATTAGTCTAGGGCAGGGGTCGTCAATCTACGGCCCGCCAAGCTATGATGAAAAATCGATCCGTAAAATTTAACGCGGATAGTTTCGTGTTTTTTTAATTGAAATGATGGTAATGATATCTTTTACGTCAAAGCATAACGCTCAAAATGTATGGAATTGATTATCGAGCGTATAATACACGGAATCGCTTTGGTAAATTCTAACGTAAGCAATTATGCCTAAGTATTCGCAGCTTTCAATAGACCAGTCATGTAGAACCGTTTCACAAACCCTGGTCTAAGGGAACAAAAAATAGAGGACAGCCATAGTGCAATCATTACGAACGTGTGCACACTTTTTGTTGGAGAAAAAGTAAATAGCCGACACAGAAATTAAGGTCGAGTGAGGATAAGTCTGAATAGTACTTTACGCGCGTACGCGTACCACAGCAAAGTCCGTACAAGCCTACGGCGAACCGATCGAAGACCGCATGATGAGAAAGGACGGAGAGGAGAAAGGGGAAGAGAGAGGCGTGATAACGTATAACGCGAGAGAGTAAGAGATGGAGGGAGGAGGCGGCGGAGAAAAAAAAAAGAAATGTTAACCCTCCTCCGTACCCCACCTTCCCCAGCGAAGGCTAGATGGATCATGGCTCCGGAGCCGTAAATATAAAAGTGAATGCGCGGAGGGATATATCTGTATAAGAGAGGGAACGGAAAGCCCCACTCTCGCCCTTTTCCGCCTCTTCCTATTTGACCCCTTTCGGATCCCCGTTTTTTTCTTCTTTCTTTTATATAACTTCCACCCTTTCCCTCCCACGCGAATCTCTCTTTCACTCCGGCCTGAATCATTTCTACGGTGGGCCTCCGGAACTTCATTGTCGTCGCGCGGGAGAGAAAGGGAGGGAAAGGTTTATTTTTCCCAACGGTCTCCTCGTGAGGTAAGGGATGATGCCACGTATCTCTCGGTTCGCCCGGACGTTGGGAGGGGGGAAGAAAAGACGGTCCCTTATTATAGCGTGTCGGGGGGGGGGGGGGGGGGGGGGGGGGGTGCAACGTGGCGGCGGGTGGGGCGGCGATGCTGAATAATGGGGGTTTGAAATTTCGACGTATTCGGGAAAAATTCGATCTGTCGATATATTCTCATTGGCCTAAAGTAGTCTCATAGGAAAACGTCCCTTACAAAATATTTCGTAATGAATTACTATGAGGGATAAGTGGCGATGTCAGAGTTGGGAATTCCCGGATGTTAGCAACACTCAAGCTTTTTCAGGGAAAGTTAGGTACTGCTGAAGGCGGTTCAGATTGCTCAGAAAGTTAAAGATCCGGTTGCGTACGAAATTCATTGTTGACGCGACTTCAAACGGTAACATTAGAAAGTTTCTACTCCACCTTCTACTTTAACGCTCTCTTCAGGAAATCCTGTGTACGCCATTGGATGTGTTTGAAGGAGGTGGGGGTCGCCATTCACATTCAAATTTCTGTTACTCGAACCTTACAGAATGCTAAAGTTCTAGAAGTGCAACTCAGTATTACGTGCAAATAACCTACCTATCTTTTTTGGTTCATGGACGTCGGTTTGTATACATTTATACCCTGTGTCTACTTGGCAAGTTTTCGTTCCGTCCAATTGGGGGGGACCTTGTGACTTCAAACGACTCCAGCGCTAGAAGCTTCTCAGTCTAAATCACAAACTCACAAAGTAAGGGAGAAGAGAAACATTAGCCTACTCTTAACGAGAAACACCTCATAACCGCGCAAATGGGGGGGGGGAGGCTGGCAACCCGGTTCGCACCGAGTTTGGTAAGCGTAGCAGGCCAGCGCTCGCACCACTACGCTGCGACTCCCCCAGACATATTAGATCACTAGTTAGTATTCGTTCCGTCGTTCGTTTGACTATGCATTTTTAAGGCCTCGTAACAGGTATCATATACGGCCGATGTTAATGGAAATTCCATTTGTAATTACCCCCCCTCCCCCTTCTCGTGATCTTCATTAAGAGCTCTTATTTCATTTTCCTAAGATGCTATTAAAATATTTAGGTTCGTCGTGCACTTTTCGTTGCGGTGATGACCTACTTGGATGTTGCGTACGAGCATTGCGGTTAAATACCACTTTCCTGCCATTTGTGGACGAATAGGCAGCACATGTCACTTAAACACGCGCTCCTCCGATTTGGTCTCGTTCGAAAAAAACAAACCGTACGAATTCGAACTTTTTTGTAGGGCATACTTTGAAACGAAAGTATTCTCTGATGATGAAGAAGTAGGCATTAACAACGTAATTAAAATGTTTATTTTCTCAGTAAAATATTACTGGGCAACTTAATTGCCATTTCTTCCTTTTTATGAAATAAAAATTTAAAAGTTTTTTCGTATCACAACTTCCTTCTCGTATGGAGGTTAAGTATTTAATTATTGTAATACATTCACCAGGCTAACCTTTCCAAAGCTACAAGTACTCTGCTAGTACTTAAATGAAACGAAGCATTCTTTTTTCTCGAAAACAAAGATACAATGTTAAAGCATTCCGGACGGGAATAAGGATTGAATTCGTTAATCTTAAATTATATATACACACACACACGAGAAAGCATTCGACTTTGTCCGAACTTCGTCGGTGTTACGTGCACCAAAGAAACGAGTAGAGGAAACGTACATAACCTTGATCATGAATATCTACGAAAATGCGACAACATCTGTCTAGCCGCATGAAGAAACGACTGCCTCTAAGACCGAAAAGGGAGTGAGACAAGGAGGTACTATGTCCCCTAATAAGTTATTTACAGCAGCTCTAGAGGAAGTATTCAAAACGCTAGACTGGGAAGAAAAAGGTATAAAGGTAAATGGAGAACATCTTAGTCACCTGCGCTTTGCAGGTGACATAATACTGTTCGCAGGAAGCCCAGAAGATCTCCGTAGAAGAACTGAAGAGCTTGAGCAAGCAAACCGAGAAGCTGGACTTGAGATGAATCTTAATAAAACAAAGGTTATGTACAACTTCATCACAAATTCTGAGGAGATACATATTAACGGAGCAGAACTCGGAGAAGTAACCAGCTAAGTTTACTTGGGTCAACTCATCACTACTGATGGTTCGCTTCTTGGAGAAATCAACCGGAGAGTGAAGATGGCATGGAGTGCTTTTGGCAAGGATGGAAACAACTTTAACAACTTTATTCCAGCATTCCTAAGAAGGAGACTGTATGACCAATGTGTTCTACCCGTTCTGACATGGATGTGAAACATGGACCACGAACAGCACCTGCAAACAACACAGAGGAGCATGGAGAGATGCATGTTTGGGATCACCCGCAGAGACCGCAAGAGGAACGACTGGGAAAGAAAGAAGCCGGGAGTCTGTGACGCGATTATAGAAGAGTGAAGGCGCAAAAATGGCAGTGGTCGGACCATATTGCTAGAAGAAATGGCCACCGTTGGACGTCGAGTGTCATCGAATTGATCCCAAGAAACATCAAGAGACCGAAAGACAAGTGGGACAGAGAGCTTGTTAAGTTCTTGGGGCAAACTTGGAGGAGGGAGGCAGTTGACAGGGAAAACTGGAGAAGTCAGGGAGAGACGTTCATCCGTCAGTGGATTGAGAAAGGCTGATGATGATATATAATATATATATATAGTTTACAACGGATGAAAATCGAACCGAATGAAAACGAATAATTTTATCTTTGTCGTTTAACCGCAATAGTAAGAATAGAAAAAAACGCAAGTTTATAGGCATATATATATATACACACACGCGCACACACACACGTGTGTGTGCGCGTGCGTGCGTGCGTATATGTGTGTTTATATATATATATATATATATATATATATATATATATATATATATATATATATGCCTATAAACTTGCGTTTTTTTCTATTCTTACTATTGCGGTTAAACGAGAAAGATAAAATTATTCGTTTTCATTCGGTTCGATTTTCATCCGTTGTAAACTAAATTCCTCGATATCTTGCGGATAAAAACTTCGGTCTGAATCCAAGCGTTAAATCCACTTTACGTTTCCGTTATCCCCATAATAAATAAAGCCGTTCTAAATAATAATAAAAAAGCGAGAGACGTACCTAACTTACTCCGCTGAACGTGTCCGTTTCATTATTTGTGGAGTTAGTGGCCTTGTGCATCGCACGGCTATTCACTGGGCGGAATGGAGATAAGGGATCGGTACAGCGTGTAATTAGGGCCGCGGGAAGAATTATGGAGATAGATTGCATCTCTCTGGGATACAAGAGTTTGTTTACCTCACGAATGCACTTTCTAGAGAGTCTTATTTCTACGATATTCCTTCTCTCGTGCGCGTACTTCGGGTTTAATAGGCTTTATGCTATGCGTTCGAAATGCTTTTGCGTGCCCCTGTGTACTTGTCTTAGTACGCGGCTATTTTTTTTTCTTCGGCGTTTTACGGTTATTTAGTCACGTGTTTGCGATTATCTGCTGACATTGTGGAGCGGTTGCGCATATAAAAAAAAATAATCTCTCGTTTGAAATTGCAGTGGAGCGTGTATGGGTCATGGAAAAAGGAAGGAAAAAATCGAGTCGTAAGTTTTCGAATGTGAAAAATTAAATGAAAAAATGTCTTTCGAGTCCCATAACGTCGAGTTAACGATAATAAAGGAATAAAGGTTCCAGTTACAGTCGTTCATGTCGAACCGTTAATGTATCGGTTATTCATATGCATATAAATTTTATATTTTATCCAAATTGTTTGTGCTGTTTATGTTTTCTCATTTACTTAAATTTTTATAAAAATTTTGATATCTTTGTACTCGCCGTTAAGATTGTAGTTTTTCCCGGACTCTCCTGATGAAAATTTTCCTTATGTACTTCCACGTGACACACTTTTTTTTTGAAGAAGTTCTCTAGTCTCATTTTCTTTCAAAAAAAGTCCTTTTATTCTAATGTATATCATCGAGTTTTTTTTTAAATTTCGCAAGTGGAGTTTTAATAATAAAAGTTTCCTTGATGGCGCGATCTAAACTAAAGGTCTCCGGAAAAAAAATCTCTCCCGTGTATAACTTTATAAATTGGACAGCACTTTTCAACGACATTTGCAAACTTTGACGATACCACGAAAGTAGGAGCAAGAAAATGTAATTTCTAATTTTTTTTCACGCGAACGGCGTAATTTCCCCGTTTTTCGTAGCGTCGGTAATTCCCTCAAAGAGTGTGTGTGAGAGAGAGAGAGAGAGCGCCCCCCCATTGCCTCGCGTCACGCCCGGATTTTTCGTCAGTGACGTAGGCGTTCACTGCGTTCGTCCTTTTTTTTTCGCTCAAGGAACATCACGCGAGCGGGTCGTTTGCGGAAAAGGTTTCAGCCTATCACGAGTGTTTCGAACGTTCTATTCCCAGCCTCAAATCGGATCGCGGTCGCGCGGGAAGACACCCTGCATTTTCCTTTCGCGTTGGAATCCATCCTCGGAAGAAGGAGCCCGTTTGTGTGTTTTTTTAAAAATTTATTTCTAATTCCGCCCTTCTGTTTGCACGCCGCAATCTCTTTAGGACGGAACCTAGAAGCGAGCGTTCCAAAGCGACGTCTTTTGAGCGCGCTGTTTTTTTTTTGTCGTGGAAGGGAACGCCAAGTGGGAGCGACGGTGCAGGGAACATCAAAAAAAAAAAAAGGGACGGGCGTAATTAGGAGTGACACCCTTCGGGGCTAAGTCGTCCGTCTTTCTTCGTTTCTGTTTTATTTTTTCGTTATTTTTTATTCTTCCTCTCCGGGAAAATGGCGGCTTTCTTGCTCTTTGCGTTGAGGACGACTCGTTGGCACGCGCGAATCAAATTCTTCGCCCCTCCCCCTTCGATCCGTCTTTCGTGTTTATGTCGCCGTCTTTCGTGTTTATGTCGCCGTCTTTTTTTTTCTCGTTGACTTATCTGTCCATACCGTTTCGAGTCCTTCTGTCGATTTCAGAACTTATCTGACCGGAAATGTGTTCTTACTTCAATAAATGGAAAAGTTACGGATTTTTTCCTTTCAAACCAGTGGTCGAGGAGTTGCTTTTTCTTTTTGCAACAACGGAGTGGGAAATTCAAAAAGTAAAAATCCTTCATTATCTGTGGCCGCTAGGGTACGGGTTGCGTTCTACGTATCCCATAAGAGATTATATAGATTTTATGTTTAATACATGTCAATGTGTATTTTAATTTATGTTGTATTTGTTTAAAAGTGTGCAATTTAAAAAAAATCGCCGATTTAAAAAAAATTCAATTGAATAGCGAATTGTGTTTGAGATTGAGTGGCGGAAATCATGCTGATTGACTGAAATGAGTGGGAAAACCAGGTGTTCATCTCGGCTACATAGTAGTCGTCACTGTTGTTTTTTCACCAGTAGGTCTTCTTTTTTAGAAACTTCTATAGGCGAATCGCCACTGATGACGGCCACTTTGTAGCCGAAAAGCACATTTGGTATTCCCAACTTTTTTTTATGGCTATTGAAGAGAGAGAGAGAGTCATTTTTATAATAAAATGAGACTCCGTAGATTTTCATATTTTGGTGTTCCTGTACCAACATTGTTCTTAGGCTATCTAGCTCGGCGTGCTAGTGGGTGGTTTACGGTCTTTTTAATCGGAACACTAGCAGGAGATAGAATTTACAGTCTCCAAAGTTCGTGTATCATAAATTCCAGTTTATGTATCGAAAAAATGAAAAAAAATTATTCCTGACGGTCGACGGAATTAACGATACGTGCCCATTTTTAACCTCGTAACTTTTAATTGTATTGTCTCGACCAGTTTCCTAAGGCTTTATTTTTTTTAAATAGAAAACAAATCTTTGTTTTTATCGAACCCTTTTAATCTTATTATATAGGATGAAAATCAGGATAGCCCAGTTTACACCTTGCAGGTAGCTCCAAATTTGAGCTCTTTGCTGTGGCTTTTTTTTTTTTTTTTGAGTAATTAGATTTTGTTCGCGTCTCGTGTTTCCCGCCGGTGATCTTTTTTTTTTTGGGACATAACACGCGCACTAAATGCGGCGCGACGTGTCGCAGAATTGAAGCTCCGATGTATATTTCATTATCGCCGGCGTCGAAATTGCCTCTCCCCTGAACGTGGAGCTAACTCTTTTCGATTCGGATTTTCGCGGTGATTTGAGAGAGTGGATATATCGCGCTTCTACCGCTCGAAAATGTCGACGTAGAAATTAAATAATTTGGAACTTATCACAGCGTTCGGTTGGGATTTTGGGATGTACAATGGATCGTTTAATCGTTTTAATTATTTTTTGAGAAAATCCGTTCGAATCACGCCTTAAATCAATTATAGTCTTCGAGTCGGTGTTTATCAGAAGCGATCGGACTAAAATTCAGCTCATCATAACGATGACATGATTTATGCTTGTGAAAAAAACTAAAGCCAATAACGCTTTGTCTCTCAGACTATCCATAAAAAGTTTGGGAAAACCGAACGCATTTAACGGATACAGATCGGTCATATTCAGTGGGGATTCTAATTTTCAGAATTCACCATCGGTTAATCACCACTCTTGGCGGTTGTCTTGTAACCGAAGTGCGCGTATGGTCTTCCCACCCTTTTTATGGCTCTCGGAAGGAAGTAGTTTGTCATTCCGATTTCAGCCATAAGGTCATATCGATAACTCTCAGTTAAATCGATTACCCTTTATTAAAAATTTTCCCAAATGCCTCTTCGATTAACTTTCGATTTATCCAGTTTATC
Source organism: Uropetala carovei (assembly GCA_036926305.1). Classification (NCBI taxonomy): domain Eukaryota; kingdom Metazoa; phylum Arthropoda; class Insecta; order Odonata; family Petaluridae; genus Uropetala; species Uropetala carovei. Next base: position 1,153,288 of record JAXCHB010000009.1, read on the forward strand.
GTCTCGTTCAGTCGAGACCGAAATCGATTCGCGGCATTAAGAAAAAGTTTTAGGTAAATCTTGTCCCTGCTTCATTTCCCGTCTCCAGAAGGTGCGTTATTTTTTCCGTTAATTTCTGTTCCGAGTTCTTTTTTTCCAAAAGCGGGTTATTTTTTTTTCTCGTGCGCCTTTCCGAAGCAATGGATTTTCTCCTGTTTTGAGCGAGTTTAAATATTTCATTGCGAAATAAAACCCTTTTCCCTCTCCGCTTGCGTGTGCGCGCGCGAGAGAGAGAGAGAGAGAGAGAGAGAGAGATCCCTCCCTCTCTTTCCTTTCCCAGGTTGAGCTCGGAGAAATTTATTTTTCCCTCGGCTACTCTCTCTCTCTCTCTCTCTCTCTCTCTCTCTCTATCTCCATTTCTCTCTCTTTCGGCGAAAAACTCGAAATGTATGACCTCATCCTTTTTTCCCGTTATTCATCAAGGTTTCCGAGTATTCCTCCAGTTTTTCTCATTGAGCCGAAGTGAGTCGGCTGAGTGTCCCTCTCTTCTTATTTTTTAAATACATCATTCCGTTCCGTATATAAACGAACAACCTCGTGTTTGTTCGTGTTCCGCCATTCGGAAAGCCGAAATGAAAGGATTAAAACGAAAAATGAAATTAAAAAAAAAGCTTGGCGAGCCGACTTAAACTCGTTATCTTTTCCGCGGAATTCAAGTACGCTCTTTTTCGATTCGTGTAGCAACCGGGGGGGCGAGGGGGAGGGGAGGGGGAGGGGCGTGTGCCTGCTTGGAATGGGGGGAGGGAGTGAAAGGGAGGGGAGGGGTGGTAGGCTTGTTACGAAAGAAAGATGTAGTACCTAGACGACGGCGTTTATCTTTGTCGGTTTTATTTCGTCGTCTCCGGAATCGAAAGATCGCGGAAGCCAATGACGGAGATGGGAATGCTTTGGAGGCGGTCCAAAAAAAAAGTGATTCATCGCCGGGGAAGAATGGAATATTTGGGAATCCTTAGAAGAAAGCGTCTTATCGGAAACGTCTGAAAGGCGGTTCTTCCTCCGAACCAAAATAAGCACGTCGCTTTTTTTTTGCTTCGAGTACTTTGGAACCTCCGGCATTTTTGATAACTTTGTCATAATTACGTCACGCTGGTCTTTTTTAATTGATTCAATTAGGCCTTATTCTAGCGTTTTCCGCTTTGCTCTACGAGCGCAAAGTGTTTTTTTCGCTCTTTTAATCGCTTTACTTGGAAATGCGAGATAGAGCTACAGTTTGAACGAGAAAAGGGGTGTAGTCTTTCAAGGTTAATTGGGGCACGCATATGCGTGTGATGTTTTTCCCCTCGTTCTCTTCACTCGGCTTGTGTCTAGCTGTATGGCGGTACTGTATTTCCGCGTTGATGTTAGAGCTGCGCGCTATGCTGTTGGCTTTGCTATCGAACGCGAATCTATAATTTAAAAAAGTGTCGGCTGGCGTGAAAATTTCGCGCGGCGGAATTATTAGATTGTTCGAATAAGGTAACGCTTCGTAGATGTTATTATCGTATGCTAATGTCGTTTATACGGAATAGCGAAATTTGCATTTCGCGCCTCGAGTTTTGCGCTCATCCTTTTGCTACGGAAGGGTGATTATAAATTTTCGGTAATGCGATAATGCGAGGGATCCATCGCGATATGTCTGTATTTCTATGTTATGGTGAACCTTTCTGTTTTATATTTTGACCTTTTGAATGGTAATTTTGTCGAATTTTTTCGCCGTTCCGTTGTCTATTCGACACGTTTCAATCAAATTTGGCCTTAGTTTTATTTCCATTTGTAAATATATCGCGACGCTACCATATCTGCGAATGTCAGGTCCAGTTCAAATTTACGTCGACATTTCAAAGGCTAATTATTTTCGTTTCATTTTTATGTCGGAAAAAATTTCCTTCACTTACCGCGCTTCGACCGTCGTATCTCATAAGTGACGTGTTACGCATTTCCTTATATTTCTTTCGCTAAAAACTTGACATTTATAAGACAAAATGTTCCGTCGTTAAATAACTCATTCGCTCTTATAAAAGCAGAAAGCGATTTTTACAAATAAATTCATTTTCGGACCTGTTTTTTTTTTAAAAAAAAAAACTTCCATCCGAAAGGGAAATACTATCGGATGCCATATTTTCCCCTCGTTCTCGGTGGAGATTTGTAAACATGCACAACTTAAAGAGTGTCGGACGTTTTAATAAAAGCGCCTCGCGAAATGTCACTTCTCTGGAGGAAAAAAAAGGCGAATCGAGTCTCTTTCGAGAAAATGAAATAATTCGGGGAAAATGTTTCTCCTTCTAACTCTCGGTCAAAAAAAAAGACGACGATAATCTTTCTCTTTCTGCGGGTTTTTCAAACTTTGTCGAAGCGCTACCCGAGTTAGACTGTATTATTTTTTTATTTTCGAAATCCTCAACTTCGAAGAGAAGAGAATTTTCCAAGATTCGAAGACTTTTTCTTCCACATCTCTTTCTCTCTCTCTCTCTGTCTAGAGAACTTCGTTATTCCCTGCCGCTTTCCCTCCTTCGGACAATGGCGTTGCGTTCGGTCCTCGGATTTTATTTAATTCAGCCCCTCTATTAAAATTTGCTGAGCCGGTTTTTAATTCCGAAAACTCTTCCGGAGGCGTATTTGTGTTTTCGGCGGAAGAAATGCGCCGAAAACGTCGCATTAATTCTCGGAGATTGTAAAGGCGTGAAGGTAGTCGGGTGTGTATTACAGTAAATGTTGAACAATATCCTCACGCACCGTCGGGTAAATATTTATTTCGCGAATAGGCGGAATAGCCTCTTTGGAGGGGAGGTATTCGTTTCATAATTTCGAGTTTAATATCTCAATCTTTTATGTAAATGTTCAGTTTTCGGCGTGGTTAATTTGGAGTATTGATTTAAAATATTTCTCGAAATTGCTTTGGATGTATACAGTGTTTTTTTTTCATATATGTACTTCTCACGAACTATCGTGAAATTTATTACTTTTATTCGGGAAAAAGTTGAAAGATATTAATATTGTTTAAATATATTTTTGACGTTTGTTGTAAGAAATTTTAATTTCAGGTCTGTATGTGATTACTGTCGCAAATCGTTAAAGGAATTTTGCTATTAACTGCGGTTGTTGCAAACGAGTTATACGTTGGAAGTATTAATATCATCATAATCACAATAAAACATAAAATACAGCGTCACGTTGTCCCTATGTCCATTTGTCATGTAATGCTTTTTGAAACTTAATATCTCGCAAAGGACTGAACCGAATTTGATGAAATTTTCAGGATAGCAGTATGATATAATAACAAAACGTTTTAATGTATCGGTAATATATAAAAGCCTTATTCTGTCCCTTTTTTCCTTTTGTCACTTCCTCTGTCACGCTCTGACAAACATAAATATACCTGGCAAGAGGGTTTCGAACCTTCGCTCGGATCGAAGGCAACCCTCTCAGCAGGAGGCACGATTTCAGGTGAAAGGAGACTGCCTCAATTTTATTTCAGAATAATCGATCATCCCCGTCATTTTTGACGGGTACTTATACCAGTATAGTTATAATAGTTCTACCATTTTGCCGCTTTTATGCCTTTTGATGTTAAAAAATATCGTTTCCCTGGCATTAATCTGGACTCAGCTTTCAAACCTTCTCTGCTCATATTTTCGACTCGATTTCACCATGGAATCCGAAAATACTTCAGAACGTTCGGTAATTTTGAATGAATCATAACCGCCTGTCCCTGGGTATTATTTTATCCCGCATTATATTTGCGTCCCTTCGGCCGAGAATTGACACCAGCCTTGAGGGCATCGGGAAACTTCCGACTAATCTTATCACTCTTCCCCGTCTCATTCCGCACCCCACTCTATGTCGCAGGCTCGATTTGATCAAATTACCGCAGGAAGATTCGTCGGATTACCCATTGGATCAAAAGTGTCGCGGGGAAATTTGCCCCGAGCCGCTTACTTGGAGGCTGGCTAATTTCCCTCCCGGGTGCGTCATTTCCTTCTCTGATCCCAAGACGAGTCGTCAAGGTTTAATATAACGGGTGAGATTCGGATCGCCATCCCTTAAAGAGATAACTTTCCTCGAGACATCCATCCGAGAAATTTGTTTTAATTTCGAAGCCGTTGGGAGGTCTGCTATTATCGGTAGGCGCTCGCAAATTTAAAGTACGAATCCAAAATTTTATTTGAATCGTACTTGTAGGTAATTCTAAACGAACTATTCGCAGCGTTGAATTTTGGCGAGGAATGAAATTCCGAGAAAAATAGCAGTTTTTATTGTCTCGTATTTATTCTCATCACCCGTTACAAAGCGGGAGTTAATGATTTTAAAAAGAAATATGTGAAATTAAAAACTCGCGGGGTGGTCTGCATTCGGTGTCTACTGTAAACTTTAGGAAATTTTTTTTCACGAGAATGGTGATACTCCAGTGACGACATTCCAGTATTTATATGATAACGTGGATTATAGCCCAATTCCGCCAGCAATTCTCCGCAAGGAGTAATCTCGGACTTAATGTGCGAAAATAATGTTTTGTCCCTTATTTTAATTAGAAGCAAAAAAAAGCGTGGATAATCGAGCTCAACTGATGGCTTTTTCCAAAAAGATTATTCTTGTCCAACGCATACATTCACCTTTCGCCGGACCTGGAGAATACCCTACACAGATTGACGAATTGATGCCCTTAAGCGGTCATATAAATTTTATTTGACCTTAGAAATATTTTCTTTTTTAAATTTCTACAGTAATATATATATATATATATATATATATATATATAAATATATATATATATATATATATATATATATATATATATATAAATTTGTGAAGGAGTTGTACATAAGCTTTGTTTTATTAAGATTCATTATATATATATATATATATATATATATATATATATATATATAAGGGTAGCAACAAGGTGTTGGAGGAAGCCCAGTGGACACTTACCTAGAATGAAGAGCCGCTGGGGGTATATATATATATATAAAACTATATCTAAAAAATAAAATATTTTGAAAGTCAAATTATATATATAGGAATGGGCTATATTGGTGTATTTTGAATCCGCAGGGATGTTGGAGGTATGAAGAGCAAAAAAATATTGCGTATAATTTTCATCGTGCGGCGAATTTGGCGTCGTGGTGTTCTCGAGTTAAGCGAATATCAGGTCCGAAGGCAGTGGATGATATAGGTAACTCCTGTAACCACAAAACTGTTTAGTGAACCGAATGCGCATCTCGGTGGTAAATCAACGATAGTTGCTTCTGACAGAAGTACGAATATAGGTATGTTTAAGCCGAAGACGTCTCTGTTTTAGCCGAATGCGCAGGTATGCTGTTCACTCAAGCGTTAAGTGTCCGAACGAGTCGCGTATATCTTCTCCATTATAACCCGCGAATAACTTCACTTCCCTTTCAATGACTTAGCACTTATCCGCAGATTTTCTTTTGTCTAGCCTATCGGGACGTGTTTGTAACAAATGACGGCCATCACGTTAATTCATGTCCACGTATAAATAAAATAAATAAATGAATAAATAAAATAAAATGCTTTAGCGAGGGAAAAAAGGGAAAGGAATCCTCGTTCTACAAAGTTATAAACATGTTTGATAAACACTACCAATATAAGTGTTGATACATATCGATATTCGTAGTAGTGGTAGTAATTAGGTTTTTAGGTGCGTCGACAGCTAAGGTCATTTTGCACCGAAGAGAAAATCAACATACATCACAACATCCATGCCCGAAGCGGGATTCGAACCCGCGACCTTTGGATTAGAAGGCAGGCGCATTGCCTACCAGTCTAACCCGGCCGGCTCGATATTCGTTTAGATGTGATTATTTTTAAGGTCGAGCGGGGACAGTGATTCATTTTCTGTTAGATATTGAATTGGATGCATATGGAAAGTAACGGAAATCAATAATTTAATTTCACTTAAAATTTTTAACGCAGTGCGGCAGTATACCAAGTGTATTCAGAAGAAATTTTCTTTTGCCCTTCACTTATAATGAAATTCCACCAAATTAAGGCTAACTTAGGGAATTATAGCTCACATACGACCTTTTGCAAAGAGATGCTTAATGGCAACGAGGGCAACCGCGGACATTTCATGACCCCAACGGGATTCTATCCCGCGACCTTTGCGTTGATAGGCAGAGGCGTCAAACATGGCCGGCTTAAAAAATTCCTCCGAATTAAGGCGTGCGACGTTTTAAATCCGTCGATGACAATTAAACAGTCGCGGTGTCGTCGAAAGAAAAATACAGGATTACTCTCGTTCCGAATCGCGCAAAAAAATAAAATAAAAACGTGCAAACTGCGGAAATACTCCTCCATTTCTCCTCTTGCTTTTCCAAGGATTTCCGCCTGGCGGAGTAATTTCCCGCGTAATGCATGTCATAATCCGGCCGTTATTTCTTCCCCTGGCAGTTATTGCCTTTTCAGAGATTAATAGCGGAGTCTGCGCAGTGACTTATTGCCCGTTCGCCGCAAGGGTTGAGTTAAGAGGGGCTCAGGGCGGGATCTCACGGGTCCAACATGCATCACGGGGGGTTCTTTCCCGCGTTTCCTTTCCTCCGCTTCCTCCCGCCCTTCCCTCTCTCTCCCTCCACTCTCCCCAGCGGTATCCACGAATGAATTGCCCAGCTAGGTGATCCCGAAGAAATGCGGACCTTTTTTTTTTATTCGGAACCCGTTGGATATCGGTCGGTAGGGGGTTTTTTTTTTTGGGGAAAATATAGGGCGTTCTAGCGGTGCGCAGGATGGTTTTCTTTTTTTTCTTTTTTTTTTTTGGCGGATCGTGTTTGCGTGTGGATTTTTAGGATTATTTCATACATCTAGGGATTTTGTTGATCCTGTTTCCGACCATCGTGATAAAATTTCAACTATTTTATTTTGTCGTATAGTCAATTTCATTACGAGGGCGGCGAAAACGACGAAAATAATCAAGTGAAATTATCGAGATATCATTATGAGTCGCGTTCATACGATGGCGTTGTAAAATCTTGTAGCCATAAAACGACTGGCGTAACCAAATTTGCCGCTCCCTGGTTATAACGCGGGGCATCGGGGAAGGAGCTGCGATCCCGCGTTGTAAGAGAGCCTCGGTAAATCCGAGGAAACGGTCGTATTTTTCAGTACAGCATGTACAAACACCTTTTTATTTAGTTTTTTAAAATTTCTTTGTTACCAACAACAAAATTAAAAAAAAAACGATATAAAATCAGTACGAAAAAATGTATTTGCTCACTTCTTTAAAAAGTCGGTAATTTTTTGTTGTTTTTACTTTAGTACTATGACAAATACCACAGGAGTTTTTTTTCCAGGAAACGGAGGAAGGAAGGCCAGCGGTATATCTGAATCCGCGGTATAAGCGACGGCGTTATAACCGGGATGCGGTGTAGCGTAGTCAACCGTTCAAAGGTCATAGATATCTATATCGCCTTTAAGGAAAGCGTTTCTTAAATTTGAATATATTTTTGCTCGCGTTCCTGTGCCGAAAACCTTAGTACGCAATGTGTGTAACGAAACCGCTTTTGTATGTTATTAGTTACCCCAAATATAAGTTTTATCTCGTGTAGTTTAAGCCGTGCCCTTCGCTATCAGTAGGATTCAACGCAAACTTTCCCGGAGTAGGAATTTTCCGGTCCAGTTATCCCCCTACGACCATATACACATCCCAATTTCAAGCGCAAAGAGCCTTAAATGTAGAGAAAGGATAAACGCGTTCAAAGCTAGCGCATGTCGAACCTTTAGTGGCAGTCAGAAAAAAAGTAGATAAAGATAATCCCCGTTATAAAACCTCAGTCGGAGATTAGATTTGATATTACGTTGGAAAGCTCTTCAAGAAAAGACGGACGGCAGAGGATGTGGGGAGGTTGACGTTTATTAAAGATAAAGTATTTGCTTTTCCCGTGTCAATTTATCGACATGTTAGATCCTCTACAAACAGGTTTTTGGTCGGTAAGAAAAATCGAATCGTATGAAATCGGATCGAGGACCTCAAGTTGAGGTTGGGGAATACTGGGCGAATGAATTTATCTTCTTCGAGTTGCCCTAAATTCGTATTATTTCACCCAAAATTATCAAAAATATTCCATACGAGTTTAATTAACCCAGTGGAGTAGCATTTTTTGGCAAACTTTTCCCGCAAATTACAATCTTTTTGGGATTATTCGTTTGCATGCACCCATGTTGACTATCACCTCCGGTGTTCAACTTGGGTACGTGTGTAATCCCTCAGACAACAGTCGATAAAACAGAAAGCTGCACCAGGCCGTCGATTCGACTGTAGATAAGCCGTGCGCAAATCATTCTAGGCCGGCATTTTGAAGATAAGTGGATGGATTAACTTCGGCCTCATTTGCTTACAAATAATTTTTAAAATCTTGATCGCGCATGCGCATATGACGGTACAAGTCGGCCGAAAGATATTTCTTTTTTTTCCACTATTTATTTTCACAATGAGCGAACTATGACACAATATCTGAAAGTTTTCGACGCGGGTTCAGATATCCTCGAAGGATAAAGTCCGTCGAATTCAATTACAGAACGATTCGAGTGCATTACGGGCATAGTAGCTTTTACCACGTTTCTCTATCTCGGAGGAGGAGGTTTGCGCGCTCCGCCGTCAAGGCACGTCGAGATAACACCTCTCAATGGGCCACGGTCGCCGCGTCCCATTAACGAAATTAAAAGGCGCAAAAAATGCACTCCGCGTAATTGGGCGTAAGGCTCTCTTTTTCCGCGAGTGCGAGAGAAAGAAAAAGGGAGAATTTTCAGAGTAGTCGCATATTTTTTTCTCTCTCGTCGATAACATGCGTCGGTCAGTTTTTTCCCTCCCAGTTATGGGATCGAGTCGAGAGAAAGAAACGCGAAAAGACGGCGAAACTTGGGCGGATTAAATTTTTGGAGAATTTGAGGAAGATATTTCTTCCTCGTTATTTCGTTCCCGTCCGTCGAAATTGTTCCTTGCTGTTAATCGAACTTCTGTAATCCGATAAGTCGAAGAAGTAGTGTCGTCTTTACCATTTTTAGCAGTCGAACCACCGTAACTCGAACCTTGAGGGAATACGATTCATCGAACGCGATTAGTTATCGATAAAGTGTCTTCTTCGATTAATCGAAAAACCTAGTACACGTTCGATTTACAAAAGTTCGACAAGACCTTTTTACGTGAATTTTTGTTGCTAAAATGTTCTTCGACTGCGCGTCTTTTATGCGCATGTAAAAAAATGAACCTTGTACATTTCTCGGAATAAAAGAATTTGTTGACCCTGTCTTCTTTGCGATGCAGTATCATCAGCTGAACTGCTTACAAGAAAGCTTATTATTTTCTGTGTTTAACACGAGAGAATATTTCGCCAATTTGAGCTAGTCACAGTCAATTTCGATGAGTGGATATATTTTTTATATAGTTTTGGCTGTGTGTCTATTGAACGCCCAGGTGATTCGGAAGCTATTTGCCGCCCTTCAGAATGGAGTAAACGACCACGTTTCAATTTCCCAACCTCACCCGCGTATCTTTTATGTATTGTGTCACCCTTCGTCTTCATTACATTAGCACCCCGTCACCGTGCCTTCCCGTCTTCGATTAATTTCCCATTGAATGCGTCGAACACAACGTGTTCCTAGTTGTGCGTCTCTTTTTCCTTTTCCCTTACGTCTCCACAATGAGGAGAAAGAGCGATCTTGAAGTAGGAAGTGGCTGGTTGGTTCGTTTATGGCTCATCAAGGTAGAGTGCTAGATCTCCTCTTACGGATGAGTTAGGCCCAGGCGGGGTCGTTTAGGATGGAAATGACGCCGGTAGATGACGTTAGCGTGTAACTTTGGGATTCTCCGTCTGCAGCGACCTTCACTCTTTGCATAGGTTCTGATTAGATTACGTAATTAGATCGCGGTGGCCGCACGGTCGGAATTTTTTCCGTTTTTGTTATTTTTTTTCGGGCGGAACTTTGGAATGATCAGTATGCTTCTAGTACACTTTTTTTAAATGGAACTTTCGAATTAAATTCTTGAAAAATTAGCGTGTTTGTAACTCCCTCGGCAAACGGTAACGATGCAAGTGCCGTTCGGGTTGCATAAGATGAAGGATATGGAGGGATTTAATTTTTGGCGGTGCTGTTATCCAGATTACTTATTTCATTGTCATTTCATAAAATGAGTTTCGATGATATTGTTAGGATTGCGGTTCTATTGCGTTAGAATACATATTCCCACGAATTCCGTTGTTTATACTTATACAAGAGGACACCGGAGGCCGCAAAAAATTTACTTTGGAATGGTAATGCGGAAGCCAACGTTTTATGTTCATTTGAAGCATCGATGGTCATTTAGGAACACGTCTTTGTTTTGAGGATCATCGACCTCCCCGTAAATATCCCCATAATGCCCAGACACAATGATTCAGCGAATCATTTAAGAGCCTCCTTCCGTTTTTTCCGCCATCGAATACGACGCTGACGCCTTTTCAAGCGCAAAACTCAGAACTCGCGAACTCATTCCCTGGAAACGAGCACATTGTACTCGGCAAACCACGAGAGGCCGAATGGAACGCAATTAAAAAACAAGAGAAGGCTAAAACTCCGCGAAATGCAGCGGGAGCGTAAATTTCTCTCCTGCCTTACGCAAACACGCACGCACACGCACGCACTGAGGCAAACACGAGAGGCGCACGGTTTTAGGAATTGATGGAGGCTCGTTTTTAGGACGGAGTTTGATCGCGGTAACCTTTTGTATTTCCAAATGAAAGGCGTCCTTTGTCCTCGGCGAAACGTCCTTCGTTTATAGCTCGGGCAGCTCTTCCCTTTTCTCTCTTTCTCTTTCGCTTCCTCTCTTTCTTTCTTTCTTTCTTTGCCGGCGATTCAGACGAAATTCTTCCCTCCCCCCTCTCCCCTTTTCTCCCATCTCCTCGTAGATTGGTCCGTTTTACCCATCGCTCCGCAAACGGGTGTCACGATAAAGTATTTGAGGCGCGCCGAGATACTTCAAGAATTTCACGGGAAGCGATTAACATAACTCTCATTGTTTTCAAGCTACGTTCTCGGAAAATGATTTTTTGCAGTATACAATTAATGGTCTAATTAATTGCCGTGTTTTAACTTATAGAAAAAAATTGCTGCTCAAGAACCAGTGATTTCTGTCTTTGAATTATTTTGTAACTGTATAGTATTATTTAAAATGTTTGAAATTGAAACTAATAAGATAAGGCTGAAATGGTTCGTTCCAAAGAAACAAAACACCCACCAATTTTTCTGCAATAGTATAACCTTAATTATGACCTATATTTCGTTGCGTCATCAAGCTAGTAATTAAAATGTTATCTGTGCTGTGAATTTGTTTCAAAGCGTGTTTTTCTTTTCCTCTTTGAAAATCGTATTAATTATCCACAAATAGTACCAAGTATGTAAAGAAATGTGGTTATTTCACCGTTACTGATGTAGAGTGCCGAGTGGTATAAAAATATTCCACCGAATCTCGTGAAGTTCGCTTCGGCCTGCCAAAAAGGATCAGGAGGTGTGCCGCGAAATATAAAAAGTGTTTGCGGAGAACTACTGTAGCTCATTCCACTCCTTCCCAGGGTTCTTCGCCGTTGGCCTGGCTATTCTTGTCCTCTCTTTTCCACCTCCTTCGCGTCTTCGACCCTCTCTCGCTCATTCTCTGTCTCTCTCTTGTTCTCTCTTCCCCCCCTTTTTACTTTTAGACGCGCCTCAGGACCATAATGGCCCGCATTTCTCACGGCCACCCTCGAGCCGATCTCTTCCTAACGTCCCAGGTCGCGCGCATATGCTCCTGCTTCTATACCCCGCTAAGAGAAAACACACGCACACACACACACACTGCGTACTTAGCCCGCACACTTCGCTTCCTTTCAGAGGAAGAGAGAGAGAGAGAGAGGAAAACAAGAGGAAGGGAGGAAAAAAGGAGTTTTGTTTATATTCCTAGAAGCCAGTAATAAAAAAATAAGGGAAATAACTCTCTCACTCTCTCTCTCTCTCTCCAACCTTCCCCTTTTCTTAACCTTTTGACCCGGTCGGATCTTTTTTTTTCTTAATGGCGGTCTTTTAACGCGTTCGAGTGGAAAGTCGTTCGAGATGGATTTTCGATAGGTCGAAGTCGTCTGGTTTTTTTTTACCCTCCTGGATATTAGTTCTTGTTTTGTTTTTTGTTTCCCTCTTCGTGTTTCGCCGGGGTTCCCTCTGTTCTTTTTTATTTTATGTGTTTTGCTTCCTGCCTGCTTGTTGTTGTTGTTGTTGCTTTTTTCTGTTCCCGTTTCGCCGTTGTGTTCGAAGGAGACTTTGTGACCACTCTTTCTTTTCCGCCGTGTTGGAATATTTTTTTCGAGAAAAAAGGTTTCGGGGCATTTGGCGCGCTCTCCGCTCGTGTGATTTTTAATAGACGCTTTTTTTTTGTTTTCCTAAGTTTCGTCGTTTTTTCCTTTTCCTTGCTCGACGGTTATTTCAGGACGTTTAAGTTTGCTACGAGAGCTCGCGTAAAATAAAATAAAAAGATCGTTAATTTTGTTCCAAGAGTGCGTGCACCTTGGCTAGTTCTCGGGTAAGGAATGATTCAAAGTTTGTATGCGCATAGAGAAGCATATAGTAATCACTAGGAAATGCCTTTGGCAAAGGATTTTCGGAGTAATTGCCGTATTTGGGGCGCGAAACGTTCTCTTACAAGGGTCTCTACATCGTTTCAAGACATTTTGCCACATTAGCCGTGCTAAAATGCTGGCTCGTTGAAATTAAGTAATGGCATTTGAAGTTAATAAACGGGGCTTAAAACGTGGTAAAATTCCCTTTAAATGTCAGAATGTTCTGTACTGACAGACCGTATGTGAATCGTGGTCTACACAGCCTCAATATCTCCTTGAGCTTTCACGTATATATAAATTCAACGAGGAAGCGCAATCTCCAAAGTATTTTGCTAATAAATGTAATGCGTACTTATTGCTTGAACATGTTTATAGCGATTCTATGTTGAATTTTTTAACCACGGTATTTCCACGTCTGTTTTTACTTGGCTTCAAAACAAAAAATTTTGAAGGTTTTTCTTTAACTCTCGTTTAACAGCAGGATTTCGATGATGTGGCGATCATATATAACCATATTTGTCGCATGATTCCAAACAGTCGATTAATCGCGAGTAGAATATTCCATGTCTCGAGATTAGGTTATATACTACATATTATTGAAAATGTCTCCTTTACCGTAAACCGTAACTTATAGACACAGTACGCGAATTAAAGGTTTGATATTGCAAACCGCCTGGTTAATTTCGTTCGTTATATACTTCCCCCGAAAAAGTGCTAATTTTGGGCATAATTTTGACACAGCAAGGAAAAGTACACCCGACCAAGAAGACCAATTCCGTCCACGCCATTGATCTATTCGCCGCATTTGGCGAACATCATGTACAGTAAAGGTATCAAACAGCGGTTGAGTGATCGTTCAATAATGAATACTCGAAAGAAAAAAAACAAGAGAAAATGTTTACCGCTATGTATTCCGGTTTGAACCGGGCGTGCGCTTGGGGTGGTTTTTCTCCATTACATTTCCGAGGGCTCGTTAGTTGTGTTGATTTTCGTCGAGGACCTATATTCTATCTTGATAATAGCGCATGCACTTTCTTTATATCAACATCGATCATTTGCGGCTTTATTGGATTTGTTTAGCATGCAATTCAATATTTAATTCCTTTCGGCCTATCTCTTCTGTGTACCTCGAGTTATTTTGACATCTTGAATTCGTACTTTTCGTTCTTTTCGAGTTAATTCCTTTGAAATGTAGGTTTGTATTAATGTCACAGAGTGACATCTTTTTCTTCGCTTAACGTTAAAAACCGCGAATGCGACGGGAATTGCTAAAGGGACCTAACCTGTTGCGATAAATTCGCCGCACGTTTCGACGTTAATGAACTGGTCGTTTAGAGGCATTTTGATTCTGGCGAGATCCGGGTTAAGCATGCCACGCTAATGAAAGGCGTTTTTAATTTTTTTTTCGCGGATGTACTTATTTACCGCGGTGAAGGTTTATCATGGTCGCAGCTAAAGTCGGGTCACGCGGATTTTACTGCTCCGATACAACAGAAGCACGAAAATTTCTGTCGCTTCGCACGTTTTCTCCATTTATCCTTCGTTTCAGATTTTTTTCCTCTCTGGCAAGCCTATACGTTTTGTGAGATTTTTTTTCGATCGTGGAATTACGCCTGTAACAATCCTCTCGCAGTACATAAGGCGTATTTTTTTTTGCCATTTCCCCATAAGTTACTTTCGGAGAAGAGGGTTTTTGATGGTTTAGGCTGGGTGGATTAAGATACGGGACCCTTCCTTATTCGGACCATTGTCAGGGTCGGATCCGGGTCGATAACGGTACGTAAAACTTATCGGGTCGGCTAGGTAGTGGTGAATAATTTTGCAAGAGTTGTTCACCTGGAAGCGGTTTAAATAACTTGATTATTCCAGTCGCAAGATGAGAATTAAGAAAGGAATGCTTGTTATGTTTGCAAACTAAATTATGTTTATTCCCCCCTCCCCCCACCCTCCACCTTCTCACTCATTTTTGTAATTTTTATTGAACATCAATTGTCGTTATTCGTAGTTTATCTGCTGTTTTGCGATTTTTTAAAATTTTTACTACCCATTTAAAGGCCTTTCTATGTTTTTACAATGATTTAGTAAGTGGTCCCTAAACTTTTAGCAGGCGTGACACCCTTCCAAAGATTTTCGCGGTGCCTTCGTCTTAAAAAAAAAAAAAAGGCTGCATATTTTTGCATACGGTTATCTAAACTTTAGTAGACGCTTGTTGTTGGCTGTACGTAGTCATCAATTTATTGGAGGAAAAATTATTTAGCTCTAATGACCCTTTGCCAAATCGTTGATTTCTTTATATGACGACGTTTTCCGCGGCACCCCTAACAGTCAGTCCAGTTTGGGAAGCGCTGGATTGGACAAATAATGAAATTCTGGCAAATAAAATTCAATTATATTTGCATCTTTGGAAGTAATTTTCAATTTGAACCTACGTAAGACCTTCATCCGGACGTGGGTCGGAAATTGTCGAATAAATTATTTACGCAAAAATTTCTCGCTTTTCTCTTCTTCTCCTTCGCCGAATCCAATTCTCGCGCACCGCGAGAAAGATACGGCTTACGCTGTTTAGAATTCCAGTTTTTTGAAAAATTAAACTCAAGTCCGGATCCTACGTAGTTTTATGTATTTCGAACCTCCACGTGATATTAAGTTACCGCTTGCGTTAAAGTAGGTGCGGGAATTCAGCCCCATCTGATCCAAATTGTGGCGTCGGAAACGGCTGTTATTTTTTACTCTCTCTCTCCCTCTCTCTCTCTCCCTTCGTCGTAGTGACCGTCCGTAAATCATCGCTCTCCTCCTTTTTATCCTCGCCCTCCGTCCCCCCTTTTCCCCTCCCATTCGTTTTATTCATTTTTTTCCGCCTCCTCTCGCTCGCCTCTTTCTCTCGTACGGCCACGCCCCCTTTTCTGCCCACCCTTTCCTTCCTTTCTGCCTTCCCCCACCCCCTTTTTATTCCACTCTCCCGGAAACTTTTTAATCTCTCGTTTTGTTTCCCCTCCTCCTCCTCCGCCCGGGTTCTCGCGCGGATCGTCATATTTCTCCATCTCTCGCCGCACCCCCTGCCCTCGACCATTTTCTTTCTACCTCAGTCTCTGTTTTTTCTTTTCCTTTACGCTTTGTTCCTCTCGCTCTCTCTCTTTGAGGTGGTGTGTTTTTCCCCCTATACTCCAATTTAAGTATATCATTTCCTTGACTCATTTATCCCAACATCAATGATTCCCAACCCCTTTTTTTAATGCATGTGATTGTATGCCTTTATATAGATGTGTGTTTATACGTTGTATGTAGGTGTATATATATGTATAATATATGTAACGCTACTTCTCTTCTTTGTTTAATATGTTTAATTTTCTATTTTCAGATAAACTTTTTCTACATTAACATATATATTATATGCCTTATCTCTTTCCAACAGCACTACTATCTAGGGTTTTCGCAGGTTTTTTCCACCCCCCTTCTCTTCGTGTATGTTTTCCTGCGTGGTTTTTTACTGGGTTGGCCATGCCTGGCTCTACCTGGGCTTTTACCACAAAAATTATATCTTAGAATCTTCTCTAATGTGTAATGTGATATTTATTATTCCGTTCTTGTTGTGTTTATTTGAGGCACCTTTTATTGCTGTAGTTCTGTTTGTACATCCATTTATTCATGTTATTATTTTGTAATCAATAACGTAGGGTTAAATGGAAGAGGGGGCCTTATGGTCTCAATTTCGCCCTGAAAATAAAGTCATCTATCTATATATCTCGTATACTATTCGCTTCTTTAAATATGTTAAAGAAACGTGAAAGATGGGGTAAAAGCGGTCGAGCGATGTGTTTTTAAAATTTTTTTTCCCTTCCGCGATCCGGCGTTAATTTTTCTCCGGTTAAGATCTGTCTCGGGTTTCATTTCCCTAATTGTTTCGTTCTCCCGGGGCGTTTTGGGAACGTTGAATAAGTCGAGAGTTATTGGCGAAGATGGCGAGCATTCGCGTCGCCAGGAAACGGCGTTCTGTTGGTATCTATGTACGTCTGTTTGTTTGTTTTAATGTGTATAAACTCCCGCCTATGCATATATTTATCTACTTCTTCCATATCAAGTACGACAAAGTTTACTAGTTTCTTATTTGCGTGGGCGATGTGTTCTGTGTTACGAATTTTGGTATTTAAGTAATATTATACGTGATGCGTGATATGATATAAAGGCATTCGAATGATATTCAGTTTCGATTAAGAGAATTTATTTTTCTTTTTGTCGGCATTTATATTCGTTGGAGTAAAAAAATGATTCGTGGCGAGGAAAATTTATGACTTCTAAACTTTTACGCTATTTAAAGTCAGATATGAGGCTAAACGCCGCATGGAATTATGGTAAATACTATAATTAACTGTATTAATTAAGTAGAAATGTATCAAGATAAATAGTGGAATTTTAACATTGCTATCCTTTCTGTGTTCCTCTATGGTGAATACGCTAAGAGGAGTACTCGGCTCAATATGAAAGGCGTATTACCTTTATGAGCTTGTTAATGTGTATTAACAGATTCAAAGTCGTGCCTAGGCACGCCGAACATATACTATTACGTCTTTCATTTGTCTGTGCAAAACGTATACAACAGGCGCAATACGGTAGAAAGAAACGGAAAGAACCGCACTACGGGATTCCTTAACCTCTCTCTCTTCCCTCCTCCCCCACTTTTATCTCGCCTCCTTTCCCTTCTTCTTCGATCGGCCTAACCTTTTATTTCCATCTTCCCACCCACTTCATATCATTGCCCGCACTTCCTTTCCTTTGTTCCGTCCGCCCCTCCCCCTTACACTTCTTGCCGAACCCACCCCATTTTTTTCATCTATCTCGTTTCATCTTCCCGCCCGCCCGCCTTCTCTTCTACCCTCTTACACGCCTCTTCCTTTTTCTTCTTCTCCTTCTCCTCCTCCTCTTTCTTCTTCCTACGCTCGAGACCTCCCGATAGGCGATGACTCGTCCCAACCCAACCCAACCCCTTTACTCCTTTTGATGCGTGAGGTTAAAGCCGGTTTGAACTCACGGTTTTCGATCCGCGTGCGTGGGAACACGGTTGGAAGCGTGCGGTTGATGTGTTTTTTTTTAAAACGGCTGTCTTTCTCTCTCTCGCTCGGTTGCCTGGGAGTGCGTGCGTGCTTGCGTGCGTGGGTCGTAACGGGCGTCTTTTGAAGGTTGTTTTTTTTTTCGCGATTGCGTTCGCAGAAGTACGCCACGAGGCCGCTTCCATCGACGCTAAAAGGAGTGACGTTTGCACAAGAATGGGCGGGCTCTCCTATTTCGCCGCGTTAATCAGTATTCGCCTTAATGAAGAGAAGTTCTGTATGTCTATATATTTCATCTGTAGACTTGAGGGAATATGGGAGGGTTTTACGTTGCTACCGCTCTACGTTAGGTCTTTTAGCAGGTTCGTGTTCCGCAGAAAGGGTTGTGAACGTTTGTGATTTTTATATAGATGTCCGCTCACTTAGGGTAAGTGCTTGTGGCGGAAGATTTGTTTTGATATAATGCGCTGCATCCGTCAGGATTGAAGCGGCTATGGTGAGAAGCTTCGTTCGTTTTTTTTTGCAAAATTTTTGTGCCATGAGCTTGACGTAGGATATATATATAGTGGTCACCGTTGCGAAATTTTCCAGCTGTATATTTCACCATTAATCTAAAAACTTGGTCACGTTATCATCATACTACGTTTGCCTGTCCGCCCATATGAATGTATCGTATATCTTAGAATAAATTTTGTCATTAAATTTTTTTCATATTATATCTCGTGTTTTCCGCTCGTATTGTTGGAAATTGCTAAACTTTGAAATGCGGTTTTGGCTAAATATAATTTATATAACGTTGACGATTACTTGGATGTTAAATCTTATTGACATGTCTTTTACATTTGATAGAGACATTTATTTATGGGAAACTTGCTTTTCCTTTTGCTTCGGTAAGGGCCAAACTAGTTGAATGATTGTGACCGCGACAATTCTTGAAGGCTGCAATTGAATGTAAGTGGTCTACGTGGAGACTACAAGCTTTGCGATTGATTTTCGGCCCTTGGAGAATTTAATCGCACGGACTTATTTATATAGGCAGTGAAAAACGTCTTGAAACGAAACGCCCCCTATCATTTAAGACGGATTTAGTTTATCCTTCCTTTGATTAAAAAAATTAATGGAGCACTCGGGCGCAATCCTCCCGAAGATATTATTCCAGTTACGGCTGGTGATACTGGCAAGTTGATGGAGATAGGGTATAAAAGTTTTATGGAACCCATCAGGATCCACTGGTTCTCTTTGAAAAATAAAATTGTATCCATCCTCCCCGTCCGTTCCATAACTCCGCTCCACTCCGATCTCAAAGGCGTTTTCAAACTTTTCCGCGATTTCCTCGCGATGACGGGGTTGTGCACACTACTTCATCTCGGCGATTTTATTTCCTTCCGAAACTGCGTCAAAGTCGCGACGTGTCGGAGAAAAAAATACCTCCAATTTGAAAGGTTGACTGTTTTATTTTTCCGCTCCGCTTTTTTTTTTGTAGGAGTTCCCACAGGGTTAAGAGAAACGGTTTTAGACCTGCCGAGAGAGAAAAAGAAAGGTTGAGGGAAGATGAATCGCTTAGGTACCAGCTCTTCTCACACTGCTAGGATGGATCCTTTTGTACCTCGACTTTGAAAAGAGTACGTTCGAGCAATCTCGATTCGAACCAGCGGGCTGTGTGTTTTATTTTTATCCTTGAATCGCAGTTTCCTCCTTCTCCATTCTCTTTCAAACCCTCTCTCTTCTGCCTTACTCTTTACCTTTCTCTTTCCTAAATGTAAGGACCAGTTGTTCGGTTGGTGTAGCGTTTAAAGGTACATACGTCGAAAATTATGTCGTTAGCGCCTGTGATTACATCAAGGGTTCCAAATTGCCTGAGATCCAAGTTGATTTTGTTGAAGTACTGTATAATACAGCCGGTATACAACCTGTATAATACAACGTCGAAAATTATGTCCTTAGCGCCTGTGATTACATCAAGGGTTCCAAATTGCCTGAGATCCAAGTTGACTATGTTGAAGTACCGTATAATACAACCGGTCGGTATAAAAATGTTCATTTATGCGAAGTATGTGTCGGTCACCTGCGGAATAATAGGCACGTATAGGTTATACGTTACTACGGCTCGCTATTACAAATCACGAAGAGTTAAATTCATAGAAGTTTTCATTCTGTATTTGATAATTTCGATATATGCTATAACAACGCTCCTCAGAATGTTGTCGAAACTTAAGTGCACGCGATTCTTAGTTGTCTATATTTTAAATAAAATCATGCGATTTCTGAAATAAGTCATTTTGTAGCTCCGCGTTTGTCACCTCTACCCTCTTTTACTCATGGTAGAATCAGTGTAACGAGAGGGCCACGTGCGGACCCATGTTTGAGTCCCTTTGGACTACAGTCTAAATGTCGCCCGAAAGATGTTTGTATCTCAGTATAAGTAATTTTTTTTCGTCTCTCTATCACCATTACTCCTTCCCGTCCCCCTCAATTATAACCCCTTTTCCTCTCTCATCTCTCTCTCTTTCTCTCTACTTGTACCTTTTCATCCTATTTCCGTCTCACTCTTACTTTCAGCATTTCTTAACCCCTTTCTCTCTCTCTCTCGAATCTTTTCATCCACTATCTCTCTCTCCATCTCTATCCCTCTTCCTTTAATCTCCTCTCTCTTTAATCTCTTCCTCTCGTACGTGTCTCTTCCCACATCACCGTTTTCCTCATCCTTCCTACCTTTCTTCGTCTCCCTCTCTCTCTTGTTGTCGCCCTTTCTCGACTCTTTCTCCCCATTCGCACCCTCTCCACCCCTCTTTTTTAACTTTCTCTACCTCCTCCCTCCGCCTTGCTCCCTCCTTTTTTCTTATTTCGCCGATCTTTGGGCTCGCCGGAAACTATCGGAAGATTCTCCCATCCCACGAATCCTTCTCCCCCCTCCCCCACGGATCCCTCCACCTCCGCGCCTCCGCTTCCTTCCACACTCCTTTTTCCCTCCCTCCCTCTTCCTTCCTCCCAAAAAGCTCTCCCTCCTCCTCTCTCTCTCACATGTGTTTCTCGAGAATCTCCAACGCCGACGCAGCTAGTTCCACCGGATGATGACTAGGTGGATTTCTTCGACAAGATGGCCAACCTGGCGGTTTTATGAATCGGGACGTGCGTCTCGAGTTTGGCCGATCCATATAATTTGGAATGTCACGCGGTCGGGGATGGATTTTTTTTCCATGTCATTCGTTTTCTGTCGCCCTGGGGGGTTTTTTTGTTAATCTCACGGGGATCTTCTTATTTTTTCCCTCGGGGTTTTCGTGCTTGATAAAGCGAATTGATTCCGTCTCGAGAAAGGTCACGGCGGAAATTATTTTCGGACGTCTCTTTCTGTGCCAAAGGGAATGGGGAAAAAGTGATCGGAAATGATTGGTGGAAGATGGGATGGTTCAAAAATGGGTTTACGAGTGCGCACGTCAGTTTACTTAGCTTTACGTCACCCGGTGACTTTGGGGATTGCCACGTGGTTGACGTTTTTAAAGGGGCTGGAGTTGAAGCGTGTACCTCGTGTCGGAATCCTGGACTTGCTCGTGATGTTTTTATGATTTAGAAACTCTATGACATCAAGTTTCTATACCTAGAATAAGATATTTATCGTCATTGTCTTGGATATATCCCAAATTTTTTTACTTGCCTTAAGATTTGAGTTAAGAAGTTTTGATTGGAATATAATACGCTAGGCTATCCTTAAGTTGGTGTTTTTTCATTATAAATTAAGGAAAAAAATATTTTTTTTCAGGAGAGTACCTTTTTATGAGGAAATAAACCAAGTCTCTTCATGTGGAAATATTTGTTTTCCTTCTTTTAATTTTGATGACATTTCATATTGGCTTTTATTTTGATAATTCTAATGCCATTTTTCCGGGTTCTGATATCGAACTAAAAATGTACGATGGTGTTTATTTAGTGTGAACTAAGATTTGTGACTGAGATGCGACCATTCCAGAATGTTAACCTTTCACAAACTTTAGAATGTTCGATTAAAAAAAAAAGAATTTGAGTTATGATTAACCATTTCCCCCATTTAGTTAATTAAGATCCTTATCAGGAGTCCTCGAGTTTCCTATTTTCTGCCTCTTGGTTTTTGGGCCAACCCCTTATCGCGATGACGAAAAATATCTCGCCTCCGACCTTGTCGGGACTCATTTATATCTTGGAGGAACTGAGAGAGAGAGAGAGAAAACGGGAGAGATGGTGTGTTGTACCTCTCCATACTGTATCCGTGCGTCTCAATTGGTTCAGAACTTGGGAATCCTATGCTCAAAGGATTGAGGAAACGAGCGATTGGTAAAGTTTATACAGGGACGCGAGGCTTAAGGAATATTCCTTTAAGTGGTTTACCCTTCCGTCACTTCAATTTACTCCCCTCTATCTCTCTCTCTCTGATTGGAGAAAAAGGGCTCAAAAGATAGAAAGGAGAAAGCGCGATGATTTTCCTCTCTATCGGATTTTCTGGTGGATATATCGAGAGGAGGTGGAGAGGTCGCCGGTGTAAGGGGTGTGCCCACCTATCACTCTCTCTCTCTCTCTCTCCTCTAATTCATCGCTTGCCCTTCCTCTCTCGTTCTTCCCTATCCCATCTTCCTCCTTTCCTCTTCTCCGTTCTCTCATTCTCCCCCCCTCCCCCCCCCGCGTCTCCCTCTCTCCTCCCTCCTTGCTTCTCATGCGTCTGTTTGCTTACTCATTCCCTTCATCTCTGGAGACGTCGGAGCCCCTTCTCCCCCACCCCTCACTCACTCAATCACTCACTCACTTTCCCGCCTCTAGACCC
This sequence comes from Uropetala carovei, assembly GCA_036926305.1. NCBI lineage: Eukaryota > Metazoa > Arthropoda > Insecta > Odonata > Petaluridae > Uropetala > Uropetala carovei. Next base: position 1,175,715 of record JAXCHB010000009.1, read on the forward strand.
CCCGAAAGAGGGTACGGAGAGATGGTTGAGATACCCTCCAAAGTCTCTCCTCCCTCTCGCTCTTTCTTAAGAGGGCGATACGAGTAGAGCCCCTTCATCGGGGTTCTTCAGCTCACCCTTTTTTTTTGTAACTCGTGTGTTTGAGTATATAGCAAGGGGATGTGCTTTGGTACGTTTCTCCAACTGATTATATATATATATATATATATATACTAGTAGAGAGTGCTTGCATTCTGCAAGCATTTTTAAATTTCAGCATTTTTACAATTTCGAATTTTTCCCAATCGAATGTGTCCAAAATCAAGTAACCGTGCCATATTTCAACTCTGTAGCTCATTTAGAAGTGCCTTATAATTTTATTACTCATATGGGGCAAAACAGCCCCTATGATTTTGAATTTTCGCTATATCAGATATTTTTCCTTTGTTGTAAATATAAACCCATAATTCTGCCAAATTTCATGATTGTAACTCATTAAGAATTGCAGTATAATTTTCACACCGGTATGGGATATAAATGGGGTAAAACCGCCTTTAAAATTTGGAATTTTCGCAATATTTTATTTCATCTTCGGTAGCAATGAAATGTCTATAATCATGCCAAATTTCAAGTCTCTAGGTCGTATGCAGCTACCTCGCCTTTTTTGTTCTCGTGTGGGGCAATAATGGGGCATGGCAGCCACAAAAATGAGGATTATATCAATATCGGATTTCCTTCGTTAGGCATAGTTTAACATTAACGGCATTAAAATAGAAGCCTCTGATTCCCATTAAAAGCTTACCCATATGAAAGCATTAAGCCTGTAACCTAGGAAGCCTATTGTTAGACCCAGGAAAATTACCATTTTTTTGCGATAAAAACTATAAATATACGCTAATTCTACTCGGATTTGAATTCTGTCTTCAAAAATAAGAAACTACAATTTATATCCTATCCGATAGTTGAAGTCTCGAGTTCATATCTTGACGGGAAGTAATTTTAAAATGCACATATAAAAACCTCTACACCAATTTGCATGTTTTCTTATGGACCAAAAATGGGGCAAAAAGGGGCCAAAATAGCCCCTTAAAATTGGAATTTCGAAAGTTTTGGATTTTTTCCTTCGGTTGTGACCAAAAACGTATAATCCTACCAAATTTCAAGTTTCTAGCACATCTGGAAGTGCCTCATAATTTTGTATCCTCCTATATATATATGTAGTATATGATATATATATCATGTGTAAGAAGCGTCTTTATATTATAGATATAATGTGTAAGAAGCGTCTATATAGTATAGATATATATGGACTTGTTTTTAAAAATTTTGACGGGACGTAGTCTTGGCGATGTACTTGTGAGCGTCAATGGGAGATGTTTTGAGATCGGGGCTGGGGATCGCGACGCGTTGACTACGCAACCTATGAGAGTATCGATGATTGAGGTGTTGCCGGGCCTCGTTTCTTCGTTTTTATTTTAATGTTGTAAACGCATTTTGAAATTTTTATCTTAAAAAAAGATTATTGTGTTTTAGGACGTTGAAGTTATTTTTAATGGACATTTGGCTCTCTCGCCTCTTCCTCTTATTAAATAAGACAGTGTCGAATGAGAGAGTAAAAATTCTTTTTTCATAAGTTTAAGTCGTAATTGCATCCACGAATGTACGATTATTCCAGGAATAAAAAATCGTGGAAAATACATATCTTTGAATTGCAGTAGTATAATTCGTTATCTCCAGAAATAAGTACTCTTAATTATAGAAATAATTATTTCCCGCGTGCATCGACGGCAATACCGCGGAGAAACTCCTGTTGGTCGTGAGATGGCGGTAATTCATTTTCCTCGGTTGCGAACGCGAGGTAATTGGAGACGTAATCCATCATATTTTTGTCGCGGAAACCCAATTGAGCGGAACCGATTCGTCCGCGCCTAGAATAAGGTCGAAGGCCTCGTACCTTTATTTTATTTTATTCAATTCAAAATCGGAACTCGTCAGATCCTTCTCACAGATAAAGCCGCAGCTGTCATGAAATGGAAATGTAATCCCATAAAAATAAATCTGATGACGTTTTCCCTCGGATGAAAAAGAGAGCGAAGATGGGAAATGTCAAAGACTACTTTTGAACATCCTCGACGTTTTCCTCGGGAGGGCGTGCGTGTGTGCGTGTCTCCGCACGCCTCGGCGCGCCGTTAGGAAATTATGGACGCTTTACGTAGTGATGGGCATCTCAAGGTTGGATGGTCGACTTACGAGGTTTTTTTTCCTTCTCATTGCTTCGATTAATAAAATTCGCTCGAAATAATTTGATAATTAGAAGTATGACTCCTCTTTGTTGTGAAAGAAGGCTCAAGGTTTCCATTGAATCCCAAAAGATTTTAATAAAACTCGCGATTGTAATACGGCTATTAGAAATATTACTCAACTTTGTTGTTAAGGATGGCTCAAGGTTTCCGTATAATTCTAAAAGATTTCAATAGGACTCGCGATCCTTGAAAATTTAAGTTCTCGAACATTTAAAAGTTTCGTCGACGCATTTGAAATTCTTGGAATTTCCTCTACTCTATAGGCGTTAAAAGCAAATTTTTTAACGTTCAAAAACCAGTGGCGCATTACGGCTGTATAATGTCGCCTTCGTAGAAGTGGTTATCTTCCGATCGCTGGTACAAAAAGCGGCGCAGTGTGAGAGATATTAACTTTCGGAAGATTGTAAAACTTTGTTTGCTAAACTGCTCCATCATGAAAAACGTATTCGGAAAATATGTAAGATTTATAAATGCTCGATGAATTAGAACGGAAAGTAAGATAGATGAGCTTAGTGATTAAAAATGCTACTTTTAAGATTAAAGTCGCGGAATTCACCTCGAGTTCACCCGAAAAAAAAACAATCGCGGGTTGAAAGTACTGGACCAAAATTATATCGACATATTATTTTCTTCGGCAAATTTTGTCACAGCTTCGTTCCTGTTAAAAAATCGTTTCGCGGAAGAAATTAAACGATTTCGTCTTGCAATTAAAATGTTCTCGTATATTCCATGTCATAAATTAGCCAACTTTTAACGACGCGGTGTGGAGAAGTCGCATCGCCGAAAAAATTACCTTAATTAGCTTCGATACGATCAAAGACTTGGAAAAATCGAGGTACATATCCGTGAAGTCTTTGACTGAGTGCGGAAAGGCGACTCAATTTGGCGAATTGATGGAACTCATTCATTGGGTCGTCACTTTGAAACGTCTGTCTCAAGCAGGGGAGAAAAGAAATAGATTACCGAGAAGCTGTCTCTCTCCCTCTCTCTCTTCGCGACTCCGCCGTTATGCTTCTCATTTTTTTAAATAAATCTACGCGCAATCCTCACGGTTCGCTGCACACCCTTAAAGTTTCGCATTTAGCGGCTGTCGGAATCGGTAACTGTGGGAGACAGCTTTTTAAAAGGCTCCAAGATCTCCCGGTGTTGGAAGAGTCACCTTATAATATGAAGATGCCGAGGAAACCGTACAAATCAAAGTTATTGCACGTAAAATAAAAAGTGTGTAAATTTAAGAGCGTGCATGTGTATGAATCCTCCGCCTCTTGTGGAGATGGAGGGCGAAGGTTTTTTTTTTTTGATGAGGTTGATGGAGAGGCGTCTTTCGAGCGGAAAAGAGGTTGGGGAGACCCAAATGGAGACGAGTGATGTTGGTGGAGAAATAAGGAAGTGAGAGGGGTGGGAGGGAGAGGGGTATGAGGAGGGAGTGATTGACTGGGAGTTCGCAAGTGGCGGAAATAATGAGGGTGAAATAAAAGGTGGGGTGGATGGAGAGAGAGAGAGAGAGAGAGGAGAAACGGAATTAAGGAAAGGGGTGTCTGTCTTTCTTTGGCCTCTCCGTTTTAAAGGTGGCGAGAAGCGTCGCGGCGCGGCGCTGGCGTCCCGCGCTCGACTGACATGAGCCTCCTCCTCCTCCCCCCTTCAGGAAAGTGTGCTAAGTGCGAAGCAATCAAAGCGACGGAAATTTGCGCTTTTATTAGTCGGCTGTCTGCTTTCGAGGAGGTGGAAATTTCATTTCCAGAATCTTTGTCTGTCTGGTAATCGTAATTAAACGCTGGATGAGTAGTTGATCGATGGGCTGACTTAATTTTAACGATTGATGATGATCCGGGCGTGGGGATTATTAAGCAGTTAGATAGGTGTTCGGTATGTAATGGAGAATGATTGGTCCGTCATTCGTTCCTTATGCTGTATATGCAGATGATACTGTTGTTGTCTCGTATAAGAACGTTCATTTTGCGTTTAATACGTAAAATGTGCGCGCGTTGATTTGGGAAGCGGTTAAAAAGAAATACCGAGATTTGGAAATTTGAAAATTTTATCGGTTTTTTTTCATGTTGCTGTTATATACTGGGTTATAAATGATCGATCATTATATACTTAATAAAACCTGCGATCTCGTACGCAAGAAACAGTCGTCTATACACGCACTACCTCGCAAGACGCCTCAAAAATGTTTAATATGCGTCATGATCGAGGTAGTTTACTATGTAGTACCGATTTCATGAATAACTCCCATCTGCGTAATATCCTGAATTATGCTTCAAAAGGTTCGGTCTGGATAATTTTCAATGTTTCTACCTCTGGATGAGTTTTGTTTCATCCCTCCCAGCGTTCCTTGTCTAAAGGCCTTCCCTCTGTCTTACTATTTTATCCATCAACAGAAACCAGTCAGGAACTATATTTTTATGCTACTTGTTTTCCTCTTTCCTAACATCATTCCATCATTTTATTCTAAAAAGGAGGCAAAACAACTAATTTTACTGCGCAGTTTCTCTGTTTAAGCTTCTCTCTTCTATTTATAAATAGATTCGTCGCCGAAAACCGATAGATCGAAAACTCGCCGTCTCGAGGTGAATTTATTTTCCCGACCGAATTCTCTTTCATGCGTGAAAGCGATAATTCGTATCTCAAAGGAAGAGAGAGGAAAAAAGTTAAGACTATTCGAGACTTCTATTTATAGAGCTCCATATGAATTCGTACGAAAAGAAAACATCATCTCAGAATAATACGAGTAACGTACGTTCGAGTATTTGGGGGTCAACGCCGTAAATTGACGCACTCGCAAACACGCGTGAAGGGAAAGGAGGGGGGGAGGGAGAGAGGGGAGGGAGAGAGGGCAATAAGAAACCAGTGTAGTTGGAAGGTTAGGGAGAACGAAGAGTCGTGTGTCTGACGGAGGTCCTCCAGGGAGTCAGGCACTCACTTTAGGGGAGTGAAGTCGGCCGAGGGGATGAGAGAGAGAGGAGCAGTGGGAGGGAGAGTCGAGGGTTTTTGAGGGGAGGTCTGAGGAGAATGAGGGAGGATTCCCAGGGTCCCTGGGAGAGAAGGACGGGTCGATATAAGGGCAAACATACCCCCTCGAGATGCAATCGATTGAGGATTTTAAAGAGGGGGTTGGGAAAAAAGGGTGGAAGGGGGATATGTAATCATGGGATGATGACGGATGGCGTGCGTGTGTGAGGACCGGGTAACGTATCGAAGCGGTTCGTTTGATTGCGATTTCACGGATCGGATTCCACGCGACGGTTGGGAAGTACGTTACCCTGGAGGACGAAAGCGAGCGACTGGTAAACATGATGGAGGGGGATTTTTTTTTCCCGGGGGTCTTCCGTTCGCTGCTTTTCCACGCGACGGCGTCGAAGGATGGTCGCCAAGCTACCAGCCGACGGACCGAAGATATCGACTGTAAGAGGAGTGGTTGGCGGAGAGAGGGTGGGGGGGGGAGAGGGGGGGGTTAAGGGAAGGGAGGGTAGGGCGGGGGAGCATTAGGAGTGCGTCTTTGAGATAGGGCGAATGAGAATTTTCGGAATGAAAAAAGGTCCCCGAAGGAACATGGGTGGATTCACATATCGCGTGCCTTTTCGAGATCAACGGCGCTCGGGAGGTATTCTTGGACCGGTCTATTCATTTCTCACATTTTATAGAGTTTAGGGGGTGATTGCTCGTAATAACTCTCCGTAATGGTCTTTATGACCTCCTGATCTTGGTTGTGACTTTAAGATGGAGCGGTACGTGGTGTGGGAGTGGATCATTTTCTTCCACGGCGAAAGTAAAGGCAGTCGGCCGTGAACGTCGGAGGAATTCTTTCGAAACGTTCGTGTGTATACTTTCCAAATATTTAGGGTCGGCTCGAACCTCGAGTATTAAATTTCAGGTGAATGATGTGAAAGTCGAGGATGATAGCTTATCATTAGGTTTAGATATTGGATCAGCACTCCAGTATCCCAATAGGAATAGTTTTTGTTGTAAATTAATGTCAAAGGGTGTTACTGTGGCGTCATGCGCGCGTCACGTTCGCCTTTCGTGTTTTAATAGTCGAAGGTTATTGCGATTTTCATTTCCATTGACCATTAGGCAGTATGGGACCTCGATTATTTCCTGAAATACGATATAATTAAGAGTGTTTGTTTATGTGGAACAAGTAGGTCGACTGAATGCGACGAGTATGTTCGCGGTCAACTTGTACGCCTCGATATTCTTAAAACTTTTATTGCTGGAGGATACGAATTGTCATGGACGACGAGGTCTGATAAGACTTAAAACCTTGACGATAGGTCATATTTGTTTCGTATTTGATGATAAAATACTCAGGTTAACGCCTATGCAGCATACCATATGAGATAAATCTTTAAAATAACTCAAAATCGAACAAAGAGCTTAAGGTAAAGTGAAAGAATAGGAGAGAGAGAGGAAAATTCTGCATTAACAGTATTTCACTGAAGTTGATTTTTTATCATTTTGCAAAGCGTTTTGTCTTTCTATTTAAACCACACGAAAATGAGATAAACACATTAAATGTTACGTTCCGCAATTTATGACCAAAATTTACACTAGTTTCCTATAACCATCTTCGGTGTCATGGAGGGTAATTTTGTTTTTTTTTTAAATAACCCCAGTGGCGTCGCTTAGCGTAATTATCGGGCATGTGGAACGTAAACGAGATCTAGCTCAATATTTCCAGAGCTTTACAGTTATTCTTTCGCCATTACCCCTGAATTGCACAAAGTAGCGCTTTCCTTGTCATTTACTTCCTTCGTAAAAGCACTCGGCAGCGCGTTATTTTTCTTTTTGTTCAAATTCCAGATACCTCATTAGCGTTTGTTTTCTCTCTACGCGGTATCCGCCATTTCGCCCGTAACGGATCGGTTTTACATTAATTATCCTCTCGTTCGCCATCTATGCCGCAAACGTTTGAACTGAAACGGGGGAAAGCTTTTGCCGCGTGTAATTAAAGCGTTTTTTTCTTTTTTGATAATTTGTGATTCGTGCCATATGGTTTTTAGTCTGCAGCGTCCGCGAATTTTTTAAACCAAGTATTTTCCCCCGTGGAGTTGCATCCAGCATTTAATGTTTTCCCAGTTCTAGCTTTGCGGTATCCATCGATTCGTTCGGACGTATGCCGCTGCCGTATTAAATTAGCGGAACGAATAATTTAACGCTTTCTTGAATAGAAACGCTGGTCACTCGAGGATAGATGACTTTCCGAGAGGGAGAGAAATTAAAAAAAAAGGAAACTCCGACCGATAAATAGAGGCGCATGCGCCTTCTCTGCATTTGGTCGGCGAGACAACGTCGGGTCGGCGGGCGTGAATGATAATTGTCAAATAACGTTCGGTTTTTTTTTTAAAGGAAGTCGTTCGTTCCGTCAGGAGTGATTCATTTTTTTGTTTTTGTTTCCTTATTTTTTTCCGTTTTTTTTTCCTCCTCGTCCAATCTTTTCAAATCGATCGATCACGCGGAGCGTGGCATGTTAATAGTGTGATTAATAAATCCGTCATTTTTTTTCCGTCGGCCAACGGAGATTCGTTTTATTTCCTGTCAGTGGCAAACGCGTTGTGACGCGAGAGAGGGGGAGAGGGGTTTAGGGATGGTGGTAGGTGGAGGGGAGGGAGAGGAGAGGATGAAAGGAGGTATAAGGGGGTGGAAAAAGAGGGGGAGGGTGGTAGAGTGGAGGGGAAGGTGGTAGAGTGGAGGGGAGGGTGGTAGAATGGAGGGGAGGGTGATGGAAAGTGATGGAGAGGTTAGGAGAAAGGGAGGGAAGGGTGAAAGGGGGGAAGAGAGTGAGGGGAATAAGTAAAGGTTGAGAGAGAGAGAGACAGAGGAGAAAGAGAGTGAAAGGAGAGAAATAGGGAGGGAATAGGGAGAGTGGGACGCCTTCCGATTCAAGTGTGACCGATGTTCTCTTCCATTAATATTTCCCTTTTAGTCCTTTTTTTTTAACTTTCGCATTTCCATTCATCGTCCCGAAACGTTTTTTTTTAGCGATTATTTTTTTTTCTTCGCCTGGAACCGTTTGGTCAAGACGGCTAATTAATTTTTAATCTTCGAGGCGAAAATTTAATTCCGATTCTATTTGAAAGTTTTTATGGAATGTAGCGAAATTCGTTAACGGAATCGGAAAGATTTTGTTTATGTTTTTGTCGTTTTTGTTCGGTACCAATCGGAGGCATGTTAACTAAAATTCGTATTGCGCCGTGTTGGAATTCGTTCGCGGAGAAATCAGAAAATGTCACGGGCGTTTTTGAGCGACGAGCTTAAATGATCAGTTTTTTCTTTCTTATTTTGATCTCATCCATTGCGCGGTCTTTTAGTTCGGATTGACGCTTTCAGATATGGCGTTCATGGTCGTTTATTTTTGAATTCTCTTTTTAGTCGTAATGTATGTACTATGATAATCCCTTGCAATTTTTTGTTGCTTTTATTTCTGGTTGAACTCGGCACGATGTTTACTTTTAAATTTAATTGATGCGATGGCCTAATTATTTTTCTGCATTGGTTTGCATGAGTGAACTATATGAATCAACCCTTTTAGTCGATAATGAATTCCATCGCAGGAATTGTGATATTTTTGTTCTCTGTTGCGGCATTGATTCTGCATAACGCTATAGATGTAAAGCGACTCTTATTTTAAGATGTGAAAATTAGTATCGCGGGGTTGTACGATGTACGGATTTTTCGAGAAAAAAAACATTCGACTGCTTTAATAGAGTGGTGGTTAGCATATTTGGCCGAGGACATGGTCGTGCGTGATAGTATTAGGTACGTTTGAAATTTTCATTGAAAAAGGCTTTTAGCCAATAGCTAGTTAAAAAACTAAAAATGTATTCTTACACAGTGACTTATTTCCTTTGCAATACAAGCCTACGGAAGATGCATTTCTTGATCAGATCGGAGATAATTTTCGCTGCAAGCTACTTTGATGTCGGCAGCTTTCTGAGTAATTTAAATCATTAGCAATAGAAAACGTTTTGGCGATAATTTGTAATTGAAATAAAAAGACGTGAAATTGGATATGCGAAATTTTTAAAATAATACTTTTAAATTCATCACCGTTAATAGTATATGTGGTCCGACAATTTTACGTACATAATCTACGAATTAAATTATTATTATTAGATTTTAAAGAAGGGGATGTTTCTTTTGTGTCATTATCGTTGAAAATTTTCCCGGATTCTCATGAATGCGACTCATCAAGATTGGCAACCTTTTTTGATCCAACTCCAAATTTTAAGGAAACTCCGCTAATCTCTTCCATTCGATTAATTTCCTTACCTAAAGAAATATGCGCATTGTAAAAGGAGAATAACGAAACCAACGTCCCCGTTTGAGATAAAGACGGAACCCGGCGGAATGCGTAGTCGGCGGCGGATCCGGAAGGTGCTGGCGATTTATCCCTCCGTGTCGTAACTCTGCCGGGCACGCGAAATTTACCGATTAGATCATCCGGGGACTTTTTCGTCGCGCTTAACGCCGTTGTTGAGAAAATGGGTTGGTTTTACGTTCTAATCGATGGCATTATTGAGGACGCGATGCACTCGAGAAGGATGGAGAAGGAAAAAAAAGGAGAATAGTGCGTACGAAGGAGGAAGGTTTTTTTTCGACCAGGGATCGGCAAGAGTCGCGTAGCCTCAAGGAAACCGATAGCATCTGAAGTGGAGGGAAGAGTGAGGGGGGATGGAAGAGGAGTAGCTAACACTTGGTGATCCCTAAGCGGTGTGTGTGTGTGTGTCAGATAAAAAGGTCTTCAGAGAGGAGGCATTGAGGTCAAGAGGTCGTAAGAGAGTCCCGTTTCGCCCCTCGTGTGAGGAGGCTTTGAGAGTGACATTCTCTCTTGTTTCGCCTTTTCTCCCTCTCTCTCTCTACCTCTCCTCCCTCTCTCTCGTTCCTTCGTCAGAGGAGGAAGAAAAAAAAACGAACGGTTCGTGGTGCGTGCTCGACCTGTTAGGGGCGTGTCACGGAGAGGAGAGAAAAAAAGAGAACGGTCAAGAGAGAGAGAGAGAGAAAGGTCTGAATCAGTCGAGAGATTATTACCCGCGCGTGTCAGGTGAGGATGACGTAACGTTTTTTGGCGCCATGATATCAGGCCATCCGCCGTCCTCTTCCTCCCGCTCCTTCGAACCTTCCTCCCACCCACCGCGCTGACGGGTTGTTCGTTTCGGAACTTTGGACTCGGCAAAAGCGGCGATAATTTATCGTGTTTTTATGTCAATTTATGCGGGCAGATGTATTCATCGGTGCAGATGCACCTGGATATCGGCTGGCGAAGTTCGTCGACCCGTTTACTGCCATCACCGAGGTCTTTTTAAAAAGTTTTCCTGGCACGGTACGGAATGGAGAAAGGGTCGAACGGAGGGAAGTTCGTAAATTATTTCCGAATGATGCTTTTAATTCTCGGTTCGCTCGGTTTTTTCTTCTCGTTTTTAACGTGCCCGCGAGCGAAAATACTCGAATCGTGGGCGAGTTAGTTTATTTACTCTTTGATTAGCTTCGCCGCATTGCGGAGCATTGTATTTATCTCGCGAGGGAGTTCGTTAGTTCGCTCCACTTCCCCATATAAGAACCGCTTCCCATTAGTACGAGAATCATATTCGCTTTTGAAAGAACGGCGGCGATGAAATGATAACGTTATCTTTATTCGCATCCTCCGTATACGCTCGGAGGTTAGGCCGGGGCTTCACGAAATTTTAGTTTTTATTTTGTTTTTAGGTAAAATTTAAGAAGTGTCGTCTCGAAGTTTTGTATGCTTTAAAGGAAACTTGAAGAAGACTTCTTTGATGTAATTAATTCCGTGTCTGGGTTTATGTATATGTGTGGACTATACGAAGAGTTTTATTTCTTTAACTTGTACTAGTTCAGAGAACTCGGGAGTGACGATTTGATGGAAAATCTGGATAGATAATTTGTTTTTTTTACAAATTCGATGTTTACCAGCGTCTATTTATTAAATCGAATGTGTACTTTCAAGTTTATAACTAAGAAAATGTTTGGCTAGTCTTAGTCCACGTAGTTGTCTGACTGAAACACTCGCGACTATATAACTCGTACAAATTTACCTGAAATGAGTTCGCCTACAGCAGTGTTTTTCAACCGATGTTCCGCGGAACGCTGGTGTTCCGATAGCGTTGCCTAAGTGTTCCGGGAAATATTCCACCGAAAATAATTTTTCTATAAATTTAGATTTTTTTAATGAATTTAAAAATAAAAAGTATTTCTATTTTGCTCTCACATCATAACTCCATCTATCGCAGAAGCAGAAAGTGCTTCTGTTAAGTGCATAAAATAAAGGTAACATGTAAATATATATAAATGCACATGTATATAGGTGTTCCGCCAGTTTTTTCCCATTTCAGTGTTCCGCCACTCAAAAAAGGTTGAAAAACACTGGCCTACAGAATGTTCTCTCCTTCCGTCTATTAAGTAGTACACGGCTGAAAATTGATCACGCGTAACATCAATTTGATTTTGTTTATTTATTAATATTTTTATTATTGAAAACTACGTATAACTAGAGGAATTTTGCATCGTCGAAATTTAAGGGGGAAGATAGCGTGCAGATTATTTTGATTTTTTTTACAATTACTTAATTTTATTGAATTATTTCTCGAGCTTGGTCCTGTACTCCTTTAATTTTTAAACTGCCACCTCGAGATTGGGGCATTAATTTATTTGTAATAGGATTGCGAGAAATGACACGGTAACCATTGGCGAATTATTACTCGCTACATTATTCGTGTCCTAGTTCGAACATTGGATGTGTGTAGTTTTACTATATTTTATGTTGTTTCCAACAGGAATTCTTTGAAATGCCCTATCATTATTCTGTCAATCAGTTTAGACTGTCATTGACACTGTTTAAGAGAAGTGATATGTTCACGTAATGAATCTAATATGTTTTTTGCATTTTATTCCATAAGATTTCTTTAAGTGAAGTGAAGCTACTTTTCTTGGTAAATTCTAAGGAAATGTCGCATTTTTCCAACGCAAGTAAATGACCTTGGCATGTTTGGAATGGGAATTCGACTTGACAAAAAGTAAACAGCATCTTTGCCCGTGTGTAGATGGTAGGTATTTATGAACTACGCATATTCCATTTTTAAAAGGCTCTTCTTTTCAAGGAGCTCGCCTCTGCTAAGAGCGTCGAGCGGAAATCTTTTTTTTTTGCACTCACGTTCTCGACGTAATTACCATATTTAAACCTGGAACACACGGCCTAGCTCTTCTTTTTTCTTCTTTATCCGTTTCAACCGAGCGATGCGTTCTGCAGCTCCCTTAATATTTTCGCCGGTCGTTTTCCGCTAAGCAATCAGGATAGTGGAAGAGAGCTCACGCGGCGCGCCGTTCGTAATAACCAGCCGGCGAGTTATGGGAAATAAAGGCCCGGGTTCGCATTATTAAGTTTTCGTTTCCATACGGTCGCGTTAATGGGAAAGCGTAGGTCGGCGTACTTGCATCGCGTAATGGTTTTTTTTTTAATCCGCGTGTGCGCTCGCCTCGGAAATGCACGCGATTACGTTTCCTTGTATATTCCGCCACCGTGTGTAATAGGTAGTAATAGGATTCGGATTGAGAGAGAGAGAGAAGACGAAGAGTACTTTATGCGAGTCTTGGGAAGCTCGTTCAAGACTCGGTTCGTTTTTTTTCCCCGGCCGCCCTCTTGGATGTCTCGCTGTCATGTCCGCATCAGTCACAAACGACGGTCGTTCATGAAACGCAAGTTTAGTAATTCATTCGTTATCCCTCGCCTATCGTATTCCAATGCCAAGAGGCGGGGTCTAATAACTTGACAGGGGCGATTCTAACGAATTTTCGTATAGTTCTTGTTAAAAATGACACTGCTGATGATTTGTTTAGCTGGAGCATGACGAGACAAACACGCAAATAAAAGGCTTTGTAGGCGTGTTACTTCGTTATGTAAAAAAACAGGTTTTACCTAACAAATATCTCTTTCCGGAATCAAGCATAGAACAGATATTTAAAATATATCGCAGTATGTTGTCTTCTTATATGTCGTAGAATATGTTAACAGTATCATTGCTTACATTTTCATTCAAGAATTAAAATTCTATATAAAAAATAAAAAAAGTACTTATCTGAGATATCTCCAATAGCCGCAGCAAATTTGAGATAAGTAATTTATATATATTATTTTAAAGTGCGTTTTCTTGAATTTTTATTCAGCCATAAGACGATCTCGATAATTTTCTAAAACTTTCATGAAATGAGAAATAGACACACGAATATTTTTGTGGTCTCACACACACACACCGAAAGCAAGAGGGGTTAAAACTGCCGTCTGAAATAGAGGAGTGCCTTAATTCATTGCGTAACTAATGGCCTCGACTATCTTTCACTGTCATTTGTTGTTTCGTCATTTGAAACCCGCAAAAGAGTGTTAATTTTCTTGAGGTTTGTTGAGAATTTTGCGGATACAGTTTAGGACATTTTCTCTATAAGTATGCCTCTTAAGGTCCTTCGGGATAATTTCCTCCCTCGACACGAAGTAATTGAACACATTTGCACTTCTCTGCCGTAGCATTCTAATTTATTTCGACAAAACTCCTCACAGCAAACGCTTTCTCTGTCCCCACGTCCTCAACAGCACGGACGTGATTTCTCTCGCCCTACTATGCCCAAAAAAAGGTCTCGTGGTTTGTGCAATCGTTCTTTTTTATCGCTACACTTGTTTACCCGTATATTATTAAGGCTCAGAATGATTTGCAATTCAATTTTTATTTTACCAAGTTTCGTTAAACTATGATATTTTGTCTCGAAATACCCAGGTTTTTTTTAATTGGTTCTTTCTATTTCAAATGGAGTTTAATGCGGGAATGTATGTAACTAGAAGTTTCGATAACTTGTTGATATTTTGTGAGACGCTATGCCTTTACCTTGAATTGATGTTCTAGAACTCAGGATTTTTGCTTTAACCTGAGTTTCGTGTCATAGAGGTCAGGCCGCAAAATTATCATCAGAATCAGAATTCGCTGGAATGTTATTGTTATCGTAGTACATAATTGTAATTTGAGTGTAATTAGGTGAATACCATTCTGGCTGTCAGATTTAATTGTAAATTTTGGTGATTAAGAGCAGGCTCTGTAATTATTATTTTTCCTTATTTTTAATAGTCGTTCAAACTTAGTTTACACCAATAACATGGATTTAGGACGTAATTTAAGTTTTTATTGTCTTTCGCTTAACGGACGGAAATGTCGATAAAAAAACTGAAGTTCGATTAATTTAAATTTTAAAAAAACGTAGAATAGGGTTAACTTCATCCTTAAACGCTCCTCTTTAGCTGCGTCGTAATTTCTCGTCGTATCGTCGCCTCTATTCGGTGTTATCGTCGAGTTGGCGTTCAGGTTGTCGTAAAAAATAAACGTAATGGCAGCGAACTGGTCTCTTTAAAGCGTTCGGTTCCTCCTATCCTTAGGCAAATCCGTCTCCTCCTCCGTCGATACAATTACCATCCCCCAGCTCTCATTCGCAAGGCGAAGTTATATGTACCTCATTCCGACCGGTGACTTCCCCTCGCATCTCCATTACTACCCGCATAAACAAACATTAACGTTACCTTGGAGATGAGACGGTGGGATGCGAGTGGTTTTACCAGGAAGAGATGCAGATCCTTCCGTGCGCCCGCGCTCCGTTCAATTTCGGCGGCGAAGTAGCATTCCCATGTTTACGTTTCTCGAAGCGCTCGGGTTATCGGAAAACATTTCTCGGCGGAGAGTTAGTTTCCGTTCATGTCTTGTACTTCTCGGGGTAGATGCAAGAATGAGTCATCTAGCTCGTCTTACGGCTTTTATGAAATAAATGGAAACGGTCGAGTGTACCTCTTAAGCGTTGCGGATAAAAGGTGTCGTCTTTAGGTGGCATTTCGTTGGAACCAACGATCGCTGTATTTCCCACTGAGGAAGGATATTGCGCATTATAAGTATGGTTCGCTCAGCCGGTTTTATGGTTACGGGCTACTCATGCCGTGCAATTTTCCGACTGTATTGGATACGGATGGGGAGAATTACAGGATAAAATTGATGTTTTATATTTACTTCGTGCGTTCGAGTTCCCGGAATGCATTTTTTTGTAAGCTTGGATTGTCTCATGGCTCTAAGTTATACGTTTATATCCAGAACGCAAGAGAGATCGTGTAAGTCATCTTTCTCCTATTCCTTCATTATCTTCGTAATTTTCCACCCGTGATGTGTTCCTGTGAGCGAAACTTCATGTTAAGGAGCGGCGAAGATAGCTTCAAATTAATTGTAATTGGAAATGTAAACTGGCCGCGATTCTAGCGCGCTCAATACTTCAATTTTATCGATCGAAGGACGAGAGTTATTCCTATAGCGATTGCTTGCTCAACCACGAAATGCCTGTGGGAGTTAACGTTATAAGGTTCAAGTAATTAAAAATACATGTATTTTCTTTATGAAACAGAACTCCCTCTTCCTTTTTAATCTTTGGTCATTAATTAAGTCTTGTTCTGCGAAAAGATATTTCGGTGGTTTCCAAGTATTATTTAATTAGCAATTAATCTCGGAGGATTTATAATGTGTATTTTAAGTACAAGAAGCTATTTCTGTTGGGAATTTTCAAAAATTTGGTCTGAGCAAGTCCGTTGAAATGTTAAAGCCTCTTCAGAGTTTTTTCACAGTTAATTACTCAGTACATCTAAAATTGTTATTCAGTTCAGGTTATGGATCGCATCGAGCGGAATGTGTAAATGTCTCCTGTAGTGGTAGAATGGCTGATTAAACCGCTGTTAATTTGCAAACCAGCCTTTTCAGCGGTTCTCTCTACCACTGATTGTTGATGCATTGCTTTTGAAATGAGCCCAAGTTTTAATTCGGAGGTTTTACGGAATAATTTCTCTAAAGATCCGTGATTTTTTGTTTGCAGAAAATCGAGCGAAATATACCTTTTTCGCAGTGACAATTCAAATTCATCTGGAATTGTCTCAAAAATTAGTCTGTAACCGGAAAGAACGCCAAATTTTCAGAAACTTTCATTACAATAACTTGCACATAATAGTTCCGTATGAGTTCGTCGGTGAAACGCACTTTGACGTTGTCTATTGACGAATTAACAACATACGCACGTCGATGACAGAGAGAATAAATTTCGATCTTTTAAAGGTATTTAATGTGAAATTGTTGCTCGTAATAATAAACTTGAGTAAATTTAAGTGTTTAATGGTCATATCTATAGCCCTAGCCGTGGAAATTATAGTAACTTATGCTATTTACTGCATTACACAAGCATAATAAGAGGTACGTATAGTGCTATAACCTAAGTCTATTCGGAAATCTTAGTGACTTCCAGATAAAGGAAGTTGTCGATATGAACAAGAGTTTTTTCTAGTAACCCAAGTACTTCACACCCTAGTCTCGCTCTATCGATCGAACATTAACTCTCGCATCGATGTTTTTAAAGTTTCAAAAATGTATCTCTCGTCTTGTTTACGGTCTCTCCGGTTGGTTTACGGCACGTGTAGCGAAAGCATTCGGAGGAGGATGAGATGGGTGGGATCGCCCTCGTCGTTACGGAAGGGCTTTTGCCTTTCTAAGTGCTCTTCATTAAACTCCCTCTTGCATTATTTATTAGTCGCCACTCGCGACCCGCACAGACCTCGCTCATAAGCTTTTAATGGAAATATCCTTTAAATCCTCTTTGGCTCATCTTAGAAAAGGGGGAGGGGCATCTAAAAAAAAATCTTTTGCCGCCGAGAAATTTAACGTCGAATACACTTTAAGATTTTTTGGAAAAATTCGTAATTTTTTTAAAAAAAATTTTGGAACCGCCCTTTAACTCGCGAGCTCGCTCCATTAAGAGTTTTTTTCCCCTCCCCTCTCAAGTTTTCGTATTTTTTTCCTCTCTTCTTTCAGCGGCGAATTAAGTTTCGCGCGAGTACCTTATTCGCTCGGATGTGTAATTTCGCTATATCTCTTTGATGATAAACTGCGCGTGATTCGACGTAATCAAGGGTGCAAGTTCTGTTTTTTTAATTAATCCGAGGGTTATTTATTGGCGAGGTTGGTATGGATATCTTTATTTTCGGTTTATTATTTAATATTTGTACGGAGGTATTAATTTTCCGTCGTATCCGACATCGACTTACGCGGCATCGACCGAAAAATATCGTTTTTATATGTTTCTGTTTTTTTCTATTTCGTCGAAAACGTTTCATAAAGGAAGTCTTGGTGATTTATACGCTACTGTTATGGCTTTAAAGGTTTGTATGGTAATATAATGGCCTTCCATACCCCGAGGCGGTTTTAATTAGATCGTTCACTGCTTTTCTTGACGTCGAAAGGGCAAAAATATTGAATCGTTCATTTCCTGTTGCGAGGATTCTCGGTAAAGCTTTATGGGATTAAGATTTTCGCCAGGCTTCTTCGTCTCTGGAGTGCTTAGCGGCGGTTTTCCAAAAGATATGTCTCGTTTTTTTTATTACTAAGAGTAAATTTTGTACGATGCTTCTCTCATGGCTCGGTTTTATGCGGAGACGCTGTTCTTTCCTTCGTTTTTTTTACGGTTTCATCCATGCTATTAAATAAAAAATGTGTAGAGTAACCTCTAACCATAAGTAAATACGTAAATTCCAGTTATGGAACCTACTGGAATACTAACGCAAATACGTCTGAAAATATAAACAGTTCGAGTTACAAAGGTTCAGATTGTAGAGGATTTGTAAACACCTTCACAACCGCTGACAACATTTTAAATGTTTTTTTTGCGTTTTTGTATTTTGGTGTAGAGTTTAAAGCTACGAAAATATCACTATCAAAGGTCATTGCGTTGTTGAAACTTAACGCATTAACGATTCTCGTTTCTTTTGTAATTCACAGATAAACCTGCGGCTGATTCTTGTCAGTGGCAAGACGAAAGAGTTCCTCTTCAGTTCTAGTGACTCCGCGGGGGACATTGCCCAGCATGTTTTCGATAGCTGGCCCGAAGGTAAGTTTTCTCCATCTATTCCCTGACCTCTTAAAATTATTCAGTCTTGTAAGACCTCTGCGGAAGTATTTTCTAGCTCGGTTGGACTATGCCATCAAGCCCATTAGTTTGCGCTCATAGGCTATTATCATTTCCACGAATTCGTATATTCTTTTACGAATCTATTCGTTTGAATCATTTTGACGCGTTTTAGCTTTTATTTATTTATTTCAAATTCATTCATATTGTGGAAATTTTTTACCTTTTGTTTTAAAATGATGTGAACGAAGTCAGCGGGTACCTACTGTACGTATTCATCGGTCGTGTGTTTTTACATAAAACTTTATCATGCCACCGTCATTTGTTTTCGTTTTTGATTTGTCGGTCTTTCGCAAATGCGCTAAGCGTTGATTCATTTGTCGCTCTACGAATCGTTTTAATTATTTTTTGGGGTTCTCTTGGAAACGTTGGAAAATTGGAATTTTTAATGAAGTGTCGTCGTCGAAATTTGTTTCCCAGAGAGTTAATTTTGATTCGCCAAAGCAGATGTGGCCGTTCCATTTGTGCGTGAGCGACTGCCTGATGAATTAAAAATATCCTCGGCTTGAACCAGAGGGCTTAAAATTTGCAAAACATAGTGTTTGCCGTCTCTATTATGAGCAAATCCAACAAAAAACGCTCTCTACTCCGCTTCGTAAAAAAGGATAAAATTATTAAATAGGACAACCATTTCACTTTAAAGCGTCATCTCGTTTGCATTGGTCCCTGATTATTTTTTATCCGGCTTCCTGGAAAAGGGCTTAGGGTTGCTTTCGACGTTTTTAGTAGTTTGTCTCTCTGAAAGTAATTTGTTGAAATTTTAATTGAGAGAAATAGAATTTAGTAGCGTTTAGCTAAGCAAACTTTGCTGATATTAATGTAGTCGTGAGAAGTATTTGTTTATTGCTTTTTATTTTTTTAAAAGTGCTAATGCTGACTTAATTTGTCCGCGTCGTTTCAATATTTGTTATCAATATTATGCTAAAATTCATTTTTGTGACGAATGATTAATTTCCGCTCGTCGGAATTTTTATTTTTCTATTGTTTTATCTCGAGGAGATGAAGTTGCGGAAAGAAAAATTTGTTTAATGTGGGCATGAAAATTTGTTTAACTTGAACACAGTATTGTAAATTGTGTGTGGCCCGACTTCTCCCATCTAACGTATAAGGGCTTTCACACTTTTGATGTTAGGCTTGACCTCTCTTATAAGCAAGGCAAGAGATAAAAGAAAAAAAATTGAAATTCATCGATAATGCTTCTTGCGTTGAGAAATTATCTTCGTCGTTTCTAATTTTCCGGATAATGCGTACAACATTCTCTCTTGCATCATAGTAATTCTTATTCTGAATAGGAAATGTTATTGCATCGCGTGATACGGTTCCGGTAGTTAAACGCACGTGCTTATCTCATGCGTTTAAGTGCGTTCTCTTAACTGATATGGAATATGTTTCAAGTACAAGAAGACTATTAAAAGGATTGAATAATCTATACATGTATTCTACAGTTATGCATTAATGAATATCCCCATGAGTTTCGAGAAATCGATTTCCATTTTTTTTTAATTCTCGCCGTGTCATCTTTGACAGTGGGCCTACTATGTAAATTTTTACTGATAATGAATTTAAAACAATTTCCTGGTAGTTTTCCCCATGATGTCGGATATCACGTAAATTTCGAACGATATCATGTCGAAACTTTTTTCACAGGGTAATTATTTATCTTAGATTCGTGAGGGCTACTTCCTTCAATGTGACGAAAGTTTCGAATCCTCATTATCTTAGCAGAGAACGAGGAAAACTCGATCATTTTGGCGTGACATTTTCAAGGTTATCCTTCGCAATTCAAAAGGCGTGGAAATTCGTCTTCTCGTATCGGAATTTTGTCACCTTTTGCACCAGCGAGTGTGTTTCTGCTTTATTTTTTATGGTTCCTGTATCCTCGCAGTTGTCACTGTCCTTCCTTTCGCCACGTTTCGATGAAACGCGGGATTTTTCCCGATACGAAATATTTCGAGCATGTGACATGTTAAGAAAGCTCTGTGTACAGTAACAGTTCTTTCCTAAATGTTGAGCAGAACTTGTTTTTCCGATCCGTAAAAATCGGTGGTGGGGATGGCCTAATGGCAAAAGGAAAATTTTTGGAGCTTCCAATATGTAATTCGAGGAAAAAGTTCTTCAAAATAAAATGTGGAATGTGTTTTCTCACCGCTGAAAATTTGTACGTCATTCGATGAAAGCATAAGCAAATAGATGTTTACAGCGATTGATAGTTGTAGATCGTGCCGTTATTATAACAAAATTTTACGAAAAGTTGCACCGTTGCCTTAAAATCCAAGTTTTTTTAAATCTCGAATAAGTTGACAGCATTGTAGGTTTTTGTTTTTGGTGGAGGAAGTGGCGTAGCCGTCGCCAGAGAAAACCGGGCGAAGCCCTGGGGCGAAGCCCTGGGGCCTTCGAGAGATTGAATGTTTATGGCCTTGAAAATATAAAGCCCGGAGGCCCGCACAGTCTATCTACGTCACCTCAGGATTACGGGCCCTTATATGGTCCACGGCCCACACCTAGAAAATATCGGGTCTAAGACGTTGCCACTTCTTCCCTTCTCTTCTTCCTCCCTCTGCACGGTACAGGTCGATTCCTCTCGATTCACCGTCTGTCAACGCCCAATCTTTTACATCCTTTCAGAAAGAACTGTTATATATGTCACCTTTAGTAAATATCATTTTAAATATACAGTGAAACCTCGATATAGCGAGAATTTATGAAGTTCATAAAAATATTCGTTCTAAGGAGTACTCGTTATATCCGATTACTAAACCTCGTATATGTAACGTTAAGAAATTGACTTCGCTCGCTATAATGAAGTTATAGTTATATGCCGTACTCGTTCGATCGAGGTTACACTGTATTTACACTTCGCAATCGAAAACTCAGCTGTTTCATAGATTCAGAAGTTACACAAAATTTATTTTGTAACTAGCCCATTTTTACTAGACTTTTACAACGAGCGTAATAACGATAAGTACGACGATCACATGCCCTCGAGAGGAATCGAATCCACTACTCTAGCATTGGGAGCTCTTTATGATTCAAGCAATAAGCTGAACTCGGCGATTCATTTTTTTTTTTTTTTTTTTTGGCGCTCCGATAATTGCCGTCTTCTTTTTCGTTGACTCGACGACAAGAACTGTCACGTTGTGGACACGTGTCCTCAACAGAAATTTTAAGTCGAGGTGCGAATCACGGCGTGCTCTCTCTCTCTTTCTTTCCTTCCTGGAATATCTTGCCTGCCGCGGGGAAAGTTTTCGTCCAATTTCTCCCGAGCGTGCGCATCTCTTTCCATACATCGCATAAAAATAGTAATAATATGGAGGGCCTTCGAGAAGGGAGAGGCTCGCAGGTTTGGGTGAAAGGTCTCGGATGAGTTTTTGCACTAGAGGGAAGAGTGCTTTCGCATTTTTGTTCGTTTGTTTTACGATTCGTTTCCTTTAAAATTTGTTTTTTTTTTAGTATCGGGAATTCGCGTTAAGATTTTTTTTTAACGTCAGTGAATTTCATGAATCGATGTTGACCACAAATGAGACAGTAGCCGTGACATATATACGTATATATATATAAAGTATCTTAAAACTTACGATTCATTCCCAGTACTTAATAGACTTTGGAGTATTTAATGTGCCTACCATCGAGCAAAATAACGCCTTTCCACAAAATCAGGGCACAGAAATGCAAGTGTGATGTTTTCGGCTGCGTAAATCATGCTGTTATAAATATGGAACGTGGTTAACGAACAGATATAGGTACCCCGTGCAGATTTGTTCAACTTTCTTGATTTCAATATGAAAAAGGTACATTTGATGTGAAATTCTCCACTGATGTAATGAATGTATTTTTGTATTTGTCTCATTAGCTTGAGACATCTATCATGTCTGCCCGTTAAAATGAATCAGCCTGGGGTGTGCGTATGTTTATATGACAAATATGAAGTTACATTCTGGTCATGGTAACTCGAACGAGAGGAGTGTTATGTTTTTTAAAAAACATTTATTATCTCAGACGATAAAAAAATATATCTTCGAACTATGTTCGATACGTAGAATTTCGAATTGTCGAGGTTATATTGCACTATCAATAGGACTTAGCACTCGGGTGATATTTCTTGTTTCGTTTGTTACCCGACGACTTTAAGAGCCAAATCCTGTGTGTGTGTGTGTGTATATATATATATATATATATATATATATATATTTGTAGAAACACCTTCAAATGAACGTAAATATCAATACACAGCCGAAGCATGATAATTTTTAACTCAAAGAAGAAGCCATTTCGAGTAATAAGACTTTGACGAAGAAATACAAACGGGATAAATATCTTATCCTAAGGATTTAAAACTCGAGCTATGGAGGTTCTACTGTATATGACGTTATTTTTGTTTTGTATTGCCTTTGAATAAAATCGAGAGCAATTTTTTTATTTTTTACTTTGCGTTAAAGGTGTTCATTTAACTGAATGACTCAAGGAAAAAAGCGCATGAAATATACATCTTCCCACGCGTAATTGGTATCTCAGATTCTTATCTCATTATTTCCGCGAAAAGCTGACTAAATGAATTGTGTGCCTAATAAATTCATAGCTTTTATAACGCATAGTATTTAAATAAATCTTCATAGTTTAATTCTGTTGTTATCTTTCCTGGATCCCAAAATAAAGATCCAAGCCGTATAATTATTACGAGGGGATGGTTTTAGAGGTAAATTTTGATACCTTTGACGCGACAGGCTAAATATAGACTTTTTTTTGGAGTTTCCTGTTTTCCGTAGGATAAATACACGTCCCCTTTGTTTTTTTCTTTTAAATGCGCATTAGCTGTAATAACACCTCTCTGCTTGAGGGTTTTGTCGTCCTAATTTTTTTGTCGTGGAGTCGAGTCAACTATTCCTAAGCGTTTTCATTTTCCCCTCGTTATTCATGAGCGTGTTGAGTTCGTCAAACCAATAGCGTGACTATCGTCGACACAGGATGACGCACTGGCAAAGATGTGTATCACTTCTGTTGTTGTAAATTGTTCTAATATTAATATCGGCTGGTGACGCATTCCGTGACTCACTGAAGAGTTTCCCGTGAGAATATTTAAGGAGAGGATGAGGAATAAAGGCATTTACCATAGTTTCAAACCTTTTACATTTGAAATGTTTGGATTTTTCGAACAAGTTTTATACCCTGCTCTATCATTTGCGACGAAAACGATAAATTTAAATAAAAAAATCGCGGTCTATAGTAATCGAGGAGTATCTCTATGCCTTGTTCTAAACATGGCGTGATTTATGTCGTGGCAAGCGTTTATCTACGCCTCGTTTCAACGTAATATTATCCCAGCCCTCTGCAACATGCAATTATGCATCGGTAAGTTTTCTGCTAGAAAATTTCTCGTCAACATTTTTACCCAACCTTCGTATGTTGAAAAAAAAATAGCAGAGCCTCTCTAACGCGAACATCTCTTAAGTCGAATTTTCGATTTATGGAGGAATACTTCTTTCGAAGAATATGTCGAGAGTGGGTCGTTTTAAAGTTTTTTTAAATCTGAATTTATTTTTATCCTCTCCAAAGTTTTGGAGTGAAGGAGTTTAGACAGTAAATACGCGATGCAACTTTACGATAATTTTTCCCTGCAAAATGTGCTTGGTGTCATATCCTCAAGTTCCCCTTTTGCCGTACAGTTTGGCGTGAATTTCACGAAGATATTATCATCTCTCTCTCTCTCTCTGTCGCTATCTCTCTTAGCCGTTGCCTGTATGCGTGTCTTTAATCTCGTTACAAATAAACATCCAATTACGCTAAGTAACGAGTATAAAAACTCCCCTTCCGTCCCTTGCTAAGCAAGTGCCACACATCCTTCGGGAGTGATGTAGAGTTATCAGCTGCAGAGCTGCTATATCTCACTAGCCGGGGTTGCCTTTGGACTTATCGCGTCCTCTTCCTCCTTTAATGACCTTAGCCGAGGAAGGAAGGAAGGAGAGAGAGAGAGAGAGAGAGAGAGAGAGAGAGAGAGAGAGAGAGAGAGAGAGAGAGAGAGTGTGCGTGTGTGAGTACACGCATGTGGAGAGACGCGTCGATAAATCTCTCGACGTATTTACCGAATCCCTCTCATTCTCATCCCTCTCGCGTTCCTCCGGTTACTATGGAAATCCGGGATTTTATTTTCTTTCTCTCTCTCTCTCTTTCTTTCTCTTTCTCTATTCCCTCGACGTCCCGTATTTCTTCGTCTGCGGCGGTGTCGTAACTTTCCCCAAAGAAACGGCGAAAAATGGTCGGAAAGTGAATCCCGGTGGCCTTTTTGTTCGGATCCATGTCTTTTTTTCGTCAAGGTCTCCGAAAATCCGGAAACTTTCGTCTGTGCAATAGGATGAAGCACCTTTCGAGGGAAACCTCAAGAAGTAGTAGTCGTATCGTCGCTGTAGAGTAGGAAGGAGGAGAAGACTCCCCCCCCCCCCCCCCCCCCCACCACCACCACCACCACAGAATCCCTCTTGGGACTTACTTTTCAGCCTATTCCGTGACAAAAGGAGCGTTTTCGAGTTCTGTACGAGTTTTTTTTAAATCTCTTTCCATCACGTCCGAGGTCGCGAGAATTTCCAATCGGGGACGATTTGGTGATGTGTCAGCTGCGTCGTTAAAAAAATTCAGGGGATATTTCTCTCCCTCTATCTCTCTATCCTCCTTGATTCATCCACTTCCCACTCCTTAAATCTTTTCCTCCGTGGAAGAATGCGGCTGGCCAACTCCACGTATCTCATTCGGAAGTCACAAACAGATGGGAAGGAGATACGGACAATTGGTTGCCTTCTGCCTCCCTTTTTCTCTCTGGTCGCGGCTCATTCCGGTTCTAACGTCTGGCGTTTAGATGGTGTTTTGTTATTATCATATCCTCGTTAAAGCGTACGGAGCTGTTATTTACTAATTTTTTAAAAATTTTATTCGGGTCGCAGTAAATCCTCGTGGAACTCAGTTTACGATTCGATGTAGCGCTAGCTGTTTTGCTTGGTTGTCGAGATGTGTAGTTTATGGTTATGTATATACAAATAAAAGGTTTTTTTAAAATACGACTCGGATTTCGTAACCGTGATGCAAGGACGCTGCACCCTTCTACCGTGCGCTTAATGTGTTCTTTCGCGTCAATTTGGAAAATTTATGGTTGTAGGCGTAATTTTCCATACCATTTTACGAGCTCGTAATGTGATTATCGTCCCACCTATACGTCGCGGATCGTTTCGTTTTTTTTTATGTCTTCAAATGGCGTGGAATTTCGTGCTCCGTAACAAATTTGCGCCTTGTTCCGTCTTTATATATTATAGACTAGCTACGGTACCCGACATTGCCCGGGGAAAAACAAAAAATGTTCTAACAAAAATTAATGTTTTATTTCAGTGCTTAGTTGTAAACAGGGTTTTTGGTTTTTTGATTATTTATAAGCATATATAAGTTTTTTCCGGGTCCAACTCTTGATGCTGCAATATGCAGCTGACCATGCGAAAAAATTAGCATACAAAGTTATTATGCTTTTTGTACAATTAATGCAAAACATTTGGGATTAAAAAGTAGCCTACGGCCTTCCTATTTGTGAAGAAAGTATGTGTTGAAAGTTTGACTACTCTCGCTTTAACGGTGTGAAAATGTATAGATGCACAAACAAACAAACAAACTTTCATAAATATATAGTAGATATGACAAGCATTCATACTATTATTGACTCTGCTAATAGTACGGCATTGTTCGTGGAAATTTTCGTCTTAAATTGCTTTCAACTTAATGAGTATTTTAGTCAAGTAATATGTCGGATGGAAAGAAAAGGCTAAAGAAAATTTTGCTGTAAAACTCTGCTGATGAGGAGTTGAATCTATCTCGAATCCGAACTGAATTTGCATCGCTTATTTATAAAAACAGACGGATTTTGGTGAATGCTCGCGAAAGATGTCATGTGTATTTGGGGACAAGGGAAAAAAATCAATGAACCCTCTCCCCAACTGTGTCAAGGCTTCTGAAAGTGATAACGATTTTATATTCGTTTGTCATGTCACGGCCTGTGCCATTGTAAACACATAAAAAAAGACGTAAAGTGTGTCTAGTATTTCCGGTTTATCTTCTCACACGGGCTGTGTGGAATTCTTTATGGGCTGTTATGGCAGGAATAGGCAGTTCCGTGGGTAAGACTGAGAGTTGTAAACGAATCGGGACAGTTTTAAAGTTTGAGAGGGGATGCTGGAAAATTACTTGTTTAACGCTTCTGAGCGAAATTGCCGCATTTTAAGCGGTTCCGTATGTCATATCTCTATTTTTTTTTACAAAGAATTAATATTTAAATTTCTAAGTAGCATTCGACAAATTGCTTCGTATCTAGAGAACAGTACTAAAATATAGGAGCCATGAACGATATCAAAGAGTTGTTGAATATTACCCTGTAGTAACGTTACGATATGAGAGAGTCTCGGTCGTTTAAAATCGTAAACATAAAGCAAACAATGTATCTAAAATGTGCGTATTAGGGTGAAATTAGAGAAAATAGTAAATCATCGAAGCAGGGTTAGTACAGAGGTACAAAAACTTTTCAAGTCAGGAAAATTTTATTGTGATTTGCAGAAGAAGTTTGGTTGGTGAATTAGTTTTATTAGACTAAGATAAGATTATAGGAAGAGTGGTGCTCAAGACCCTGCTATTAACTATTTTATCTAAGATAAAATAAATGCAGGTATTTTTCTGAACAAATAATGCAATCAACTATGTGAAAAATCCATTATTTACTCAATAACACGACCAGGCTTCAACGTAACTTTACGTAATGAAGATAAAAAATTTATAGTTTTCACTTTAAAAGCTTCAAAGCAGTTTTTGTAGAAAATGATGATAAATCTGTTTCTTGTCTAGGGGTAAATATTTTAAGCACAGTGATTTGATATTAATATATGTATATATATTTCTTCATCTTCTGGCAATGCATTTTACATATTATTTTGCTTCGAGTGAGAGAAAATATCAGGTCAAATATAAACTTAACGTATTGGAGAATTTTTGTTAGTAGGAAGTCCACTGAGCTCACGACGGATGTTCTCGGTGGGAACTTCAGCTTGTGTAAACATGAAAGTCTTCTTCTCCATCCTTATTATTTGAATAGACATCAAAAGCGTCCCGATGAAAGTTTTTTAAAATTAAGAATTGGAGGGGTCGCTTCCGTGAGACTCCATATGGCAAGATCGTCTCTCTCCTGAAAAAATCTGATGTGGCCAACACATGACTTTCTCCATATTTGGGGTATAGATATTTAAATTATTATGAATAGCATTATTATTTCGTATCGTAAAAGAATACAGTCATCCCTATGGCCGTAAATTATATTTTGAATGTGTTTATAGAATTCACCGCTTCATGGTGGTGGCGCTGTATACTGGAAATTACGAATAAGTTAAATATCTCCGAAATGGATGGTTCTACGAAAATTTGTTTCAAACAAAACTTGGAAGAAATATTATTCTCTACAACTTTGGTCCTCACGAAGATGGCCAATAACGACGTTCTTGAGATATTTGACGGAAACCGAAAAAACCGATTATTTATAAATAATTCCTAAACAATAACCGCTATGGAAAATTGTTTCAAATGAAAGTTGTAGGAAATTACATTCTCTATAAACTTTGTATAGAACTGTATATACAGTAATGATGTTTTAACGGAGAAATATCGCAAAAACCGAATCGGGTTTCGAATAAACCTCGACTTCCGGTTAGCCGGTATTGTCCAAAAACTAATCAGTTCTTTGAGTTCATGCTAAAGTGTTATATGTGAAATTTGGTGTTAATATGACAAGTACTTTTTGAGTTCGAGCACGCACAGTCGCATACACCCACACAGACATCATTCCGAAAATAGTGTAAACGTGTTCTAGGGACCTCAAAACATGTATTTCCATTGAAATCTCGAAGTCGATTTTTTTCGTTATCACAATACTTTCCCATACTACGTATGGAGAAAGTAAAGAGAGAGAGACATACAGATGCCCTGAGTAGTGCGAGGCGTTAAAGAAATCCCTCGTTACATTCCAATAAAACATTCTTTCTCGATGGTGTAACGAACAGCCGAGGATATGGTTATAGGAATGCGAAAGCCGCTTCCCTATCCTCTCTCTCCATTTGATGAAATCGCCCCTCCATCTGTTCCCCCCATCAACAGTCGTGCAGGTTCTCGCGTTAAAACCTAAAGCGAATGCAATTCGACCTGAAAAAGAGCGATGCGAACGGGTTTCCGCAATGGTCGAATTCGGTTTCCGTGAGTCGATGTCGCTTCAGTGCGCATTGTCGATATGTCGGTTGTCCGGGAACAGCATGTTCGTAAATTTTTCTTTTTATCTCGGTCATCAGCGCTCGTCGTTTTAAAGCGTGCGGCTAGAGACGCTGGTTTATTTTCACTCGTGGAATTTGATGGTTAACTTTTTTTTTTGAGTGCCGTTAAAATAATTGTTTTGTTTTGAGCGTGAAAATTGTGAAAAAGTCAGCGCCAGATAATAAAAAAGCGTGGTCCATTTATATACCGAACGTGCCTTTGAAAAATGTACATTATTAGATTACTCCAGTGGTTCCCAACTGGGGAGGGAGGGGGGGGGGGGGGGGCGAAGCTTTTTGGACCAAAATAATTTTTTCCTAAAAACAGCAAGAATTTTTTTTACCCAATTAGTGCCTAACGAGACAGCATAATATTGTGTGGCAACAGCGTGTATGATCGCCACACGAGTTGGCCGACTTGAAGTTGCTACGAGTGATTACCGTCATATTCCTGTCTAATTGTCAAAATATTAGCGTTTTATGTTATAAGCTGGGAAGTGTTTGCAAGTTGGTACAAAAATATGCCTAAGTCAGAAAAATGACTCGTTTTCGGTTATTCTAATCTTGTGTTCGGTTGATCTCGGTCAAAAAACTAATAAAACAAAAATTACGAATATTTTTTTGAGAAAACCCTTTAAAACATTAAAGAAAAATTTCTGGCGGAGGGGGGCGTGGGGATTTTAGAAGATCAGAAGTGGGGAACGAGACGAAAAAGGTTAAGAACCACTGGATAACTCCTTTGTAAAATTCTAGGATATGAAAGGTTTTTTTTAAATCATCGTGGAACGACAAGTTATCAGTGCTTCGGACGTATACAGTGCGTCGGATGGTGTTGAGACAATAATCAGCCGCGTTCCAAATAAAGTAATTTTATATGCATGGAAGAATGTGCCACATCGAAATGTCAAACGGAGAGAAAAACAATTTTGGAATCGAACCCAGATGTTCGACTTGGTAAATAAGAATCACCGCCCGGCTTCTTTTCTCGTTAAAGACAATTTTTTATCCCCAACCTTCTGTATTTCAGTTTTCGCTCATACGGCTTATTTATGACTAAATTTAATATTATTCACAAACCCCTTTGGATTTTGTCGTCGGCGAGAAAGTTTGTCGACGGAGCTATTCCGCAATATCGGGACCGCTTTAAAAGACGGCACCGACCTAAAATAATTTTGTGCGTTCGGCGGAAAATTGGCTGATTGAGCCTTTAAAAGTTCGGAGGAGGTGGAAGAGGCGGAGGGGGAGAGGCGGAGGTGGAAAATGGGGGAGGGAGAGGGGGCTGTAATTAGTCGCGAAACCTTTCTCCTCGTGGTCCTCGTCCATTCATCCGCGTACGACGGCATAAATTATATCCCCGAGAGTCCATCCCGGAGCGGGCAATTTCACGGACCTCCCCACGTTTCCCCCTCTTCGCTCCCCGCGACTCGAGGATAGAAAATCCCTCGGCGGTTGCGATAATGGCGTCCAATGTGGTGCGGACGGGACACATAGAGAGAGAGAGAAAGAGACCGGGTCGGTGTAGTCGTGAGATGGGAGTAAAAGGGTGCTGTCGTATCGTCGCAGAGTGGATGAGATCGAGGACGGGTCGGAGGCGAGTGGAACGTAGGGGGAGAGGGGGGAGGGTAGAGAGGGAGAGAAGGGTGTAATTGGGGAGATAGAGGAAGGAGGGCAAGAGGGCAAGTGGTGAGCGTGGAAGGGGATGGAGGGTAGGAAGAATGGGTGGAGAGGAATGGAGATTGAGGGGAGTGGATTGGGTGGAGGGAGAATTAGGGGGAGGGGGGGAGGTAGATAGATACTGGAGAAGGACGGAAAAGTAGGAGAGGTAGCGGGTGGAATGGGCGTTTTGAGTATATGGGAGGAGATAAGGGGTGGTAGGAGAGGGGAAAAATGGGTAGGAGAAGGGAGGGGAAAGTGATGATAGGAGGTGAAAGGGTGGGTAAGGGCTGGAGGGAGGGGGAGAAGGGGTGGTTGGAGAAGGAAAAGGGGGGGGAGGGGAGGGAAGGGGTGAATAGGGTTGGAGGGATGAAAATGGTTGGGAGAAAGTGGTTGAGTGGGGGAAAAGGTGGTTGGGGAAAGGAGGGGGGAGTGATGGGAGGGCGTGAAGGGGGTAGGGAGGGAGGAGAATGGTTGGGAGAAGTTAGGGGTGGCGGGAGAAGGAAAGGGGGTAGGAGAAGAGAGGTGAAAGTGATGGGAGTGGCGTGGGAGGAGGGGTGGTAGAAAGGGAGTGTGGGATGAGGGGGAGGGGGGGTTGGAGAATGGGTTGTACATGTGACGGCGCCCTGTGCCAAGCGGGGTGAAAGGGGGTTAGTCGGTGTTAATGAGGCCCTCAAAGAGCCGAGAGAGAGAGAGGCGGTAGGGGGAGGGTAGTTTGGAGCGGCATGCCCTTTACAG
Organism: Uropetala carovei; assembly: GCA_036926305.1. Lineage (NCBI taxonomy): Eukaryota > Metazoa > Arthropoda > Insecta > Odonata > Petaluridae > Uropetala > Uropetala carovei. The sequence goes on from JAXCHB010000009.1 coordinate 1,206,733, forward strand.
TGTGTGGGTATTGCGCAGTTGAAGAGGTCTCGCCCTCTCTCTCTCTCGTGCATTAGCGCGGAGGAAAAAAGCTAATATTTCTACGTTTTAGTCGTCGGCAAAGTGGTAAGAGGCGCTCGGCGGTTATGTCATCGGAGGATATAGTCTCCCGTTGTTGGATCGGACGTTGTGCAGACATGATTTTTGCCATTTTTTCCGGCGGCGTCTGCAGGACGATAAGTCTAGGGATGTCTGAATTGTCGACAAAATATCTGTATTTTTTGTCGCTCTTGGACTTACTCGATTTTTTAAGAAAAAGTGTCTAGCTGTGAACATATTGTTCCATCTGCAGGAGACTGTTACGATTTATAAGACGTTTAAGCTTTTTTATCCGTTTTTTTTTGTTCTTTAAAGCCCTTCTTGTTGCGAAAACTCCACATTTCGAACGTCGAAAGTAGATACGTGTGACGGTTAAGTTTCCTAAGCTTATTTTTCAGACGGAAATGTTTTTAGCTAGCATTTAATATTGCGATGTAGTTATTTATATTTTTTTAGAAGCTCTTATCGATGAAAAAGTTCACGACTTACCTCAGGCCTTCAATTTTTTAAGATCATTCTGTAATCCCCGTATCTATATGCTGTTGTATTACAGAACGATCATTCCGTCAGTACTCACTCAGTATACGTATACCATGTTTCTTCCAAGAATTACGTTTTCGCAAGCAGACTCTGAAATGCCATTTCTGCTACAAATAAGACAGTTTCCTGTAAGCAGGGGCGGATTGAGCCGCCGGGACACCGGGCAAAGTCCCGGTGGGCCGATGCTGCTCCTGGACCGGGGCTGCCTTTGAGGTTGATGCCTCGGCCAGGAGCTGTTCCTTTTCCATATTCTAAAGTAGCGTTTCTCAAACTATGGGCCCTGGCCTCCTAGGGGGTCGCAACATTATTTTAGTTGTTAGGTCGGCCGATATCCGAGTATTTGCCCGGGCCGATTTTTGCTCCCAATCCGCCCCTGCCTGTAAGACTTGCCTATTGCATGACAATAACCAAGTCACAAGGCCTAACTTTGAATAAAGTTGGTCTGTACTTGAGACAACCCGTTTTCACTCATGGGCAATTGTATGCGATATTTTCTAGAGTCAAGCAAGGGCCGATGTTAAAGTTCAAATAGAAGGTACTTCACATCAGGGGAAATTAGTACATCGCTCCGATGATGTGTATACAATTAATTGTATGTATTCTTAAGTATTTGAATAAATGACATATTAAAAATAATCTGATTGTGAGTGATTTATTCGTTAGGGAATGAGAATGGGATCTATGTTTTAAAAACAGTTGAGCTTCGTTCTTCTTAATTTAGCCTTAGGAGTAAATTTTATTTATTTTACTTAAATAAACTCAACTATTATGTACATATTTAATACTACTGCAATAAACCATATTCCGTAGGGAGACTTTGCAACTAGTAATTTTCCATTACTAGAAAATATTTGTGTCCGTAATCGTAGCTTGGAATTTTATCAACCTAATTTTGTTATCCGAATATTCTGTCTCTTAACCCTTAGGCGTCGTATGACGAATTTACTCGTCCAAAACATATTCTGTTTGCACGAAGAATGATTATTCTGCATTAAGCACAAATGGAAAATTTTATCCGAACCAAATTAAAAGCGCTGGAGCCACGTGAGTGAAAACGAAGTACGTTTTCAAAAACCTGTGAGCTTCAAGTTTAAAATTTTTATTATATACATATCGTCCTTTTTCATGGACTGTAACAGCCTATTGTTTTGGTTTATTTCATCATTAACCTTTTTTACAGAATCCGTACTGGGAAAAATACGTATTCGGGTTTTATCAGATTGGTTCGTGTATCGATGTGCTACAAAACGTTTCACGTACTTGACCCCGTCTCTCTAAAGTGCATTGCGCCATGTCGGCTGTGCTACGATGCGTCGGCTTTGCATCGCCTTCCTTTGGTCTACGCACACGGACTTATTTTCGAGCCATTTTTGTTTTTAACGGGTCCATCCATTATTTATCTTTTTCGATAGCCTCATCGAACTTTTTCCCCTTTCCGGCCTGCATCCAGCCGCCATTTCCGACCGGTGTTTTTCTTCCTTTGTCTGCGATGTTTTTCCACAATTCTCCGTATTTCCACTTGGCCGGATAACCGTCTACGGAAAGAATTCCAGTTTTTCTCCCCCCCCCCCCCCTCCCTCTCTCTTCCCCCTCCCCGCTCTCTCGAATTGTAATAATAATGTTTTCTTTTCGAGGATCCACATCCTTTCCAAGCCCCCGGTATATTTTTGCATTCCCAAAATTCGATTGTTCTCGTTTCCTCCTTCTCTCCTCAGACATCGGAAGGCGGAAGAATTCCCACTCACTTTTACTTCGCTCCCACGCCCACGCAGGAACTCGTTCGATCCATCCTCTTGCTTCATCCCTCTCTTTTTTTCCACCTCCTCCTCACCCTCCTCCGCCCCCCCCTCCCCCATTCTCCTTACTCCCCTTCTCCTAAAGCCTCCATTTTCTTAACCCTACCCTCTTATCCCAATCCATCCTCTTATCCCAACTCACTCCCTTCTCCCAACCCTCCTCCTTCTCATTATCCTCTCCCTTCTTCTAGCCCTCCCTCCTTATCCCAACTCATTCCCTTATTACAACCTATCCTCCTCTCTCAACCCTCACCCTTGTCTTATTCCACTTTCTCTCAACCCTGCCCCTCCCCTCCCCCTCTGCTTTCTCTTCGCCATCCTCCTCCCAACCCACCCACTTCTACTAATATGCCCTTTCCCCCAACCCTCCCTCCCACTCTTATCCCTCCACCTTTACCTCATTCCTCTTAACTCTCCCCTTTCTCCACCCTTCCTACCTCCCCCCTCCCTTTCGACTCCATTCACTTCCTCCCCCATCTCCCCCCGCCCTCGCCCCTCCCCCTCGCCCCTCCAAAGCTTCTCCCACTGGCAGACATCACCTCCTGCCCTCTCCTCCTCCTCTCCCAATATTACCCTGCTTATCTCGTCCGAACACCTTAAATAGCCTTTCTCTCGCCTCTCTACACTACGCCGTAATGTTCGCATCTCCTTTTATTTTTCCCACCCTCTCGAGCCTCGCCACTTTTCCTTGTTCGCTCAAACGTCAAACGCTCCTTATCTTCCTAGACGAAAAAAAACCCCAAGACCGTAAACCTCCGAAATGTCGCCAGCCTCGAGGCCTCGTCTGTGTGTGTGTGTGTGTGTATATCAGGACATCGAACCGTAATTTTTTTCGCTCCGGTTTTCGTTCCGGTTCACTCAAAACGCAAAATTTCGGTTCGGTTCCGGTTTCGCTCTGGCAATCGTCGGTGAACCGGTTCGAACCGGTTTTTTTCGCTCCGACCTTAAAATATTTTTAGGAAACTTTCAATAACTGATTTATTAATTTGCGTAGTTATCTAATTAAATCAAATACATCTTCATTGTAACAATAGTGATAATAAAAACTTGATATTAAAACATGAAAATAAATTATTCAAATGTAAATATTCAGTATGTATTTTATTTATTTAAGATTTATTTAGAATTGAATAACTACAAACCATACATGCGTCGCAAATGATTTAAAATGGTTAGGAAAGTGTAAGGTGAATTACAGATAAGCACGTTTCCTGCGATAGAGTATTCTAAACTTATTATGCTATGCAAACCATTCATCTAATTTTCTAATTTACTGTGCTTAATCTTTAATATTAAATTTCATTAAAATCCGCTGAATAGCTACGAGGAAAAAAATTGCATTCGGATAGAAGAACGGGCAGACCGAAGCTAATATGCGCTAAAGCTGGAATGCCTAATAATTAATTATTAATGTTTTAAATCATGAATCGTGCGGCAAAATAAAGAGGCCGAGTTGTCTCAATAGTGTCAATAAGTTGAATAAGTCATGAAGTTCTTTTCATTAACAATTTGTAGATCACCTCCACTGCTCATATTATAGAAACTGTAAATGCACGGCTTCATTTTTTCATTCAAAGATCACGTAAATGAATGAAAAAATGTATAAAATTTTTATGAGGAAGAAGGCCGCGGAAATTGAGGGTCCGAGAATCCAGAAAGGATGAGAAATGTTTATTAACATGATACAAATTTACTATGACGGAATTTTGTAAACACATAAAGAAAACGTTCATTGACACTAACTTAAAGCAAAAGGATAAACGGAAGATTCTTGAAAATAGCACTTAAAACAGAACTTTGACGCTTGAAACTTTGCTTTCCATGATATCATTATCAAATACGCAAGTATTTGCGTAAAAGCCACAACAATGAATTACATTGAATCAATTTCTCACTATACCAAATATTCTCTTGAAATTAAAGTACATATATAGAAAACTAGCTTTTCGTACCCGGCTTCGCCCGGGTGCATTTCGGACTGCAAATAGTTATACTTTTTCCCGCTTAGAAGACAGCGTGAGAAAATGATACATACTAAAACTTCTCCTCTCCTTTCTGTAAACTACATTAGGTGTCTTGAAATAAAGTGGAAAGAACACGAAACGAACCAATACGAAAACTACAAAAACCACCAAGAAAAAAGAAATGAATTAAACGCTAACCAATAGCCGGCAGAAAAGGATGTAAACCGACAAATAAATAATCGTGGAACATAAATTAAGAGTACAACCAAAGAATATAAGTTCAATGTAAAAACCACCAAGAGAAAAGAAATGAATTAAACTGTAACCAATAGGTATATATATATATATATATATATATATATATATATATATATATATATATATATATATATATATATATATATATATGTGTATATATAGGTATATATTACAGTAGTTACTATCGCAGTGTGGGGTAACGTTTTAAAAAAAAACCAAGAAGCGCAAATTTAATACATTATGGAAAAAAATCACGTTCTGACATTACGTACCTACGAAAAATGCGGTGTGCGCCAAATTCAGGACCGCGCATGATAAAATTATTTACATGTTAGGCATGCATATGATTCTGCACTGTACAAGAGTTGACCGCACCTACAGTTTTTTTTAATTAGAAAAAGTGACGCGCAGGGAGTTAAAGTGGTGTAATTTGGACAACATTTAAGATAAGCAGAAATCGTTTACTCATCGGGTAAATTAGTTCAGTTTCTGCCGCGAACAAATAATTAGAATTCCATGAATGTGAGAAAATTATCCGATGCACGCAACCAGTGTATTACGATAAGGGAGAGGCGAAAGACGATAAGGAATAGATAATCGAGTACATACTACATTCACGGGAGGAGGGAATTTTCGCCAAGCGCTCGCGAAACGAGGGAGCTATCCAAGCGCGAAATAAACCGAAGAGTCTTCAGGGATATTATAACTCCTAAGGCGTAGAAAAATAATCGGAACAGGTGGTAATTAGAGATGGTGGCGAGAGGGGGAGGAAGGGGAGGGGGGAGAAGGGGAAGATCGGGTCGAGAAAGGTGGAAGCGGAGGAAACAATCCCAAGATGGATCTTCGGTCACGGAAAACGTTGCGGTAATACTGTTGGGGGATGAAAAATGGGAATCCTCCCGTTTCGCTCGCGTAGAAATATATACGTTTCGCTCGGCCGCGGAGGATTCTGAGCGAACTGCTGTGAGAGAGGCATCGTTTGGTTTAATTCGGCGATGGTTTTCGCCCTCTTTGGAATGAAAAAAATGTTTAGCGGTCACGCTTCTTCCGGAATACTTTCTTTTTACCGGCGCGATTGCACTAAGGGATTGCGGTTTGGTTTTTGTTCGGTATTCATCTTGTATTTTCTCAGGGTTTTTTTTTGGGTTGTGGTATAAGTTTCTGGTTGTTGCGGAGTTTCATCCTTGCGATCCTTCTCACCCTGATTCAAAAAATCCGGTGATGATTTTTAAAAGTCGTGTAATTTTGCGTCGTCGAGGACTGCCTCTGTTCCATTTCTTTAAGGATCGTAAAAATGTTTTAAGTTCAGCGAAGGCATTGACAATTCTGTATTGCTAACTGTAAAACTAAATAGAAAGCTAGTTCTATTATTTTTTAATTAGATTACTTACCAAGCACCGTAGTCTGGGTCATATGTTTCGTTGGTATTTAAGATTTAGTATATGTATTTGACTGTTTTTGTTTTATATAAAGTTCAGTTATATTTTTATACGTGTATATAAAATGAATGTAAAAGAAAGCAATGCCTTCAACTTGGTGTTTATCTACTATTGCAGTTTCATGAACGACTATCATTTGCTTATGCTGGAGTCACGTCGAGCAATTTTCACATGATGTATAAAACGTTTCGTTATTTCATCATAAAATAACATTTGGTCGTAATTACACCAGATTAATAATCCGAGACAATAATTGACGAAATTTGTTATGCTAGAGAATCGTATATTCCGTGCCGCCTGAATGCGAAAAATCGAATATTCGACAAAACACGCGAAAGGGAAAAATCTACCCACCGCGGCAGTCGGGAAAGTTATTGGCCGTATCTCAAATTTTTTTTCCCGCGACTCTGGCGATGAACTCGCATGTTTGTTTCCGCGAAGTTTCATTCAATTCCCTGAAACCCGTCGCATTTGTTCGAAATCCTCGCGATTCTCTGAGTTAAAAAAAAAAAAATCTGGATACCGGCTTCGTGTTTTCCTTTCACCAAGCCCTGGGATAAAGGTTCTTTTTTTTTTTTTTTTTTACGGAGCCGATGAAAATGGAACGGTCCTGATTTATGCATTATGTTTTTTATCTCTTCCGCCTACTTGAGTCGCCCCCCCCCCCTCCTTCACTTTCTCCCATCTTCCTCCCCTCCCTCACCCTACACACGCGCGCCTCACAATCCGCCACCTATACGCCATCCTGAGCGTAAATCTGCCCTTCACTCGCCCGTTCATATATTCTCTCCCCCCCCCCCCCCCCCCACTCCCAATACATTTTAACGCGTTTTAAGGAAAGAAAAAAAGCGAACCGAAAGGAAGAAGCGTATTTTTCGTCGGTATCCTTCGCGTCGTCGCCCCTGCTCTATATCGGAAGTTCTTTTCGGAGTCTTAGCTCTATAATTGGAACGGATGGCGTCTGGCGTCTGTCGAGATAAGGGCGCATTTCCTCTCTCCGTATGTCTTATTTCATCGCCGTCTTCGTTTTCTGGAATCGAGATCACGGGTTTATCAGCTGCGAGGGAAGTTTCCTAATTAAAGGGCTCGTGATTTTCTTTTTAATTGAGCTTCGTGGCCGCGTAAGAGAATGCCTTTGTTGTGTGTGTGTGTGTGTTTTTTTTAAATATCGTGTATTCTTCTTTCTTTACGCTCCGAAAAGTACGCTCGCCCTCACGAGTTCGTTGTAGCTTTATTTATATATATGTGTGTGTGTTTTTTCCGGTTTTTTTGAAGCGTTCATTGTATAAAGGTTTAATTTTTGTTTCGAAATGACGTATCTTTTTTTTCGTTTGTTGGATTCTCGATTGCGGCTGGGAAGCGCGCACTGTTTTTGTGGCGTTATTTGTAGGGTATGTAATAAAAGATGAAATAGTCGTACGAGAGTTAATTTGATCTTGATTATTCAGCGTGGTAAGATTAACGCATCCGTATTATGATGTAAATCTCTTTATTGCGTACAAATTAAATGTTTTTTTTTTCAAATTAATGCTTTTTAGCGATAAATCTCTTTTGTTTCGTTTGTTTCCGTTGTTTCTGCTCTGTCCGTATACGCGTACGAGAAATAATTGAAATTTCGGAATGCTTTCGGAGACGGCATTTTGCGCGAAAAAAGAATCTTTTTTTTATATCGTTGTACGCTTTCTAAAAAAATATATCTCTCCGGCGGATCTTTAACTCGGGTCATTAAATAAACTCGCGATGCCAGCGAATATCCAAGCGCTATAAAAAAAAAAAAGATCGTAAAATGTTTTATTTGTTCGAAAGGAAATTAATCCGGAAGGTAAATCCGAGCACGAATGACATCGAAATTTAGGAGGCCCGGCCAAACAGTTAATTTTTTTTTGAGTGGTCATATTGGTGTGGTAGAACTCTCTCTCTCTCTCTCTCTCTCTCTCTCTCTCTCTCTCTCTCTCTCACACACACACACACACACACCCGGAGCGTATGACCTCATGCGACCGCTGGAGAGTTTTACTTTATTAAGAGTCGTGTTTCTGTGCATGTGTGCGCGTGCAGATGTGTCGGCGGATGTGTGTGGATGTGTATATTCACTCAAGCAGGGTCAAGTCGTTATCATTACCATTTTCTGTTACTTGAAGTTTTTTTTTCGAAATAAATACTGTGTTATAGATAAGTCGTAATACGTGTTCGTATTAATTAAATCATAGTTATTATACATTTCGGTAGGTTTTTTGGCCCACCAAGGCCAATCTATACTATATACTGTGTGCACTTTTTCTTCATCTTCTCATCCCCTTATTTTAATGGATCTAATATTCCTTTCCTCTTTCTACCTGTCTATTTCTTTACATTCTCCCTTCTATGATTCCTTTTGAAAATTTGGCCCACACTTCCTGTCTTTCCCTTGTGTCTCATATTATGTGTATACTTTAATTCAAATCTCGTAAGAGTTACCTCGTTCGATTTTTTTTTGACTTTTCCTTAATATTTCAGTGCGCGTATGAATGTATATAAGCGTATATATGAAAGTTCACACGCACGCACACATGCTAATTCTTGAGCTTAATCCCTCGACGTCATTGGTCCTTTTTTAGAGTCTGACCAACGACAATTATTGCGCGAGCGCCGCCGCCCTTCCATTTCATCCAATCCGAAAAGACAGGGCACCCTGATGTCATTCCATTTCCAAATCCCGCAACGACTACGCACAGCCGCACACTCTGCCATCAACCTCCCCCTTCCCACACTCCACTTTCATGACTCCTTTTCGCCCCCTCATCCGTCCACTCCCCCCTCTTGAGTGGTTTGAGGTGATCGATCCCTGGGAAATCCCAGCCTCTTGTGTCAACCCTCACCGCCTGGGCCCCACGGTCCCTTTTTACCGTCGGGGCCATCGCGTCTGGCCGGACGTCTGTAGCGCCCCCGTCGGTGACGGATCATGCCCGTGTGACGCATTGTTGGGGAGGTCGAAGCAGGCGGTCAACCAAGAGAGAGAGATCCGTCTCTTTCCCCTCTCTCTCTCCCCTCGGCCACACCCTCCTTTTTTCCCCTTCCCTCCTCCGAACCCGCTGTTTTTTCTGCAAAGGCCCTGGATGTCCTCCCGCGCCCCCCCCTTCCCCCTGTGTCCCTGCTTTTTTTTTATCTCCCGCACAATAAATGGTTTTGCGTGACCGCCCGCAGTCAAATAACCATCCGTTCCCTCCCTGCCCCACTCTCCTTCTTGCCCTTTCGCCCTCTGCCGCCTCACCCTCCTGCCTCACCTCCCCGCCTCTCTTCCCCTCCGCCGCCCTTCCAGCCTCTCGCCCATTCATTCCTGCCCCACTCCCTTTAAATCCTCCTCTCTCTCAGGTGTACCTTGTTGCCCGATGGCCCCTTCCTCTTATTTTTTCCGACCATTCTCCGTAATGTGTTTGTGCGTGGGTGACTATAGTGCCCGCATGTGTGTGTGTGTGTATTTATATATATATATATATATATATATATATATATATATATATATATATATATATAAACACGCATCTTTTGTGTTAAGAAGTCAATTCGGGGGTATTTTCGGGCGTGCGCATTCGTGGTTATTCGACGTGTTTTGTTTGTTGCCCCTTTTCACTCTCTCGTTCCCTTTGTGTCGCTCCTTTCCCTTTCCTTTGTCCCTTTTCACCTCTTTCTCTCTCCCTTTCTATCCCCCATCCTACTCTGCCTGATTATTTGAAGTAGGCTTCGGATTCCGATCGTCGTATGGGAGAGTTCGGGGAGTGTTTTTGGCGTTACCTCGGCAACGTGTTTCCAAGAGTGGATTAGAAGTTAGCTACGGCTGCTTGAATTTTTGCGTCATCACCAGGGATGAAAAAGGCTTATTTCCGAACTATGAGACACATTCCAGATTGATTATACGAGGCATAATTTTCGTCAGGAAAATTAATATAGTGTTGGCCTCGCGCAACAAAAATTTTATGTCCGTGGGAGGAATTGCGAAAGAGCCATATGTTGACGTACGTAAACGTTTATTTAGGCCTTTTAACCTATAATGGTGTATTACTATTTTTTCTTGTTAGATTGTATGTTTTCATTTCGTGTTGATGGATGGGAATTGGATGATGATATAAACTCTTTATCTCTATTTGAGACATTTCTCCGATGAAATTTTATTGCGTTTTTTCTTTCTGCAATATCGATGTTACTACATACTGGGAAAATTGCGCACCCTCTCGGAAAATTTATTCGGTGATGTCGGTATCATTAGGTGATCGAGCGTTCTTCTCGTAAAAAGTATTTTTCCCCAGTTCCTTTGAAACTAAGTTTAAGAGATTCTCTCAGAATTTTCTAAATTATTAAAGGAAAATACATTGAAAATTGCTGTGTCAGTTGAGAGGGAGGAGGCGATTAACTTTTAAATCCATTTCAAGCTAAATTCATTGATTTGGTGCCACATATTAGGTCAAGGACAACGACAGGAAAGGTCCTGGGAGAGGGAGGGAGGGATTTAATGTAAAGAAGGATGTAGGTCATCAACATTATTGGATCCAAGGGGAAGGAAGTCTCTGAATCAGTCCCTAGTTAATAGAAATATATGCAATTCTCCAGATAATAATTATTTTTATGTAAACTTCTTGTGTATGCTGCTAATAATATATTTATTTTGCTGTGGCTGTTATTTAATGTTTATAATTTTGCTCCAAATTTGAACAAACATTTAATCATTATAAATAGCACAAAAGGCATATTTGAATTACATAAATTTGCTCATACAATAATCAGATTCTGTACTTGGTTGAATGTTTTGTTTGAAATGCTATCTGTTACCTTTGATATTGCCATAGAGTAAATGTACTATTATTTGCTTGTATTGATGCATTTATAGATTACTAATTGTATGGAAGAATTACATCCCAAATAATGATCGGAAATACCAAGAAACCTCACTTCAAAGTTTATTTTCCATTTAAAAGCACATGGCATATGAAAATTTTTTCATTGTTTAAATACATGAAGCATTTGATTTTCTACCACTATTATTGTGTTGCTTCAAGTTATATAAATGTATAGAAATATTTTGTGTTGATGTGAAACCTTTGTTAGAAGAAGATCCTGTTCTGATAGTTACTGTTAGTTTTTGCATCTTTTTCAGACTGGATGGAGGAGGCCGTCGCGAAAGCAGAAATCCTTCGCTTGATATACCAGGGGCGCTTTCTACACAGCAATGTGACACTTGGTGCTTTGGGTCTTCCCCCAGGAAAGACCACAGTCATGCACCTTGTCCCAAGGGAGAATCTTCCAGAACCCAACTCACAAGGTAACAGCCGAATTTCTAAATCTTCACCACTAAACATAGCAATTTCTTTGTCCAGTTTCAAAAACTTTCATGCCCAAAATTTTAAGTGGAAGCTTGTGGCTATGACTGAGGTAATAATTGATAAATTTGTTTTGGGTGGATGATGGTATTTTACCTATGAAATTATAAAATAAAATTTAGATATTTGAATTTTTGTGCAAAGCTCGGAATGTTGGGAGGAAGACAAATGTTTTGTTAATCATAGGTATTATTACTTTGCTCAATGCCTAAGTTCTTAAGCATCAACATTGCTTGTGTTGCCATGTCTTCTGTTGGGTGTTGTTGCTATGTCTGCTTCCTCTTCCTAGTCTGTGAGTTTTTCTTAGGAGAACTAGTGTTCAAAGCCTACATATTTAATACTAGTAGACATTCTGCAATTTGAATTTTAATGACGTTGGATTTTTCCCATTGGCTGTGACTGAAAACCTGTAATCGTGCCAAATTTGAAGTCTCTAGGTCATTTGGAAGTGCGTCAAACAGCCACTAGAAATTGCAGTTTTAAGAATTTTGTATTTTTTCCAAGTTGTGTTACAAATTCCACACATTTCTGCCAAATTTCAATGATGTAGCACCTCTAGAGATGCATTTATATTGATTTAATTGTTTAAAATTTATGAATTTTTAACGGCCACAACAATAATCTTCATCATAGTTTTCAATGTGAAATGCCACTGGAACACCAAGCTATAACTTTCAGAAAATTTTCAGCTCCGTAACTTGACCGAAATTACATAAACATTTGTCTATTTGTTTAACTTTTCAGCCACTAAAAATTGAAATTTTAAGAATTTTATATTTTTCCTAATGGCACACATTTCTGCCAAATTTGAATGATGTAGCACCTCAAGAAATGCATTTATATGGATTTAATTGTTTAAATTTTAAGAATTTTTAACAGCCATAATAATGAACTTCATTGTAATTTTCAATGTTAATTGCCACTGGAACACCACGTTCTAACTTTATGAAAAATTTCAGCTCCCTAGTCAGTTTGTTTAACATTTATTAATTATTAACAGCCAAATTCATAAACATATTTCAATTTCTATAGTCCTGTTGTAATTATTTAGCAAATTCTGCTGTCAGAAAAAAATTCAGCATTGTAGCACATTTAGAAATACCTAAACGATGAAATATTTGTTTAAATTTTAAGATGTTTTAATGGCCAATAAAATAAACATTTTTGTAATTTTCGATTTTTCTGGTCGGTTTTGCCAAAATACCTCTCTATTTGCCAAATTTTAAGTTTGCAGCTCATGTGGAAGTGCCTCATTATTTGTATCCTCCTCATCCCCATTCTCCTATATCCTACATCAGAAGCATCTATATCTTATAGATAATCATAAAACTAATATAAAAGGCAGTGTCACTTTGTCCCTTTGTCATGTAATGCTTTTTGAAGCTTAATATCTCGTAAACGACTGAACCGAATTTGATGAAATTTTCAGGATAGCATTATGATATAATAACAAAATGTTTTAATGTATTGAACTTGAGATCAAAGACCCAGATTCGACTCAGGGGATAATTTTCATTTCCAGTAAGTTAACACTTAAAATCGGCTTTACGACGTGCAGGCTTTCATTCTTTTTTAGATTAAAATTAGAAAGATTTCGCCTACAATCTTCGGATATGAACCATTTTAAGAAAACATTATAAAGTTTCTTATTCTGTTCATATTTTTCCACCTACCGTTCGAAATTTCTCAATGTAATCGTTTAATTCACACAGTTTGAGGAAATCTTGCCATTTTAAGGGGATATTGCCTTGCCTACCAATTCCATTGTTAGACCTCTATATCATATTGTTAATTCAATCCTTATGGGTATAAACGTGCTTTGAGTGCTTTTAATATGAGAGAGGGGGGAGCAAGAGGGAGGGGGAATAGAATAGAATATGTCTTTATTTTCAGGGCTAAATTGAGACCAAAAGGTCCCCTCTTCCATTTAACCCTAGAGAGGGAAGTAGAGGGGGAGGAGGAGAGAGGGTGTGAGAGGGAGAGAGGGGGAGAGGGAGTGAAAGAGAGGCAACTATTTTAAGTTTTACTAAAGATAGCCCGTCAACAACAGAATATTCACCAGAAATGTAGTATATGACAAAATATTTCATATGTGAAAGTGGGATATTAATTATTTTAAATGAAAATAATAATAATCTATCTATCTATAATTCTTCCATTGATATTTCATCAGGCATTACACTAGTTGAAATATATTATAGGAAGGCATCCAAAAATTTTTTTTGGAGCTTTGGATGTTATTTGAGAAGTTATCATATATTTAGCTCTGGTTTTCACATGTCTTCTTGTTTTGTTTCCCGTGTCAGTAGAAATATGCCATGTTTTTGCCATTTACCCTAGTAAATGTTGCACTTCTGAAATTTTTAATTATTTTCTCTTAATAAATCTCCACCATTCATATTAAAGTTTACTGGCCAGCATAATGATAATTTTGTACTTATTACCATTGGGTCTTTATTTCTGCCAGGTTAGAATTGGTGCTATACATTGATGTATGATATACGATGCAATTTTAAGCATCTTCAGGAATCTAGCATAACATCAAAAACATTTAAGAACTTGAAATTTCAAAAGCGATAAGAAAAATAAACAGTGCTTCACCAAGTGCTTTCCTTAATGGATACAATGAGCCATTCCACAGGCATAACATTTGACTTAACCGTAATGAATCGCTTGATCATTTTGCAAGTAACATGTGTTCCGCGTCTTTCGTCAATGATTCTTAAATGTCTTATATTTTTTATCTTATAAATTTCCAGACCAGAGACAGAAGAGCAAGGGAGGAGGTAGTAGTTGCTGTTCCACTTCATGCTGCATATTGTAATGGCGATGTCTCCCGAGGGAGTTCTTGACCCTCTACCAACATGTCCAATATCCCAGCACCACTTGCCCGCCCCCCCTGCGTGACAAACCTCCTTTCGACCACAGAGGGGGAAACAGTGCGGCAGCGGGACAATGAGTCGGGATGAAGTGGCGCCGGAAAGGTGAAAGGATCTTAAAAGAGGCCGTGCATCTGTGTTGCAGTTTTATCATAACCATTGCGCTTAAAGGTCCGCAAAATTTTAAAAAATGGACGGACTGCAGTGGGGAAGAGAGTATGGGAGGTGGGAGAAAATTTTTCATACCGTTGTGATATTTTGGTTAGTGTGCGAAACGAGGGGGGGGAGGAGAAGAAGAAGAGGGTGTGAGGAGTCGGAGAGAGATATATGAAATAAATGTAAAAAAAGAGGAGAACGGGGGGGGAAAAAAGGAAGAAAATATGTATAGGGAATCTTTTAGAGTGGAGGCTGCATCGGTTGGACGGATTAACTTGACAGAAGAGTTTTTGACCCACCAATATGTTTCGTGTGTGAGTGTTTAAAGCAATTCAGGAAGACTCAACAAAAAAATATATGGAGTGTGCTGAACGGGGAATGTGTTTAGTGTGATAGGAAAACAGAATAAGGATCCTCTTGTCCTCACTGTGTGGAATTATTGTTTTTCTTTTGTTGTTTGTGTCAGTTATCACTAGTTTTTATGTTTACTGTGCCCATGTATGTGCTGTCTCCTTCAGAGGAGTGTTGTGTTATTCGACAGAATTTTTTCACGACGGAGGAAACTCCCAAAGTTTTCTTGCTTTAACGGAAATTTCCCTATATTTTTCAACACATGCCTCGATCTTTGCAGTGGAGAAAAAAATATGAGGTATCATTTTTACCGTGGGAATGAAACTGATGGTTTTAGTGCATTGATAATTTTTTTCGGGTATCAGAAAAAATGACGGGCATAAATGGTGTGTCCAGCTACCAATGATGAAAAACAAAATAATCTTATCCCGAAACTCTCATTTTTTTTTTAAATTTCAGGACTCCGTTTGATTAATTAGAAGTTGAGACTGGTATAATGGCCCACACTGCATTAGGCAATCTATTTGTAAATTTTTGGGAAAGCATTGATGGCAAGATGGGTGAACCATTCTTTCAACGTGTTATAAATGTTTCCAATTGCATTGGTATCGTAGGTGCTTTTTCTGAGCAAGAATTCTCTTTTTCACGATTTGGGTGACCGTGACGGTAATAATGTAATAGCGCTAATTAGATTTTGTGTAATTGTTTACTAAAAATACTGTGGAGAATGAATGAAAATTTAAATTTGGGCTTGATACCACTGTATAAAAAAAAAGTTTTTAATCTCCTTTATTTCTCAATAAAAAAGTATGGCACAATTTTTGCTACTGTAGCTTCTGAATTGAAAAAATTTGGGCTACTTAAAAAAAAAAGTGTAACTCTTGTGCATGTTGTTTGTTGTTGCAATGATGTGTTAGGGGGACTTAATCGTTTTAATTTTAAGTCTTCTCTAATTACACTTGTGCACTGAGGGAGAGAGATCAAAAGTAAGCCCACGAATCAATTTCCTAAAAAATATCCCACAAGATCTCCCTACTATATCCCACTATCCCTTGGAGATTGAAGTTCCCTTACAAATTTATTTATATTTTCACCCCGATCACCGGAAATTTCGGACGCGTGATTTTTGTATGTAAATCTATGGAATGATATTATTAAAAAAAAAGAAATAAACAGATATTTATATGGGCTACTTGGAGAGAATGGCAATTATATATATATATAAAAAATGATAAGAGAGAGAGAGAGAAAGAAAGGGAGTGGCCTACTTCATTTGTGGAAAAAAATTAATCGATCGAGTGTTAATATGTTCATAGTGCATCATTAGGCGGAATTATTAAATGGAAAGTTGGTTATGAGGAAAAAATAACAGTTCATATATTATAAATATACAACGTATAAATATATATATTATTGGTTGAAATGTGCTTTTCATCTCCAAGATACATCCTCTTGCTCTTAACTATCAGGGATTTATAATTTGAAATATATTTTTTTTGCGTATGTCTCGATATATTCTGTTTCTAGCCTGAAAGTGTCATTACATACATATATATAAATATATACCAATGACTATGTAACACTTTTAATTATGGCTTTGGTATCTGAATTCTGGTACCACATGTGATAAATTATTCCACCCTTCTCAAGCACAGAACGATTCCCGAGGCATGAAACTCTCTGTATATCTGATATTGCAAGTTCTACCCATATAGAGAGGTACCCGAGACAACGTACAAAGTGCAGGATAATGGCACATAAAACATGAGGTTTGGCCTTGGTGAAGATGTGCGGCTCAGCAACCAACTGGTTTGAGATACTTAGCTAAGTGAATGTAAGCATTTTGTCATCTGATGTTTATGTTTTAATTTGATTGTAAATATGGTAATGTATTTTTGTTCCATATGTAATTCCTCTACAAGAGGATTTTACTCTGCAGAGATGGAGTAGTATTAGGTAATAAAGTTGAGATTGAAAATGCATTTGCTATTTGTGAATTGTGACCTTTTGACTCCTTACAGGTTCCTATGTTTTTGTAAACTTTTGCCTGAGTGGACAGAACAAAATGTCACCCAGATCACTACTGATAGACGTAGACCTGCGGTGACACTGGAGAAATACTACCTCAGGCCTCTCGAACTCGCCTACTCTTTGGCCTTGTTCTCTCAAAGCAATTCATGCCCCCACTGGGAGGCACTGCCTTCTGAAAAGTACTTCTTAAGATAAGTTGCTTCCCAAGCTTGTGTAATCCTATTCTATGCTGAATGATATAGAGCTAAATATCTGGTAAAGTTGTGACCAATCCTTAAAAGAATTTTGCAACTTGCTGAAATTAAGAAAGTCTAAAAAAAGGAAAAGAAGATTTTTTGCATAACTTTGGTAAATTTCTTGAATGCACTAATTTTAGTTTTATCTTAATTATTAACAATGGATTCAAATATACAAATGTGAAAGAGTTAGCAGCATAAGAATTAACTTCCCAAATGTCAATCAAGCTTTTACAGATTTTCTTTTTGTAGCATTCCTGTATTACACAAATTGACAGGGATTTGTATCTGTCATAAAATACCTTTTTTAAAGCAAGAATGCTTTGCTTCGAAGGAAGAGTAAGCAGTGGTCTTGTGTATATTACTGTCTGATGGATTATTAGTTTAATAATTAAGAATTAAAATTTCTCACCTTTTATGATGCAAGAATTTAAATTTATACTATGAGAGGAATTGATAGACCTTAGCAATGATCATACCACTAAAATTAGTATGCTACCTTTAGATGTATTTTGGCTAAAAGCTAAAGGTGAATATCCTTCAATATCTCAATATGCCATCGATATGACATTCCAAATTCAACAACGTATTTATGCAAATTTAGTTCGTCATCGGCCCATGTTAAAAATATTAAAAGGACATGTTTAAAGACCCTAGATGAAGAACTACTTGAAGTTATTTCTATTATTGAGCCAAATATATAGTGTCTTTGTACCGAAAAGTCAAGCCTAAATTTTCCGTCTAAGAGCATAACATTTTTACACATTGAATTATGTATGTATTTAATGTACAATAAAATTATACAGTTATTTTAATATTGCTTTACCAATCATAACAATCTAATATAACTACGACTTTTACTTGTTACGCTAGTATTTTTCTTTAAAAATGTGTATTTATGCAGTGAAATTAATTAGGGGTGGTTTGGTATGCTGCAGTGTTCTTAAGCATGCATGAAGGTGTGCCGTGGAGCAAAAAAGGTTCTGAAGCACTGCCTTATAGAGTGAAGATGAATGGCAGAACCTCCTATTAACCACACAAATCATTGATTCTGAAATACGTATTTAGGCAATGTTTTAGAAAGGAAGTACTTGTGGGTGTTTTTGTGATTTATATGTGTGTATGTGTGAACAAAGGAAAAAAGGTCCCTGGCATTGGAGTAATTTCCTCTAAACCCGGAGTGTGTGAGATTGCGTGTGTTTGGTCACTGGCATGGAGTGAATTCCCCTAAAATGTATTTTCCTTTTTAAAAAATATTTGCATGGTTATTAGGAGGTTCCTCTATTCATCTTCATTGATTAACCATAGGGCCCATAATTAAGATTTTTTCTTTATACCCATAGAGTTTACTGAATGTTGTAAATGGAATATTTTGTTAAATAGTACACAAACAGTCAAATAAACATTTAAATTTACAAAACATGTAGAGTTAGTAAAAGGATAGAAATTTATTAACTGTTTGTATAGGTACAGTACAGAGGTTTAAAGAGCACTATGGTCTTAGACTTGTGCTAACTTGCACACTATGGCTGCATAGTAATGATACGATAGGGTTCAGTGCTTCCAACTGTATGATTGCACAAGCACTGAAGTAATTTGATCAAGCATAAAAATAAGCAGTGATATACATATTTAAATAATACTACATAAATTGAATTAGCAATAGGTGAAGCATGCTAAATTGGGGACGCTGTATTTATGTATTTTATGACATCAACAAATAACAAATATCAGTACTAACTTGTGAGATATTTTATGGGTATCAGGATAAAAAATACAAAAATTTTTATTACAGCTGAATTTTTAGTATTCAGCTGTATATTATTTAAGTTTATTACATTTATAATAAAGACTCTAGCAATATATTCCTTAAATACATAAGGGCATGTGTCTAAGTAATCCACAGCTATAATTGTTCATTTAAAAATATATAAGGGACTTGAAAAAATATCTAGAAAGTATATCAAACCCTTTTAGTGCCAGAATGTAATATACTGTTTTCTATAATTGCTGAAGGTTCCAACGACAATATATCATTGCAGCATCTTAAATGCTCACAGCTTTAGTTTTGCTAAATTATGAGGCTGTATGATCAGTGTACTTCGAAAAGATATGATGAACAGTGTTACAAAGATAATAGCAACGAATGATAGGTTGATGGCAATAAAACTAAAAGCAGTCCCAGTGGACATGTTGATAATACAGGTACCTATATATGTCAACGTCCGCTCATGAAGAAGAAGAAATCGAGGAGATGTATGAACAAATTAATGACATTTAAATAATTGGAGATTAGAACAGCATAGTTGGGGAAGGACAAGAAGAAAATGTTGTTGGTCAATACAGGCTTGGGAAAAGAAACCGAGGAGAAGAAAAACTGGTAGAATTTTCCAGTAATAATGATCTAGTAGTGATTAATACATTGTTCAAAAACAATAAACGAAGACTGTGCACATAGAATTAGATGGCAATTAGATTACATCCTAGTAAAAGAAAGATTTAGGAACAGCATAATAGCTAAGACAGTACCAGGAGCAGACATTAATTCTGATCACATCCTTCTAATAGTCAATGTAACTACAAAGCATAAACAAATAAGGAAAATGAGAAGAGAAAGACAGACTTGGGACCTAGAAAAACTGAAAGAAAGGCAGGATGCATTCTGCACGAAGTTGGAAGATTGTCGTAGAAATTTGGAAAACAAACCGAAGACCGTGGATACAGAATGGGAGGAAATTAAAGCCAATTCAAAGGTACCTTGAATAAAGAGATGGGAAAACAAGATAAGAAAATCAGAAAACCATGGATCACTAAGGAAATGCTGGAGAAAATGGATGAGAGAAGAAAATGGAAAAATGTTAACAGTGAAGAAGGTAGAGCCAATAATAATAATAATATTTATTGGTCCAAAAGATTTGATACAAATATAGGACATGTCAAAATAAAAGAAACAGTTAAGTGCAGTAGACCAAAATACACATGGGAAAATAAAAAAAAATACACAGTAATTATGAAATCCATCACATAAAAATTCTTCTATGGAATAGTAGGCTTTATTGACAAACTTTTAGTCTCTCCTTGAAAATCACCTTACTGTTTACGTCTTTCAAGTCATTTGGGAGTTTGTTGTAAAAGTTTGCCCCAGCATAAGAAGAGTTTTAGATTGTGACACAGATTTGCATAATTTCTTTTGTTTCTTGTATTGTGACGATGAATATCTGAGTTATGCGCTAACTGTAATGAAGTATCATTGCTCTTCACGAACATAATAGTGCAGTAAATATATAATGAGTATAGAGTCATTATATTTAATTGCTTAAATAAGGGTCTACAACTATCCTTTCACCTAGCTTGACACATGTATCTGATTGCTGATTTTTGTAACCTGAAAACTCTTATCGCTGATGGAGAGAGGCTAATTCAAGAAGCGTTAGAAGGCACGGGAGATTTCAAAATTGGAGGAAGGATTATAAGAACAGTGAAATATGCGGATGATCAAGTACTTCTAGCAAGAAAGGAAAAGGTACTCCAGAAAATGATAAATAGACTAGTGATAACAGGTAGAAAATACGGTGTGGAAATAAATACAGAAAAATCCAAGGTCATGCGAATATCAAGTACCTAAAGAAGAAGAAAATTTGAACATAAGTATTAGAGGAAAGCCATTAGAACAAGTTTTAGACTAAATACCCTGGAAGCATCATAACAACAGAAGCAAAATGTACCGATGTACTGGATTGGACATTACCTGAGAAGAGAGAGCATGATTAAAGAAGTGCTAGAAGGAAAACTGGATGGAAAAAGAGAAAGATATAGGAAAAGGTTTCGGCTGATAGACAATATGAAAGGGAAAGAGAGCTATCAAGACATGAAGAAGACGGTTAGGTCCCACTTGCCCTAATTCATATGCCCTGATCTCATATGCTGTATATCCCACTTGCCCTATATCCCACTTGCCCTAGTCTTGCTTGCCCTAATGCTCACTTGCCCTAATCCCACATGCCCCTGTGCTACTGCCCAGTTGCCCTAACTGCAGGTACATTCCTGCAATCCCTTGTGGAAGGATGGCATTATGCCTTAAATAAATCTGTGGGGAACCATCATGTTAATGTATGGACGATGATAACACATTTAAAGAAACAGAAGGGTAATTTTAAGAGTATACTAGGGTTAGTAAATGTTAGAAATCTTCCACCTCGTAAAAACCGCAAATACGAGGCCATTAATTAAAAAATAATGAAATTAACTGCAAATAGACAAAATGGGGACATTGATTTACATACTTTTGTGCAAGCAGTTGGTTACTTCCATTAAACGATTAATGTAATTTAAATGGTCTATGTTTTAAAAAATAAATGGTTGGGTAACTTAAAATTTGTATTTATTTTTTTATTACTAATGCCAAGATAAACTAGGATTTTTAAATAGGATGTATGGAGTAAGAAGAATCGCAAATAAACAAAGTTTGTAAAAATAAATATGAATGAGAAAAGGGCAAGTGCCATTAGGGCACGCAAGATTAGGACATAATTTGTAAAAAATAAATATATGTTGTGGTAATATGCATTAGAATTATAGTGTAAATATAGTTTGTAAAAATAAATATATATTGTTGTAATATGCATTAGAATTATAGTGTAAATATAATACAGGGTGCCCATTTAATCTCTCCAGATTATTTTCCACCCCTTAAAAAAATTCAATAAAATTGATTTAATTTCCCAGGTGTTTATGGTTATTACCTTGATATCAGTGATGGGAAGAATACCAGAAAAATGTAACTGGGCTCAGTTACAGTTACTTCATCTGCATTGTACTCAAGTACAAGTACCAATTACATTCTTATAAAAGTAAAGTAATTAATTACAAGTAGAGTAGATTAATGTGCAATTACATTTCCTTACAAATTAAAAATGTTGTCAATCTTAGGTTAATGCACGAGTTTCAGTCAACCACTGTCTTATCTTTATTGTTTTTGTGCATTATCATATTATTATCAGAAAAAATAAAAATATCATTAATGTAAAAACTTAAATCTATCCAGCTAAAAGTCACAAGTTCCTAGAGTAATATAAAAAGTAGCTAGTTAAGAAAAAAACAAATATTTATTCCTGGGTTTAATTTTTACAACAAAATATTTGCAACAGTACAATGAATCTTAAATGCTATTATTCATCTTGCAGAAAAGCTGCATATTAAACCCATTGTCTCCTAATTTTCCTCTCCTTGGTGTAAGGACCTCTTTATCTGTGGAGAACAGATGCTCCACTGGAGCACTTGACGGTAAACCTGCATTATATTTCAAAAATAACCGTTTGATTATAGGGTATTGTGAAAGAGATGTCATTTCCATCACAGAGTCTTTAAGATAAAAATCTACCTCATCTTCAACTGGGGAAATCACTGACTTCTTACAAACATTGAAGAAGGCAGCTTCCTCATCAGATATTTCTTCCTCCCCTTCACTGGCACTATGAAGGAGATTGTCTCCATCACTGCCTGCCTCTTCCTTAAGCATCTGAACTGCATTTTCCTTTTCTTGTCCCTCCAACCATGAATACTAATGCAGGGATGAGACCTGCAGCAATTATTAACTTCCTGTCATCCATTATTGGTGCAAACCTCTGCAAAACACCTTCAAATAAAACCTTTCCAAGAGGCCTGCAGATCATAATAGAACTATCCATTGATTTCTTCAACAGTTCTATCTGAAGGCACTTAATGGTGGGCAGCAAGAAACCAATAAACGTTTTTTTTGACCTGCAAAATGGTTAACGCAGTTGCTACTGGCTTCATAACCTGAAATGGAAATGTTCGCACATAAAAATCAGGAAGTTAAATTAGCTAAATTCTAGGATTCCAATGTTAACTATTGATAATTCTATGTCTAGGAATTAAATTTTCATTGCAGCTGTACTCACTGAAAGATATTCATTCAAAAATGTGAGCTCAGATGGCCGAAAACGAGTCAAACGTTTGCACAGCTCCTATAAGACACTTAACGCTATCATAAGTGCTGTTCCACTGTGTAGCATTAGGAGTAACTAGCAGCTTATTAAATGCTGCCTTGATGGAATCAGCTACCATAGTACTCCACTGTTTACTCTACAAAGCTGTACACCGAGCAAACGATGCTTGAGCAACTTTCTTAAATGCAACATCATCATCTGGCTATCCTGTAAATAAATAAAATTTAATTTCTTGTTTATTATTCATTACATTATGCAGTAAAAAGTGACAGCATTTAATAAGTACATAATCATTTGTCAAACCAAATTCAATCTTACTTTTACTGCCACTAGACTAGATTCAGTGTGTGTGCAGCACATCTTTGATGAGGTGGCAAAATGTAATTAAAGTTATTAATTCCATCATCAAGAATGGGAGCAACTTTGACAAATACCACTTCTGAATCTTCATCCTCAGCATGAACTCCATCTTCACATGCTTTATCTCCAAACATCCTGAAAAGAAGCAAAAGATCACAAAAAAAATTGATCAAAAAATAATGTAAGAAACTCACTAAAAAAATACATGCAGTAATTTGCTTTTTAAGGTCGTATCTTTCTTTGAGCCTAATACAAAGTCTTCCTGCACATAACAGCCCTGTTTGGTGCCAGCCCCTTGATTAAGGCCGAATCTCGGGAGTCGCCTGTACTGTATATCGCAGCATATAAGTCGATCCGGTATATTAGTCAACCTCGACTTTTCTGCTTGAAGATACATGATTAGGCATATATGTGCTGTGTAAGTTGACCCCCATTGTTTCACTTCACTTTTTTGATTCTTTTCTAATTTTCCGCTGCCGTAGACAACTTATTCCAGCATGAAATAATTTTTTTCCCTCCTAACTGGGCCAAAAATAGGGGTGCACATGGTATGTACACAAGGGTAAATACAGTATTAAAATTATTTTAAATCTTCTAAAATAAATGTTATCAAATGTAAACACTGGAGCAGCTGATTCAAAATGGCGATCACCTACACCAATAGATCAACTATCTTGGTAATTATATTGAAGTTATTCATCTGTAATTTAAGATTCACATTTTATGTTCACTGTATAAGTCTATTTGTAGTTTTAGGAATTTTATTTATTTTTTTAAAGCTTCAAAGGTCGACTTAGGCCGCTCTCCCACGGGGATGACGTGACCACGATCCGACTTGAATCAAAAAGTCGAATTGGATGGGACGATGCGACCAGGCAACTAGACTGTCTCGCACCAGCACAATGTGTCGCCGAACAGTTGCTTACGATATGTCGAGCGGTGAAGATCACGATGTAACGCTAATGTATTGGTACTTGAAGAGAAAACAGAAAGCTAAAAGACAGTGGTGGGTGCATCCATATATATCCGAAACAATGTTAATTGTAGAGTTTTTGTTGCTGCGAAAGAACTTAAAGACGATCAAAAATCTTTTTATAAGATAAAGGATTTCAGTCTTTCCCGGCTGTTAGTGAAGAGTTCTCTGGTTTTCCACCGGGTAAGGTCTCGTAGAGCGTTCGACATTTCGGCATCAGACACATCCACCATCTTCAGGAACTCCTGAGTGCTGCTTTCAAGTCTGGTCCTTATATCCCCTAGCTAGATCGTTGGTTGTTGTCCCATTGGTTCCCGTGCTGGCCAATGGCTTTGGCGTTCTTGTGTCATCAAGGGAAAGAGGGGATCCCAGGTTTTACTCATTGTCAGGGGGAACCCTCAGTCCCTATTGAAATTGTTCTTGTTTAATTTGATTTCGATGGCCTCCTTAACAAGACGGTCCCAAAACCCATTAGACTTCGCCATTACTCTTGCTTCTAGAAAATTGATGTCATGGCCCTCATTGAGGCAGTGTTTGGCCACAGCTGACCTCTACCTCAATGGAGGTAGCCACGACCACCCATCCCAACGCCGGGGAGTTTTGACTACCCTCATCCATCATGCGAATTCCATTTCTGACAAGGAGAGCCATAGGAGGGAAATCGAGCATCTTTGTCTCATCTTACAAAATGGCCATGGAAATTGGGAGATTAGTTTGGCCCTGAAAAGGGCCGATCGCCCACCCAACGCTGTCTTCCCCGAGGAAAAAGGAGAAACCCATCTCCACTGCAGTGATCCTCTACATCTCCATCTTGGGGAAAATTTCAAGGATTTTAAATAAAAAAGGGATTAGAACGATCCACAAACCCAATCCCATAAAAAATTAAGAACTTCCTTCTCCAGGCCAAGGATGATCCTGGTTTAAAGACAGCAGGTGTTTACAGGATTCCTTGCTCCTGTGGGAAGGAATACATAGGACAGATGGGGCAGATAGTGGAAACCCGAATCAAAGAACACGCCAGGTCTATCAGGCTCCTTCAACCTGATAAATCAGCTGTGGCCGAACACTGCTTCAATGAGGGCCATGACATCAGTTTTCCAGAGGCAAGAGTAATGGTGAAGTCTAATGGATTTTGGGACCATCTTGTTAAGGAGGCCATCGAAATCAAATTAAACAAGAACAATTTCAATAGGGACTGAGGGTTCCCCCTGACAATGAGTAAAACCTGGGATCCCCTCTTTCCCTTGATGATGCAAGAAAGCCAACGCCATTGGCCAGCGCAGAAACCAATGGGGCAACAACCAACGATCTAGCTAGGGGATATAAACCAGGACCAGACTTGAAAGCAGCACTCAGGAGTTCCTGAATATGGCAGATGTGTCTGATGCCGAAACATCGAACGCTCTACGAGACCTTACCCGGTGGAAAACCTGAGAACTCTTCACTAATTTTTATCGGATATTTTCTTAATTGAATCTTTGCAAGTAATCTAATTAACCTCCCTCCGGAGCAGTTATATTCAAATTACATGAAATGTTTCTTACTTAATTTAGGAGTTTATTAGATAATTACTATTTGCAACTCAATAAATAATCTAATTAATTTTATTCATTGGTATTACAGGCAGTCCTCAACTTTCGTAGGTTCGACTTTCGTACAACTCGCACTTTCGTACATTATACATTTGCACCCCTACGTCAGCTGACGAACAAACATTTCGAGCTATCGCATAGTGGCGCTGTCTGTCAGCCAAGCCAACACATTTAATAAATTACCAAATGAAGCAAAATGCATAAATATATTAAAATTCTAATAGCTTCTTGGCTGAAATCTAAATCATTCTACTCAATTGATGAGTTTCTAGAAAGTGACCTAGCAGATTAAAATTTTTTTAAAGAGCAAGGAACCGATCTACACACACTTCGATGACATTGGTGATATCCCGTTAGCAGACGGCAAAACAATTTGAGCACCGGTGCTCTTTGGAAGCCTGATGATGCTCTTTGACAGCCTGTGTTCATCTATGGTGCTTAATATCCCATTTCTTAGGGCTAATAATTTGATTTGCTAGGTTTATTTCTTTTTAAATATATTCAAGATCATTGAGAATAACTTTGATGTTGGTTTGATTTTATTCATTATCATTACTACACTTGCAGAAGTGTAGTGGTGCTCTTTCTATATTCTGGGATACAACTTGGTGCTTGCCACCTCGAAAAGGTTGAGAGCTCCTTCTCTAGGGCCTTGTCCATTAGTGCCTAAAAAATAGCTAGGGTAGAACTTTTTTTATTAATTTAATATTTTAAATCTGTGGAATAACATTTCTTGATCCAAACCAAATGTTTCTTCAAGCTTATGCCAACTATTTTCTGGATAGGACTACACATCAGCATGAAACGCTGGGAACAACGGGGCACAGGTTTACTCTGGGCATTTTTGCTAAATATCTCCATTAGAACTTCATTAATGTAAATAAGTATATGTTGCAATCAAAAGAGAAAATATAATTTTCTACAACTTTTGTTGGAAGCATTATTTCATATAAAAATATATTTAAGAAATCTTCAGTTATCTAAACTTATGTTAAGCATGTCACTATTACAGTTTTGCTTTCACCGTTATGATAATATCCTAAAACTCTTAATAGCAACACCTCTGCTGCCAAAATTGTCCCAATACCATCTAACGTCATATTTTGTGATCAAAATTTCTTGTAAATATTGAGTGATTCCAGCACAATCAAGAATAATTTAATCTCACATCAGTTTTTCATTATCCACAGCAATAAATAACAATTTTTTCCCTATAGTTTTTTATGTGAAAAGTTACTCAAAGTATGTTTCAATTTGAAAATTATTCAATGCTTAAAAATTATTCTCGAGGATGCTGTTGCCGTTAGCAACTTGTAAGAAATATTACAATCATATTAGCTTGTGAGGAAAAAGTTATGTGCTGAACACATCAGATATTTTTACTTGATGTCTTTTATATTCTGGAGTCGAATTTCTCCAGAAATAATTTTTCTCTTCCTTAATCTACTTTATTTATGGTGAATAATTATCGAAAGTTACGAATAATTTACAACATAACATCGAATAGTTTGAAAATAGACAAATCCTGTTTTTATAAAATTTCCAGCACGTAAGTTGATACACTAAAGAATTATTACCATAATAACAATAAATATAAGCCAGTAAATTAGATAGAATAGTATGTTTTGAGTGAAAAGATTAAAAAAATTATTAACTAACATTTTAATTCTTTAATCCAGTACATACATCATTTTTATTAATTTTCCAAAAATTGTCACTATCACGTACGAGTTACAATACTGCATCCATCTAAAATAACCAATAAATGTCTCTCTCTTCTATGTACATATTTATTAAATTACTAAAATGGAATTCTGCCAGCTATGGATTTTGCTAGTAGAAGCATCTTCTGACTTGACCAGAAAAACATTATTTTCATCAATTTCCAAGAAAAAAACCCCTTGAATCTAATGTCAATAACATGAAATCACTTTTAACAGGAAAAAAAAATAGATCATGAATTTGACAAATTTCAAGCATGTATTAAACAGGATCAGTGATGCATGGAACAGATAATACTTTAACACCACCAAACTCTTCACTGCCAACAGAGTAACGGAATTCAGGCATTCCATTGCATGCAGCTCCATATTCGCCATCCTTGTTAACAACAATGATTCCACCCATGAACTTTGGATAAAATTTAGCTATTCGTCTCATCACATATTGACCAGCAACGTCAGGTAGAAAACCTCTTCTCAATTCTTCAACTGCCAAAAAACTGGAACAGCAAAATTATATCCTTACTATATTTCATTAAAATGCATACAATGAACATAAATGAACTGCATTCATGTTGCTTGATTTTCTTATTCAAAAATAATTTTAGGAAAGATCTCAATGATAAGACAAGATGACAGGAACATCTAAGAGATACAGAGAGAAAAAATTATCAGTCTAAGTATCACAACCATGTCATATGACATTGTGTTGGCCGA
This sequence comes from Uropetala carovei, assembly GCA_036926305.1. Lineage (NCBI taxonomy): Eukaryota > Metazoa > Arthropoda > Insecta > Odonata > Petaluridae > Uropetala > Uropetala carovei. The sequence goes on from JAXCHB010000009.1 coordinate 1,235,144, forward strand.
ATTTTATTTGTACTGTTACTTTACTTATTTTTAGTATTATTCTCTGTTCACTATCTAAAGTCTCTTGACCTTGAATATGGGGAGTACGCCACTTAGCAGCAGCCAATAGGAGACAGCTCGTTTGGGAAGGTAGTGAGGAGGAACTCAGTCTTACTCTTGCTCTCGAAGCGTTCACATCGGTCTGCGTTGCCATTTCTACCGCCATTTCCTTGCTGTGGAGTTCTAAGTTATTGTTACTGTTATCTGAGTTCGTGATCTGCAATGACTAACAGGAGGGAAGTTATGTTATTTAGAAATTGTGTAGTATATCAGCTGAATGCGAAAATCCACAAGAGCTGGCAACGCGCACCGGTATCTGTCCTCCCGCGCGAAAGTTGTGAGGGGCGATGGAAGGAGAAACGTTCGTGATTGGCTACTTGCTCTATGAAGGTCAAGAGACTTAAGAAAGTAAACAGACTATAACTATTATAAAATGCAGTTCCTCGGTTGACTTCATTGGAGGAAGAAAAATTCTGGGTTTGACCTTAGTCTTGCACTTGCTGAGCAGATGATCCAACCACCAAGCTATCAAGACAGATTGATTCTGAATATTTCTTTAATTCTGATTCATTTCAAATTTAAGCAAGTAAAGAATAGTACTTTTAAAAATTATTTTAAAACGATCAATCAAATAAGTAAAAAAATTGTATATTTCCATTTTCACCAAACCGTTTAGAATTACCAGAAGAAATATAGGTTCTAATTATTAACAATCAAAAGAAATGTCTTTTTGAGCAGTATCTTTGACATAATATCTGCTATACAATAAAGAGATAAGGAGTAAATCTGACAGAATGATCATTGCTAGTTTTGACACAATTATAAATAATAAGGTGGTAAAAAAAGATACAATTACCTCCGAGTGAACTAAAATTAGTTCAATAAGTGTATTATCATAACTTGTATTAAAATATCAAATGGTAAAAATCACCTCGGCAAGTACACGTAAAAATATATATTATTATATGAAATATATAGCTATGAAAATACCAGTGGAAAGAGGATGTGACTGATAACTTGCTTGTCCATTTTCACTAAAAATGTAATGGATTACTTTTATTAACTATGCTACTTCACATACAGCTTATGTGGAAACCAACCTTGGTAAAAAGCGCATCATAATATCTCCATTCCCAGTTGCAGCAGCTGCACCAACTTCATTATCAGCATAAGCTCCAGAACCTGGTATTGGTGAATCTCCAACCCTCCTGTAATAAATTAAAAATTGAATGGGATTATACAGTAACCCCTCGGTTTACGAGCTTAATTTGTTCCTCGGAAACTGATGGTAAGGTGAAAACTCGTAAAACGAAAATTAATTTCCCAATACATCCCATGTTATACGTTTTATAAACAATAGTTACATAATTAAAGTTGGGATGCTGTGACGTTCTGCACATTTGAGAAGATTTGGGAACCGACGACAGCCGAAAATAGGCGCCAGGAAAAACGATCAGTTTGCGAGACAAAGGAGCTTGTATAAGCGAAAACTCGTAAACTGATTGCTCATATACCGAGGGATTACTGTATTTAGAGAGGCTGTAAACGACCAATGTAGTCATTCCTCTAATTGGAAAATTGTTACTGAAGTTCTCATTTATTTGTCTTGATTGCTGTGACACTTTAATTAACTCTTCCTTTAAAACAGTGGTGCTCAACCCTTTACTGATCATGTTCCATTTTTCCAGCGACAGATTTTTCAATATATGTATCACTTAATTACTGGCATACAATAAATGCAAAGAAAATGTTGCTATAATAATAAGTAACAAAAAATCAACTATAACAATATAAATTACAAGAATACTTTCCAATAATTGCTTTCAATTCCAGATAAAATTTAACTGAGGAAAATTAAATGTTTATAGAAGTTGTTCTAAGCTCCATTTGCCACTTTTGAGGTGTATACAAATATAGGCTGGGCACTCCTTTTCTAATTATTATTTTTTCACCTCATTGAAAAAGAAAAAATATGCCAATACATTGAATGATCTATCACTGGGTTTCTCAAAGTGAGGTATGTGTACCCCTGGAGGTACTTGAGAAAATTTCCATAATGGCTGACATTATGACACTCCAAATCAGCTTTTTTCATTTTGCTAAAAGAATGCCATCTAAGTTAATATAGGTATTAGATGAATCGGTGAAAATTACTAATTTCATTAAAGCTCAACCATTAAATGAGTTGAGACCTTCAATCGAGTCAATGATTGGATTCTTTGTCACTGAAAACAGGCACATACATCTCAATACGTGTTTTTTATATATATATATATATAAACATTCATTTTTAAATAAATGTATTTTGTGTAATACTTGTGGTGTCATTTTGTAAGGGGGTACTTCAACTGACTTGAGTTCAAGGGGATATGCAGTCAAAAAAGTTTGAGAAACCCTGATCTAACATAAATATTAAACGGCAGTTTATTTTTAACGTTTACCTGAAAAATTAACACAATCTCGGTAAAGCAGAAATTTTGTTACATGTGATGCCTTCATGAAATTCTCTATCCAGTTTTTAGGCATGTTTCGCTTCAAGTGCGAGCAGCTATCAACGTCGGTCTGTCTGTCTGCATGTTCGTTCTTGGCTTCTACCAAACGGATTTTCATGAAATTTTATATTAAGGACTTACAATTAAATACAATAAGAAGATCACATAAATGAATCACGTAAGCCAATCAGGGGTACCACTTTACTGGTGTCAAAAAATTAACTTTTCGTCATATCTCATAAAGTATGAGGCATATCAAAATACTTTTTAAATAAAAATTGTGGAACTAGTAAAGTATTTCTTTTTCTATACATTTTTATCGTAGGAGTAGCCGTTATCAAGAAAATACATCAATAAAGCCTTAATTCGAGTTTAAAATTTCTTGCATGGTTACTTCATTGTTGCTAACATAAACAATCTCATAAAAATACATTTATTTCCTTATGTGTGCATGCAATGTTTTTAAATAGGAAGAAAATGAATTATTTATGACGAAGAAAAGAACTTTAAAATGCTATTTCCCTTACATACAGGTATATCATTTCTTTCAAATATTCCATTACACGAAAAGCGCCCATTTGTGATATGCTGTACACTTTCCTAACTTGTTGATCTTATAAAAAGATTTCATTCAGGTTCAGTAAAAAATGGGCTTCAAAAGATGTTTGCTTACAATAAAAAATACTATTAATACACTTAAATGATCATAGTTTCATCTTAATGGATGTAATGCTACTTTACCCTGGAATTTTGTGATTAGCACCATTAGTTGATGTTCCAGCAGCTATATTCCCATCTTTGTCAATTACAAGCATTCCTATTGTGTCATGATTATTACTGTCAAAAGAAGCAGTCCTTTCTTGATTTGAAGATTTCTCTATCTTATTGCTGTTTGGTTTGTATGGTCCGCAAGTAGTCTTCGGATCTGGAATGACATTCTGAAAGGGACATGGAGATCTTGTAGTGTTTTAAAAATAGTTTTTCACAACTTAATTTTTCTTTTACAATAAAAGCTTAAGTGAACAACTTTAAAGTTTAAAGTCTTTTCCTAAGATTAGTGTGAGCATATTTTCAGGGATAAAAAACCTGGATAAGACGAGGTTAGAAAAAAATGGGACACAGCCCATAAAACCTGGGATGTGATTTTTTTGTATTTTCACTACTTATATGTACTTAAGTATAAAATATGGTTTGAACATAACTTTTGTAAGCTTCATGCTATACAAATATAAATATATCAAAAACTGATTGACATTGTTTTTGCAAAAACATATACACAATCAAAAAAAAGATCAATGTAAATGTTTTTTTATAAAGTTTCAATTATAGTAAGCCCCTGATTATCCATATATGATTACTCTGTCTTTTGTTATTTTATAAAATCGTGTGTTGTGGTATTCAGGAGCGCACTGAATGATGAGAGAAGAAATCGGCATATAAAATGGAAAATATCAAACTGGCAAGACAAAACTGGCAGATAAAACAAGAGAAGCTCCCAAAGACAGGTCAAATCAACACAACCCAAGGTAATACAAAACTTCTACTCAGATCAAAATTTCCACATGAAATTTTGCACATGAAATCCTTAATAATAATAATAATTTTTATTAATTCCATCATGTCATGTCAAATTATATTAAATATTAAAATATAGTATACAAACAATAAAATTAGGAAACATTAAAACATACAACCTTTAGACAGTCTTATCGACAAAAAATTCCGTTACATTGTAATATGCTTTTTATAATATATTTTTTTAAATATTTTAAATTATAAGTATTTTCCTATTGGGTTATTTTTAGCATTTCTAATAATTAAAAAAATATTCTGGAAGTCTAATTTTTCTCTTTAAGCTTTATAATATAATTCCACTCAGCACGGGCACTCAAGGGTTTCAATCAGTAGCGCACACAAGATTCTCTCAAGGGGGGTCTGAAATATTTCACAAGCACAAAAGTTGTACGCAAGTTATATCAATGTTGCATTATTAATGATATCCAAGTTAAAAACAAAGGGGGCAAACCGTCTCCTATTTCTTTCTGATGGCGCCCATGAACCCAGATTTAAAATATCTATGTATGTTTCAACCCAGGAGACCCCCATGTGTGTGCCACTGGTTTCAATCCTTTATGCATTGATAAATTACTTGTTCACTATAAATCATATTTGTAAAATATTTAGCACAGGGTTTTCCAAACTGTTCCACGGAACTATTGGATTCCATGGAAGCTAAATGGGCTTCTGTGATAAACAAGAGGAAGACCTGATATGTTCTTCCTTCTCTTATTTACAGTAGGAAACTGTAAAGTAGGTACTATAAGATACATAAACTATGTAAACAAAATTTACCATGATTATAAAGTTTATTTTATTGCGATTTGTCTTATCCCATCTTAGTTAGGGTTCCGGGAGAAAAAATATTTTAATATGATGGTTCTGTGCCTTCATACAGTTAGGGTTTCCCTTTCCTTTCAAATATTTGAATGTGCGACTTGCGCAATAATACCCATGCATTTTAGATGTAGATTGTTATCTCAACTATTACTTTGGTCTACATCTGTTGATTTTATTTGCAAGGGTGCAGCTGTCAGGGGTCAGTACTCCAACAAATAGAACTTACATGGTCTAACGGTCATAGAATATATTAGTTACAAATATTTAGAGGGTAAAGTAGCTTTGTCTTTCACCTTTAACAAATTAACACATCCAAGTAAAATTAGCTAAAATTGCATGGACAGTAGTTAATACCTACAAGGAAATCCAAAATATTGTTAGTCCCTGATTAAATCTAGGGTCATTTCCCACCTGCCAAAAATTTGGCTGACACTTTTCATGAATCCATGCTCTCCATTGAGCGTGGGAAGAAGGAGTGAATAAATCTTCCTCTTGGAAGCCCATCGTCTTGGCAAACTCAGTCGCTTGGTCTCCTACCAACAGTGTATGCTCAGTATACTCCAAAACATATCGTGCCAGAGTTATGGCACTTTTTATGCGACGTAGAGATCCAACAGCACCGATATTCATAGTTTTCCTTCAATACAAATAACAGCATGGCGAATATTGTTAGGATTTATAATTTTTAAAATTTTCAATTCAATTAAAAACTCACCCATCCATAATCATGGCATCTAACGTCGTTTCTCCATTTTCATCAGGACTTCCACCGTAACCAACAGTTAAATCACACTGTTCAAGTTCACACTGCATACACCCTATTTCTACAGCGTCTAAAGCTGTCTTCCTATCCTCACTCACTGCTTCCCATGCTAATAAAAACAAGACAAATAATTTTTCAAACATATTCAGGCTGTAAATGCTGATACAAAATAATTTGAAAATTTTCTCACCTTTCGTCGTTGCGTTTGTAAATGGCCATGTGTTTACGACAACAGGCAATGAATTCTTTACATAATTAAATATAAAAGGATTACTAGTTCTTTTCGATCCATTAACACTGTATATGGTGACAGAAATTAGTAAACATTTAAAAATTAAAGGAATGAAGCGATCCATCATAAAATGCCCCGACTTAACCATCACAGAATGAGTCAGATTTGCCAACAAAACTTCAATTGTGAAATAACATTACTATTAATAGTTGACAAATATTAAATAGTGCACCATTCCAAAAAGCAACAATGAATTCCCATGACTCAATACTAATACTTTAGTGAAAACAGCATTTGACCTGTTAATTTCTCATTTATTTTTTGATAGTCATTTGTGAGCCTCAATTCGTAGATGGCGTTTCGTAATCAAAATAAAAGATGGAGGAGTCAACTTATGGCTCCTTAAAACTATTGCGTTATTAGTGATATACCCTATAAAATGGTAAGTTTTTGTTTGATATGTATTTTTTTCTGATTACCCATGGTTTAGCCTTCTGGAAATAAAAATTTGCACGCCATCGGGCTTAAGGTAATGCTCGTAAATTTGTATTACACCGGGTGATTTCGAATGTCTCCTCGGGTCATTGATTATTATGGCCTCGATTAAGTCTTTAGTGTAAAGTGTAGTGGTATTTAAATGATAGCGTGTATTTTTGTAGTGCAATAAAACTGTGATTTAACTTTTGTTATAATTTTTGTACTGACAAGTTGTGAAAAGTCCAAAACTTTGATCCAATAATGCGATATAGCGCATACATGAATTTAAGTCATTCGAAATAGATGTTTCGTTCCGTTATCAATTATATGTTATGTAACAGTAATAATGAGTACTGCAGGTAATTTGATTTATATGCTTTTTAAGGGTGCAAACGTATCGCAGTTGGAGAGAGATATAGGCTCCGATCAGTTTCCCCCAAATGAACACTATTTTGGTTTGGTAAATGTGAGTATTCACATATAATGTTTGTTTTTTGGTTAACTTTGCATTATTTTGAATGACTGTGTTTTCCGAATTGTGATATTTAATTAAAACTGTCGACATACTTTATAGTTTGGAAATACATGCTATAGTAATTCGGTGCTGCAAGCACTTTACTTTTGCCGGCCATTCAGAGAAAAAGTATTGGAATACAAAGCTAGAAATAAGCGAACGAAAGAAACTCTGCTAACATGTTTGGCAGATCTGTTTTATCGCATCGCAACACAAAAAAAGAAAGTTGGATCTATTGCACCAAAGAAGTTTATCGCTCGTCTTCGGAAAGAAAAAGGTACCAAAATTTTATTTTAAAGGATGGGATATCCAGTTATATTTCATCTGTGACTGTAGTTCTATTTAACTGGAAGTCCTGAAATTTATGTTTCAACAAAAATGACGTTTTATGCATATACATTGACATGCCAAAATATTTATTTTTCAGAGGAATTCGACAATTACATGCAGCAAGATGCCCATGAATTTTTAAATTTTCTTATTAATCGTATTAATGAAATAATATTAGGTAATAGACAATTTCGTAGTAAATTTTTTATCAATATAATTTGACAATAGAATGTATTATCCTTGCAGGATATAAAGTTGAAGTGAAATTAGAGAAAGTACCACCCTAATATTTTACCTTTTTTATTCTGACAGCGGAGCGGCATCAAAACTGTTCAAAGCCAAAAAATGGTTGTGGTGACCAAAATAACTCGCAGCAAGAGCCTACCTGGGTTCATGAAATATTCCAAGGCATACTCACGAGTGAAACTCGCTGTTTAAACTGTGAAACAGTACGTATCGAAATTTGTATTTTTTAAATTAGTTTTATTAATAGAAATCCTTTATTTTAAAACAATATTCAGCTGTGATAGCAAGTGCTTAATGTGCATTTCAGGATAGCACAAATGTTTTCACCATCAATATGCCATGAGATTTGCCACATTATTGAGTGGTAGAGAGAGCAATACGCCAGAATATCCTTATATACATGCTTGAATCATCAGTTATGATCCTCTCGAAACCTTTCTAACATTCTTTCCCATGATTGCTTTTTATATTCATGGCCATGCCTTTTCATGCTGGTTACATTTTTGATTATTCATCCAACCTTGATATCTAATTCCTAAAAACTGAAGATATATTTTCCGTTAAAATAAGCATAAACGTTAACACACTAAAATTTTTCAATATGGTGAAATGCTTTTAATCTGTTTGCATACAACTATAATGTTAAAAAGCCACTTTTGCTCTTAGGGATTGTTAACTGTATGTACATTTCTTTCTGTCATCCGTATGAAGTGTTTTTGGGTAACTTTTGTTGGTTCATATAAATTTATATCCATAGCACATAAATGTTTTTTCTACATAAATATCAAGTAAGTTGTATAGTTTCTTTAAAACTTTAAATGAAAACTTCTGTATTCCAAATATGTCCCTGTTTAAGAGTTTTTTCATAATGACTTTTGTACTCATCCATACTGAGAGATGAATATTTAAAAAAAATTATTTTCATAATATGCTCTTGAAACAATTCCTTTTAATTTTCCCTATAGGCTCCACTTAAACTGAGAACAATGCAGGTAGTTTAATAGGCAAGAATTAAATTGCAATATGAAGTTCCAAGTCTGGCAATCTCAGGAGATGTAGGTTGCCGAAGTCCATATGGAATAAGTAATTAAACAGAATTTTTGAGCTCATCTTATTACCGAAAAAATCAAGAACAAGCACTTAAAAATACTAGTCTCAAATATCTCCAGTAGCCACAACAATTGTATAAAAAAATCAGAACTACTGAAAATATATTCTTTTCGAATCTATTTTTGGTAGTCAAAATGCACATCTGGTTTTTTGGCTATTAAAAATACCGGAGGCAAGTATTTTTGATTGCTTTTTTGAAAATATGGAAAAAGGAAAACAAATACAGTAGGACCTCGATAACTGTCATTAATTGGCTCCTGGAATCCTAGACGATTAGCGAAAGGATGATAGACAGAACCAATTTTCCCATAGGAACAATGTCATAGGTCAAAAGTTCGTTCTAAAAGACCATACATGCATCATATATAAATGAATTTTTAGGCCTTATTTTGCTTGAAATTTTAGACTGCATCATTTTCATTCATTCACTTTTAGTTTTATTTGCAGGGATGTCACATTTCTGGAACTTTTAGCTTTTTTGGGAGGGTTATGCTAACTGTTGACAAATGAATTGACAGTTGAACTGCGGCAATCCGCTAAGGAACATTTTGCTGTTTGATTATTAGATTTGAAGGCAAAATTTAAATACTATGCACGCGAAATTTTTTCACCAAATGTTCTCCGAGAACAGCCGTAGCACACCGTTTTGATAGATCGGGGGTGCTATTACCAACCTAAGAAAATATTCTCGTTCTGAAACAGGAGAATTTGTTTTCTATGGTAGTTCAGTGGTAGAATATCTACCAGGCAAGTGGAATACACGGGTATGATTCCCAATCATAGCAGATTTTTCACCTGTTTCCACATTTCCCAGATAATTTTCTGTTCAGTAATAAAGCTTCTTTGCTCAAATTTCTCAATGAAATAATTCATACCAGCAAGCAATATCAGGCTACCATTCGAATCTTTCACACCCATTGGTGCAGTCTTGTCATCTGCTGCTAGTGTCATTAGTGGAACATAGTGCCAGAAAAAGCCAAGTCTCATCAGTATTTTATTCTTAGCCATGTGTCAAGTTTTCATCAGCAACTAATTTAGCAAATTTGTCACTATAGTTAACCACAAAACAGGCCTGGTGCTGAATTAAAGTAAATTTGTTTGTTGCAACATGCACAGAATTTGTTAATAGATCATTTTGTAAACTGTCTAGATTTTAGACTGCACTGTGTATAGTTATTGGGCAATTTGAAATTATAGATCTTGGACTTAGTGATGTAGCAGATGTACGGTATGTACAGTGTGGTCCCACTATTGCAATGTCTGCCAAAATATGAAACATTTTAACACGTCTGTTATCAATACCAAACTTTTCATTTAAATTATAATTTAATTTTAAAACTGGTAAAGGTCTTTATACTGCTTTCTAGTATGGTAATTTCAAAACATGGCTTCTTGATTTCACTGTCAGAAAGAATTTCTGCACCCTCCAGATTGATAATTCCTTTGTAATATCCTCAGGTTCACTCTCTACATGTTCTACATTGGAATCTTCAAACAACATAACAAGTATTTGAGCTTAATTTATTTATTTTCCATAAGCTCATAAACAGTAAAAGCCTTTGAAATGAGCGTAATAACAAAGACGAACACATATGACCATGCTCTCAGCAGGATTCGAACCTGCGACCCTAGCATTGGGAGCTAGACACACTAACCATCCCTCTACCAATATTTATTATTATTAGTTATTAAAATAGTATTAGGCATTAATATTATTAGTGTTAATAGAATTGTTTAAGAATCAGGTATAAGAAATACAGATAACATTTATTTGAAACTTCATGCTTAATTACCGATTTTTTACCTAGTAAACAAATATATTAGGCATCTAACTTAGGGATTTTACTCTTTATGGTAAAAATAAAAGCAAATATAATATCTGTAGTTTCTTCAAATTTTAAAGATTTTCTCTTTATTTTAACAAGGTTATATCAGGTAAAAATATATGATTTTGCTGTTACAAAATTGAGGCTGACATTTGTTTTTATTCATAGCATACTCTGTCCAGTTCCATTTAATAAATAATTTCTACAGTGCTTCTTCATTACTTAAGTAATGTTTTTTCCCTCAGGTTAGCAGCAAGGATGAGGATTTTTTTGATCTTCAAGTAGATGTAGACCAGAACACAAGCATTACTCATTGCTTAAAATGTTTCAGTAATACAGAGACTCTGTGCAGCGATAACAAATTTAAATGTGACAACTGCAGCAGTTACCAAGAAGCACAGGTGAGCTTTAGGCTTGTCTTATTTTTGTTTTACCACCTTATGCATTTTGTTGGTTTAATGTGAAATTTTAATTTTTTCATAACAAAAGATGGGAAGCATAGGTTAACCCCTCAAGCGTGCACGGTGACATATGTCTTCCTGTGCAGGGTCAACTTTAAGAGCCCTTATACACATTGCTTTTCGAGTTTTAGACATAAAATAAACACAACCTTAATCCCCTTGGATGACTGAACCTTCCTATACAAATATTGCGCACTTCCCCTTACTCAAAGATTTTTTTGTACCTGGGTTTTCCCCCCTCATCTAGTTGAGTAACATGGCATCCACTAGTAAGACGTATTCTGAAGTAGATGTGCCAGATATCATGGAATAAGAAGAAAGTGGTGACGAAAGTTTTGTTTCTTTTGTGAGTAATAGTTCTGAAGGGTATTTGTTAACTTCTGAAAGTGAATTTGAAGATGAGAAAGGTGTTGGTGTCAAATTTGAAGAATGAGAGCAGCAAATTCCTCATGTTTTTAAGTGGAATGATATCGGCACTGCAGATATACTTTCTTCTTTTGACTGTGAATGTGAAAGCAAGGTGAATATAAATATTTCAAGTGATAGTCCGCTAGAGCATTTTGAAATTTTTTTTTGATGATGGTCTAATAAAACATATCGTCGATGAGACTAGTCGGTATGCGGTCTTTTTTGGAGAAAGAGAAAACCAAAATAAATTTGTTTTGAAAGTCTCGGTTTTCGAAGTGGTATCCTACTTCTAATGAAATTACAGTTCTTTTAGGAATGTTTCTCCTTTTGGGAATTATTACTAAGCGGAATATAAAGATGTACTTCACTCGGAAACATCTTGAAACGCCATTTATACCAAATGTAATGACCGAAGAGAGATTTTCTCTTCTTACTCGATTTTTGTTATGGTACTGAATGCATACATTCTATTTTACAAAAATGGCAATAAAAAAGACCATCTATCGTTTCGAATAAGACTCATTGTTGAGATATTCGCAAAATATTTGGAGTGTGGAGTTGAGAAGAAAAAGGGAAGGCCAATACAGGTCGACCCAGATGTGACGAGGCTAACAAGGCGTCACTTCTTAGAAGAAAATCCCCCTTCAAGGAAAGAGGAAAGTTGGGATGAGGAGGTGTGTTGTTTGCAGATAGAGAGGAATGAGAAAGGAGACGTCCTACCAGTGTAAGCAATGCAACTCCATTTTTACCTGATATTATGTTTGAGGAAAGAATTTCTCTTCTATCGCGATTTCTGCATTTTGTGGATAATAATGACAAAGATTTAATCCAAAGTTATCCCAAAGTTTAGTTGTTGTTGGCACAGAAATTTGAACGGAAAGGGATTCCCGCAAAACTAAAGAAAGGAGAGCAGCAACACTGCTAACTGGGCATCACTTCACAGAAGAGGATCCCTCTTCAGGCAAGAGAAGACTCGGGCAGAGGAAGTGCATTATTTGCAGAAAGAAGGGAACAAGGAAGGAGACAACTTGTCGATGTAAAAACTGCCCTGGAAATCCTTCTCTGTATGTTGTACCATGTTTTGAAATGTACTACACATTATCCAATATTGCAGAATAAAGTTGAAAGTACGATGGATATTTGAAATTATAAAGTAGAAGTTTAAAAATATTAATAAACAGCAAACCATTCCTGCTTAATATTACCTATTTTTTCAGATTTTTATTTTTAATATTACGTTATTAAAATAACACAGATTGCATTCTCGAGCATTTAAATACCCGAGGGAGCCATTTTTAAATCACGCTTGATGGGTTTAACATTTAAACTTGAGACGTTTTCTTCATACTGTTCAATTAATTTGCTTTACTTGAAGGAATTCTGTCAAAAGAAGGAAAGGAAAGTAAAATATTTCCACTAGGATATCTTTGTTTGATTCCAGATAAAAAGTTAATTTAGCAGAAACATTTTTCTTTCCTTTCCTTCTCTTATTGGAATTGGAAAATTTATATGCATTTTTTTGCAAACAAAAATTTATGCAATGGCTAATAATTGGATTATTTTTTTTCTTGCAGAAGAGAATGCGCGTCAAAAAGTTGCCTATGATTCTCGCTCTTCACCTTAAACGTTTCAAATATATGGAGCAGTACAATAGGCACATAAAAGTATCCCACCGAGTTGTTTTCCCTCTAGAGCTGCGTTTATTTAACACGGTGAGTTATAGCTCTAGTATATGCCTCTTGCACATTTCATATACATATGTTATAGTATGTTAAAATTGATATATCATCAAGCATTAATTATAATTTTTATATAGTTCATGACAAAATTTTATTCTGTTTTGGTTGAATGATGTTTAACTTTCCTAAATAGGGTGTCATGAAGTTTTTATAAAATTATCTCAATTTAAACATAACTACAAGACATCTTTATTTTGTTTTTTTTAAGTTCATACTTCCAGTTGTGGCCTTTTTTGTTCAAATTTTAAAGTTTTATGAAATACAAAAATATAATAATAATACTTATTATTATTAATTATGTTTTGAATGAAAATACAGTGGAATGGATGAAAGTAAAAGTAAAGAAAATGTATAACATAAAAAGCAAGCATTTATGGTGAAATGTTTGGAGTTGAACATTTAAAATGTAGAATAAAAGGCCTGCCTTATAATCATGTCCGAACTGTCAGTAATCAAAAGCTTTTTCAGTTCTTTTTGCCAAATTACCGTATTTTCCATCGTATAGGACACAATTTTTTTTAAAAAAGTTAAATCCAAAATTCACCTTGTCTACTGCAGTGAAAGTCAAAGATATTCCTAAGGAAAATATTATCCTTTTTAATGTTTAGATAGATCTATGGTACATGAATGAGAATATGCACAAAAATAATTTTTTCCAAAAAAAATCCCTTCTGAAATCAGGGTGCGTCGAATGCGTCGGTGCATCTTATATGATGGAAAATATGGTATTTCATGTTTATCTTTCACAGAGTCTATTGTAATTACAGTGTTTGAAATTTTCCTTGATTTCTTTTTACATCATTAACCAATTTTTTTTTATTCTAGTCTGACGATGCAGTTAATCCAGACCGCCTGTATGATCTGGTGGCTGTCGTAATTCATTGTGGTAGCGGGCCTAATAGAGGACATTATATTAGTATCGTGAAGAGTCATGGGTTTTGGTTGTTATTTGATGATGACATGGTCGACGTAAGTTGCTACCTCCTTTGCTTTCATTTTAAGTGCAATGTTTGTTGATTTTTCAGGTATCTTTAACTTTTTTTTGCAGAAGATAGATGCGGCAGCTATCGAAGATTTTTATGGTCTCACTTCTGACATTCAGAAATCATCGGAAACTGGGTATATTTTATTCTACCAATCTCGAGATTGTGCTTAGAATATGATCCCATGGCTATAATCCCTTTTTAAATATACCGGTTTTATGCTATGTAGGTTTAACTACACCCACCTGCTTTGTTCAAAGGTATACGTTACAGAAATTGTTTTCTAATGCTTAATTTCCAGCCTCGAAATTTTCTATTACATAGAAAATGTTCATTTTTTGTTAAATTAACATTGTTTACCTGTTTTGGTACACAAAATTGTAAATAATTTGTATATATTTCTATAGTTGAATATGTATTATCTATATAATTGCTTATAATAAATTGTTTCAATAAATGATTTTATTTATCTGGGCTTTGTGTTTTAAATGCAATTCTCTAGTTTGAAAAGAGGAGTATGAGTTTAGATATCTTTATGTTTATGGTTAACTTTTTGCCATACCTAGTAGTTTATCCTTAAATAAAATCGGTTTGATACCTTTGGGAGGCCACAAGTAATTAAAATTTTAGGGCCTTCCTGTAATTAGTAAAGAAAAGTTTTCTAACATTAAATGTTATTCACGTTTATGCTATTATTAAATTTTGCATTTTACTCACAAACTCTTATTAAAATTGACATTGCTATTGCTTATAATGGATTCTTGATTTTATATACCTTGTTAAGTTGATGGATTATATGTACATATTACCAGTGGCGGATTACCGCACAGGCGTATGAGGCGTTTGCCTGGGGCCTTGACACTAATGGGGGCTTCAAAACAGTCAAAACTCAATGTTTTATTTAGTAAAATATTTCACAATCAGTATAATCTACTACTTACATACACATCTTGTGGTTTTACTTAGGTTTGTTACAATGTAACATCCCTTGCGTCATTCAAAAACACATCTCACAGTTATAATTCATTTTTTGTTTATTTTTCAATATGCGCAAGTTTATATAATAAATATTAAATTTTCTATTTATGCATATCTGTAATTCAGTTTATTTAACCTGCTGCATACATTTTTTCCATTTGTAAGTTGTAAAAAGTTTTGTAGAGTACCCTCCCAGTCAGTTGGGGGCCTCCAGAATTGTTTACACCTGGGACCTTCAAATACCTTAATCCGCCACTGCATATTACAGCTTACAACAGGATGTAATGTTGAGGAATTGAGTTGTAATGCATGAGCGAATGGCAAGCGGGAAACGCTGGTTCGTTTACTGGTCAAGTACAGAATTTTTCTCCTTCTCAAATTTATATTACAGCTTGTTTAATTGTGAGATGTATATGCTTTAGCAATTTAAAATAGCAAGATATGAGGAGGCAGGGTAAAAAACTTTATGAAGGTCCTCTGTGCATCATAACTTAAGTCATTGGTCTTTGTTATGAGAAGAAGTGTGATTAATGATAAAATTGGCCTAATTAAGTGACTTTTTTAGGTAATTCAAACTATCCATGCATATCTAAACACATTGACCACCCATGGCCAGTTAACTTGGCCATCGATGACTTTTGTAGGAGGCCCGTGTCCAGTTAACTGGCCATGGACATCAGTCTCTTTCAATGATTGCCCTGTGCTTGGGGCTTCCTTGTTTCATTTCAGTGGGCCTCTGGCAAGCTCCAATATTTCTTCCGGTGGTCGTGTTTTCTATTTTTAACATTAGTAGTATTATGAACAATGAAAATCATGGCTATGTTTGGTTGCTTGTTTTTGAAAATCTATGCATTAGGTGTAATCAGATCTGCATGTAGTAATGATTTCTGGCACAGTGATAGTATCCGGCTATTGAAACTTATTTGTTACTCTGATGACGATACATTTGAAATAGCCAAAATAACATTTGAATACTATTTAACACTAGATTAGTTGCCTATCAAAAATGATGGGTATACAATAAAGTGTTAAATTAAACTTTCTCTCTTCATCCCTCCCTGTATCATTCTCACTTACCTCTCAATAATGTAACTATCTCACTCATCAAACAATGAACAGAAAAGAGGTAGAACCCAGTTTTTAAAAATTGTTGAAATCATACTATCTCAAGTTATTTACTACACCAAATTCCCAACCAGCAAATCAACTTGGGCTTTTATTATAAAGATCACAAACTTTTTTATAGTTACCATCAATTTTGTTAGTAGTATAAAGTTTTGTGTGAAATCAGAAGAAAGAAACTCCTGTCAAGGGGTAAAAAGTGCAATGATTTAATGTCAGGGCCAGATCAACTTATGGGATAGTGTGGCTATGGCTTTAGGTCCTCCATTCCATATTAAAGTTACATCCAAATGACAGTAGCAGCACCCAGGCTCAATTAGATGGGAGGGCATTAAGGAGTTGCTAACCTGGGCCCAAGCTTTTTCTTCAAATCTCATATAATCCTATTTCTAACATAAAATCAAAAACCTTCATCCTCACTGTTATATGATACACTACATTGTTGATGTAAGAGAATCTTCTGACCCCCCCCTCCCACAGTAAAACAAGACAATTCCACTCTAATCTTGTAGCATAAATTAGGTACATTTTTGTGTGCCAACTTCTTGAAATGCATTGGTAAGGTTTTTACATTTACATCAATACCCTTCAAGCCGCTAGAAGCATTTGGCAGGGGGTGTCACAACACCAAGTGAACTCTAACTAATTCCTCAGTTGGACTGTCTTATCGCGTCTAGGAAAAAGGATCTGTAGTATTTTTCTGTTCTAGCGATTGTTTCGACATATTTTCTCCTGCACTCTGATCTAACATTACGTTCACTAACACCGATGGGGTCGACTATGCCGCGTACGTCTTCAACAAATTCGGAGCTTTCGAATTTTTCAAATAGTTTCCTTTTGTAATCAGTTCTTCTACTCTTCAACGTCTGCCATTTCAGATCCCTCAATAACTCTGATACACTCGCATCATACCGATATTCTCCTTTTACAAATCTAGCCGCTCTACGCTGAACCATTTCGAGCTCTCTAGTTAGGCCCTCCTTGAAAGGATCCCAGATGGCGCAACAGTATTCCACGACGGGTCGTATTAGGGAAAAGTATGCGATTTCCTTCACATTCGAGGGGCATCCCCAGAAGACTAGAGGAAAGCCCTTGAATTCTGTTTGCCGATGCTATAATGGTTTTGATATGCTTTCTACTAGACAAATTGCTACTGAGAGTTACTCCTAGGTGTTTGTAGCTATTGACGTATTTTAGCTTTAATTCAGATATTTGGTATGGGTAATGGTTGAAATTCATGGAGCGCGTGAAGTTCATTGCGGTGCATTTCTTTATATTCAGGTCGAGTTGCCAATCTTTACACCATTTCGTAATAGCCTGAAGGTCCTTTTGCAAATTTTCCTGATCATGTATTGTGTTGATTTCTCCATACACAAGTGTGTCATCCGCGAAGAGTCTAACTTTACACTTTATATTATCCGCTAAATCATTTATATATATCAAGAATAACAGAGGTCCAATTACACTTCCCTGAGGCACACCGGAAGTCACTTTGACGACGTCTGATGCAACTCCATCGAGAACTACTCTCTGGGTTCTATCGGATAGAAATGAGGCGATCCAATTTACAATTTTCTCGTTAATTGAAAAAGTCCTTAATTTTTGCACTATTTTTATGTGAGAAATGGTGTCGAAGGCTTTCCTAAAGTCTAAATAAAAATACTGCATCAACTCCTATTCCTTTATCCGATGCTTTCACAATATCTTGTGAGAGTAGAGCTAACTGAGTCTCGCATGACCTGCTGGAAGGAAACCATGCTGGTTTCTATTAAGCACATCTTTTGTTTTGAGAAATCGCATTATTGAGCTACCGATAATGTGCTCAAGAACCCTATAGAAGATTGATGTCAACGATATAGGGCAGTAGTTCTCCACTTTTAATTTACTTCCCGTTTTATGTATTGGTGTAATGTGAGCTGTTTTCCATATCAAAGGAACTACACCCTCATCTAAAGATTTTCTGGATAGAATCTTAAGGTACGGAGCTAATTCGTTTGCTAACGAGTTTATAATGAATGCAGGTATGGCTTCAGGCCCTGGCGATTTTCTTTTATGTACCTGACTTAGTAATTTAACAATACCGCTTAAGAAAACAAACATCACTAAACTTTGTTGGCTGTTTCCGTATATATGGCATTTCCTACTGAGGATTTTACTTCTTTTCCTAACAAATGCATTATGGTTTAGGAAATGTAAACGTATTGTAACTTAATTTTAATGACTTGAGGTAAAAAGATATCTTAAATTATTGGGATATAAGGCCTCAATACATGCAAGGAACCTTTAAGGTATAACCGGTGCTGAGCTGAACCTGACTCACAAGACTTTAGTTGAAATAATTTTTTTCTTTATTCAGTTTTTAAGTTTAGATTGAAGTTTATGTTTTAGATAACCAGTTGCTAAAATTTTGATAGCACAGCATTGTTGTAAATTGCAAAAAGGATAGTGTTTGGTTTTTCTTTGTATATGGACACTTAATACAATAGGATGGTTGAAATAATGATGAGTAATAATTAATATTTTTGTTAATTTATAGATTTAATAAGATGTTGATACTTTCCTTTTTTAGGCGTGTTTCGCTTCCAGCGTGAGCGCCTATTATCGTTGTCTGTCCATATGTTCGTTCTCTGCTTCAACCCAACAGATTTTCATGAAATTTAATATTAAGGACTTACAATCAGATATAATAAGAAAATCGCATAAATGAATCACATACGCCAATCAGGGATACCACTTTACTGGTGACAAAAAATGAACTTTCCGTCATATCTCGTAAAATATTGGTCATATCAAAATAATTTTCAAATAAAAGTTGTAGAACTAGTAAAGAAAAGTATTTCTTTTTCTATACATTTTTATCGTAGGAGTAGATGTCATCGAGAAAATCAAACTAAAATGTCTTAATTCGAGTTGAACTTAGAAAATTTCTTGCATGGTTACTTCATTGTTGCTAATATAAACAATCTCACACACAAACGTTTAATTTACTTACGTGTGCATGTAATATTATTAAATAGGAAGAAAATAGATTATTTATGATGAGGAAAAGAACTTTAAAATGCAATTTCCCTTACGTACAGGTATATAATTTCTTTCTAATACTCCATTGCACAAAACGCACCCATTTGTGATACTTTGTACACTTTCCTAACTTGTTTGTGCTTATGCTGTGAGTTATATGTAAACAGCTGCCGCTCTGATTTTGCCTTGTTTTTGAGTTCATTGCTGTCTTAATTTATGATCTTCTTAACCCAGCAGTACTCGTTTGGGATTTTGTGGACACCTCAGCCATGTCTTTTATGGCAGAGTTGCTTTTCTATTGTCCTTTATAACCCCTCCTTTTAAGTAACTGGAATGGAACAATTTTTTAGCCTTTTACAGTATAAATTCTTAGTTTCTTACTTTTATTTCTTGAGTTCAGATGTTTTTTGTGCCGGTATGCTGGTTCGTGTTTTTTTCTTTGTTTGGACATTATTCATGTTTTATTGTGACTCAGTCATTACTATTTATGGCACTGGTGTTGTTTTACATAATTTTAGACCACCCTTCAAATTTTAAATGTTTTTATGTTGTGATTTTTATTTATAGTGTATAAATGTATTTCTTTTTCCAAAAAATTATTTTTACAAATGTATGTTATCAGTAAAATTGAATGAATGCGTATTATGAGCAAGAAATAAACAAACAAAATAGAATAAAAAATATCTTAAAAGGGTCAAAAGCATCTAGTGCAAGTACTGACATTCTAAAGCATGCAAGCCAAGTGTTGCGTAAAACTGCGATTTCTCATTTGTGCAAAAGTTATTCTCACTCTTTTGGAGAATTTCTGGTGTTATTTACAGCAATGATGTGATTTTGAATGTATTCTGAACATCTATCAACTGTTATTTAACCTATGATGTCAGAAAAGATTCATAAGAATCTTTTTTTCTTATGAAATATATTTATAATCCTAAATCATCTTGTATTTTGCGAAAGTCAACTTATAAATAATCACAAACAGAAAAAAAACATACCTAATAAAAATTTATCAAATACTGACGATAAATTTCTTTTTTAACAGAAATACGTGTAGGGTGTCAGAGACATCCTGCGCGAGTACTGACATTCAAAAAATCCATGCAAGCACCGCAGGGTTCAAAAAGAGAGGAAGTAGGAGGGAGGTGAGGTCGACAGCCCATTACGTAAAGAATAGCTTTAGCCCCCTCATAACCTCAACCCATTAACGCCCAAATTATTTTTTATATCTCATCATTATAAAATTCACATATTGTGGTCATTAGCTTATAAGAGAGTAGACAAATTCAACTTTTATGAAATTTAAATTTCCATTGTTGAAATATAGGCCGTCTTGGTGGGTCTCTTTGTCTGGGAGTTCACATGAAGGGACAACACTCGTTAACTTAAAAATGGGAATTTATGTTACATATATATTGCCATAAAATATTGAAATTCATAAAACATGGATAAAATTACTTCTGGACATATTGTTTTCTTGAAGATTTCAAATATCTCCACCACTGTATTTTAGTAAGTCTGTCTGTTCCTTTATGCATGTCCACGTTTCTCAACTGATTCCAACCAAATTTGGCATGACTGTAGTGGACACGGGAATGTCAACGCGGGGTTTATGTCTGTCTGTCAGCATGCTTGATTCAAAATGGTGGCCAATTGTCTTATCTCTTCCTTTATGCACACCTGCATTTCTCAACTGATTCTGACCAAATTTGGCACGATTGATTATAGGGGACAGCAAGAGGACAGTCAGCATGGGATTTCGTTTCAGTTTGATTAAAAATGGCGGCAGATTTAGACTTTGAACTATACGTATTTTCCCAAGTCCTGCTATTGATTCGAATCAAATTTGGTACAATTGTGGAGGGTTCCTAGGAATAATTCATAAGCGGTTTTTGTATCTCTCTGCCAGTTTTATTCAAAACAGCAGCCGAT
Organism: Uropetala carovei; assembly: GCA_036926305.1. NCBI lineage: Eukaryota > Metazoa > Arthropoda > Insecta > Odonata > Petaluridae > Uropetala > Uropetala carovei. The sequence goes on from JAXCHB010000009.1 coordinate 1,256,211, forward strand.
TGAATTCTTAAATAACATGTATCATCTAGAATTCGTATTGGATTACAACAAAATTTCCCCGGGCAATGTCGGGTATTTCTGCTCGTCACTTATGATTTAGAGTGAAATTTTGGAAATCAGGAATTGCACAGAGTTGCATTGTATTTTCAGCAATATGTTTGTGGTTTTATTTTACAATTTTCTTTAGCTAGCCACAACTTTGATTGACCCTCTTTACTATCATATGCAATCTTTCATCATATCTGATATATTTGGACACAGTAGGTCAAGAGGTTGATTGAAAAGATATAGATTTACCACAGGCAACCCTCGTTTCAAATCCACGACAGCAATCTGTCTTCAGAAGTCCTTGATTGTAAATGAATTGCTGTCATGCACCATTTTATATAAAGGAAACAATTTACAACAGCTGTGTCAACCATATTCATAAACAAGGACCAGTACCATTTTTTACCTCTGGTAGCAGTCGTATTTTTCAAAAAGCCAATCATGTTGATCCACACCTCTCATAAGTCTATTAAAGGTGTAAATGGCTTCAGACTGTGAAATGGCAACCTTTGCCTTTTTTTGCACTTTCAATGTAAGATCTACTTTATCAAAATTGGTTGCTACTGCCATTGATTTATCATCCCATCTAATCAAAAGCATTTCGTTCTCTCTTATCAAATTGATAGTTGTAAATCCTCTTCCTTGTTTTCCTAGTTTTTTTAGGTGTTAAGAGTATATTCTGCAGTTCTGCTAACCCAAATTGTCCCACTAGCACGATAACATAACTCTCGTGGATTCTGTATCTTCCTTGCAAGACTTTTTTGAGAAAGGAAATTCATTTTCTGGGAAGTCCTTGTTCAACACTTGTATGTCAATCACTCATTCATCCATTTTACCTGTGGATTAAAAAGTACGATAGACAGACGGAATTGGAAAGTTAAAGGAATAGAAAACGAAGGAAAAGGTTTCAGTTGATAGGTGACTGAGAGGAAAGAGAAAAATTACAAAAATCTGAAGGTGGCAGACGATCCAGTTAAGCATATAACCACAGACCTGTCTGCATCAGATTACTAATGATGATGATGGAAGTGATTAACTTCAAACATATATGCAGTTCATATTATTTACATTGAACTTTCGTTTAAAAACAACAGGCAGTACAAAGCTAATTTTATAGTTTGGCAAAATATATAACTAAAGGAATGGAAATTGTTAGTACTACATTTTCTACCTCAAAACTTGGCCATTATAACGTAGCAAGGTAATATTTGCAATTGCAGTCAAAATACAAGATATTGCTCATTTGAAAACACCAATAATTGTAAATAGTCATTTCTATGATTTTCTATTTTTGCTGACATTGCAGATTACATTTGACACTTTTAATCAAATTTAACAGCTTGAACCTATGGAAAATGTTATTCAAGCCTGAATTTCACTTCTCATTTTCTTATGTTTGTAAAAAAGCTTCTTCTCTGGCAAATATCAGAAGTTGAGGACTCAGAAAAATTAGGCTTGATGCTAATATTTGGAATCTGGGTTCATGCCTAGGTTTGCATTGGTAAGGTGGGAGTTTAAATTTTGCAACTCTTGCATGGATGGCTAAGCTAGATTCAGACTGCTCTTTGGCATGAAATGTAATGCATTGATCTGTGGGAAAGCTTCTCTTTTTGTGCTGTTTATATAGAGTTAACTGTTTATTTCCATATGTGACATTTCTCCAGTCTAACGTGATTAAAAGTATTAATTTTATTTCTTCCTCAGAGAGCTCTAAACACCGTAGTAGTCCCCGCAAAAACCTTATATATTTTAAAGGAGTAATATCACCACTAAATAAAATGAGAAAGATTACTTGGTAAAAGTTCCACTTTATTAAAAAAGAAATGACCAGTTTCGACTAATATCTAGTCATCACCAGGATGATGATGACTAGATATTAGTTGAAACTGGTCATTTATTTTTTAATAAAGTGGAACTTTTACCAATCAATCATTCTTTTTATTTATGACAGAGTTCCACCAAGTAAAGGCTTTTTCTGTTGATTTTAAAATCACCGCTATTACAATAAGCAAGATATCTTTGGCAGCAGTTCCTTGAGACCAATCCTATTATTATTTCAGGGTTTCTTGCTTTAGAAGAAATTTTGTCCTCATATAACTGTTTCCAACTAAAATGAAATGATCAGGTCTCTAATTTACTAGATAAAAAAATTCAACATTTTTCCCAATGCAGCATTCATCTTATTTGATGAGACTATTTCAAAGAAAATGGTCACCATCTACTCAAACTAGATGACATGCTCAAAACTATGTACATATTCAATACTAGAGGCAAAATTTGTTGTAATTTCTAAAATAATAATAATGCAAATGCTTTCTAACAGATTTCATAATAGCTCTGCACCAAATACTTAAAATTTTCCAATTAAATAACCGTAACTGCAATATTACTAAGCTATTCTATACAAGTTAAAGCAGTCACTTCAAAAAAATACAAGCTTAGAAAGATTTTTATAAAACTAGGAATGGAAACTGTTCAATATGAGAAATAAGAGACGTTTGGCCAATGAGAAAATTTTATAGGCAAATAATTTCAATACATTTTTACGCGATAAACTCATACGGAATTGGAGCTAGCATAATTGGTTCTTCCTTGCCGCTGACAATATGAGCTTTCCTGGGCTCCTTTGGCTGAAAATTGAAGGAAGAACATGAATACCAGAAAATACACCACTGCTTCAGATTTGAGTAAAAATAACTACAATTACCTGTCTCTTGAGGGCTACTTTAACTCCAGTTGTCTGGGCAAGTTTCCTAAGCCTCTCATTCTCCTTAACTCGCTTCATGAAATCTTCACGACACTTCGAGTGGTTAATATGTTCAACGCGGATGTTGATCCTAAGGAAATGAAATATTAATATAGGTGATTTAAAACATTTTAGGTCTTAATGAAAAAATAAATAATTACCTCTTCGGGATGATGTTTCCCCTAACCCTTTTGTTGACTATAACTCCAAGGGCATGAGGAGTGACGTTGTAAACACGGCCGGTTTTACCATGATAGAATTTGTATGGCATACCTTTTTGAACGGCACCATTTCCCTATGGCAATAATTAAAACATTATTTTAAGTTAAATTCGTAATAATTAATATTAAAATTTGATGAACAGTTGTCTTATAAATAAACTTTTATAGTTGATAGGGCAAACATGATTTAACGTTATCTTACATAAGGAAGGTTTGCACTCAATAATGTTTCACATACCTTAATATCTACTATGTCTCCAACGCGGTAAACTTTCATATACGTTGAAAGAGGTATCGTGCCATGATTACGGAATCTTCGAGAGAACAAGTCTCTCGTTCCCCGCCGATAACCCTTGGAGTTGGTCATTTTGACTCAACCTGAAATATTAACAATGTTAAATTAAATCATTTTAGTGTCTTAATAATCACAGATTCATGCATAATAACTCAGTTATTACTAAGACGGTGACACACGTGGCTCTTCATATTTTTAACAATTATAATTAAAATTAAGCATGAGTTACAGAACTACGGTAATATTAAACTTACAAACTGTGCAAAAAGTACTTAAAAGATCTACTTTAACCAGTAGAGAACTAATTCTAGATAAGTAAATGAAAATTATCAAGCAACCATACCGTAAATACTTCTCTCCTCGACCGGAAAGAAACCTGACGGACGGTGGCACTAAACTCAAAATAAATTTCAATTAAAAAATGTGTAAAATTATTGCTGATTATAAGTATATGTAAATGCATAATAAATTAATTCTAAAATATTTTTATAAAATAAATATAATTGTAAATACAATTTTGAAATTTTTTAAATTTTAATTTGAATTACTAGTACCGAGATGAGTTGGAAGGAAAACAAATGAGCGGCACTCAACTTTCAAGTGATGTCTTTATGAAGTAAAGGCAATTAAGGAATAATTTATGCAAAGGTGAGTTCTTGAACGTAATCAATGGTTAAGTATTAATTTTACATACCTTTTATGCATGAAGTCATTTATACTTGATGCGCGAACTTAGTGGTTTTCTTTCAAGTTTTGCCGGCGATAGTTGTATATGTAGATTCGATTGATTTTGAATTTTAGTAATCTTTTAAATCGTTAATCGGGTGTATTTGCTAAATTTTTATATTTTAATGGGCCTTTACAGTATGTGTACGGATATAACGTGTAACTTTTTTCGTTTCAGGGTATTTATTCAGTATAAAAATGAAGTCGGTAAATTTCTACTTCATTTTAGTATTTATATTTGCCGTTGGAATTAGTTTAGCAATCCCTAAGCCAGAAGAAAAAGAAGGGAAGAAAGATCGAACTATAGAAAGGGTAAGGATCGAAAAAAATTAACATTTGTTGCCGAATTTAAGCAACCGTCTAATCAATTTGTTTTTAAATTAGGACCTTAGCAGTAAAGAACACTATGCAAACGAAGAGCATAATCCAGAATATGACCACGAAGCCTTTCTGGGGGAAGAAGCAAAAACTTTTGATCAACTCTCTCCTGAAGAAAGTAGAAAGAGATTAGGGTAAATAATCTTGCTAATTATGTAGCGTCTAGATGAGAATATAAGATATTGGAGATAGTAAATTTTCTTCACAATTTACTTTGTGTACAAGTTTTAGCAGTTTTAATTGCTCAAAATATGTTTAGCTACTAATGTACTAATCGACAGTTCAAATTTAAAGACTTTCCTCTTATGTATGTACTTTTTTTGGATGTTTGAATTGTGCAGAATAATCTTCAACTTTTCCTTATTATATGACCAATGATGACACTGAGAAAAATCAGTATTTTTGTCATTTCAGTTTAGCAATACATACATGTTTTTGCATGATCAAGCAAAATAAAACCACCTTTCTAACATGCAGTTGTTAAAAAAATTTGTACACATTTGTGTTAATCAATTCATATGCACATTCAGCAGAGAATTATGCTTGTCTTACGGCTGAAAAAATCTGAGAATTGGCATTTAAAAACCAACAGATTCAAAAAAGTACTTATCTCAGTTATATATGGCCAAAACAATATTATGAAAAATTATGGTTTTTCATAACCTTTTGTATCTATTTGAGATAAGTACTTTTTTAAAAACTATGGGTATACCTCGTTTAAAGAAGCCTCTGGGAACAAAGCTCCTTTATAACAAAGACTGAAATTCCGCAGTGATAATTCGGAAATGTTGCAAAGTAGAATACGCATGTTTTACTGCTCAAGTTGTCGAGACAGGAATTGATACTGGTGCTAATTACATTTCGAAGCTTTGCTAATATAGTATCATATGTTCGCAACATTACAGCTACTAAATTAGAATATTCTTGATCCTGATCTATTCTATAAATACCATGAGAATGGGTTAGTTTGACTCTTTAACTCAAAGTAGCCAATTCCAAGTGTGCTAGCTTAAGAAACCTCTCATTTTCGTACTGAAGAGACGTACGTTCATTTAACATTTTTGCTATTTTTTTATTAGGCTCACATCAGTTATTATCCCAGTATGTCCGCCAAACTTGCTTCATGTGAAAGTGGGTTTAATTAGCAAAAAGTGTAGCGTAAATCTACTTCTTTAGAAGCAAAGATTCAAGTCATAAGACAAGTCATCTTCGAAACAAGTACAAAAGCTTCTTCCCTCCGTTTTGCCCATCAACTACACTACCACCGATGCAAAATCGAAGGAAATGAACCCCAGAAAACCCCTGCCACTTTGTTTTAATACTCATAGTAGCTTTCAAAATTTTAAAATGCTCATTGCATGTTTACCAGCAGTTTTGTCTGTGTCTTTTATTATATGCTGACGTTTTGGTAAACCCCATTTTCTGAAGCCCGAGAATGCATCCCTACCTACATTTCATATGTAATTTATACCTCTGGTAATGAAGTCTCCGATGGAACGCATCTACTTAGTTAACTGAGCTATACCTGTATTGGTTTTTAAGTGCTTCTTCTCTACTTCCATATGCACATTGAAATTCTGCCAGTAAATGAATGTATTTTTAGATATCGTTGAAAAATCTTGAGTTATTGTGTGGTCAGTTAGGAAAAAAAAACAATTTGAATAATTTTGTAGAAAATATCCTATATCTAATTTTACAAGTGTCTGCATTTGTACTCAAAAACTGTTCATCATAGATATACGTGGTAAACAGCATTTTTTTTCTTCTAGCTAGGATGCCCTTGGATAACTATTTTCATTTTTATAAAGATTCGGGTTCGAATCTTATAAATCATTTATATTTTCCATATGATAATAAGCAAAAACTCAGCTTTTCGGCATGCAGGCTTTCATTCATTTGCTCAAATAAATTCAATATATTGGCATACAAGCTTTGTATATGGTACGTTTTTAAAGATCAAGGATTCTTATTCTTATCGTTTTTTTCATTTACGATTCGCAATCTCCTGCATTTTAAGTTTAATGCACATAAAATTTGCCATTTTAGCACTAAATACCTTGACGATGGACATTGTTGTGCTCCAAGTCCTATTGTTGTAAAACCGTATATAGCTTATTATCATAAAATTAACATTTTATAAGCTGTTCAAATGAAGAGAGGATAAGAGGAAAAGGAGTGAGAGGGAGAGAGGGGAGAAGGAGAGAAGAAAAGGAGAGAGGGAGAAAGGGATTGGTGGAAGAGAGAGGGGAAAGGGAATAGACAAAGATGGGAGAGGAGGGAATGGGAGAGGGGAATAGGGAGAGAGGGAAGTGTGAGAGAGGGAGCAGGGAGATGTTTCAATAATGCAAGAATATAGTAAAAGGCATCTGTAATAGAATAGTTTTCTATGGAGATATCATTTGCAACATTAATTGATTCACATTATTATTAATAAATTAATTGAAAACAGTTTGCATAATCATTGTGCGTGTACAGCTAGTAGTGACTAAAACTTCCAGTTCATGCTTTGGCTGAAATCAAAATAACAAACTATATTTCCTCAGTAGTCATAAAAGGTTTTGGCTACATCAGTTTAATGATAGATTTTTTTTGTAATTTTCCTTACTTTTAATGTCTTTCAGTTGTCAATTTGACACTTGCAGATTACAGTTTTCATTGAATATAAAATTTTCCTGAATTTGATGTTTTTTGACATAAATCTATATAAAATGAACACTACCGAGCCTAATTATAACTTATATTAGAGACGTCTTAGCCCATCCATTATATGTGAAAATAGTGTAATTGCCTACCAAAAGTGATTGGTCTGCATGACTTGAATATTAAATTTCAATAAAAAACTTAAAAACAATGAAGCCAATCTTTACATGCACAAAAAATGAAATAATAAATAGAAACTTTGCATAATTGAATGTTTCAGAAAGTAAAAATAGCTTTGGGCATGTAGAAGTTGTGTGGAAAAGAAGTATTAATGAATATTTATGTTAAGTATTAAGCATTACATGCTCAAAATTATTTTTGGATCTTGTGGGTTTTTCAAATTGTCAAAAACAACTGTTGTAATTTACATAGTAACCGAGGATATTGGTGAGCCTTCGGCTCGCTTTGTTTTTAGATTATAATGCCTTTTATATCGGGTGTAGCTGTCTACAGGCACTATCACGCCCTTCGCCTCTCTGGAACGAAGTTATCCCACACCATTGGCCGGTGATCGGGTGGTTAAATGTCGCCACAGGCAGATCTGTCATGGGTTTGCTAGCTTTTGTTTTGCGTGGAATTTATTAAATCTAAGCAATTAACAGATATGAGATCCAGCAAAAATAGTATATTTATTATAAGAATTCCATTTCATTTCACACACTATTTAAATAAACATCCACTAAGGTAAAATCTAGAATAGAGATTGGGGGAAAATACTGCAAAAGGTCCGTGGGGGGACAAATACTGCAAAAGGTACCAATCCACTACCAACCCAACACCAATCCAACCCTGCCAAACGCCAGCCTAATCCAACCTAGCACCAATGAATGGGTGGCTGATCGCAGTGCTGAAATGCTGATGCCGATCATCCATTCCAGAATATGTACTTAAAATCTTTTAAAAAATTCAGCCATTTTAATCTCTATATCTGACTTAGAAGTGCTGATGAACACAGTATCAATGAATATTTATTTTTGTTACTATCATATTATTTACTGTTATCAAGGTGTTGTATAAAATTCAAAATAGCATCTATGTAGCTTTGGTGAATATGTAGACAGGTGCAAATTTATAATCCCAGTCAATCATGGTATTACACAAAACTGGCAAATCACCTTGACATAAAAATATATTAAATTATTTATGTAACCAAATATACCGTATTTTCCGTTGTATATGATGCATCAGGGCATTAGACACATCCTTATTTCAGAAGGAATTTTTTTGGAAAACATCTATTTCTGTCCATGTCCTCATACATGTATTTTCTATTTACTGTTATCACAATTATTGAATGAAAAAACTTTCTCGTTCACCTTGCAGATATGCCTTGTTGTTTGTTACTCACAATTGGTGTAGAAAGTATAACAATACTCTAAATTTTCTTTCAAGGTTTCACAGTCAATGTATTTTTCAGCTACAGTCTGATATCTCTTACCACTTGACTCAATTGATTTTATCTGATTTTGAATTTAAAATTAATTTTTTGTTATAATATTAGTAAATAATTTGTGACTGTGCATGAATGGCATTTATAGTGCATTCCATTTAATTTCAGGTTAATTGTTGATAAAATAGACAAAGATAAGGATGGGTTTGTATCTCAAGATGAGCTGAAAGAATGGATAAGATACACTCAAAGTAGATACCTTCTTGATGACGTAGACCGACAATGGAGATCTTATAACCCTGAAATGAAAGAGAAGCTTACATGGGAAGAGTATAGGAAATTGTTGTACAGTTTCATGGATGGTTAGTGTCTTAATTATAAGATAATATCGTCAGGGCCGGCCTTGTACCTATTGGACCCAATCGGGCCCCGCGGCCCTGGAATCCACCCCGGATCCCCCCCCCTCCCCTCCCCCCCCCCCCCCCCCCCCCCTGGCTTGGCCTTTTAGGCCTCGTTGCTTCGGTCCTTTGGACCTCGCTTACTGTGCCCCTCCCAAGTCTTTTTTTTTTCAAACTACGCCTTTTAGATGTAGGGGCCCCGCCAAAAGTTTTCTAATTGGGCCCCACAATTTCTAGAGCCGGCCCTGAATATCGTTAGCTAAAAAGAATTACAAAGGCTTTATGTATTCATAATGTTTGTATAGAGTTGAGAATTTGCAAAATGTTTTGTATTTGTATTGAAAAATTGATGATATATTTTAATGTATTGCTTGTCCGTTTGCTATCAATACTAGCATGGAGCCTCTGTTAACAATTTTGTTATTCCAGGGCCTTATTGTCATGCTTGATTATGAATGTTTTATTTTCTTGTTAACCAAAAAATAATCCTTAATCAAAGTTATCTTTAAACTACACTGTTAAAAAGTAATTTTTTAATATGTAAAATCATTGAAAATTTACCACCAAGCTTGTTTTGCATGCTTAGGTTTTAGGCCCTGGATTTTATTTGTTGATTGATCATGACTTCATTGTATGCTTCTATGAACCAGAGAATACTAGGAAACTTACTCTTAACTAATCCTAATTGATGATATGTTTGTTATCATTACTAATGCAGACATGGATGCCAATGATTTAGATAAGAATGATGATGGCCCATCCTACCGAGACATGTTACAAAGGGACCGCCGTCGCTGGAGTGTGGCCGACGAAGATGGAGATGATGCTCTCAGTCGAAAAGAGTTCATGGCTTTCCTTCATCCTGAAGAGATGGGACACATGAGGGACATTGTTGTTTTGGAAACAATGGAAGACATTGACAAGGATAAGGATGGAAAAGTTTCCCTGGAAGAATATATCGGTTAGTTGAATTCTATTTATTAACTTGTGGATATAACAGTTTAGAAAATCTGACCACTACAAACAAAAATTAAAGAAATTAGACATTAAGTAAGATGTGCAAACTGTTTGAAAATTTGCAAATAGAACGTATTGAAATTGATATTATTGTTTTTGTTTAGTTATTTGTTCATAGTTTTGTTATTATTTATTGTTGGATATCTCAGACATTTTTTATAAAACATCCTTTGATGGATCAAGTTTAATTTTTTAATTCTATTCATTAGTCAAAATCAATAAAATTTACACTAGTAAATAGTCAGGGGAAAAAGTCTTTGTTAACATTTTTTTATCAAACCAATATATTTTGTTAAGCTTCATATACCAAGAGGGGTATTTTTGGACTCCAATCACGTTCTTCTTAAAAAATAGTTTTTCATCATTTTTACGAGCTTAATAATAGCGGCCTTTACACGTACACTCTTTCCCGCGCGATTGAAACGGCGCACGCCATTCGCTCAGGAAAGAGTGGCTGTCTAAATGCAATTCTAGCGCGCATGCCCGGAACGTGTTCAATCCCGCACGCTTGACCGCAAGCTCGGCGTTCCGCGATATAATTTAGTGTAAAGGTTTTCGCATGCGCGATGGCAGACACATGTTACTGGTCGAAGGAATTTTTATCAAAATTCATAGATACGTACAAAGAATACCCGTGTTTGTGGCGCGTAAGGGGGGGTTCTGGTTTGTTGGGCAAAAAAATAGGTAATTTTTGGGAATTTTTTTTTTTAAAACAAAAAACACTATAATTTCGAATTTGACAGATTGATATATTTAATATTCAGCAATAACTGTGAGTTTTTTTAAGCGAAAAAAATATATTGAATTCTTTATAGATGGCGCTGTGTTTTCCTTGAAAAAAATGTTTGTCACCTGCGTTGACAAAAATGGCCTCGGAGATCATCTTAAACAAAAAATGAAAGAAAATTTCATTCTGTATGAGTGTGGCTTTCTGTGGTACTAGAATTATTCAAAAATACCGAAAAAATTTAAAATTACGACCTTTTAACCCTAGAACGGTAGACTACGTAATTTTTACGTACAATGTTGCAAGAAACGCTCCCCACTCCTCTCCCTCGAGTGCTGCCACTTCCTACTCCCAGCAGTGCTTTCCTCATTTAGTTTGTGACTAATTTCTGTGCTTGCGATGTCGCTGCATCCCCAGGGCTCTCCGTACTTCGGCGATTTCCAACATCATATACGTAATATATACGTATGTCTACCAACAAGTGACTATTGTTTTACATCAGATTCACGCATATCTACCAACAAGTAACTCTTTTAGTAAGTAATATTTACGTATATCTACCATCTTGAGATAATTATTTATACAAATCATTGCCGTATATCAACTATCATATTATAATAATTCCTCTACCTGTTATTTTGCTCATAATAATCTATTTTCGTCACTTTTTCACTTTCTGACAAAGACTGTTATGATAAATTGATACATTTTTTATATACAAGTTTTCAGGAGTTGTATGACGATAAAGAAACGAGACCTTCGAAAGCTGACTGACAAACTATCCCCGAGTTTTGAAAGTGCAACTGCTCATATTATATTACTATAAATTTAAAAATTTATTTTCTCATTGTTGTAACTATACTACCACTACTATAATTTTTTAGTATTCTTTTAACTTCTGCTTAAAATTCCTGGTAAATTGCTATTAAAAAGATTTTTTATCTACAGTTTATTCGATGTTTTATAGATATTTCATTTTATTGTTCCTAAAGTATATATAGTGGACATTATTTAACAATTTTGTAGTACTCTTCGCCTATTTGCTTTCATAATGCTATTTACTTAAGAATAATGAAGAAATTTTACAATCTAAATATGTTTTCAAGACTAAAATGCCTTGTACGTAAAATTTACGTATGTCTACCAATAAGATACAAACGACTAAGTCTACCGTTCTAGGGTTAAAGAAAAGTTAGCAAATTTTGCCAAAGAAATGGTATAATTTTTTTAAATTAAAGAGTGAAGAATACACGAACAAAAATTTGAAAAGTGAAGCCTACGATAAATTAGTGTCAATATGTCAAACCATTAATCCTTCCGCAAATCCTGACTTTGTGGTTAAAAAATACAAAGTTTGCGTGGATCTTTCCGCAAGGAAATGATGAAGGTGGAGGAAAGCAAGAGATCGGGGAACTCCCAGGAAGATGTATATGTACCTAATCTATGGTACTACGATTTACTCTTGTTTACAAAAGACCAGGAGCAGCCCACCGCTAGTATTAGTAACATCGGTACCGAAGAAGGTGACAGCAGTACCGGGGAAAAAAGTGACGAGGACGCTATCCCGCTGCCACCTGAAAATGAAACCATCATTGGTCAACCGAACCAGGAGGTATGTTTATTAATAACTACTTTTTACAAAAAATGCATACACAAATATATATGCATAAATTAGTACGTGTTTTAGTCACCAGCATAAATATGCTCATGTAAACATCTATGATTTTATTCACTTTTACCTTATTAGGCTTTCCCTTAGCTTAGCATTTCATCTTGCCATTCCACTCCACCATCTGAATTGAAGAAGTTTTTATAATTGTCTCGATTATGAATAGCACTGGCACTAACGATTCTTGAGTTCACATGCTGCAAATCAGCAATTTCGGCAGCATCTCTTCTTCAATCACCCTTCATGGCACCTGTTGCAATATCTTCCCTGTCAAATGTTGCAGATGTAATGTAAGAATTACTGCACTTTCGCAAATAGTTATGTATTGCACAAATAGCTAGTAGGATGTAACATATTTTTGGAGGTGACATATTTATCGCCGTATTTAGTATTCGAAATCTCGAAGATATTATTCCGAATGCATTTTCAACGACGTTCCGTGCTCGGGATAGTCTATAATTGAATATTCGTTTTTTGTAATCTGTTTCTCTATGAGGATAGGGTGTTAGGAAATGCTCTTTTAAAGAAAATGCTTCATCCCCGAGAAAAACGAAATTAAAATTTTTAACTGTTTCATGATTTTCTGGCAAATGTAACTGTCCTTTCGTTAATCTCCGATAAAATTCTGTGTATTCAATCACTCCTCCATCAGACATCGTACCATTTTTCCCGACATCCACAAAAATAAATTCATAATTGGAATTAACCAACGCCATTAAAATAATGCTGTAGAAATTTTTGTAATTATAATGCTGAGCCCCTGAATACGGTGGTGGTACAATATGTATATGCTTGCCATCCAGGGCTCCTCCGCAGTTTACAAACTGCCATGTCCACTCAAATCCTTGAGCAATTTTCATCCACTCTTCTTTAGTAGTAGGGAACTGAAACCAACACATTTTACATTAACTTAAAACGTTCACATTATGTTTACATAGACTGGTATTAACGTTAATTTGTTAGCCTAGCAGTTCATTAAATTTGTTTTTTTTTTTACAGAGAGAAATGTTTGCCAAGTCCAGTGAAAAACAAACCGAGAGTATATTTTCATCCGGAACGAAAAGAGGAAAAAGAAAAGCGACTATGGCTGAACGGACAACGGAGTTTATGAGAGCTTGTACGAGTGCACTGACTGAAAGTAACACTGAGATCACCGAGGACCAAGCGATTGGGATCAATGTTGCAACAAAATTACAGCGAATGGATGCTACACAAGCCATGTATGCAGAGTCAGTGTTTAATACGATTCTGAAAAGAGGATTGCTAAAATGCTTGAATGAGGATACTGATTTCTGTGACAACCACTGTAACAGAAATATCACGGCGCATGTTCCAACAGTCTCTCCTGCAACATCCAATGATTCCTACATCAGTTATGTAGAGACAAGTTCCGCGGGCTCACAAAGCTACCGGGACAATTATTATGAGCAAACGGGACTCTCAGAGAATATAATAATATATAATAATTGTATAATAATAATTTGTATAATAAAATTCTTTGTGTAATAATCTACTTATGAATTTTAAATTTTGTAGTGTTTAAGTATTTTGACAAAAATACCGAGTCAAATTTTATAATTATAATAAATTTTTATAATTTTGGTTGTTTAAATTCAGTCCTTACCTTCATATAGTCCTCCTTCATAATGTCGTATATCACTTTCCATGTTTCCGGAATTATATTGCACAGTGATGGAGCAGAAATTCCTGTACTAAATTTTAAATCTTCAAAAGAGCGACCTGTTGACTAAAATTGTAACGTGGCTGTGAGACTTTCTTCTGAAGTTATACGTTCCCTCATCAATGTATCTTGTTTAGTAATTTTAGGTTCAACCATCTTAAGTAAATTGTTAAATGATAAGCTGTCCATCCGCAAGTAATTTCTATAATCCTCTGGATGGTTTTCCCGTAATTCGTGAATTAATGGCATATGCCTGAAGCTGCATCGGTATGTTTTAATCCAGGTACGTCGTTTTCGTTTGTCACTTAGAAATTGCACATAAATTGCAGCACACGCGACAGCACGAAGTCGAGTATTACGTGCACTTTCCATGGCTTCCTTGACAATCTAAAACCCTTTCGCCAATCCTGTTGAGATTTCCAACACTCCATGTGCCATGCCAATCGTGCGGGAAAGAGCGCGGGTTTGGCATTTACACGCATGCTCTTGTCGTCTCCCACTTCTGACCAGGGGAAGGAGCGCGCGACTGGAGAATGGTCAATTTTGATAGCAAAGTCTTGGAGCGCCATGGTTTTATCCTCTCCCAGTCACTTGCGATTGGCGTGCGCCGTTCCAGTCATGTGGGAAAGAGTGTATGTGTAAAGGCCGCTAATAATTCTGTGTCAATATCTTCTTTATAGAGGCCATGCGATTGATATTTATTTAATTAGTGCAACTGTTTATTTTAGAAAAAAATGTTTCTCTTGGAGTTCAGATATGTCCCATATCAGGATATTTTTTTGGTATGTTGGTAGCTTAGTTGAAGTAATTGAAATGTATCAATTCTTTATATGAACTACCATAATAAATGCTACTGAATTGTAAAAATAATAAATAACCAGAGTGGTAAAGGGAGCTATAGGAAATGTAATCAATAAAATCTATCCAAGCCCATAAAAATCTGGAAAGCAACTGATGACACAGAAATATATGGATTCATTTGCCTCCTCTTAGTAATAGAAGCTTTGAAAGCCAAGGGAAAATCTCTAAATATGTTTTGGATTACAGACCTGAGAAGGCATAGATTCCCTGCAACCTTGCAATGCGGCCCATGAGATTTTATGGCATAGACATCAGAGAAGTTCGAAAACAACTTGACAAATTAGCTGCTATAAGAGAGATTTTTGACATTTTTGCTGCTTGTTGCCTAGAAAATTACATACCTGGATATGATCTCATTGTTGATAGCTCAGAGTTTATGTGAAATCCAAACCAGCCAAGTACAGCATGAACATATTAATGCTAGAAAGTGTAGGCATGCCTTATACAGCAAATCTGCAGTTGTATTTAGGAAAAGAAGGACAGCATCTAGAGGAAAACAAAGGAAAGAAAGTTGCAAGCTGTTGCCTCGGAAACAGCCATGGTATAACATGCAACAATTTATTCAGCAGTTTAGAGCTAGCTCAAGTGTTTCTACTCAGAGGTCTAACATAGTGTAGAACAATGCAGAAGAACAGACCAGAGGTCTGTAATGAACTCCTTCCTATGAAGTCACGGGAAATGGAATCCTATGTTATTGCCTTTCACAATGATGTTACATCTTGTTTCAAAGAAAAACCTGATATGGCCAACACATGACTTTCTCCATACAGAGTAGTGATGCACCGAAGCTCAGCTTCGGCCTCTGTATTCGGCCAACATCTGCTATTCGGCTTCGGCCTTTGGATGGCCAAATAGCCAAATACTACATATTTTTTTTTGATAAAACGAAAAATGATAATGACGTAATAGAAGAAAGCTGAAAACACTAAATAAAAGCATAATACATTGAGTTGTTGCCATTGCAATTCACATATCTCGGATTCAGCGTGACAATTATGTGCTACTCGTTTTTATGGCCTACGATGTATAATATATTAGTGTGTTCCAATATGTGGAAAATTCGTTTATTTAGAATACTCCTCTTCATTAGTTGGAATTTTTGATGTTTTACTGTACTGTGTAAGTAGCAGACAACCTCTGACGTCTGGTTCACGTTTTTGCATGACGTAATATGACGTATAAACAGTAGCGCCATTGTGCCAAAACCAAAATGACACAATGTCGACTGAGTTTTTGTTTCATTTTTTAATTTCATAAGTGCAGACATTTTTATATAACAGAATATATAATAAACTTAACAAGGCTGTGATTCATTGTATATATCTTCATATTAACAAAGAATTTAAATAGATTTCTATAGAAAACATTAGTGTTCATTAGTTGGTATTTCAGGTTGGTAGTGTTTTAAAAACGATTTCAGAAATTCCCTGGGAGGAATATTCTTGCGATTGTAACCAACTTTCACAGTCAACATTGGGGATGTGTGCAGATTTTGCGTAAACCCAGAACTTGTTAGTAGTATCATTTTTAAATTTAATAGGCGAGGCTAAGGCTCCATCCCACGTACAAGCGACGCGGGCGGTGCGAGCGACTAAGTGGAAAAACTATACGATGTAACGTTATGGCGGTGTCCCAAGTTCTGGCGTCGATGCGCGTACTTGTGAGAGTGGTGAGCGAGCGTCTTTGAAGCGATCAACACACTTTGTTTTAAGTTGTGTTCTTGCGCTGTTATGGAAATGAACGAAAATTTAATTTCCGAGATCCAAAAGAGTTCCATCTCATAGAATTTAAAAGATAAAAATTGTTTTAATCATTTTTGGCGGATTACCAAGGCCAAAGCCAATATTTGGTGCATCACTAATTTATGCTAATGGAGATATTCGGCATTCGGCCAAAATGAGTATTCGGTGCATCTCTAATACAGAGCAATGAATATGATTGCTCTCGATATCAGCGTCCTCAGGAATAATTATCTGCAATTACTCTCGTGAATAATTTTAAAACATTTTCAAAAGTCTTTATTAAAAAAATACAGTAAGTAAAGAAAATTGTTACTCGTTTCTATGGATAACAAAATATCGATGCACAATTAAAATTACCCTTAGCAGCATACGCAATGCTATCAACACTTAGAAAATTTTAACATAGCAGTGGAAACAATGGTATCACTTAATGACGTATTTAACAACAATTTAGAAGAAAAATCAGAATATCTCTTAAAGTATCGGTTTTATGAAAAATGTTTCAAACAAACCTTGTAGAAAATTACGTTTTCTATAAATTTCCTAATAACAAATATTTACGTAAATAGAGTTTTAAAGGAGATATATGGGAAAAAGGAAAAATGACAGGAATAAACTTCCACTCCCAATTGGCCTATATTGTCCAAAAACTAATCAGCTCTTGCGCCTATGATGAAAATATAATATTTGAAATTTGGTGCTGAAATGGCAAATACTTTTCAAGTTAGAGCACTCACAAAATCCCTATCACATACAGACATACACACATCATCGGGAAAATAGTCAAAACATATTCTAGGGACCATAAAACGTGTATTTCCGTTGAAATCTTGAGATTGATTTTTTCATAAAAACAATACTTTCACGAGTGTAATTGCTGATAATTATTCCCGAGGACGCTGATGCCAAGAGCAATTATATTCAATACTTTGTATGGAGAAAGTCATTTGTTGGCCATACCAGATTTTTGATATTGCTGCTTTAAGTACATTGCAATTTGGAGAGATAAACAAATACCATAGACTCTTCAACTGGACCAGAGGAAGAAGTATCTTCTACAGCTTGGAAGAGAGCTTGTGATGACCCTAATTAGAAAAAGAGCAAAGAATCTCCATTGTTCAAGCAAAAAAACTGTGAGGGCTTCCAGAAGAGACTTGCATTTGCAATGAAGCATCTAAAGAGTCTACCAAAGGTCGGTACAAATTACGCCCAAGACAGAAGGATAGCAAAGCTAAAATTATTTTTGAAAGATGTAGCAGCTTTATTAGTAAAGATCACTGAATGCAAGTAACTCGTTGCAAAGACTGCATGAACAGTGAAACATTTTATGATGGGTTGTCCATTTTGAGTGAAATGCTACATAATGTGCTAGAACATAAAATGTAATTTAAATAAAAGTTTTCATACACAAATGTTTAGAGTTGATTTTCACATGCATAGCACTACAGAATCTTTAGAAAATTTTTGATGGAAGGTCTATTGACTTGAAGAACTCACAACCTCCAATGTAGACTGCCATGTAGAAAAGGTCTGCTCCTGGTTGTGAAGACAACACTCATAAGATTCCCAGGTTCTTAGAATTTTATCTTGTTGTAATACAGGTGTTTTAGATAAATTTTTAAGGTTAAAAAAGTAATTTTGGGTACAGGAAAAACATGTTTTCAGACATTTAATTAAACATATTTCTGAACTACTTGTAAGTGGAGAAGAGCTTGTATGCTAATACTTTCATAAACTTGATTAATTTGTGAGCTGGTAATATGTGAATTATTTAACTGGAGAAGCTTTGTACTTAGTAATTCCATACCAAATTAATGAAAACAAGAATAACTGCAAAAATGTATATTTAATTTCATATGCTCATTAAAGTAGTAATTATTGGTAGTATTCATTGCCTAATCCAGTGAAATGAAATTCTGAATATTATTTATGTAATGAATTTCAACCCATCAAAGATTTGGTAAACAAGTCAAAATTTACATTCCTTATATGCTTTATAAGTAAACTCATGCTTTGGTAAAAAGATCAATTTTTTGTAGTTTTCAGTATAATTTAGATTGTGAACAATTATATTTTTCTTTAGAGTTGTCATCATTAATTTTTTGAATGCCACGTAATTTGTAAGGCATTGCTAATGAAATTCATTTATCAATGATTAAATAAAAACCTTGGCATGGCAAGCTTAATTCAGGAAAGAATTTCAGAGCTTCCATTATGGTTGGAAACCAATTAATAGTTTGCATAACTCTGATGACTTTTTTAAAAATCTGTTATTTGCCTGTCGCTTTGAAGCCGAAATGCGCTTCTAGTTTTTCAAACGTTCTCGTGGTTATATTGTAAAATGGCAATCTTTTTCGTAGATGGGGCTTAATTTCGTTATAACGCAATTCAAAGAAAGAGGTGATCATTAGGTAGAAGATCCAGAAATTTTAAATGAATCAAAATTACTCGTGCTTGTGTGTGTTTTTGAGTAATTTTCTTAATTCAGTCATTACAATTATTCTTACTTCCTTTCAGGAGACATGTACCGAGGCGGAGACGGCGAAGCTGAGCCTGAGTGGGTGAAGAGTGAGAGGGAGCAGTTTTCTAAATTCCGTGACAAGAATGGAGATGGCGTGATGGACAAGGAAGAGGTAAAGAGGATGTATAACATAATTTTTATCCACTTTGTTTTATTTGTTTAACCCTCTAACAATTGCATCAGAAAAATAGCAATTAACAGGCACATGGAATATTTTGTGTCTCTCATTTCTTTTTGGTGAATTGTTTAATGTGGGCGAAGTATTACTCATAATTGTCAGGGGTGCTTTTAACTTAAATGCAATCAGTGCAACACATCAATGGACCCCTCATATTGCAGGCCCCTAGGACATAATTTAAACTGGCAAACAATTCTCGTAACAGTAATATTCTGCACTCCTTCAACAATCGATCAACTTTCTCGATAGTCAGGTCTGTAACGGCAATGCTTGGTCTCCTGTCTCAAGCATCGTCAACCACAGTTTTTCCCCTGCCTTTAAAATGCTTCCACCACCTGAATAATCTTGCTCTGCTCATTGCTTCTGGTCCGTAGGCATTCCACAACATCTCTAACGTCTCTTGACCACTTTTTTCGAGCCTCAGAAAAATTCCGTTGCACATCTTTGTCTTTAAACATACGAAATATTGGTCCTTGTCACCATTGAAAAATAGGTTTTGTAAAACAGCTAAGAATACAATGGAACACAACAGTGCCCATTGTACTACTGACTCATCGAATGTCAAGCCACAAGTTCAATCATGCGCCTTATCGATTGAGGCCATTACAGCCGAGCAGTGTTGCCAGTCTCATTACTTTTCAAACACTCTTCGTACAAAGTAATTCACGTATGGCATGACCTGCATTTTGATTCTTGCTCTAAAGCTTGCCTTAGTTATTGTAACCATCTGAATCGCTCTCAATAAATATTTTTTCCTCTTATTTGCACATTTGGCATTGTATGTTAAGTTAAATTAACCTTTAAATGCCGAAAAGGACGCCGGTGTCCCGACAAATTTCTGGGTAAGCCTGCCGAAAGGGACACCGGTGTCCTGCTTAGCTCGGAGGCCGCTCACAGATGTCGTTTTCGTCATAGAATCAAAATTTTTGGAGGAGAAGAAAGACGAGGCATCCTTCTTTTCCATCTGCTCTCCCAAGGCCGAAGGTCTTGCGTATTGGGGGAGGGGAACGTAAACAAACAATCGAGAGTGCCTCACTCAGAGTGTATGTGTCTGCCGAGGTGAGACCCTTTCTCGCAACCCAAAGAGATGCAATAAACTGAACCCCAAAGGTCCCTTCCCTTTGTTATTCTTCCTTTTCTGCATTTGTGTTTTACTAAGTAACCCAAAGAGATGCAATAAACTGAACCCCAGGACTGTAAAACCTCTACCTTACGAACTCCATTAGAACGAAGAACTCTGTATAATGAAAATTATCGCCGGTCCCGAAAAATTCACTTAAAAGACTGCATAGAAGACCTCTATACAGGCGACTCCCGAGATTCGACAGTTTGAGATTCGACAAATTTGAGATTTTGACACAGGCGATCGAATTGGGAACTAGTTGACGTGAAGTAATTTTCATCCCGACCAACCACTCGAGGTTTAGTTTCAGTGTAGACATAGTTATTTCTGCTCTAATTGTGCTGATTCCACTCTTTTTTCTGTTAATCTTTTATTTAGATTTATTTATTTTATTGATTTATTTATAAATTTATCACTTGACATGATATCTAAAAGGAAATGTAATAATGACAATGCAAGTGAATCAAATAAAAGAATGCAGAAGACTCATAGTTATGAATTGAAATTAGAAATTTTAAAGTGTTGAGAAAGGTGAAAGTCATACTGAAATCGCACGATCGTTGGGAATGTGTTGTTCAACAGTCCTAGGTGCGGTGTTGTGATTCTTAAAATGGAAAAACTTTTAAAACTTTGGGTAGATGATCAGTGTCAGAAACACATTCCTATTAGTCGTCTCGTGCGAGTTGTTTATTATAAACTACTCGTGCCAGCCAGACTGGGCTGCCTGCAACACATCCCTGCGTACATCTACCTAGACATACAACTATATATTGCAGCAAAATCAATATAAAAGTTCTTAAAAAGCATGAAAGAACTTGCAGCCTCACCAGTTAATTTAAGGCTATGCAAACCTGCCCTTCTCTTAAATCTGTCAAACCAGCCATGACTTGCACTAAATGGAGGCTCATCAACAGAAATTTCATCCATCCTTTCCTTCAAATCATCATAGAGATCCTTAGCCTTTGCTCTAATCATGGTCTCACTAATAGGAATGTGTTCCTGACACTGATCATCTACCCAAAGTTTTAAAAGTTTTACCATTTTAGGAATCACAACGCCTCACCTAGGACTGTTGAACAACACATTCCCAACGATCGTGCGATTTCAGTATGGCTTTCACCTTTCTCAACACGCTTTAAAATTTCTAATACTACTCATTCCTCCATTTAAATAACATGGGAATGGATGAGGTGGATTTGATTTAATTTAGATTTTTAAATTACGTAAAGTAATCATACAAACAAAAATTTATTTTTTTGTTTTTAGTAAGTTATGCATTTAAAATATTTATTATTTAATTTATTCATAATTTAATATTGTTGTATTAACATATTAGTAATGTTATTTTATCTTTATATAATGTGAGGGGAGATTTGCCGGAAAACATGCGCCCCCAACATGCATCGCCCATGCCCCCCTTACTTAGTCGGTTTGGGGGCAATTCTAAGAGAAATATAGAACCATAGTGGATACCCTCGTTAGCGGGTGTGCGGGAGAAATTTTTCTGCTGCTTTTGTCTTCCAAGTTTTCCCCATAGGCAACATACCAGTATTTTTATAGATACAAATGAACAGACAGGTAAACGCCCCTAGAGCGTTGGCGCCCTGGGCAGTCGCCCTACTCGCCATTACATTGGGCTGGATAAAATCATCTCTACGGGCCGGAAAAATAATGCCGCAGGCCAGATGTGGCCCATGGGTTGCCAGTTGGACAGCCCTAATCTAAAGATCTGTTCATGTCTCAAGTTTGGATATCAATTTTAACTTATTTTAAAATCCAGTTTCATGATACCTTCCCTGATTTCCTTGCTATTCGGATGGGGGTAGGAGTGATCCAGTGTGTTTAAAAAAACTACCATAAAAATTACCATTTTTGGAATTTTCCCATCAGTTGTTCCCTTTCATCATGTAAAATTTCTGATCTATAGCCTTTCTAGAAATATCTTACATTTTACATCATCCGCCTCTTATAACCTCCTACTTAAGAAGCAGCTATTTTTAACTGGTAACTACCGTATCTGCCCGAATACAAGCCGATGTTTTTTGTCAAAATCTATCATGGAAAAATCACTCCTCTGCTTAAATGCGAGTCAGAGGAAAATTTGGGTTATGGTTAAATCTTATAGTCACCCATAGATAGCAGCATGTCTCTCATTGCCATCGCATTCAAATGATAGTACTATATTTTTCGTAAAGTAAATATTTGACCTACGATGAATATTAATGAATAAATAATAAAGGCTAGAATATTGAATTTAGCACTATCTGTGCTTTGTTACCGCTTAAGGCTGGGTTTTTCACATTATTTGCGTAGATTGACTATGCAGACGATTATGCAAAATGCATTGACGGCTTTGTATGCTCAACTGTTTGAATTTCGGTAAAACTTTACATGGAACGTGTATAATTATAAAAATGCAATTTCTTAAGGCAATGTAAACGCTAATTTCATTGGAAATAGACGGATGAAAGATTATCTTGGCAAAATCGCTGTTACTATATTTGACCTTTTGTGAAAATGAAGATGAATGAAATTATTGTCACAGTGTGGAACTTATTCAACAACCCAAAATTATTAATTGGAGTAATATTTCAAAATGGCAACAACTAAACCATTTCCCACTCATTTCGTCGATCTCGAATAATGTATTCTAAGCCGTGCATGAATGCCTGGCACACTTCAGCATAAAATCTACGAAATTTAGTTTTTGCCAAATAATTGTGGAAATTTTTGGGAGGTCGGCTTAAATCAGGGGTCGGCTTCTATTCAGACAGATACGGTATTATAACTTCACAGAAATATTGAGAGAAAAATTAGATGATCTCTCCACACGATTTGCCTTAATTTGGGTCTATCCTTCATAAAGATTTTAAGGAAATATTTGGAAATTATGAAGTGAGCATAAAAGACAGAGAAAGTGATAATATGGCCACGTTCTTTTAACCTTTAAATGCTGAAAGGGATGCCGGTGTCCCGACAAATTTCTGGATAAGCCTGCCGAAAGGGACACTGGTGTCCCGCTTAGCTCCGAGGCCGCTCCCAGATGTCATTTTTGTCATAGAATCAAAATTTTTAGAGGAGAAGAAAGACGAGGCATCCTTCTTTTCCATCTGCTCTCCCCAGGCCAAAGGTCTTGCGTATTGGGGGAGGGGAGCGTAAACAAACAATCGGGAGTGCCTCACTCAAAGTGTACGTCTCCGCCGAGGTGAGACACTTTCTCGCAACCCAAAGAGGTGCAATAAACAACCCCAAAGGTCCCTTCCCTTTGTTATTCTTCCTTTTCCGCATTTGTGTTTTACTACATTGCAACCCGAAGAGATGCAATAAACTGAACCCCAGGACTAAGCTCTACCCCAAAGGTTCCTTCCCTTTGTTATTTTCTTCTTCCTTTTCCACATATATGCAGATATGTTTTAATACGTTTACGTTCATTCATTTGCAGACCATGAAGTAGAGCGGATGTAGACTTGTGCGTTCAAAATATCTGTAGCTGTTCGTCTGTTTATTTTTTAGTGATTCCTTTATTTTTATATAACTAGTTGAGATAGGATGGCTAACATATACACCATCGGTCGCCGCACTCGGAAATGGACAAAGAAATTATTTTTTCATTTAGTCGATCTAACTATCCTAAATAGTTGGATTCTCCTTCCCTTGTGCGGCGGCGCATTTTCACATCGGCAATTCTGACTTTCCTTTGTGCGGCAAATGGTTGAAGAGGGCACTAGGGCTCTTCCTTCCCAGACTCTCTCAAGGGGGCGACCTAGTGCTAGTGGAATGCAAATAAAGTGCTTAGAGGCCAAGGACAATAAGCATTGGCCCATTTCGGGGACCCTTATCCGTTGCCATGTGTGTTCCTCAAAGAGCAAATACTCAAGGACGAAATATAGGTGCAGGCGTGTGACGTGGGACTGTGTGTTGAGCCCTGCTTCGGGGAATGTCACACTAGCTCGACTCTACAGGGAAGTGTAAATACTGGGGTTGCGTCAGCTACAGACTGAGCAGGAACCACATTGCCAAAAAGTGACTAAATGCAGTATTTTTGCACTTTATTTTGATTTATATCAACAATAAGTTATTTCGGCATCGTAATTTAGTCTATTAGGGTTATTTCACCCTGTTTATTTTTACAAATAGGCAGAACAATGTAATTCCTTGATAGTTTGACCACAAAATGCTTTTTATTTGAAAATTTTATCACCAATAGTTCACGAGATATGTGATTTTTGCAAAAAACGTACACAAAATATTTAAATGTCCAAAATTAAATCCGGCAGCGGGACCCCGCCAGAGGGTATTTAAATCCGGCGGATAAAGGTTAAATTATTTTTCGTTAAATTTTGAAATTCAGGTTGTGAGGTCCAAATTAAGAAATGATTGTTTGGTCAATCTTCCAATAAGTGTAGATAATTCCTGTAGCCCAGATATATTGGATAAACCAGGTAATTTATTTCATGTTAAGAATAATGATTCGTGTTGATAAGTTGGATTGTAATGTCTTTTTTGGGTGTCTGTATAATAAATCTGCTTCTTAAGTGTAAAATCAAAGTAAAAAGTAATCTCTTTGTTAAGATCTTCCTTTGGTCTATATATTTCATTTTTGACTGCATAACATTATAAAGCAGTCTTATGTATGCATAAAAAGGTGACAAATTGTCATGACCCTGTCATTTGATATAGTGATACTTACATTTAAAACTAAATTTTGGGTTCTTGAAAAGTAAATTTTGGGTTTTTGATTTTGGATCCTATTTTAATAATCGCCAGCAGTAACTGTGTTTAAAGTTTGCTTCATAGGCATATTTTAAGTTATACAGAAGCTACTTTCATTTTGTTTGTAAGATTTATTCAATCAACTGATATACCTCATTATATTTTTGTTTGATGTCAGCAAGTATTAGAATAGGTTCAATTTAATCCCTTGCAGTTTATAAAGTGGCAGTGTTCCATATTGAGCATAGCTTCAACTCCAGGAGTGTTAAATTTCTACATTTAATGTGTGTGAGGGATATTTATTCTTTACAATACATCTTTTAGGAGTAAAGTAATTCTCCACTTATTCTGTTTTGCATATACATCAGCAATGAATTAAGGAATATATTTCCTTATAAGTGCATTACGTTGTGTTTACATCATTTGTGAAGTGTCAAAGCCAAAATTCCAATTCCTTGTTTTTTTGCAGGTGAAAAGCTGGATTATTCCTCCAGATTTTGATCATGCTGAGGCAGAAGCTCGCCATTTAATTTATGAATCAGATGGTGATGGAGACCAGAAACTGACAAAAGAAGAAATCCTAAACAAATACGACCTGTTTGTGGGATCCCAGGCAACTGATTTCGGAGAAGCACTGTCGAGGCATGATGAATTCTGAATTGCCTGTCAGCTCTTCCCATACTTACTAAAAAGTCTGCACAATTCAAGTCGCCAATTATACGATTGTGGCAATGTGGGACGAAATTGTGGCTTTCTGTCTCTGAATAATTTAGTTCATGGAAAACGTTAACAGTTTCTCCATGTATATTTCCATTTAATTTAATTACGAACCCATCACCATAGGAGTAGAGAATAGGATTTAGTAATTATTTGTGTTTCCTTTGAAATTTTTGAGTTTTAAGTAGATTTTATGTAAGCAGATGCCTTAAAACTTTTTATTTCTCGAAAGAGTAAATTTGTTCCACAAATGGCTTTGAAACAAGTGTTCGTGTTCATGAAGTTGAGCATCATAGTACTGGATTCTTAAAATTGGTAGCTCAATTAAGTTTCAAAGCCATACTTAGACTCTGTTAACGTATGTTAGCCACTAGATAACATTTGCTACAATTGATTCCACCAAAGTTGTACTATTTGTATTTTAACTTGAGAACCAATCTAATTTTCTATTGTGGTGCTATTTTTTTAGGTGTGAATTGTACGCCTCAAATATAATGAATTTTTTTAGTTATATGAAGGCCACATTGCTTCCAGAGAATCTTTTTTATACAATTTATTGACTTTTAATTTGAACGTTTAGCGATTTAGTTCCTAAGTAGTATATGTCTCTCTAAATTAGTTCATTTATTTTGCACTGCTATGCTATGGAGATTTTAATAATTTTTCCAGTGAACATTATATTTTTCAAGGCATATGTTCAGTGTTTGTGAAGAAATTAATTTCTATAAGGAGATTTAGTCAAAAAGTGAATTTTAACATTCATTGAATTATGTTTGTATTTTAGTTTTCCTGAATTCCTCACGTCTTGATATAATCTTGCAAACATGATACAGAAATTACAACTGTGTCTCTTGCCATGGCACACGGGAAATTGTTCTCAATGAAATGGATTTTTTATAGGTAGGAAACGTTCATATCATTGCAGCTTCCAATACAGTTTGTAATGTTAAAAGATTAATTCTTAAGGGAGAAATCTCGCACGAATGATAATACTCATACTTATCAATAAAATATTGACTAAATCACCTTACCTGCCTTAGTGCTTTTCATCAGTCTTTTCTCAATTCTAGTTGCATCAGTGTGTCACATCCAAAATCATCACTTTCATATTAAACAGTTGATAACACAAAAAAATCAATGCTTGCTAAAAGCTGTGCTGACAAATGCTAACAAAGTGCGGTTGATACAAGCTATAAGCATTCATCGAATTGGTAAAGATGTACCTATTTTGTTTTCAAAACCTTTCCTCAATCTCAAAGCTTGGAGATTGAGCTATTTGTAAGGCCACAAATCTGAGTGCCATTTTTGCATCTAGAGTACAAAATTGTTTGTATCAGACAGAATACAAATAAATAAATTATTCATCTCAGTAGTTTAATATTTAGAATGTATGGACATTCGAAGTTTCATCCATATATTCTAAATCAGGTTATTAGTGCTTGAATGTTATTTGCAGTAATTGAGTCTCTAATTTTTTAAATCAGGATTTGGAATGAAATATGCTAGCAATTCAAAATTTTTGTCACATCTCAAAGCTGTAATGTGATATGGTTTCATTAATTCCAAAGTAGGGAAGTATATAGATTTTAAAAAGTTGGCGCATTCGAAGTTGCTGTTTTGTGTAGAAATGATATGTTTTCTTATTCCTTTATGCTTACGCAATTTTGGATCTGTCGTGGCAGCCTCATTAACAAGTTGTGTTCAGATTGCACGTAAAATGTTACTAGAAAAAAAGCAAACCCTGAAAAGCCACTGGATATTAACTCTGCCATTTCACCCTGCGTTGAAACATGCAAATGGAACTTTTTATGTACTTATTCTGTTGTAATACATTCAGTTTTGGTTTTCTACTTGCAATACTGCATTATTAATTGTATTTACTGATTGTTTATTGACTGTCGTGATTGGTATTATATATATATAAATATCTGCTCTAAGAGTGTAGTGTATTTTCGTATTATTTATGGATACTAATGCTGTATTCAAATTAACTGTAAACAGTCACCTTACTGGTGAGATAAAGAAGAAAATGTTACCAAAAATTGTTTTTTATTAAACTTATTTTACTCTGAGTTAGTAAGTTTTACCGTGACTTTTTTATAATTTAACATTTTTATCTTTTATGTAGAAGTTAAAAAAATAGATGGTCAATGTTGGAGTCTGCGTAATACTTTGATTAAATATTCTTAGGATTCATAAATGCTTGTCTACTATGCCTAGAATTTTATGAATAGTTACTACTTTTATTTTTTGATTTATGAACAAAAATTTTCACTTTCCGAGTTTCTCATCTAAAATAAAATATATTTTTGGTAAATATACAGTTTGTCATGGACTATAGCAGGGGTTGGCAACCTATGGCACGCGAACATGTTTTAGTTGGCACGCAAAGATATTTTGAGATGGCACCATCATCTAATAACAAAAGTACACAAAATATATTTTTAAAGAAATATACAACAAAAAAAGAGTATGCAATGCACTCCTAGAAAAATTAAAGAAACAGGTATCCCTAACGACGTAGTTATATAAAAAAATAGCTATTTTTCTGCAAAGAATAACTAAAAGAGGAGGTGTGTATGAAGCTGTAAAGCCACGGACATAAAAGACGTTGCTCGTTTGACAATGTTTGCACAATTTTATTCAGCAAAGCGTAACTGATAGAAGAAGTATGTGCCGTTTCTTCGATGCTCGGAACTACAAAAGGGAAAGATTTTTACATTAATAGATTTTGATTTAAAAAATAAACTTTTCTGTGAATATCGATGGTTTACCTGCAGAGATGAGTAAAAATATTGGTTTTGTTCAGCTACTCCAAAAATAGCTAGATAGGCCTATTTTAGCCCTCTCGGTGGCTGAGTAGGAGAAATGTTCTCTCGGTTTGGCAATTGTTTGATTAAAGCATAACCTTTCTCCATGGAATTGAAAATGACTATCATCAGCTGGAGAATAAAGAATGGCTTGTAAACCTTGTGTTTCTATCAGACATAACGGTGCATTTGAATACGTTGAATGGCAAGCTTCAAGGTAAAAGGTTGACTGAATATTACTTGTATTAAGGATGGAAATAATTTTGTAAGAAATTTCAGCTCTCCGAGGATGATCTTCAGACATGGAATCTGAGTTACTTTTCCAAATTGAAAATATTTATTGATGGTGATGAAAATTTATAATACCAAATTTGCATAAGTGTATAATTTTCTTGAAGGAAGAGTTTTCGCGGCGATCCCAAGACTCCTAAACTCACGGTCCGACGTTTAAATATATATATTGTATCCTGAGAAAACAACAGAAATAGATCTCGATCTGCAGTATTTCAAGTTTCTTGGGATTGAGATGGAGTTAATTGATTTCCTGAGTTCAGACTTGTGGGTCGATAAGTTTTCATCTATGAAGGACGAGGTTAAAAAAAACGAAAACCGTTGCTTACATATTTGCTTGCGTACTCGGTCTCAGTTTTCAACAAAATTATCGGAAATGAAAAAAGTTGCATTCTCTCTTTTGTCTGTTGCGAGAAAGTTTTCTTTAATGAAAAAATACACTTCATCCTGTTCGCAATCGGCTGACAGTAGAAAATTCTGAAGCTTGCCTTCGTCTTCAGACTACCAACTATCAACCAAAATTGGCGTAAAAAATAAAAGGGTAAGGAAGTCATTAATTGTATTATATTAATTGTCTTCTTTTCAAAACAAAAATTTTTTTAAAAAATAATGCTTGTAATTCAAGCTGAAATTTATTATTAAAAGGTATTATGTTTGATGCATTTTTAGATGGCACTATTAATTATAAAAATGTTTTTAAAATCGGTTCAATGAGAAGTTTTTAAAGCGATTCATTAATAATTATTGTAGTTCTGTTATAAATAAATCCTGCTTAGCAAAACATTAATGTTATAACCTGTTTTTCTTAAAGTGGCACGCGAAGAAGGGAGCAAAGAGAAATATTGATAAAATTGGCAATATAGAAAAACGTTGCCGACCTCTGGACTATAGTCTTTGAAAAATTTCACGGACTATAGTCTTGGAAAAATTTCAGAGATTACAGTCTCTGAAAAATTTCATGGACTAAAGTTTGAAAAATTTCATGGACTATAATCTTCTAAGAATTTCATGGACTATAGTTTTGAAGAATTTCATGAACTATAGTCTTTGAACAATTTCATAGTCTGAAAAATTTCTTGGATTATAGTCTTTGAAAGATTTCATTATAGTCTTTGAAAAATTTCACAGACTATAGTCTTGGAAACATTTCAGGGACTACCAATAGGTACAAAAACGGAGGAGGAATTTCGTTTTTATGCATCTCATGCAGCATGGCATTTCACGTGTTCACGACAATTAAGTTATTTGGCTGTCTTTTCTCGGCATATTTATTACATATTATGAGTTCTTAATGTTTTATTTTTAATGAATAAGGAAATTATTTCAATATTGGCAATGGCCGAACAGAAATAATTGCATTTTTAATGATTCCGTTTCGATGTTATCATTGTTTACATAATAAATATTGTTAAAAGAAGTATTAATTAGTATATACCTACTTCAATTATGACAAGTTATTTATATGATGGTAAGAAATTATTATCTTATATGTGCATCTTCCGTAGATTTCCCTTATCTAACGGAGACTTAAACAAGCGTTGGGTGGCTGCAATGAAAAGGGACAAATTTGTACCTACGAAGACATCGCACTTATGTTCCGATCACTTCGAAGAAGGGCGTATGAAAGATAACAATGGAAGAAAATATCTCCTTCCTAATGCTGTGCCAAGCATTTTTAATTTTCCAGCGCACTTACTTCCAAAACGAGTGAAAACTCGTAATCTCCCTATAAAGAGGGTTCCTACTGAAACTGTTGATCCTGATGAAACAGCAGCCGTAGGAAAGGGTACGCTTTCTCAACCTGTGACAGCTAATGAGAGCAATGTTGAAAGTGGTGAACTTGGTTAGTATTTTTTTAAATAATCAGTAAAAGTTGCAATGGTCATAGGGATTATTAAAGGAGTAATGAATCCATATGTATGTGTAGTGAAATTTGCGATATATTGCACTAAAACCATATTAAAATAGTTATATAGCATATAATATTTAATATAATATTTAATATAATACTTATAGTAATAAATAGATCTTGAACAAATATTCCCAGAACAATTATTATATCCTTTTACACACACGTTAAATGGTATAATGTCCTTTTCTGCTTCATTAAAATATAATCTTATATTTAATTAAGAATATATATATATATATACACACATCTGTGTGTGTTCTTAATTGATGCTTTAATTAAATGTTGCTAATGACATTTTTAATTTAATTGCCGATGAAAATATATTGACCTTGGTATGAAATGTCTGTTCATGCCATTAATAATACTTGATAGTAAATAATGAGTGACAGCACTCTCTTCTTGAGAATTCTTAACACTGCTGGGAAGGTTACGGGAAGTAATTTTAGTTGAAAATTGTCCTATTAACACAAAAGTCGATTTATTGATCAAACTAAGTTAATCATTAATTTCACAATGATTTTTTTGTTTCTTTAGATGCAGAAGATGATACTAATGCTGTGAGACATGATCACAGTTACTGTCTACCAAACCCTCAGAAGCTGAAAAGGAAACATTCTGTCCTAGAAGCAGAATGTTCTTTTCTAAGAAAGAAGCTAAAGGTTTCCAATCGAGCACTCAGAAGAGAGAGAGTAAAAAATGGCACTCTAACCAAAGTGCTGCAAGGACTGAAACATAGGCTTTGTGAAAAGGGTGCTTCAATTACAGAGCATAACTTCAAAGGTGTTTTGAAAGATTTGGTAGTAAATCATGTCCATGGATACAAAAACAACTCGTACCCTGAGTCAGTGAGGCAGTTTGCATTGACTCTACATTTTTACTCTTCCCGTGTCTATGCTTACTTGCGTACGTTTGTCAAGTTGCCTTATCCTCGAACTATAAGGCATTGGGCCACAGCAGTAGATGGCAGTCCTGGTTTTACCGAGGAATGTTTGAAAAAATATGGGAGGAAGTGGAGAGAAGTACTTCTCCAGTCTTTGCCTGCTTGATGGTGGATGAGATGGCCATAAAAAAGCAACTGGACTGGGATGGAAAGAGAACTGTTGGCCACTGCAGCCTTACCAATGAATGCCTGGACTCGGACGACATTGATTTGGCTAAGGAAGCTTTAGTTTTCGTGGTAACAGCCTTAAACAAAAGCTGGAAACTACCAGTAGGTTATTCATTAATAAATGGGATTAGTTCTCAGGTTAAAGTTAATCTTGTAAAGCAGTTTTTATTTAAATTAAATGATGTTGGGTTAAGGGTGGTTGCCCTTACATGTGATGGAACATCAGTGAATAATTCTATGCTTAAGGATTTGGGGGTGGATTTAGATGTAGGTAGGCCTTGGTTTCCACATCCTGGTAATCCTAATTCCAAGATTTATTGCTTTCTTGATGCATGCCACATGCTCAAACTAATGAGAAACTGTATTGCAATAAAGCAATGCCTATTCAGCAGCAATGATAAGAACCCTATTCTTTGGAAATATTTATTGCAATACAGTTTCTCATTAGTTTGAGCATGTGGCATGCATCAAGAAAGCAATAAACCTCCAAAGCAATGAAGGCCTTCATGCTGCCAACAAATTAAAGCAACGCCACATTGAGTGGCAACGTCAGAAGATGGTGTCTTTGGCAGCAGAGACATTAAGTAATTCTGTTGCGAATGCCATGATATTTTGTAAGGAAATGGGCATTGAAAGTTTTTTGGGTTGTTGTGCAACTGTAGAATTCATAAAAAGGGTGGACGAAATATTTGATCTGCTAAATTCATGTCATCCCAATGGGAGGGGAACAAAGGCACCCATTAGGATAACAAACAAAGAAAGGGTGAAGGAGATCATCTCGAATGGAATCTCCTTCTTAAGATCATTGACTTTGGCAGATGGAACGTTACTGTGGAATTCTAATAGGAAAATTCCTGTTTATGGACTTGTCCTTGATTTGCTATCAGTGAAGGGATTGGCTGAAGGTTTTATTTGGAGTGAGAGGCCAGAAATGAAGTTTTTATTGACAAGAAGGATTAGTCAAGATCATTTGGAATTGTTTTTTCATCAATAAGAAATTGAGTGGGTAATAATAACAACCCTACAGCGATGCAATTTTGATCTGCCTATAGGAAGTGTCTAATTGCTCACATTGACCCTTAAGTTAAAATGACAGATCATGTTGAAGTACGTGGCACGAGTGCAAAGGGAAAGTTAACAAAGGAATTAGACGGAGCTAAGATACAAATTTTAAGCTGATCGTGATAAATTACGCCAAAAAACTAATAACTGTGATGCGAGTAGAAAGTTCGGTGTATCTGAGGCAAATGTGCGTCGATGGAAACTCGCAAAACAGGAACTAGAAAAAGCCAAAGCCACAAGGAAGTCGCTCAGTGGTCCAAAATTAGGCCGATTTCATGGCATTGAAGAAGAAGTAGTCAAGTTTGTGCGCACCATGAGGAAGAACGGTATGCCTGTTTCGACTGAAAGTATTATACTTAAAGCTAATGAAATTACTAGAGGACTTAATATATCATTGCAAGAATTTAAGGCCAGCAGAAGTTGGTGCGTGAGAATGATGCGACGAAATAATTTTTCTTTACGGCGACGAACTTAGCTGTGTCAGAAATTGTCTGAAGACTATGTTGAAAAACTTCTCGCTTACCAGAAATACGTAATTGGACTTAGAAAAACCAATAATTACCTTTTGAGCCAAATAGGAAATGCCGATGAAACTCCGGTTTTCTTCTACATGCCATCTAATTATACTGTGAACGAAAAAGGTGCGAAGTCCATCCTAATTAAAACTACAGGCAACGAAAAAATGCGAGTCACGGTAATGTTGGCGGTTTTAGCAGATGGGACTAAATTACCACCATATGTGATTCTAAAGCGGAAAACAATGCCTAAGAAACATTTGCCAAGTGGAATAATAGGTGTCAAGAAAAGGGGTGGATGACTAAAGAACTAATGAGAGATTGGTTACATGTGGTATGGAATAGACGGCCAGGAGCTTTACTGAAACAAAGAGCAATGCTTTCACCGGATGCATTCAAGGACACTTATCTCCTGAAATTAAAAACATAATGAGTGCGATGAATATTGATCTTATTGTAATACGTGGAGGAATGACATCGCAACTTCAAGTTTTAGATGTTGCTGTCAATAAGTGTTTTAAAAATAATTTAAAGGTTTTGTATTCTGAGTGGTTACAGAGTGGAACTCACAGTTTAACACCAAAAGGAAATCTTAAGAAACCTAAGTTGCAATGCTCTGCCAATGGATCAAGGCATCGTGGCAACAAATAAATGCAAAGTAATAGTGAAAGGATTTAAGAAATGCTGCTTATCTAATGCCATGGATGGGAGTGAGGATGATGTTTTGTGGGAGACTGATGATGAAGTTGAGAGTGATAAAGATAGTGAGCATGAGGAAAATAGTGAAGGTTGCATAGACAGTGATGATGACTAACACAATAAAATGATTTTATGCAGCACTTGGATTGAAATGTTTTTTTGTTGTCCTGAAATGAGTGTATTCTTTCAATGTATTTACTTTATTTTTAATGTTATCTTAAAATGAATGCTACCATTTAATTTGTTTGAAAACCTGAATGGTTCTATTTGTGATGTGATCTTATGATTTTAAAATGTTAAAAGACAATGACATTCAAGAGAAGTATAAGAGAAAATAAATATTTCACAAGATTTATAATTTTTGTAGTCATGAAGGTCAATTTGAGCTTTTTTCTCTTTTGGAATCATCAAAATGGGGGGTCGTCTTAGATTCAGGGTCGTCTTGGATTCGGGTGAATACGGTATTTCAAAGGGTATAGACCATGAAATTTTTGAAAAATTATAGTCAATGAAATTTTTTAAAGACTATAATTCATGAAATATTTCAAAAACTAGTTATGAAATATTTCAAACGCTATAGTCCATGAAATATTTCAAAGGCTATAGTCCATGAAATTTTTCAAAAACCAGTCGTTCAAATATTTCAAAGGCTATTATAGTACATGAAATATTTCAAAGGCTATATATAATCCATGAAATTGTTCAAAATATATAAATCTATATACATCACATATACACTATACATATGGGATAATAACATTAGCTACTTAGTAAATTTATTGATTTGATGAAATATAGTAGAAAAATAGTGGCCAATGGTGGCTGAGTGGCCTGATGTATAAAAATAAATGTTAAAACAATAATGAAGCAATTGTTTGTCTGTCCAGAATCAACTATAAGCCCTTCTAGTTGCATAAGATTCAGGGACATATATTATATCACTCCCTGAGAGACCTACAATGTCGAGGGGCAGGTGAGAGAGAATGGGGAATGTTTTAATTCTAATTTAATACTCTTATTTGTTCACATATCATTTTTGATGCTACTTCTCTGATAACATAAATCTCCAATTTGTTGTTCAAGAAGGGTGCCCTTCATGAACTACTACACTGGGATTCACTTAGCCACAGCTATGCCACTGTGGCATAGGTCAATTTTAGGAAAAATTTTCCAGTGAAAACACCTCTTATCACTTGTAAAATATCGTACTTTTTCAATTAATTATGACATCAATTTACTTTGTTTACTTAAAAATTTGTTTTATTATTTCTGCAATTAAATGTAGCTATGGCTCCAGTCTACACATAAGAGTTTTTGACTTGTTGTCTGCTATTAAAGTGATAAAAGTTGAACATTTGAATAAAATGCTTAAGATGAAAGTTAATGGCAATAAAAGGTGCACGGGATAGCGTAGCAATGGCGAAAGTGAAAGAATGGTTCAAACAAGACTTACTCATTTATTTAAAGCTTTAAAGACATGTACATTTTTTTCTTCGCCACACACTCATCAAGAATCACTCTATACATAGAATTGTCTATGTTTTCATGATTTTTTTTCTGCTACACACAACTACCTAATTTACTCTCGTTTAAAATCAGTGGAAGATATTTACATTCATTGAAACCATTTCTGGTCTATCAGCTTATAAATAAGCATCAAGTGCTTCCGTCGTTTTTTGGACTTTGCATTCAGTTTTTTTCACACTTTAGTTTCACTGAACCATCGTATACATGATTTCATTATAAACACCGCAGGTTGAGACACTTAATTTTGGCATGTCTCGTTGAAGCCTGCTTTGTTTACTTTGATCGATATCCAATGCGTAGTACTGCCGTGACTTACAGTTGGACAGTCGAATCACCACTCTGATAGTATTGATCGGGGCTTGACATTTTTCTCGCTCATCATTTCGGATTATTTTTTACCTTCTTTCTCAATGTATATGGAAAAAGCAAGATTAGTGTTCCAATTCGAGGGAGCTGTAAATTGATAATTTTCCCCATTTATTCATTAAGCAAGATTTGAGAGAGAGAGAGTACGGTCGGTTACGAGGTTATTTTGCGCGATAAAAAAAATATGGTTAAATAATAAGCCGAACTACCTATTTCTTAAATAGCGGTTTTAAATCCTCCCTGAGAAAATGAAAATTTTCTTGTGGATACTTTGTCGCGTGTAAAAAAGAAATGGACTACCGTGACAGGTTCGCGGAAATCTGCGATTTCGAGAAAATAAAACCCTGGGAGAAAGATTCGCGAGTCGTTTCAACCCGCAAAACTTTTTTTTTTTTTTAACCTTCGATGTGTGTGGTTCATCATTGGATATTAAGGTTCACTTTGGATTCTAAAAGCACGGGGAGAAAATATATATCTCTCGCGCGTGACCTGTTTGAAACATTAACACGCGGCTCAAGTCG
Organism: Uropetala carovei; assembly: GCA_036926305.1. Taxonomy (NCBI): domain Eukaryota; kingdom Metazoa; phylum Arthropoda; class Insecta; order Odonata; family Petaluridae; genus Uropetala; species Uropetala carovei. Next base: position 1,292,873 of record JAXCHB010000009.1, read on the forward strand.
CGTGCGACGTTAATGCGAATCAAGCAAGGGGTTTTTTTATCCCGCTAGCGGAGAGAAGAACATTCCGCCGTCCGTTTTTGTTGTTAACGGTTCGGGATCGAGACCAGATGGGATGAAAGTATGGCAAAGTTTAATGAAAACTTTTTAGTGCGGGAGATGTAGAGAGAAAGAGAGCGGTAGGAAAAGAAAATCACTTTGGTTATCCGAGAGAGAGAGAGAGAGACTCGCGGGGGTGCATGGCAAGAAGAAGCTTCTCCTTCTTGACTCTCGAAAGAGAGAAGATTATACGACCTCCGAAATGGTCGAGTAAAATTGAAGGAACAAGAAGAATCCGCGGGCAGAAGGGGTCGATGGAAAAATGGAGGGGTTTCCCCTCTTTCCATCTCCACACGCACGCCGTCCTACGCAGAAAAAAAAACTCCATTTCGTCCGATCTTATACATTTTTTGGTCGCTATACGACTCCAAAAAATAATACCCGAAGACCTCTCTCACACGCGCGCGCACACACACACAGATACCCCCGGTCTTACTTTATTAGGTTTTCTTGAATCTCTATGCCCAGCTGCGATTTTGGGATTATTATTTTCCCCCTATCTTCTTCCCCTGACATTCTACCTACCTCCCTTCCGCCCCCGCCAACTCCAACCTTAAGAGAAAAAAAAGGAGGGGGTTGGAATGAAATGGATCTCGCGTCCGTGAGTAAAATCGGTTTTTGTCTTTTCGGTAAGGCACCATCGCACTTCTTTCAAAGATTCCTTGAAAGAAAAATAGTGTGTGTGAGAGAGAGAGGAAAGATAAAAAGAGGGGACGTGTGGGATGGATGTGGCGGAAGAGGAAATCGGGGGAGATATTAGGGCCGAGAAAGGAGAGTGAAGAACATCTGTTCCAACCTCGTATCGAATGGGTCCCTTCGGCGGAGAGGGGAGTAAAAGGGGGAAGGAAGGACATAGTGGTTTTTCCTCCCTCTCTCTCTCTCTCTCTCGCCACCTTTCTCTCTCTTTCCTGTATCCGATGGGACGTGTTGGAAATGATATCCCTTTTCTCATAAGGGTTCCGCGAGAGAGAGAGAGGGAGGGGGAGAGAGAGAGATAAGAGAGGGAGGCTGTAAATGTCTTGGAGGGAAGGGGAAAGAGGAATATCTTAAGGGGAGAGAAATCGAAGAGGCGATTAAGGAGGGCCTATAGCCACTCAACCTGCCTGGAGATTCGGTGATCGGGTATCCTAACACGAACTAAACGCGGTAGGAAAAAAAACAAGCTATTTCGTAAACTTTTTTTTCCTCGCGATTCGTATGGGGTTATTTTTTTGTTCACCTTCACCCACTCCCTCGAGGGATAGAAATAAGAAGATGTGGTGCTTAAGCGTTCGGTGGACGCATCACCATCGACTCTTTAGAAAAAAAATTCTTTAGTATAATCAAAGGTCGTTGAGCACTTTAAAGTAGGCTAGGATTTTAAAAAAATCGTACTTCTAAGGAAAAAAAGACCCGACGAGGGATCCGCACGATTTCTTTTCTTCCTAAAAAAAATGTTCTTCACCACTCGGGTGACGTAATGCGCTTCGGAGATCTATTCGCGTGCCGCTGTTTTTTTCCTGAAAGAAAAACGTTGAAACACTTGGGCCGACTAGCAGTTGCTTTTTTTTCTTTGACTTCTTCCCTTTCCCGAATGTTTCAGCAAAATCTCTCACCTCACTCAAAACATTCTCGCAATCGTCCGTTTTGAAAAGCGGTTTTCGTCCGTGATTTTTTTTTTAGTTAACACTTTGGCATCAGATCACACTTCATATATAATATATATTATTCCAAACATTCTCGTAAGTAAAACGTAGGAAAAAAAGGGTTAAGGATTTGACGGGGTTTGAGATTTATCTGTCCTTTTTACTCATCAACCGCCATCCTCCCCTTTCGTTAAAGTCTCCGGACACTTCGAGGTTAGGTTTCCATCGAGATAAGGGACCCACGCACCACTCGCGCGCGCCTGAGGATGACTCCTCCTCCTGTTAGGTCAGCGCGCGTTCCTCCTCATTTGACTTCGCAAATCGCCTCCTGGCGGTCACCGGACCTCAAGGCTGTCGGAGTCGGGGCTTCCGTAGCCGCTGGAAGCGTCGTCAGCGCCACCACCTGCATGTCGGTGATTCCCTGAAACGGCGAAGTGCCTTCCGTGGTTAGGGATGCCGAGTTGGTGGTGAGGGTTAGTCGCTAGCTGCTTGTCGTCGCATAGCTGGTGGGCCTTTGAGAGGGTGTTAGGCAGAGCGGCGGCTGGAGGCGGCTGCAGCAAGAGGAGTGGATGCTGGAAGCCGCTACCATCCGCTCCTCCGACGCTCAGATTGTTTCCTGGCTGCGGTGTCGAAAGAGGGGGAGAGAGAGAGAGAGAGAGCGAAGGAAATAAGGACTGCGTCTTATTCAACTGCAAGGTACGTGTAAGCCTATATAGATAGACGAGCGACAAGTGCATTTTTTTGGCTTATGCGTTGTTAAATGCAAATCACAAAAACAGTTCACTTTTATTTTCTCGACATACATTTGCATTTGATGGACTTGGTATACCTGAACGCTAAAATTTGATTTGGAAGAGTTTCAAACCAAGTCGTGCGGTTCAAAATTAAGTATTACAGAATGACATTCAGAATTATGAGCCAATTCCATTGGAATCGTATTGCCGCATTATCGCACGTAATTTTCTGACCCATTTTTTTCGCGAGGGAACGCTGCGAATGTTTATTTTTTTCATCTAACAACGGCAACGGAGTTGCAGGCGCATGACCACCACCTGCCTCACGTTCGGAATAACTTCTGTCGCACTTTTCTATCCCAACAGTGAAGCTCTTTTAAACCAGCGGAAAAAGTGCTGAAGTCACGCGAGCCTTACGCGGCCTCACGAAGTAAAGACCCTTGGAATAGGGAATTTTTCCTTAAAGTAGGATGCCAGAGCGAGGCAAAGGTCTACTTTATTCACGCTCATTCTTTCAGCGATTTTTAAACTTGACAATGTACAATGACGTCGAATCGTGTTTATTGGCGCGTTGATGTAGCGGACCAGCACCACCCTAACTAGACATTTTAGCTAGGGCCTGGGGCAAACTACTAAATATGGACCCTTCAAGAAATTATTTTCTCTAGTTTATTTAGCTACTTGGATTTTTTGCGCCCCTTGCTTAGCTGCGTCCGGAGAAGATGCCCCGCTTGCCCCGCCCTAGTTACGTCACTGTAGCGGACAGAATAATATCTGGAGTATCACACACATGACGTCTTGGACGACTTTGTGGTTCTTAATTTCATCGCGTATGAAAAATATGCGCGATAAAGTTTATTTTTGGTTGATCTAACCATGAATATTAAGGGAGAGAGCAATAGGAGAATGTTTTCGAGGATATACGAGATAGAAAATGAATTGAATTGACGGGAGAAGTAAAAATGCGCATCTTAAGTCCTTCTCGAGGGCATAACGATAAAAACATTGATTTCGAAAGCGACATCCGGAATATTCATTCGTATGAATGATTCCACTGACATTAGTATTCGGCTGTAATATGATTAAATTTTTTTGAGCTATAAGCCAGACGATATTTAGATATATTAGACAATATTTAGGCGTTATTTTGTATATTTTGGCAATTTTAATATCAAATAAAAATTCTTATTCAAGGCCTTTAGATATAATTTCTCTGTTAATTATTGCATTTAATTACAAAGTGATTGCGAAAGAGATTTGTTTTCACTCTTATTGAATCAACTCAGCGACTAAATATTATTAAAAAAGGGAAATAAACAGACTCTTGTTATCATCACCTTTAAATATAGCAGTCAGAGGCATTGCAAATTGCCATACACTTAATCATAGAAACGGGCATGCATTCGAGATGTTTGTTCGCATACATCAACAACAGTACTCCTACAGCAACGATATCCAACGCAAAAAAATCAATGAAACTACATAAAAAGTCTTGAAGCAAAAATAACATATGCGAAATTATAAACATTTTTTATTAAATAATACATAGATAAAGAAAAGCAGCGAAATAAAAAGCATGCAAAAACCGTCGTAGAATCTATGTTATTCATTTCGGAAAAATAATAGTTTTGTATTCTGTGAAAAAGAAAACAACAAAAAGAAACCAAAAGTTTCGAAAAAAAGCGCTACTGTGTGGTAGGGTGCGTAGTGCCTACCTGTAAATTACTGACTTGCCTTCGAATGTGTGCCAAGCTGCTGGGGTTGCACGCCATGTTGGCAAACACCAGCCTCTCTTCGTAGTCGTATTCGCACAAGATTTTGTTATCGCACAAGTAGAAGCGGTCTCCCACGCAGAACCTGAGCCGCAGCCAATCCAGAGAGAGAAATGGAAGGAAGAAAAAAAAAGACAGTCATAAACAGGTTGTTTGTGATAAAGGTGACTCACGATACAGTTATAATAACATTGGAGAATATTTTTTTAATTTGCGAATCAGCAGGGAATATTAAATCGTGTGTAACATACGATTAAAACAGATATTAAATATAGATTTTTTCTTTAGTTGTGAGAATAAACTAAAAATGTTTAATGCATGATAAATATAGTATGAAATAGTGCGACCTCATTAATACGAACCTCAAGGGGGTAAAGAATAAATAGAATAGCATAACATTTTAGTGATAGTACTTTTAGTGATCGCAGAGAAATGCACTGGGAAAGTATATATACAGTAGAACTCGGTAATAACGGCATTCAAGGGACTGGAAATTTATTGTCGCTATAACCGAGGTGCATGGTACCATAGAATTAGTTTCCAAATTCTAAATTTTATATTATGATCTAATAAGAACATTAAACATTATATTATATTATGACATAATACAAAGTACATTATATTATGAACTAATAAGTACATTAAACGCAATAAAAATGTTTTTCAAGGTTATCCTCAGTGCGGTGAATAATACTGTCTTTTGTCTCATTCGATTCATAACCTTCATTAACCGATGGAACTGGATCGTTTAATCCTCTTATCATTTCTTCATGTTCTTCTTCGCTGTACTTTCCATGCTGCCATTCCATGACCTCCCTCACGATGTCTAGATTCGTTTGAGCTTCTGTTTTGTAACATCATGGTCTATTTCTGCATATGAATTTGATATCTTCATAACTTTTAAAACTTTCTACGTTCATCTCGGCTACCCACTCTTGTTAGTGATGTTTCATTAAAACTGACGTGTACTGACTTGGTTTTATAAAACGGCTCCTGTGAACCCTCGTGAAGTAAAACGCAGTAGCTTAAAACGCGGGCCTTCGTTCCTCTCTTAGCATTATACAATGAACTTGAATAAATTCCTCTTTACGGACCAAAAGTAGATATCAGCATTTTTGCATCTTTTGTTGCTCGTAAAAAATTAAAATTTAAAAATAAAAAAAAAGTTAAATGAAATTTGGTCAATGGTTTTACACGCGCGCGCACGCACGCGCACACGCACACACACACACATATATATATGTATATACTGCGCCAGATCTAATAACCCGGATCACCGCTCTTATCCCGTGCTGTATAATTAAACGTAAAGCTAATAAAATTAGACAGGAGAAACGGAAATGGAAGAGAGTTCACGTTCACCCAAATTAAGCCGGAAAAGGGGATTATCTCTCCACCGCCGTCTAAAAGTTATCATCCGAAAGGATTCACCCTAAAAGGTTTAAAAACACACGTGTCTCCCCTAACTTTTCGAAACTTTCGTCGCAGTCATTGAGATGAAGTTAGACCGTCTTGAGTACGTTCTTCGCGACCTTACTTCTGCTTAAAAGGCATCAGAGGAACTCGAGGATAACCCCCGCTGCCGCAAGAAATTCTCTTCACGTGACACGACACTGCATTTTCGTGACGATTTTGCACCGACGAACCTATTATTTAAACTTTGAAAAATAGTAGACAGCATATGTAGCATTTCCATACCTTATGGTTGATATCAAGTCCTTTCAACGTTTGGTTATAAAATTAAATCGTTTATTTATGAGCATTTAATGTTGTGATACACGACATGTTTTCCTTTTATGGAAAAATGGAGATGCGAACTTGAACTCATCTGAATCGTGGGTCGGAAGTGTGAACTACGTCCGGAGTTTCGAAAATAATTGTTTTTCCTCACTTTTTAATTATGGTTCCGAAGTACTGAAACACTCTCAACACGGAATAAATTTCGCATCTTAGTTTAAAAATATATAATACCCGACAGGGTTTTTAGAACTTAAACATGACACAATTTACATCCATTTAGTTTAATGGACCGACTTATTAATTCATTCGTTTGTTTCGAATGAGTATTCTCAAATTGCCTTCGATGAGAGTATTTATGACCATTGAGACAATACACGATACGATCGACCTGCCTTCCTACGCTTGTACGATTTGTTTGCCTCCGCGGTGCTGCCGCCTATTCCGTACCACGCTCCGCCCGTCGGCAATGGCAACCCATTGACGCGACTTCCTTCACGCTCCATCAACATAACGAGAGAGGGAAGCGCGTGCGTGTTTGTGTGTTTGCAGTCCCGCGAGACGTGACGGTCACGCCCGAGCGAACGGCCAATATCAAATCTCGCCATCTTGAGCGTCATCCAATTTCTGGAAGCATTCGGATCGCCCGTAACGCGTCGTGTTTTACGGGGGCGATGCCGTGCACGTCTCTCCTCTTGTCTCTCTCTCTCTCTTTCCCCCCTCCTCCTCCCCCCTTCCGTCCACACATTTCGCGTGCGCGGCGATCTGTTGTGTCGGCGTGTTTTCGGTACGCCCTCGGCATCGCCGATGGGCATTGCGCGGCGGGTTCTCTAGTATCTGTCCCGTCTGTTTGCTCGTTTAAGGCGCGCAAACATTTGGCCGTTACGATTGAGGTTTATCGCCCGTGTAACTGAGGGTGTTGACTTATTGGATGAGATCGGAGTCGTCTTGTTTGCGGGGGCGGAGGAGGAGAGGGAGGTAGGGGTTGCGACAAAAAATGTGTCGCATCAGTCGGCTGCATCGTGCGTTGAACGCGACGGCGTTAATTTTCCCGCGACTACCGTGAGTTGGACGTAAAAAGTTAGAACTTTTGTTCGGAGATTTTTTTTTTAGCCAAACCTCTGAACGAGTTGGGATTTTTAGCGGTAGCGGAGCCGAATTTTCTTTGCCTGGAGCTCCGGTGACTTGAGAACGGGGAAAGAAAAAATTTCCGGTTAATTTTATCTATTCCAAAAGTCGATCTTTCTTCTTTGTTGGATCGCATAATTTTTAAGGATAACTCGAACAATCGATAAAAAACGAAACATTTTCCTTGAAAATTAAAAGGCTTTCAGATGCTTTGAAAGAATCCGAAATCCGAAATTTAATTTTTTTACAAATATTATTTTTCGAAGTTACGCATTATTCGATCGCTTCAAGTTTTCATGAATTTTAAAAGGAGAAAAATTTATTTATGGCGAAATTATTTACGAAAACGATGGAAATTACGTAACGCAATGAAACCAGTATCTTCAAAAAGAAATGTTAGCATAAAATACAATTTCAAATGTAAAAACTCGCGAATATGAAGCAAACCATCAAGACAAGAACATTTTTGACGCATATACGTGAAATATCTGTTAACGGCATGATTAAATCCAGTTTAATTTAACTATATCATAATAACAAAATATCAACGGTAACTATGAGTTGAAGGAAGGAAGTCCAGCGAACACTTATCAATAAAGGCGCGTCAAAATTTATGGCCTTCTTGTGTTTGCTATATAGACTTTCAAATTCAGATTACTTTTATTGGGTACGATTAGATAAACAGCACAATATCACACCAGTTGATTCTATAAATGCCTCAGTTTTCCTGAGGTGCAGGCTCTGAGACGCTTCGCATATGAATAAAGAATTGCCGAAAATTTTTACACACCCGTATATCTACGTTAATTGCAACTATTAACACACGGGTGTAAAGGAATTTTAGGAACAAAATTCCTGCCATTAAAAGATAATACATCTATAACAACGGGGAACGACTTTATCTCACCTGTGGTTGCACTGCTGGCACGCGAAGCACTCCAAGTGGTACACGTTGCTCTTAGCACGCATGACCATTTCAAAGGCAGGTATGACCTTGTTGCAGGCCGCGCAGTATCCTGTCGTGCCGAACAACCTGTAAATAGACGGGACATGCAGAAGTCTATTAGCGTGTTACGGATCCTCTTTGCCCTGCGGCGCAAACTAATCTGCTACGTGATACTATGTGCGTTGAGGAGACAATGGACGGTATCCTTTAATCCGACGAGGGCGAGATGGAGGATCGCCCTTCAACAAATCCCTCCCTCCCTCTAGCGCGAATTTTTGCCTAATATTTTTTCAATCGGTTTCCGCCGTCTTTATTGGACATCCAGAAAAAAATCCGAAGTATGCAAGTATTAAAAAATAATAATTCTCTATCCATTTCACTTTAAAAGGCAAAATACTCATTGGCACAGGAGAAAAATTCTCTTATTTGCTAAGATGAGGAAAAGGGCACATTAAATCCAAACAAGTGAAACCATAAAACTACCAAAGATTTTTAATAAACTGCAAATTATGTACAATAAGGCCTGAGTTGGAAGATTGTACCAACAATTCTTTCTTTAACAAACTAAAAAATAAGCTATATAAGTAGTAAACTATTCTTTCAATTGATCAACATACGAATAATGATAGCATAATCATTTATCGTGTCTTTCAGCAGTAATAACTAATTATATTTCATTGTTTTTATTGGATATATTTTTCATAAAAAAAGTATCGTACTCAAGAGATTAAATATCCAAGCGAACTGAGTAAAATTTCATAGTCGGAAATCGATCAGATAGGTCTGAAATTACCTTTAATATATAAATTCAAGCTTACTATCACCGAATCAACATATGCCATCTGAACTATAAGCAGTAAATCCGGATATGAGCTGACGTTATGCTAAGGTTTGTTCATAAATTTTCTGAGATTGTTGGACAACTTACGCATGCACATTCTCAAAAAATGACACTTTTGTAAATCCGATTCCTTTGTCATAATTTAAAATGATTTTAAAACGTGGCGATATGTATGAAAACGGCTATAGAAACGTGTTAACAACCCTCAGTAGGAGAGAAATTTGCAATGTAAATTGTAACAGTAGTCTGCAAACTCAGAAAACCATAGCTTTAAACATATGTTACACTCCATTTTCGAAATCGGCCATTTCGCGAAAGTCATGTATGCTGTCCGGTTCGTAAACATTTCCGCCCGTTTATGAGCTGGCCATCTTTAACACTCTTCAATAGGATTGGTTTCGGGCTAATAAAATTAACCGATTTATGTGTTTACTTGCACCAGCTCGCCGCCATTGCAATAGGCTTTTCGTTAGCTCACCAAGCGAACGGCACAGTCTCACGAAACGGTCGAACTTTGACACGAGGAGGAATTCACACTCACCGGAGATAGTCCCTCTTGCAGAGTATGAGGTTCGCCTTAGTGTACAGCGTCGATCCAACCTCTCCCAGTCTGCAGTCGCAGCATCCGCACTTTAAGCAGTCCTCGTGCCAGAACATCTCGAGCGCCTTCAATAGGTACCGCTCCCTTATGGCTTTGCCGCACCCGGCGCATTCCCTAGGTCCTCCTTGGCCTCCTCCTCCTCCTGCCGCACCCACGGATCCAGCTCCGCCTCCACCGGCAGCCGTCGCTCCCGACACGGTTCCGACCGTTGGTCTTCCCATCCCGCCTCCGCCTCCTCCCGTCGTGCCTCCGGGGGCGGAAGCGGCCGCTGCTGCCGCGGCCGCCGCAGCCGCCGCCGCCACAGCTGCAGCGACAGTGCCCGCTTCTGAAGCAACAGGTCAAAAGAGAGAGAGAGAGAGGGAGGAAAAAAAAGACGGAACGTTAGTCTTCACGAGGGTCGGGACGATATAGTTGGAGAGGACGATCTCAAATGGGGTCTTTTTATTTTCTTTTCTTTATTTTTGACCCGCGTGACCGCTTGTTTTCCATTACTAAGAGTCTTGTCACTCCGTGAGGAGGATATGTGCGTGTTATCTACCGTGGGATATCTTCGAAAAGATTTGACGACGCGTTTTTATTTTTCGTTCCGATCGGGAAACGAGTGTGTGGGCGAGTTCAAACAGAGGTGACCTTTTCAGATGTTGAGAGGAAGAGAGAGTTGATGGGAAAACCTAAAAAAAAGAAGCCCTTATCGAAATATTAGGAATGTGTCACGTCTGTTTGAAAAAAATCTTTTTTTTTTGACTTCGTAGATTTTCACAATAATAATACTTTCTCTGTTGAGAATTTCCGTTAGATTCAGATACAAAAATAATATGTGATAGAAGATAAAATAAATGCATTTCTTTGCCTAATTTATTTTTAATTCGCTAGCGAACAGAAATTTAACTGACATCTAGCGCATCAAAGGCAGGCTTCGAAATCCCAAAAACTGATACGATAACCACCACTCAATTAAGGCATTAACATTTTAAAGTACGTTTATATAACCTCGTCATTGTTTTATTTAACGGCACATTTTAATTATGTCCTCGCTCATTATAACGGGCCCATAAAAACCGCTTTGACATTCCTTGTTTCGATGCGTTCGTAATAAAGTGTTGCTATATAAAGGGGAAAGCAAATCGGTTGTGTTGGAAATAATCCTTATTATTGCTAGAATGAATTGCAAGGCATCGTTAACGCAATTAAAATATTTTATGTTAGTAAGATATTACGGCGCGTTTAAGGAGTTTCTAGGTCTTAAATAATTACCCAAAGTAAGTAAGAGTACGAGAATAGAGTGCCAAATCGAGGGCGTATTCAAGCTTCATCCTCGGGGAGAGAGGTTATCAAATAAGAAATAATAAATTACTTGAAAATACCTTTGAAATGAGATTTTAGTATATACTAAAATCTCATTTTAAAGGTACCTATATATATATATATATATATATTATATATGAGACAGATAACACTTTACACAACAAAATAAATATTGTAAAAATAAATTTCCTCGTTATATTTTTTATTATTTTATTGATAGTTACGGTGTTCTGAAATCTCGGAACTAGGGTACCCTATTTACCGTCCTTGAATCCACCCTTGTATAAAGTAAAATTTCATCGAAAACTCTCAAACGAATGTAAACCTGTGTTCAGTTGCGTATCCAAGGGGTTTAAAACGCTCCCATGAGCCAATTTTTTTACCCTGATTGCGATTCCGTTCCTCGATTAGATTTATTCAGTTATTTAAACCAGCGATCAAGAATTAGTTATTTTTAAGGTACAGTAACACGTTTGCGTGTTACTGTATGTTTTCTGAGCAGACTAAAGTTACATACGTTCCCATGTACGCAGTGCGGTCGGATAGGACGATTCCGTAAACCCTAGCCCAGAGGCCGGCAACCTTTCTGACAAGAAGAGCCAGTTTTCAAAATTTGTATAGAATCCAACATAAGATGAGCCGCAGAGCAGGTACAATGAAAAAGATACGTATTAAATACAGTCAAGCCATATTTAATGACATTATTTAAAAGCTACACACACACACACACCCATACAATGATGTTTTGGAGATAATTCGTAAAAATAACTTGAGAAACAAAAGAATATATTTTACGTAAGTTTTTATTCAGTGAAAATATAAATAAACATTCAAATGAAGCAATAATATTCTTGCAGAAAATGAATCTAGGACTATAAATGAAAATGAGAAAGTTGAAAATGAAATTTTTACTCAACAGCCCATACTGCTGGATCCTTCTATTGAAAAACGATTATATTATTATCAATTGAGATGGCCATTGTCATCTGGTGCGCTTTAAGCGAGAGAATGGGCGGCGAGAGCCGCAGATCATTCCTCAAAGAGCCGCATGCGGCTCACACAAGCCTCGGGTTGCCGACCCCTGCCCTAGCCCGTTTACATCAAATCGACGACATATGAAGAACTAACAGATTACTGTAGTAACGAGCTCCACGTATATCTCGGCATTTTGTTTTCGATTTTTTTCAGTCTTTATGGATGCCCTTAGTGATTAACTTGTTTAGAATTTAACGATGAATTAAAAAAAACCCTCTTCGTCAGTTTCCAGATAAGCCGCTGCCTGTGTCATCCCGTCTTAATTTTCTTCAAATACTTCTATACGACTCGAAATCAAGCTAAGACGCTCGTAACAAGCATCCACTCTTTTATGAAAGCGGGTAGAATCGTAACTATTGCGGAATTAAGTACAAAATCCAGATCTCCAGGCCTTTTGACGCTGATGAAAGAAACAAAAAAAAAATTGCTGGAAATTTGAGGTGACGACCGGGCGCTCAGCCTAACTCGACGACATCTTTCGGCGATAAGTTTAGACGTCACATTGGAACGGAGATTTCGTCGCAAGTCCAAGAGAGAGACTCCTTCGGAAAATTAATTAGTTTCGGAGATAACGTAGATGTTGCCGCGAGACGTTTTATAAAACATGGCGCGGTCTTTCGTTTTTTCTTTTTTTTTGTAACAGTTCGAAGTTCAAGGCGAGGTCGTTAAGATACGTTGACTATAGAAGTATAAAGAATTTAATTTACTAAGTGGATTGATGGCTCTTTTTTTCTCGAAAAAAAAAAAGGATTTCGTTTTTTTCCATCCCGGCGAGCAAAGCCAATTAACGATGACAACTTGGGGAAGCAAAATTGGTCATTAGAGGTTGGTCTGGATGCTCGTTACGTAACTCTCTCGTGCTTTTCTTCACCGGAATGGTGAAATATAACTTCCAGTTTTTAAGTGAACCGCCGGAATTAATTAACAATTTCGAACGTAATTCATGTTTTTCTGGGATATCGGCGTAGCTTTGCAATTCACCATAAATGTCAATTTTAGTAAATGAAAAATACACAATTAAAATAATTTCCAATTTTTGTAAAGTTGATTTTCAGTGCGATTGTAAGATTTTTTTAAATAGTGCGTGCTGGAGTGTTTATTTGTAAATTTTACATATGCGGTAGATTCAAAGTTCCGGTGTTGTAGTAGCAAGACGCTGGGTTTTTTCGGAAACGATTTACAAGCAATTCGTCCCACGTGTGAGATGTTTATTTATTTATTTTTTTATTTACGTATTCACGCTACAATTAGGCTCTTGGCCTGGTGGTAACCGTACAGTAGAAACATTAACACCATGTCAATTTCATAACTCGTTTATAATTTTATCAATTAGACCGAATATTTTTTGCACTTCTTCCTAAAGACTTTCAGGTTTTTAGGAAAGGGGTCAAAGATATCTCCAGGTAAATCATTCCATTCTTGAATACCTACTTAACGTAGTACAATAAGAGTGCATACAAATAATCCGACAGATAATAAGATGTTCACCGCTTTGTCCCACGTTGTGAAAAACGTAACAGATTGTAACTGCTGACTTCTTCGCGAAACTCAGTTTCAAATTGAATACACACGTACAGGCGCGATGGTGTCTGTTGACTCGGCGATTCCGTAGTAGTAGTCCAGTTGGAGGGTGGGGAGGGGCGCGAGGGTCAGGTCATGGTGTACTAGGAGGGAGGGAAGCGGTGTAAGGCCAGGTTAAGCTATGTCTACACGCATACTTCACTATTAGGATGGAGGGAAGGTTACTGAGTAACGTCCTTATCCTATGCGACGTCATACAGTAGAATGGAGGAAAGCAGGGAGAACATATTAAGCTAAGAGTGAAACGAAGATGTATCTCTCACGTGTATACCTGGAGAAGTTCAAAGACGAAATAGGGAGGCGGAAGAGAGAGGGAAAGAAAAGGTTTAAATAGGTGATTCTCTCGTAGTTGCGATATTTTCTCGGAATAAAATTACGTGTTTAAATGAAGCTTTCGTCCCATTCTCGACAAATAGTTATGTATAATACGCATGTGAGATACTGAGTTCCACCCTTCTAATTCTTGGCTAGAAACTCTTCTTGTTGTGATTAAAGCAAAAATAACTCGTCCCTCCAAATCTTAGAAAAAAAATTTCCTTAGATGTTTTGATGAAATTTTAGCTTTCTCCCTGCTTTCCCCCATTCTACTGAATGACGTCGCATAGGATAAGGACGTTCCTCACCAACCTTCCCTCTATCCTAGTGAAGTATGCGTAAAGTGACCAGACGTACTGATTTTAGACGTGTACTGATTTCAAATATGTACTGAATTTTGTACTGAATTTTAAAGTTGTACTGATTTCAAAAGAAGAAAAAATCTATAATTATTTAGGTCATTTACTGTGGGATTGACGGTTGAGGTGACTCGGGTGCGATGTTGCCAGGATGTGTAAGAGGACTTGCGGCAACGCTGAGTAGTTCCCTCTAGCAAACATTACCTCCCCTCCACCTATGATTGGCTGTGAGGGAGGGGAGTTTTTCAGTCTTTCCTTCCAAACCCCCACCCCTTCTCTACAACTAAGTCTCAATTCCAAAGTAATGTCGTCCAGACAATAGTAATTATGGTTGTGTATGTCATGTTGGTAGTATAATATTTTAATGCTGTTTAGTAAAGTAACATTATTCTCAGAATAGATTATTAATATTCTCATTTAATTATATCCTGCCATAAATAGAAGAAAAAACATTTTCTGATCGACTTCAGCAAGAGTATCCGATATATATATATATATAACAATAGTGTTATATACCTATGTATACTGTATAAATTTTCAATATATAAAGTATTATATTGAAATGTAGTTTTCTGTCATGGATATAAGAAAAAAAATGTACTGATTTTACATCTAGAAAATCTGGTCACTTTAAGTATGCGTGTAGATAAAGCTTAACCTGGCCTTACACCGCTTTCCTCCCTCCTATAGTCGCTCCAACGTCTAAAGACTCCTGGCCTTGAACACCAGTTAGCAGCAGCCAATAGGAGACTGTTTGTTTGGGAAGGTAGTTGGGAGGAAACCAGTCTCACTCCTGCTCTCGAAGAGATGACATCTGGATGCGTTGCCATTAGAAATTGCGTAGTATATCAGATGAAGGCGAAAATCCGCAAGAGCTGGCAACGCGCACCGATATCTGCTCTCCCGCACGAAAGTTGAGAGGGGCGATGGAAGGGGAAACGTTCGTGATTGGCTACTTGCTCTAAGTAGGCCAAGAGCCTTCCGATGTTGAATCGACTATAGTATAGCATGACCAGACCCTCGCACCCCTTCCCACCCTCCAACTGGACTACTACTATGGAATCGTCGAGTCAACAGACACCATCGCAAAGTCGGACTTAGATTACTTATGCTCGCGACTGTACAAACTAAAAATGTTCGAGCTATCGAAAACTCCAATTGGAGAACCTCGAGTTAGAGAAGTGTAATTTCAGTCGGAAAAAACTTTCCGGATACATCGAAAGTTCGAGGTATCGCAGTTCGAGTTTTAGAGATCGGAGTATTTGTTGGTAGCACGGCGATTTAGTAGGATCGTAGCCGTCCAGTAAATCCGTACTATAAAGATTATTTACTGTCACAATCGCCATGGACCATACAGAATACAAGAAACTTTTTACGACCAGTAGAACCCAGGGGCGGATTTATGGATAGTGGGGCCCTGCGGGCAGCCTTTTTTGAGGCCCTATTTTTTTCCGATAATTTCGGAATTCTGGGGACCCTCAGCAGCACGGGGTCCTGCTTCTGCGCCCGCTGCGCATATCTATAAATCCGCCCCTGGTAGAACCTCTACGACTCGAAAGGGTTTGACTCAATTTTTCGATTAACCGAAGAAACTAACGAACTGTCGACATGAAACGGTCTGTATTGAAGTTTTTTTTTAAATGAAGGAGTTGCTCTGACAATTTTTTTCCTTTGGGATCCAAGCCAAAAGGACGAGCTTTAAAATTCTTTTCTGAACTCGAAGAAGCTACCCTTTTCTTTTTTTTTTTTTACCGGCGCGTCGGCGTCTCTTTCGTTGAATTTGCGTATTGTGACTTCAAATATTTTTGCCTTCCCTCGAGATTGGACTGCGTACGATCGGAATAATAGTTGCCACGCGCATATACCATCGTTCTCTTTGTGCTTTAGGAATAAACCGTCGACCGAAAAGGCGCTCGTGAGCCTTGAAAAAAATTCCTTATTTTTTTCCCTTTTTAGCGGAGGACCCGCGGAGAGGGGCCGAAGGGGGAACGGTGCTGCCTCCTATCGATTTCCTTCCTCCCAATTTCCAATATCGCTATCCACTTACTTTCGCGGGACACTGGCTTCACGAGGATCTAACCTCCCCTCCTCTCTTAACCCTCTCTCCTTTCACTTATATATTTCCTCCCACTCATGTCAGTATTTCCACCCACGCGAAGAATGCCGTCCTTAACTCTCACAAAAAATCTCAAAGGATTTTTTCAGAATAAAAAAAAAAAACGAGGAGCACCAGTACAATGTCCAGAAAAATGACCGTTTCTTAAGTCGTTATCCATGCTGTACATGTCGCGATTTTCTTTTTTGTTACTGCTTCCTCCGTTACACATGCTCCGACCGTTCGACCCCGTTGGTACTGCGATGGGAAAGAAATTATTTTTTACGTTTAGAGGGTCACGTATGCTTCCCATGGCTTTCGTCATAACGTTCCATAGATTTTTTGATGTTTTATTTATAAATAACGTTTTGTGAGTTTAATTTTTCTAGAATTACTTTTGGGAGGAAATATAGGCCACTTTCGGATTTTACCATCGCTAAAAGTTAACAGTAATGTCATCAGTCGAATCATCTTCTTTCGTCTGGCTTAAGATCATAGTGTTTATAATCGATAAATCTCGAATAATAACTCTTTCGTCAAACATATTCATTTAAATTGAATACTTTTCACAAATGAGGCAGAAGGACATAAATCTTTGGTTTGTCGAAAAAATTGTCTCGTAATGAATTTCAATTTATGCGCTTGGTTCTAGAGGCACTGACCGTATAATTAACGTCATTAAGACTCGCCACGAAAGGGACAAAGGTCAACGAGATTTTTGTTTATGCAAGGAGGCACGATGTGTGGACTTCTCCCTTCTCTTTTTTACCCGACTCTTGCTGAAATTCCTAACCTTTTCTTGATAGTCGACGGAGAGTAAATTTTCCACGAACGCGCAAACAGGATAAAAATAGTCTCCGATTTTTTTTGGGAAATTCGAAGGCTAGTGAGTGAATTACGCCGCTTTAGATTCTTGTACGAATTCTGACCGAGAGGGCAAAATGCCATTTATTTTCAGCACGCAATCTTTCGGACAGGCACTTCTGAATTACGTTTCACAGTTTAACATTGCGTTACTGTTACGTCGGTTTGCTGTAAGTCGAAATGCGAACTTTTTTTTAACTTTCAGCAAAATTTTTAATTTACATATTGCGGTGGCGTAAGATTTTGTGATTTATCCGTCCTTCGGAATATCAGCTCACCGAAAAAATAATGCTGGACATCAAAGAAAAAGCAAGACGTGAAGTATTAGTCCAATATTACGCTGTGACATGCGAGAAGAATAGGATTGGAAAAATCTCCGACAAGGCTCGGTTCTATAGATTAAAAGGGAAATTACAATCAGGGCCGCCCCAACAGAGGTGCGGGGCCCAGGGCAAATCGACCTATGCGGGGCCCCGTTATCATTAACCGCCAAATTAAATTTAGACTTTCCTTGCAGTAATATAGAAGCGCGGGGCTTCTGAATTCGCGGGGCCCGGGGCGGTCGCCCCGATTCGCCATGCCCTAGGGGCGGCCCTGATTTCAATGCTGTAAAATCTCGCAATTTTCTATAAGACTCTACTTAAACCATAATAAAAACTTACAAAACTTTAACATATTTGTAAATCAGAGTCTGCTGGATCAGGGATCTCAAATGATTTTTGAGTCGCGTTCTAAAAAAGAACAGAATTTTTTTCGCGTGCGACCAGTTTACTTCTCTGAGAAACTTCATATTATATACAGAAAATACGAACCGAGTTAAATCGCATGCGTGCCAATTCTGGCAGGCATTCCAAGCATTTGCCATCCCTGCCCTACATTGATCAGTTTTGTAAAAGATAAAGTTTGCGAATTATCCATAATTTGACGCTTATAACAAGAAGATGCGTTTCGTCCTTAAATTTATCACACCCACTCAAATCATAATTTCCTCCGGAAACTCAACGAAAAAAAAAAGAATTCTCCCCCAACAGCCACGAAGAAACAAAATTTAAACGAACGAGATCGAACGGTCAAATCACATGTACAGTCGGACATCCAGACGCGTTGACATTATTATCATCAGAAAGATGGACATTTTTAGGACACGTTTTCAATTCTCATGGGGAAAATAAAGTCTGGAAATAAAAAAAATACGCGGTGGTTTCTCTCTTGGAGTTGCATTCGCGTTATTGAAAGAGAGAGAGAGAGAGATAGAGAGAGAAACCGCTCTTAACCGAAACCAGGCCTCCTCGGGCACTTGGGATAATTGCGTTTTGCGTGTTAGAAAGGGAAATGGAATCTTACAAAGCGGCGGCCATTCAGGGAGGCCGTTGGAAAGCCTCTTTTCATCGTTCGGCTGTCGCATTCACTCTCTCCCCTTTCCATATCCTCCTCCGATCCCTTTCATTCGTCTCCTACTAACTGAGCAAACTTCTGCAATCCATCGCCCCCTCTCTCCTTCCCCCTCCTCTTCCTTCCCTCCTCCCTCCTCGTCCCTTGGTCTCATCTAATATTCTTCCAATATAGGATTTTTTTAAAAAGGCCTCTAAAAAAAAACTACTTCCATCACTTTCTCGGTTTTTCTTCTTCCATCTCCCTGTCCCCTTCACTTTTCTTCCATTTTTTTCTTCCCGCCTCCTTCCTCTCTTTTCTCTACTTTGTCACGCGAGTTTCGACTGCTGTTTTCTTTTCTCGGCGCGTTTTTTTATATACACGTGTAAAGAAAGAGCTTATGGTTTCATTTTTGCCGTTAATTGAAGTTGTGGCTGAGTCAGAAGGTCTAAAAATTTGTCAAGATGTCACCGCCCCAATAGTTCAAATTCTGATTAATATTTAAACGCTAGGCAAAAAAATTATGTCATGGCTCCATCTAGCGGGTGGATAACTAATATGGTCGCAGTACACCATATACGGCTTTTAGGTAGCAGTAATGCCTTCGTTTGGAACAAACTTTGTGCCATTTAAGTTCATATTGGAACAGCTATTATAAAGACGTACTTTTTTAAATTACGTTTATTATAACAAACCCTACAAAAGGAATATCGTGGATCCAGGAATAATGTTCTCTCAGAGTTAAACTAAAACCTCATGGAAACCGTCCTCAGTGGCATTCTCTCCTTAGAATTTGCAATCGGTGAGATGCTTCCCTAGACGACCACCTTTGCTGCTCGCACGATCTCCTGGCGTTTCTGAATGCCACATAGTCGCATTGGTGGAACCGTGGTTAGATTTTTAGAAAAAACAAAATCACGGCAATTCCCGTGAGGACGACTGTCTTTCGTATGACCGCGATCATCTGGCATTTTTTAAAACTCTTTATTTCAGCAATAAGAGTTTAGCATATATTTCGAAGGTTGCTAGTATTTCAGTAAACAGATTTACATAACCTTACACAGTCCTAGTTGTTTTTCCTACACTCGGACAAATACTGTTAGGTAACAAATTCTGTCAAGGTATTTTTCGCCATTCTATGTTATCTCTCGTCTACTTTACCCGCATTCTTTCTTGAAAATATTCCCTTAATCCTCCCATCTTCCATCTCGCCCCAACTCTTCCCTTTATCCATTTCCCGTTTCCTCCCTTTCTTCCTGCACCGACACGCACGCATCGGAGGGAGAAAAAAATCCTTCAACTCTTCCTTTGCCTAATGCATTTTTCATTCCTTTCCTATTCTCCTTTCCACTCCGCTCTCTCTCTCTCTCTCTATCTCTCTCCTTTCTTTTCCTCGGACTTCGTAAAAAAGTGGTGGCGCTCGCGTAACCTTTTCAGCCCGCGGATCTCAATGTAACATTCATCGCCCCCTCTATAGGTGGAGAGCGGAAGGAGTGAGGGAGGTGGGGGAGGGAAGCTGATGGGTAAAAGCGGGATGGGGGAGGGGGAGGAGGGTAGGAAGGAGGAAGAGGAGTTTATGGAGGGAGGAATGGAATGGTGAACGCGTCTGTTTGAACTAAGGAGATTTGTAGCCAATGAGGCATGCATCTTACATCCTCTTTCAATTTCCAACGCCAATCTCTGCTATCCCATGCCTCGTATGGTTCCCCCTTCCACGCTTTCAACCCCCCCCTCCTCTCCCTCCTCCCCCCTCCTCTCCCTCCTCCCCCCCCCCTCCGCCAGTCTCTCCAGACTCCTATTCTCTACCTCCTCGCTATGTATTCTCGATCCTTGCTCTCCTTTTTTACATCTCATTTTTTTTCCTCCTCCCTCCCTCCGATTTCATTCTTCTTATTCCCTATGTCGTTCCTTTAATTTTCATAAACTTTTTTCACTCCACTCCCGCCTTTCCTTAAAAACCTGTCGCTTCTTCTTTTCCCTGCATCCTTTCTTCCTCCCCCTCCTCCCCTCCCCCGTTCTTTCTCCTCCCACTTCTTTCTCCGCTGTTTCTCGCCTTCTTTTCCCTTTCTCACCTCTCTCATTCTTTCTCTTTCCCCCTTACTTCGTTCCTTTCCTTTCATTTGTTGATATTCAAATCCTTTATTCTTTCTTTCTTTAATTTTTTTCTTCTGCATCTATTTAGGGATTTTTCGCGGTTTTTTTTACACCTCCCTCCTCTTCGTAGTGTTTTTTTCCGCAGTGGGACTTTTTTCTGTGCTTAAATAAAGCGATTTACATAGTCTTTTCAACCCGAAAAACTAACAATATTCCGTGGTAATTCTTTATGTTCAACTAACAAAATCTGTAATCAATATGAACGTGAAATTTTGTAATTTTAGCTTGTGAATAATATTCAAACCCGACGAAAGGGTTAAATGTAAGAAGGGACTTCACAGTCTGAATTTCGCCCTAAATAAAGTCGTTTTTCTGTCTCTCTCTCTCCCTTCCTACCCCTCTATCCTCTCCCTCCTCTCTCTCTCCCCCTCCCCCCTCCTCCCTCTCTCTCTCTTCCCTTCCTTTCTGCATCAACAGTCATCCTTTCCTCCTCTCCCCCTCCTTCATTCTCGAGTGTCTCAAGATTCTTCGTTTGAGTTTCTGGAATGATTTTCGGATGGGATTCCTCGCTTCATTTTCTTACGAGCCGTTTCAACCGTTTCGGGGAAATAACACGGTCTCACGTTTTTAGAGGGGGAATAAAGTTTCATTTTTCCGAGTATCTTTTCCTTCGAAGATCGTTCGACTGTTCCCAAAACTCCGGTTTCGATCGGAGAACTTTTTCCTCGTCCTTGATAACATAAAAACCCAAGCGAGGCTAATCGACGTATTTACAAGAAAAGGAAAATGCGGTAAAAAAAGCCCATTTGAAGGAAGAATGAATCGGCGTGAATATTTTTGGGATTGATTTTTTTTTTGTGCAATCGATTCGAAGTGGAAACGCATTCCATTAAGGGACACGTTCAGTTTTGCGTTACGGTAAATTCGAATAAGGGAACTTCAAGTCGATGAACAGGAATACCGAAGGTTTAAATTTATATTATTTGAGTTACAATTTTTTGTACCAAAGAGGTTCAATTCTAGTTTGGTAAAAAAATCTTTCTTCGAAATTTTTTTTATATTTTAAAGTTTAATTTAACGATGATTTTTGAAATACATACGTACATTGTCCGTAGTTGTAATATTTTGGAATGAATTATTAAAGTCTAAATTTTTTTACTGAAATCAGTCGATGATCTCAGCGCTTTTAGTGACTTCTCAACATTTTACGAAAATCGATTCCTTTAAATATCCTTGCCATGATTATATTCGAAAAATTTCGAAAATACGTGTAAAAATAAATTCCACTACGCATTTA
Organism: Uropetala carovei; assembly: GCA_036926305.1. Lineage (NCBI taxonomy): Eukaryota > Metazoa > Arthropoda > Insecta > Odonata > Petaluridae > Uropetala > Uropetala carovei. The sequence continues at coordinate 1,314,669 of JAXCHB010000009.1, forward strand.
AAAAGAACCCCCCCACCGACTCGCCGCGTTGTTTTCGTCGCATCCTCCAAGCATGAATCATTCCTCTCATTATCAATTCCATTTTTTTCCGTCTGAAAATTCGTGTCATAATCCTTTTCGCGCAAATAAATATATGTGAGTTCCGCCTCTAAAAGGTTTCGTGCTAATGTATTCTTCCTTCCAGACACATTCTGGGCCAGGGGAAAAAAATAGCAATAAAACGAACCGACACGCGAAACATTCTGAAACTGTTCTGATCGCAATTTTTTCCGCTCGAAAAAGTTATTGTTTTCCCGCCGAAAAAGGGCGATATCTCCCGCGTTTCCGCCATTATGCAACCCAGGGCGCAGAAGTATACCCGCAGAGAATGACAAACGACCGGAAATAAGTTGTCCGGTCGAAAACCGAGCCCCCGGGACGCATATTTACGAGAGTCGTTTTTTTTTGTTTCTTCTTTTTACCTCCAGGGGGAAGGCGTGGGACGTATTTGAGGGCGGGATTTTATTACTATTGTAAATCCGGTTCTCTTTTTTTCGTTGTATTTTTTTTCGTCGTCTCCCTCCATATCTCTCCCCCTCCATATCTCTCTCCCTCCATCTCTCTCTCTCCTTCCATCTCTTTCACCCTCCATCTCTCTCCCTCTCTCTCTCTTGTCGCATCTTATTGCGCGGGGTCGCGTTATTTTTTTTGTTTTATTTTATACTAATATCGCGGCGAGTTGGGGACGTGGGAGAAGAGAGAGAGAGAGGAGAGCGGGAGGAGAGAGGGAGGAGGGGGAGAATAGCGGAAAGAGACCTAAAAAGAAATAATTGCGATAGTCGAGAAAAATACTGCTGCTGCTGGATTTTCAAGGGGTTGATTTCTTTCCAAATGGAATGTTCCGGGAGAGGGGGAGGAAAAGTGGGGAGCGAGGGATTAGAGAATATGAAGATAGAGAGAGAGATATGACAGAGGAAGGAGGTTGATAGATAATATTAGAGGGGAGAAGGGTAGGTCAAGAATAATAGAGTGAGGGGAAGAATAGGAGTGGATGGGTGAAGTGTAAGAAGTAGAGCAGGGGTGGGGAACTTCAGGCCCGCGGGCCGCATGCCCGTAAAATTTAACACATAAATTCATATTTAAAAAAATCTAAATAATGACAATATAAAGCGTTTAATACTGAAATATTAATCCTGAATACTTTAATTCAGAATTGATTTCCACTTATATGGTACATTATCATCTCTCAGTAACTTCAATTGAAACTCTAATCCGGTCCACCAATGTGGTCCACCCGAAGGGGGGAGGGGGGCACCGTTTATGCGGCCCGCCATGTGAAAAAGATTCCCCACTCTTGCAGTAGAGGATTGTGAGGGGGAATTTGAAGTAGAAGGAGAAGTGGAAAGGGGAGGGGGGGATTTAGGGAGAGTAGGAGGAAGAAGAGGAAATAGGGTAGGAAGAAGGAGAGTAGGTTATGGTATAGTGGAAGTGGGAGAAAGGGAGGGAGGGGGGTGTTAGCAACGCAGGGGTGTGGGATGGGGATGGAGGAGGAGGAGGAGGAGGTAGCAGATGGAAAAGTGATACGGAAGGGAAACGTTCGTGGAGAGAAGAGAAAAAAAACAGAAGTATTGCGAAATGCATTATGGGAAAAAGGTGGCCGGACTGAATTTTTACAATCCGCCGTACACGTTGCGAGGCGGCCGTTTTTCCTCTTATCTTTTTATTCCTTAAATCTCTTCTGCACCCTTCGAAAAATCCTCTGAGCGCCCCCCCCTTCTTTCCTTCGCCCACCCCCTATGCCTCAATATTCCACCCTGCCTTCGTTCTGGCGCGTGCAGCCCCTGACCTAATGCTTTAACCGATACTCGGAGACGGTTTAATATCCCAAGAGAGAGAGAGAGAGAGAGACGCCGGTATTTTTTATTATTTCGAGACGATGATTTTTCCACAAGCCTATTCTCGGACGAAATAGACTATTTTTTTCCTTCCTGTCAATCCTTCGGAATGTTTTCTGCTTCCATAAAAACAAGCTGCAATTTAGGGAAATTTTGGATTTTGGTAAAATATTCTCTAAATCTGCCGACCGTTGTCTGTTTTCAAGAATCTCTGAATATTAGTAGAAATCGATCGTTTCGATATATATATATATATATATCGATCGTTGCGGTCGAATTGTCACGGTTTTCGAGTTTGATAGGTTTTCTTCAATGTATGCCACAATTTGCATTAGTGTATTCCTAAACAAGTATGTAGTGTTTTTTACTATTTTAAAATTTCATTTGATGGATTGCAAGGGCCAACTTCCTTGAAGTTTTATTCACTGCAGATTCGAGCGCCTCTGCGCTTTTTGGTGCCCTGATGGTGCTCTTTTTTACAGCCTGACTGGGCTCTTCTGTGGTGCATAATATACCATTTCTTAGGGCAAATAATCTAATTTGCTTGCTTGATTACGTATTCAAGATAGTTAATTTTAACTTTGATGTTCATTTTAATATTATTCATTATCATTACTACTCTCGCGGAAGTGTAGTTGTGCTCTTTCGATATTCTAGGATGCAACTTGGTGCTCGCTTGATATTCTAAGATACGACTTGGTGCTCGCCACATCGAAAAGGTTTGGAACCCCTGCCCTAGAGTAATACGAGTAATTAATAAGTGAATTATCATATCGACAAGCCTGGACATTTTGAAAGAAATGTAGCTGTAATATAGAGAGCAGAATCTAGTCAGAATATTATAATAGTTACATTTTTGTATAGGTACGAGACATCCAAAAATCAACGCACTAGTTAAGGTTTTTAGGAAAATTCGGACCAAATTGGCAACGTTATGGCATGTCCACGGCGATCCCGTAGTACCCTTACATTCATCTAAAAAATCACCCCAACATTCTCCAACTGCCCCTCGTCTTTTCTAAAAACCCTTTCCTGGGTTTACCACGTAAAATATCCTAGGCTTAAAAACGTTCTTTTCTTTCGATGGTATCTCCCGTAGCCGCGTTAGTTAATACCAGTAAAAAGTCGTCATATACATTTACATACATGTTTATATACATGTTTATATTTCTGCGTTTGCATACCGATGAATTTGTATAACTTTGGTTAAAATCAGCTGAAGATATTTCTTCCCGTTGTAATTACTTAGAATTTTTAACATCACAATTATTTTCGTAATTGAAGCCGTTCAGTTTAGGATGAGCGTTTGTGGCCCAGCGTAAAAAAATAAGAATTCTAGGAAACTGAAAGAAGGCATTCCTCCTCATTTGCTTTCGTATGCGTGAAATTGAAACTCCGTAACTCTAAAACTTACCCAGGCCGGTTTATTATTGTGTTCCCTTGAGGTAAAAAGTATGGGTCTGCTACATATAAATATCATAAAAAGCTGTTTCTTACACACTTAGAATAAACAGATTAAAATTTAAGGCGCTTCTATAAGGACAGCAGATTTATTTAGCATTCTGAAAGGATTTAGGATGTACAACGGAGGACATTCCGAGCAAAAAATAATCATTTTTATGATTTGTTTTCCACCCCACCTTTCTGTCTCATTCCTCCATAAGAAAAATATAGGAATCAGAGCGGGGTGTTATCAATATGCATTTTTAAAAAAATCAATTACAATTTAAATGGGAATTCTGGACTTAAAATTGGTCCATAGCCGATAGGATGAAGTTCACTTGGTTGTCGAAAACTTAGATAATTTTTACTTTCTCATACGAAGTATCGAGAAAGTACCTATTGTTTTCGCGAAAAAATTCGACTTCGAGATTTTTACGGAAATATACGTTTTAGGTGTCGCTGAATCCGAAAGTGGTTTTCGCAATGCCGTCTGTCTGTCTGTCTGTCTGTCACTGGCTCTGGAGCCTAGACGGTACAGCGAAAATGAATGATCTCGTACTTAGGCATTTTATCATACTGAGCAGAGTATACGTAGAAATGGTTGACATTGCTCAATAATTAAGAGTAGTTTATTCTACGCATTTTTAACAACAATCCGATTTTCTCGAAAACGGCTGTAACGATTTTGATCAAATTTCGTACAGTTACTTGAGTTTACGTCTTAAATAATACTGTATAGTTCATATTTCTCAAAAAATGAATATAAGGCTAGTTTATTCTAGGCAACTTTAACAATAATTCGATTTTCTCAAAAACGGCTCTAACGATTTTGATCAAATTTCGTACAGTTACTTGAGTTTACGTCTTCAATAATACTACGTATTTCATTGTTCTCAATGAATGAATATAAGGCTAGTTTATTCTTGGGCAACTTTAACAAAAATTGGATTTTCTAAAAACGGGCTCATACGATTTTCATTTTCTAAAGATAGCTAAACAACGCATTAGTATATGAGAAAGTTTGTACAATGTATGTTGTACCGATTTTTTTACAATAATAAGCAGTTTCAACCACCATGACCACCTCTTCAAATGTTATTTGCTAGTGTTATAATAGATTTTGGCAATTCATGTGTGTGTGTATATGTGTATATATATATATGTATATATTCCAATAACTTCTTCTGCGGACGTTTATGGATGGTGTCGACAAGGGGTAAGGGAAAAAAAGCCCAGTGTGTGCAAGAGGTGGAGGATTTGCGAGCCCATGGAATGGAAATACGGGGTGAACAGGGGAAGGAGAAGGGGGTAGCGCACCTTATAAATCGGAAATGGCAAAGCTTTCCTTATTATTTTTTTTCGGGAGTGGTATAAGGGTGGAAGAGAGAGGAAAGAGAGTTAAGAGGTAGTAGGGGGGGGGGGGGGAGGGCGCTGGGAGGAGTCTTATATTCTCCGTTCTTTCCCGTAAGGAAAAAAAAGGGAAGAAAAGGGCCGATCTGATAAGAGGTCCGGATAATATAAAAGCCGAGGGGCCCAGGCGGTTTTTCTCGGGCATTATTAGTTTTTTTCTGCATATTACATGTATCGAGAAGTGGGCGAGAGGGATCGTTAGAGGAATGCGGATTTGGAGGGGTTTGAAAAATGTGACAATTTTTTCCTCGTTTATCTCGGAAACTTTTTATCTCATGCACGTGCATGTTTGCATATATATATATATATATATATGCGTATTTCTTGAAAATAAGAGCTTCAATGAAAAAACGAGAAAACGCTTTTAGATGAAGGGGAAAGATTTTATTTTCCTTTTAGCGGAGCCTGTTCCCCGCTTGCGGTTTTATTTTATTTTTATCGCAAGCAGGGTTGCCCCACAGGAAGGCTTCCTTGATGCATATTTATGCGAAATCCTTCCGATTTAATTCGAAGAACGACGTAAATAATTCCGGTATTTATCTTCTTCAAAACGTAGACGCTTCCGCTTCGGAGGAAATCTGATGGAAGCAATTATTTTCGTCCCCTCGCGATATTTCATTTATTTTTGATCCTGCGGGCGAATGGATTACTATGGCAACACTAACGTATCCTAATCTCTATCCTCATGATTCTCTGATACAGTGTTATAATCCGATGAAAATGTATACTATAGTAACCGTTATATTCAAGAACTTCTCCGAACGTAACTAGATTTTAATCCCAAGTATAATGTGTACTTCCAGGGAAATTATCGGGAAAGGCATTTTTTCTTCGATCTAATGTAAGACATACTAGCTCATTATTTTCCCGTCCTTCCCTACTATCATCGGACTTCATAACGCGAAATTTTTTAAAGTGAAATTCGTAGAAAAAAGGGGTATTTGTTAATGGAAACTTTCATTCATTCATCGATCTCATCTAATATACAAAAACAAATTCCAGAATATCATAGGCACTTTGTAAAATAAAATATCTTAGGTATATCCAACCCCCCATTAACAAAGTTATAAAAAAAGCCGGGTGCGCATTTTGGCTACATTGCAACCGTCTTCAGTGGTGATTCACAGGAAGCATATTCTAAATAGGTTTCTGAAAACAGTTTTATAAAATAGTCGTTTTTTTAGAATTAATTTTCGGTGAATAACTATTGAAGATGGCTGAATTATATTAAAAATGCGCACCTAGATTTTTATCAACTTGTTAACTTGGTGAAGGAAAAAAAATCTGAGCTTAACCAGGGATCGAACCCGGGTCTACCAATTTCCCGGTTGGTACTGTTTACCTACTAAGCTAACAAGCCAGTATAATTCTCCATTCTACGAAGAATTAGATTCATACATAACAGCTATATTTCCTAACATTCCATCTTGTTTGATCAACTTGTTATGGCTATTAGAGATACATAGACAAGAACTCAGTTTTTTTAAATAATTGAATGCTTATTCGGGAATATGAACTTTGTTTAACACAAAGATGTCAAGAAGAATAATTATACGACAAAACTGCGTAAATAGTAGAACGAGCATACATTTCTGAATGGTTTTCGTTCAACGCGGCACAGACGCAGGATCGCGTGTAACCAACTTAGGAATGCCAAAGGCAGACTCTTAGCTGACTTAAAAAAAGCGTCACATTTCATTACTTCGAAGGATACCTATGCTTCCGAGAGTTTCGTCATCTTTCTTATCAAATATTCGAGCGAGCAATTCGCACTATCCGGCCCTCGAAATCCCTCCCACTCAAATATGAGTGTGTCTGACTACTTATGTGCATATATACATATATATACATACATATATATATATATGTACATACATAGATAGGAAGTCGAACACACTATATATATAATATGCACATATAATGGTGAGGCTGCCTCGAGACGGAGCATATGACAGAGGACGACGGGATCATATGAGGCACAAATGAAATTCGGATCTGTCCGGAAGAGGGAGTATGTATGTGTAAGGGAGTGGGGAATGATGGATGGAGATAGGGAGGGAGAGGGAGAGGGAGTGGGGTGGGGGGGGTGGGGAGGGAGAGAAGAAGGAGGACTCTAGAGTTAGAGTGACTTTGGAGGACCCCAGACGGTGAGGGGGAATGATATTGGAATTGAAATATGCGGGAAGCTACACACACACACGCCCCCTCTCGCGCCAGACTGAGACCGCTGCTTGTTAATGAGAAAATTCCCTCAACCAACGACCTCTGTGCGGTCACGTTTAATCGTTCGTTGTCTAACCGCCACGTAATAACTCCAGAAACCCTTCCTTCCGATATCGGAAAAGACCGACTCTCGTCAGGTGCGTAACGCGCGCGTCCGTGGTATTTTACGCACGAGCATCCACGCTTTGTTACAAACAATTGGGATATCGGTTGCCAGTGTTAACGGGAATTATTTGGTCGCTTAGATAATTACTGCTGTTGTCATGGGCGACGATGTAAATAAATAGATATGTATGTACCTATAAAAGTAAGAGAATGGATGGAAATTGAAAATGCTACATAGGAAAACTTCGTGATGTTTTTAGTCTTTTCTGGAACACGCGGTATGTTTAAACATTCTCTATAATAAAAACGTTGTTCTGTAAGAAACGCAAGATGGCCGACAGCGAAATGTACTCGTAGTTTTTATTCTGTCCGATAGACCGGCGCCACATGTACGTCAACAACTCGCCTTTCTTTTGGCGAAAACGACGGGAATATATAATAAACACTTATGTTTGTTTATGTAACGGTTTCTACGACAAACATTTAGTTTATTTTTTTGTCAATAAGGATCTCCAATTATTCCGCTGATTGATTAATTAGTTAGTTTTTAATTTAAATCTTTTAAAGAGTTTTATTTACATAACGACGGAGAACATCATTGAGGATTCGAGTAAGCTTTCTTTCTTCGTAGGTACAGGGTAACAATTTTAAAACAATCATAACGTTAAGTGCACGAAATTTAATTATTTTCCCTACGTTATATGTGTATACATATAATTATTTCCCTATCTTTGCACACCGACAATTATATGTAGCATTGACGAGAACAAGGTGGAAGAAGAATATCAGAATTTTATAGCCGAAAATAAAAACCAAAGGCATTTACTAAACGACAACAGCATATTCACTAGAAATGTAATATATGACGAAATATTTCATATGTAATAATGTGCTATTAATTATTTTTAATGCAAATATTAATAATCAATCTATTTGTAATTCTTCCGTTGATATTTCAACGGGAATTACACTAGTTTAATATATATTTATCAAGGCAAATTTCTTTCAATATGTATAATACGCTATAAGTCTAATGAAAAAGAGAAATTTCAATGATAGGAAAATTCAAAAAAGAAATTCAGTAAGTACATACGATCAGTAACGAAGAAATGCATCGAATTTCTACCTAGACTTGTATAGATGCAGCCGAACTCCAATAACTCGAGAGAGAGCCTTTTACTCGAATTTATCACTTTTATAAATACTACCACTCCCCGTCGGCATTCTGCTCCATTAAAACGAACTTCTGCAATTCCGGGTGAATAGTAATTTCGTAGTCATTCCTTAGGGGGTTCGAGTTACCGAGTTTCGGCAGAATATATTGTGAAATTTTCTCCACGCGCCTCGTTCGGCGCCATCTCCCCCATACTTCCGCCCCCATTCGTTGGAAACAATGGCACAGCGTCCCCGTTTATATTTTTTTTTACATCTGGCGCCAGTTAATGATCAATCTGTTTTTTTACATGCTCAGACGCGGTTGTCTCGCGAATTGGAGAAGGACCCGTGGCGGAAAAGTGGGCTGAATAATTTTTACAAAGACAGACGCAGCGGATATGTTTTGTCTAAGTTTATCTAGCGTCTCTGACACGAAGAGTCATAAATTTCCTGGACCTTTTAGAGAAGAAAGCACGAATATCTTGACTTTTAATTCAAATAACGTGGGCTCGAACCCAGATATCAGGCGTTCGAACGCGAAAATTTTGTTTTTGATGACGTTAGTGTAAAAAGAAACTGGTATTATTGGGAAAACGACACACAAATATATAAATGAAAGTCAGCTTTTCAAGGAGCTTATCGTGACAGCATTTAGTTTTCCGTTTCTACAAGGAAGTCTAATCTTTATTATCGTCGGAGTAATAGAACAGAATCCCGAAGTGGCTTTTTAGAGCACTTCCAAGTTGATAACATTTTTATTATGCTACTACAATTTTACGGCTGTGTTTACATTCGGCATAGTCTTAGATAATGGTCAAATGATAAAAAAATTCGGTGTCGTCGCGAGTTGAGAAATTGACCATGACTTTTTAACGACCTAAACCTTGCTAGTTAAAAAAGAAAAAGAAAATGGCAAAGTGGAAAAATTCAATGTTTCGTAATTTTTTAATTTCTTATGTCTACCAGAAATTACAAGATGCACTCATTATTTGTTTGATAATAGGATGAATATATTGTTTTTGGGGTGGATAACGTTTTTCCTTCCGGTGACACTCTTTATCAAAGCATAAAATTTGTGACCCTTATACGCTATGAAAACATTGAGTCGTTTGTAGCAAAATTTTAGATCTCATCCTGTTTTTTTACTTCTACACGACGAGTTTTAGGAGAACATCCTCATACATGATTACAGCTGTTCTAGCGGTCACGGATATTTTAAAATCTTCTTCATCGAAAGCTTTACGATTTGGTATGAAATTAGTCCTATACGTTTTTTCTACACTTTGATACAACCAGTTGAAAGACTAAACCCATGATCGGTCATTTTATTCCGCCAGAACCGGCGGATAACATCGATTTTCGTTCGGGGACAGATGATTCTCATCCGAGTATCAAACCTTGCATTAGCCTTTTCCACGACAAAAAGAAAAATCCCTCAGTTTTTTTCCTCGCGTCGGGAACATCCGAGATCGGCGTAACAATTCCCTCACCCACGAGTCCATACATACTACATCTGTGACGCCGTAAAACGGAAACGTCCATCAGGACAGGAACGTAAATGCACGAGGCCCAAAGATAAGCCAGAGGGAGAGAGAGAGGGAGGGAGAGGGAGGGAGAGGGAGAGAGAGGGAGGGAGAGGGAGAGAGAGGGAGAGGGAGAGAGAGGGAGAGATAGAAAAAAGAGAGATAGAAAAAAGAGAGTGAGAGATACAGAGAGGAGAGTTCATGATGCGTGGACAATCTTCTTCGCAATATCACGCGCAATCAGAACCACTAAAAAGGACGGAGGAAAAAAAATCGTTACATAGAGAGAAAGAGAAGAAGCCAGCTAGAGAAAGAGAGAGAGAGGGGACATTTTTAGGGGAAGCGGACAAGCTTATATACGACACATCGGGAATGCCTGACGTCATGGGGGAGCACTCCAGCGAGTCCCTCTCTCTCTCTCTCCCTCTCTTTCCTTCCGCCTCCTTCCCTCCTCTTCCCCATCCCTCCCACTTCCGCAACTACCCCCCCCCCCATCCCTCTTCTCCACCCTCGCATTTCTAATAACAAACGGCGCAATAAAGGAAGAAGAGAGAGAGAGAGAGGGAGAGAGAGAGAGAGGGTTACCATGGGAAAAAGGGGGAAGGAGCGCGGAAATAACGTAAGGGGAGGTTTTTTCATATATTGTCGGGGGGTCCGTGCCTCCCCCTTCCTCCCCCCTCCCGCACGAGACTCCCTACTCCCTTCCGTCTCACCAGCCACTTCCCTCCTACTCGTATTCCCGTCTCATCCATCCTTAGCAACCCTTTCCCTCCTCCCTCCCCCCCTCCTCTCTCCCTCTCTGTCTCTCCCAGGGTCCACGGAAAATTCACCATCCGTCACCAAAAAAAAACCTTTTTTTTTTACTCCCGTTCCTCTCTCTCTCTCTCTATGTCGAATCTCTCCACCGAGAATTACTCTCTCTCTTACTCTTTCTGTCCGAGGAAGAAGAAAAAAAAAGCCGCAACGCGCAAACCCTCCAGGGAGTCATCTTTGACCGGAGAGATGGAGACTAACCCTTGAAAAATATGGCGGCATCAGAAAACGCCGTAAAAATCTCATATAGTAAGGTTGGCGTTTAAATCTTATTCCGTCTCTTTCTCACACTATCCGTCCGCTCCATTCCCCCCCCCCCCTCCTTCCCCCTTCACTTTTAATTAAAATTACGACGCGACTCATGGAGGAGGGGGAGGGGGTTGGTGGTGGTGTTTGTGGCGGTGGTGTGGGACGACCTGGTCGGGGGCGGTGCGGTATGTATTGGGGGGGGGGAACTTGGTTTTTGAGGGGTGGAGAGAAATATTTTGGTCAGCTTAGCGAGCGGGGAATGGATTCTGGATTCGCGAGGAGTGTAATTTCTTTCGTGCGGCTCGATCCATTCAATTTCCGATGTTCCTCGCCATCTTCTCCCCTTCCATCTTCCTCTCCCGTTCCCCTTCCCTACCTCCTTAACCACCTCCTCCTCCTCTCTTTATTCCCTCCTTCATCCCTCTCCCTGTCATGCTTCTCCATTTGCTACCCCCGCCATCCAGGCCCCTTCATTTTCATTCCTCGTCCATCTTCTCCCTTTCCTTCTCCTCTTTCCTCTCATTCTCCGAAATTTCTACCTCTTCATTTCCCTCCATTCCATCCTTGTCTTTTCCTCCCTCTCTCTCTCTCTCTTCCTCCCGACCCTTTCCTGTCCTGTTCTCTCCTTCCTCAATTTCCATCTTATCTCTCCTTTCACGTATACTCTCCGCCTGTCCTCTTTCCGCTCCTCGTCTCCTATTCCCCCTCTCCCCTATCCCCTTCTTCCGATGTACCTTCCCCTCTCTCCTCTTCCATTGTCTCTCCCACACCTCATTCATCCATTTCCTTCTGTTCTGATCACTTTAGCTCTTTTCTCCCACTTTTTTATGCCTATCCTTACTTCCTCCTCCTATTCCTTCCATATATATAGTCAGCTTCATTTATTCCTCCCTTCCTCCTTCCCCATCTTCCACCCTTTTTCCACTCTCTCCTCTTCCTCCTTTCTTCTTCACTTCCTCCTCTCTCTGCCTTCCACACACCTCTCTCTCTCTCTCCCTTCTCTCTCTTTCTATCTCCCTCCTCACTTGCTCCTTTTCTCCTCTGTTCCCCATCATCCTATCTCCCTTCCTCTTCCTCCTCTCTCCCTTTTTTCATTTTCTCTCTATATCTTCCTCTATTTACTTTCCTCCTCTCTTCTTTCCTGTTATCTACCTCCCTCCTATCTACCTCCTTCCTATCTACCTCCTTCCTATCTACCTCCTTCCTATCTACCTCCTTCGTATCTCCCTTCCTCTTCCTCCTCTCTCCCTTTCTTCCTTTTCTCTCTATCTACTTTCCTCCTCTGTTCCGCCCTTTTATATAACTCCATCCTCTTCCTCCTCTCTCCATTCTTCCTTCTCCCCTCTCTCATTCTCTCTCTCTCTCTCCCCCTTCCCCTCCCTCCCATCCCTCATTCTCTCCCCTCCTTTCCCCTCCCTCTTCCTTTCACTCCGCCCTAGATTGATTTTTACGGAGCGGTGCAGAAAATTTGATGGGATCTTTTCCTTCCGCGAAGAGAACGACGGCGACTTGTTTTTAAAAAAGTTTTTTCGTTCGTCTTTTTTTTCCCCCTTGGGAGGTGGATTTAGAGGGGGAGGACAGGGGAGGATGGAAATTGCTGCGAAGTATTCGCGGCGCGAGAGGTAGGCTCGGCGAGAGAGAGATTAAAATTGATGTGGGTGCGTTTAGAGGGGGAGATATCCGCACCCATTTGGCTAGAGAAAAAGAGGGAGAAAGAGACAGAGAGAGAGAGAGAGGGAGAGAGAGGGGGAGGCAGTGTGTGTGTGTGTGTGGAGAATGCGTGTTATAAACCTGGATGTCAATATCGACGAGAATTTTCCTTAACGTTTTCCGTATCGAATCGATTCGTTTTTCTCGGATGAAGGGTGCTAGGGATAACTGCCGACCGTTTTCATTTTCCTAAACGAAAACGATACGTACGTAAAATTAGCGAACTATGGAAACTGTCGACAGAAAAAAGTGTAGCGCAAATTTTTATTCCGTTGACGGTCGGAAATTTTAAAAATTTTCTAAAAAAAAAAAGAAAACGTTATTCGGTCTGTCTGTACTGGGACAAATCTATCGAAGTTGAAAAAAAAAATGCTGAGTGTTTTGACGTCCAAACGTAAGGCACGGAGACAGACATTTCGGTCATGGCGAAACAAAAAATTCGCGAAAAGGATCCTCCTCTAAATTGCTATGTAATTCTTCCTCCTCTCCAAAAATTCTGCTTCAGCTTCGGAAAATTTCATCATGCGAAATATTCCACCCTTTATTTCCCCAAGACGAGTTCATTCCCCTCTGCTTTCCTACCGTAAAACAAATTGAGACAAATTGCTGCAGTAATGCCATGAGAAAATCACAAAGTTAAAGACATGTCTGCTAAACAAATTTAACGAATTCTAACTCTTTAGCAGATGGTGAAAAATTAAGTTTTTCATTCAATATATTCTAGGTGAACGATCGAATTATTCGTACCAACTTCATACCCACCCTGCGTTTTACGCGGTTTTGCCTTAAACGTTCTCGGCTTAGCGCGATTTTCGTTTTGGAGCGTTTAACATGGTTTCGAAGCAGTCTCCAAGCATTAAAATCATAAAATGTTTTAGTTTGACTCAAAGAGGTTATGATAAAGGTTAAAATTCCCAATAAAATATAACTAAACAGTTGCGCGTTGAACTCAAGACGGCGCCCAAGCGTAAATTTATTATTCTTAGGAGAATGTCCTTCTCACTCACCATGATTGCGCTTTACACGGTCTTTTCCAAAAACGCATGTTCCGCGTAAAACGAAACTTCTCTATGGAGTTTTTCGATCCTACTAAATAGCCGACGCTAATAATTAACAAAGTTTTATCAAAATACGCTAATGCATAGAAATGTCTCAACGTGTGCAATCGAAATAACACTGCTATAATTCTATCCAAAATTTCCTTAATATTTGATGTTGATGGTTGGATTGTGTGTAATTTATACATACGTTATATTGAATTAAATTCAACGGCTGAATAGTGAATTACGTTTCATCAGAAATATAAATAATAATGGAGGATCCCTTGGGCTACATACTGTGGTTTCCTTTTTTTTGCGGAATTTTAACAGGACCCTAGAAAAACTGTGGCTTTGATCTCTGGCGTCGATCAATTAGAGCAGGGCTCTCCAAACAAACATGTGGCCCGCGACCCCATTTAATGTGGCCCTCGAGCCTGCAATAAACCCTTACCATATTTTACTATAGATATAACAATCAAGCAGTATTGGAAAACGTAATGCGTAACATAACGAAATGCTTTTTCAATAATGTAACGAAAAACGTTAACGATGTTTTGAAAATAATTGTAACGAAAACGAAAAAAAGCGTTATTTTGTTATGTATTTCATATTATCTCAATTTATGTTTGTTTATTATTACCTGTTTTTACTTCTAAGTAACTTTTATTCCAACATTAAGACTGAATATTTTATACTTGATAAAATAGTTGTGTTCCATTTATTTTGATTCATATCCGGTAAAGAAAAAATAAACCTTAGATTGGACATGTCGAAAAATTTCCAGGAAAAATCGTAATTTACCCAATTCACTAAACCACCTTTTAATACAAATGCATTTGGATATTGTGCGCCTGTATTTTCAAAACGTTTTTCATGTTGATACTTTGGCCCGCGAGAATAAAATTTATTGACCAAGTGGCCCACTCGCAAAAAAGTTTGGAGATATGAGAAAATCACAAATGTCTAACATCTAATCCCAAACTATTCGAAATACAACTCATATTAAAACATTTTCAGCTTTAACGCAAGCCTTTGTACGTTTTTGGTCGGAAAAAAAAATTTCATTTAAAGGCAATATTACGTTTACTCCCATCTGTTCGCGGCACGAAAAAAAGAGCGCGGATTTAAAGTGCCAAGAAAAAATCTAATCCTCTGCAGAAGAAGAAGATCGAAGTATCACGGAGAGAATCACCGGAACCGTATATAACGTGACCACGACTGAAGAAACTGTGACTCGAATTCGCCTTCCGCGTTTCTTTTATTTCGGGGTCTCGAAGAAAACCGACGAATCCACGATCCTCCTTTTGTTCCAGTACGACGACGCGCCGTTTCATTTAGCGGCCGCATCATCTCGCTTCGGCGCCTCTCTCCCCCTCCTATCTCTAACATCCCTCTCTCTCTCTCCCTCCCTCCTGCCCCATCTCTCTCTCCTCTACAACTCCTTTTATTTTCCCCCTGTCCCATTCCAGTAAGGCTCACTCCTATGGCTCGCGTTTATACGTCACTCATGACGTTCATCCGCAGTTGATAGTGGTCCCGACCCGAAGGGGAAATCGCTTGTCATTTGTTTGTTCCGTAGACGCGCGCGTGCCGTATTTCGTGTGTGTGTGTGTCGCGGCGGGTAAAGGTGACAGGTCGAAAGGACCAAGAGAGAGGGGGAATCGACGTGTGGCCTTACTTTTTATTGCGTTTCGTTTCGTGTTTGTCCGATTCGGAAACTTTTCCGACTTACTCGCTCGCCATGTCACGGATAAATCGAAACGAAAAAAATACTTTGTGGACTATTCGTTTACTTTTCTAAATTAGCCAGGAAAAATAAGGGGAATGAAATAGCGATGAAGGTCGTATTTTTATGATACGAGTGATAGGTATTAAGCGACATTTCGGACCTTTTCAAAGCTTTAAAAACTTTTGGCGAAATCGTATTATGATAATTCGCATATTATCGACTTATTTCCGGGAAAAATCATCAATGGTTTTATCTTATCGTTTTGACACGAGCATGTCTCTTTAGGAACAGGAATGATTTATGATGGTAGGATTTATCCTTATTAATCTATACAGAATGCTGTGAAATCTTCCTCGTAGAGGAGTAAATCCCCATTTTTTTATTCTCAGAAGATTTGCTGCTAACCTTAATGATTTACCGAGAAGGTTAGAAAATGCTCATCAGTTACTCCTTTTAATAAATACTTAACATACACGCATGCTTTTATTTCTCGTGGATTAAGTCAACTCTTAGCACAATAATAAAGTTTATCCAGATTAGATTGCACGAGTATGCGTCTCATTTATGTATAAATATAATACTTTTGAACGAATGAATGTATTCATCAACACAACCAGCATTAAACCGCTATTTAAAACAAGGGATGAAAGAAAGGACAAATGTCTCTTATATTTTACTCATTGACGGAATATGAGGCTATATCTTAATTGGTTTGGCAGATATTGCAAACCCAGACCTCTATCTACCATATGCGGGTTGTTTAAAAAAATCGGTACAACATACATTGTACAAACTTATATACTAATGCGTCGTTTAGTTATCTTTTGGAAAATGAAAATCGTATCAGCCGGTTTGCCGGTAATGTAGATGTATACTGAAGTAACTGTACGAAATTTGATCAAAATCGTTAGAGCCGTTTTTGAGAAAATCGAATTGTTGTTAAAGTTGCCTAGAATAAACTTGCCTTATATTCTTTTTTTGAGAAATATGAACTATACAGTATTATTTAAGACGTAAACTCAAGTAACTGTACGAAATTTGATCAAAATCGTTAGAACCGTTTTTGAGAAAATCGGATTGTTGTTAAAAATGCGTAGAATAAACTACTCTTAATTATTGAGCAATGTCAACCATTTATACGTATACTCTGCTCAGTATGATAAAATGCCTAAGTACGAGATTTCATTCATTTTCGTTCGACCGTCTAGGCTCCAGAGCCAGTAACAGACAGACAGATAGACGGCATTGCGAAAACCACTTTCGGATTCAGCGATACCTAAAACGTATATTTCCGTAAAAATCTCGTGGTCGAATTTTTTCGCGAAAACAATACTTTCTCGATACTTCATATGAGAAAGTAAAAAAGCGGTACTTGTTGAAAAACCGTCTGCATATGATCACCGGCGCATTTTCAAGAGAATAAAATACCTGTAAAATACCTTATCGGGTATTTTTCTTAACACCACAAAAAACTGTATTCCTTGAGTGATAATAATTTTGTCACAAACTTAAGGAATAAAGAGTTAACTCTCAATCCACGCCATTTATCCGATACTTGGCACAATCCCATCTGTAAATCCTTCCGAGCTTACGGCGTGGAGTGGACATACCTATTTTTCCTTTCCATTTTAATTTTGTCGCCTCTCTTAAAATAATTTCAGGTGAGGGAAAAACTCAGGTGGGGGAAAAACTCATATAGTTATGTCCGATGCCTCCCTCTTTATTTTTTTTTTCTCTCTCTCTCCGTGTTGCCAAATGAATAACGCCTCCTCCTCCCTCTTTCTCCACATCGTTCCATTGCCTCCGAGGCGTTTATATACGTCCCTTTAAGTAGGCGAGGAGGGTTATAGAGGGAAGGGAGAGGGACAAAAGCCCCTCGAGGTTTTTAATTTTTTTATATAAATGAGACACTCGTTAAAAGCGTGGAAGAGAGGGAGAGAAAAAAAGAATGGGGATTATATTATTGCACGGTTCTCAGCACCTCTCCTCCTTCACTGATCCAACTAGCCTGAAATTCCCTGTTATGAGGAAAATAGCCTCTATTTTTTAAGGAAACATTATTTTACGCATTTTAACAACAATTTCATTTTCTCAAAAACGGCTGTAACGATTTTGATCAAATTTCGTAGAGTTACTTGAGTTTACGTCTTCAATAATACCAAATAGCTCATATTTCTCAAAAAATTAATATAAGGCTAGTTTATTCTAGGCAACTTTAACAATAATTTGATTTTCTCAAAAACGGCTCGTGCGATTTTGATAAAACTTCGTACCGTTACTTGAGTATACGTCTGCAATAATACTACTTACTTCACATTTCTCAAAAAATGAATATAAGGCTAGTTTATCCTTGGGAAACTTTAACAACAATTGTATTTTCTAAAAAAACGGCTCATACGAATTTCCTCAAATTTCGTATAGTTATTTAAGTTGATTTTTGTATTAATTCTACGTAACGACGCATTAGTATATGAGAAAGTTTGTACAATGTATGCTGTACCGATTTTTATCGTAGGAATCGTCGTTTTCAAGAAAATCAAACAAGAATGTCTGAACTCGAGTTGAACAGAAAATTACTTGCATAGTTACTTCTGCATTGTTTCTAACATAAACAATCTCACAAAAATACGTATCATTTCTTTCTGTGCATGCAACATTTTTAAATAGGAAGAAAATGGAGTATTTATGTCGAAGAAATGAACTTTAAACGCCATTTCCCTTACGTACATGTATATCATTTCTTTCAAGTACTCCATTGCACGAAACGCGTCTATTCGTGATACGCTGTACACTTTCCTAACTTGTTTAAATTTAGGACTAGGTTCTTCAACCTTTTATAGATGACGCACCTTTTTGGGAATTTTTTTAAATAGCCGTTTACCCCCTACCATATTTCAATAGGATAAGGATGCGAAAAGAAACTTGTGCTAAAATGCGTTACTGATATTTATAAAAGTATAAAATAATACTATAATACTACGTGTGATACATTTTTATTTTTACTTTCTCATACGAAGTATCGCGAAAAAATTCGACCTCGAGATTTTTACGGAAATATACGTTTTAGGTGTCGCTGAATCCGAAAAAGTGGTTTTCTCAGTGCCGTCTGTCTGTCTGTTACTGGCTCTGGAGCCTAAACGGTAAAGCAACAATGAATGAAATGTCGTACTTGGGTGTTTTATCATACTGAGCAGAGTATATGTAGAAATGGTTGTCGTTGCTCAATAATTAAGGGTAGTTTATTGTACGCATTTTTAACAATTCGATTTTGTCAGGAAAGGCTCTAACGATTTTAATCAAATTTCGTACAGTTACTTGAGTCTACGTCTTCAATAATACTGTATAATTTATATTTCTCAAAAAATGAATAGGTATAAGGCTAGTTTATTCTAGGCAACTTTAACAATAATTTGATTTTCTCAAAAACGGCTGTAACGATTTTGATCAAATTCCGTACAGTTACTTGAGTATACATCTACAATAATACTACTTATTTCATTTTTCTCAAAGAATGAATATAAGGCTAGTTTATTCTTGGGCAATTTAACAGAAATTGGATTTTCTAAAAACAGGCTCATACGATTTTTATTTTCTAAAGATAACTAAAAGACGCATTAGTATATGAGAAAGTTTGTACAGTGTATGTTGTACCGATTTTTTAACGTAGTGAACGACCACTTGCGACTTATTTCTTGAAATACACTTACTTTTATCTCAATGATTTATTTATCGTGATACATGAAATATTTTTCTACCTCGACTATCCTATATCTGTAAAAAAAAATCCCTACTACACTTAATATCATTATACGCAATCGTAAAATAAAAACCTCAGATCCAGAAACCGTGCGTGAAAGTATAAAAATTGTAACGTTTGATATTATCACGTATTCATTTAAAACTCTGTAGATACCTCCCTCCAGGGGTACGCATATCCCAGATCAAAAACCTCTGGGTTAGGATATTTATCAAAGTAGAGGACTAAAATGAAATACTCGAGTCAAATTCTTCGATCAGGGCTGCCACATTAGCGGAAACGTAAACAGAATTTTCTACTCACGAATCATCTTAACTGTTTTCCCTATTTCCTTTCTTACTTACATTTCCTCTCTCAAGCTTTTCCTAACTTCTTCTTCATTGCTTTTCCTTTTATCGTTTCCTTTTTTTTAAAACCTCTTTTCCTTGCGTACACTTTTAACTCATTCCGTTCACATCTTTTATCCTCGTTATTTTTTTTACATCCCTCCATCTTCCTAGCTTAAGTATTTCCTGGCTTACTTCAATTCCATTTCTCGATATATAGCGTACCTACTCATAAAATAAAAAAAAATATATCGACGGACGCTGTGGTCTCTTGGGAGTCGCGGAAGTGCTTCCATCTACGGCTTTCTCGAGCCGGTGTTTCTTTTGTTTTTGGCCAACTTCCGCTCCAAAGGCGTTTTTCTCTTTCCTTTCTTTTTTAATTTTCGTCCACTTCGGCGATTTTTTTCGGACTTCCGTTCCTTTTTTATGTCCATCCAGTCGTCCATTTTTTTTGTAGGGGTTGGTTTGATTCGCGCGCGTGCTCGATAGTTTTCGATATTTACGATGCACTTTTCTTTTTTTTCTTCGACGTTCCTTAGGGATTTAAAAAAAAAAGTAAGGGACGTTTTGAGTTGGAATTGCTTAAACATCGATATTTCTTTTCGGGATCGTCTTGCAGCATTGCGATGGTGACTGATATGATTCTTTTTTTTATCCCTGCCCGTCCATACATACGCGCTCTTGAGAACCGCGAAATAGTTTTAAAAAATTTTTTTATGGCGAGCATTTTGCATCAGCCGTAAGCATCGCATAATTACATTTATAAACAGCCGAAAATCGAGTTTCGATTTCGGGACTTGACAGCAATTACGCTTTACTTTATTTTATTTAAATGCAGAGAGCGTTCCAGAAAGATTCGTGAAATTTTTTGAGTGTTAGGACGATGGAACATTTAATTGCAATGATAAATTCACACATTTTTACTGCTTTGGTCTGTTTTTTGTTCAGCGTTGATTGTGTTTATCGCATCGACTACCATAGATTTGGTTAACGCGCCTAACCTTAAAAAGTAGTTACCCTTTGATACGCGTTAATGAAGCCCAAATCTTTATCATATTTGACTCAAAAGTGATTTTCGCCGTTGATTTTGTTAAATTGATGAAAGAAACGAGAAAATCGAAGAAGAAGGCTGAGTTTTGCTCTATTTAAAATACGTGGTTAAAAATCACTGAAGGAAACGTGCAGACATCGGTATGCAAGGATCGAATCAAAGCACTGGCGATAGAATCAGAGACTCGAATAACAATTGTTTTAGAATCCGGCTGTTTTTCACGTTTTTGACAGCTATATTCGTCGTTAGTCCTTTTTACGATTTCCGTGAAAAATGTTTATTTTTTGTTTACATAACAAACTGTCCATTTGGTCTTTCAATTTCAGTTTTGCGTATCCAATGTAAACGGTCTGAAGTATTATTTACATAACCTTCATCAATACATCAAAGTGTAATAATAAAGATATAAATAACTGTAATTTTTTAAGACGTTGAAAATGAGCCGTGATATTCATTCATCCCTTCGTCTTTGAAGGACAATTATACCATTAACATTAACAAAAGCTTTTTTATGCGTTAATTCGAAATGTGAGATCGAAATGTCTTAGGTTTCGTATCGTAAACGTTTGATCAATAAACGTCACGCGGGGGCGCCTAGAAAGCGATCTCTTAACGGGTTGAATCAAGATTAATTAATTAAAAGATGGATGGGGTGCGTGCGCGATCCCACACGCGCGCGCGCGCGCGCGCACACACCCACAAACGCAGGCCCGCGAATTAGCATTTGTCGACACAAAAAACACATAAGATATACGGCGTAATCGCATTTATTTATTCGTTTTCAACCAACACACCTATCGCGTTGTACACGTTTTCCTTCGTGATGAATTCGTCGATCAAAAAAAATGGAGACTTCAGACGTCAACCTTGTCACGTCGTGTTTTTCCCTCCGTTTCGCTTGTTTCCTTTCTCCGGCACACGGATAATTAATTACGCACCAGTGACAGCCCATCGGCGCTCGTAAGGGGGGGGGGGGGGGGGGGGGGACGTAACTTGACATTTCTCCCCGTGACGTGAAATCGATCTCGTTTTTTTTATCACTCGCAAAAGTGATAACGCTTTTCTTTTCAGTCACGGGAATATTGCTCTCTTCATAATTATTAAGGCGTCAAGACGATCTTAAACTTATTCGCGACGGTTGAAGAAGGCATTTGTTTTTGCGCAATGAGTGGAAAGGTCGGAAGAAAAATAAAAACGACTCCTTTTTTTAATTTTATTGATATTTCCGTAGTAAAACTGCTTCGTCTTAATTTCGTTTTATATATATATTCCTCAACCTATCTCCACGGCTTTGCTATTTTTTAGTGTCGAATTATATGTATTAAAAAATTATCTTGTTACTTTCTCCATAGGTACGTAGTATAGGGAAAGTATTGTGATCACGAAAAAAATCGACTTCGAGATTTCAACGGAAATACACGTTTTGAGGTCCCTAGAACACGTTTAGACTATTTTCGGAATGATGTGCGTGCGTGTATGGATGGATGGACGTTTGTATGTGATTGTGGGCGCTCTAACTCAAAAATTACTTGTCATATTAATACCAAATTTCATATATAACACTTTAGCATGAGCACAAAGAACTGGTTAGTTTTTGGACAATAACGGTGAACCGGAAGTCGAGGTTTATTCGAAACCCGATTCGGTTTTTGCGATATTTCTCCGTTAAAACATCATTATTGTATATACAATTCTATACATAGGTTATAGAGCATGTAATTTCCTACAACTTTCATTTGAAACAATTTTTCATAGGTGTTATTGTTTAGGAATTATTTATAAATAATCGGTTTTTTCGGTTTCCATCAAGTATCTCCTTAAAAACGTCGTTACTGGTAATCTTCGTGAGGACCAAAGTTGTAGAGAATAACATTTCTTCCAAGTTTTGTTTGAAACAAATTTTCCTAGGACCATCCATTTCGGAGATATTCAACTTTTTTCGTAATTTTCAGTATACTGCGCCACCACCATGTAGCAGTGAATTCTGTAAACATATTCAAAATATAATTAAGGCAATAAGGACGACTGTATTATGATACGAAATGATAATTTTGCCTCATAATGCTATTCATAATAATTTAAATATCTATATCCCAAATATGGAGAAAGTCGTGTTGGCCACATCAGATTTTTTTTCTGTATTTTCTTCTCGAATATTATTCATAGTGTACAACACTCTTTCCATCTCTCCGTCTTTCTCTTCCCATTCTTTTGCTTCTGCTTCATCTCCTTTCCTCTCCACCAATTCTCCCTCAGTTTCTCGATTCTCTCTTACTCTCAACCGGCTACCTCTTCCCAATCATTCTCCCTTTCTCATTTACATTCTCTTTGCTTCTTTGTGCGTACCAATCACAATGTCGTTCACCGTCCTTGCACGCTTTTTCTGTTTACCTCAGTTTTTATCTTCATTGCTTCTTCTACTCCTCAATTGTATTAATTTTTGTGTCGTCTTCGAGTTGCTATCCTCTCATTATTGAACCTCTCTATCTTCATATACCCCTTTAAAAAAAAGTTTTCAAAAATAATTCTAATTTTTTTTAAACGTACGTAGGTATATATATCTTTTTTTTGTTAAATCTGTAAATGACATTTTATATATGCACTTGTGTATATGTAAATTTATTTTCTTTTATGTATCTAGGGTTTTCGCAGGTTTTTTTTCACCCCCCTTCCCTTCGCGGGTGTTTTCCTGCGTGGGTTTTTACTAGGTTGGCCAAGCCTGGTTCTTCCTAGGTTTTTCCCATAATTATCTAGTCTTTTTATGTTAGAATTTTCCTGAATATGCATATTCACACCTAGTCACCGTTTTTATTGTGATTATTTTCATCTTCATTTGACTATTTGAATATATTTTCGTGTAATATGTATTTTTGTAACGTAGGGTTAAATGGGAGAGGGGACCTTGTGGTCTCAATTTCGCCCTGAAAATAAAGTCATCTCAATCTTCCTATTTCCATTATTCTCTCTCACTGTTATTCTCCCTTCCTCTCTCTTTTCCTCCTCTTTCCTCCCTTTCTCTCTTCTTTTTCTTCTTCTACTCTCTCTCTCTCTATTTGTCTTCTGTTTGTATGTTTATGTGTTATTATTTTTATTGTCATTTGTAATTCATAACGTAGGGTTAAATGTAAGAAGGGACTATGTAGTCTCAATTTCGCCCGAAATAAAGTTTTTGTCTGTCTGTCTGTCTGTCTCTCTTCCCATTCTCCTCTATCCCTCTTTTTCTCTCTCCTCTTTCACTCTCACTCCCTCTCTTTTTCCGTTTCTCTCTGTCTTTCTCTTTCTCTTCCCTTCAATCCCTCCTTTCCTCCCTCTTTCCCTCATTCTCCCTCTCTCTCTCCTTCCCTCCCCCCTCTCTCTTTCTATTTCTCCCTCTCTCCCCGTCTCATTCCCATCCCCTTCTCTCTCTCCCTCTCTGTTCCATCTCTCCCACTTTTTCTCTTCCCCACCCTCTCTACCTGTTATTCTCCTTCTCTTTCTATTCCTCTCTCTCCCCCTCTTTATTCCTATCTCCTTTTCATTCACCCTCTCTCCTCCTCCTTCCATCTCACTCTTCACACCTATCCATCACTCTTTCCTTCTCTTATGCTCTCTTTGTATCTCTCTCTCTCCCTCCCTCCCTTCCTATTTCCACCCTGTCTCTTAAGTTTTACTCTCATTTTTTCATTAAAAATTTCTCTCCCGCCTCTACATCATCCCGGGTATGTTTAATTTCTCGGGAATTTTGATGTGCTCAACAATGAAATGCGGGGCCGTATTATTTCCGCGTGGAAAATTTTTTTCGGCGCTTTCATTTATTAAAAAAAAATAGCGCGGGTCCACTTCGTCCTATATATATATATATATATATTTAAATTCCTGAAAAGAGTATTTTCAAGAAAAAGGATATTTTCATTAATTTATTTCCCGTCCCCCACCTACGTTCTATCTCTCTCTCCTCTCTCTCTCTCCTCTCTCTCTATCTTTTCTCGCGTAATTAATGGTTTTTTGCGCGAAAGAATTGTCTCGCAAAATTGCTTCAGCGGTAGGACAGTTTCGTGTTCGCGCGTGTAGGTGGCAATCTTCGTCCTCTGGCTACCTTGTGATCGACTCTCGGAGAGTTGACGACTTTTCGTGTTACCAAGCGAGTTTTAGTTGTTAGGGTTAGTTTTGATTATTAAAAAAAACTCGTTTTAATGGACGCAAAAGACGAGTGTAATTTAAAACGCGAGAGTTGCTCACTTTAATCTCGACAATTTTAATTTAAACAAAGCAGATAAGTACATTGCGCATAGCGGTGCTGAGTAATTGGAGTCGAGATATTTATGTCGTATTTAAAAAAATATACATATATAATAGTCTCCAAATTTAATGAATTATTACGTCGTGTGTCGAGCGCAGTTTTTACCGCACTAAGCGTATTACGAAATAATCTGTCTTTTCTTTTCATATACTCCAGTATGGGAATTATTCACAGAAAACGTAACATTATTCAGCATCCGGTTGGACTAGATGCGATACATAATGAAGCCAAATTAAAAAATATATAAAAACAACGAATCCGAACGCAGACATTGAAAGTGTGTACGTCCAAAATAATAAAGATAATTCGTATAACCGGCCCGATGTGCTGAATTAAGCCCGAATTTATTTTAGAATCGGTAAAATAGTTTCCAGCGAATGAGAATTCCAAATGCCTTTTACTAACTCGCGGAATGTTTTACACGCTGAGCCATCCAACTCTTTTAATGCGTTATTATCGCTTGCATTCATAAACTTCATATTCTTTCTGTATCGCATTAATCCATTATATAACGTAAATCCAATGCTATAAATTCTCCAAGAAAAATTGACGCATAAAAAAGGTAACGGTAGCATACGATGACTCAGAATGGCTAACATATTTTGGCGTCGAATTATATTCCCTACCCTGTGGCTGAATACGGTTTTGTTTTCTTCGTTTTTGAACGAAACGGTTGATTTATCGTAGGAATATATAATATAAATGTCCGTTTAATTGAAACAACAAAAATATAGCCAAAAATTAATTTAAAATCGCATTTAGACGAATTTTCCATTAAATCACCGGTAAAATGCGCAGTTACCGCGTATCATACTGCTCTTATAATAAAAGCTATAAAAGTCGTTGGATTGATTAAATTATATCGCATTAATGAAACAGGACTAATTCTGCGATATTCCCAAGGATAAACTTTATTCGTCGGCAAGGGTTAAACTCCCTAGTTATATTCAAAGGGAAAAAGAGTATTTATAGTCGATGCGCACAAAATGGAAAGGGTATTACATGTGCCATTCGTTTGGCACAAAGGAAGTTAAAAGCCCCTTTATTTTCCTAACGCGGAAAATTAATACGCTTGTACGATTCTCTGATTTATTAATATCAGAATTATTCCAATTAATTGAGTTACCAACCGACATTTTATTTTCGTTGCGTTTTGTTTTCTCAGCGGAATGCGTCCGATATAGTTTTTTTCAGCTCCGCGACTCGATTATTTTTAATAAATCAAATTTAATTTAGCTCCGGTATGTACATAAGCGAAATGAGAGTTTACGGGTTTTAGTTTATTTTTCGAAATTGGATTTTTCTTTCCTCCGGTCGAATTAAACGTTAATTATTCATCATCCGCCGCCTCGGATTATGCGATCATTAATTAATTCGACGAAACATTCGGCGAATTCGTCGCGGAGTATTTTAATTTACGTCACCACGCGTTTTGCTTACCGTTCGGGTATCTAGTTATTCCATCCTCGTGGAATCTCCAAGGGTGTTTTTCTTTTTTTATTTAAAACTTGACGCGTAATTTATTAATTTTTTTCGAGCTATTCATTTATTTTGAAAATTCGAGTTAATAAACAAAAAAAATATTTTTTTTTCGTAACGGTTCGAATATATTAATATAGTGGCACGAGGAGGAGGCTTACATTATATATTTTTTTCGTCCTAAAAAAGGAATTAATGAGGCGGGATGGTAGTGGACAGAGGGAAGGAGGGTTGTTGGTTTAGGTGGAGTGTTTAAAAAAAAAAGGATTTATTTATTTTTTAAATAGGCGAACGGAAAATAAAAAAATAAATTTTTGCGAGGCCGAGATTATGAAAAAAGAATTTTTTGGAGGGTGTGCGGTCAAAGAAATCGTTACAACATACATTGTGCAAACATTCTCATATACTAATGCGTCGTTTAGTTATCTTCTGAAAAATATGTACTATGTAGAATCGTTACAAACATCAACTTAAGTAACTATACGACATTTGATGAAAATCATGAGCCGTTTTCGACAATCCAATTGTTATTAAAGTTATCCAAGAATAAACTAGCCTTATATTCATTCTTTGAGAAAAATGAAATATGTAGTATTATTTTAGACGTAAACTCAAGTAACTGTACGTAATTTGATCAAAATCGTTGGATCCATTTTTGATAAAATCTAATTGTTGTTAAATTTACCTCGAATAAACTGCCCTTAATTATAGTGCAATTTCAACCATTTCTTCCTAGATTCTATTCTGTATAATAATTCTAATTACGAGATTTTGATCATTTTCGCTCTACCGTTTAGGCTCTAGAGCCGCGAACAGACAGACCCACAGACAGACGGCATTGCGAAAATCACTTTTTCAGACTCAGGTACACCTAAAACGAATATTTCCATCAAAATCTCGAAATCGAATTTTTTTGCGATTACAATACTTTCTCAATATACAGATGTACTTCGTACATGAGAAAGTAAAAATAACAGGATGAGCCGACGATTATTATTTTTATTAATATTTAAAATAGTCCATCTGTAGCGATTATCAAAAGAAATGGCGGAGTCAATGTTTTCGCAGAATCGATTTCACTAGCGCTTTTTCGAAACTTTTTATTTCGAATTTTTTAATGCCATTTTCTTCGTCTCAGAAAAGTGAATTTCGCTTCGTGCGTGCATAAAGATTTTTTTGATCCTCGCCATTTTTCATTAAGAAATATTGGCTATTTTCTTAAGGATATCTCTTCTATAGGGAGGATTTTTTTAAAAAGCGTTTCGCAAGACCTTTTTTTTATATAATATATATTTTTTGGAGGATTACGATTTCTTTCCGAGATAAAAGGTAATTATTCCAGCGTCACCCAAAATTTCTGCACGATAATTATTTAGAATTGCTGTCATTAGCGTTGAACTGACCATTTTGTCGTCTGAAGAACAGATACGGAAAACGTGGATTGATGTGGTGATCGTAAATCCGAATTCTGTCCTCGACAATTTTTTTTACAGCGAAAGCCTTAAGGAAATGCACCGCGCTATCGAACCGACCAAACGACCCATTCGATGTATTCAAGGTGGGAAACACTCGCGTGTCGAGCCTTTTTAAGGACAAAGTTAGAAATCTACGAGCTGGCAAGGCGGTGCTGAAGTTTCCTAATTATAATCCGTAGCTAACCCTCATTAATTACGTAAATTAGGAAAATTAATTAACGAATTCCAGTAGGCAAAACGTTTATAACTTGTTTAATAAAAAAACGGCTATTTCTTGGAAATAATCGCAGCGAGAAAGTCCTCTTCCTCCAGGGATAATTAATTAAAACAGGATTCTTTGTCGGTTAAAACGTTCGCCGTTTCCATAGTTTCCCGAGTGTTGATAACAATTTTGACGCTCGCGAAAGCGTTTCTTGAGTTATTATTTAAACAAGGAATAGTTGACGGCTCGGCTAAACACCAAAAGCGCTTACGTGTACTTGCTTCCCTAGGAGCTTGGACATGGGCACTTTTTAATGGGAAAACTTTTAAGCATTAATTTCGCGAAGGGATGCATTAACGCACAAGCTGCATTACTACCATTGGGTGCCAAATTAATGGAAAAAGCGCCAGAGGGAAGTAATTAAAGTAATATATCTCTTTAAAGAAATAAATTGATCTTTTTAAAAATGGGAAAAGTTCCGAGGAAGTTTATCGTCCCTTGAAATTGAACCGCGAATATTAGGGTTGGAGAAAATCTTTTTAAAAAATTTCAGGGCGAATGTTGAAATGGAATTTAGCAAAAATTTCCATTAACCGCGGGATACTCTAGAATGAGGTTAAATTGATTTAAAAGCGTGGCCTTTTTAACGGCGCCGTCCTACCCGCGTAGAAGGGCAGCCTTCAATTATTTCCCCACCCTTTTTTTTAATTAAACGCGATATATATATATTTTTAAATCATAGGGTTCTCGCCCGCCATTCAAACTACCAAAAAGTTCATTAAAATGGTGAAAATTAATATAAAGTAATTTCATGCGCCAAGTCCGGAGATTTTAACGCCCGAATATTTAACATTAGATTTCTGCTGGGACTGATATTGAATCGCCAATACACGTTATGATCAAAATGGGCTTAATTAATCACCTAATGATCTAAAAGTATGACCAGCTTATCTGTAATTAGAGAATTGAACGTAAGCTTAATCTATGAGAAATGTACGTTTGGGGGGTGTATATCGATCCTGTCAAGCTTAGTATTCAGCATAACATATATTATTTGCGTTCATTATCAAATCCTGATAAAAGCTACCTCACCATAGCGTTATTAAAACCGACGATGATTCATTATCCTCTTTAATTAATTATTTTCGAAGGGTCTAAATATGAAAGCCTCTGGAAATAAATCCACGAAGAATTTCCTTTTTTTAATCGAAGTGCTACCGAATAATTCTAGAAGATTCGGTTAAAAATATTTGGGTTCAGTCCGATATCGACCATCGAGATGAATCGTTTTTGCCTTTTCCTCGCTTGTATAAAAAATATATCAAATGCGTTTCGAATACCCGAGAGCGATTTTTTTAACAGACTTAAACCTTTAAAATTAAATTCGGCGTCACTTTTCTAAAAACCATGGAGAGGCTCCTTCCCTCCTCCGTACACACCCCCTCCCTCCCTCCCTCCCTCCTGCTTAACCCACCCTCGACCGTTTTTCCCTTGGTCTTCATGCTCGTAAAATAATGGCGGTACTCAACTCAACCATAACTCAGATCCCTCAGGAACCCTCACCTACTCTCATTATCTGGAACGGTCTCCCTTTCTCGTGCACCCTCCCTCCCTCCCTCTCTCACCAACCCCTCCCTCCCCCCCTCCAACTCTCTCCATGCATCTCTTCTGCTTTTCTCTTGCGTCTCCCTCAGTTTAACCCCCTCCTTACTTTCTCTCTCTCCTCTAATTTCCTCTCTTCTTCCTCATCTATAGCTTCCTCACTCTCTTCCTTCCCCCCTTTTAACTCTATTCTTGTCTCTCTCTTCTCCTTTCTGTTTTCTGTCCTTCTCTCGCCCTCGGGGGTTTATAATTTCCTCTCCACCCTCCTCCCCCCCCTCTCTCTTTTTTATTCTTTTCTCATTTGTTTAGTTTCAGGTATTTGTCTTCTGTTTGAATGTTAATATGTTATTATTTTTATTGTCATTTGTAATTCGTAACGTAGGATTTAAATGTAAGAAGGGACTATGTAGTCTCAATTTCGCCCTAAATAAAGTCGTTTGTCTGTCTGTCTCTCTCTCTCTCAAAGTCTCAAACCTTATACAGAAAACAATCACCTATTCCTTTATTTTCCTTCTCCCTAAGATTCATCGTTTCCCCTTCTCTCTCTCTCTCTCTCTTACTTTTCCAGCCCTTTCTCCATATACTTGTATCTCTCTCTTTTCTTACACTTTCTCTCTCCTCTCTCTCACTTTCATCTTTCTCTCTTTCCCTCTCTTCCTTCCACTCTTCTCTTTTTCTTCGCACTTCCTCTCCCATCTCTTTTTCCCCTCCCATCTCCTCCCTTTCTTCCACCACTATCTCCTCCTCCCTCCCTCTGTTTTCTCTCACTCCTTTCTCTCCTCTCTCGTCTTTCTCCCTCCCCCCTCACTCTCTCCTCTCTTTCTTCTCTCTTCCTCTCCACTCTCTCATCTTTCTGTCTCCCTCTTCCTCTCCCTCATCCCTCCCCCTCTTAAACTTTTCTCGCCTCATTTCCCACCTCTCCCTCCCCCCTCCTCCCCTCCCTCTTAACCGCTTTCACCTTCCCTTCTTTATTCTTCCTCGTCGCCTCTTTTTAAAACCTCCCCCCCCTCTCCCTCTCTCTTCGCTCCCCCCATTCTCATCTTTCCCCGTAACCTCTTTCCCCCCCCCCCCCTCCCCCCCACCACTCCCTTTTCGGAAATCCCCTCCCCACCTTATCTCCCCAACCCACCTCTTCGTCCCCTTTTTCTCCAGCCGCTTGTCATGGTGGGATCACGGGAGGCAATTAAACTGGCCTAAGCTTTATAAATTCCTGCTCTCTTTGTGCTCGATTTTGGGGTGGGAAGGAAAAGAGAGTGGAGGGAGGGAGGAGTAGAGAGAGAGAGAGACGGTGAGGAAGGGGGGGAGGGGGGGGGGGGGAAGAGGGAGTTTTGAGCCCCTTTTACAGCCTATTCCCTTTATTCTCGCTAGATGACTCTGGGGTGGTCGATATATCGGCGGTGGGATGTTCCACGAGTAATGAGGAAAGGAAAGAAAAAAAAGGTAACGGGCGGGGGAGCGGTCGGCTTAATTCCTTTCTTTTTATTGTTTTTCTTAACGCGGCCTTAAGAGGGGGGGTGGGGGAAGGGGGGAGGGGGGAGGTGGGGGGAGGTGTGGAGGGGTAAAGAGTTATCCTCTTAGTTTGCTGGAGCCTCGAAAAATATAGACGAATAGAAATCGCGCGTGAATCTGCGGTTTATATCGCGTATTGTTTTGTTTTTATTTTAAGCTCGCCGTGATTGGTCGGATTACGGTTCCTTCTTTTGCTTTACGAAGACTAGACGGACGTTAAGAAACGTTCAGAAAATGTATTCGGACGATAATAGAAACGAAATTGGAACTGATAGGAGGGGGAAGCGTTTGATGAAGAAAGATTGGAGCGAGATTGGATTGATGAAATGGGTTAAGAAAGACAGATGAATGTAGGACGTCGAGAGTGCTTTAGGAAATCGATTTCGATGATCCTTTAAAAGGGGGCAGGGTCGTCGGCGTGCGGAGAGGAGGAGGAGTAGGAGGAGGAGGTCGCGAAGTAGAACGTAAACAACGAAATCAATAAGCAAGGAAATCTCTAACCGAAAGCAGTGTCGGAGAAAAAGTTGTAGAGCGTATCCGCAGAAAGGATGGCCCTTAAAAAATTTTTCGTGCAGGTGTTAGTTAGGCGGGAGGTGTTTTTAACGTCGCGTTAACTTGGAAACGCTTCGTAATTGTCGACTGGGTACCTTAGCACCTATTCTCTCTTTTTTTTTCGAGTGTTTTTGTTTTTGGAGAAGGGACATTGTTAGAATATGAGCACATGTCGAACTATAAGGAGGCTTGTTTAACATTGTAATATCACGGGAAGAACGATTTTCGCAATCCGTTTCGTTTCTAACCCATGTACCGGTGTTCAGCCGGCATGCGAAATTAAAACACGAATCGTGGCCCTACAGCTGTAGTTATATGAAATATTGGTTTCCCAAACTTTCACATGTGAAATCCAAAGCCGTTTTAAATACAGGGTAAATTGAATATATGTCAAGTAAATCCATATATTAGTGACATTTTCGCGAAACAATACGTCTTTACACGAATAGTTAAGGTTATGATCGACTGTGGCGCTGATCGCGCCAACCGGAAAAGTATTTCTGTTAGCTTTTTTTCTTTTTAAATCGGCTACGTTTAAAACTTCAAAACCATGAATCTCGAGCGCCCCCTTGCCTCAACCCTTTTAAGCCATAAACAATAAAAATTTGGCGATCCCGCGACTACGAATAACGTACAAACCGCCGCGAATAGGCATTATCTTTTTTCTAATTTTTTTCTACCGCGCGGTCAAAGGGAGTGTGTTTCAAGGACAACTCGGTTCTTCTTCTAACGCGACCTCAGTATTCAGAGGAAAAAATAAAATAAAATGCGACCGCGGAGACAAAAAAGAAAAAAAAGAGGAGGGAGAGAACACAAAGAAGACAAAAGAGGAGCGCCTACCCGTTAAAAACGTTTAACGATTGTTTTTGCAACAACCGCCCCTTCGTTACGCTTCTCCTTCACTTTGACGCGTAAATGACGACGAAGTTTTCGCGTTTTTTTCCCTCCTCTCTCTCTCTCTCTCCATCTCGCTTTAAATTATTTTTTCTCCGCATTAAAAAAAAAGAGAGGAGGCATTCTCCACGGGATAATAACGGGAGACTAATGAGTCTCTTCCACGCCACTTCTTTTTTTAAAAACCCTTTATTATATTTTTTTTACCGTCTAAAAGAGCGACTTTTTATTTTTCGGGGGTGTCGTCGCGGGGACAAAAATGTTCTTAATCCTCGGTATTATTTTGTTTTTCGTTCAGAGACCCTTTATTTTGTCATTCGCCTTTCTAACCCTTTTGTAAAACTCAACCTCCCCCTCTTATCTTTCTCCTTCTTCTTACTATCTTCTCCCTTTTGTTGTTTTTCACCGACTTGTTTTTTTTCTCCCTTCCTACTGCCGCAGTGAGAGCATCTCTGTGTCGATAATTCCGTATCATTTATAAAAAAATTCAGAAAACGTAGTTTTTTTGCAGTAAGTCAGTTCCGGATAATTTGTATGTGCGTTGTGTGTGTGTGTTGGAGACATGTAGGTATATACATACATACATACATACATACATATATATATCCAACCTGGAGTGGGGACAAAAAAAGAATTCGAGTAATAGAAATTACGACATTATAATAAAATAAGAAATAGAAAAAACTTTTATATTATTATCAAGTGATGACAAAAGGAATGGAGGAAGGAGGGAATGGAATTTTTTTCTTATTATCTTATATTAATATTAGAAATGTGTATTTAAACAAATTAAGATCAGTCGAATTCATTGTAATGCATTTTATGGAACTTCAAGTCAGGATTTTTTAAAGAAGTCAACATTTCTATCCAGTCGTCGGAAATTCGAATTACAGAGGTTTGTTTTATAGATTTTCTCCTGCTAATTATTTCTTAAACCTCACTTAAATTTGAAGTTGGAGAAAATTTATCCAACCAAGCTATCAAGCAAGTCTTATTCTCATTTCTCGTATTATTATAGGTACTATAGCAGGGGTGGACAAACTACGGTCAGCGGGCCACATCTGGACCGCGAGAGCACCTTACGCGGCCCGCGATGCCGTTATAAAAGAGAACCGTGAAATGTGAAACAGTAAATTTCACATTTGGTGGTTATAATTATGGCCGGAAAACCTTATATAGCGGAGCTATTGAATTAAAATGTATTGATAATTGATTTTCACTAATAGGACCCTTCGCATTCTCTCGAATAACTTCCTATGTGAGACCTAACGTGGCCCACCTAACCACCCACAACTACTAATGTGGCCCGCCACGTGAAAAGTTTGCCCATCCCTGTACTATAGTGAGGAAAGGCTCGGTAGTAAACTTCACAACACTAGATGTCCTTACTGAGACACGCAGAAAACATCCCTACATAATCTCAAGAAAGTGGCATTCCTGTATCTCGCAACTAACTTGAAATTGGTGCTGTTTTTTTGCCGTTACAAAAGTGTCGTTTTGGCGTATGGTTTTCCAAACTTGTGAGATTTTTTGGAAGATTACTCAGCGAAAAACTCACGCCATCGATCCCTGCAAGGTACCCGCAATCCACCCGCTCTCAATCTTAATTTTCCATCACCATATTTTTTCTCTATGGACCATTTTTCATCCATCTTTCCAGCCTTCCATCTCACCCTACTCCTAAAAAAAAAAAAATCCCTCCCTGTCGCGCCGAGAGCGCGGAAATACCACATGCACACGTGCGCCGGGGGATGTTCATCTGTGGGGTTGCATTACAACCCCTCCCCCTCCCTCCCTCCACTTTCCTTCACTCACTCCCCATCTGTATGCCATTGTTTCGGTGTTGTCCTCTTAGTAAGAAGGGGTTTTTGGCTTTTGCGATGCGGGGAAAGAGTGTGGGTGGCGAAGCAAAGGAAGACGTCGGTTGGGTTGGGTGAGAAGATTGTTAGAAGGGACCTCATCAAACAACTTCCTTGCTCAATGTGGGTCTTGATTACTCTCTCTCCCTCCCCCCTCCCTTCCTTTTCTCTCCCTCCAACCCACCCCTTCCTCTCCTCCCCCCCTCCCCCCCCCCCCCTTTCCCCCTCTCGGCCTTGTGTCGTGATTGCATTATTGTTCTCTCGCCCTCATTTGATTTACCCTTTCGCCTTAGATGTCAGTCACACCCCCCCCCCCCCCCAGCCCCCGTCTCCTCCTCCTCCTCCTCCTTCCGCCCCTCCGCCCTTCACCAACGCCCCCGCGAGCACGCCGTGCGCAACGGAGTGCATAACGAGCTCCATCTTGTGTTCGCCAAAAAAAAAAAAAAAAATAAGCGTGACCCAAGGTTCGTTGTATTATACGGAGAGCTGCGAATGCGGTTTACGTCCAGACCCTGGCTGTGTGTGTGGAGTCTTGGATTTCGAATCGTCGAGACATAGTATCCCGTAGGTGCGGCGAATTTCGCAAAATGGAGCCCTGATTGAGACACTAGAATTCGCTTCCTGTTTCACAGTTTGGAACAATGTTAGCAGAAATTTTTCTTTCTCATAGTTTGTTTAAATTCATACATGAAGTACTATAATGAAGATGCGGTAGGTTGGAAAAAATTAACCAAAAATCAATCGAGAGGGAAAAAAAGCTTATTATTTTGTACAAGTAAAGTATTCAATCAAGTCGCACTTATGACAAGAGAAGCAACTTCTTAACATCATTCCAAATATTAGAATATTATTACCGATGAATAGCGTATCTTTATCAGAGTTCAAAGTAAAAATTTACCGAAAGAAGCTTAAAACCTTCACTAGAGAATTGTCTTATGGATGAAAATAAATTGCAGAAGAAGCACTTTAAGCAACAAGATTGTTTAATTAAATATCTGTTTCAAGAATCTACAATATCAGTAACAAGTTTATAAGAAAAACGGGGGCGCATTTAGGATGCAATGCAGCCGTCATCGGTGGCGATTAATCGAAAGCAATCTTAAAAAAGAACCTAGTTTTGGCTAACTTACAAGACATTTCATTTTTCAAATTTTGTGACGTGAGTGCTTATTCTTGACGCTTAAACGCCATATTCTCACGCCCATCAACTTGGCTGGAATAATACCCGTCGTCAAAGTCGTTCGAGTTGGCAATTACGCGACATCCAACAGATTTTGGATGGCAAAAACCGTTTTCGCGAATAGCTCCGGATCTCTCCAAAAACTACGAGAAGGGAATCTTCTCAAAATTGACCCAGACGCCTAATATCTCTGGGTCCCTTCTCCGGCCCCTCGTAAAAATAATACTCCGCCGTTATTTGGCCCGCGTTTCCTCCTACTTCGCTGCCTCTCTCGATGCTCTTCTTTTGTTTTTTTTTCGAACTCTTCTTTTTCTTTCTCTCTCTATCGGACTCCGTGTTCGCGAAACGGATGAAAGAGACCCGTGTGATCCAATGCTCTTTCAAATTCCCTCCCTCCATACATCTTATCCTCTTCAACTCCGTGCTGAAACACAAGGGAGAGAAAAAAACACAGCCACGTGGTTCTTCTCTCTTAACTCTCGCATGGAATCACGGGAACGCAACGGCGCCACGTCGCGCCGCCTGCCTTTCTCTCTCTCTCCTCTCCGCTTGCCCCATTTCTCGCCTCGCTGTATTATTAAAGAGTGAAGAGAGGAGACGGAGGAATAAGAGGGATGGAAAGAGAGAAAGAGAGAGAGGAGGAGGCAGCGGGAGACGTAGTGGGAGAGGGTGAAAATTATTTTCTTTTTTTCTCTTTTTTCGTTAGGCTGTGAAGAAAAAGCGAGTCGGATGAATCGAGAGAGAGAGAGAGAGGGGGGGGGGAAGGGGTGGGGGGTGGGTGGAGAGGAAAGGAATAAGGAAATATGAAGGGATGGGGGATGAAAGGAGAAGGATGCTTTTGAAAGAACTCGGGCAGATCAGCGCTCGAGTCAAGGGAGTGGACACGAATTGTGCGACGAGGGTCGTGAGAGCCCCCTTTTTTTCGCATCCCCTAGTAACACCCCCCCCTCTCTCCATCCCTATCTCTTCTCAGACCTTCTCTATTACCCTTTCTCCCGTTCACATTCTCTTTCCCGCCCTCTCTCTCTCTACGTCTCTTCTTTTACTCTCCCTTTCTCCCTCGCCTTCCCTGTCTTTCGCAGTTTTTAAACCCCCCCTCTTCCTGTGTGGGTGTTTTCCTTCAATAGGGGTTTTCCTCGGTTATACTTAGTACTTTAATTATCTCCAGCTTTTTCACGCAAACAAATTTCCATCTTTTTTCATTTCTGAAAACTTGGCACTGTATTTATGCGGTACTTTATTTTGTGTAAAATTGTATTTATTTCAGTCTTCATTAATTTCCTAGGTTATACCAGTATGTGCTTTAATTATATCCAGATTTTCCCCACAAACAAATTTCCATCTCTTTTTCATTTCCAAAAACTTGGCACTGTATTTATGCAGTACTTTGTTTTGTGTAATATTGTATTTATTTCAGTCTTTATTTAAGTTCTTCACATTTGTAGTTGGCAATGGGTTTAATGGAAGAAGAGATTGCCTGGTCTCAATATCGCCCAAATTAAGACTCATATCTATCTATCTCCTTCCCTTTCTCCCTCTTTCTCTCTCTCTCCATCCATCACTATACATTCTTCCTTGTCTCATCCCGATATCTCTTAACTTGTATTACCAATTCTTCCCCTCCTCCTCCTTCACTCCTTTCCTCTTTCTCCCTTTCCCTCTCCCTCTCTCCCTTTCTATCTTCCTCTCTCTTTCCTACCACCCAATCCCTTTTCCTTCCTGTCTCTCTCCTTTCCTCTCCCTTTACTTCCCTCTCCCTCTCTTCTCTTACTCCTCCCTATCTCTCCGTCTCTCTCCACCAATCTATCTATACTTCCCCCTCCCTCTTTCTCTCACCCTTGTATCTTCACACCTTTCTCCCTCTCCTCTTCTCCCTCTTCTCTCTCTCTCTCCCCCCCTCTAATCCATTTTCCTTATCTTTTTTTATTCGCAGAAAATTTCCTCATCACTCTCTTCAAATCTTCCCTTCTTCAGTTTCTTTTCATTGATCCTCCTCTCGTTCTCCTTTTTAACGCTGAAGACGGGAAATTTCCTCCTCCTCCTCCTTCCTTCCTTCTTCCCCCGTTCAACCCTGCATTGTTTTCGTTTTACTTCTCCCTTCGTTTTTTTTTAAAAAAAACCTTAATTTATTTTCGACTTTTTTTTTTTAAAAAGAATTTTTTTTTATTCGTTAATGCCGGAGTTGACGATGATGAGTTTGGAACCTCCTTCCTTCATCTCTCTTCCTCTTATCCCCTCTCTTTCCTTTATTTTTTTTTGATCCGCCTCTCGACTCTCGTCCCTTTCCCCGCGTTTTATCACTCACCCTCCCCCATTTTACCGCACGTCCTATTTTTCTTTCTCGGACTGCCGCCTTCCGTCCTATCCCCCCCCCCCCCTCTAAGTACCCTCCTCTCCCTTAGACTCCCTCTCATTCCACTCCCCTCTTTTCCCTCCTACTTCAGAATCCCCTTCTTCTCTCCCCCCCTCCATTCACCTCCCCGAAAAATAACCCTCCACCCCATTTTGGTTCCATTGTTCCAACCTCTCATTCGCAGATCCCTCCTTATATAACCTTCCCCTCAATACCTTATAGAGGCTCTTTCTAATAACCATAGTCTTCCTTCTTGCCCTCCCTTTCTCTTTTTTTTCTCCCCCTCTCTTCTTCCTTCTATACTAACCTCTTTCACTCCTCTCTCCCTCTCTACCTCTCTCCTGTCCCTCCGCCTCTCTTAATCCCGCCTCCGCATCTGTCAAAAACTCTTACGCGGGGGGGGGGGGCACTCTCTCTTTTCTTTCTCATCCGGCCCGCCTCCTTGTTCCGGCGTGGTAAACCCTTATTCCTCAACTGCCTCCTTTTTTATCACCGTTCCCTTTTTATCTTTCGTTTTTATTCTCTCTCTCTCTGTCTCCCTCGCATTCTCTCGGTTCCTCTTTGATCCGCTATGTGTTTTTGCATCCATTCCTTTTTAATTAATTTCAATATTTGTTCGCTAGACGGTTGGCGGATGGCATTTTCCCACGTTTGGATTTTAAGAAGATGGTCTAACAAGAGCGAAATGTTGTTACTAATGCGTCGTAAAGAGAGAAACCGTGGCTACTTTGTTAGTATGAGCCGTGGACTATATTTAAGTTATAAAGCGTTAGCCCTCAGCATCGACTCACAAGGTCGTCATTCTAATAAGCTCCATGACCCTTAAGGAGATCTAATTGCTTAATGAAATGGGATTGTGATCCACCCAAATATTTAATTTTACGCTGTTGTAGTAGACATTTACACATAATGTGTATATATCTGGTATCCATAAGCTGAGTCGAATGAAAAGTTTTAGAATCAATAAGCGGCACTTAATGCGTAAATATATATATATATAAATCTTTACCCTAGCTTAGTGATACCTTCGCTTAGGAGACGTATGTAAACGCATTATTTTGAATTATGTGGTTTATCTATATGAGGCTGCTCAGGTAGGATGTTATATTTTATACATTTTCTGTAGCGTAGAACAAAATTTTAATAGCAGATTTAACAAATCATCTTCCTAAAATAATTTAAATATCGTTAGAATAAAATATCGTTGCAAACAAAAATGTTTATTTGATCAAAAGTCTAGGATTTGCCTCTATTTAAAAAATGAGCCAATTATTAAAACTATAGTATTAAAAAAACGGAATTTTTGTTACAATCAAAAGCTGCATGTTTTTAAAATAAAGTGCAGATAGCGAAGAGGATTGCTTAAAGTTCCTGTTACATATTAATTAAAAAATATATAAATCCGGTAAAAGAAACTGTTTTTGTCATTTTATCTACAAAAAAAAAACAAAAACGGAACGCATTATAGTAAATGAGTCCGTGGCGGCTAATGCGTTTCCAGCGTCGGACCTTAAATGTTTTCGATTTCGCAACCCTTATCGAGGCGTCCCACGCGCGCACGCACATTCACGCACGCGCAGAAATTACCCGCGGTTCGATTAAAACGATAATCCGCCCTAAACAACGCACGATCGAAAAACGGTCAATTTGACGGCGTCAATATAATTAGTCCGATTGTCTCTCCGGCAGTGGTGACGTAATTGAGCGTGGAACGATAGAGAGCGATGATTAAATAATGAATCTCAATTTCTGCCAAATGTTGAAAAGACCGTCGGCTCTCATGAGTCACCTTTATCGCAGCGGAATAATAGCTGGCTGAGTCTTCGAAATTCCGAAAACAGACGACGGAGCTTTTTTTTTAACGCTTTATTTAAACGTTTAATAGAAGCTGCATTCGTAGTCAATGTAGATTCATGTGTGTGTATATATATATATATATATATATAAAGCCTTAAATAATACAGTCGTGTGTATAAATATATTATGTATATTCGTCTATATAAACCCTAATGCAGTCGTATGGGTATAAATATGTATATTTAATACTTGTGGCAGAGGAAAGCTAAATAATGATATTTAGGGCAACTAGGTGTTGAAGGAAACCCAGTGAGCACTTAGCAGAAGGAGAGCCGCTGGAGTGTCGGAGAGACACATTTGTAGACGTAGATGATGAAGCTTTCGGGATGATCCCTTCGTTAGCACAAGAGAGACACAACGTCTACAAATGTTTCTCTGCGACACAAAGTCTACAAATGTTTCTCTGCGACACACCTGCGGCTCTCCTTCTGGTAAGTGCTCACTGGGTTTCCTTCAACACCTAGTTGCCCTCAATATATATAAAGCACAATACAGTCGTGTATCAATATATTATAACTCAAACTTAATAGAGATGACAATTGAAAATCAAGAGCACTTGTGTAGCCGTAGTAACAAAATATGTAAACCCGGTATCTGTGGCTGGATATAAAGGACATTCAATTCGTCAACATGAAAATGTTATTTAGCACACTCGAGAAAAATTAAGTCGATTTCGTTCACGTTGCCATAAAACGTTTTTTTAAATCACAATAATCGTTAATTTTTTATCCGGGCTGAATGGCCGGCTCGATAACTCGTCTTCCAATTTGTAACTTTCGAATTAATCCATTCTGAATCAAGGGAAAGTTTTCCTCTTTCTCATCAAGTGGAATAACATTACACTAAAAGAACGTGGAATTGTTAAAATGGAAAATCCGAAGAGGGGAAAAAATCATTATTTTCCTGTGTTGCAGACCTTTTAGCTACAAATATGTATGATGAATTATGTTCAATTTTTCATTCCGACGATCCGAAAGGACATTTATTATTATACACTTTTATTGATTTTCACTTGGTTCTTGTTTGTCACAAACATTTAGGGTTGCCAACTCACTTCTTTCTAAATTGAAAATTTTCAAAACAAATCGAATTTTCGCTATATATGTATTAGATAATTTTAATAAAAAGTATAAAATAAAACAAATTTAAAAAATTTTTAGGGAATACACTTTTATGTGAATCAAAAGCAAAAAATAATTTTTTTCTAGATAAATATTGTTATTGAAAAATTTGTACGCTTCATAAAAGTGGATGGCTTTTTTTTTATCAACCAACTAATTTCTTCTATTATACCAGTATCATTTCCCGCAATAAGCCATCCGCTTTTACGAAGCATACAAATTTTTCAATAACAACATTTATCTAGAAAAAAAAAATTATTTTTTGCTTTTGAGTGCATTTTAATTCACGTAAAAGTGTATTCCCTAAAAAAAATTTTTTTAATTCGTTTTATTTCCTACCGAAAAAATCCATTTTCGACGACACCGATAGCCGAGGGGTGAGAAATTGGAGGAGCAGAAGATGTCTCTCGCATATTCGGACGAAGGGATTGCGAGAGAGAGAAAGAGAAAACGGAGCAAAATTATTGGGAAATTTGATTGTGGAAGCGAAATGAAGTCGGCGGGTGGTAGATTGTGATGGAAGTAGGTGCCACGAGATGGATTAGAAGGGAGGGAGAGAGAGAATGAAGAGGGGGGAGTAAATGGTAGGGGGGGAGGGGCGTTCGACGGCTCTAGAGGGAGAGAGAGAAAGGAGGAGGGGGGGCGGCGATGGAATAACGTGATGGTAGTAGATGAAGGTGATTTCGAGCAGCGTGGGGTCTCTCGCTGAATGGCGAAAGGCCTTTACATAATATCTGCAAGTTAATGAACTTTCCAGAGTGCGTTAAATAGGACATTTCCTTCGCATTCTGCCGCAGATGGCCCATCTTAAAGGCAGTGAGATGGAGGTTTTCAGAGGGTGAGATTTGGCCGGAGGTAGGGGGGAGAGGGGGGAGAGAGAGAGAGAGAGAGTAGGAGGGAGTACAGGGTGGAAAGAGATAGGAGGGAGGGAATGGGGAGAGGGGGGAAGGAGGACAGGGTTGGAAATTGGCTTGCCCCGGAGTGAAATGGGGGTTGGTCTGACGAGGGAGGGGGAGGGAGAGAATGTGGAGGAAGGGTATAGGAGCGGAGAGAAAGGGGAGAGGGTCTCCGTAATGGGAATAGCCGTGCTGAGGTACCGTAAAGGGACTATATGAACTCTCTTGTTGGCTCTTGAGGTAAGCGAAAAGGGGATTTAGGATAAGTCAGGTTCTCATAATGGTGGAGGGAGGTTTTTTTTTTTAGAAGCAGTAATACGAATCATTTAACCAGAGTATTTTTAAAAATTTTTAGACAGTGTGCAGTCTAATTTTATGTCGACTGGTCTAGACTAATCAGACGAAATTACGCTGTAGGAAGAAATTTTTAATGGAGTATATGCGGAAGTGTGCCAATAGGAGGATGAGAAAAGTGATTCTGATTGTTCGATAGCCATGAATTGAAAGGGATTGGAAAAGTACTATGGTTAAGTTTAAACATGATGTGACTTCTTTTAGCTCAATGCAAATGGGTGTTAAAAAATTATTGCTGTTAGAAAAGAACGTGTTTTTAATAGGAGGAAAATGCGTTTTTTTTCTAAATGGCATCGTTTTCAACTGACGCGTGGAGATATAATTTATTTTCCCTTGGAGTTTCCCCGAAAAAACTAATTGTTGACGAATTTAAAAAGAATCCATTGAACAGTTTAGCAATTATTAAGAAAAATAATACGGTCAGTCTCAGAATTTGCACTAAAAACAGACTTTTAGCAATTCCCTGATGTTCGAATAAAATTCCCTTCAAGGTTTGTTCGGTTTTAGTTTTTCTCCTGCAATATCAATGCAATTTAAAAAATAAGAAAATTTTAACGAATTGATATCAAGATTTAAGTAAACGGGAATTTTGCTTTGTCTGATGGCGAATTTGAAACCTGAGTCGTTTTTTTAATTCATTAATTTTTACCTATTTAGTATCCATTGTTACATCGGATACTAATGTGTTCAACGACGAAACAATCGAGGGTTGTGAATATTTTCATACGCATTATTATATATCATTTGGCAGTACAAATTTTAACATAGTTTGTCTCGCAAAATGCTTACGACGCCTACCTCGTAACGTGTAGGAATATCGCAATGTATTTTTATTTTGCTAAGTACGTATTCGACACGGCGTAATGACGCGATGTCTCTTTAAAAAAAATAAATAAAAAACAAACGCGCAAATGAAAATCCGCGTCTTGTTACCTCGTGCCAGCAGAAATAAAGTTTTCCCTACTTCTTTGTGTATCCGCGTGTCCTTAATTATTCGCGTCGGAGTTATTTCGGTAGAAGCGACGACGAAGATGAAAAAAATGATTCGTTACTCTCTTTCCCGGGCATAAATACCAGCAGGGAGCGTTTAAAAAAAAAAATTAAACGGAAACTTTTCCGTAATTTGAAAGATTTTTAAAGACACGGACGATGTTCGTTAGAGAGAGAGAGAAAAAATAATGAAGCGAGCGCAAATTGCGGTATTGATAAGAAAGTCTTCTTAATCTCGGGGTCGTTATATATTATTTTCTTCAAGAAAACTTTTTCTCACTCGTTCCTCCATCCATCCACGTTTATAGTAATTCAAGACGAGCACTCGAACTTAAAAAATCCGTTGTCAGCCTACGTAAATGAGGTGGCGAACAGATCTACATTAGAAATATAGTACATATTATATATATATATATATATATATATATATAATTTCTTTGCCATTTGGAACAAGAAAACGTTCCTGCATAATTATTTTCACTTCCTCGGCACTCGAAATGAAGGAATTACGAGGAGGGGGGGGGGGGGGGGGTGGAGGGGGAGACCTCGATATCTGTTTCCCTAAAGCACCACCAGGGGCGGGATTGACGGTGCTAAATTATGAGATGGAAGGGGGGGGGGAGGTTACGGGGAGGCGTAGAATGGAGGGGAAGTGAAGATTTTTTTTTTTTAAAGTGACGCGAGACCTCAACATTGGGTTAGTTAGTACGTCTCAAAGCCGTTATGAATAAAGAGTCTGGAGGAAAGAGAGAAAAGGAGAGAGGGGGAGGGGGAGTGTTGCGGCAGAA
Source organism: Uropetala carovei (assembly GCA_036926305.1). Lineage (NCBI taxonomy): Eukaryota > Metazoa > Arthropoda > Insecta > Odonata > Petaluridae > Uropetala > Uropetala carovei. The sequence continues at coordinate 1,358,467 of JAXCHB010000009.1, forward strand.
CCATTAATTTCTAGGGGCGCGGGATTTTTTTCTCTCCCTGTATTAAATGTATGAATAAAAAAAAAAATACCTCGGCACGTTGAAAATAATGGTGTAATAACAGCCTTCGTTTAGTCGATTCGTCAAGGTCTTTTTATTTTATATCGGGGTGTGGCTTTTCCTATCCCTCTCCGCGAGCGTCTTCCCTCTCTCTCTCCCTCCCTCCCTCTCTCTCCCTCCCTCCCTCCCTCTCTCCCTCTCAACACAATTCCCCTTTTTGGCCGCCGGGTTGAAGAAGGGTGTGATGTCAAACAAGATGGAGGTGGGTAAGGTTTAAGGGGAGCGTATGGGGCGAGGGGTAGGGGTGGTAGGGGGAGAGGGGGAGGGAGGGTAAGAATGGGAGGGTGTGAGGAAGTGAAAAAAAGTTGGAAATCGCGCCGCGCGCGAGGAATATATTTACCCCAGAGTCATTATAGTAATGATGACGCCCCAAACATGGCGCCTTGATCGTCCTTCTCCCTCCCTCTGCGCCCCCCCCCCCGCCCCCTCGTTGTCTACCTCCACCCTGACGGGGAGGGAGGGGGGGATTCAAATTGAGAATGGTACGTGGATGGGGAAGGAGTGGTTGAGGGGGAAGGTAGGTGAAGGGTAAGAGAGAGAGAGGATAATCTCGACTCCACCAATGGGAAAACTCGAACTAACCAACACTTTTGTTATATCAAGTGTGTGTGTGTGTGTTTGTTTTCGGTAAAGGTTTTAAGAGCTTTTTGTGGCGAGAGATTGATTTTTTGTATCGATCGTGGAGGAAAGGAGGTTATATGATTCGTTAGGAATTTTACGATATTACTGACCTTTTCAAGGTTTTAAGGAACCATTAGAATGTTTCCATGTGTCGAAATATATCGATATTTATTTCGATAAAACGATCAAGTTTGTGGTGTTCGCTCGTCAAAGTAAACTGATTTCACTTCGCAATTGTAATGATGTTTTCCGTTTGCCTTTTTCGTTCCAGAGATGGTCGAATCGCTTTCGCGCACGATGGCAATCTTTTCCGACTTAATTTTTCCCCTCTTCAAAGCGGTTCCTGAAATCCGTATTTATGTCTCATTTTAATGTTGCAACAGGAAAGAGGCTGACATCCTTTAGCGTCGGAGTGATGGGAAGAAACTTCGGCACATAATGCAGATGTCAGAATTTCTCGAACATTTCAGTCAAAACTGGATTCATATCGATCAATTGTGTTTTCATTCGGCGAATCTGTGGTTGGCGTCGAGGTCAGAATGACCGTCTCGTGACATGTAAACCACGAGGCCCAGCGTTTCTTTTATAACAAATTTTATTCTAAAATCTGCATTAGGCGAATCGCCGCTGATGACGGCTGTTTCGTGGCCGAAATTCGCAGCTGGATTTTCTCGTCATTTTAAGAAATTTCGAGATACTTCGATTCATAGGTTCGAATCCAGCCATAAGACCAGGTCTCGATCATTACGTTTCAAAACAGCCAAAACATGCAGTAGATAGCCGATAAATCTAATTTTCGACAACTGCGAGAATTTACGTCTTCCCGTTAGAATTCCTACGCTTTTGAATACCTGTATCTCTTAATTGTCTTCGATTATTTTTGCCCCCATTTAATACTCGAACAGCGGAAATCAAACTGTATTTATTTATTGAAATTCCCTGTTTCAACCATGGCGTTAGAGACAGATTCTTTCGAAATTTTACCAGGCTGGCTCAGGCGCCAAATGTATTCCATCGATTCCCTACTTTATATAATTAATCTCGAACGCTACAACTTTAGGACGCCGTCCCATCTAGACGGCCGAAACTTATGGATTCATTAGAAGCCTTCGGAAGACATCACGAATTCGTTCGCATTAACTATCAGACCAAGATGATATCATATCAAAGAGAAAGAAGATGGAGAAAAAAGAACGCAATCTCTCCCAATATTTGTTCCAATTAGCCGAAACGGTCACATCCTTTATATTTCGTAAAACCCATTTAAACTCGAAAAAAAAGATCGATTCTGCATACATTATCCGTCGTCAACCGTGGTAAGAAGTTTTCCCTCTTTCACCTGCTCCTCTCTCTCTCTCTCTCGGAGATAAAAGTTTTCTTATCAAAACATTGACACTCGAGAGGCGCTTTCCTTTCCGCTTCCCTCCAATACCTAAGTGCAGCGAACGGAGGAGATTGAAATTCGTACGAGGTGGGGAGGAAAGGGGGAATGCGGGAGAGGGTGGGGAGGAAAGGATCTCTTGCGTCTGTTATTAATTCTCGTTATATCTGCGCTGGAGACACTGGGTAATCCCGCGGAGACTCCGAGGAATTATATTTCTGTCCTTTTCTCTCGCTTCCAACGCCAGCTCCTCCTCCTCCTCCTTGACATCAGCCATCCCTCCTGTTCTCCTCGTTCCCTAACTCAAAGACCCCACATCGCCCGCCTCCCTCCACGCCAACCCACTCCCTTCCATTACCCTAAAACTCCTTCTATATCCTCCAAAAACGCTACTGTCAAAGTTTACTTTAGCATCGGGACGTTTATTCGAGCCGGTCGGAGCTTTCCTCTATATCTCTCTCTCTCTCTCTTTAGGGGAGGATCACTTATTCCATTCGCTGAGCACGCACGCATCAGCAAAGACACACGCACGCAGTCGCACGTACGCAAATGTTCATACGCACGCGCGCGCAAAAATGGGACACAAACTCGTGTATCCTCAAATACAAACCGTGTGCACACACACAGACACACACAAAGGCCTAACAAAATATTGATGGTAAAGATATGACTCCAATCTTGGTAATGAATTATGGAACACAGTTCAGAAGTTGGTGACTTTGCGTTGATCGAGGATGCTTTTGTGGTCCTAATGCGAATCTGGTTTTCCTGACCTCTTTTGTTACTGTTTGAGCTGTCGTCGTTATCAAATGGAGCCTTATCCGTTAAGGTTTAAGTCTCATATTTCGTATCCGGATGCACGCACGGATGAAACGCATGGACGTATTATTTTAAACAGGACGAAGCTGTTAGTTGTACCTTATCAATATGTCAAATATATTGTATGCACTCGTATCCATCTTTTATCCTTTTGACCCACCCAGAATCATCATTATCTTCCGATCACTTTGCCCTTTTCCAGAAATTTGTGCTAATAAAATACCGAACAGGGGAGTTTTTTATTTATTTATTTTTCACTGGCTCATAAACAGCTCTTCACGACCTTGATAACGTAACAACGATAGCAGTGACGAACACACACGACCATGCCCTCGGCGGGATTCGAACCTGCGATCCTAGAATTGGGAATCCAATATATAAAGTTGACTTCGTCGTCGTCGTCGGTGGGAAATCGGAACAATGTAATGCTATTTTTAACAAACTCCGAGTAGCTAGAAGATTAACATTTGGTAGGAATGTTCGGTTCTTAATGTAGAAGTCATTTACGAAAAAAATTCCCAAAATTGACCCGGGTTCGATTCCGAGAATGATTTCCATTCCTCATAAGATAACATGGGGAAATCGATATTTCGACCTACGATTTTTGGTTCGGACTGTATTAAAGAAAAATAAATGCAGTTCTTATTCTTATCGTCTTTTATCGCTTTCGAATCTAAATGTTTCGAATTTAACGTTTTAATATCATATTTTGACAAAATTTAGCGTTTTTAACGTGAAGTTGCCTTGCCAACCGATTACATTGTTAAACTCGAAATCCTGTTACTCTCACGTTCTCTCCAAACCTCCATGGATCCTCCCGGCCCAATTCATAGGTATCAGAGATATCTCAGAATTAGTTTTTACTTTCTCCAATGTACATACTATAGAGAAAGTATTGTTTTCATGAAAAAATTCGAAATCGAGATTTCAACGGAAATACACACGATTTTACGTCACGTTGCCATGGTAAATGACATGTTTGTTTCTTTCGTATGCTTATCAATAAGCTACCGTAAGGAATGTATTTTAATGAAACCCAGTACCTGTCAGATAAATCGGAATACGTAAGTTGAATCAAGTTTATTGGTGTCAGTACACATTAAAACATATGTCTGGCATAACCCGGGCATCGCCGGGTACTTTCAGCTAGTATTGTATAAGAAATATCCACTTTTCTTCCCCTAACACGTGCGCGCGTAAACATCCAGTTCGCATGCGGACGCAGATTAACACACACACATGTACAAATACACGTGAACACGCACGAGCAAAAACTCGCGAACGCACGCACGCGCTAGCGAGAAGGTCTCCTCTCTCTCTGTCCCGATTCTGTTAGGTAGAACAAACACGCGGGATCTGAGGTATAAGGGAAAGGGAGTTTTCGGTAAAAGAGATAGAGAGAGAGAGAGGGAATGAAATGAATTATGCATCCACCTCTCCTCCTCTCTAACGGAGCCACTCACCCTCAAAATTATTTCCGCGGAATTAAAGGCGTAGAGTGGGGGTAGGGAAGGGGGATAGAATGGGAGGGAGGGGTAAACGGGGATTTATTCCTTTCCATCTACCTCCGTCTGCATGGAAAATAATTGTCGCTGGAGCCCGTGGAGAAAAAATAAACGAATGGAGATGCGCGCGCTTTGTGAGGATGGGAGAGAAAGAGAGAGAAACGAACCTAACGACAGTTTTTTGTCATCCCTTTCCGCGGATGAATGGGTTTATGAGCGACGTCGATACGTCCGCCCGGGTGAAATGTTGTTTGTTTGCTGTCGGTTTTATATAGGGGAAAGAGAGGAGGCCAAAAAAAAAGCGGTGCGGATTAGGGTCGCATAGAAACTTGTAATTGGCCGAGAGAGAGAGGGAGAGAGAGAGAGAGGGAGAGTGGGAATGATGGGCTTTAGTGTTTGGGATGCGTGTGTGCCTGTCACGTGTTCGCGGATAATGGACTGCTTTTTCAGGTGATTCGCTCGATATTTCGCCCTTGAATGTAGGTAGGTATCGACCATTACGTGTAGCCGGTGTGACTGATTAAAGTTTTAAGGTAAAAAGGAAGGAGTGGAAGGACAGGAAACTGTTACACGACCTGTAATGTAGTGATCAACAACTACAGATAGTTCCAGAGGATAGGAGAATGTAGAGAACCCGGTTTAAACTTATTACACGCGACTAATAATGACGAGATGATAAACGGTTGCATATTAAACCACCGAATCTGGTAGCCATAATGCGTACGAGTGAACCGCAAGGACAGATTATTAATCTTCGTTGGCACTCATCGATAGTAGATTCGAATATCGAGCCACAGGATGAATTAAAATTGGTATTTTGAGGAATAAGGCAGGTGATTTTATCGGAAACTTGCGACGTGAAATTGATTTCCTGAGGGCAATTTTAATGGTGAGAAGTGGTGCTCCATGTTTATGTTTTGAGGAGAAATGCTTACCAGAATATTAATATGTATTGAATAGAGCACTTCCTTTTGGTATTTCTTGATTGGATACCGGGGATCATATGTTGTTATGGTTTTGTTTTTCATGCAAGCTGGTATTATTTTGAATTTTATATATTATACTTTTTCAGTCAACGAAGGTTGTCTCCAAGCGAACGTAAGACGTTGGGGCATTTTGTAAGTCTACGAAAATGACATAAATTTTAGTTAAACATTACAGGAAAAAAAAGTAGTCCCAACAGACGTAGGCAACGCGACAGCGTTCGTTTTCCGCGCGAAGCGAAACAAATGACGCGCGAAAAACGGCGTTGATTGCGTCCGTCTCGGAAAACTAGAGGGCGTGTCTGGGCTCCGCGGCGAAATAATGAATCACCGAATCACTTCTCTCTCTCTCTCTCACACACACTTTCTCTCTCACTTTCTCTCTTTCTCGACGTTCCCTCGCTACGTCACTTTCTTACTGTTTGCCACCCTGTATTCTCTCCGCCTCTTTCCTCCCTCGTACTTTCAACATCACGAGAAAACGGGGGAAAGGTGTTCATGGAAAGGGAAGTGGGAGCGAAGGAAGTAATGGGGAGTGAGACGGATAGAAAAGAGAGAAGTAGAAGAGGAGATGAAATGGAGAGAGAGAGAGAGGAAGGAGAGAAGAAATGGGGTAGAGGAGTGGAGGGGTAAAGAGGAAGGATTAAAAAAAAGAGGACAGAAGAGCGAAATGGGCTCAGAGAGTTGCGGGGAGGAATTCGGAGAAAGGAAGAAAGAAACAAATTGGGGAGGAATTAAGATTAAGAATGGAGAGAATAGGGAAGGGCAGAATGGAGGAGACGGTAACACGAGAGAATGGCAGAGTAAAAAGAGAAAGAGATGGAAAGTAAAACGGAATGGGAGAGGGGAGGGATAAAAGTAAGTGAAGAATTACATGCAGGTGGAGATGGAAAGGAGAGAGCTGGAGGAAGAGTTTTTAGGAAGAGGAGAGAGAGAGGGGGGAAAGATAAATGGAATGATAGAAGGAGAGAGAAGGCGAGAGAGTGGAGTGGTTGAATGAGAGAGGCGAGAGAGAAGAAAGAGGGTAGATGGAGGAGAGAGAGGCGAGATAATGAGAGAAGAGAGAGACAGACAGACAGACAAACGACTTTATTTAGGGCGAAATTGAGACTGTGAAGTCCCTTCTTACATGTAAGAGAGGAGAGAGAAGGGGAGAGAGAAGAAAGAGGGTAGAGAGAGGGAGTAGGGAGAATGAAAGATGAAGGTAGAAATAAAGAGATGGAGAGAGAATTAGAGAAAAGTGGAAAGAGAGAGAGAGAGTTGGAAGAAAATAGGTAAGGAAAGAGTACGTTACAGATATAGGTTGATGAGGAGTAGAAAGCTAAGCGCAGCTGTGGTACTCAGGAGCAAAACAGATGCGTGGGAAAGTGAATGGAGAGAAGGTGAGAGACAGACAGACAGACAGACAGACGGACGGACGGACGGACAAACGACTTTATTCGGGGCGAAATTGAGACTGTAAAGTCCCTTCCTACAGAGAGAAGGAAGCAGATTGGGGTCGAGGAAAGAAAATGTAGATGGAGGAAAAGAGAGAGAGACAGAGACGGAGGAAGACGAGGCATCCGCAGGAGGAAGAAAACCTTGTCAGAATAACGGGAAGAAAAATTATAAGCGAAGGGTTTTAAAATTCCCCTTCGTCTCTCTCTCTCTCTCTCCGTGCAGCAGATGCCATGACTGCTTAATGAGCGACCCATTACAGCCTCAGAAGGTTTCTTAATGCTCGTAGCATTTACGCCCTCCTGCTTTCCTCTTTATGCAAATGAAAGTGAAAACTTTGTCCCCGCCTCTCTCTCTGTGTGTGTATGTGTGCCTTAAACTTATTTCCTTCCCCTTCTTTATTCTCTCCATGCGGCTCTTCGAATTCACACGCGCTCACCTTGCCTTCTTCCATTTTTACCTCCATTGTCTCTCTAGCGGGGAGCGCTTTTGTCTTCGCTGATTTTAATTTTAAAACCAGGATTACCCGGGCGACACCCCGCTCTCTTTCCATTGAAGGCGACTGGTGCGAAATGCGAATGAAATATCTCGGCGGCTTATGCGGACTTTCTGCACAGGCATTTGTTTTCTTTTTCTTTGCGTATAAGGTCAGACCGTTGGTAATTGTAGAGGGCAATTAAAAGTTAGGGATTTTTTCCGTCGAGGTAGCTAGGAAAGGAGAAACGATATGGGATAGATGACCGTTGTTCTTATAAGAGGATGGGATTTCTTAAAGGATTGAAAACCGCGCAAAATTAATTATGCGACGCATTTAAAGAGTGAAACGTAAGGAAGCCATGTTGAATATATAGCGTCATTCTCATTAATACGATTTGGTCGCGTGAGAAGTAAAACTCGATAAATATCGATACATATTTCTCTTCCAGGATGTTAAGTTCAATTAGGTGAGGCTCGATTATCGTTTCTTTTTAAATATTTACTTTCGAATATTTTCACATTCTATCACATAAATGTTTATGGATTTCTGGAATAATATAATATAAAATTCCGGTATGTAACATCGATGGTCTCCGCGTAAGACGTTTGCGTGAAAGTACATATATCCATTTCCAACCTAAAGTAATTCCTACTTGAGAACATAGCATCGATCACTTGATGGAATCTCTCGAGAGATATGTTTTTTGCCGGGTCTTTTTCTCTTGCAATGAATCCTATCATTAATGGAATTTTATCCGGAAAAATTTCGTGATAAGATCGAAGCTCTCGACGAGTACCTATGTTTCGGGTTGGACTATACTAAGGTGTTGTTAGTGACCTTTCCTGGTCCGTGTTCGCAAGAGGCGGAACTACGAGTTGTCTTGTAACTGATGAGGTGTTATAATCTTAGCGAGAGGAAGGTTTTTTAATACTCGAAAGGAATAAAGAAGTACTGCGGTTGGTGCGATTAATTTCCGCTATTTCCCATGTTTCTCGCAAGGATGAAAATCGAGTTTCTATGTTTGTCACGCGCTGATCAAATCGGTCGAAAAACCAGATGTATTATGTTCAACCTAATATGAAGCAAAAACATACTTAATTGAAAATATCTGAATTATTTTAGCAGAAATAGATAATTACTTAAAGTAAAAGTCTTCAACATACAGGCCATAATCTACGAGAAATGTTGTTGGAATTTGTTTCCGCTCAAAATGAAACCGAGGATTTTAATAACTTTAAATGCGCGAAATATTATGGAAAGCCATATAATAGTATATAATGCGATTTTGAATTCCCGCTACGATCTGCAAACATCGGATTGCGTTTAAAATAACACCACCCACACAAAAAAGGCATCCAAATTGTGTTTTGTTTACCTATCGTATTGCTTGGAAAAAAAATTCAGAAGTTCTAGAACCGGGCTTTCAAGCCGGTAATATTCGTTGCCAATTTAACGCGGATCAAAATGTAATTACGCGAACCCAATTCATTCGAAATCAAACCTAGAAAAACAAATTGGATTTTTTTTATTCGCGATTTCGGATACTGTGAATAACAAGAACCGAAAAAAAGAGCACAAAAAACAATTCCACAAAACAAATCCGAGGTTGGCTTTAAAACCTCCCTTTTTCCTCTCTCCATCCATACTTTCCCTCCTCCTATCTCCCTCCTCCCGCTCATTTCCTCGACCCTCTCCCCTCCTCCCCTCTAGCGGCAGATATCCTAAATACCTCCAGCCGAGAGGACGTTAATGAAATGCCCGCGGATCCAGGAATTTCCTTATTAACTGACGGATTTGAGCGGACCGCCGTCCCCGCGGGAATACTGCGGTGCTTTCAGGAAAAAAAAAACGCGAAGAACGAGGAAGTAACTTCCTTGCCACCCTCCTTTTTGTATTCTATTATTATAGGTGGCGATGCAAACGTTTCTCCTCGTGTTTTTTTTTAATCTTTCGTTTCACCGAAAGCGATTACCGCATTCGGAAGTCTTCGGGTAATATCGGAAGGGATTCGACCGAACGGATCGGTTTATATCCGAGCCTCGTTCCCGGGAAAACTAATTTGTGCGGAATAAAATGAATCTCGATGGATAACTTTGACGTTTTACAGAATGCCGGGAACTCGGAAATGTTTTCTCTTTCTCTCTCCAGGCTGGCGCGGACAGTTTAATTAAAATTCGAGGCTTTTAACTTCGATGATGAAATGCTGCATTCCAAAGTTTTGACGATTATGGAGTGATATAAGGTTTCCGGTATGTAATAAATTTGTTAATTAACATTCTTTGCGGGGAATACGTCCTAATTCGATGCATTCCGAATGCGTATTGTTTAAGCGATGACGGTAGATTTCGATGCTTGCGAAACGCTATAACGTTGCGACTGGATTATCGATATTAATGTCGACATGTACGAAATCGAAATTCCAATTTAAAGATTTTTTGCGAAATGTTGGGGAAACATTTTGTTCAGAGTAAGACCTTCCTCAAATTCGGAAAATTTCGTGAAATACATTAAACCCTCGACACTCAGATTGACGTATTTTTATGATTTGGTATTAGAATAGAAAAATTTTTAACTAGCATATTAAGATTTTTTTAAACTTTACCTCAAAATAGGTTTAATTTAAATTTAGTGATGCTCCTTTTCCTAATTGCATCAATTAATTTGAAATATCATCGTATGCTTCTGCATAAAGTTTGAAGCTTTATGTTTTCGCCCGAAGCTGACATCCGCTCAGGATTATAACCAGCCCTAGAGATCGTTTTGGCATTAATATTGTTTTTTATATACGAATAATATTTTGGCGAACAAATTAATGTAATGCTTTAAAAATATATACTATCCACTTTACGGTGTTACAACATACAATATGATTCCAATTATTCGGAAATTTGATTACCTTTAGCTCGATATAATTTTTTTGGTTTGCTGTTAAATACATCGATAATTTTGTGACGCGAAATCTAAAGAAAATGAAAACATCGTTTTATAGATTGAAAATGTCACGTGCAATCCAAGATTTTTAATAAAAACACTTTGATATCACATAGCGTCGACATTTTTACTGCTTCTAGGAACTAATCCCAATTAATAATCATAAGAATAACAAAATAAAAAGTTCAGCAATTAAGTAGGTTTTCATCGGATTTAAGATAATATGAGTGTTTATAGGATGTTTAAGATTTATAACCATCGATGAATGTCGTTTTCAAGTTTATGGTACAGCGTACTGCTTCATGGTACGTAGATGCTAAATTATTTTTTAAAAAACCATTATCTTGATTGAACGCTTCCATTAATTTCATTGGATAACTCGCGTCTCTCATCGGCGTGCGTTGCACATCGAAAAACTGCGACATTTCGACGTATTCAAAGCATTCAGACATTCGCGTTTTCCAAATAAACGAGGAACCTCTTCCAAAATTCATTTTTCAATCCCGTCACATGTGACGAAAGAATAATCGCTACTCCTCCGACACCGCACTCAAAAAAAACAGAAGTAAATCAATTTCCCCATTTTATCCCCTTCGCGTCACACACACCCAAAAATGTCGCGAAGCAAGCTTAAAACAAGTTAGGAAAGAGTACAGCGTATCAGAAATGGGCACGTTTCGGGCAATGGAGTATTAGAAGGAAACGATGTACATGTACGTGAGGGAAATAGCGTGTTAAAGTTCTTTTCTTCATCATAAATAGTCCATTTTCTTCCTATTTAATAACACTGGATGTACACGCAAGTAAATTAAACGTTTCTTTGTGAGGTTATGTTGGCAACAATGAAGAAGTAACCATGCAAGTTCTACAAAATTTATTTGAAAAATATTTTGATATGAGCACTACTTTACTAGATCTGACGGAAAGTTCATTTTTTGTCACCAGTAAAGTGGTAACCCTGATTTGCTTCCGTGATTAATTTTTGCAATTTTCGTATTATCTTTGATAGTAAGTCCTTAATATCAAATTTCATGAGAATCCGTTCCGTAGAAGCCGGGAACGAACGTGCGAACGGACAGACAGACGGACGGACGGACATGCAGACAGACATACGGACGGACGGACAGACATACAGACAGACATACGGACGGGGACAGACAGACGAGAAGTAGGCGCTTACCTTGGGGGCGAAACGCGCCTTAAAAAAAAATAAACCAACCGCCAATTTGAAAGGAACCCAATCGGATCGCGAAAAGGTTATCCTCGCACCTTATTATTAGGTCGCCATTTATAACCGATAGCGGATAAAAAAACATGGCTCTCTCCCCACAGTGCGTCGAATGCCGCTTCCCACTCTTACACGGAACGTTTCATTTTATTTTTCTTCCCTCAATATGAAATGTGCGGCGAGATGTGTAAAACTTTTAATGAGTAACAAGCTCTCCCCCTCCTCCTTTCTCCCTCCCTCCCTCCCCCTCTACCCTCTCCCCTTAACTCCCTTTTATCCTTTCCAAATCGATAAAGAACTCTCTCTCTCTCCGAAAAGCCCCCGAGGCGAAGAGAGAAGAAAAAAAAGAGTGAAAGGAAGAGCGCTGAAAATAACTCAATCCAAAACTCGAGACTAATGAAAACTTCTAATTTCTCGACGTATATTTGTTGATTAAAGTGATTGACGGTTTCCATGTATACTCTCCCGTATACAGGGCGCGAGAAGCAAGAATTTCGCGTTCTTTCCCATCCCCCATCCCATCCCCTCCCCCCCCTTCCCCTCCCAAACCATATTTTTAACAAAATTCTTTTTATCCTACCGACGTAATTTTCCTCCATTTTAGAAATTGGGCGAGATCGCACGCTTTCTATTCCATTAGCAAGATGAAAACATTAATAAAAAGTTGTCATGAACTCCGGGAGGGTAAAAAAAAAAGGTAGGGAAAGGTCGGAGGTGGAGGAGGAGGGGGAAGGAAAAGAGGGGAGGGGAGGGAGGAAGGAGGGGGGAGAAGGAAGGAGAGGGGGGAGGAAGGAGGAAAAGAGAGGCGGAGTAACACTTCAAATGCTCTCAATCAAAACTTTTTAATTCCTGAAAAACATGGGAGCAAATTAATTAAACATTCCGGTTGGAAACAGAAGAGAGAGAGAGAGAGAGAGATGGATAGAGAAAAAGAGAGAGAGAGAAAGTGAACGAGAGAGAGAGAGAGAGAGAGAGAGAAAGTGAACGAGAGAGAGAGAGAAAGGATAGTGAAAGAGAGAGAAATAGAAGAAAAAAAAACAAACTTGTAGGACGAAGGCAGTATTAAAAAAAAAGCATTGGGAACATGGTGGAATTTTTTTTTATTAAGGGGAGGTTGATGGAAGGAAGAGGGGGAGGGAGGAAGGGGGGAGGGAAGGGAAAGAGGACCTCGGCGCGCGTTTTAATTAATTTCGCCATCCGAGGGTGCGTTTACAACTTCCGCCGCTCTTTAAAATTTAGCGCCGACGCTTATAATTTGGAGTGAAAATGACGTCGGAGTGACGTAGGGACCGAACGCGTTCGTTGCACGGCATGAGGAGAGAGAGAGAGAGACAGATACACTTCACTCAGACCTCTTCTGGAAAAAAAAGAAGAAAAAAGAACCTCCCAAACGCCAAAAAAAACCCTGGATTCCGCATTTAAGGAACTAACGCTCTCCCCCAAAACACCTGATACTCGAAGTTACCTCTTTTAACGTCAGTTCCAATCGTCGTTAATTCGGGAGGTAATCGGTAGATTAGCAATGGCCGTTTATTTCCAAAAAAATACATGTGGATCGCAGATCACGATAATGATGTCGGCGAATCCTAGTAGTTGGCAAGCTATCCGAGAATCTCGACTGCGCCGCAGCCGTCGTCAGTGATTACATTTCTGTCGTTCTAATAATTTAAATAAATCATCGAGGAATTCCGCTGAGAGCTTAACAATTTAAATGAATATTTGTTTAGATAGCAACATCGTTTAACTGAACGTTGAACTGCGTGTTAGTTTTGTGTAAAGACTGTATTCACATTTAACTGTTTTTATAAAAACTGAATTTCGAATTAATAAATAGAGAAATGTCATACAAATATCATTGTTCGGGTGGATTCAATTAAAAATCAAGCGCGCCGCCACCTTTTTTTTTTTTGGCAGGCTACGGAGGAAACGAGAATAATTTTTCCGCAGGATTGACGTCATTTAAAATACTTAACATTTGGCTGCCAGTCCCTGAAATATTTTTAATGAGTTGTATTTTTTGCGCTTGCGTTACACAAAGAAAAATGATTGGTTGTATTTGATGTCGAGAAGTTGTTAGGTACGTCAAATGTTCCTGATTTGTTTTAAATCGTTTAAGAAGAATTTATATTTATTTTAAGTACCTCCGTAAATATCCTTGTGCTTTCAGCCTCTAAAAACTTTATCGCAATCAAAAATTTTCCAAAACTTTTAAGGGGGTAATTGGATTTGAAGCAGTAGAAACTACTAAGGCAGTAAAGTAATTTTTAGTAATAGCAGAAATACGTACGGTTTGTTCGCATTCAAATCAAATCTGCCTCGTGAATACCGCGTTGATCATTCGGCGATGAAACCTTTTCGCCTTCCAAGCGAATCGACGTTTCCGTAGTTACCATCGGAACATTGTCGGCCGCATCAAACATACGACACGCATTCAATCTTTGATTAAAGAAGTAAAAATTCATTAACGAGCGAACCAGGTGGATTGATTCGCCCCGAAAATTGGGCTCTCGAGTTAATCTCACACTTTATCATTTCGGCGTCGAAGACCTGTCTTTACGTCACGTCCACATTTCGCTTCTCCTCGCCACTAATTTCCTACTCTATTCAATAAAAAAAAAATTAATTTTTAATCTATTACGAGAGAGTCGGGCATTCCCCGTTTTTATTTTCCCCCGTAGCATTTCTCAATTAATAAATATTTCGCGTGGCGTTTTAGCTCTTAAACGGAGCGTAGGAGAGCTACAAAAGCGTCGTGTTTGCTTTTCTGCTTCGGCACAAAACTTTCTCTATAGTCTCTCCTTCAATATAACGCTATGCATATCTTTGGTCCTAACCCCTTCCCTCCACCCCCTTTCTCATCCAATTCTCCCTCTCTCCCCCTCTCTCTTTCCCTCCTCCCTCCCTCTAACCCCTGCATCTTTCACTAGGTTGCCTTATCCCTTGACATCCTCCCACCCTCTTCTCTTTCTCTCCTTTCCCAATCCTTCAAGTCTTAAGCCCCTTCTCCTTTCTCTCACTCCCCTCAACTCCCTCTCCATTCCCCCCCCCCCCCCTAGTTCTCCCTCTCTCTTCCTACTACCCTCAACGATTCAACATTCCGGGAGCCGCACTAATTAGCTCTCCCTGGTTCCAATACCTTTAATTGGATCCTGAGGAAAGTACAACATTGATCCCGGCGTTCCCCCCCCCCCCCCCCCTCTTCACCCGACCTTCTCCTCTCCATCCACTTTCTCTACACACACACACACTTCTCTCATCCTCTCACATTTCTCCAATCTACGTCGGCCTAAACTCCTTTTAACCGTCTTAACCTCTCTCCTAGCTGCGTTTTTTATCCTAATCTCTTAGCCTCTTATTACCGGTGTATTTTTACGTCGTTTTTCACCAGATTTTCATAATAAGGAAAGACTTCTATATATGGCGAATTAAGGCCCTCTTCCTTTCCGTTTAGAAAAAATATTAAAAAAAACGAATTCAATTCTAATAAATCCGTGGTTAAAAACGATAGAAAGTGAGATGTTTTTATTGGCATTATGACATAATAATAAATATTTGTACAATGCTTTTCTTTATAAGTATGAGGGTTTCACGAACGTTAACCTGCTTCATGTCTGTTTATTATTTTTATGAGGTCTTTTTAAATGGATTTCAATCAAATGGTTGCTCTATATATCACTTACACCTATTATACATTTGAGCTAATATATTTGGTTTTTTATAGTCGTTTCACCAGCTAAAGTCTCTTGGCCTTGAAGACGCCAGTTAGCAGCAGCCAATAGGAGATGGTTTGTTTGGGAAGGTAGTGGGGAGGAACCCAGTCTCACTCCTGCTCTCGAAGAGATCACATCGGGATGCGTTGCCATTAGAAATTGCGTAGTATATCAGCTGAAGGCGAAAATCCGCAAGAGCTGGCAACGCGCACCGGTATCTGCTGTCCCGCACGAAAGTTGAGAGGGGCGATGGAAGGGGAAACGTTCGTGATTGGCTACTTGCTCTAAGTAGGCCAAGAGACTTTAGCTGGTGAACCGACTATAATAGAAAATATTTGGAATGATTATAGGTCATTTGCCAACGTCCTTTTATTAAAAATGGGTTATTACTAAATATCAAAAAACGATGCGAACTTCTCTTTATTCCTGATGCTGTTAATTAAGAATACGAAATAAATGCATTATGCATCACGTTATTTTATAAAAAACGAGGCGTGATTTAAGGGACGTGGAAAAAATATAACGTTAATTTTACATTTTGGAATTAATCATCGAAAATTTCTGCACTGCTCTTTGGTCGACCAAATTTTAGTCCATATTTTCTTAGCTTAACTATTTCAGTCTTGGATTTCGATGAACTAGGTCGAAAAATTTCGCATCGACCCAAAATTATTCTTTTCTGAATTTGTAGCTCACGTAGTAGCCTAGCCCATTAATAAAATAAATTGATTCACTCGAGAATCGCTCTTGGCGACGTCTCGCGTGGTTAGCAATATATATTACACTCAGGATGCAACGTGAAGGACAGAATGCGGTAATATTTCGCGTAGCATTTTGTTACCCTATGCGCAGTGAAAACAGGCGAGCATCGCTTTTAATTTTTTCCGAGAGATATTCGGATTTATTTCAGACCTCGTAATATATCACTTTTATACAATTTTAGGTTTGCGCCGACATACATTTCCCGAATTATCAAAACTTCCTTTCTCTCTCTCTCCACTCTCACCACCTCCTGTATTTTTTTTGCTTTTGGAAAAAAATAAACAAAAAAATCTTGCGCGCGTTCCTTGCCGCCGTAAACTTGAAACTTCATTCCGCTTCCTACTTTTGTTACCAATCTTCTCTTTAATCATCTTTTCAACCCTTTCTCGCGTGGAATTTATTACGGAACAGTCCAACCCCCGGAAAAAGCCTTTATTTTCTCTTTTTTTTTCGAGTTTTTTTTCCTAGTTTACCTCTGAAAACGAGTTTAAATTAGTCCACTCTTTCCCCTCCATTTCTCCCTCTCTCACTCTTATTACTACGCACTTTAATTTCCATCTTCTTTTTTAATTTCCATCTCATTTTGCTTGTCGTACTCAGAATAGCCAATTCTCTTTTCTCTTCCTTCCCCTTTTCCCCCTCTCACCTGCCTTCCCACGACCCTCCCATCCCTTGCTCCCTCTAACGTTCACACAAACTAAAAAATTTCCCTCTTCATCCCTTTCTTTTTCATCTCCTTCCCCATCCTTTCTCTCTCTCCACTTCCTCCTATACCCACCTCCCTTCACTTTCCTTCTTCCCCCCCTGCCTCTGAAACACAATTTCCTTAATCATGTCCAAAAATATAATTTGATTATTAAAAATTTAGCCTCTGAATGCCATGTTAATTAAATTGAGTATAGGAAGGAGGCTAATGAAATGTCAGGCTGGGTTGAGTGTGATTAATTGCGGGTGTTCTCGTTTTCGTCCCGGGTAAAATGGGGCTGGGTCGGACGGGGCACGGCGGCGGTAAAATGCGGAGTGTGGGAGGAGAGAGGGAGAGAGAGAGGGAGGTGGGAGGTTGTGGGACGAGGTCGAGGTTAACGGGGGTGGGAGGAGATAATCTCGCGAGTGGGAGGAAAGGAGGAGACGGAAGGGAGAATCGCGGGAGGGTGAGGATACATAGGGGAACGCAGAGTGGGAAGGAGGGAGAGTGGCATGACGGGAAGTTATTGGTGTTTTTCGGCGGTTTTTCAATCGGATCGCATCGGCCAATCAAAGCTGCGTTGATGCGCGGCCGTTGGAAGGTTAACGGGAACAGTGCTGTCCCTCGTATTTTTATCTCATGCGAGAGATCTAAAAAAATGATGAATTTTCGAGGCAGTGCCTAGCAGGGAGATATCTGTAGCAGCCATTGTAGACTTTAAGATCGATAGTTGAGCCACCTTGAGAACTATTTCAATGGAGTAAACTGTCTGTTAGAGTAAAAGTCAGTATTGGTATTAGTAAAGTGAAAACTTTCGTCATACTTCGAAATATAAATGCTTAAGAAACACATGGAGAATGAGTACGCAAATTTGTTACATACTTCCTGCAATGCTAATGGCGAGTAACTTTTCAAAACTCGATTGGATTTAGTAAATAGATTCTTGACCTGATTCGGCAGACATAAAACGCTATCTAAATGTATGTGAAATCGTATTACAGTTACGAAAATGTGTCAGTTGTCGATTTCAAAACATCTCCTACACTAAGCTAAAGGCGTGATTTCGACTTTTGAATCTCCAAAAACGTCTTCGAGCGTAATCTGTGGAGTTAACCAGGGAAATCTTGAACGGAATGGGTTAAAGAGCGAACCCAAGGGGGCAATGACGTTCTCCAGGTGTGTTGGGGGAACAATCGCCCCAGACGCTTCCTTCCTTTGATTCTGACTCTGCCACACAGATGGTGCGATTTGTCGTATTTTTAGGAACAGGTTATCCTTACCGGCTAATATTGCACGTATCGAATCTCGGTAAAATCTGAAGGAACAATGATAGCTGAATTGGAACTTAAATACGGTGCTAAGGAAACGTAGTATATACCTACATAGCATCTTCTAAGACGCGAAAATTCAAATATCAGACCTTAGAACTACACGTACATAAAATTTTACCAAGTCATCCTGAAAAGATTCAATATCACGTCATTATTGAACTGATGTTTATAAAAATCACAGAAGTTGTTATATAACTTGTAGTATAGTATTTAATTATCACTGTTAATCTCAAATTACTATATCGATATGAAATAAGTTTAGGGTCGGATGAAAAATGAGTTTCTTTAACTGAGCAGTTTTGCATAAACTTACAGTTGCAAATAGTCGTGTTTACCAATCCTGAATTAAATTCCGCAACATCAAGGAATTCGAGTTCATCGACTCTGACATGTACCACTGAGGACGTCTATTTTGCGTTGAAAAAGATACCACTATTTTCTCGACCATTTCGTGACCGTAAGAGTTCCGTTAATCATTTAGTCGAAACAAGCTTTAAGTGTTTCACGAACCCGCTGATTCAACCCCGAACTGCTTGAACTGACATCGCATTAGCGTTAAAAATGCAACTAAAACTTCGCTGTAAAGGTTCGAACCCCCGAAAGAATAAATACATCAATTTCGCCCGGTTGGATTACGTTTTAAAAAAAAATCTCTCATAATTCTCGGAGTTTTTAATCCTTCCTTTTCCGTCGCCCTCGACTCCACATTGGCAACCTTGTTAAGTCTCCGCGTTCCTAAAATGGACGTCGGAAAGCCTTTCTGGCGCAGTGAGGACGCTGCGAGATTCCTCTCTCGTGTGTGTGTGTGTGTTCGGATGATTAATGAGGCAATGCGCACGTCATTCTTTCGTTCTCTCACTCTTTTAGGTTATATGGTATTGAGACACGCTATACTTCCCTTTTTAATGCGGGAATTTGGAAAAAAAAAGAAAGTCGTCACGCCAGTCACGCGTGGGAGGATGAGGAATTTTCGAGGAGAGGTCACGTGAAACAGCGTTGGTTTCTTTTTTACGTTTAATTTTTTTTTGTGTTACGTTTTCGTTATATATTATAAGGATAGGTACGCTTTGGGTTTTAAAAGCTCTCGTCCTCAGGAAAAAAAAAAGTTTTTCGGCACATTCCTCTAAAAAGGTGTTTTTTAAAAAAAATTTTAACCGGTTTCCTAAAAAAATGATTATCCGGTTGGGCTGCGAAGCGCGCAGTTTGAGTAATAACTGAAGTAGTCATGGTACGTCATTAAATTTTCAGCAAGTGTTTTAAAAAAATGGAATTTACCGGTCCTACCGATAGTTTTGAACTTATTTATTACGCATTAAAATAAAAATATCTGTGACGTTTCTTAATTCCTCCATAAGCAAAAATGTAACATTTTGTATCAAATCCCACGTTTTTTCATTGAAGAAGAGAACGCGCCAAGGCACTAACCAGAACTATTTTAAGAGGATCAGTCGCGCTGAATTTGGAGTGCTCCGCACAAAAAAATGGTTACCAAGCTTTGAGTAACAGGATACAAATAAAAATTCAAACGAAAAGCCTTGATTATGAGTGCAAAATAAGCAAATGACGAATAACAGTGCTGAGATACGAAGCAAGAGAATTCTACTAAAGTGGAGATAAAGAGGAAAAAGGAAAATTGTTTAACTTATTTATAAGGACGAGGTCGAGGCTGCATTACATCGGAAATTCTCTTCATTAAACTGGTATTTCGTGTTGTCTGAAAGATTTTGCATTGAATTTCTTTCTTGGAACCGAATAAAATTTTCTTATTACTCGAAATTTTCGTCTTATCAATTTCTCTTTGCACGAAAAAATATACACTCGTTAATAAAAGTGTTGGAACAGATCCAGCATACTTTTCGTGTTGACCGATATTTCGTCTAGTATGTTTTCGTGTTAAGTGGCTTCCGCCCTGTCTTCTTTCCTGAACAGTAAAAGAGAGAGAGACGCGTAGGCTTAGAGTGAATTGAAGGAACACGAGAAGCGATAAGAGGATTCATTAATAGAATGGAAGAGAGATTACGTTCTAATTATTAGTTGGATTAGAACAGAGCACAAAGGTTCACGCGGAAGGTTAAGCTGCATACTCGATCCGTGACGAACTCGGAAACCATAATTGTTTCCCTCGTATTAGGTGAACAAGCTAGAGAGATCCTTGCAGCGGTAATCGCTGCCATCGAGGGAACGCGCTCCATTGTTCAGAGTTAGAAGAAAACAAGCTAGAGCGTAGCATAAATTAAGTGCATTTCCCTAATGGAAATTGGCCAAATGACGTCATTCAAATTCCAGTTTATCTGTATTTCAGGAGATTAATGATTAGAAAATTAAATTCTTTTGTTTCCATCAATTTTGCAACACCGATACAGAGACATTATCTCGGTGGATTATGATTTTTTTTGAATAACACAAAGTTTTCTTAAAAGGTTTTATCGTAGGATTCAGGAATCGAAATTTCGAACTTCGCCTGTTATGACGTGTGGACATATTACTGAATGGGATTAGATGTCTATGCAGTTTTAATTGAATACGAAAGGACATCGGCAGTGCTGGCTTAGTGGTGACTGTGTAAATAGTCCCAAATATTTTACTACAGCTGGAAAAGCATTATATAATATCGCCCAAAATAATTGTAACGGAAAAAATTACCGCGGGTTGAACGTCAAGATCTTCCATGTCTGCGAAATGCTCACGGCTGAATCAGGTTGAAGAGGTGACCTTCTTTAGTCGTAATGTCACCCTAACCAAGGCCGTCTCGTCTCCTGTCTCATCTCCTTGACGTCTCAATCTTGTCGCCATTTATATCAACTGAACATTATACCAATCCTGGAACAATACCCTATAGGCTCCTTTCCACCCCCTTTGCCTTATTCATGTACATATTTTGAAATCTCCTCCCGCAAATCTCTCTCTCTCTCCCCCTCTGCAACCTCCTCCCTCCCTCCATCCCTCCACGAACCCGTTCCGGTATTTAGACGGTAAGAGGATGAACAAGCATCCCCCCCCCCTCCCCTCCCCCCCCTTCCCTCCACATCGTTCTCCGTGAGAAAAGGATAGAACAAAGGGGCTTTTTCAATATACGAAACCGGAGCGAAAGAAAATTAAAGGAGTAAATCTTTGCGGGAGTGGCCTCACTTTTTTTTTTTAAAAAAAGGGAAATGAATAGAGGTGGGATGGGGGAGAAATGGGGCGGGAGATGGTTTTGGCGGGAAGGGATGGAGAAGAAAAGTAAAAAATAAAAGGGATGGGGGAGTAAGACCGGTCAGGGGATGGAGGGAGGGATTGCGGAGAAAGATATCGTGAGGATAAACAGAGAGAGAGAGAGAGGGAGGTGAGAGAATTGAAGAAAGGCGGAGAAAGGGAAAGTGGCCGGTTGGAGAAAGTGAGTGTTTTAATCGCTAGGAAGGGATTAGTATAGGAGAGATGGTAGTAACAAGAACGAAGTAGAGATGGCGCCGGATGCGAAAAATTTTGCGTTTGCGGGGGAAGTTTATTTAATTTATTTTTCAAAATTCTGTCGGCTCTAGAAAGAAGATGAGGGCGGCATTAAAAAAAATCAAATTAAACAAAGCATCTGGTCGAATTTAGGTTTTTAAAATTTACGTGCCTAAACCGAAAAATAGTTTCACGTCTAACAAAGCATCAGTTGGGCGATGCAGTTTACAAATGCTCAAGATAAAAGATTAAAGACGTAAAA
The DNA here is from genome assembly GCA_036926305.1 of Uropetala carovei. Classification (NCBI taxonomy): domain Eukaryota; kingdom Metazoa; phylum Arthropoda; class Insecta; order Odonata; family Petaluridae; genus Uropetala; species Uropetala carovei. The sequence goes on from JAXCHB010000009.1 coordinate 1,380,128, forward strand.
ATTATACCATGTATAATTTGCCTATGAAATTTTGTAGCAATAATATCAGTATAAAATTTCCAGGTTGTAGTGTGTGTGTGTGTGTGATAAGTCATTCCCTATTTTGAGTGTTATTGTATTTAAAAATGGGGAGTGACTTAACAGACACCCTGTATATCCACACTATATATTATTTTACGTTAAAAAATATCTTTATAGGAGTCATCCTTATTTTTACGTTTGAAACAAGAAAAACTTAAAAAATTCTATTTTTCAGTGACAATCTTTTACCATTATTGATCGGCTGGGAAAAAAACATTGTTTGTTACCATGCACAGTGCGCACCTTATGTTTGTGGTTAATTTTTCTCGAAAAAATTGCGTATTATACAGGTAGAAATCACGGCAATAAATCGTGCAACTCATTAAACGTGTCAGCGTGCAATTCATACCGTCATATTCATCAATTTTTTATTTACAAGTACCTAAACTGTGTATGTATTGCATCGCGGCGTGGCATGGGAACGCAAAACCCTAATTCCAAGTACGGCACGCCTAAAGACTAGGAGCTGCGCGCGGAATAACGACCCGTGATGCGAACCGGGTGCACGGATGCCTCGCGCACGATCTTAACACGTCCCGAGATAACTCATTATCCGTCCCACAATCCTTTGCACCTCGTTAACTCGTTCCGGTTTCGCGACATCTTTAAATGCTGCATTGCTCCGGGGGATAATAGCTGGAGAGAGAGATCTCTCTCCTCGTTTCCCTCGGATAAGGAGAGGCAACCATCTTGAATGGTACGTATACGGCGAAACTCGACTGTAATCGCGGCTCTGGGGATAATGCATGCTTCCACATTTCATGCTGGAGTTAGATGGGAGAGGTGGACGGGGAGGGTGGGGTAGAGAGGCAAGGGTGAATGCAGGCAGGCAGGAAAACATGCACGCAAAACATCGAGTGTAAAAAAATAAAAGTCTGCGGCATTTTTATGAACTTTATAACGTCGAGGTGACGGCCTTGAATTAAGACGCTATGCAGTTTGTGCGGAGAATAAATTCGTCGTTTATCTAATGTCTTTCTTTTAAAACAAACAAGGGTGAAAGTCGTGAGCTGAAGAAGCGCTCGTTTCATATGAATTTTATTAAGATTCCGTCATTGCTACGATTATTTCTGGAAAATCAATGTTTTTTTTGTTTATCTCTTAACCTTCAATCGTTTGAGATACGAATTGTGAAACACCACCTAAGTTGTAGTGACAACTTCACTTCCTGATAGTTTACATTTTCCAGAGAAATACAGTGAGCATTGAACTTTTATTATTTTTTCTCTTAACCCTCACGAAAGACTGGTAAACACCTGAAATTCAATTGTAAATATAGCTGGTGATTAAATAATAATATTAAAAAAACAAAAGCAGTTTGTGAGACCGCTACTATGTCACAACGTGAATGTGATTTTTACCTCACCAGTTAAAAGCTTAAGAAAAACCTAATTGACCCACTGCATTTCGAAGGAAATTTTTGAAAATTTAGAAAATTTCTTGGAATTTCTCACGTACAAATATTTCACAACAGAAACGAAACCAAATTTCAGACGTATCGGTAATTGATTCTGCGCCAATTCTTACCGGTGATTCAAGTCATCGGGATCATTTTTCAAATTGGTCTCCAAGGAAAGATTACATAAACTCGAGAGGGAGAGAGAGAGTGAGAGAGAGAGACTAAAAGAAATATTCGAAAGAATTCCGCCCACGGATTCCTTCTCTACGTCAGTTCCCACCTTTCTTGACGGCTTAACTAAAAAATAACGTTTTAAGACGACTTTATCGACGCAATGCGAACTTATATATAAAAAAAATATTTTTATTTTCTTGCGAGTGTCGGCGATAATCTCGCCGGTGAAAGAGTGACGCAAGGTTTGTCTTTTTCTCTGATGTTTTGAAGTGTTTGAAGACTGTTGGATTCTCTTCTCTTTTTTCTTCCCTTCTACCTCACTCTCCCTCTCTCTTTCTCTCTCTTCGTCCAAAGCCGAGTTGTCATTTTGAAGCTCTGTCGTCCCTCAAGACCCCCACGGCATCTTAAACTCGCTCAACGGCCTTCTTTTGTCTCCTCGTCTATTTATTTTCCAGCATGTCCGCAGCGAGGCTCACGTTCCGAGAGAGAGAGAGAAAGAGAGAGGGAGACGCGAGGGAATTTATAAGTGGGAGGAGAAACAGTTGACGGTGCAGATTCTCAGGAATGACCTTCCTACTCGCTCTCTACCTTTTACCCTCTCTTTGATTTTTTCCGACCCGTTGTGTGTGTGTGTGTATATATTTGAACGGGAAGGAAAAGTTCGCAGACGATATAATTTCATCGTAAAAAAGGGAATTTTTTAGTGTCTGTCGCTTTTATTATTTTTTAAAACTTCACTCGACGGGTATGTAGGCGAAGTGTTTGTGTAATCATCTCATTCAACCCAGTGGCGCCGTATAAAATTAACTTAGCGAGAATTTCCATTTAATTATACTTAAATATTGGAGTACAAAGAAGTTAGCAATATATGTGCTCCATTAACTGGAGTAGAGGATAAAAAAATGTAATGTCAAGTAAATAAGTCGAGAGTATGGCTACAATACAAGTTCTGAAGAGAGGACTAGTATTGCGCGCTGTTTAAAGATAGTCTCACTAAAAAATAAAAGACGTCTGCAAATTTGATATTTTAAGTTAAAAAAATTATTTATAATAATTTCGGTAACAATTCATAATCATCACAAAAGAAATCCCCAGAAAAGTTTAATTTCCCCCAAGGCTCAAAAAAATTCTTTCAAAATCTACATTTTGAACATCCGCGCATTGAAAGAAGACTATTTTCTCTCGTAAAATATTCTTCAAGAGTCGTCCATAAGAGATATATAATTTTCCGCCTGTATTTTTTTTTACGTGGGCCAAAATATTATTTGATAAGCCAGAAATGCTCCACTTGCAACACCTCCGGAAAACTCACTATGCACTACAACATCGTTCATACTTCTTTGACTCGTGGAGAGCATTATTGTTGTTTTTTTTTGCCTCCTGCAAAAAAAATACGGGTCCCATAAATTTCGGGACGAGATAAAAATATAACAGCATCGGATCCCCCGGATAAAAAAAAAACACAAAGAAAGAGAGAACCCCACTGAATCATTTATTTCCTCCGAAATGGAAAAAAATCATCATCCTCCCCCCTCCCCTCCCCTTTCCCCCCTTGGAGTGGAACTCCTCAATCCTCGGGACCAAAATTTGAGCCGAACACAATTATTTCTCTTCCCCTAAAACACCCATCTTCCATTATCTCCTCCTCCTTCCTTCCTTCCCTCGGAAACATCGGACGCGACCTCCTTTCCCTCAAGGGTACGCGTCAGTCGGAGAGAGTACCCCTTAATGCTTGATCCTGGTTCGCCATTTTCGACTCCTTTTCCCCCGATAGACCCCGTTCTCTCTCCCCCTCTCTCTTCCTCTCTTCCTCACCCTCCCTCTCTACTCTTCTCTCTCTCTCTCTTCAACCGACAACACGAGGAGAGTAACGACTGGGGTTCTAACTCCACGCCTTAATCAGCCTCGTAAGATTCCCTTGGCTCCATCCCTCATCCATTTTCACTGTAGGCCGGATTGAACTTTTTTTGAGAGAGAGAGAGAGGTAAAAGGGCATTGAGGAAGACGGAAGGGAATTCTGACGAAGTTTGGCTCTGCTTTCGAAGCTTCTCTTGTTTTATTTTCAAGGCATAAAGGAACATGTTGGCACACGCACATATACTTAAGTTTGCATGAAAAGGGATGAAATTTGGATATGATGCGTGTTTGTGATATGTGTAGATGTCTAAAGATGTATATAGGAGCGATTCATTTGCATATACACATGTTTATGTGAAAAGTTTCGTTATTACATAATCAGTTAATACAAAAGGATCCTCCGCTTATAATTACCCAAAGATTACCGGAACAAGCTGATTAGGCCAATTCGTAGTCAATATGATGAAAAAAAGGGTCGCTGATACGAGGCAAAGCACTATACATACGTGCGTATAATAAGTTCCAGGA